>CAMAOD020000301.1:652500-2109122 GCA_945859595.2 Megachile willughbiella
AGGGACAGAGACAGAGACAGAGACAGAGACAGAGACAGAGACGGAGACAAAGACCGAGACAGACGCAGAGACTGAGACAGAGGCAGAGACAGAGACAGTGACAGAGACAGAGACAGAGACAGAGGCAGAGACAGAGACGGAGACAAAGACAGAGACAGAGACGGAGACAAAGAACGTGACAGAGACAGAGACGGAGACAGAGGCAGAGACAGAGACAGAGACAGAGACAGAGACAGAGACAGAGACAGAGACAGAGACAGAGACAGAGACGGAGACGGAGATAGGGGCAGAGACAGAGCCAGGGACAGAGACAGATACAGAGACAGAGACAGAGACGGAGACAGTGACAGAGACAGAGACAGAGACAGAGACAGAGACAGAGACAGAGACAGAGACAGAGACAGAGACAGAGACGGCGACAGAGACAGAGACGGAGACGGAGATAGAGGCAGAGACAGAGACAGAGACAGAGACAGACGCAGAGACTGAGACAGAGGCAGAGACAGAGACAGAGACAGAGACAGAGACAGAGACAGAGACAGAGACAGAGACAGAGACAGAGAAAGAGACGGAGACAGAGGCAGAGACAGAGCCAGGGACAGAGACAGATTCAGAGACAGAGGCAGAGGCAGAGACAGAGACAGAGATAGAGACAGAGACAGAGACGGAGACGGAGATAGAGGCAGAGACAGAGCCAGGGACAGAGACAGATACAGAGACAGAGACAGAGACGGAGACAGAGGCAGAGACAGAGCCAGGGACAGAGACAGATACAGAGACAGAGACAGAGACAGAGACAGAGACAGAGACAGAGACAGTGACAGAGACAGAGACGGCGACAGAGACAGAGACGGAGACGGAGATAGAGGCAGAGACAGAGGCAGAGACAGAGCCAGGGACAGAGACAGATACAGAGGCAGAGACAGAGACAGAGACAGAGACAGAGACAGAGACAGAGACAGTGACAGAGACAGAGACGGCGACAGAGACAGAGACGGAGACGGAGATAGAGGCAGAGACAGAGACAGAGACGGAGACAGAGGCAGAGACAGAGCCAGGTACAGAGACAGAGACAGATACACAGACAGAGACAGAGACGGAGACAGTGACAGAGACAGAGACAGAGACAGAGACAGAGACAGAGACAGAGACAGAGACAGAGACAGAGACGGAGACAAACACCGAGACAGACGCAGAAACTGAGACAGAGGCAGAGACAGAGACAGAGACAGAGACAGAGACAGAGACAGAGACAGAGACAGAGACAGAGACAGAGACAGAGACAGAGACAGAGACAGAGACGGAGACATAGACAGAGACAGAGATAGAGACGGAGACAAGGACCGAGACAGAGACAGAGACGGAGACAGAGGCAGAGACAGAACCAGGGACAGAGACGGAGACAGGGACAGAGGGAGAGACAGAGACAGAGACAGAGACAGAGACGGAGACAAAGACCGAGACAGAAGCAGAGACGGAGACAGTGACAGAGACAGAGACAGAGACAGAGACGGAGACAGAGACAGAGACGGAGACAAAGACCGAGACAGACGCAGAGACAGAGGCAGAGGCAGAGGCAGAGACAGAGCCAGGGACAGAGACAGAGACAGAGACAGAGACAGAGACAGAGACAGAGACAGAGACGGAGACGGAGATAGAGGCAGAGACAGAGCCAGGGACAGAGACAGATACAGAGACAGACGCAGAGGCAGAGGCAGAGACAGAGACAGAGACAGAGACAGAGACAGAGACAGAGACAGAGACAGAGACAGAGACAGAGACAGGGACAGAGACAGAGACAGAGACAGAGACAGAGACAGAGACAGAGACAGAGACAGAGACAGAGACAGAGACGGAGACAGAGGCAGAGACAGAGCCAGGGACGGAGACAGATACAGAGACAGAGGCAGAGACGGAGACGGAGATAGAGGCAGAGACAGAGCCAGGGACAGAGACAGATACAGAGACAGAGGCAGAGGCAGAGGCAGAGACAGAAACAGAGACAGAGACAGAGATAGAGACAGAGACAGAGAAAGTGACAGAGACAGAGACAGAGACAGAGACAGAGACGGAGACGGAGATAGAGGCAGAGACAGAGCCAGGGACAGAGACAGATACAGAGACAGAGGCAGAGGCAGAGGCAGAGACAGAGACAGAGACAGAGACAGAGACGGAGACAGAGACAGTGACAGAGACAGAGACAGAGACAGAGACAGAGACAGAGACAGAGACAGAGACAGAGACAGGGACAGAGACAGAGACAGAGACAGAGACAGAGACAGAGACAGAGACGGAGACAAAGACCGAGACAGACGCAGAGACTGAGACAGAGGCAGAGACAGAGACAGTGACAGAGACAGAGACAGAGACAGAGGCAGAGACAGAGACGGAGACAAAGACAGAGACAGAGACGGAGACAAAGAACGTGACAGAGACAGAGACGGAGACAGAGGCAGAGACAGAGACAGAGACAGAGACAGAGACAGAGACAGAGACAGAGACAGAGACAGAGACAGAGACAGAGACGGAGACGGAGATAGGGGCAGAGACAGAGCCAGGGACAGAGACAGATACAGAGACAGAGACAGAGACGGAGACAGTGACAGAGACAGAGACAGAGACAGAGACAGAGACAGAGACAGAGACAGAGACAGAGACGGCGACAGAGACAGAGACGGAGACGGAGATAGAGGCAGAGACAGAGACAGAGACAGAGACAGAGACAGAGACAGAGACAGAGACATAGACAGAGACAGAGATAGAGACGGAGACAAAGACCGAGACAGAGACAGAGACGGAGACAGAGGCAGAGACAGAACCAGGGACAGAGACGGAGACAGGGACAGAGGGAGAGACAGAGACAGAGACAGAGACAGAGACGGAGACAAAGACCGAGACAGACGCAGAGACGGAGACAGTGACAGAGACAGAGACAGAGACGGAGACAGAGACAGAGACGGAGACAAAGACCGAGACAGACGCAGAGACAAAGGCAGAGGCAGAGGCAGAGACAGAGCCAGGGACAGAGACAGAGACAGAGACAGAGACAGAGACAGAGACAGAGACAGAGACGGAGACGGAGATAGAGGCAGAGACAGAGCCAGGGACAGAGACAGATACAGAGACAGACGCAGAGGCAGAGGCAGAGGCAGAGACAGAGACAGGGACAGAGACAGAGACAGAGACAGAGACAGAGACAGAGACAGAGACAGAGACAGAGACAGAGACAGAGACAGAGACAGAGACAGAGACAGAGACAGAGACAGAAACGGAGACAGAGGCAGAGACAGAGCCAGGGACAGAGACAGATACAGAGACAGAGGCAGAGGCAGAGACAGAGACAGAGGTAGAGACAGAGACAGAGACAGAGACAGAGACGGAGACAGAGGCAGAGACAGAGACAGAGACAGAGACAGAGACAGAGACAGAGACAGAGACAGAGACAGAGACAGAGACAGAGACAGAGACAGAGACAGAGACAGAGACAGAGACAGAGACAGAGACAGAGACAGAGACGGAGACGGAGATAGAGGCAGAGACAGAGCCAGGGACAGAGACAGATACGGAGACAGAGACAGAGACGGAGACAGTGACAGAGACAGAGACAGAGACAGAGACAGAGACAGAGACAGAGACAGAGACAGAGACAGAGACAGAGACAGAGACAGAGACAGAGACAGAGACAGAGACAGAGACAGAGACAGAGACAGAGACAGAGACAGAGACAGAGACGGAGACGGAGATAGAGGCAGAGACAGAGCCAGGGACAGAGACAGATACAGAGACAGAGACAGAGACGGAGACAGTGACAGAGGCAGAGACAGAGACAGAGACGGAGACAAAGACCGAGACAGACGCAGAGACTGAGGCAGAGGCAGAGACAGAGACAGAGACAGAGACGGAGACAGAGGCAGAGACAGAACCAGGGACAGAGACAGAGACAGAGACAGGGACAGAGACAGAGACAGAGACAGAGACAGAGACAGAGACAGAGACAGTGACAGAGACAGAGACAGAGACAGAGACAGAGACAGAGACAGAGACAGAGACAGAGACAGAGACAGTGACAGAGACAGAGACAGAGACAGAGAGAGAGACGGAGACGGAGATAGAGGCAGAGACAGAGCCAGGGCAGAGACAGATACAGAGACAGACGCAGAGGCAGAGGCAGAGACAGAGACAGAGACAGAGACAGAGACAGAGACAGAGGCAGAGACAGAGCCAGGGACAGAGACAGATACAGAGACAGAGGCAGAGGCATAGGCAGAGACAGAGACAGAGACACAGACGGAGACAAAGACCGGGACAGAGACAGAGACAGAGACAGAGACAGAGACGGAGACAGAGGCAGAGACAGAGCCAGGGACAGAGACAGATACAGAGACAGAGACAGAGACAGAGACGGAGACAGTGACAGAGACAGAGACAGAGACAGAGACAGACACAGAGACAGAGACAGAGACAGTGACAGAGACAGACACGGCGACAGAGACAGAGACGGAGACGGAGATAGAGGCAGAGACAGAGACAGAGGCGGAGACAGAGGCAGAGACAGAGCCAGGGACAGAGACAGATACAGAGACAGACACAGAGACGGAGACAGTGACAGAGACAGAGACAGAGACAGAGACAGAGACAGAGACGGAGACAAACACCGACACAGACGCAGAGACTGAGACAGAGGCAGAGACAGAGACAGAGACAGAGACAGAGACAGTGACAGAGACAGAGACAGAGACAGAGACAGAGACAGAGACAGAGACAGAGACGGAGACAAACACCGAGACAGACGCAGAGACTGAGACAGAGGCAGAGACAGAGACAGAGACAGAGACAGAGACAGTGACAGAGACAGAGACAGAGACAGAGACAGAGACGGAGACGGAGATAGAGGCAGAGACATAGCCAGGGACAGAGACAGATACAGAGACAGACGCAGAGGCAGAGGCAGAGACAGAGACAGAGACAGAGACAGAGACAGAGACAGAGACAGAGACAGAGACAGAGACAGAGACAGAGACAGAGACAGAGACAGAGACAGAGACAGAGACAGAGGCAGAGACGGAGACAGAGGCAGAGACAGAGCCAGGGACAGAGACAGATACAGAGACAGAGGCAGAGGCAGAGGCAGAGACAGAGACAGTGACAGAGACGGAGACAAAGACCGAGACAGAGACAGAGACAGAGACAGAGACAGAGACGGAGACAGAGGCAGAGACAGAGCCAGGGACAGAGACAGATACAGAGACAGAGACAGAGACAGAGATAGAGGCAGAGACGGAGACGGAGATAGAGGCAGAGACGGAGCCAGGGACAGAGACAGATACAGTGACAGAGACAGAGACGGAGACAGTGACAGAGACAGAGATAGAGACAGAGACAGAGACGGAGACAAAGACCGAGGCAGACGCAGAGACTGAGGCAGAGGCAGAGACAGAGACAGAGACAGAGACAGAGACAGAGACAGAGACAGAGACAGAGACAGAGACAGAGACAGAGACAGAGGGAGAGACAGCGACAGAGACAGAGACAGAGACAGAGACAGAGACAGAGACAGAGACAGGGACAGAGACAGAGACAGAGACAGAGACAGAGACAGAGACGGAGACAAAGACCGAGACAGACGCAGAGACTGAGACAGAGGCAGAGACAGAGACAGTGACAGAGACAGAGACAGAGACAGAGACAGAGACAGAGACAGAGACGGAGACAAAGACAGAGACAGAGACGGAGACAAAGAACGTGACAGAGACAGAGACGGAGACAGAGGCAGAGACAGAGACAGAGACAGAGACAGAGACAGAGACAGAGACAGAGACAGAGACAGAGACAGAGACAGAGACGGAGACGGAGACGGAGATAGAGGCAGAGGCAGAGCCAGGGACAGAGACAGATACAGAGACAGAGACAGAGACAGAGACGGATACAGTGACAGAGACAGAGACAGAGACAGAGACGGAGACAGAGGCAGAGACAGAGCCAGGGACAGAGACAGATACAGAGACAGAGACAGAGACAGAGATAGAGGCAGAGACGGAGACGGAGATAGAGGCAGAGACGGAGCCAGGGACAGAGACAGATACAGTGACAGAGACAGAGACGGAGACAGTGACAGAGACAGAGATAGAGACAGAGACAGAGACGGAGACAAAGACCGAGACAGACGCAGAGACTGAGGCAGAGGCAGAGACAGAGACAGAGACAGAGACAGAGACAGAGACAGAGACAGAGACAGAGACAGAGACAGAGACAGAGACAGAGACAGAGACAGAGACAGAGGGAGAGACAGCGACAGAGACAGAGACAGAGACAGAGACAGAGACAGGGACAGAGACAGAGACAGAGACAGAGACAGAGACAGAGACGGAGACAAAGACCGAGACAGACGCAGAGACTGAGACAGAGGCAGAGACAGAGACAGTGACAGAGACAGAGACAGAGACAGAGACAGAGACAGAGACAGAGACAGAGACAGAGACGGAGACAAAGACAGAGACAGAGACGGAGACAAAGAACGTGACAGAGACAGAGACGGAGACAGAGGCAGAGACAGAGACAGAGACAGAGACAGAGACAGAGACAGAGACAGAGACAGAGACAGAGACAGAGACAGAGACAGAGACAGAGACAGAGACAGAGACAGAGACAGAGACGGAGACGGAGATAGAGGCAGAGGCAGAGCCAGGGACAGAGACAGATACAGAGACAGAGACAGAGACAGAGACGGATACAGAGACAGAGACAGAGACAGAGACAGAGACAGGCACAGAGACAGAGACAGAGACAGTGACAGAGACAGACACGGCGACAGAGACAGAGACGGAGACGGAGATAGAGGCAGAGACAGAGACAGAGACGGAGACAGAGGCAGAGACAGAGCCAGGGACAGAGACAGATACAGAGACAGAGACAGAGACGGAGACAGTGACAGAGACAGGGACAGAGACAGAGACAGAGACAGAGACGGAGACAAACACCGAGACAGACGCAGAGACTGAGACAGAGGCAGAGACAGAGACAGAGACAGAGACAGTGACAGAGACAGAGACAGAGACAGAGACAGAGACAGAGACATAGACAGAGACAGGGATAGAGACGGAGACAAAGACCGAGACAGAAACAGAGACGGAGACAGAGGCAGAGACAGAACCAGGGACAGAGACGGAGACAGGGACAGAGGGAGAGACAGAGACAGAGACAGAGACAGAGACAGAGGGAGAGACAGCGACAGAGACAGAGACAGAGACAGAGACAGAGACAGAGACAGAGACGGAGACAAAGACCGAGACAGACGCAGAGACTGAGACAGAGGCAGAGACAGAGACAGTGACAGAGACAGAGACAGAGACAGAGACAGAGACAGAGACAGAGACGGAGACAAAGACAGAGACAGAGACGGAGACAAAGAACGTGACAGAGACAGAGACGGAGACAGAGGCAGAGACAGAGACAGAGACAGAGACAGAGACAGAGACAGAGACAGAGACAGAGACAGAGACAGAGACAGAGACAGAGACAGAAACAGAGACAGAGACAGAGACAGAGACAGAGACAGAGACGGAGACGGAGATAGAGGCAGAGACAGAGCCAGGGACAGAGACAGATACAGAGACAGAGACAGAGACAGAGACGGAGACAGTGACAGAGACAGAGACAGAGACAGAGACAGACACAGAGACAGAGACAGAGACAGTGACAGAGACAGACACGGCGACAGAGACAGAGACGGAGACGGAGATAGAGGCAGAGACAGAGACAGAGACGGAGACAGAGGCAGAGACAGAGCCAGGGACAGAGACAGATACAGAGACAGAGACAGAGACGGAGACAGTGACAGAGACAGAGACAGAGACAGAGACAGAGACAGAGACGGAGACAAACAACGAGACAGACGCAGAGACTGAGACAGAGGCAGAGACAGAGACAGAGACAGAGACAGTGACAGAGACAGAGACAGAGACAGAGACAGAGACAGAGACATAGACAGAGACAGGGATAGAGACGGAGACAAAGACCGAGACAGAAACAGAGACGGAGACAGAGGCAGAGACAGAACCAGGGACAGAGACGGAGACAGGGACAGAGGGAGAGACAGAGACAGAGACAGAGACAGAGACAGAGGGAGAGACAGCGACAGAGACAGAGACAGAGACAGAAACAGAGACAGAGACAGAGACAGAGACAGAGACAGAGACAGAGACAGAGACAGAGACAGAGACAGAGACAGAGACAGAGACAGAGACAGAGACAGAGACAGAGACAGAGACAGAGACGGAGACGGAGATAGAGGCAGAGACAGAGCCAGGGACAGAGACAGATACGGAGACAGAGACAGAGACGGAGACCGTGACAGAGACAGAGACAGAGACAGAGACAGAGACAGAGACAGAGACAGAGACAGAGACAGAGACAGAGACAGAGACAGAGACAGAGACAGAGACAGAGACAGAGACAGAGACAGAGACAGAGACAGAGACAGAGACGGAGACGGAGATAGAGGCAGAGACAGAGCCAGGGCAGAGACAGATACAGAGACAGACGCAGAGGCAGAGGCAGAGACAGAGACAGAGACAGAGACAGAGACAGAGACAGAGGCAGAGACAGAGCCAGGGACAGAGACAGATACAGAGACAGAGACAGAGACGGAGACAGTGACAGAGACAGAGACAGAGACAGAGACAGAGACAGAGACGGAGACAAACACCGACACAGACGCAGAGACTGAGACAGAGGCAGAGACAGAGACAGAGACAGAGACAGAGACAGAGACAGTGACAGAGACAGAGACAGAGACAGAGACAGAGACAGAGACAGAGACGGAGACAAACACCGAGACAGACGCAGAGACTGAGACAGAGGCAGAGACAGAGACAGAGACAGAGACAGAGACAGTGACAGAGACAGAGACAGAGACAGAGACAGAGACGGAGACGGAGATAGAGGCAGAGACATAGCCAGGGACAGAGACAGATACAGAGACAGACGCAGAGGCAGAGGCAGAGACAGAGACAGAGACAGAGACAGAGACAGAGACAGAGACAGAGACAGAGACAGAGACAGAGACAGAGACAGAGACAGAGACAGAGGCAGAGACGGAGACAGAGGCAGAGACAGAGCCAGGGACAGAGACAGATACAGAGACAGAGGCAGAGGCAGAGGCAGAGACAGAGACAGTGACAGAGACGGAGACAAAGACCGAGACAGAGACAGAGACAGAGACAGAGACAGAGACAGAGACGGAGACAGAGGCAGAGACAGAGCCAGGGACAGAGACAGATACAGAGACAGAGACAGAGACAGAGATAGAGGCAGAGACGGAGACGGAGATAGAGGCAGAGACGGAGCCAGGGACAGAGACAGATACAGTGACAGAGACAGAGACGGAGACAGTGACAGAGACAGAGATAGAGACAGAGACAGAGACGGAGACAAAGACCGAGACAGACGCAGAGACTGAGGCAGAGGCAGAGACAGAGACAGAGACAGAGACAGAGACAGAGACAGAGACAGAGACAGAGACAGAGACAGAGACAGAGACAGAGACAGAGGGAGAGACAGCGACAGAGACAGAGACAGAGACAGAGACAGAGACAGAGACAGGGACAGAGACAGAGACAGAGACAGAGACAGAGACGGAGACAAAGACCGAGACAGACGCAGAGACTGAGACAGAGGCAGAGACAGAGACAGTGACAGAGACAGAGGCAGAGACAGAGACAGAGACAGAGACAGAGACGGAGACAAAGACAGAGACAGAGACGGAGACAAAGAACGTGACAGAGACAGAGACGGAGACAGAGGCGGAGACAGAGACAGAGACAGAGACAGAGACAGAGACAGAGACAGAGACAGAGACAGAGACAGAGACAGAGACGGAGACGGAGATAGAGGCAGAGGCAGAGCCAGGGACAGAGACAGATACAGAGACAGAGACAGAGACAGAGACGGATACAGTGACAGAGACAGAGACAGAGACAGAGACAGAGACAGACACAGAGACAGAGACAGAGACAGTGACAGAGACAGACACGGCGACAGAGACAGAGACGGAGACGGAGATAGAGGCGGAGACAGAGACAGAGACGGAGACAGAGGCAGAGACAGAGCCAGGGACAGAGACAGATACAGAGACAGAGACAGAGACGGAGACAGTGACAGAGACAGGGACAGAGACAGAGACAGAGACAGAGACGGAGACAAACACCGAGACAGACGCAGAGACTGAGACAGAGGCAGAGACAGAGACAGAGACAGAGACAGTGACAGAGACAGAGACAGAGACAGAGACAGAGACAGAGACATAGACAGAGACAGGGATAGAGACGGAGACAAAGACCGAGACAGAAACAGAGACGGAGACAGAGGCAGAGACAGAACCAGGGACAGAGACGGAGACAGGGACAGAGGGAGAGACAGAGACAGAGACAGAGACAGAGACAGAGGGAGAGACAGCGACAGAGACAGAGACCGAGACAGAGACAGAGACAGAGATAGAGACGGAGACAAAGACCGAGACAGACGCAGAGACTGAGACAGAGGCAGAGACAGAGACAGTGACAGAGACAGAGACAGAGACAGAGACGGAGACAAAGACAGAGACAGAGACGGAGACAAAGAACGTGACAGAGACAGAGACGGAGACAGAGGCAGAGACAGAGACAGAGACAGAGACAGAGACAGAGACAGAGACAGAGACAGAGACAGAGACAGAGACAGAGACAGAGACAGAGACAGAGACAGAGACAGAGACAGAGACAGAGACAGAGACAGAGACGGAGACGGAGATAGAGGCAGAGACAGAGCCAGGGACAGAGACAGATACAGAGACAGAGACAGAGACGGAGACAGTGACAGAGACAGAGACAGAGACAGAGACAGACACAGAGACAGAGACAGAGACAGTGACAGAGACAGACACGGCGACAGAGACAGAGACGGAGACGGAGATAGAGGCAGAGACAGAGACAGAGACGGAGACAGAGGCAGAGACAGAGCCAGGGACAGAGACAGATACAGAGACAGAGACAGAGACGGAGACAGTGACAGAGACAGAGACAGAGACAGAGACAGAGACAGAGACGGAGACAAACACCGAGACAGACGCAGAGACTGAGACAGAGGCAGAGACAGAGACAGAGACAGAGACAGTGACAGAGACAGAGACAGAGACAGAGACAGAGACAGAGACAGAGACAGAGACAGGGATAGAGACGGAGACAAAGACCGAGACAGAAACAGAGACGGAGACAGAGGCAGAGACAGAACCAGGGACAGAGACGGAGACAGGGACAGAGGGAGAGACAGAGACAGAGACAGAGACAGAGACAGAGGGAGAGACAGCGACAGAGACAGAGACAGAGACAGAGACAGAGACAGAGACAGAGACAGAGACAGAGACAGAGACAGAGACAGAGACAGAGACAGAGGCAGAGACGGAGACAGAGGCAGAGACAGAGCCAGGGACAGAGACAGACACAGAGACAGAGGCAGAGGCAGAGGCAGAGACAGAGACAGAGACAGAGACGGAGACAAAGACCGAGACAGAGACAGAGACAGAGACAGAGACAGAGACGGAGACAGAGGCAGAGACAGAGCCAGGGCAGAGACAGATACAGAGACAGAGACAGAGACGGAGACAGTGACAGAGACAGAGACAGAGACAGAGACACAGACAGAGACGGAGACAAAGACCGAGACAGACGCAGAGACTGAGACAGAGGCAGAGACAGAGACAGAGACAGAGACAGAGACGGAGACAGAGACAGGGACTGAGACAGAGACAGAGACAGCGGCAGAGACAGAGACGGCGACAGAGACAGAGACAGAACCAGGGAGAGAGACGGAGACAGGGACAGTGGGTGAGACAGCGACAGAGACAGAGACAGAGACAGAGGCAGAGGCAGGGGCAGATGCAGAGACAGAGACAGAGGCAGAGACAGAGACAGAGACAGAGACAGAGACAGAGACAGAGACAGAGACAGAGACAGAGACAGAGACAGAGACAGAGACAGAGACGGAGACGGAGACAAAGACAGAGACAGAGACGGAGACAAAGAACGTGACAGAGACAGAGACGGAGACAGAGGCAGAGACAGAGACAGAGACAGAGACAGTGACAGAGACAGAGACAGAGACAGAGACAGAGACGGAGACGGAGATAGAGGCAGAGACAGAGCCAGGGACAGAGACAGATACAGAGACAGGCGCAGAGGCAGAGGCAGAGACAGAGACAGAGACAGAGACAGAGACAGAGACAGAGACAGAGACAGAGACAGAGACAGAGACAGAGACAGAGACAGAGACAGAGACAGAGACAGAGACAGAGACAGAGACGGAGACAGAGGCAGAGACAGAGCCAGGGACAGAGACAGATACAGAGACAGAGGCAGAGGCAGAGGCAGAGGCAGAGACAGAGACAGAGACAGAGACGGAGACAAAGACCGAGACAGAGACAGAGACGGAGACAGAGACAGAGACGGAGACAGAGGCAGAGACAGAGCCAGGGACAGCGACAGATACAGAGACAGAGACAGAGACAGAGACGGAGACAGTGACAGAGACAGAGACAGAGACAGAGACAGAGACAGAGACGGAGACAAAGACCGAGACGGACGCAGAGACTGAGACAGAGGCAGAGACAGAGACAGAGACAGAGACAGAGACAGTGACAGAGACAGAGACAGAGACAGAGACAGAGACGGAGACGGAGATAGAGGCAGATACATAGCCAGGGACAGAGACAGATACAGAGACAGACGCAGAGGCAGAGGCAGAGACAGAGACAGAGACAGAGAAAGACAGAGACAGAGACAGAGACAGAGACAGAGACAGAGGCAGAGACGGAGACAGAGGCAGAGGCAGAGCCAGGGACAGAGACAGATACAGAGACAGAGGCAGAGGCAGAGGCAGAGACAGAGACAGAGACAGAGACGGAGACAAAGACCGAGACAGAGACAGAGACAGAGACAGAGACAGAGACGGAGACAGAGGCAGAGACAGAGCCAGGGACAGAGACAGATACAGAGACAGAGACAGAGACGGAGATAGAGGCAGAGACGGAGACGGAGATAGAGGCAGAGACGGAGCCAGGGACAGAGACAGATACAGTGACAGAGACAGAGACGGAGACAGTGACAGAGACAGAGATAGAGACAGAGACAGAGACGGAGACAAAGACCGAGACAGACGCAGAGACTGAGGCAGAGGCAGAGACAGAGACAGAGACAGAGACAGAGACAGAGACAGAGACAGAGACAGAGACAGAGACAGAGACAGAGACAGAGACAGCGACAGAGGGAGAGACAGCGACAGAGACAGAGACAGAGACAGAGGCAGAGACAGAGACAGAGACAGAGACAGAGACAGAGACAGAGACAGACACAGAGACAGAGGCAGAGACAGACACAGAGACAGAGACAGAGACAGAGACAGAGACAGAGACAGAGACAGAGACAGAGACAGAGACAGAGACAGAGACAGAGACAGAGACAGAGACAGAGACAGAGACAGAGACAGAGACAGAGACAGAGACAGAGACAGAGACAGAGACAGAGACAGAGACAGAGACAGAGACAGAGACAGAGACAGAGACAGAGACAGAGACAGAGACAGAGGCAGAGACGGAGACAGAGGCAGAGACAGAGCCAGGGACAGAGACAGATACAGAGACAGAGGCAGAGGCAGAGGCAGAGACAGAGACAGAGACACAGACAGACACGGAGACAAAGACCGAGACAGACGCAGAGACTGAGACAGAGGCAGAGACAGAGACAGAGACAGAGACAGAGACGGAGACAGAGACAGGGACTGAGACAGAGACAGAGACAGCGGCAGAGACAGAGACGGCGACAGAGACAGAGACAGAACCAGGGAGAGAGACGGAGACAGGGACAGTGGGAGAGACAGCGACAGAGACAGAGACAGAGACAGAGGCAGAGGCAGGGGCAGATGCAGAGACAGAGACAGAGACAGAGACAGAGACAGAGACAGAGACAGAGACAGAGACAGAGACAGAGACAGAGACAGAGACAGAGACGGAGATAAAGACAGAGACAGAGACGGAGACAAAGAACGTGACAGAGACAGAGACGGAGACAGTGGCAGAGACAGAGACAGAGACAGAGACAGTGACAGAGACAGAGACAGAGACAGGGACAGAGACGGAGACGGAGATAGAGGCAGAGACAGAGCCAGGGACAGAGACAGATACAGAGACAGGCGCAGAGGCAGAGGCAGTGACAGAGACAGAGACAGAGACAGAGACAGAGACGGAGACGGAGATAGAGGCAGATACATAGCCAGGGACAGAGACAGATACAGAGACAGACGCAGAGGCAGAGGCAGAGACAGAGACAGAGACAGAGACAGAGACAGAGACAGAGACGGAGACGGAGATAGAGGCAGATACATAGCCAGGGACAGAGACAGATACAGAGACAGACGCAGAGGCAGAGGCAGAGACAGAGACAGAGACAGAGACAGAGACAAAGACAGAGACAGAGACAGAGACAGAGACAGAGACAGAGGCAGAGACGGAGACAGAGGCAGAGACAGAGCCAGGGACAGAGACAGATACAGAGACAGAGGCAGAGGCAGAGGCAGAGGCAGAGACAGAGACAGAGACAGAGACGGAGACAAAGACCGAGACAGAGACAGAGACAGAGACAGAGACAGAGACGGAGACAGAGGCAGAGACAGAGCCAGGGACAGAGACAGATACAGAGACAGAGACAGAGACGGAGATAGAGGCAGAGACGGAGACGGAGATAGAGGCAGAGACGGAGCCAGGGACAGAGACAGATACAGTGACAGAGACAGAGACGGAGACAGTGACAGAGACAGAGATAGAGACAGAGACAGAGACGGAGACAAAGACCGAGACAGACGCAGAGACTGAGGCAGAGGCAGAGACAGAGACAGAGACAGAGACAGAGACAGAGACAGAGACAGAGACAGAGACAGAGACAGAGACAGAGACAGAGACAGAGACAGAGACAGAGGGAGAGACAGCGACAGAGACAGAGACAGAGGCAGAGGCAGAGACAGAGACAGAGACAGAGACAGAGACAGAGACAGAGACAGAGACAGACACAGAGACAGAGGCAGAGATAGAGACAGAGACAGAGACAGAGACAGAGACAGAGACAGAGACAGAGACAGAGACAGAGACAGAGACAGAGACAGAGACAGAGACAGAGACAGAGACAGAGACAGAGACAGAGACAGAGACAGAGACAGAGACAGAGACAGAGACAGAGACAGAGACAGAGACAGAGACAGAGACAGAGACAGAGACAGAGACAGAGGCAGAGACGGAGACAGAGGCAGAGACAGAGCCAGGGACAGAGACAGATACAGAGACAGAGGCAGAGGCAGAGGCAGAGACAGAGACAGAGACAGAGACGGAGACAAAGACCGAGACAGAGACAGAGACAGAGACAGAGACAGAGACGGAGACAGAGGCAGAGACAGAGCCAGGGACAGAGACAGATACAGAGACAGAGACAGAGACGGAGATAGAGGCAGAGACGGAGACGGAGATAGAGGCAGAGACGGAGCCAGGGACAGAGACAGATACAGTGACAGAGACAGAGACGGAGACAGTGACAGAGACAGAGATAGAGACAGAGACAGAGACGGAGACAAAGACCGAGACAGACGCAGAGACTGAGGCAGAGGCAGAGACAGAGACAGAGACAGAGACAGAGACAGAGACAGAGACAGAGACAGAGACAGAGACAGAGACAGAGACAGAGACAGAGACAGAGACCGAGACAGACGCAGAGACTGAGACAGAGGCAGAGACAGAGACAGTGACAGAGACAGAGACAGAGACAGAGACAGAGACAGAGACAGAGACGGAGACATAGACAGAGACAGAGACGGAGACAAAGAACGTGACAGAGACAGAGACGGAGACAGAGGCAGAGACAGAGACAGAGACAGAGACAGAGACAGAGACAGAGACAGAGACAGAGACAGAGACAGAGACAGAGACAGAGACAGAGACGGAGACGGAGATAGAGGCAGAGACAGAGCCAGGGACAGAGACAGATACAGAGACAGAGACAGAGACAGAGACGGAGACAGTGACAGAGACAGAGACAGAGACAGAGCCAGGGACAGAGACAGATACAGAGACAGAGACAGAGACGGAGATAGAGGCAGAGACGGAGACGGAGATAGAGGCAGAGACGGAGCCAGGGACAGAGACAGATACAGTGACAGAGACAGAGACGGAGACAGTGACAGAGACAGAGATAGAGACAGAGACTGAGACGGAGACAAAGACCGAGACAGAGACAGAGACGGAGACAGAGGCAGAGACAGAGACAGAGACAGAGACAGAGACAGAGACGGAGATAGAGGCAGAGACAGAGCCAGGGACAGAGGCAGATACAGAGACAGAGACAGAGACGGAGACAGTGACAGAGACAGAGACAGAGACAGAGACAGACACAGAGACAGAGACAGAGACAGTGACAGAGACAGACACGGCGACAGAGACAGAGACGGAGACGGAGATAGAGGCAGAGACAGAGACAGAGACGGAGACAGAGACAGAGACGGAGACAAAGACCGAGACAGAGACAGAGACAGAGACAGAGACAGAGACAGAGACGGAGACAGAGGCAGAGACAGAGCCAGGGACAGAGACAGATACAGAGACAGAGACAGAGACGGAGATAGAGGCAGAGACGGAGACGGAGATAGAGGCAGAGACGGAGCCAGGGACAGAGACAGATACAGTGACAGAGACAGAGACGGAGACAGCGACAGAGACAGAGATAGAGACAGAGACAGAGACAGAGACGGAGACAAAGACCGAGACAGACGCAGAGACTGAGGCAGAGGCAGAGACAGAGACAGAGACAGAGACAGAGACAGAGACAGAGACAGAGACAGAGACAGAGACAGAGACAGAGACAGAGACAGAGACGGAGACGGAGACAAAGACAGAGACAGAGACGGAGACAAAGAACGTGACAGAGACAGAGACGGAGACAGAGGCAGAGACAGAGACAGAGACAGAGACAGTGACAGAGACAGAGACAGTGACAGAGACAGAGACAGAGACAGAGACAGAGACAGAGACGGAGACGGAGACAAAGACCGAGACGGACGCAGAGACTGAGACAGAGGCAGAGACGGAGACAGAGGCAGAGACAGAGCCAGGGACAGAGACAGATACAGAGACAGAGGCAGAGGCAGAGGCAGAGGCAGAGACAGAGACAGAGACAGAGACGGAGACAAGGACCGAGACAGAGACAGAGACAGAGACAGAGACAGAGACGGAGACAGAGGCAGAGACAGAGCCAGGGCAGAGACAGATACAGAGACAGAGACAGAGACGGAGACAGTGACAGAGACAGAGACAGAGACAGAGACACAGACAGAGACGGAGACAAAGACCGAGACAGACGCAGAGACTGAGACAGAGGCAGAGACAGAGACAGAGACAGAGACAGAGACGGAGACAGAGACAGGGACTGAGACAGAGACAGAGACAGCGGCAGAGACAGAGACGGCGACAGAGACAGAGACAGAGACAGAGACAGAGACAGAGACAGAGACAGAGACAGAGACAGAGACAGAGACAGAGACAGAGACAGAGACAGAGACAGAGACAGAGACAGAGACAGAGACAGAGACAGAGACAGAGACAGAGACAGAGACAGAGACAGAGACAGAGGCAGAGACGGAGACAGAGGCAGAGACAGAGCCAGGGACAGAGACAGATACAGAGACAGAGGCAGAGGCAGAGGCAGAGACATAGACAGAGACACAGACAGACACGGAGACAAAGACCGAGACAGACGCAGAGACTGAGACAGAGGCAGAGACAGAGACAGAGACAGAGACAGAGACGGAGACAGAGACAGGGACTGAGACAGAGACAGAGACAGCGGCAGAGACAGAGACGGCGACAGAGACAGAGACAGAACCAGGGAGAGAGACGGAGACAGGGACAGTGGGAGAGACAGCGACAGAGACAGAGACAGAGACAGAGGCAGAGGCAGGGGCAGATGCAGAGACAGAGACAGAGACAGAGACAGAGACAGAGACAGAGACAGAGACAGAGACAGAGACAGAGACAGAGACAGAGACAGAGACAGAGACAGAGACGGAGATAAAGACAGAGACAGAGACGGAGACAAAGAACGTGACAGAGACAGAGACGGAGACAGTGGCAGAGACAGAGACAGAGACAGAGACAGTGACAGAGACAGAGACAGAGACAGGGACAGAGACGGAGACGGAGATAGAGGCAGAGACAGAGCCAGGGACAGAGACAGATACAGAGACAGGCGCAGAGGCAGAGGCAGTGACCGAGACAGAGACAGAGACAGAGACAGAGACGGAGACGGAGATAGAGGCAGATACATAGCCAGGGACAGAGACAGATACAGAGACAGACGCAGAGGCAGAGGCAGAGGCAGAGACAGAGACAGAGACAGAGACAGAGACAGAGACGGAGACGGAGATAGAGGCAGATACATAGCCAGGGACAGAGACAGATACAGAGACAGACGCAGAGGCAGAGGCAGAGACAGAGACAGAGACAGAGACAGAGACAAAGACAGAGACAGAGACAGAGACAGAGACAGAGACAGAGGCAGAGACGGAGACAGAGGCAGAGACAGAGCCAGGGACAGAGACAGATACAGAGACAGAGGCAGAGGCAGAGGCAGAGGCAGAGACAGAGACAGAGACAGAGACGGAGACAAAGACCGAGACAGAGACAGAGACAGAGACAGAGACAGAGACGGAGACAGAGGCAGAGACAGAGCCAGGGACAGAGACAGATACAGAGACAGAGACAGAGACGGAGATAGAGGCAGAGACGGAGACGGAGATAGAGGCAGAGACGGAGCCAGGGACAGAGACAGATACAGTGACAGAGACAGAGACGGAGACAGTGACAGAGACAGAGATAGAGACAGAGACAGAGACGGAGACAAAGACCGAGACAGACGCAGAGACTGAGGCAGAGGCAGAGACAGAGACAGAGACAGAGACAGAGACAGAGACAGAGACAGAGACAGAGACAGAGACAGAGACAGAGACAGAGGGAGAGACAGCGACAGAGACAGAGACAGAGGCAGAGGCAGAGACAGAGACAGAGACAGAGACAGAGACAGAGACAGAGACAGAGACAGAGACAGACACAGAGACAGAGGCAGAGATAGAGACAGAGACAGAGACAGAGACAGAGACAGAGACAGAGACAGAGACAGAGACAGAGACAGAGACAGAGACAGAGACAGAGACAGAGACAGAGACAGAGACAGAGACAGAGACAGAGACAGAGACAGAGACAGAGACAGAGACAGAGACAGAGACAGAGACAGAGACAGAGGCAGAGACGGAGACAGAGGCAGAGACAGAGCCAGGGACAGAGACAGATACAGAGACAGAGGCAGAGGCAGAGGCAGAGACAGAGACAGAGACAGAGACGGAGACAAAGACCGAGACAGAGACAGAGACAGAGACAGAGACAGAGACGGAGACAGAGGCAGAGACAGAGCCAGGGACAGAGACAGATACAGAGACAGAGACAGAGACGGAGATAGAGGCAGAGACGGAGACAGAGACAGAGACAGACACAGAGACAGAGACAGAGACAGTGACAGAGACAGACACGGCGACAGAGACAGAGACGGAGACGGAGATAGAGGCAGAGACAGAGACAGAGACGGAGACAGAGACAGAGACGGAGACAAAGACCGAGACAGAGACAGAGACAGAGACAGAGACAGAGACAGAGACGGAGACAGAGGCAGAGACAGAGCCAGGGACAGAGACAGATACAGAGACAGAGACAGAGACGGAGATAGAGGCAGAGACGGAGACGGAGATAGAGGCAGAGACGGAGCCAGGGACAGAGACAGATACAGTGACAGAGACAGAGACGGAGACAGCGACAGAGACAGAGATAGAGACAGAGACAGAGACAGAGACGGAGACAAAGACCGAGACAGACGCAGAGACTGAGGCAGAGGCAGAGACAGAGACAGAGACAGAGACAGAGACAGAGACAGAGACAGAGACAGAGACAGAGACAGAGACAGAGACAGAGACAGAGACGGAGACGGAGACAAAGACAGAGACAGAGACGGAGACAAAGAACGTGACAGAGACAGAGACGGAGACAGAGGCAGAGACAGAGACAGAGACAGAGACAGTGACAGAGACAGAGACAGTGACAGAGACAGAGACAGAGACAGAGACAGAGACAGAGACGGAGACGGAGACAAAGACCGAGACGGACGCAGAGACTGAGACAGAGGCAGAGACGGAGACAGAGGCAGAGACAGAGCCAGGGACAGAGACAGATACAGAGACAGAGGCAGAGGCAGAGGCAGAGGCAGAGACAGAGACAGAGACAGAGACGGAGACAAGGACCGAGACAGAGACAGAGACACAGACAGAGACAGAGACAGAGACGGAGACAGAGGCAGAGACAGAGCCAGGGCAGAGACAGATACAGAGACAGAGACAGAGACGGAGACAGTGACAGAGACAGAGACAGAGACAGAGACACAGACAGAGACGGAGACAAAGACCGAGACAGACGCAGAGACTGAGACAGAGGCAGAGACAGAGACAGAGACAGAGACAGAGACGGAGACAGAGACAGGGACTGAGACAGAGACAGAGACAGCGGCAGAGACAGAGACGGCGACAGAGACAGAGACAGAACCATGGAGAGAGACGGAGACGGGGACAGTGGGAGAGACAGCGACAGAGACAGAGACAGAGACAGAGGCAGAGGCAGGGGCAGATGCAGAGACAGAGACAGAGACAGAGACAGAGACAGAGACAGAGACAGAGACAGAGACAGAGACAGAGACAGAGACAGAGACAGAGACGGAGACAAACACCGAGACAGACGCAGAGACTGAGACAGAGGCAGAGACAGAGACAGAGACAGAGACGGAGACATAGACAGAGACAGAGATAGAGACGGAGACAAAGACCGAGACAGAGACAGAGACGGAGACAGAGGCAGAGACAGAGGCAGAGACAGAAACAGAGACAGAGACATAGATAGAGACAGAGACAGAGACAGTGACAGAGACAGAGACAGAGACAGAGACAGAGACGGAGACGGAGATAGAGGCAGAGACAGAGACAGAGACAGAGACAGAGACAGAGACGGAGACAAAGACCGAGACAGACGCAGAGACTGAGACAGAGGCAGAGACAGAGACAGTGACAGAGACAGAGACAGAGACAGAGACAGAGACAGAGACGGAGACAAAGACAGAGACAGAGACGGAGACAAAGAACGTGACAGAGACAGAGACGGAGACAGAGGCAGAGACAGAGACAGAGACAGAGACAGAGACAGAGACAGAGACAGAGACAGAGACAGAGACGGAGACAGAGACAGAGACAGAGACAGAGACAGAGACGGAGACGGAGATAGAG
Organism: Megachile willughbiella; assembly: GCA_945859595.2. NCBI lineage: Eukaryota > Metazoa > Arthropoda > Insecta > Hymenoptera > Megachilidae > Megachile > Megachile willughbiella. The sequence continues at coordinate 673,936 of CAMAOD020000301.1, forward strand.
GCAGACGCAGAGACAGAGGCAGAGGCAGAGGCAGAGACAGAGCCAGGGACAGAGACAGAGACAGAGACAGAGACAGAGACAGAGACAGAGACAGAGACAGAGACGGAGACGGAGATAGAGGCAGAGACAGAGCCAGGGACAGAGACAGATACAGAGACAGACGCAGAGGCAGAGGCAGAGACAGAGACAGAGACAGAGACAGAGACAGAGACAGAGACAGAGACAGAGACAGAGACAGAGACAGAGACAGAGACAGAGACAGAGACAGAGACAGAGACAGAGACAGAGACAGAGACAGAGACAGAGACAGAGACAGAGACGGAGACAGAGGCAGAGACAGAGCCAGGGACGGAGACAGATACAGAGACAGAGGCAGAGACGGAGACGGAGATAGAGGCAGAGACAGAGCCAGGGACAGAGACAGATACAGAGACAGAGGCAGAGGCAGAGGCAGAGACAGAAACAGAGACAGAGACAGAGATAGAGACAGACACAGAGACAGTGACAGAGACAGAGACAGAGACAGAGACAGAGACGGAGACGGAGATAGAGGCAGAGACAGAGCCAGGGACAGAGACAGATACAGAGACAGAGGCAGTGGCAGAGGCAGAGACAGAGACAGAGACAGAGACAGAGACAGAGACAGAGACAGTGACAGAGACGGAGACAGTGACAGAGACAGAGACAGAGACAGAGACGGGGACAAAGACAGAGACAGAGACAGAGACAGAGACAGAGACAGAGGCAGAGACGGAGACAGAGGCAGAGACAGAGCCAGGGACAGAGACAGATACAGAGACAGAGGCGGAGGCAGAGGCAGAGACAGAGACAGAGACAGAGACGGAGACAAAGACCGAGACAGAGACAGAGACAGAGACAGAGACAGAGACGGAGACAGAGGCAGAGACAGAGCCAGGGACAGAGACAGATACAGAGACAGAGACAGAGACGGAGATAGAGGCAGAGACGGAGACGGAGATAGCGGCAGAGACGGAGCCAGGGACAGAGACAGATACAGTGACAGAGACAGAGACGGAGACAGTGACAGTGACAGAGACAGAGATAGAGACAGAGACAGAGACGGAGACAAAGACCGAGACAGACGCAGAGACTGAGGCAGAGGCAGAGACAGAGACAGAGACAGAGACAGAGACAGAGACAGAGACAGAGACAGAGACAGAGACAGAGACAGAGGGAGAGACAGCGACAGAGACAGAGACAGAGACAGAGGCAGAGACAGAGACAGAGACAGAGACAGAGACAGAGACAGAGACAGAGACAGAGACAGACACAGAGACAGAGGCAGAGATAGAGACAGAGACAGAGACAGAGACAGAGACAGAGACAGAGACAGAGACAGAGACAGAGACAGAGACAGAGACAGAGACAGAGACAGAGACAGAGACAGAGACAGAGACAGAGACAGAGACAGAGACAGAGACAGAGACAGAGACAGAGACAGAGACAGAGACAGAGACAGAGACAGAGACACAGACAGAGACAGAGACAGAGACAGAGGCAGAGACGGAGACAGAGGCAGAGACAGAGCCAGGGACAGAGACAGATACAGAGACAGAGGCAGAGGCAGAGGCAGAGGCAAAGACAGAGACAGAGACGGAGATAGAGGCAGAGACAGAGCCAGGGACAGAGACAGATACAGAGACAGGCGCAGAGGCAGAGGCAGAGACAGAGACAGAGACAGAGACGGAGACAGAGACAGAGACAGAGGCAGAGGCAGAGGCAGAGGCAGAGACAGAGACGGAGACAAAGACCGAGACAGAGACAGAGACAGAGACAGAGACAGAGACGGAGACAGAGGCAGAGACAGAGCCAGGGCAGAGACAGATACAGAGACAGAGACAGAGACGGAGACAGTGACAGAGACAGAGACAGAGACAGAGACACAGACAGAGACGGAGACAAAGACCGAGACAGACGCAGAGACTGAGACAGAGGCAGAGACAGAGACAGAGACAGAGACAGAGACGGAGACAGAGACAGGGACTGAGACAGAGACAGAGACAGCGGCAGAGACAGAGACGGCGACAGAGACAGAGACAGAACCAGGGAGAGAGACGGAGACAGGGACAGTGGGAGAGACAGCGACAGAGACAGAGACAGAGACAGAGGCAGAGGCAGGGGCAGATGCAGAGACAGAGACAGAGACAGAGACAGAGACAGAGACAGAGACAGAGACAGAGACAGAGACAGAGACAGAGACAGAGACAGAGACAGAGACAGAGACAGAGACAGAGACGGAGACAAAGACAGAGACAGAGACGGAGACAAAGAACGTGACAGAGACAGAGACGGAGACAGTGGCAGAGACAGAGACAGAGACAGAGACAGAGACAGAGACAGAGACAGAGACAGAGACAGAGACGGAGACAGAGGCAGAGACAGAGCCAGGGACAGAGACAGACACAGAGACAGAGGCAGAGGCAGAGGCAGAGGCAGAGACAGAGACAGAGACAGAGACAGAGACGGAGACAAAGACCGAGACAGAGACAGAGACGGAGACAGAGACAGAGACAGAGACGGAGACAGAGGCAGAGACAGAGCCAGGGACAGCGACAGATACAGAGACAGGGACAGAGACAGAGACGGAGACAGTGACAGAGACAGAGACAGAGACAGAGACAGAGACAGAGACAGAGACAGAGACAGAGACAGAGACAGAGACAGAGACAGAGGCAGAGACGGAGACAGAGGCAGAGACAGAGCCAGGGACAGAGACAGATACAGAGACAGACGCAGAGGCAGAGGCAGAGGCAGAGACAGAGACAGAGACAGAGACGGAGACAAAGACCGAGACAGAGACAGAGACAGAGACAGAGACAGAGACGGAGACAGAGGCAGAGACAGAGCCAGGGACAGAGACAGATACAGAGACAGAGACAGAGACGGAGATAGAGGCAGAGACGGAGACGGAGATAGAGGCAGAGACGGAGCCAGGGACAGAGACAGATACAGTGACAGAGACAGAGACAGAGACAGAGACAGAGACAGAGACAGAGACAGAGACAGAGACGGCGACAGAGACAGAGACGGAGACGGAGATAGAGGCAGAGACAGAGACAGAGACAGAGACAGAGACAGAGACAGAGACAGAGACATAGACAGAGACAGAGATAGAGACGGAGACAAAGACCGAGACAGAGACAGAGATGGAGACAGAGGCAGAGACAGAACCAGGGACAGAGACGGAGACAGGGACAGAGACGGAGACAGGGACAGAGGGAGAGACAGAGACAGAGACAGAGACAGAGACGGAGACAAAGACCGAGACAGACGCAGAGACGGAGACAGTGACAGAGACAGAGACAGAGACGGAGACAGAGACAGAGACGGAGACAAAGACCGAGACAGACGCAGAGACAAAGGCAGAGGCAGAGGCAGAGACAGAGCCAGGGACAGAGACAGAGACAGAGACAGAGACAGAGACAGAGACAGAGACGCAGACAAAGACCGAGACAGACGCAGAGACTGAGACAGAGGCAGAGACAGAGACAGTGACAGAGACAGAGACAGAGACAGAGACAGAGACAGAGACAGAGACGGAGACAAAGGCAGAGACAGAGACGGAGACAAAGAACGTGACAGAGACGGAGACGGAGATAGAGGCAGAGACAGAGCCAGGGACAGAGACAGATACAGAGACAGAGACAGAGACAGAGACGGAGACAGTGACAGAGACAGAGACAGAGACAGAGACAGACACAGAGACAGAGACAGAGACAGTGACAGAGACAGACACGGCGACAGAGTCAGAGACGGAGACGGAGATAGAGGCAGAGACAGAGACAGATACAGAGACAGAGGCAGAGGCAGAGGCAGAGGCAGAGACAGAGACAGAGACAGAGACAGAGACGGAGACAAAGACCGAGACAGAGACAGAGACGGAGACAGAGACAGAGACGGAGACAGAGGCAGAGACAGAGCCAGGGACAGCGACAGATACAGAGACAGAGACAGAGACAGAGACGGAGACAGTGACAGAGGCAGAGACAGAGACAGAGACAGAGACAGAGACAGAGACGGAGACAAAGACCGAGACAGACGCAGAGACTGAGACAGAGGCAGAGACAGAGACAGAGACAGAGACAGAGACAGAGACAGAGACAGAGACAGAGACAGAGACAGAGACAGACACAGAGACAGAGGCAGAGATAGAGACAGAGACAGAGACAGAGGCAGAGACAGAGACAGAGACAGAGACAGAGACAGAGACAGAGACAGAGACAGAGACAGAGACAGAGACAGAGACAGAGACAGAGACAGAGACAGAGACAGAGACAGAGACAGAGACAGAGACAGAGACAGAGACAGAGACAGAGACAGAGACAGAGACAGAGACAGAGACAGAGACAGAGACAGAGACAGAGACAGAGACAGAGACAGAGACAGAGGCAGAGACGGAGACAGAGGCAGAGACAGAGCCAGGGACAGAGACAGATACAGAGACAGAGGCAGAGGCAGAGGCAGAGACAGAGACAGAGACAGAGACGGAGACAAAGACCGAGACAGAGACAGAGACAGAGACAGAGACAGAGACGGAGACAGAGGCAGAGACAGAGCCAGGGACAGAGACAGATACAGAGACAGAGACAGAGACGGAGATAGAGGCAGAGACGGAGACGGAGATAGAGGCAGAGACGGAGCCAGGGACAGAGACAGATACAGTGACAGAGACAGAGACGGAGACAGTGACAGAGACAGAGATAGAGACACAGACAGAGACGGAGACAAAGACCGAGACAGACGCAGAGACTGAGGCAGAGACAGAGACGGAGACAAAGGCAGAGACAGAGACGGAGACAAAGAACGTGACAGAGACGGAGACGGAGATAGAGGCAGAGACAGAGCCAGGGACAGAGACAGATACAGAGACAGAGACAGAGACAGAGACGGAGACAGTGACAGAGACAGAGACAGAGACAGAGACAGACACAGAGACAGAGACAGAGACAGTGACAGAGACAGACACGGCGACAGAGTCAGAGACGGAGACGGAGATAGAGGCAGAGACAGAGACAGATACAGAGACAGAGGCAGAGGCAGAGGCAGAGGCAGAGACAGAGACAGAGACAGAGACAGAGACGGAGACAAAGACCGAGACAGAGACAGAGACGGAGACAGAGACAGAGACGGAGACAGAGGCAGAGACAGAGCCAGGGACAGCGACAGATACAGAGACAGAGACAGAGACAGAGACAGAGACGGAGACAGTGACAGAGGCAGAGACAGAGACAGAGACAGAGACAGAGACAGAGACAGAGACGGAGACAAAGACCGAGACAGACGCAGAGACTGAGACAGAGGCAGAGACAGAGACAGAGACAGAGACAGAGACAGAGACAGAGACAGAGACAGAGACAGAGACAGAGACAGAGACAGAGACAGAGACAGAGACAGAGACAGACACAGAGACAGAGGCAGAGATAGAGACAGAGACAGAGACAGAGACAGAGACAGAGACAGAGACAGAGACAGAGACAGAGACAGAGACAGAGACAGAGACAGAGACAGAGACGGAGACAGAGGCAGAGACAGTGCCAGGGACGGAGACAGATACAGAGACAGAGACAGAGACGGAGATAGAGGCAGAGACGGAGACGGAGATAGAGGCAGAGACGGAGCCAGGGACAGAGACAGATACAGTGACAGAGACAGAGACGGAGACAGCGACAGAGACAGAGATAGAGACAGAGACAGAGACAGAGACGGAGACAAAGACAGAGACGGCGACAGAGACAGAGACGGAGACGGAGATAGAGGCAGAGACAGAGACAGAGACAGAGACAGAGACAGAGACAGAGACAGAGACATAGACAGAGACAGAGATAGAGACGGAGACAAAGACCGAGACAGAGACAGAGATGGAGACAGAGGCAGAGACAGAACCAGGGACAGAGACGGAGACAGGGACAGAGACGGAGACAGGGACAGAGGGAGAGACAGAGACAGAGACAGAGACAGAGACGGAGACAAAGACCGAGACAGACGCAGAGACGGAGACAGTGACAGAGACAGAGACAGAGACGGAGACAGAGACAGAGACGGAGACAAAGACCGAGACAGACGCAGAGACAAAGGCAGAGGCAGAGGCAGAGACAGAGCCAGGGACAGAGACAGAGACAGAGACAGAGACAGAGACAGAGACAGAGACGCAGACAAAGACCGAGACAGACGCAGAGACTGAGACAGAGGCAGAGACAGAGACAGTGACAGAGACAGAGACAGAGACAGAGACAGAGACAGAGACGGAGACAAAGACAGAGACAGAGACGGAGACAAAGAACGTGACAGAGACGGAGACGGAGATAGAGGCAGAGACAGAGCCAGGGACAGAGACAGATACAGAGACAGAGACAGAGACAGAGACGGAGACAGTGACAGAGACAGAGACAGAGACAGAGACAGACACAGAGACAGAGACAGAGACAGTGACAGAGACAGACACGGCGACAGAGTCAGAGACGGAGACGGAGATAGGGGCAGAGACAGAGACAGATACAGAGACAGAGGCAGAGGCAGAGGCAGAGGCAGAGACAGAGACAGAGACAGAGACAGAGACAGAGACGGAGACAAAGACCGAGACAGAGACAGAGACGGAGACAGAGACAGAGACGGAGACAGAGGCAGAGACAGAGCCAGGGACAGCGACAGATACAGAGACAGAGACAGAGACAGAGACGGAGACAGTGACAGAGGCAGAGACAGAGACAGAGACAGAGACAGAGACAGAGACGGAGACAAAGACCGAGACAGACGCAGAGACTGAGACAGAGGCAGAGACAGAGACAGAGACAGAGACAGAGACAGAGACAGAGACAGAGACAGAGACAGAGACAGAGACAGAGACAGACACAGAGACAGAGGCAGAGATAGAGACAGAGACAGAGACAGAGACAGAGACAGAGACAGAGACAGAGACAGAGACAGAGACAGAGACAGAGACAGAGACAGAGACAGAGACAGAGACGGAGACAGAGGCAGAGACAGAGCCAGGGACGGAGACAGATACAGAGACAGAGACAGAGACGGAGATAGAGGCAGAGACGGAGACGGAGATAGAGGCAGAGACGGAGCCAGGGACAGAGACAGATACAGTGACAGAGACAGAGACGGAGACAGCGACAGAGACAGAGATAGAGACAGAGACAGAGACAGAGACGGAGACAAAGACCGAGACAGACGCAGAGACTGAGGCAGAGGCAGAGACAGAGACAGAGACAGAGACAGAGCCAGGGACAGAGACAGATACAGGGACAGAGACAGAGACGGAGATAGAGGCAGAGACGGAGACGGAGATAGAGGCAGAGACGGAGCCAAGGACAGAGACAGATACAGTGACAGAGACAGAGACGGAGACAGTGACAGAGACAGAGATAGAGACAGAGACTGAGACGGAGACAAAGACCGAGACAGAGACAGAGACGGAGACAGAGGCAGAGACAGAGACAGAGACAGAGACAGAGACAGAGACGGAGATAGAGGCAGAGACGGAGCCAGGGACAGAGACAGATACAGAGACAGAGACAGAGACAGAGACGGAGACAGTGACAGAGACAGAGACAGAGACAGAGACAGACACAGAGACAGAGACAGAGACAGTGACAGAGACAGACACGGCGACAGAGACAGAGACGGAGACGGAGATAGAGGCAGAGACAGAGACAGAGACGGAGACAGAGACAGAGACGGAGACAAAGACCGAGACAGAGACAGAGACAGAGACAGAGACAGAGACAGAGACAGAGACGGAGACAGTGGCAGAGACAGAGCCAGGGACAGAGACAGATACAGAGACAGAGACAGAGACGGAGATAGAGGCAGAGACGGAGACGGAGATAGAGGCAGAGACGGAGCCAGGGACAGAGACAGATACAGTGACAGAGACAGAGACGGAGACAGCGACAGAGACAGAGATAGAGACAGAGACAGAGACAGAGACAGAGACAGAGACAGAGACAGAGACAGAGACAGAGACAGAGACAGAGACAGAGACAGAGACAGAGACAGAGACAGAGACAGAGACAGAGACAGAGACAGAGACAGAGACAGAGACAGAGACAGAGACAGAGACAGAGACAGAGACAGAGACAGAGACAGAGACAGAGACAGAGACAGAGACAGTGACAGAGACAGAGACAGAGACAGAGCCAGGGACAGAGACAGATACAGAGACAGAGACAGAGACGGAGATAGAGGCAGAGACGGAGACGGAGATAGAGGCAGAGACGGAGCCAGGGACAGAGACAGATACAGTGACAGAGACAGAGACGGAGACAGTGACAGAGACAGAGATAGAGACAGAGACTGAGACGGAGACAAAGACCGAGACAGAGACAGAGACGGAGACAGAGGCAGAGACAGAGACAGAGACAGAGACAGAGACAGAGACGGAGATAGAGGCAGAGACAGAGCCAGGGACAGAGACAGATACAGAGACAGAGACAGAGACAGAGACGGAGACAGTGACAGAGACAGAGACAGAGACAGAGACAGACACAGAGACAGAGACAGAGACAGTGACAGAGACAGACACGGCGACAGAGACAGAGACGGAGACGGAGATAGAGGCAGAGACAGAGACAGAGACGGAGACAGAGACAGAGACGGAGACAAAGACCGAGACAGAGACAGAGACAGAGACAGAGACAGAGACAGAGACGGAGACAGAGGCAGAGACAGAGCCAGGGACAGAGACAGATACAGAGACAGAGACAGAGACGGAGATAGAGGCAGAGACGGAGACGGAGATAGAGGCAGAGACGGAGCCAGGGACAGAGACAGATACAGTGACAGAGACAGAGACGGAGACAGCGACAGAGACAGAGATAGAGACAGAGACAGAGACAGAGACGGAGACAAAGACCGAGACAGACGCAGAGACTGAGGCAGAGGCAGAGACAGAGACAGAGACAGAGACAGAGACAGAGACAGAGACAGAGACAGAGACAGAGACAGAGACAGAGACAGAGACGGAGACGGAGACAAAGACAGAGACAGAGACGGAGACAAAGAACGTGACAGAGACAGAGACGGAGACAGAGGCAGAGACAGAGACAGAGACAGAGACAGTGACAGAGACAGAGACAGTGACAGAGACAGAGACAGAGACAGAGACAGAGACAGAGACGGAGACGGAGACAAAGACCGAGACGGACGCAGAGACTGAGACAGAGGCAGAGACGGAGACAGAGGCAGAGACAGAGCCAGGGACAGAGACAGATACAGAGACAGAGGCAGAGGCAGAGGCAGAGGCAGAGACAGAGACAGAGACAGAGACGGAGACAAGGACCGAGACAGAGACAGAGACAGAGACAGAGACAGAGACGGAGACAGAGGCAGAGACAGAGCCAGGGCAGAGACAGATACAGAGACAGAGACAGAGACGGAGACAGTGACAGAGACAGAGACAGAGACAGAGACACAGACAGAGACGGAGACAAAGACCGAGACAGACGCAGAGACTGAGACAGAGGCAGAGACAGAGACAGAGACAGAGACAGAGACGGAGACAGAGACAGGGACTGAGACAGAGACAGAGACAGCGGCAGAGACAGAGACGGCGACAGAGACAGAGACAGAACCATGGAGAGAGACGGAGACAGGGACAGTGGGAGAGACAGCGACAGAGACAGAGACAGAGACAGAGGCAGAGGCAGGGGCAGATGCAGAGACAGAGACAGAGACAGAGACAGAGACAGAGACAGAGACAGAGACAGAGACAGAGACAGAGACAGAGACAGAGACAGAGACGGAGACAAACACCGAGACAGACGCAGAGACTGAGACAGAGGCAGAGACAGAGACAGAGACAGAGACGGAGACATAGACAGAGACAGAGATAGAGACGGAGACAAAGACCGAGACAGAGACAGAGACGGAGACAGAGGCAGAGACAGAGGCAGAGACAGAAACAGAGACAGAGACATAGATAGAGACAGAGACAGAGACAGTGACAGAGACAGAGACAGAGACAGAGACAGAGACGGAGACGGAGATAGAGGCAGAGACAGAGACAGAGACAGAGACAGAGACAGAGACGGAGACAAAGACCGAGACAGACGCAGAGACTGAGACAGAGGCAGAGACAGAGACAGTGACAGAGACAGAGACAGAGACAGAGACAGAGACAGAGACGGAGACAAAGACAGAGACAGAGACGGAGACAAAGAACGTGACAGAGACAGAGACGGAGACAGAGGCAGAGACAGAGACAGAGACAGAGACAGAGACAGAGACAGAGACAGAGACAGAGACAGAGACGGAGACAGAGACAGAGACAGAGACAGAGACAGAGACGGAGACGGAGATAGAGGCAGACGCAGAGACAGAGGCAGAGGCAGAGGCAGAGACAGAGCCAGGGACAGAGACAGAGACAGAGACAGAGACAGAGACAGAGACAGAGACAGAGGGAGAGACAGCGACAGAGACAGAGACAGAGACAGAGGCAGAGACAGAGACAGAGACAGAGACAGAGACAGAGACAGAGACAGAGGCAGAGACGGAGACAGAGGCAGAGGCAGAGCCAGGGACAGAGACAGATACAGAGACAGAGGCAGAGGCAGAGGCAGAGGCAAAGACAGAGACAGAGACGGAGATAGAGGCAGAGACAGAGCCAGGGACAGAGACAGATACAGAGACAGGCGCAGAGGCAGAGGCAGAGACAGAGACAGAGACAGAGACGGAGACAGAGACAGAGACAGAGACAGAGACAGAGACAGAGACAGAGACAGAGACAGAGACAGAGACAGAGGCAGAGACGGAGACAGAGGCAGAGACAGAGCCAGGGACAGAGACAGATACAGAGACAGAGGCAGAGGCAGAGGCAGAGGCAGAGACAGAGACGGAGACAAAGACCGAGACAGAGACAGAGACAGAGACAGAGACAGAGACGGAGACAGAGGCAGAGACAGAGCCAGGGCAGAGACAGATACAGAGACAGAGACAGAGACGGAGACAGTGACAGAGACAGAGACAGAGACAGAGACACAGACAGAGACGGAGACAAAGACCGAGACAGACGCAGAGACTGAGACAGAGGCAGAGACAGAGACAGAGACAGAGACGGAGACAGAGACAGGGACTGAGACAGAGACAGAGACAGCGGCAGAGACAGAGACGGCGACAGAGACAGAGACAGAACCAGGGAGAGAGACGGAGACAGGGACAGTGGGAGAGACAGCGACAGAGACAGAGACAGAGACAGAGGCAGAGGCAGGGGCAGATGCAGAGACAGAGACAGAGACAGAGACAGAGACAGAGACAGAGACAGAGACAGAGACGGAGACAGAGACAGAGACAGAGACAGAGACAGAGACAGAGACAGAGACAGAGACAGAGACAGAGACAGAGACAGAGACAGAGACAGAGACGGAGACAAAGACAGAGACAGAGACGGAGACAAAGAACGTGACAGAGACAGAGACGGAGACAGTGGCAGAGACAGAGACAGAGACAGAGACAGAGACAGAGACAGAGACAGAGACGGAGACAGAGGCAGAGACAGAGCCAGGGACAGAGACAGACACAGAGACAGAGGCAGAGGCAGAGGCAGAGGCAGAGACAGAGACAGAGACAGAGACAGAGACGGAGACAAAGACCGAGACAGAGACAGAGACGGAGACAGAGACAGAGACGGAGACAGAGGCAGAGACAGAGCCAGGGACAGCGACAGATACAGAGACAGGGACAGAGACAGAGACGGAGACAGTGACAGAGACAGAGACAGAGACAGAGACAGAGACAGAGACAGAGACAGAGACAGAGACAGAGACAGAGGCAGAGACGGAGACAGAGGCAGAGACAGAGCCAGGGACAGAGACAGATACAGAGACAGAGGCAGAGGCAGAGGCAGAGGCAGAGACAGAGACAGAGACAGAGACGGAGACAAAGACCGAGACAGAGACAGAGACAGAGACAGAGACAGAGACGGAGACAGAGGCAGAGACAGAGCCAGGGACAGAGACAGATACAGAGACAGAGACAGAGACGGAGATAGAGGCAGAGACGGAGACGGAGATAGAGGCAGAGACGGAGCCAGGGACAGAGACAGATACAGTGACAGAGACAGAGACGGAGACAGTGACAGAGACAGAGATAGAGACAGAGACAGAGACGGAGACAAAGACCGAGACAGACGCAGAGACTGAGGCAGAGGCAGAGACAGAGACAGAGACAGAGACAGAGACAGAGACAGCGACAGAGACAGAGACAGAGACAGAGACAGAGACAGAGACAGAGACAGAGACAGAGACAGAGACAGAGACAGAGACAGAGGGAGAGACAGCGACAGAGACAGAGACAGAGACAGAGACAGAGACAGGGACAGAGACAGAGACAGAGACAGAGACAGAGACAGAGACGCAGACAAAGACCGAGACAGACGCAGAGACTGAGACAGAGGCAGAGACAGAGACAGTGACAGAGACAGAGACAGAGACAGAGACAGAGACAGAGACGGAGACAAAGACAGAGACAGAGACGGAGACAAAGAACGTGACAGAGACGGAGACGGAGATAGAGGCAGAGACAGAGCCAGGGACAGAGACAGATACAGAGACAGAGACAGAGACAGAGACGGAGACAGTGACAGAGACAGAGACAGAGACAGAGACAGACACAGAGACAGAGACAGAGACAGTGACAGAGACAGACACGGCGACAGAGTCAGAGACGGAGACGGAGATAGAGGCAGAGACAGAGACAGATACAGAGACAGAGGCAGAGGCAGAGGCAGAGGCAGAGACAGAGACAGAGACAGAGACAGAGACGGAGACAAAGACCGAGACAGAGACAGAGACGGAGACAGAGACAGAGACGGAGACAGAGGCAGAGACAGAGCCAGGGACAGCGACAGATACAGAGACAGAGACAGAGACAGAGACGGAGACAGTGACAGAGGCAGAGACAGAGACAGAGACAGAGACAGAGACAGAGACGGAGACAAAGACCGAGACAGACGCAGAGACTGAGACAGAGGCAGAGACAGAGACAGAGGCAGAGACAGAGACAGAGACAGAGACAGAGACAGAGACAGAGACAGAGACAGACACAGAGACAGAGGCAGAGATAGAGACAGAGACAGAGACAGAGACAGAGACAGAGACAGAGACAGAGACAGAGACAGAGACAGAGACAGAGACAGAGACAGAGACAGAGACAGAGACAGAGACAGAGACAGAGACAGAGACAGAGACAGAGACAGAGACAGAGACAGAGACAGAGACAGAGACAGAGACAGAGACAGAGACAGAGACAGAGGCAGAGACGGAGACAGAGGCAGAGACAGAGCCAGGGACAGAGACAGATACAGAGACAGAGGCAGAGGCAGAGGCAGAGACAGAGACAGAGACAGAGACGGAGACAAAGACCGAGACAGAGACAGAGACAGAGACAGAGACAGAGACGGAGACAGAGGCAGAGACAGAGCCAGGGACAGAGACAGATACAGAGACAGAGACAGAGACGGAGATAGAGGCAGAGACGGAGACGGAGATAGAGGCAGAGACGGAGCCAGGGACAGAGACAGATACAGTGACAGAGACAGAGACGGAGACAGTGACAGAGACAGAGATAGAGACACAGACAGAGACGGAGACAAAGACCGAGACAGACGCAGAGACTGAGGCAGAGGCAGAGACAGAGACAGAGACAGAGACAGAGACAGAGACAGAGACAGAGACAGAGACAGAGACAGAGACAGAGACAGAGACAGAGACGGCGACAGAGACAGAGACGGAGACGGAGATAGAGGCAGAGACAGAGACAGAGACAGAGACAGAGACAGAGACAGAGACAGAGACAGACACAGAGACAGAGGCAGAGATAGAGACAGAGACAGAGACAGAGACAGAGACAGAGACAGAGACAGAGACAGAGACAGAGACAGAGACAGAGACAGAGACAGAGCCAGGGACAGAGACAGATACAGAGACAGAGGCAGAGGCAGAGGCAGAGACAGAGACAGAGACAGAGACAGAGACAGTGACAGAGACAGAGACAGAGACAGAGACAGAGACAGAGACAGAGACAGAGACAGAGACAGGGACAGAGACAGAGACAGAGACAGAGACAGAGACAGAGACAGAGACGGAGACAAAGACCGAGACAGACGCAGAGACTGAGACAGAGGCAGAGACAGAGACAGTGACAGAGACAGAGACAGAGACAGAGACAGAGACAGAGACGGAGACAAAGACAGAGACAGAGACGGAGACAAAGAACGTGACAGAGACAGAGACGGAGACAGAGGCAGAGACAGAGACAGAGACAGAGACAGAGACAGAGACAGAGACAGAGACAGAGACAGAGACGGAGACGGAGATAGGGGCAGAGACAGAGCCAGGGACAGAGACAGATACAGAGACAGAGACAGAGACGGAGACAGTGACAGAGACAGAGACAGAGACAGAGACAGAGACAGAGACAGAGACAGAGACAGAGACGGCGACAGAGACAGAGACGGAGACGGAGATAGAGGCAGAGACAGAGACAGAGACAGAGACAGAGACAGAGACAGATACAGAGACATAGACAGAGACAGAGATAGAGACGGAGACAAAGACCGAGACAGAGACAGAGATGGAGACAGAGGCAGAGACAGAACCAGGGACAGAGACGGAGACAGGGACAGAGACGGAGACAGGGACAGAGGGAGAGACAGAGACAGAGACAGAGACAGAGACGGAGACAAAGACCGAGACAGACGCAGAGACGGAGACAGTGACAGAGACAGAGACAGAGACGGAGACAGAGACCGAGACGGAGACAAAGACCGAGACAGACGCAGAGACAAAGGCAGAGGCAGAGGCAGAGACAGAGCCAGGGACAGAGACAGAGACAGAGACAGAGACAGAGACAGAGACAGAGACGCAGACAAAGACCGAGACAGACGCAGAGACTGAGACAGAGGCAGAGACAGAGACAGTGACAGAGACAGAGACAGAGACAGAGACAGAGACAGAGACGGAGACAAAGACAGAGACAGAGACGGAGACAAAGAACGTGACAGAGACGGAGACGGAGATAGAGGCAGAGACAGAGCCAGGGACAGAGACAGATACAGAGACAGAGACAGAGACAGAGACGGAGACAGTGACAGAGACAGAGACAGAGACAGAGACAGACACAGAGACAGAGACAGAGACAGTGACAGAGACAGACACGGCGACAGAGTCAGAGACGGAGACGGAGATAGAGGCAGAGACAGAGACAGATACAGAGACAGAGGCAGAGGCAGAGGCAGAGGCAGAGACAGAGACAGAGACAGAGACAGAGACGGAGACAAAGACCGAGACAGAGACAGAGACGGAGACAGAGACAGAGACGGAGACAGAGGCAGAGACAGAGCCAGGGACAGCGACAGATACAGAGACAGAGACAGAGACAGAGACGGAGACAGTGACAGAGGCAGAGACAGAGACAGAGACAGAGACAGAGACAGAGACGGAGACAAAGACCGAGACAGACGCAGAGACTGAGACAGAGGCAGAGACAGAGACAGAGACAGAGACAGAGACAGAGACAGAGACAGAGACAGAGACAGAGACAGAGACAGACACAGAGACAGAGGCAGAGATAGAGACAGAGACAGAGACAGAGACAGAGACAGAGACAGAGACAGAGACAGAGACAGAGACAGAGACAGAGACAGAGACAGAGACAGAGACAGAGACAGAGACAGAGACAGAGACAGAGACAGAGACAGAGACAGAGACAGAGACAGAGACAGAGACAGAGACAGAGACAGAGACAGAGACAGAGACAGAGACAGAGACAGAGACAGAGACAGAGACAGAGACAGAGACAGAGACAGAGACAGAGGCAGAGACGGAGACAGAGGCAGAGACAGAGCCAGGGACAGAGACAGATACAGAGACAGAGGCAGAGGCAGAGGCAGAGACAGAGACAGAGACAGAGACGGAGACAAAGACCGAGACAGAGACAGAGACAGAGACAGAGACAGAGACAGAGACGGAGACAGAGGCAGAGACAGAGCCAGGGACAGAGACAGATACAGAGACAGAGACAGAGACGGAGATAGAGGCAGAGACGGAGACGGAGATAGAGGCAGAGACGGAGCCAGGGACAGAGACAGATACAGTGACAGAGACAGAGACGGAGACAGTGACAGAGACAGAGATAGAGACACAGACAGAGACGGAGACAAAGACCGAGACAGACGCAGAGACTGAGGCAGAGGCAGAGACAGAGACAGAGACAGAGACAGAGACAGAGACAGAGACAGAGACAGAGACAGAGACAGAGACAGAGGGAGAGACAGCGACAGAGACAGAGACAGAGGCAGAGGCAGAGACAGAGACAGAGACAGACACAGAGACAGAGGCAGAGATAGAGACAGAGACAGAGACAGAGACAGAGACAGAGACAGAGACAGAGACAGAGACAGAGACAGAGACAGAGACAGAGACAGAGACAGAGCCAGGGACAGAGACAGATACAGAGACAGAGGCAGAGGCAGAGGCAGAGACAGAGACAGAGACAGAGACAGAGACAGTGACAGAGACAGAGACAGAGACAGAGACAGAGACAGAGACAGAGACAGAGACAGAGACAGGGACAGAGACAGAGACAGAGACAGAGACAGAGACAGAGACGGAGACAAAGACCGAGACAGACGCAGAGACTGAGACAGAGGCAGAGACAGAGACAGTGACAGAGACAGAGACAGAGACAGAGACAGAGACAGAGACAGAGACGGAGACAAAGACAGAGACAGAGACGGAGACAAAGAACGTGACAGAGACAGAGACGGAGACAGAGGCAGAGACAGAGACAGAGACAGAGACAGAGACAGAGACAGAGACAGAGACAGAGACAGAGACGGAGACGGAGATAGGGGCAGAGACAGAGCCAGGGACAGAGACAGATACAGAGACAGAGACAGAGACGGAGACAGTGACAGAGACAGAGACAGAGACAGAGACAGAGACAGAGACAGAGACAGAGACAGAGACAGAGACGGCGACAGAGACAGAGACGGAGACGGAGATAGAGGCAGAGACAGAGACAGAGACAGAGACAGAGACAGAGACAGAGACAGAGACAGAGACATAGACAGAGACAGAGATAGAGACGGAGACAAAGACCGAGACAGAGACAGAGATGGAGACAGAGGCAGAGACAGAACCAGGGACAGAGACGGAGACAGAGACAGAGACAGAGACAGAGACAGAGACAGAGACAGAGACAGAGACAGAGACAGAGACAGAGGCAGAGGCAGAGACAGAGACAGAGACAGAGACAGAGACAGAGACAGAGACAGAGACAGACACAGAGACAGAGACAGAGACAGAGACAGAGACGGAGACGGAGATAGGGGCAGAGACAGAGGCAGAGATAGAGACAGAGACAGAGACAGAGACAGAGACAGAGACAGAGACAGAGACAGAGACAGAGACAGAGACAGAGACAGAGACAGAGACAGAGACAGAGACAGAGACAGAGACAGAGACAGAGCCAGGGACAGAGACAGATACAGAGACAGAGGCAGAGGCAGAGGCAGAGACAGAGACAGAGACAGAGACAGAGACGGAGATAGAGGCAGAGACGGAGACGGAGATAGAGGCAGAGACGGAGCCAGGGACAGAGACAGATACAGTGACAGAGACAGAGACGGAGACAGTGACAGAGACAGAGATAGAGACAGAGACAGAGACGGAGACAAAGACCGAGACAGACGCAGAGACTGAGGCAGAGGCAGAGACAGAGACAGAGACAGAGACAGAGACAGAGACAGAGACAGAGACAGAGACAGAGACAGAGACAGAGACAGAGACAGAGACAGAGACAGAGACAGAGACAGAGACAGAGACAGAGACAGAGGGAGAGACAGCGACAGAGACAGAGACAGAGACAGAGACAGAGACAGGGACAGAGACAGAGACAGAGACAGAGACAGAGACAGAGACGCAGACAAAGACCGAGACAGACGCAGAGACTGAGACAGAGGCAGAGACAGAGACAGTGACAGAGACAGAGACAGAGACAGAGACAGAGACAGAGACGGAGACAAAGACAGAGACAGAGACGGAGACAAAGAACGTGACAGAGACGGAGACGGAGATAGAGGCAGAGACAGAGCCAGGGACAGAGACAGATACAGAGACAGAGACAGAGACAGAGACAGAGACGGAGACAGTGACAGAGACAGAGACAGAGACAGAGACAGACACAGAGACAGAGACAGAGACAGTGACAGAGACAGACACGGCGACAGAGTCAGAGACGGAGACGGAGATAGAGGCAGAGACAGAGACAGATACAGAGACAGAGGCAGAGGCAGAGGCAGAGGCAGAGACAGAGACAGAGACAGAGACAGAGACGGAGACAAAGACCGAGACAGAGACAGAGACGGAGACAGAGACAGAGACGGAGACAGAGGCAGAGACAGAGCCAGGGACAGCGACAGATACAGAGACAGAGACAGAGACAGAGACGGAGACAGTGACAGAGGCAGAGACAGAGACAGAGACAGAGACAGAGACAGAGACGGAGACAAAGACCGAGACAGACGCAGAGACTGAGACAGAGGCAGAGACAGAGACAGAGACAGAGACAGAGACAGAGACAGAGACAGAGACAGAGACAGAGACAGAGACAGACACAGAGACAGAGGCAGAGATAGAGACAGAGACAGAGACCGAGACAGAGACAGAGACAGAGACAGAGACAGAGACAGAGACAGAGACAGAGACAGAGACAGAGACAGAGACAGAGACAGAGACAGAGACAGAGACAGAGACAGAGACAGAGACAGAGACAGAGACAGAGACAGAGACAGAGACAGAGACAGAGACAGAGACAGAGACAGAGACAGAGACAGAGACAGAGGCAGAGACGGAGACAGAGGCAGAGACAGAGCCAGGGACAGAGACAGATACAGAGACAGAGGCAGAGGCAGAGGCAGAGACAGAGACAGAGACAGAGACGGAGACAAAGACCGAGACAGAGACAGAGACAGAGACAGAGACAGAGACGGAGACAGAGGCAGAGACAGAGCCAGGGACAGAGACAGATACAGAGACAGAGACAGAGACGGAGATAGAGGCAGAGACGGAGACGGAGATAGAGGCAGAGACGGAGCCAGGGACAGAGACAGATACAGTGACAGAGACAGAGACGGAGACAGTGACAGAGACAGAGATAGAGACACAGACAGAGACGGAGACAAAGACCGAGACAGACGCAGAGACTGAGGCAGAGGCAGAGACAGAGACAGAGACAGAGACAGAGACAGAGACAGAGACAGAGACAGAGACAGAGACAGAGACAGAGACAGAGACAGAGACGGCGACAGAGACAGAGACGGAGACGGAGATAGAGGCAGAGACAGAGACAGAGACAGAGACAGAGACAGAGACAGAGACAGAGACAGACACAGAGACAGAGGCAGAGATAGAGACAGAGACAGAGACAGAGACAGAGACAGAGACAGAGACAGAGACAGAGACAGAGACAGAGACAGAGACAGAGACAGAGACAGAGCCAGGGACAGAGACAGATACAGAGACAGAGGCAGAGGCAGAGGCAGAGACAGAGACAGAGACAGAGACAGAGACAGTGACAGAGACAGAGACAGAGACAGAGACAGAGACAGAGACAGAGACAGAGACAGAGACAGGGACAGAGACAGAGACAGAGACAGAGACAGAGACAGAGACAGAGACGGAGACAAAGACCGAGACAGACGCAGAGACTGAGACAGAGGCAGAGACAGAGACAGTGACAGAGACAGAGACAGAGACAGAGACAGAGACAGAGACGGAGACAAAGACAGAGACAGAGACGGAGACAAAGAACGTGACAGAGACAGAGACGGAGACAGAGGCAGAGACAGAGACAGAGACAGAGACAGAGACAGAGACAGAGACAGAGACGGAGACGGAGATAGGGGCAGAGACAGAGCCAGGGACAGAGACAGATACAGAGACAGAGACAGAGACGGAGACAGTGACAGAGACAGAGACAGAGACAGAGACAGAGACAGAGACAGAGACAGAGACAGAGACGGCGACAGAGACAGAGACGGAGACGGAGATAGAGGCAGAGACAGAGACAGAGACAGAGACAGAGACAGAGACAGAGACAGAGACAGAGACAGAGACAGAGACAGAGACAGAGACAGAGACAGAGCCAGGGACAGAGACAGATACAGAGACAGAGGCAGAGACAGAACCAGGGACAGAGACGGAGACAGGGACAGAGACGGAGACAGGGACAGAGGGAGAGACAGAGACAGAGACAGAGACAGAGACGGAGACAAAGACCGAGACAGACGCAGAGACGGAGACAGTGACAGAGACAGAGACAGAGACGGAGACAGAGACCGAGACGGAGACAAAGACCGAGACAGACGCAGAGACAAAGGCAGAGGCAGAGGCAGAGACAGAGCCAGGGACAGAGACAGAGACAGAGACAGATACAGAGACAGAGACAGAGACGCAGACAAAGACCGAGACAGACGCAGAGACTGAGACAGAGGCAGAGACAGAGACAGTGACAGAGACAGAGACAGAGACAGAGACAGAGACAGAGACGGAGACAAAGACAGAGACAGAGACGGAGACAAAGAACGTGACAGAGACGGAGACGGAGATAGAGGCAGAGACAGAGCCAGGGACAGAGACAGATACAGAGACAGAGACAGAGACAGAGACGGAGACAGTGACAGAGACAGAGACAGAGACAGAGACAGACACAGAGACAGAGACAGAGACAGTGACAGAGACAGACACGGCGACAGAGTCAGAGACGGAGACGGAGATAGAGGCAGAGACAGAGACAGATACAGAGACAGAGGCAGAGGCAGAGGCAGAGGCAGAGACAGAGACAGAGACAGAGACAGAGACGGAGACAAAGACCGAGACAGAGACAGAGACGGAGACAGAGACAGAGACGGAGACAGAGGCAGAGACAGAGCCAGGGACAGCGACAGATACAGAGACAGAGACAGAGACAGAGACGGAGACAGTGACAGAGGCAGAGACAGAGACAGAGACAGAGACAGAGACAGAGACGGAGACAAAGACCGAGACAGACGCAGAGACTGAGACAGAGGCAGAGACAGAGACAGAGACAGAGACAGAGACAGAGACAGAGACAGAGACAGAGACAGAGACAGAGACAGACACAGAGACAGAGGCAGAGATAGAGACGGAGACAGAGACAGAGACAGAGACAGAGACAGAGACAGAGACAGAGACAGAGACAGAGACAGAGACAGAGACAGAGACAGAGACAGAGACAGAGACAGAGACAGAGACAGAGACAGAGACAGAGACAGAGACAGAGACAGAGACAGAGACAGAGACAGAGACAGAGACAGAGACAGAGAGAGAGACAGAGACAGAGACAGAGACAGAGACAGAGACAGAGACAGAGACAGAGGCAGAGACGGAGACAGAGGCAGAGACAGAGCCAGGGACAGAGACAGATACAGAGACAGAGGCAGAGGCAGAGGCAGAGACAGAGACAGAGACAGAGACGGAGACAAAGACCGAGACAGAGACAGAGACAGAGACAGAGACAGAGACGGAGACAGAGGCAGAGACAGAGCCAGGGACAGAGACAGATACAGAGACAGAGACAGAGACGGAGATAGAGGCAGAGACGGAGACGGAGATAGAGGCAGAGACGGAGCCAGGGACAGAGACAGATACAGTGACAGAGACAGAGACGGAGACAGTGACAGAGACAGAGATAGAGACACAGACAGAGACGGAGACAAAGACCGAGACAGACGCAGAGACTGAGGCAGAGGCAGAGACAGAGACAGAGACAGAGACAGAGACAGAGACAGAGACAGAGACAGAGACAGAGACAGAGACAGAGGGAGAGACAGCGACAGAGACAGAGACAGAGGCAGAGGCAGAGACAGAGACAGAGACAGACACAGAGACAGAGGCAGAGATAGAGACAGAGACAGAGACAGAGACAGAGACAGAGACAGAGACAGAGACAGAGACAGAGACAGAGACAGAGACAGAGACAGAGACAGAGACAGAGCCAGGGACAGAGACAGATACAGAGACAGAGGCAGAGGCAGAGGCAGAGACAGAGACAGAGACAGAGACAGAGACAGTGACAGAGACAGAGACAGAGACAGAGACAGAGACAGAGACAGAGACAGAGACAGAGACAGGGACAGAGACAGAGACAGAGACAGAGACAGAGACAGAGACGGAGACAAAGACCGAGACAGACGCAGAGACTGAGACAGAGGCAGAGACAGAGACAGTGACAGAGACAGAGACAGAGACAGAGACAGAGACAGAGACGGAGACAAAGACAGAGACAGAGACGGAGACAAAGAACGTGACAGAGACAGAGACGGAGACAGAGGCAGAGACAGAGACAGAGACAGAGACAGAGACAGAGACAGAGACAGAGACAGAGACAGAGACGGAGACGGAGATAGGGGCAGAGACAGAGCCAGGGACAGAGACAGATACAGAGACAGAGACAGAGACGGAGACAGTGACAGAGACAGAGACAGAGACAGAGACAGAGACAGAGACAGAGACAGAGACAGAGACAGAGACGGCGACAGAGACAGAGACGGAGACGGAGATAGAGGCAGAGACAGAGACAGAGACAGAGACAGAGACAGAGACAGAGACAGAGACATAGACAGAGACAGAGATAGAGACGGAGACAAAGACCGAGACAGAGACAGAGATGGAGACAGAGGCAGAGACAGAACCAGGGACAGAGACGGAGACAGAGACAGAGACAGAGACAGAGACAGAGACAGAGACAGAGACAGAGACAGAGACAGAGACAGAGGCAGAGGCAGAGACAGAGACAGAGACAGAGACAGAGACAGAGACAGAGACAGAGACAGACACAGAGACAGAGACAGAGACAGAGACAGAGACGGAGACGGAGATAGGGGCAGAGACAGAGGCAGAGATAGAGACAGAGACAGAGACAGAGACAGAGACAGAGACAGAGACAGAGACAGAGACAGAGACAGAGACAGAGACAGAGACAGAGACAGAGACAGAGACAGAGACAGAGACAGAGACAGAGCCAGGGACAGAGACAGATACAGAGACAGAGGCAGAGGCAGAGGCAGAGACAGAGACAGAGACAGAGACAGAGACAGTGACAGAGACAGAGACAGAGACAGAGACAGAGACAGAGACAGAGACAGAGACGGAGACAAAGACAGAGACAGAGACGGAGACAAAGAACGTGACAGAGACAGAGACGGAGACAGAGGCAGAGACAGAGACAGAGACAGAGACAGAGACAGAGACAGAGACAGAGACAGAGACAGAGACGGAGACGGAGATAGGGGCAGAGACAGAGCCAGGGACAGAGACAGATACAGAGACAGAGACAGAGACGGAGACAGTGACAGAGACAGAGACAGAGACAGAGACAGAGACAGAGACAGAGACAGTGACAGAGACAGAGACAGAGACGGAGACAGAGACAGAGACGGAGACAAAGGCCGAGACAGAGGCAGAGACAAAGGCAGAGGCAGAGGCAGAGACAGAGCCAGGGACAGAGACAGAGACAGAGACAGAGACAGAGACAGAGACAGAGACGGAGACGGAGATAGAGGCAGAGACAGAGCCAGGGACAGAGACAGATACAGAGACAGACGCAGAGGCAGAGGCAGAGGCAGAGACAGAGACAGGGACAGAGACAGAGACAGAGACAGAGACAGAGACAGAGACAGAGACAGAGACAGAGACAGAGACAGAGACAGAGACAGAGACAGAGACAGAGACAGAGACAGAGACAGAGACAGAGACGGAGACAGAGGCAGAGACAGAGCCAGGGACAGAGACAGATACAGAGACAGAGGCAGAGGCACAGACAGAGACAGAGATAGAGACAGAGACAGAGACAGAGACAGAGACAGAGACAGAGACAGAGACAGAGACAGAGACAGAGACAGAGACAGAGACAGAGACAGAGACAGAGACAGAGACAGAGACAGAGACAGAGACAGAGACAGAGACAGAGACAGAGGCAGAGACGGAGACAGAGGCAGAGACAGAGCCAGGGACAGAGACAGATACAGAGACAGAGGCAGAGGCAGAGGCAGAGACAGAGACAGAGACAGAGACGGAGACAAAGACCGAGACAGAGACAGAGACAGAGACAGAGACAGAGACGGAGACAGAGGCAGAGACAGAGCCAGGGACAGAGACAGATACAGAGACAGAGACAGAGACGGAGATAGAGGCAGAGACGGAGACGGAGATAGAGGCAGAGACGGAGCCAGGGACAGAGACAGATACAGTGACAGAGACAGAGACGGAGACAGTGACAGAGACAGAGATAGAGACACAGACAGAGACGGAGACAAAGACCGAGACAGACGCAGAGACTGAGGCAGAGGCAGAGACAGAGACAGAGACAGAGACAGAGACAGAGACAGAGACGGCGACAGAGACAGAGACGGAGACGGAGATAGAGGCAGAGACAGAGACAGAGACAGAGACAGAGACAGAGACATAGACAGAGACAGAGATAGAGACGGAGACAAAGACCGAGACAGAGACAGAGATGGAGACAGAGGCAGAGACAGAACCAGGGACAGAGACGGAGACAGGGACAGAGACGGAGACAGGGACAGAGGGAGAGACAGAGACAGAGACAGAGACAGAGACGGAGACAAAGACCGAGACAGACGCAGAGACGGAGACAGTGACAGAGACAGAGACAGAGACGGAGACAGAGACAGAGACGGAGACAAAGGCCGAGACAGAGGCAGAGACAAAGGCAGAGGCAGAGGCAGAGACAGAGCCAGGGACACAGACAGAGACAGAGACAGAGACAGAGACAGAGACAGAGACGGAGACGGAGATAGAGGCAGAGACAGAGCCAGGGACAGAGACAGATACAGAGACAGACGCAGAGGCAGAGGCAGAGGCAGAGACAGAGACAGGGACAGAGACAGAGACAGAGACAGAGACAGAGACAGAGACAGAGACAGAGACAGAGACAGAGACAGAGACAGAGACAGAGACAGAGACAGAGGCAGAGACAGAGACAGAGACCGAGACAGACGCAGAGACGGAGACAGTGACAGAGACAGAGACAGAGACGGAGACAGAGACCGAGACGGAGACAAAGACCGAGACAGACGCAGAGACAAAGGCAGAGGCAGAGGCAGAGACAGAGCCAGGGACAGAGACAGAGACAGAGACAGATACAGAGACAGAGACAGAGACGCAGACAAAGACCGAGACAGACGCAGAGACTGAGACAGAGGCAGAGACAGAGACAGTGACAGAGACAGAGACAGAGACAGAGACAGAGACAGAGACGGAGACAAAGACAGAGACAGAGACGGAGACAAAGAACGTGACAGAGACGGAGACGGAGATAGAGGCAGAGACAGAGCCAGGGACAGAGACAGATACAGAGACAGAGACAGAGACAGAGACGGAGACAGTGACAGAGACAGAGACAGAGACAGAGACAGACACAGAGACAGAGACAGAGACAGTGACAGAGACAGACACGGCGACAGAGTCAGAGACGGAGACGGAGATAGAGGCAGAGACAGAGACAGATACAGAGACAGAGGCAGAGGCAGAGGCAGAGGCAGAGACAGAGACAGAGACAGAGACAGAGACGGAGACAAAGACCGAGACAGAGACAGAGACGGAGACAGAGACAGAGACGGAGACAGAGGCAGAGACAGAGCCAGGGACAGCGACAGATACAGAGACAGAGACAGAGACAGAGACGGAGACAGTGACAGAGGCAGAGACAGAGACAGAGACAGAGACAGAGACAGAGACGGAGACAAAGACCGAGACAGACGCAGAGACTGAGACAGAGGCAGAGACAGAGACAGAGACAGAGACAGAGACAGAGACAGAGACAGAGACAGAGACAGAGACAGAGACAGACACAGAGACAGAGGCAGAGATAGAGACGGAGACAGAGACAGAGACAGAGACAGAGACAGAGACAGAGACAGAGACAGAGACAGAGACAGAGACAGAGACAGAGACAGAGACAGAGACAGAGACAGAGACAGAGACAGAGACAGAGACAGAGACAGAGACAGAGACAGAGACAGAGACAGAGACAGAGACAGAGACAGAGACAGAGAGAGAGACAGAGACAGAGACAGAGACAGAGACAGAGACAGAGACAGAGACAGAGGCAGAGACGGAGACAGAGGCAGAGACAGAGCCAGGGACAGAGACAGATACAGAGACAGAGGCAGAGGCAGAGGCAGAGACAGAGACAGAGACAGAGACGGAGACAAAGACCGAGACAGAGACAGAGACAGAGACAGAGACAGAGACGGAGACAGAGGCAGAGACAGAGCCAGGGACAGAGACAGATACAGAGACAGAGACAGAGACGGAGATAGAGGCAGAGACGGAGACGGAGATAGAGGCAGAGACGGAGCCAGGGACAGAGACAGATACAGTGACAGAGACAGAGACGGAGACAGTGACAGAGACAGAGATAGAGACACAGACAGAGACGGAGACAAAGACCGAGACAGACGCAGAGACTGAGGCAGAGGCAGAGACAGAGACAGAGACAGAGACAGAGACAGAGACAGAGACAGAGACAGAGACAGAGACAGAGACAGAGGGAGAGACAGCGACAGAGACAGAGACAGAGGCAGAGGCAGAGACAGAGACAGAGACAGACACAGAGACAGAGGCAGAGATAGAGACAGAGACAGAGACAGAGACAGAGACAGAGACAGAGACAGAGACAGAGACAGAGACAGAGACAGAGACAGAGACAGAGACAGAGACAGAGCCAGGGACAGAGACAGATACAGAGACAGAGGCAGAGGCAGAGGCAGAGACAGAGACAGAGACAGAGACAGAGACAGTGACAGAGACAGAGACAGAGACAGAGACAGAGACAGAGACAGAGACAGAGACAGAGACAGGGACAGAGACAGAGACAGAGACAGAGACAGAGACAGAGACGGAGACAAAGACCGAGACAGACGCAGAGACTGAGACAGAGGCAGAGACAGAGACAGTGACAGAGACAGAGACAGAGACAGAGACAGAGACAGAGACGGAGACAAAGACAGAGACAGAGACGGAGACAAAGAACGTGACAGAGACAGAGACGGAGACAGAGGCAGAGACAGAGACAGAGACAGAGACAGAGACAGAGACAGAGACAGAGACAGAGACAGAGACGGAGACGGAGATAGGGGCAGAGACAGAGCCAGGGACAGAGACAGATACAGAGACAGAGACAGAGACGGAGACAGTGACAGAGACAGAGACAGAGACAGAGACAGAGACAGAGACAGAGACAGAGACAGAGACAGAGACGGCGACAGAGACAGAGACGGAGACGGAGATAGAGGCAGAGACAGAGACAGAGACAGAGACAGAGACAGAGACAGAGACAGAGACATAGACAGAGACAGAGATAGAGACGGAGACAAAGACCGAGACAGAGACAGAGATGGAGACAGAGGCAGAGACAGAACCAGGGACAGAGACGGAGACAGAGACAGAGACAGAGACAGAGACAGAGACAGAGACAGAGACAGAGACAGAGACAGAGACAGAGGCAGAGGCAGAGACAGAGACAGAGACAGAGACAGAGACAGAGACAGAGACAGAGACAGACACAGAGACAGAGACAGAGACAGAGACAGAGACGGAGACGGAGATAGGGGCAGAGACAGAGGCAGAGATAGAGACAGAGACAGAGACAGAGACAGAGACAGAGACAGAGACAGAGACAGAGACAGAGACAGAGACAGAGACAGAGACAGAGACAGAGACAGAGACAGAGACAGAGACAGAGACAGAGCCAGGGACAGAGACAGATACAGAGACAGAGGCAGAGGCAGAGGCAGAGACAGAGACAGAGACAGAGACAGAGACAGTGACAGAGACAGAGACAGAGACAGAGACAGAGACAGAGACAGAGACAGAGACGGAGACAAAGACAGAGACAGAGACGGAGACAAAGAACGTGACAGAGACAGAGACGGAGACAGAGGCAGAGACAGAGACAGAGACAGAGACAGAGACAGAGACAGAGACAGAGACAGAGACAGAGACGGAGACGGAGATAGGGGCAGAGACAGAGCCAGGGACAGAGACAGATACAGAGACAGAGACAGAGACGGAGACAGTGACAGAGACAGAGACAGAGACAGAGACAGAGACAGAGACAGAGACAGTGACAGAGACAGAGACAGAGACGGAGACAGAGACAGAGACGGAGACAAAGGCCGAGACAGAGGCAGAGACAAAGGCAGAGGCAGAGGCAGAGACAGAGCCAGGGACAGAGACAGAGACAGAGACAGAGACAGAGACAGAGACAGAGACGGAGACGGAGATAGAGGCAGAGACAGAGCCAGGGACAGAGACAGATACAGAGACAGACGCAGAGGCAGAGGCAGAGGCAGAGACAGAGACAGGGACAGAGACAGAGACAGAGACAGAGACAGAGACAGAGACAGAGACAGAGACAGAGACAGAGACAGAGACAGAGACAGAGACAGAGACAGAGACAGAGACAGAGACAGAGACAGAGACGGAGACAGAGGCAGAGACAGAGCCAGGGACAGAGACAGATACAGAGACAGAGGCAGAGGCACAGACAGAGACAGAGATAGAGACAGAGACAGAGACAGAGACAGAGACAGAGACAGAGACAGAGACAGAGACAGAGACAGAGACAGAGACAGAGACAGAGACAGAGACAGAGACAGAGACAGAGACAGAGACAGAGACAGAGACAGAGACAGAGACAGAGGCAGAGACGGAGACAGAGGCAGAGACAGAGCCAGGGACAGAGACAGATACAGAGACAGAGGCAGAGGCAGAGGCAGAGACAGAGACAGAGACAGAGACGGAGACAAAGACCGAGACAGAGACAGAGACAGAGACAGAGACAGAGACGGAGACAGAGGCAGAGACAGAGCCAGGGACAGAGACAGATACAGAGACAGAGACAGAGACGGAGATAGAGGCAGAGACGGAGACGGAGATAGAGGCAGAGACGGAGCCAGGGACAGAGACAGATACAGTGACAGAGACAGAGACGGAGACAGTGACAGAGACAGAGATAGAGACACAGACAGAGACGGAGACAAAGACCGAGACAGACGCAGAGACTGAGGCAGAGGCAGAGACAGAGACAGAGACAGAGACAGAGACAGAGACAGAGACAGAGACGGCGACAGAGACAGAGACGGAGACGGAGATAGAGGCAGAGACAGAGACAGAGACAGAGACAGAGACAGAGACATAGACAGAGACAGAGATAGAGACGGAGACAAAGACCGAGACAGAGACAGAGATGGAGACAGAGGCAGAGACAGAACCAGGGACAGAGACGGAGACAGGGACAGAGACGGAGACAGGGACAGAGGGAGAGACAGAGACAGAGACAGAGACAGAGACGGAGACAAAGACCGAGACAGACGCAGAGACGGAGACAGTGACAGAGACAGAGACAGAGACGGAGACAGAGACAGAGACGGAGACAAAGGCCGAGACAGAGGCAGAGACAAAGGCAGAGGCAGAGGCAGAGACAGAGCCAGGGACACAGACAGAGACAGAGACAGAGACAGAGACAGAGACAGAGACGGAGACGGAGATAGAGGCAGAGACAGAGCCAGGGACAGAGACAGATACAGAGACAGACGCAGAGGCAGAGGCAGAGGCAGAGACAGAGACAGGGACAGAGACAGAGACAGAGACAGAGACAGAGACAGAGACAGAGACAGAGACAGAGACAGAGACAGAGACAGAGACAGAGACAGAGACAGAGACAGAGACAGAGACAGAGACGGAGACAGAGGCAGAGACAGAGCCAGGGACAGAGACAGATACAGAGACAGAGGCAGAGGCACAGACAGAGACAGAGATAGAGACAGAGACAGAGACAGAGACAGAGACGGAGACAGAGGCAGAGACAGAGACAGGGACAGAGACAGAGACAGAGACAGAGACAGAGACAGAGACAGAGACAGAGACAGAAACAGAGACAGAGACAGAGACAGAGACAGAGACAGAGACAGAGACAGAGACAGAGACAGAGACAGAGACAGAGACAGACACGGAGACGGAGATAGAGGCAGAGACAGAGCCAGGGACAGAGACAGATACGGAGACAGAGACAGAGACGGAGACAGTGACAGAGACAGAGACAGAGACAGAGACAGAGACAGAGACAGAGACAGAGACAGAGACAGAGACACTGACAGAGACAGAGACAGAGACAGAGACAGAGACAGAGACAGAGACAGAGACAGAGACAGAGACAGAGACAGAGACGGAGGCGGAGATAGAGGCAGAGACAGAGCCAGGGACAGAGACAGATACAGAGACAGAGACAGAGACGGAGACAGTGACAGAGGCAGAGACAGAGACAGAGACAGAGACAGAGACGGAGACAAAGACCGAGACAGACGCAGAGACGGAGACAGTGACAGAGACAGAGACAGAGACGGAGACAGAGACAGAGACGGAGACAAAGACCGAGACAGACGCAGAGACAAAGGCAGAGGCAGAGGCAGAGACAGAGCCAGGGACAGAGACAGAGACAGAGACAGAGACAGAGACAGAGACAGAGACAGAGACAGAGACAGAGACAGAGACAGAGGCAGAGGCAGAGACAGAGACAGAGACAGAAACAGAGACAGAGACAGAGACAGAGACAGACACAGAGACAGAGACAGAGACAGAGACAGAGACGGAGACGGAGATAGGGGCAGAGACAGAGGCAGAGATAGAGACAGAGACAGAGACAGAGACAGAGACAGAGACAGAGACAGAGACAGAGACAGAGACAGAGACAGAGACAGAGACAGAGACAGAGCCAGGGACAGAGACAGATACAGAGACAGAGGCAGAGGCAGAGGCAGAGACAGAGACAGAGACAGAGACAGAGACAGTGACAGAGACAGAGACAGAGACAGAGACAGAGACAGAGACAGAGACAGAGACAGAGACAGGGACAGAGACAGAGACAGAGACAGAGACAGAGACAGAGACGGAGACAAAGACCGAGACAGACGCAGAGACTGAGACAGAGGCAGAGACAGAGACAGTGACAGAGACAGAGACAGAGACAGAGACAGAGACAGAGACGGAGACAAAGACAGAGACAGAGACGGAGACAAAGAACGTGACAGAGACAGAGACGGAGACAGAGGCAGAGACAGAGACAGAGACAGAGACAGAGACAGAGACAGAGACAGAGACAGAGACAGAGACGGAGACGGAGATAGGGGCAGAGACAGAGCCAGGGACAGAGACAGATACAGAGACAGAGACAGAGACGAAGACAGTGACAGAGACAGAGACAGAGACAGAGACAGAGACAGAGACAGAGACAGAGACAGAGACGGCGACAGAGACAGAGACGGAGACGGAGATAGAGGCAGAGACAGAGACAGAGACAGAGACAGAGACAGAGACAGAGACAGAGACATAGACAGAGACAGAGATAGAGACGGAGACAAAGACCGAGACAGAGACAGAGATGGAGACAGGGGCAGAGACAGAACCAGGGACAGAGACGGAGACAGGGACAGAGACGGAGACAGGGACAGAGGGAGAGACAGAGACAGAGACAGAGACAGAGACGGAGACAAAGACCGAGACAGACGCAGAGACGGAGACAGTGACAGAGACAGAGACAGAGACGGAGACAGAGACAGAGACGGAGACAAAGGCCGAGACAGAGGCAGAGACAAAGGCAGAGGCAGAGGCAGAGACAGAGCCAGGGACAGAGACAGAGACAGAGACAGAGACAGAGACAGAGACAGAGACGGAGACGGAGATAGAGGCAGAGACAGAGCCAGGGACAGAGACAGATACAGAGACAGACGCAGAGGCAGAGGCAGAGGCAGAGACAGAGACAGGGACAGAGACAGAGACAGAGACAGAGACAGAGACAGAGACAGAGACAGAGACAGAGACAGAGACAGAGACAGAGACAGAGACAGAGACAGAGAAAGAGACAGAGACAGAGACAGAGACGGAGACAGAGGCAGAGACAGAGCCAGGGACAGAGACAGATACAGAGACAGAGGCAGAGGCACAGACAGAGACAGAGATAGAGACAGAGACAGAGACAGAGACAGAGACGGAGACAGAGGCAGAGACAGAGACAGAGACAGAGACAGAGACAGAGACAGAGACAGAGACAGAAACAGAGACAGAGACAGAGACAGAGACAGAGACAGAGACAGAGACAGAGACAGAGACAGAGACAGAGACGGAGACGGAGATAGAGGCAGAGACAGAGCCAGGGACAGAGACAGATACGGAGACAGAGACAGAGACGGAGACAGTGACAGAGACAGAGACAGAGACAGAGACAGAGACAGAGACAGAGACAGAGACAGAGACAGAGACAGAGACAGAGACAGAGACAGAGACAGAGACAGAGACAGAGACAGAGACAGAGACAGAGACAGAGACAGAGACAGAGACAGAGACAGAGACAGAGACAGAGACGGAGACGGAGATAGAGGCAGAGACAGAGCCAGGGACAGAGACAGATACAGAGACAGAGACAGAGACGGAGACAGTGACAGAGGCAGAGACAGAGACAGAGACAGAGACAGAGACGGAGACAAAGACCGAGACAGACGCAGAGACTGAGGCAGAGGCAGAGACAGAGACAGAGACAGAGGCGGAGACAGAGGCAGAGACAGAACCAGGGACAGAGACAGAGACAGAGACAGGGACAGAGACAGAGACAGAGACAGAGACAGAGACAGAGACAGTGACAGTGACAGAGACAGAGACAGAGACAGAGACAGAGACAGAGACAGAGACAGAGACAGAGACAGAGACAGAGACAGTGACAGAGACAGAGACAGAGACAGAGAGAGAGACGGAGACGGAGATAGAGGCAGAGACAGAGCCAGGGACAGAGACAGATACAGAGACAGACGCAGAGGCAGAGGCAGAGACAGAGACAGAGACAGAGACAGAGACAGAGACAGAGGCAGAGACAGAGCCAGGGACAGAGACAGATACAGAGACAGAGGCAGAGGCATAGGCAGAGGCAGAGACAGAGACACAGACGGAGACAAAGACCGAGACAGAGACAGAGACAGAGACGGAGACAGAGGCAGAGACAGAGCCAGGGACAGAGACAGATACAGAGACAGAGACAGAGACAGAGACGGAGACAGTGACAGAGACAGAGACAGAGACAGAGACAGACACAGAGACAGAGACAGAGACAGTGACAGAGACAGACACGGCGACAGAGACAGAGACGGAGACGGAGATAGAGGCAGAGACAGAGACAGAGGCGGAGACAGAGGCAGAGACAGAGCCAGGGACAGAGACAGATACAGAGACAGAGACAGAGACGGAGACAGTGACAGAGACAGAGACAGAGACAGAGACAGAGACAGAGACGGAGACAAACACCGACACAGACGCAGAGACTGAGACAGAGGCAGAGACAGAGACAGAGACAAAGACAGAGACAGTGACAGAGACAGAGACAGAGACAGAGACAGAGACAGAGACGGAGACAAACACCGAGACAGACGCAGAGACTGAGACAGAGGCAGAGACAGAGACAGAGACAGAGACAGAGACAGTGACAGAGACAGAGACAGAGACAGAGAGAGAGACGGAGACGGAGATAGAGGCAGAGACATAGCCAGGGACAGAGACAGATACAGAGACAGACGCAGAGGCAGAGGCAGAGACAGAGACAGAGACAGAGACAGAGACAGAGACAGAGACAGAGACAGAGACAGAGACAGAGACAGAGACAGAGACAGAGACAGAGACAGAGACAGAGGCAGAGACGGAGACAGAGGCAGAGACAGAGCCAGGGACAGAGACAGATACAGAGACAGAGGCAGAGGCAGAGGCAGAGACAGAGACAGTGACAGAGACGGAGACAAAGACCGAGACAGAGACAGAGACAGAGACAGAGACAGAGACGGAGACAGAGGCAGAGACAGAGCCAGGGACAGAGACAGATACAGAGACAGAGACAGAGACGGAGATAGAGGCAGAGACGGAGACGGAGATAGAGGCAGAGACGGAGCCAGGGACAGAGAGAGATACAGTGACAGAGACAGAGACGGAGACAGTGACAGAGACAGAGATAGAGACAGAGACAGAGACGGAGACAAAGACCGAGACAGACGCAGAGACTGAGGCAGAGGCAGAGACAGAGACAGAGACAGAGACAGAGACAGAGACAGAGACAGAGACAGAGACAGTGACAGAGACAGAGACAGAGACAGAGACAGAGACAGAGACAGAGACAGAGACAGAGACAGAGACAGAGACAGAGACAGAGACAGAGACAGAGACAGAGACAGAGACAGAGACAGAGACAGGGACAGAGACAGAGACAGAGACAGAGACAGAGACAGAGACGGAGACAAAGACCGAGACAGACGCAGAGACTGAGACAGAGGCAGAGACAGAGACAGTGACAGAGACAGAGACAGAGACAGAGACAGAGACAGAGACGGAGACGGAGACAAAGACAGAGACAGAGACGGAGACAAAGAACGTGACAGAGACAGAGACGGAGACAGAGGCAGAGACAGAGACAGAGACAGAGACAGAGACAGAGACAGAGACAGAGACAGAGACAGAGACAGAGACAGAGACAGAGACAGAGACAGAGACAGAGACAGAGACGGAGACGGAGATAGAGGCAGAGGCAGAGCCAGGGACAGAGACAGATACAGAGACAGAGACAGAGACAGAGACGGAGACAGTGACAGAGACAGAGACAGAGACAGAGACAGAGACAGACACAGAGACAGAGACAGAGACAGTGACAGAGACAGACACGGCGACAGAGACAGAGACGGAGACGGAGATAGAGGCAGAGACAGAGACAGAGACGGAGACAGAGGCAGAGACAGAGCCAGGGACAGAGACAGACACGGCGACAGAGACAGAGACGGAGACGGAGATAGAGGCAGAGACAGAGACAGAGACGGAGACAGAGGCAGAGACAGAGCCAGGGACAGAGACAGATACAGAGACAGAGACAGAGACGGAGACAGTGACAGAGACAGGGACAGAGACAGATACAGAGGCAGAGACAAAGGCAGAGGCAGAGGCAGAGACAGAGCCAGGGACAGAGACAGAGACAGAGACAGAGACAGAGACAGAGACAGAGACGGAGACGGAGATAGAGGCAGGGACAGAGCCAGGGACAGAGACAGATACAGAGACAGACGCAGAGGCAGAGGCAGAGGCAGAGACAGAGACAGGGACAGAGACAGAGACAGAGACAGAGACAGAGACAGAGACAGAGACAGAGACAGAGACAGAGACAGAGACAGAGACAGAGAAAGAGACAGAGACAGAGACAGAGACGGAGACAGAGGCAGAGACAGAGCCAGGGACAGAGACAGATACAGAGACAGAGGCAGAGGCACAGACAGAGACAGAGATAGAGACAGAGACAGAGACAGAGACAGAGACGGAGACAGAGGCAGAGACAGAGACAGAGACAGAGACAGAGACAGAGACAGAGACAGAGACAGAAACAGAGACAGAGACAGAGACAGAGACAGAGACAGAGACAGAGACAGAGACAGAGACAGAGACAGAGACGGAGACGGAGATAGAGGCAGAGACAGAGCCAGGGACAGAGACAGATACGGAGACAGAGACAGAGACGGAGACAGTGACAGAGACAGAGACAGAGACAGAGACAGAGACAGAGACAGAGACAGAGACAGAGACAGAGACAGAGACAGAGACAGAGACAGAGACAGAGACAGAGACAGAGACAGAGACAGAGACAGAGACAGAGACAGAGACAGAGACAGAGACAGAGACAGAGACAGAGACAGAGACAGATACAGAGACAGAGACAGAGACGGAGACAGTGACAGAGGCAGAGACAGAGACAGAGACAGAGACAGAGACGGAGACAAAGACCGAGACAGACGCAGAGACTGAGGCAGAGGCAGAGACAGAGACAGAGACAGAGGCGGAGACAGAGGCAGAGACAGAACCAGGGACAGAGACAGAGACAGAGACAGGGACAGAGACAGAGACAGAGACAGAGACAGAGACAGAGACAGTGACAGTGACAGAGACAGAGACAGAGACAGAGACAGAGACAGAGACAGAGACAGAGACAGAGACAGAGACAGAGACAGTGACAGAGACAGAGACAGAGACAGAGAGAGAGACGGAGACGGAGATAGAGGCAGAGACAGAGCCAGGGACAGAGACAGATACAGAGACAGACGCAGAGGCAGAGGCAGAGACAGAGACAGAGACAGAGACAGAGACAGAGACAGAGGCAGAGACAGAGCCAGGGACAGAGACAGATACAGAGACAGAGGCAGAGGCATAGGCAGAGGCAGAGACAGAGACACAGACGGAGACAAAGACCGAGACAGAGACAGAGACAGAGACGGAGACAGAGGCAGAGACAGAGCCAGGGACAGAGACAGATACAGAGACAGAGACAGAGACAGAGACGGAGACAGTGACAGAGACAGAGACAGAGACAGAGACAGACACAGAGACAGAGACAGAGACAGTGACAGAGACAGACACGGCGACAGAGACAGAGACGGAGACGGAGATAGAGGCAGAGACAGAGACAGAGGCGGAGACAGAGGCAGAGACAGAGCCAGGGACAGAGACAGATACAGAGACAGAGACAGAGACGGAGACAGTGACAGAGACAGAGACAGAGACAGAGACAGAGACAGAGACGGAGACAAACACCGACACAGACGCAGAGACTGAGACAGAGGCAGAGACAGAGACAGAGACAAAGACAGAGACAGTGACAGAGACAGAGACAGAGACAGAGACAGAGACAGAGACGGAGACAAACACCGAGACAGACGCAGAGACTGAGACAGAGGCAGAGACAGAGACAGAGACAGAGACAGAGACAGTGACAGAGACAGAGACAGAGACAGAGAGAGAGACGGAGACGGAGATAGAGGCAGAGACATAGCCAGGGACAGAGACAGATACAGAGACAGACGCAGAGGCAGAGGCAGAGACAGAGACAGAGACAGAGACAGAGACAGAGACAGAGACAGAGACAGAGACAGAGACAGAGACAGAGACAGAGACAGAGACAGAGACAGAGGCAGAGACGGAGACAGAGGCAGAGACAGAGCCAGGGACAGAGACAGATACAGAGACAGAGGCAGAGGCAGAGGCAGAGACAGAGACAGTGACAGAGACGGAGACAAAGACCGAGACAGAGACAGAGACAGAGACAGAGACAGAGACGGAGACAGAGGCAGAGACAGAGCCAGGGACAGAGACAGATACAGAGACAGAGACAGAGACGGAGATAGAGGCAGAGACGGAGACGGAGATAGAGGCAGAGACGGAGCCAGGGACAGAGAGAGATACAGTGACAGAGACAGAGACGGAGACAGTGACAGAGACAGAGATAGAGACAGAGACAGAGACGGAGACAAAGACCGAGACAGACGCAGAGACTGAGGCAGAGGCAGAGACAGAGACAGAGACAGAGACAGAGACAGAGACAGAGACAGAGACAGTGACAGAGACAGAGACAGAGACAGAGACAGAGACAGAGACAGAGACAGAGACAGAGACAGAGGGAGAGACAGCGACAGAGACAGAGACAGAGACAGAGACAGAGACAGAGACAGGGACAGAGACAGAGACAGAGACAGAGACAGAGACAGAGACGGAGACAAAGACCGAGACAGACGCAGAGACTGAGACAGAGGCAGAGACAGAGACAGTGACAGAGACAGAGACAGAGACAGAGACAGAGACAGAGACGGAGACGGAGACAAAGACAGAGACAGAGACGGAGACAGAGGCAGAGACAGAGACAGAGACAGAGACAGAGACAGAGACAGAGACAGAGACAGAGACAGAGACAGAGACAGAGACAGAGACAGAGACAGAGACAGAGACAGAGACGGAGACGGAGATAGAGGCAGAGGCAGAGCCAGGGACAGAGACAGATACAGAGACAGAGACAGAGACAGAGACGGAGACAGTGACAGAGACAGAGACAGAGACAGAGACAGAGACAGACACAGAGACAGAGACAGAGACAGTGACAGAGACAGACACGGCGACAGAGACAGAGACGGAGACGGAGATAGAGGCAGAGACAGAGACAGAGACGGAGACAGAGGCAGAGACAGAGCCAGGGACAGAGACAGACACGGCGACAGAGACAGAGACGGAGACGGAGATAGAGGCAGAGACAGAGACAGAGACGGAGACAGAGGCAGAGACAGAGCCAGGGACAGAGACAGATACAGAGACAGAGACAGAGACGGAGACAGTGACAGAGACAGGGACAGAGACAGATACAGAGACAGAGACAGAGACAGAGACGGAGACAAAGACCGAGACAGACGCAGAGACAAAGGCAGAGGCAGAGGCAGAGACAGAGCCAGGGACAGAGACAGAGACAGAGACAGAGACAGAGACAGAGACAGAGACGGAGACGGAGATAGAGGCAGAGACAGAGCCAGGGACAGAGACAGATACAGAGACAGACGCAGAGGCAGAGGCAGAGGCAGAGACAGAGACAGGGACAGAGACAGAGACAGAGACAGAGACAGAGACAGAGACAGAGACAGAGACAGAGACAGAGACAGAGACAGAGACAGAGACAGAGACAGAGACAGAGACAGAGACAGAGACGGAGACAGAGGCAGAGACACAGCCAGGGACAGAGACAGATACAGAGACAGAGGCAGAGGCACAGACAGAGACAGAGATAGAGTCAGAGACAGAGACAGAGACAGAGACGGAGACAGAGGCAGAGACAGAGACAGAGACAGAGACAGAGACAGAGACAGAGACAGAGACAGAGACAGAGACAGAGACAGAAACAGAGACAGAGACAGAGACAGAGACAGAGACAGAGACAGAGACAGAGACAGAGACAGAGACAGAGACGGAGACGGAGATAGAGGCAGAGACAGAGCCAGGGACAGAGACAGATACGGAGACAGAGACAGAGACGGAGACAGTGACAGAGACAGAGACAGAGACAGAGACAGAGACAGAGACAGAGACAGAGACAGAGACAGAGACAGAGACAGAGACAGAGACAGAGACAGAGACAGAGACAGAGACAGAGACAGAGACAGAGACAGAGACAGAGACAGAGACAGAGACAGAGACGGAGACGGAGATAGAGGCAGAGACAGAGCCAGGGACAGAGACAGATACAGAGACAGAGACAGAGACGGAGACAGTGACAGAGGCAGAGACAGAGACAGAGACAGAGACAGAGACGGAGACAAAGACCGAGACAGACGCAGAGACTGAGGCAGAGGCAGAGACAGAGACAGAGACAGAGGCGGAGACAGAGGCAGAGACAGAACCAGGGACAGAGACAGAGACAGAGACAGGGACAGAGACAGAGACAGAGACAGAGACAGAGACAGAGACAGTGACAGTGACAGAGACAGAGACAGAGACAGAGACAGAGACAGAGACAGAGACAGAGACAGAGACAGAGACAGAGACAGAGACAGTGACAGAGACAGAGACAGAGACAGAGAGAGAGACGGAGACGGAGATAGAGGCAGAGACAGAGCCAGGGACAGAGACAGATACAGAGACAGAGACAGAGACAGAGACGGAGACAAAGACAGAGACAGAGACGGAGACAAAGAACGTGACAGAGACAGAGACGGAGACAGAGGCAGAGACAGAGACAGAGACAGAGACAGAGACAGAGACAGAGACAGAGACAGAGACAGAGACAGAGACAGAGACAGAGACAGAGACGGAGACGGAGATAGAGGCAGAGGCAGAGCCAGGGACAGAGACAGATACAGAGACAGAGACAGAGACAGAGACGGAGACAGTGACAGAGACAGAGACAGAGACAGAGACAGAGACAGACACAGAGACAGAGACAGAGACAGTGACAGAGACAGACACGGCGACAGAGACAGAGACGGAGACGGAGATAGAGGCAGAGACAGAGACAGAGACGGAGACAGAGGCAGAGACAGAGCCAGGGACAGAGACAGATACAGAGACAGAGACAGAGACGGAGACAGTGACAGAGACAGGGACAGAGACAGAGACAGAGACAGAGACAGAGACAGAGACAGAGACAGCGACAGAGACAGAGACAGAGACAGAGACAGAGACAGAGACAGGGACAGAGACAGAGACAGAGACAGAGACAGAGACAGAGACGGAGACAAAGACCGAGACAGACGCAGAGACTGAGACAGAGGCGGAGACAGAGACAGTGACAGAGACAGAGACAGAGACAGAGACAGAGACAGAGACAGAGACGGAGACAAAGACAGAGACAGAGACGGAGACAAAGAACGTGACAGAGACAGAGACGGAGACAGAGGCAGAGACAGAGACAGAGACAGAGACAGAGACAGAGACAGAGACGGAGACAGTGACAGAGACAGAGACAGAGACAGAGACAGAGACAGAGACAGACACAGAGACAGAGACAGAGACAGTGACAGAGACAGACACGGCGACAGAGACAGAGACGGAGACGGAGATAGAGGCAGAGACAGAGACAGAGACGGAGACAGAGGCAGAGACAGAGCCAGGGACAGAGACAGATACAGAGACAGAGACAGAGACGGAGACAGTGACAGAGACAGGGACAGAGACAGAGACAGAGACAGAGACGGAGACAAACACCGAGACAGACGCAGAGACTGAGACAGAGGCAGAGACAGAGACAGAGACAGAGACAGTGACAGAGACAGAGACAGAGACAGAGACAGAGACAGAGACAGAGACATAGACAGAGACAGGGATAGAGACGGAGACAAAGACCGAGACAGAAACAGAGACGGAGACAGAGGCAGAGACAGAACCAGGGACAGAGACGGAGACAGGGACAGAGGGAGAGACAGAGACAGAGACAGAGACAGAGACAGAGGGAGAGACAGCGACAGAGACAGAGACAGAGACAGAGACAGAGACAGAGACAGAGACAGAGACAGAGACGGAGACAAAGACCGAGACAGACGCTGAGACTGAGACAGAGGCAGAGACAGAGACAGTGACAGAGACAGAGACAGAGACAGAGACAGAGACAGAGACAGAGACAGAGACGGAGACAAAGACAGAGACAGAGACGGAGACAAAGAACGTGACAGAGACAGAGACGGAGACAGAGGCAGAGACAGAGACAGAGACAGAGACAGAGACAGAGACAGAGACAGAGACAGAGACAGAGACAGAGACAGAGACAGAGACAGAGACAGAGACAGAGACGGAGACGGAGATAGAGGCAGAGACAGAGCCAGGGACAGAGACAGATACAGAGACAGAGACAGAGACAGAGACGGAGACAGTGACAGAGACAGAGACAGAGACAGAGACAGACACAGAGACAGAGACAGAGACAGTGACAGAGACAGACACGGCGACAGAGACAGAGACGGAGACGGAGATAGAGGCAGAGACAGAGACAGAGACGGAGACAGAGGCAGAGACAGAGCCAGGGACAGAGACAGATACAGAGACAGAGACAGAGACAGAGACGGAGACAGTGACAGAGACAGAGACAGAGACAGAGACAGAGACAGAGACGGAGACAAACACCGAGACAGACGCAGAGACTGAGACAGAGGCAGAGACAGAGACAGAGACAGAGACAGTGACAGAGACAGGGACAGAGACAGAGACAGAGACAGAGACATAGACAGAGACAGGGATAGAGACGGAGACAAAGACCGAGACAGAAACAGAGACGGAGACAGAGGCAGAGACAGAACCAGGGACGGAGACAGAGACAGGGACTGAGACAGAGACAGAGACAGCGGCAGAGACAGAGACGGCGACAGAGACAGAGACAGAACCAGGGAGAGAGACGGAGACAGGGACAGTGGGTGAGACAGCGACAGAGACAGAGACAGAGACAGAGACAGAGACAGGGACAGAGACAGAGACAGAGACAGAGACAGAGACAGAGACGGAGACAAAGACCGAGACAGACGCAGAGACTTAGACAGAGGCAGAGACAGAGACAGTGACAGAGACAGAGACAGAGACAGAGACAGAGACAGAGACGGAGACAAAGACCGAGACAGACGCAGAGACTGAGACAGAGGCAGAGGCAGAGACAGAGACAGTGACAGAGACAGAGACAGAGACAGAGACAGACACAGAGACAGAGACAGAGACAGTGACAGAGACAGACACGGCGACAGAGTCAGAGACGGAGACGGAGATAGAGGCAGAGACAGAGACAGATACAGAGACAGAGGCAGAGGCAGAGGCAGAGGCAGAGACAGAGACAGAGACAGAGACGGAGACAAAGACCGAGACAGAGACAGAGACGGAGACAGAGACAGAGACAGAGACAGAGACAGAGACAGAGACAGAGACAGAGACAGAGACAGAGACAGAGACAGAGACAGAGACAGAGGGAGAGACAGCGACAGAGACAGAGACAGAGACAGAGACAGAGACAGGGACAGAGACAGAGACAGAGACAGAGACAGAGACAGAGACAGAGACAGAGACAGAGACAGAGACGGAGACAGAGGCAGAGACAGAGCCAGGGACAGAGACAGATACAGAGACAGAGACAGAGACAGAGACGGAGACAGTGACAGAGACAGAGACAGAGACAGAGACAGAGACAGAGATAGAGACAGAGACAGAGACGGAGACAAAGACCGAGACAGACGCAGAGACTGAGGCAGAGGCAGAGACAGAGACAGAGACAGAGACAGAGACAGAGACAGAGACAGAGACAGAGACAGAGACAGAGACAGAGACAGAGACAGAGACAGAGACAGAGACAGAGACAGAGACAGAGACAGAGACAGAGACAGAGACAGAGACAGAGACAGAGACAGAGGGAGAGACAGCGACAGAGACAGAGACAGAGACAGAGACAGAGACAGGGACAGAGACAGAGACAGAGACAGAGACAGAGACAGAGACAGAGACAGAGACAGAGACAGAGACGGAGACAGAGGCAGAGACAGAGCCAGGGACAGAGACAGAT
This sequence comes from Megachile willughbiella, assembly GCA_945859595.2. Classification (NCBI taxonomy): domain Eukaryota; kingdom Metazoa; phylum Arthropoda; class Insecta; order Hymenoptera; family Megachilidae; genus Megachile; species Megachile willughbiella. The sequence goes on from CAMAOD020000301.1 coordinate 716,911, forward strand.
ACAGAGACAGAGACAGAGACAGAGACGGAGACAGTGACAGAGACAGAGACAGAGACAGAGACAGACACAGAGACAGAGACAGAGACAGTGACAGAGACAGACACGGCGACAGAGTCAGAGACGGAGACGGAGATAGAGGCAGAGACAGAGACAGATACAGAGACAGAGGCAGAGGCAGAGGCAGAGGCAGAGACAGAGACAGAGACAGAGACGGAGACAAAGACCGAGACAGAGACAGAGACGGAGACAGAGACAGAGACGGAGACAGAGGCAGAGACAGAGCCAGGGACAGCGACAGATACAGAGACAGAGACAGAGACAGAGACGGAGACAGTGACAGAGACAGAGACAGAGACAGAGACAGAGACAGAGACAGAGACGGAGACAAAGACCGAGACAGACGCAGAGACTGAGACAGAGGCAGAGACAGAGACAGAGACAGAGACAGAGACAGAGACAGAGACAGAGACAGAGACAGAGACGGAGACAGAGGCAGAGACAGAGCCAGGGACAGAGACAGATACAGAGACAGAGGCAGAGACGGAGACGGAGATAGAGGCAGAGACAGAGCCAGGGACAGAGACAGATACAGAGACAGACGCAGAGGCAGAGGCAGAGGCAGAGACAGAGACAGAGACAGAGACAGAGACAGTGACAGAGACAGAGACAGAGACAGAGACAGAGACAGAGACGGAGACAAACACCGAGACAGACGCAGAGACTGAGACAGAGGCAGAGACAGAGACGGCGACAGAGACAGAGACAGAACCAGGGAGAGAGACGGAGACAGGGACAGTGGGTGAGACAGCGACAGAGACAGAGACAGAGACAGAGACAGAGACAGGGACAGAGACAGAGACAGAGACAGAGACAGAGACAGAGACGGAGACAAAGACCGAGACAGACGCAGAGACTGAGACAGAGGCAGAGACAGAGACAGTGACAGAGACAGAGACAGAGACAGAGACAGAGACAGAGACGGAGACAAAGACCGAGACAGACGCAGAGACTGAGACAGAGGCAGAGACAGAGACAGAGACAGAGACAGAGACAGAGACAGAGACAGTGACAGAGACAGAGACGGCGACAGAGACAGAGACGGAGACGGAGACAGAGGCAGAGACAGAGACAGAGACAGAGACAGAGACAGAGACAGAGACGGAGACGGAGATAGAGGCAGAGACAGAGCCAGGGACAGAGACAGATACAGAGACAGAGACAGAGACAGAGACAGAGACAGAGACAGAGACAGAGACAGAGACAGAGACAGAGACAGAGACAGAGACAGAGACAGAGACAGAGACAGAGACGGAGACGGAGACGAGGCAGAGACAGAGACAGAGACGGAGATAAAGACCGAGACAGAGACAGAGACGGAGACAGAGGCAGAGGCAGAGCCAGGGACAGAGACAGATACAGAGACAGAGACAGAGACGGAGACAGTGACAGAGACAGAGACAGAGACAGAGACAGAGACAGAGACAGAGACAGAGACAGAGACGGAGACAAACACCGAGACAGACGCAGAGACTGAGACAGAATCAGAGACAGAGACAGAGACAGAGACAGTGACAGAGACAGAGACAGAGACAGAGACAGAGACAGAGACAGAGACAGAGACAGAGACAGAGACAGAGACAGAGACAGAGACAGAGACAGAGACAGAGACAGAGACAGAGACAGTGACAGAGACAGAGACAGAGACAGAGACAGAGACAGAGACAGAGACAGAGACAGAGACAGAGACAGAGACAGAGACAGAGACAGAGACAGAGACAGAGACAGAGACAGAGACAGAGACAGAGACAGAGACAGAGACGGAGACAAACACCGAGACAGACGCAGAGACTGAGACAGAGGCAGAGACAGAGACAGAGACAGAGACAGTGACAGAGACAGAGACAGAGACAGTGACAGAGACAGAGACATAGACAGAGACAGGGATAGAGACGGAGACAAAGACCGAGACAGAAACAGAGACGGAGACAGAGGCAGAGACAGAACCAGGGACAGAGACGGTGACAGGGACAGAGGGAGAGACAGAGACAGAGACAGAGACAGAGACAGAGGGAGAGACAGCGACAGAGACAGAGACAGAGACAGAGACAGAGACAGAGACAGAGACAGAGACAGAGACAGAGACAGAGACAGAGACAGAGACAGAGGCAGAGACGGAGACAGAGGCAGAGACAGAGCCAGGGACAGAGACAGATACAGAGACAGAGGCAGAGGCAGAGGCAGAGACAGAGACAGAGACAGAGACGGAGACAAAGACCGAGACAGGGACAGAGACAGAGACAGAGACAGAGACGGAGACAGAGACAGACACAGAGACAGAGGCAGAGATAGAGACAGAGACAGAGACAGAGACAGAGACAGAGACAGAGACAGAGACAGAGACAGAGACAGAGACAGAGACAGAGACAGAGACAGAGACAGAGACAGAGACAGAGACAGAGACAGAGACAGAGACAGAGACAGAGACAGAGACAGAGACAGAGACAGAGACAGAGACAGAGACAGAGACAGAGACAGAGACAGAGACAGAGACAGAGACAGAGACAGAGACAGAGACAGAGGCAGAGACGGAGACAGAGGCAGAGACAGAGCCAGGGACAGAGACGGAGACAAACACCGAGACAGACGCAGAGACTGAGACAGAGGCAGAGACAGAGACAGAGACAGAGACAGAGACAGAGACAGAGACAGAGACAGAGACAGAGACAGAGACAGAGACAGAGACAGAGACAGAGACAGAGACGGAGACAGAGGCAGAGACAGTGCCAGGGACAGAGACAGATACAGAGACAGAGACAGAGACAGAGACAGAGACAGAGACAGAGACAGAGACAGAGACAGAGACAGAGACAGAGACAGAGACAGAGACAGAGACAGAGACAGAAACAGAGACAGAGACAGAGACAGAGACAGAGACAGAGACAGAGACAGAGACAGAGACAGAGACAGAGACAGAGACAGAGACAGAGACAGAGACAGAGACAGAGGCAGAGACGGAGACAGAGGCAGAGACAGAGCCAGGGACAGAGACAGATTCAGAGACAGAGGCAGAGGCAGAGGCAGAGACAGAGACAGAGACAGAGACGGAGACAAAGACCGAGACAGAGACAGAGACAGAGACAGAGACAGAGACGGAGACAGAGGCAGAGACAGAGCCAGGGACAGAGACAGATACAGAGACAGAGACAGAGACGGAGATAGAGGCAGAGACGGAGACGGAGATACAGGCAGAGACAGAGACAGAGCCAGAGACAGAGACAGAGACAGAGACAGAGACAGAGACAGAGACAGAGACAGAGACAGAGACAGAGACAGAGACAGAGACAGAGACAGAGACAGAGACGGAGACGGAGATAGAGGCAGAGACAGAGCCAGGGACAGAGACAGATACAGAGACAGAGACAGAGACGGAGACAGTGACAGAGGCAGAGACAGAGACAGAGACAGAGACAGAGACGGAGACAAAGACCGAGACAGACGCAGAGACTGAGGCAGAGGCAGAGACAGAGACAGAGACAGAGGCGGAGACAGAGGCAGAGACAGAACCAGGGACAGAGACAGAGACAGAGACAGGGACAGAGACAGAGACAGAGACAGAGACAGAGACAGAGACAGTGACAGTGACAGAGACAGAGACAGAGACAGAGACAGAGACAGAGACAGAGACAGAGACAGAGACAGAGACAGAGACAGAGACAGTGACAGAGACAGAGACAGAGACAGAGAGAGAGACGGAGACGGAGATAGAGGCAGAGACAGAGCCAGGGACAGAGACAGATACAGAGACAGAGACAGAGACAGAGACGGAGACAAAGACAGAGACAGAGACGGAGACAAAGAACGTGACAGAGACAGAGACGGAGACAGAGGCAGAGACAGAGACAGAGACAGAGACAGAGACAGAGACAGAGACAGAGACAGAGACAGAGACAGAGACAGAGACAGAGACAGAGACGGAGACGGAGATAGAGGCAGAGGCAGAGCCAGGGACAGAGACAGATACAGAGACAGAGACAGAGACAGAGACGGAGACAGTGACAGAGACAGAGACAGAGACAGAGACAGAGACAGACACAGAGACAGAGACAGAGACAGTGACAGAGACAGACACGGCGACAGAGACAGAGACGGAGACGGAGATAGAGGCAGAGACAGAGACAGAGACGGAGACAGAGGCAGAGACAGAGCCAGGGACAGAGACAGATACAGAGACAGAGACAGAGACGGAGACAGTGACAGAGACAGGGACAGAGACAGAGACAGAGACAGAGACAGAGACAGAGACAGAGACAGCGACAGAGACAGAGACAGAGACAGAGACAGAGACAGAGACAGGGACAGAGACAGAGACAGAGACAGAGACAGAGACAGAGACGGAGACAAAGACCGAGACAGACGCAGAGACTGAGACAGAGGCGGAGACAGAGACAGTGACAGAGACAGAGACAGAGACAGAGACAGAGACAGAGACAGAGACGGAGACAAAGACAGAGACAGAGACGGAGACAAAGAACGTGACAGAGACAGAGACGGAGACAGAGGCAGAGACAGAGACAGAGACAGAAACAGAGACAGAGACAGAGACGGAGACAGTGACAGAGACAGAGACAGAGACAGAGACAGAGACAGAGACAGACACAGAGACAGAGACAGAGACAGTGACAGAGACAGACACGGCGACAGAGACAGAGACGGAGACGGAGATAGAGGCAGAGACAGAGACAGAGACGGAGACAGAGGCAGAGACAGAGCCAGGGACAGAGACAGATACAGAGACAGAGACAGAGACGGAGACAGTGACAGAGACAGGGACAGAGACAGAGACAGAGACAGAGACGGAGACAAACACCGAGACAGACGCAGAGACTGAGACAGAGGCAGAGACAGAGACAGAGACAGAGACAGTGACAGAGACAGAGACAGAGACAGAGACAGAGACAGAGACAGAGACATAGACAGAGACAGGGATAGAGACGGAGACAAAGACCGAGACAGAAACAGAGACGGAGACAGAGGCAGAGACAGAACCAGGGACAGAGACGGAGACAGGGACAGAGGGAGAGACAGAGACAGAGACAGAGACAGAGACAGAGGGAGAGACAGCGACAGAGACAGAGACAGAGACAGAGACAGAGACAGAGACAGAGACAGAGACAGAGACGGAGACAAAGACCGAGACAGACGCTGAGACTGAGACAGAGGCAGAGACAGAGACAGTGACAGAGACAGAGACAGAGACAGAGACAGAGACAGAGACAGAGACGGAGACAAAGACAGAGACAGAGACGGAGACAAAGAACGTGACAGAGACAGAGACGGAGACAGAGGCAGAGACAGAGACAGAGACAGAGACAGAGACAGAGACAGAGACAGAGACAGAGACAGAGACAGAGACAGAGACAGAGACAGAGACGGAGACGGAGATAGAGGCAGAGACAGAGCCAGGGACAGAGACAGATACAGAGACAGAGACAGAGACAGAGACGGAGACAGTGACAGAGACAGAGACAGAGACAGAGACAGACACAGAGACAGAGACAGAGACAGTGACAGAGACAGACACGGCGACAGAGACAGAGACGGAGACGGAGATAGAGGCAGAGACAGAGACAGAGACGGAGACAGAGGCAGAGACAGAGCCAGGGACAGAGACAGATACAGAGACAGAGACAGAGACAGAGACGGAGACAGTGACAGAGACAGAGACAGAGACAGAGACAGAGACAGAGACGGAGACAAACACCGAGACAGACGCAGAGACTGAGACAGAGGCAGAGACAGAGACAGAGACAGAGACAGTGACAGAGACAGGGACAGAGACAGAGACAGAGACAGAGACATAGACAGAGACAGGGATAGAGACGGAGACAAAGACCGAGACAGAAACAGAGACGGAGACAGAGGCAGAGACAGAACCAGGGACGGAGACAGAGACAGGGACTGAGACAGAGACAGAGACAGCGGCAGAGACAGAGACGGCGACAGAGACAGAGACAGAACCAGGGAGAGAGACGGAGACAGGGACAGTGGGTGAGACAGCGACAGAGACAGAGACAGAGACAGAGACAGAGACAGGGACAGAGACAGAGACAGAGACAGAGACAGAGACAGAGACGGAGACAAAGACCGAGACAGACGCAGAGACTTAGACAGAGGCAGAGACAGAGACAGTGACAGAGACAGAGACAGAGACAGAGACAGAGACAGAGACGGAGACAAAGACCGAGACAGACGCAGAGACTGAGACAGAGGCAGAGGCAGAGACAGAGACAGTGACAGAGACAGAGACAGAGACAGAGACAGACACAGAGACAGAGACAGAGACAGTGACAGAGACAGACACGGCGACAGAGTCAGAGACGGAGACGGAGATAGAGGCAGAGACAGAGACAGATACAGAGACAGAGGCAGAGGCAGAGGCAGAGGCAGAGACAGAGACAGAGACAGAGACGGAGACAAAGACCGAGACAGAGACAGAGACGGAGACAGAGACAGAGACAGAGACAGAGACAGAGACAGAGACAGAGACAGAGACAGAGACAGAGACAGAGACAGAGACAGAGACAGAGGGAGAGACAGCGACAGAGACAGAGACAGAGACAGAGACAGAGACAGGGACAGAGACAGAGACAGAGACAGAGACAGAGACAGAGACAGAGACAGAGACAGAGACAGAGACGGAGACAGAGGCAGAGACAGAGCCAGGGACAGAGACAGATACAGAGACAGAGACAGAGACAGAGACGGAGACAGTGACAGAGACAGAGACAGAGACAGAGACAGAGACAGAGATAGAGACAGAGACAGAGACGGAGACAAAGACCGAGACAGACGCAGAGACTGAGGCAGAGGCAGAGACAGAGACAGAGACAGAGACAGAGACAGAGACAGAGACAGAGACAGAGACAGAGACAGAGACAGAGACAGAGACAGAGACAGAGACAGAGACAGAGACAGAGACAGAGACAGAGACAGAGACAGAGACAGAGACAGAGACAGAGACAGAGACAGAGGGAGAGACAGCGACAGAGACAGAGACAGAGACAGAGACAGAGACAGGGACAGAGACAGAGACAGAGACAGAGACAGAGACAGAGACAGAGACAGAGACAGAGACAGAGACGGAGACAGAGGCAGAGACAGAGCCAGGGACAGAGACAGATACAGAGACAGAGACAGAGACAGAGACGGAGACAGTGACAGAGACAGAGACAGAGACAGAGACAGACACAGAGACAGAGACAGAGACAGTGACAGAGACAGACACGGCGACAGAGTCAGAGACGGAGACGGAGATAGAGGCAGAGACAGAGACAGATACAGAGACAGAGGCAGAGGCAGAGGCAGAGGCAGAGACAGAGACAGAGACAGAGACGGAGACAAAGACCGAGACAGAGACAGAGACGGAGACAGAGACAGAGACGGAGACAGAGGCAGAGACAGAGCCAGGGACAGCGACAGATACAGAGACAGAGACAGAGACAGAGACGGAGACAGTGACAGAGACAGAGACAGAGACAGAGACAGAGACAGAGACAGAGACGGAGACAAAGACCGAGACAGACGCAGAGACTGAGACAGAGGCAGAGACAGAGACAGAGACAGAGACAGAGACAGAGACAGAGACAGAGACAGAGACAGAGACAGAGACGGAGACAGAGGCAGAGACAGAGCCAGGGACAGAGACAGATACAGAGACAGAGGCAGAGACGGAGACGGAGATAGAGGCAGAGACAGAGCCAGGGACAGAGACAGATACAGAGACAGACGCAGAGGCAGAGGCAGAGGCAGAGACAGAGACAGAGACAGAGACAGAGACAGTGACAGAGACAGAGACAGAGACAGAGACAGAGACAGAGACGGAGACAAACACCGAGACAGACGCAGAGACTGAGACAGAGGCAGAGACAGAGACGGCGACAGAGACAGAGACAGAACCAGGGAGAGAGACGGAGACAGGGACAGTGGGTGAGACAGCGACAGAGACAGAGACAGAGACAGAGACAGAGACAGGGACAGAGACAGAGACAGAGACAGAGACAGAGACAGAGACGGAGACAAAGACCGAGACAGACGCAGAGACTGAGACAGAGGCAGAGACAGAGACAGTGACAGAGACAGAGACAGAGACAGAGACAGAGACAGAGACGGAGACAAAGACCGAGACAGACGCAGAGACTGAGACAGAGGCAGAGACAGAGACAGAGACAGAGACAGAGACAGAGACAGAGACAGTGACAGAGACAGAGACGGCGACAGAGACAGAGACGGAGACGGAGACAGAGGCAGAGACAGAGACAGAGACAGAGACAGAGACAGAGACAGAGACGGAGACGGAGATAGAGGCAGAGACAGAGCCAGGGACAGAGACAGATACAGAGACAGAGACAGAGACAGAGACAGAGACAGAGACAGAGACAGAGACAGAGACAGAGACAGAGACAGAGACAGAGACAGAGACAGAGACAGAGACGGAGACGGAGACGAGGCAGAGACAGAGACAGAGACGGAGATAAAGACCGAGACAGAGACAGAGACGGAGACAGAGGCAGAGGCAGAGCCAGGGACAGAGACAGATACAGAGACAGAGACAGAGACGGAGACAGTGACAGAGACAGAGACAGAGACAGAGACAGAGACAGAGACAGAGACAGAGACAGAGACGGAGACAAACACCGAGACAGACGCAGAGACTGAGACAGAATCAGAGACAGAGACAGAGACAGAGACAGTGACAGAGACAGAGACAGAGACAGAGACAGAGACAGAGACAGAGACAGAGACAGAGACAGAGACAGAGACAGAGACAGAGACAGAGACAGAGACAGAGACAGAGACAGAGACAGTGACAGAGACAGAGACAGAGACAGAGACAGAGACAGAGACAGAGACAGAGACAGAGACAGAGACAGAGACAGAGACAGAGACAGAGACAGAGACAGAGACAGAGACAGAGACAGAGACAGAGACAGAGACAGAGACGGAGACAAACACCGAGACAGACGCAGAGACTGAGACAGAGGCAGAGACAGAGACAGAGACAGAGACAGTGACAGAGACAGAGACAGAGACAGTGACAGAGACAGAGACATAGACAGAGACAGGGATAGAGACGGAGACAAAGACCGAGACAGAAACAGAGACGGAGACAGAGGCAGAGACAGAACCAGGGACAGAGACGGTGACAGGGACAGAGGGAGAGACAGAGACAGAGACAGAGACAGAGACAGAGGGAGAGACAGCGACAGAGACAGAGACAGAGACAGAGACAGAGACAGAGACAGAGACAGAGACAGAGACAGAGACAGAGACAGAGACAGAGACAGAGGCAGAGACGGAGACAGAGGCAGAGACAGAGCCAGGGACAGAGACAGATACAGAGACAGAGGCAGAGGCAGAGGCAGAGACAGAGACAGAGACAGAGACGGAGACAAAGACCGAGACAGGGACAGAGACAGAGACAGAGACAGAGACGGAGACAGAGACAGACACAGAGACAGAGGCAGAGATAGAGACAGAGACAGAGACAGAGACAGAGACAGAGACAGAGACAGAGACAGAGACAGAGACAGAGACAGAGACAGAGACAGAGACAGAGACAGAGACAGAGACAGAGACAGAGACAGAGACAGAGACAGAGACAGAGACAGAGACAGAGACAGAGACAGAGACAGAGACAGAGACAGAGACAGAGACAGAGACAGAGACAGAGACAGAGACAGAGGCAGAGACGGAGACAGAGGCAGAGACAGAGCCAGGGACAGAGACGGAGACAAACACCGAGACAGACGCAGAGACTGAGACAGAGGCAGAGACAGAGACGGCGACAGAGACAGAGACAGAACCAGGGAGAGAGACGGAGACAGGGACAGTGGGTGAGACAGCGACAGAGACGGAGACAGAGACAGAGACAGAGGCAGGGACAGAGACAGAGACAGAGACAGAGACAGAGACAGAGACGGAGACAAAGACCGAGACAGACGCAGAGACTGAGACAGAGGCAGAGACAGAGACAGAGACAGAGACAGAGACAGAGACAGAGACAGAGACAGAGACAGAGACAGAGACAGAGACAGAGACAGAGACGGAGACAGAGGCAGAGACAGTGCCAGGGACAGAGACAGATACAGAGACAGAGGCAGAGACGGAGACGGAGATAGAGGCAGAGACAGAGCCAGGGACAGAGACAGATACAGAGACAGAGACAGAGACAGAGACAGAGACAGAGACAGAGACAGAGACAGAGACAGAGACAGAGACAGAGACAGAGACAGAGACAGAGACAGAGACAGAGACAGAGACAGAAACAGAGACAGAGACAGAGACAGAGACAGAGACAGAGACAGAGACAGAGACAGAGACAGAGACAGAGACAGAGACAGAGACAGAGACAGAGACAGAGACAGAGGCAGAGACGGAGACAGAGGCAGAGACAGAGCCAGGGACAGAGACAGATTCAGAGACAGAGGCAGAGGCAGAGGCAGAGACAGAGACAGAGACAGAGACGGAGACAAAGACCGAGACAGAGACAGAGACAGAGACAGAGACAGAGACAGAGACAGAGACAGAGACAGAGACAGAGACAGAGACAGAGACAGAGACGGAGACAAACACCGAGACAGACGCAGAGACTGAGACAGAGGCAGAGACAGAGACAGAGACAGAGACAGTGACAGAGACAGAGACAGAGACAGTGACAGAGACAGAGACATAGACAGAGACAGGGATAGAGACGGAGACAAAGACCGAGACAGAAACAGAGACGGAGACAGAGGCAGAGACAGAACCAGGGACAGAGACGGTGACAGGGACAGAGGGAGAGACAGAGACAGAGACAGAGACAGAGACAGAGGGAGAGACAGCGACAGAGACAGAGACAGAGACAGAGACAGAGACAGAGACAGAGACAGAGACAGAGACAGAGACAGAGACAGAGACAGAGACAGAGACAGAGACAGAGACAGAGGCAGAGACGGAGACAGAGGCAGAGACAGAGCCAGGGACAGAGACAGATACAGAGACAGAGGCAGAGGCAGAGGCAGAGACAGAGACAGAGACAGAGACGGAGACAAAGACCGAGACAGGGACAGAGACAGAGACAGAGACAGAGACGGAGACAGAGACAGACACAGAGACAGTGGCAGAGATAGAGACAGAGACAGAGACAGAGACAGAGACAGAGACAGAGACAGAGACAGAGACAGAGACAGAGACAGAGACAGAGACAGAGACAGAGACAGAGACAGAGACAGAGACAGAGACAGAGACAGAGACAGAGACAGAGACAGAGACAGAGACAGAGACAGAGACAGAGACAGAGACAGAGACAGAGACAGAGACAGAGACAGAGACAGAGACAGAGACAGAGACAGAGACAGAGACAGAGGCAGAGACGGAGACAGAGGCAGAGACAGAGCCAGGGACAGAGACGGAGACAAACACCGAGACAGACGCAGAGACTGAGACAGAGGCAGAGACAGAGACGGCGACAGAGACAGAGACAGAACCAGGGAGAGAGACGGAGACAGGGACAGTGGGTGAGACAGCGACAGAGACGGAGACAGAGACAGAGACAGAGGCAGGGACAGAGACAGAGACAGAGACAGAGACAGAGACAGAGACGGAGACAAAGACCGAGACAGACGCAGAGACTGAGACAGAGGCAGAGACAGAGACAGAGACAGAGACAGAGACAGAGACAGAGACAGAGACAGAGACAGAGACAGAGACAGAGACAGAGACGGAGACAGAGGCAGAGACAGAGCCAGGGACAGAGACAGATACAGAGACAGAGGCAGAGACGGAGACGGAGATAGAGGCAGAGACAGAGCCAGGGACAGAGACAGATACAGAGACAGAGACAGGGACAGAGACAGAGACAGAGACAGAGACAGAGACAGAGACAGAGACAGAGACAGAGACAGAGACAGAGACAGAGACAGAGACAGAGACAGAGACAGAGACAGAGACAGAGACAGAGACAGAGACAGAGACAGAGACAGAGACAGAGACAGAGACAGAGACAGAGACAGAGACAGAGACAGAGACAGAGGCAGAGACGGAGACAGAGGCAGAGACAGAGCCAGGGACAGAGACAGATTCAGAGACAGAGGCAGAGGCAGAGGCAGAGACAGAGACAGAGACAGAGACGGAGACAAAGACCGAGACAGAGACAGAGACAGAGACAGAGACAGAGACGGAGACAGAGGCAGAGACAGAGCCAGGGACAGAGACAGATACAGAGACAGAGACAGAGACGGAGATAGAGGCAGAGACGGAGACGGAGATACAGGCAGAGACGGAGCCAGGGACAGAGACAGATACCGTGACAGAGACAGAGACGGAGACAGTGACAGAGACAGAGATAGAGACAGAGACAGAGACGGAGACAAAGACCGAGACAGACGCAGAGACTGAGGCAGAGGCAGAGACAGAGACAGAGACAGAGACAGAGACAGAGACAGAGACAGAGACAGAGACAGAGACAGAGACAGAGACAGAGACAGAGACAGAGACAGAGACAGAGGGAGAGACAGCGACAGAGACAGAGACAGAGACAGAGACAGAGACAGGGACAGAGACAGAGACAGAGACAGAGACAGAGACAGAGACAGAGACAGAGACAGAGACGGAGACAGAGGCAGAGACAGAGCCAGGGACAGAGACAGATACAGAGACAGAGACAGAGACAGAGACGGAGACAGTGACAGAGACAGAGACAGAGACAGAGACAGACACAGAGACAGAGACAGAGACAGTGACAGAGACAGACACGGCGACAGACGCAGAGACTGAGACAGAGGCAGAGACAGAGACAGTGACAGAGACAGAGACAGAGACAGAGACAGAGACAGAGACGGAGACAAAGACCGAGACAGAGACAGAGACAGAGACAGAGACAGAGACAGAGACAGAGACAGAGACAGAGACAGTGACAGAGACAGAGACAGAGACAGAGACAGAGACAGATACAGAGACAGAGACAGAGACAGAGACAGAGACAGAGACAGAGACAGAGACAGAGACAGAGACAGAGACAGAGGCAGAGACGGAGACAGAGGCAGAGACAGAGCCAGGGACAGAGACAGATACAGAGACAGAGGCAGAGGCAGAGGCAGAGACAGAGACAGAGACAGAGACGGAGACAAAGACCGAGACAGAGACAGAGACAGAGACAGAGACAGAGACGGAGACAGAGGCAGAGACTGAGCCAGGGACAGAGACAGATACAGAGACAGAGACAGAGACGGAGATAGAGGCAGAGACGGAGACGGAGATAGAGGCAGAGACGGAGCCAGGGACAGAGACAGATACAGTGACAGAGACAGAGACGGAGACAGTGACAGAGACAGAGATAGAGACAGAGACAGAGACGGAGACAAAGACCGAGACAGACGCAGAGACTGAGGCAGAGGCAGAGACAGAGACAGAGACAGAGACAGAGACAGAGACAGAGACAGAGACAGAGACAGAGACAGAGACAGAGACAGAGACAGAGACAGAGACAGAGACAGAGACAGAGACAGAGACAGAGACAGAGACAGAGACAGAGGGAGAGACAGCGACAGAGACAGAGACAGAGACAGAGACAGAGACAGGGACAGAGACAGAGACAGAGACAGAGACAGAGACAGAGACAGAGACGGAGACAAAGACCGAGACAGACGCAGAGACTGAGACAGAGGCAGAGACAGAGACAGTGACAGAGACAGAGACAGAGACAGAGACAGAGACAGAGACGGAGACAAAGACAGAGACAGAGACGGAGACAAAGAACGTGACAGAGACGGAGACGGAGATAGAGGCAGAGACAGAGCCAGGGACAGAGACAGATACAGAGACAGAGACAGAGACAGAGACAGAGACGGCGACAGAGACAGAGACGGAGACGGAGATAGAGGCAGAGACGGAGATAGAGGCAGAGACAGAGACAGAGACGGAGACAGAGGCAGAGACAAAGCCAGGGACAGATACAGAGACAGATACACAGACAGAGACAGAGACGGAGACAGTGACAGAGACAGAGACAGAGACAGAGACAGAGACAGAGACAGAGACGGAGACAAACACCGAGGCAGACGCAGAGACTGAGACAGAGGCAGAGACAGAGACAGAGACAGAGACAGAGACAGAGACGGAGACATAGACAGAGACAGAGATAGAGACGGAGACAAAGACAGAGACAGACGCAGAGACTGAGACAGAGGCAGAGACAGAGACAGAGACAGAGACAGAGACAGAGACAGAGACAGAGACAGAGACAGAGACAGAGACAGAGACAGAGACAGAGACGGAGACAGAGACAGAGACAGAGACAGAGACAGAGACGGAGACGCAGATAGAGGCAGACGCAGAGACAGAGGCAGAGGCAGAGGCAGAGACAGAGCCAGGGACAGAGACAGAGACAGAGACAGAGACAGAGACAGAGACAGAGACAGAGACGGAGACGGAGATAGAGGCAGAGACAGAGCCAGGGACAGAGACAGATACAGAGACAGACGCAGAGGCAGAGGCAGAGACAGAGACAGAGACAGAGACAGAGACAGAGACAGAGACAGAGACAGAGACAGAGACAGAGACAGAGACAGAGACAGAGACAGAGACAGAGACAGAGACAGAGACAGAGACAGAGGCAGAGACAGAGACAGAGACAGAGACAGAGACAGAGACAGAGACAGAGACAGAGACGGAGACAGAGGCAGAGACAGAGCCAGGGACGGAGACAGATACAGAGACAGAGGCAGAGACGGAGACGGAGATAGAGGCAGAGACAGAGCCAGGGACAGAGACAGATACAGAGACAGAGGCAGAGGCAGAGGCTGAGACAGAAACAGAGACAGAGACAGAGATAGAGACAGAGACAGAGACAGTGACAGAGACAGAGACAGAGACAGAGACAGATACGGAGACGGAGATAGGGGCAGAGACAGAGCCAGGGACAGAGACAGATACAGAGACAGAGGCAGAGGCAGAGGCAGAGACAGAGACAGAGACAGAGACAGAGACAGTGACAGAGACAGAGACAGAGACAGAGACAGAGACAGAGACAGAGACAGAGACAGGGACAGAGACAGAGACAGAGACAGAGACAGAGACAGAGACAGAGACGGATACAAAGACCGAGACAGACGCAGAGACTGAGACAGAGGCAGAGACAGAGACAGTGACAGAGACAGAGACAGAGACAGAGACAGAGACAGAGACGGAGACAAAGACAGAGACAGAGACGGAGACAAAGAACGTGACAGAGACAGAGACGGAGACAGAGGCAGAGACAGAGACAGAGACAGAGACAGAGACAGAGACAGAGACAGAGACAGAGACAGAGACAGAGACAGAGACGGAGACGGAGATAGGGGCAGAGACAGAGCCAGGGACAGAGACAGATACAGAGACAGAGACAGAGACGGAGACAGTGACAGAGACAGAGACAGAGACAGAGACAGAGACAGAGACAGAGACAGAGACAGAGACAGAGACGGCGACAGAGACAGAGACGGAGACGGAGATAGAGGCAGAGACAGAGACAGAGACAGATACAGAGACAGAGACAGAGACAGAGACGGAGACAGTGACAGAGACAGAGACAGAGACAGAGACAGACACAGAGACAGAGACAGAGACAGTGACAGAGACAGACACGGCGACAGAGACAGAGACGGAGACGGAGATAGAGGCAGAGACAGAGACAGAGACGGAGACAGAGGCAGAGACAGAGCCAGGGACAGAGACAGATACAGAGACAGAGACAAAGACGGAGACAGTGACAGAGACAGAGACAGAGACAGAGACATAGACAGAGACGGAGACAAACACCGAGACAGACGCAGAGACTGAGACAGAGGCAGAGACAGAGACAGAGACAGAGACAGTGACAGAGACAGGGACAGAGACAGAGACAGAGACAGAGACATAGACAGAGACAGGGATAGAGACGGAGACAAAGACCGAGACAGAAACAGAGACGGAGACAGAGGCAGAGACAGAACCAGGGACAGAGACGGAGACAGGGACAGAGGGAGAGACAGAGACAGAGACAGAGACAGAGACAGAGACAGAGGGAGAGACAGCGACAGAGACAGAGACAGAGACAGAGACAGAGACAGAGACAGAGACAGAGACAGAGACAGAGACAGAGACAGAGACAGAGACAGAGACAGAGACAGAGGCAGAGACGGAGACAGAGGCAGAGACAGAGCCAGGGACAGAGACAGATACAGAGACAGAGGCAGAGGCAGAGGCAGAGGCAGAGACAGAGACAGAGACAGAGACGGAGACAAAGACCGAGACAGAGACAGAGACAGAGACAGAGACAGAGACAGAGACGGAGACAGAGGCAGAGACAGAGCCAGGGCAGAGACAGATACAGAGACAGAGACAGAGACGGAGACAGTGACAGAGACAGAGACAGAGACAGAGACACAGACAGAGACGTAGACAAAGACCGAGACACACGCAGAGACTGAGACAGAGGCAGAGACAGAGACAGAGACAGAGACAGAGACGGAGACAGAGACAGGGACTGAGACAGAGACAGAGACAGCGGCAGAGACAGAGACGGCGACAGAGACAGAGACAGAACCAGGGAGAGAGACGGAGACAGGGACAGTGGGTGAGACAGCGACAGAGACAGAGACAGAGACAGAGACAGGGACAGAGACAGAGACAGAGACAGAGACAGAGACAGAGACAGAGACGGAGACAAAGACCGAGACAGACGCAGAGACTGAGACAGAGGCAGAGACAGAGACAGTGACAGAGACAGAGACAGAGACAGAGACAGAGACAGAGACGGAGACAAAGACAGAGACAGAGACGGAGACAAAGAACGTGACAGAGACGGAGACGGAGATAGAGGCAGAGACAGAGCCAGGGACAGAGACAGATACAGAGACAGAGACAGAGACAGAGACGGAGACAGTGACAGAGACAGAGACAGAGACAGAGACAGACACAGAGACAGAGACAGAGACAGTGACAGAGACAGACACGGCGACAGAGTCAGAGACGGAGACGGAGATAGAGGCAGAGACAGAGACAGATACAGAGACAGAGGCAGAGGCAGAGGCAGAGGCAGAGACAGAGACAGAGACAGAGACGGAGACAAAGACCGAGACAGAGACAGAGACGGAGACAGAGACAGAGACGGAGACAGAGGCAGAGACAGAGCCAGGGACAGCGACAGATACAGAGACAGAGACAGAGACAGAGACGGAGACAGTGACAGAGACAGAGACAGAGACAGAGACAGAGACGGCGACAGAGACAGAGACGGAGACGGAGATAGAGGCAGAGACAGAGACAGAGACGGAGACAGAGGCAGAGACAAAGCCAGGGACAGATACAGAGACAGATACACAGACAGAGACAGAGACGGAGACAGTGACAGAGACAGAGACAGAGACAGAGACAGAGACAGAGACAGAGACGGAGACAAACACCGAGGCAGACGCAGAGACTGAGACAGAGGCAGAGACAGAGACAGAGACAGAGACAGAGACAGAGACAGAGACAGAGACGGAGACATAGACAGAGACAGAGATAGAGACGGAGACAAAGACAGAGACAGACGCAGAGACTGAGACAGAGGCAGAGACAGAGACAGAGACAGAGACAGAGACAGAGACAGAGACAGAGACAGAGACAGAGACAGAGACAGAGACGGAGACAGAGACAGAGACAGAGACAGAGACAGAGACAGAGACGGAGACGCAGATAGAGGCAGACGCAGAGACAGAGGCAGAGGCAGAGGCAGAGACAGAGCCAGGGACAGAGACAGAGACAGAGACAGAGACAGAGACAGAGACAGAGACAGAGACAGAGACGGAGACGGAGATAGAGGCAGAGACAGAGCCAGGGACAGAGACAGATACAGAGACAGACGCAGAGGCAGAGGCAGAGACAGAGACAGAGACAGAGACAGAGACAGAGACAGAGACAGAGACAGAGACAGAGACAGAGACAGAGACAGAGACAGAGACAGAGACAGAGACAGAGACAGAGACAGAGACAGAGGCAGAGACAGAGACAGAGTCAGAGACAGAGACAGAGACAGAGACAGAGACAGAGACGGAGACAGAGGCAGAGACAGAGCCAGGGACGGAGACAGATACAGAGACAGAGGCAGAGACGGAGACGGAGATAGAGGCAGAGACAGAGCCAGGGACAGAGACAGATACAGAGACAGAGGCAGAGGCAGAGGCAGAGACAGAAACAGAGACAGAGACAGAGATAGAGACAGAGACAGAGACAGTGACAGAGACAGAGACAGAGACAGAGACAGATACGGAGACGGAGATAGGGGCAGAGACAGAGCCAGGGACAGAGACAGATACAGAGACAGAGGCAGAGGCAGAGGCAGAGACAGAGACAGAGACAGAGACAGAGACAGTGACAGAGACAGAGACAGAGACAGAGACAGAGACAGAGACAGAGACAGAGACAGGGACAGAGACAGAGACAGAGACAGAGACAGAGACAGAGACAGAGACGGATACAAAGACCGAGACAGACGCAGAGACTGAGACAGAGGCAGAGACAGAGACAGTGACAGAGACAGAGACAGAGACAGAGACAGAGACAGAGACGGAGACAAAGACAGAGACAGAGACGGAGACAAAGAACGTGACAGAGACAGAGACGGAGACAGAGGCAGAGACAGAGACAGAGACAGAGACAGAGACAGAGACAGAGACAGAGACGGAGACGGAGATAGGGGCAGAGACAGAGCCAGGGACAGAGACAGATACAGAGACAGAGACAGAGACGGAGACAGTGACAGAGACAGAGACAGAGACAGAGACAGAGACAGAGACAGAGACAGAGACAGAGACAGAGACAGAGACAGAGACGGCGACAGAGACAGAGACGGAGACGGAGATAGAGGCAGAGACAGAGACAGAGACAGATACAGAGACAGACGCAGAGGCAGAGGCAGAGACAGAGACAGAGACAGAGACAGAGACAGAGACAGATACAGAGACAGAGACGGAGATAGAGGCAGAGACGGAGACGGAGATAGAGGCAGAGACGGAGCCAGGGACAGAGACAGATACAGTGACAGAGACAGAGACGGAGACAGTGACAGAGACAGAGATAGAGACAGAGACAGAGACGGAGACAAAGACCGAGACAGACGCAGAGACTGAGGCAGAGGCAGAGACAGAGACAGAGACAGAGACAGAGACAGAGACAGAGACAGAGACAGAGACAGAGACAGAGACAGAGACAGAGACAGAGACAGACGCAGAGACTGAGACAGAGGCAGAGACAGAGACAGTGACAGAGACAGAGACAGAGACAGAGACAGAGACAGAGACAGAGACGGAGACAAAGACAAAGACAGAGACAGAGACGGAGACAAAGAACGTGACAGAGACAGAGACGGAGACAGAGGCAGAGACAGAGACAGAGACAGAGACAGAGACAGAGACAGAGACAGAGACAGAGACAGAGACAGAGACAGAGACAGAGACAGAGACGGAGACGGAGATAGAGGCAGAGACAGAGCCAGGGACAGAGACAGATACAGAGACAGAGACAGAGACAGAGACGGAGACAGTGACAGAGACAGAGACAGAGACAGAGACAGACACAGAGACAGAGACAGAGACAGTGACAGAGACAGACACGGCGACAGAGACAGAGACGGAGACGGAGATAGAGGCAGAGACAGAGACAGAGACGGAGACAGAGGCAGAGACAGAGCCGGGGACAGAGACAGATACAGAGACAGAGACAGAGACGGAGACAGTGACAGAGACAGAGACAGAGACAGAGACATAGACAGAGACGGAGACAAACACCGAGACAGACGCAGAGACTGAGACAGAGGCAGAGACAGAGCCAGAGACAGAGACAGTGACAGAGACAGGGACAGAGACAGAGACAGAGACAGAGACATAGACAGAGACAGGGATAGAGACGGAGACAAAGACCGAGACAGAAACAGAGACGGAGACAGAGGCAGAGACAGAACCAGGGACAGAGACGGAGACAGGGACAGAGGGAGAGACAGAGACAGAGACAGAGACAGAGACAGAGACAGAGACAGAGGGAGAGACAGCGACAGAGACAGAGACAGAGACAGAGACAGAGACAGAGACAGAGACAGAGACAGAGACAGAGACAGAGACAGAGACAGAGACAGAGACAGAGACAGAGGCAGAGACGGAGACAGAGGCAGAGACAGAGCCAGGGACAGAGACAGATACAGAGACAGAGGCAGAGGCAGAGGCAGAGGCAGAGACAGAGACAGAGACAGAGACGGAGACAAAGACCGAGACAGAGACAGAGACAGAGACAGAGACAGAGACAGAGACGGAGACAGAGGCAGAGACAGAGCCAGGGCAGAGACAGATACAGAGACAGAGACAGAGACGGAGACAGTGACAGAGACAGAGACAGAGACAGAGACACAGACAGAGACGGAGACAAAGACCGAGACACACGCAGAGACTGAGACAGAGGCAGAGACAGAGACAGAGACAGAGACAGAGACGGAGACAGAGACAGGGACTGAGACAGAGACAGAGACAGCGGCAGAGACAGAGACGGCGACAGAGACAGAGACAGAACCAGGGAGAGAGACGGAGACAGGGACAGTGGGTGAGACAGCGACAGAGACAGAGACAGAGACAGAGACAGAGACAGAGACAGGGACAGAGACAGAGACAGAGACAGAGACAGAGACAGAGACGGAGACAAAGACCGAGACAGACGCAGAGACTGAGACAGAGGCAGAGACAGAGACAGTGACAGAGACAGAGACAGAGACAGAGACAGAGACAGAGACGGAGACAAAGACCGAGACAGACGCAGAGACTGAGACAGAGGCAGAGACAGAGACAGAGGCAGAGACAGAGACAGAGACAGTGACAGAGACAGAGACGGCGACAGAGACAGAGACGGAGACGGAGATAGAGGCAGAGGCAGAGACAGAGACGGAGACAGAGGCAGAGACAGAGCCAGGGACAGAGACAGAGACAGATACACAGACAGAGACAGAGACGGAGACAGTGACAGAGACAGAGACAGAGACAGAGACAGAGACAGAGACAGAGACGGAGACAAACACCGAGACAGACGCAGAGACTGAGACAGAGGCAGAGACAGAGACAGAGACAGAGACAGAGACAGTGACAAAGACAGAGACAGAGACAGAGACAGAGACAGAGACAGAGACAGAGACAGAGACATAGACAGAGACAGAGATAGAGACGGAGACAAAGACCGAGACAGAGACAGAGACGGAGACAGAGGCAGAGATAGAACCAGGGACAGAGACGGAGACAGGGACAGAGGGAGAGACAGAGACAGAGACAGAGACAGAGACGGAGACAAAGACCGAGACGGACGCAGAGACTGAGACAGAGGCAGAGACAGAGACAGAGACAGAGACAGAGACAGTGACAGAGACAGAGACAGAGACAGAGACGGAGACGGAGATAGACGCAGAGACATAGCCAGGGACAGAGACAGATACGGAGACAGACGCAGAGGCAGAGGCAGAGACAGAGACAGAGACAGAGACAGAGACAGAGACAGTGACAGAGACAGAGACAGAGACAGAGACAGAGACAGAGACAGAGACAGAGACAGAGACAGAGACAGAGACGGAGACAAACACCGAGACAGACGCAGAGACTGAGACAGAGGCAGAGACAGAGACAGAGACAGAGACAGTGACAGAGACAGAGACAGAGACAGAGACAGAGACAGAGACATAGACAGAGACAGGGATAGAGACGGAGACAAAGACCGAGACAGAAACAGAGACGGAGACAGAGGCAGAGACAGAACCAGGGACAGAGACGGTGACAGGGACAGAGGGAGAGACAGAGACAGAGACAGAGACAGAGACAGAGGGAGAGACAGCGACAGAGACAGAGACAGAGACAGAGACAGAGACAGAGACAGAGACAGAGACAGAGACAGAGACAGAGACAGAGACAGAGACAGAGACAGAGACAGAGACAGAGACAGAGACAGAGGCAGAGACGGAGACAGAGGCAGAGACAGAGCCAGGGACAGAGACAGATACAGAGACAGAGGCAGAGGCAGAGGCAGAGACAGAGACAGAGACAGAGACGGAGACAAAGACCGAGACAGAGACAGAGACAGAGACAGAGACAGAGGCGGAGACAGAGGCAGAGACAGAGCCAGGGCAGAGACAGATACAGAGACAGAGACAGAGACGGAGACAGTGACAGAGACAGAGACAGAGACAGAGACACAGACAGAGACGGAGACAAAGACCGAGACAGACGCAGAGACTGAGACAGAGGCAGAGACAGAGACAGAGACAGAGACAGAGACGGAGACAGAGACAGGGACTGAGACAGAGACAGAGACAGCGGCAGAGACAGAGACGGCGACAGAGACAGAGACAGAACCAGGGAGAGAGACGGAGACAGGGACAGTGGGTGAGACAGCGACAGAGACAGAGACAGAGACAGAGGCAGAGGCAGAGGCAGGGGCAGATGCAGAGACAGAGACAGAGACAGAGACAGAGACAGAGACAGAGACAGAGACAGAGACAGAGACAGAGACAGAGACAGAGACAGAGACGGAGACGGAGACAAAGACAGAGACAGAGACGGAGACAAAGAACGTGACAGAGACAGAGACGGAGACAGAGGCAGAGACAGAGACAGAGACAGAGACAGTGACAGAGACAGAGACAGAGACAGAGACAGAGACAGACACGGAGACGGAGATAGAGGCAGAGACAGAGCCAGGGACAGAGACAGATACAGAGACAGGCGCAGAGGCAGAGGCAGAGACAGAGACAGAGACAGAGACAGAGACAGAGACAGAGACAGAGACAGAGACAGAGACAGAGACAGAGACAGAGACAGAGACGGAGACAGAGGCAGAGACAGAGCCAGGGACAGAGACAGATACAGAGACAGAGGCAGAGGCAGAGGCAGAGGCAGAGACAGAGACAGAGACAGAGACGGAGACAAAGACCGAGACAGAGACAGAGACGGAGACAGAGACAGAGACGGAGACAGAGGCAGAGACAGAGCCAGGGACAGCGACAGATACAGAGACAGAGACAGAGACAGAGACGGAGACAGTGACAGAGACAGAGACAGAGACAGAGACAGAGACAGAGACGGAGACAAAGACCGAGACGGACGCAGAGACTGAGACAGAGGCAGAGACAGAGACAGAGACAGAGACAGAGACAGTGACAGAGACAGAGACAGAGACAGAGACAGAGACGGAGACGGAGATAGAGGCAGATACATAGCCAGGGACAGAGACAGATACAGAGACAGACGCAGAGGCAGAGGCAGAGACAGAGACAGAGACAGAGACAGAGACAAAGACAGAGACAGAGACAGAGACAGAGACAGAGACAGAGGCAGAGACGGAGACGGAGGCAGAGGCAGAGCCAGGGACAGAGACAGATACAGAGACAGAGGCAGAGGCAGAGGCAGAGGCAGAGACAGAGACAGAGACAGAGACGGAGACAAAGACCGAGACAGAGACAGAGACAGAGACAGAGACAGAGACGGAGACAGAGGCAGAGACAGAGCCAGGGACAGAGACAGATACAGAGACAGAGACAGAGACGGAGATAGAGGCAGAGACGGAGACAGAGACAGAGACAGAGACAGAGACAGAGACAGAGGCAGAGACGGAGACAGAGGCAGAGACAGAGCCAGGGACAGAGACAGATACAGAGACAGAGGCAGAGGCAGAGGCAGAGACAGAGACAGAGACGGAGATAGAGGCAGAGACAGAGCCAGGGGCAGAGACAGATACAGAGACAGGCGCAGAGGCAGAGGCAGAGACAGAGACAGAGACAGAGACAGAGACAGAGACAGAGACAGAGACAGAGACAGAGACAGAGACAGAGACAGAGACAGAGACAGAGACAGAGACAGAGACAGAGACAGAGACAGAGACAGAGACAGAGACAGAGACAGAGGCAGAGACGGAGACAGAGGCAGAGACAGAGCCAGGGACAGAGACAGATACAGAGACAGAGGCAGAGGCAGAGGCAGAGGCAGAGACAGAGACAGAGACAGAGACGGAGACAAAGACCGAGACAGAGACAGAGACAGAGACAGAGACAGAGACAGTGACAGAGACAGAGACAGAGACAGAGACAGAGACAGAGACGGAG
The DNA here is from genome assembly GCA_945859595.2 of Megachile willughbiella. NCBI lineage: Eukaryota > Metazoa > Arthropoda > Insecta > Hymenoptera > Megachilidae > Megachile > Megachile willughbiella. The sequence continues at coordinate 741,068 of CAMAOD020000301.1, forward strand.
ACGGAGACAGAGGCAGAGACAGAACCAGGGACAGAGACGGTGACAGGGACAGAGGGAGAGACAGAGACAGAGACAGAGGGAGAGACAGCGACAGAGACAGAGAGAGACAGAGACAGAGACAGAGACAGAGACAGAGACAGGGACAGAGACAGAGACAGAGACAGAGACAGAGACAGAGACAGAGACGGAGACAAAGACCGAGACAGACGCAGAGACTGAGACAGAGGCAGAGACAGAGACAGTGACAGAGACAGAGACAGAGACAGAGACAGAGACAGAGACGGAGACAAAGACAGAGACAGAGACGGAGACAAAGAACGTGACAGAGACGGAGACGGAGATAGAGGCAGAGACAGAGCCAGGGACAGAGACAGATACAGAGACAGAGACAGAGACAGAGACGGAGACAGTGACAGAGACAGAGACAGAGACAGAGACAGACACAGAGACAGAGACAGAGACAGTGACAGAGACAGACACGGCGACAGAGTCAGAGACGGAGACGGAGATAGAGGCAGAGACAGAGACAGATACAGAGACAGAGGCAGAGGCAGAGGCAGAGGCAGAGACAGAGACAGAGACAGAGACGGAGACAAAGACCGAGACAGAGACAGAGACGGAGACAGAGACAGAGACGGAGACAGAGGCAGAGACAGAGCCAGGGACAGCGACAGATACAGAGACAGAGACAGAGACAGAGACGGAGACAGTGACAGAGACAGAGACAGAGACAGAGACAGAGACGGCGACAGAGACAGAGACGGAGACGGAGATAGAGGCAGAGACAGAGACAGAGACGGAGACAGAGGCAGAGACAAAGCCAGGGACAGATACAGAGACAGATACACAGACAGAGACAGAGACGGAGACAGTGACAGAGACAGAGACAGAGACAGAGACAGAGACAGAGACAGAGACGGAGACAAACACCGAGGCAGACGCAGAGACTGAGACAGAGGCAGAGACAGAGACAGAGACAGAGACAGAGACAGAGACAGAGACAGAGACGGAGACATAGACAGAGACAGAGATAGAGACGGAGACAAAGACAGAGACAGACGCAGAGACTGAGACAGAGGCAGAGACAGAGACAGAGACAGAGACAGAGACAGAGACAGAGACAGAGACAGAGACAGAGACAGAGACAGAGACGGAGACAGAGACAGAGACAGAGACAGAGACAGAGACAGAGACGGAGACGCAGATAGAGGCAGACGCAGAGACAGAGGCAGAGGCAGAGGCAGAGACAGAGCCAGGGACAGAGACAGAGACAGAGACAGAGACAGAGACAGAGACAGAGACAGAGACAGAGACGGAGACGGAGATAGAGGCAGAGACAGAGCCAGGGACAGAGACAGATACAGAGACAGACGCAGAGGCAGAGGCAGAGACAGAGACAGAGACAGAGACAGAGACAGAGACAGAGACAGAGACAGAGACAGAGACAGAGACAGAGACAGAGACAGAGACAGAGACAGAGACAGAGACAGAGACAGAGACAGAGGCAGAGACAGAGACAGAGACAGAGACAGAGACAGAGACAGAGACAGAGACAGAGACGGAGACAGAGGCAGAGACAGAGCCAGGGACGGAGACAGATACAGAGACAGAGGCAGAGACGGAGACGGAGATAGAGGCAGAGACAGAGCCAGGGACAGAGACAGATACAGAGACAGAGGCAGAGGCAGAGGCAGAGACAGAAACAGAGACAGAGACAGAGATAGAGACAGAGACAGAGACAGTGACAGAGACAGAGACAGAGACAGAGACAGATACGGAGACGGAGATAGGGGCAGAGACAGAGCCAGGGACAGAGACAGATACAGAGACAGAGGCAGAGGCAGAGGCAGAGACAGAGACAGAGACAGAGACAGAGACAGTGACAGAGACAGAGACAGAGACAGAGACAGAGACAGAGACAGAGACAGAGACAGGGACAGAGACAGAGACAGAGACAGAGACAGAGACAGAGACAGAGACGGATACAAAGACCGAGACAGACGCAGAGACTGAGACAGAGGCAGAGACAGAGACAGTGACAGAGACAGAGACAGAGACAGAGACAGAGACAGAGACGGAGACAAAGACAGAGACAGAGACGGAGACAAAGAACGTGACAGAGACAGAGACGGAGACAGAGGCAGAGACAGAGACAGAGACAGAGACAGAGACAGAGACAGAGACAGAGACGGAGACGGAGATAGGGGCAGAGACAGAGCCAGGGACAGAGACAGATACAGAGACAGAGACAGAGACGGAGACAGTGACAGAGACAGAGACAGAGACAGAGACAGAGACAGAGACAGAGACAGAGACAGAGACAGAGACAGAGACGGCGACAGAGACAGAGACGGAGACGGAGATAGAGGCAGAGACAGAGACAGAGACAGATACAGAGACAGACGCAGAGGCAGAGGCAGAGACAGAGACAGAGACAGAGACAGAGACAGAGACAGATACAGAGACAGAGACGGAGATAGAGGCAGAGACGGAGACGGAGATAGAGGCAGAGACGGAGCCAGGGACAGAGACAGATACAGTGACAGAGACAGAGACGGAGACAGTGACAGAGACAGAGATAGAGACAGAGACAGAGACGGAGACAAAGACCGAGACAGACGCAGAGACTGAGGCAGAGGCAGAGACAGAGACAGAGACAGAGACAGAGACAGAGACAGAGACAGAGACAGAGACAGAGACAGAGACAGAGACAGAGACAGAGACAGAGACAGACGCAGAGACTGAGACAGAGGCAGAGACAGAGACAGTGACAGAGACAGAGACAGAGACAGAGACAGAGACAGAGACAGAGACGGAGACAAAGACAAAGACAGAGACAGAGACGGAGACAAAGAACGTGACAGAGACAGAGACGGAGACAGAGGCAGAGACAGAGACAGAGACAGAGACAGAGACAGAGACAGAGACAGAGACAGAGACAGAGACAGAGACAGAGACAGAGACAGAGACGGAGACGGAGATAGAGGCAGAGACAGAGCCAGGGACAGAGACAGATACAGAGACAGAGACAGAGACAGAGACGGAGACAGTGACAGAGACAGAGACAGAGACAGAGACAGACACAGAGACAGAGACAGAGACAGTGACAGAGACAGACACGGCGACAGAGACAGAGACGGAGACGGAGATAGAGGCAGAGACAGAGACAGAGACGGAGACAGAGGCAGAGACAGAGCCGGGGACAGAGACAGATACAGAGACAGAGACAGAGACGGAGACAGTGACAGAGACAGAGACAGAGACAGAGACATAGACAGAGACGGAGACAAACACCGAGACAGACGCAGAGACTGAGACAGAGGCAGAGACAGAGCCAGAGACAGAGACAGTGACAGAGACAGGGACAGAGACAGAGACAGAGACAGAGACATAGACAGAGACAGGGATAGAGACGGAGACAAAGACCGAGACAGAAACAGAGACGGAGACAGAGGCAGAGACAGAACCAGGGACAGAGACGGAGACAGGGACAGAGGGAGAGACAGAGACAGAGACAGAGACAGAGACAGAGACAGAGACAGAGGGAGAGACAGCGACAGAGACAGAGACAGAGACAGAGACAGAGACAGAGACAGAGACAGAGACAGAGACAGAGACAGAGACAGAGACAGAGACAGAGACAGAGACAGAGGCAGAGACGGAGACAGAGGCAGAGACAGAGCCAGGGACAGAGACAGATACAGAGACAGAGGCAGAGGCAGAGGCAGAGGCAGAGACAGAGACAGAGACAGAGACGGAGACAAAGACCGAGACAGAGACAGAGACAGAGACAGAGACAGAGACAGAGACGGAGACAGAGGCAGAGACAGAGCCAGGGCAGAGACAGATACAGAGACAGAGACAGAGACGGAGACAGTGACAGAGACAGAGACAGAGACAGAGACACAGACAGAGACGGAGACAAAGACCGAGACACACGCAGAGACTGAGACAGAGGCAGAGACAGAGACAGAGACAGAGACAGAGACGGAGACAGAGACAGGGACTGAGACAGAGACAGAGACAGCGGCAGAGACAGAGACGGCGACAGAGACAGAGACAGAACCAGGGAGAGAGACGGAGACAGGGACAGTGGGTGAGACAGCGACAGAGACAGAGACAGAGACAGAGACAGAGACAGAGACAGGGACAGAGACAGAGACAGAGACAGAGACAGAGACAGAGACGGAGACAAAGACCGAGACAGACGCAGAGACTGAGACAGAGGCAGAGACAGAGACAGTGACAGAGACAGAGACAGAGACAGAGACAGAGACAGAGACGGAGACAAAGACCGAGACAGACGCAGAGACTGAGACAGAGGCAGAGACAGAGACAGAGGCAGAGACAGAGACAGAGACAGTGACAGAGACAGAGACGGCGACAGAGACAGAGACGGAGACGGAGATAGAGGCAGAGGCAGAGACAGAGACGGAGACAGAGGCAGAGACAGAGCCAGGGACAGAGACAGAGACAGATACACAGACAGAGACAGAGACGGAGACAGTGACAGAGACAGAGACAGAGACAGAGACAGAGACAGAGACAGAGACAGAGACGGAGACAAACACCGAGACAGACGCAGAGACTGAGACAGAGGCAGAGACAGAGACAGAGACAGAGACAGAGACAGTGACAAAGACAGAGACAGAGACAGAGACAGAGACAGAGACAGAGACAGAGACAGAGACATAGACAGAGACAGAGATAGAGACGGAGACAAAGACCGAGACAGAGACAGAGACGGAGACAGAGGCAGAGATAGAACCAGGGACAGAGACGGAGACAGGGACAGAGGGAGAGACAGAGACAGAGACAGAGACAGAGACGGAGACAAAGACCGAGACGGACGCAGAGACTGAGACAGAGGCAGAGACAGAGACAGAGACAGAGACAGAGACAGTGACAGAGACAGAGACAGAGACAGAGACGGAGACGGAGATAGACGCAGAGACATAGCCAGGGACAGAGACAGATACGGAGACAGACGCAGAGGCAGAGGCAGAGACAGAGACAGAGACAGAGACAGAGACAGAGACAGTGACAGAGACAGAGACAGAGACAGAGACAGAGACAGAGACAGAGACAGAGACAGAGACAGAGACAGAGACGGAGACAAACACCGAGACAGACGCAGAGACTGAGACAGAGGCAGAGACAGAGACAGAGACAGAGACAGTGACAGAGACAGAGACAGAGACAGAGACAGAGACAGAGACATAGACAGAGACAGGGATAGAGACGGAGACAAAGACCGAGACAGAAACAGAGACGGAGACAGAGGCAGAGACAGAACCAGGGACAGAGACGGTGACAGGGACAGAGGGAGAGACAGAGACAGAGACAGAGACAGAGACAGAGGGAGAGACAGCGACAGAGACAGAGACAGAGACAGAGACAGAGACAGAGACAGAGACAGAGACAGAGACAGAGACAGAGACAGAGACAGAGACAGAGACAGAGACAGAGACAGAGACAGAGACAGAGGCAGAGACGGAGACAGAGGCAGAGACAGAGCCAGGGACAGAGACAGATACAGAGACAGAGGCAGAGGCAGAGGCAGAGACAGAGACAGAGACAGAGACGGAGACAAAGACCGAGACAGAGACAGAGACAGAGACAGAGACAGAGGCGGAGACAGAGGCAGAGACAGAGCCAGGGCAGAGACAGATACAGAGACAGAGACAGAGACGGAGACAGTGACAGAGACAGAGACAGAGACAGAGACACAGACAGAGACGGAGACAAAGACCGAGACAGACGCAGAGACTGAGACAGAGGCAGAGACAGAGACAGAGACAGAGACAGAGACGGAGACAGAGACAGGGACTGAGACAGAGACAGAGACAGCGGCAGAGACAGAGACGGCGACAGAGACAGAGACAGAACCAGGGAGAGAGACGGAGACAGGGACAGTGGGTGAGACAGCGACAGAGACAGAGACAGAGACAGAGGCAGAGGCAGAGGCAGGGGCAGATGCAGAGACAGAGACAGAGACAGAGACAGAGACAGAGACAGAGACAGAGACAGAGACAGAGACAGAGACAGAGACAGAGACAGAGACGGAGACGGAGACAAAGACAGAGACAGAGACGGAGACAAAGAACGTGACAGAGACAGAGACGGAGACAGAGGCAGAGACAGAGACAGAGACAGAGACAGTGACAGAGACAGAGACAGAGACAGAGACAGAGACAGACACGGAGACGGAGATAGAGGCAGAGACAGAGCCAGGGACAGAGACAGATACAGAGACAGGCGCAGAGGCAGAGGCAGAGACAGAGACAGAGACAGAGACAGAGACAGAGACAGAGACAGAGACAGAGACAGAGACAGAGACAGAGACAGAGACAGAGACGGAGACAGAGGCAGAGACAGAGCCAGGGACAGAGACAGATACAGAGACAGAGGCAGAGGCAGAGGCAGAGGCAGAGACAGAGACAGAGACAGAGACGGAGACAAAGACCGAGACAGAGACAGAGACGGAGACAGAGACAGAGACGGAGACAGAGGCAGAGACAGAGCCAGGGACAGCGACAGATACAGAGACAGAGACAGAGACAGAGACGGAGACAGTGACAGAGACAGAGACAGAGACAGAGACAGAGACAGAGACGGAGACAAAGACCGAGACGGACGCAGAGACTGAGACAGAGGCAGAGACAGAGACAGAGACAGAGACAGAGACAGTGACAGAGACAGAGACAGAGACAGAGACAGAGACGGAGACGGAGATAGAGGCAGATACATAGCCAGGGACAGAGACAGATACAGAGACAGACGCAGAGGCAGAGGCAGAGACAGAGACAGAGACAGAGACAGAGACAAAGACAGAGACAGAGACAGAGACAGAGACAGAGACAGAGGCAGAGACGGAGACGGAGGCAGAGGCAGAGCCAGGGACAGAGACAGATACAGAGACAGAGGCAGAGGCAGAGGCAGAGGCAGAGACAGAGACAGAGACAGAGACGGAGACAAAGACCGAGACAGAGACAGAGACAGAGACAGAGACAGAGACGGAGACAGAGGCAGAGACAGAGCCAGGGACAGAGACAGATACAGAGACAGAGACAGAGACGGAGATAGAGGCAGAGACGGAGACAGAGACAGAGACAGAGACAGAGACAGAGACAGAGGCAGAGACGGAGACAGAGGCAGAGACAGAGCCAGGGACAGAGACAGATACAGAGACAGAGGCAGAGGCAGAGGCAGAGACAGAGACAGAGACGGAGATAGAGGCAGAGACAGAGCCAGGGGCAGAGACAGATACAGAGACAGGCGCAGAGGCAGAGGCAGAGACAGAGACAGAGACAGAGACAGAGACAGAGACAGAGACAGAGACAGAGACAGAGACAGAGACAGAGACAGAGACAGAGACAGAGACAGAGACAGAGACAGAGACAGAGACAGAGACAGAGACAGAGACAGAGACAGAGGCAGAGACGGAGACAGAGGCAGAGACAGAGCCAGGGACAGAGACAGATACAGAGACAGAGGCAGAGGCAGAGGCAGAGGCAGAGACAGAGACAGAGACAGAGACGGAGACAAAGACCGAGACAGAGACAGAGACAGAGACAGAGACAGAGACAGTGACAGAGACAGAGACAGAGACAGAGACAGAGACAGAGACGGAGACGGAGACAGAGGCAGAGACAGAACCAGGGACAGAGACGGTGACAGGGACAGAGGGAGAGACAGAGACAGAGACAGAGGGAGAGACAGCGACAGAGACAGAGAGAGACAGAGACAGAGACAGAGACAGAGACAGAGACAGAGACAGAGACAGAGACAGAGACAGAGACAGAGACAGAGGCAGAGACGGAGACAGAGGCAGAGACAGAGCCAGGGACAGAGACAGATACAGAGACAGAGGCAGAGGCAGAGGCAGAGACAGAGACAGAGACAGAGACGGAGACAAAGGCCGAGACAGAGACAGAGACAGAGACAGAGACAGAGACGGAGACAGTGGCAGAGACAGAGCCAGGGCAGAGACAGATACAGAGACAGAGACAGAGACGGAGACAGTGACAGAGACAGAGACAGAGACAGAGACACAGACAGAGACGGAGACAAAGACCGAGACAGACGCAGAGACTGAGACAGAGGCAGAGACAGAGACAGAGACAGAGACAGAGACGGAGACAGAGACAGAGACAGAGACAGAGACAGAGACAGAGACAGAGACAGAGGCAGAGACGGAGACAGAGGCAGAGACAGAGCCAGGGACAGGGACAGATACAGAGACAGAGGCAGAGGCAGAGGCAGAGACAGAGACAGAGACAGAGACGGAGACAAAGACCGAGACAGAGACAGAGACAGAGACAGAGACAGAGACAGAGACGGAGACAGAGGCAGAGACAGAGCCAGGGCAGAGACAGATACAGAGACAGAGACAGAGACGGAGACAGTGACAGAGACAGAGACAGAGACAGACACAGAGACAGAGGCAGAGATAGAGACAGAGACAGAGACAGAGACAGAGACAGAGACAGAGACAGAGACAGAGACAGAGACAGAGACAGAGACAGAGACAGAGACAGAGACAGAGACAGAGACAGAGACAGAGACAGAGACAGAGACAGAGACAGAGACAGAGACAGAGACAGAGACAGATACAGAGACAGAGGCAGAGGCAGAGGCAGAGGCAGAGGCAGAGACAGAGACAGAGACAGAGACGGAGACAAAGACCGAGACAGAGACAGAGACGGAGACAGAGACAGAGACGGAGACAGAGGCAGAGACAGAGCCAGGGACAGCGACAGATACAGAGACAGAGACAGAGACAGAGACAGAGACAGAGACAGAGGGAGAGACAGCGACAGAGACAGAGACAGAGACAGAGACAGAGACAGGGACAGAGACAGAGACAGAGACAGAGACAGAGACGGAGACAAAGACCGAGACAGACGCAGAGACTGAGACAGAGGCAGAGACAGAGACAGAGACAGAGACAGAGACAGAGACAGAGACAGTGACAGAGACAGAGACGGCGACAGAGACAGAGACGGAGACGGAGATAGAGGCAGAGACAGAGACAGAGACGGAGACAGAGGCAGAGACAGAGCCAGGGACAGAGACAGAGACAGATACACAGACAGAGACAGAGACGGAGACAGTGACAGAGACAGAGACAGAGACAGAGACAGAGACAGAGACAGAGACGGAGACAAACACCGAGACAGACGCAGAGACTGAGACAGAGGCAGAGACAGAGACAGAGACAGAGACAGTGACAGAGACAGAGACAGGGACAGAGACAGAGACAGAGACAGAGACATAGACAGAGACAGAGATAGAGACGGAGACAAAGACCGAGACAGAGACAGAGACGGAGACAGAGGCAGAGACAGAACCAGGGACAGAGACGGAGACAGGGACAGAGGGAGAGACAGAGACAGAGACAGAGACAGAGACCGAGACAAAGACCGAGACAGAGACAGAGACAGAGACAGAGACAGAGACGGAGACAGAGGCAGAGACAGAGCCAGGGACAGAGACAGATACAGAGACAGAGACAGAGACGGAGATAGAGGCAGAGTCGGTGACGGAGATAGAGGCAGAGACGGAGCCAGGGACAGAGACAGATACAGTGACAGAGACAGAGACGGAGACAGTGACAGAGACAGAGATAGAGACAGAGACAGAGACGGAGACAAAGACCGAGACAGACGCAGAGACTGAGGCAGAGGCAGAGACAGAGACAGAGACAGAGACAGAGACAGAGACAGAGACAGAGACAGAGACAGAAACAGAGACAGAGACAGAGACAGAGACAGAGACAGAGACAGAGACAGAGGGAGAGACAGCGACAGAGACAGAGACAGAGACAGAGGCAGAGACAGAGACAGAGACAGAGACAGAGACAGAGACCGAGACGGAGATAGAGGCAGAGACAGAGCCAGGGACAGAGACAGATACAGAGACAGAGACAGAGACAGAGACAGAGACAGAGACAGAGACAGAGACAGAGACAGAGACAGAGACAGAGACAGAGATAGAGACAGAGACAGAGACAGAGACAGAGACAGAGACAGAGACAGAGACAGAGACAGAGACAGAGACAGAGACAGAGACAGAGACGGAGACGGAGACGAGGCAGAGACAGAGACAGAGACGGAGATAAAGACCGAGACAGAGACAGAGACGGAGACAGAGGCAGAGACAGAGCCAGGGACAGAGACAGATACAGAGACAGAGACAGAGACGGAGACAGTGACAGAGACAGAGACAGAGACAGAGACAGAGACAGAGACAGAGACAGAGACGGAGACAAACACCGAGACAGACGCAGAGACTGAGACAGAATCAGAGACAGAGACAGAGACAGAGACAGTGACAGAGACAGAGACAGAGACAGAGACAGAGACAGAGACATAGACAGAGAGAGAGATAGAGACGGAGACAAAGACCGAGACAGAGACATAGACGGAGACAGAGGCAGAGACAGAACCAGGGACAGAGACGGAGACAGGGACAGAGGGAGAGACAGCGACAGAGACAGAGACAGAGACAGAGGCAGATACAGAGGCAGACGCAGAGGCAGAGGCAGAGACAGAGACGGAGACAGAGACAGAGACAGAGACAGAGACAGAGACAGAGACAGAGACAGAGACAGAGACAGAGACAGAGACAGAGACAGAGACAGAGACAGAGACAGAGGGAGAGACGGAGACAGAGGCAGAGACAGAGCCAGGGACAGAGACAGATACAGAGACAGAGGCAGCGGCAGAGGCAGAGACAGAGACAGAGACAGAGACGGAGATAAAGACCGAGACAGAGACAGAGACGGAGACAGAGGCAGAGACAGAGCCAGGGACAGAGACAGATACAGAGACAGAGACGGAGACAGTGACAGAGACAGAGACAGAGACAGAGACAGAGACAGAGACAGAAACGGAGACAAACACCGAGACAGACGCAGAGACTGAGACAGAAACAGAGACGGAGACAAAGACCGAGACAGTGACAGAGACAGAGACAGAGACAGAGACAGAGACAGAGACATAGACAGAGAGAGAGACAGAGACAGTGACAGAGACAGAGACGGCGACAGAGACAGAGACGGAGACGGAGATAGAGGCAGAGACAGAGACAGAGACGGAGACAGAGGCAGAGACAGAGCCAGGGACAGAGACAGAGACAGATACACAGACAGAGACAGAGACGGAGACAGTGACAGGGACAGAGACAGAGACAGAGACAGAGACAGAGAGAGACGGAGACAAACACCGAGACAGACGCAGAGACTGAGACAGAGGCAGAGACAGAGACAGAGGCAGAGACAGTGACAGAGACAGAGACAGAGACAGAGACAGAGACAGAGACATAGACAGAGACAGAGATAGAGACGGAGACAAAGACCGAGACAGAGACAGAGACGGAGACAGAGGCAGAGACAGAACCAGGGACAGAGACGGAGACAGGGACAGAGGGAGAGACAGAGACAGAGACAGAGACGGAGACGGAGACAAAGACCGAGACGGACGCAGAGACTGAGACAGAGGCAGAGACAGAGACAGAGACAGAGACAGAGACAGTGACAGAGACAGAGACAGAGACAGAGACAGAGACGGAGACGGAGATAGAGGCAGAGACATAGCCAGGGACAGAGACAGATACAGAGACAGACGCAGAGGCAGAGGCAGAGACAGAGACGGAGACAGAGACAGAGACAGAGACAGAGACAGAGACAGAGACAGAGACAGAGACAGAGACAGAGACAGAGACAGAGACAGAGACAGAGACAGAGACAGAGGCAGAGACGGAGACAGAGGCAGAGACAGAGCCAGGGACAGAGACAGATACAGAGACAGAGGCAGAGGCAGAGGCAGAGACAGAGACAGAGACAGAGACGGAGACAAAGACCGAGACAGAGACAGAGACAGAGACAGAGACAGAGACGGAGACAGAGGCAGAGACAGAGCCAGGGACAGAGACAGATACAGAGACAGAGACAGAGACGGAGATAGAGGCAGAGACGGAGACGGAGATAGAGGCAGAGACGGAGCCAGGGACAGAGGCAGAGGCAGAGACAGAGACAGAGACAGAGACAGAGACAGAGACAGAGACAGAGACAGAGACAGAGACAGAGACAGAGACAGAGACAGAGACAGAGACAGAGACAGAGGGAGAGACAGCGACAGAGACAGAGACAGAGACAGAGGCAGAGACAGAGACAGAGACAGAGACAGAGACAGAGACAGAGACGGAGACGGAGATAGAGGCAGAGACAGAGCCAGGGACAGAGACAGATACAGAGACAGAGACAGAGACAGAGACAGAGACAGAGACAGAGACAGAGACAGAGACAGAGACAGAGACAGAGACAGAGACAGAGACAGAGACAGAGACAGAGACGGAGACGGAGACGAGGCAGAGACAGAGACAGAGACGGAGATAAAGACCGAGACAGAGACAGCGACGGAGACAGAGGCAGAGACAGAGCCAGGGACAGAGACAGATACAGAGACAGAAACAGAGACGGAGACAGTGACAGAGACAGAGACAGAGACAGAGACAGAGACAGAGACAGAGGCAGAGACAGAGACGGAGACAAACACCGAGACAGACGCAGAGACTGAGACAGAATCAGAGACAGAGACAGAGACAGAGACAGTGACAGAGACAGAGACAGAGACAGAGACAGAGACAGAGACATAGACAGAGAGAGAGATAGAGACGGAGACAAAGACCGAGACAGAGACATAGACGGAGACAGAGGCAGAGACAGATCCAGGGACAGAGACGGAGACAGGGACAGAGGGAGAGACAGCGACAGAGACAGAGACAGAGACAGAGGCAGAGGCAGAGGCAGAGACAGAGACAGAGACAGAGACAGAGACAGGGACAGAGACAGAGACAGAGACAGTGACAGAGACAGAGACAGAGAGAGAGACAGAGACGGAGACGGAGATAGAGGCAGAGACAGAGCCAGGGACAGAGACAGATACAGAGACAGGCGCAGAGGCAGAGGCAGAGACAGAGACAGAGACAGAGACAGAGACAGAGACAGAGACAGAGACAGACACAGAGACAGAGGCAGAGATAGAGACAGAGGCAGAGACAGAGACAGAGACAGAGACAGAGACAGAGACAGAGACAGAGACAGAGACAGAGACAGAGACAGAGACAGAGACAGAGACAGAGACAGAGACAGAGACAGAGACAGAGACAGAGACAGAGACAGAGACAGAGACAGAGACAGAGGCAGAGACGGAGACAGAGGCAGAGACAGAGCCAGGGACAGAGACAGATACAGAGACAGAGGCAGAGGCAGAGGCAGAGACAGAGACAGAGACAGAGACAGTGACAGAGACAGAGACAGAGACAGAGACAGAGACAGAGACAGAGACAGAGACAGAGACATAGACAGAGACAGAGATAGAGACGGAGACAAAGACCGAGACAGAGACAGAGACGGAGACAGAGGCAGAGACAGAACCAGGGACAGAGACGGAGACAGGGACAGAGGGAGAGACAGAGACAGAGACAGAGACAGAGACGGTGACAAAGACCGAGACAGACGCAGAGACTGAGACAGAGGCAGAGACAGAGACAGAGACGGAGACAGTGACAGAGACAGAGATAGAGACAGAGACAGAGACGGAGACAAAGACCGAGACAGACGCAGAGACTGAGGCAGAGGCAGAGACAGAGACAGAGACAGAGACAGAGACAGAGACAGAGACAGAGACAGAGACAGAGACAGAGACAGAGACAGAGACAGAGACAGAGACAGAGGGAGAGACAGCGACAGAGACAGAGACAGAGGCAGAGGCAGAGACAGAGACAGAGACAGAGACAGAGACAGAGACAGAGACAGAGACAGAGACAGAGACAGAGACAGACACAGAGACAGAGGCAGAGATAGAGACAGAGACAGAGACAGAGACAGAGACAGAGACAGAGACAGAGACAGAGACAGAGACAGAGACAGAGACAGAGACAGAGACAGAGACAGAGACAGAGACAGAGACAGAGACAGAGACAGAGACAGAGACAGAGGCAGAGACGGAGACAGAGGCAGAGACAGAGCCAGGGACAGAGACAGATACAGAGACAGAGGCAGAGGCAGAGGCAGAGACAGAGACAGAGACAGAGACAGAGACGGAGACAAAGACCGAGACAGAGACAGAGACAGAGACAGAGACAGAGACGGAGACAGAGGCAGAGACAGAGCCAGGGACAGAGACAGATACAGAGACAGAGACAGATACGGAGATAGAGGCAGAGATGGAGACGGAGATAGAGGCAGAGACGGAGCCAGGGACAGAGACAGATACAGTGACAGAGACAGAGACGGAGACAGTGACAGAGACAGAGATAGAGACAGAGACAGAGACGGAGACAAAGACCGAGACAGACGCAGAGACTGAGGCAGAGGCAGAGACAGAGACAGAGACAGAGACAGAGACAGAGACAGAGACAGAGACAGAGACAGAGACAGAGACAGAGACAGAGACAGAGACAGAGACAGAGACAGAGACAGAGACAGAGACAGAGACAGAGACAGAGACAGAGACAGAGACAGAGACAGAGACAGAGACAGAGACAGAGACAGAGACAGAGACAGAGACAGAGGGAGAGACAGCGACAGAGACAGAGACAGAGACAGAGACAGAGACAGGGAAGAGACAGAGACAGAGACAGAGACAGAGACAGAGACGGAGACAAAGACCGAGACAGACGCAGAGACTGAGACAGAGGCAGAGACAGAGACAGTGACAGAGACAGAGACAGAGACAGAGACAGAGACAGAGACGGAGACAAAGACAGAGACAGAGACGGAGACAAAGAACGTGACAGAGACGGAGACGGAGATAGAGGCAGTGACAGAGCCAGGGACAGAGACAGATACAGAGACAGAGACAGAGACAGAGACGGAGACAGTGACAGAGACAGAGACAGAGACAGAGACAGAGACAGACACAGAGACAGAGACAGAGACAGTGACAGAGACAGACACGGCGACAGAGTCAGAGACGGAGACGGAGATAGAGGCAGAAACAGAGACAGATACAGAGACAGAGGCAGAGGCAGAGGCAGATGCAGAGACAGAGACAGAGACAGAGACGGAGACAAAGACCGAGACAGAGACAGAGACGGAGACAGAGACAGAGACAGAGACAGAGACAGAGACAGAGACAGAGACAGAGACAGTGACAGAGACAGAGACGGCGACAGAGACAGAGACGGAGACGGAGATAGAGGCAGAGACAGAGACAGAGACGGAGACAGAGGCAGAGACAGAGCCAGGGACAGAGACAGAGACAGATACACAGACAGAGACAGAGACGGAGACAGTGACAGAGACAGAGACAGAGACAGAGACAGAGACAGAGACAGAGACAGAGACAGAGACAGAGACAGAGACAGAGACAGAGACAGAGACAGAGACAGAGACAGAGACAGAGAGAGAGACAGCGACAGAGACAGAGACAGAGACAGAGACAGAGACAGGGAAGAGACAGAGACAGAGACAGAGACAGAGACAGAGACGGAGACAAAGACCGAGACAGACGCAGAGACTGAGACAGAGGCAGAGACAGAGACAGTGACAGAGACAGAGACAGAGACAGAGACAGAGACAGAGACGGAGACAAAGACAGAGACAGAGACGGAGACAAAGAACGTGACAGAGACGGAGACGGAGATAGAGGCAGTGACAGAGCCAGGGACAGAGACAGATACAGAGACAGAGACAGAGACAGAGACGGAGACAGTGACAGAGACAGAGACAGAGACAGAGACAGACACAGAGACAGAGACAGAGACAGTGACAGAGACAGACACGGCGACAGAGTCAGAGACGGAGACGGAGATAGAGGCAGAGACAGAGACAGATACAGAGACAGAGGCAGAGGCAGAGGCAGATGCAGAGACAGAGACAGAGACAGAGACGGAGACAAAGACCGAGACAGAGACAGAGACGGAGACAGAGACAGAGACGGAGACAAAGGCAGAGACAGAGCCAGGGACAGCGACAGATACAGAGACAGAGACAGAGACGGAGACAGTGACAGAGACAGAGACAGAGACAGAGACAGAGACAGAGACAGAGACGGAGACAAAGACCGAGACAGACGCAGAGACTGAGACAGAGGCAGAGACAGAGACAGAGACAGAGACAGAGACAGAGACAGAGACAGAGACAGAGACAGTGACAGAGACAGAGACGGCGACAGAGACAGAGACGGAGACGGAGATAGAGGCAGAGACAGAGACAGAGACGGAGACAGAGGCAGAGACAGAGCCAGGGACAGAGACAGAGACAGATACACAGACAGAGACAGAGACGGAGACAGTGACAGGGACAGAGACAGAGACAGAGACAGAGACAGAGACGGAGACAAACACCGAGACAGACGCAGAGACTGAGACAGAGGCAGAGACAGAGACAGAGACAGAGACAGTGACAGAGACAGAGACAGAGACAGAGACAGAGACAGAGACAGAGACAGAGACATAGACAGAGACAGAGATAGAGACGGAGACAAAGACCGAGACAGAGACAGAGACGGAGACAGAGGCAGAGACAGAACCAGGGACAGAGACGGAGACAGGGACAGAGGGAGAGACAGAGACAGAGACAGAGACGGAGACGGAGACAAAGACCGAGACGGACGCAGAGACTGAGACAGAGGCAGAGACAGAGACAGAGACAGAGACAGAGACAGTGACAGAGACAGAGACAGAGACAGAGACAGAGACGGAGACGGAGATAGAGGCAGAGACATAGCCAGGGACAGAGACAGATACAGAGACAGACGCAGAGGCAGAGGCAGAGACAGAGACGGAGACAGAGACAGAGACAGAGACAGAGACAGAGACAGAGACAGAGACAGAGACAGAGACAGAGACAGAGACAGAGACAGAGGCAGAGACGGAGACAGAGGCAGAGACAGAGCCAGGGACAGAGACAGATACAGAGACAGAGGCAGAGGCAGAGGCAGAGACAGAGACAGAGACAGAGACGGAGACAAAGACCGAGACAGAGACAGAGACAGAGACAGAGACAGAGACAGAGACGGAGACAGAGGCAGAGACAGAGCCAGGGACAGAGACAGATACAGAGACAGAGACAGAGACGGAGATAGAGGCAGAGACGGAGACGGAGATCGAGGCAGAGACGGAGCCAGGGACAGAGACAGATACAGTGACAGAGACAGAGACGGAGACAGTGACAGAGACAGAGATAGAGACAGAGACAGAGACGGAGACAAAGACCGAGACAGACGCAGAGACTGAGGCAGAGGCAGAGACAGAGACAGAGACAGAGACAGAGACAGAGACAGAGACAGAGACAGAGACAGAGACAGAGACAGAGACAGAGACAGAGACAGAGACAGAGACAGAGACAGAGACAGAGGGAGAGACAGCGACAGAGACAGAGACAGAGACAGAGGCAGAGACAGAGACAGAGACAGAGACAGAGACAGAGACGGAGACGGAGATAGAGGCAGAGACAGAGCCAGGGACAGAGACAGATACAGAGACAGAGGCAGAGGCAGAGGCAGAGACAGAGACAGAGACAGAGACAGTGACAGAGACAGAGACAGAGACAGAGACAGAGACAGAGACAGAGACAGAGACAGAGACATAGACAGAGACAGAGATAGAGACGGAGACAAAGACCGAGACAGAGACAGAGACGGAGACAGAGGCAGAGACAGAACCAGGGACAGAGACGGAGACAGGGACAGAGGGAGAGACAGCGACAGAGACAGAGACAGAGACAGAGGCAGAGGCAGAGGCAGAGACAGAGACAGAGACAGAGACAGAGACAGAGACAGAGACAGAGACAGAGACAGAGACAGAGACAGAGACAGAGACAGAGACAGAGGCAGAGACGGAGACAGAGGCAGAGACAGAGCCAGGGACAGAGACAGATACAGGGACAGAGGCAGAGGCAGAGGCAGAGACAGAGACAGAGACAGAGACAGTGACAGAGACAGAGACAGAGACAGAGACAGAGACAGAGACAGAGACAGAGACAGAGACATAGACAGAGACAGAGATAGAGACGGAGACAAAGACCGAGACAGAGACAGAGACGGAGACAGAGGAAGAGACAGAACCAGGGACAGAGACGGAGACAGGGACAGAGGGAGAGACAGAGACAGAGACAGAGACAGAGACGGTGACAAAGACCGAGACAGACGCAGAGACTGAGACAGAGGCAGAGACAGAGACAGAGACGGAGACAGTGACAGAGACAGAGATAGAGACAGAGACAGAGACGGAGACAAAGACCGAGACAGACGCAGAGACTGAGGCAGAGGCAGAGACAGAGACAGAGACAGAGACAGAGACAGAGACAGAGACAGAGACAGAGACAGAGACAGAGACAGAGGGAGAGACAGCGACAGAGACAGAGACAGAGGCAGAGGCAGAGACAGAGACAGAGACAGAGACAGAGACAGAGACAGAGACAGAGACAGACACAGAGACAGAGGCAGAGATAGAGACAGAGACAGAGACAGAGACAGAGACAGAGACAGAGACAGAGACAGAGACAGAGACAGAGACAGAGACAGAGACAGAGACAGAGACAGAGACAGAGACAGAGACAGAGACAGAGACAGAGATAGAGACAGAGACAGAGACAGAGACAGAGGCAGAGACAGAGACAGAGACAGAGGCAGAGACGGAGACAGAGGCAGAGACAGAGCCAGGGACAGAGACAGATACAGAGACAGAGGCAGAGGCAGAGGCAGAGACAGAGACAGAGACAGAGACAGAGACAGAGACAGAGACAGAGACAGAGACATAGACAGAGACAGAGATAGAGACGGAGACAGAGACAGAGGGAGAGACAGCGACAGAGACAGAGACAGAGGCAGAGGCAGAGACAGAGACAGAGACAGAGACAGAGACAGAGACAGAGACAGAGACAGACACAGAGACAGAGGCAGAGATAGAGACAGAGACAGAGACAGAGACAGAGGCAGAGACGGAGACAGAGGCAGAGACAGAGCCAGGGACAGAGACAGAGGCAGAGGCAGAGACAGAGACAGAGACAGAGACAGAGACAGAGACAGAGACAGAGACAGACACAGAGACAGAGGCAGAGATAGAGACAGAGACAGAGACAGAGACAGAGGCAGAGACGGAGACAGAGGCAGAGACAGAGCCAGGGACAGAGACAGATACAGAGACAGAGGCAGAGGCAGAGGCAGAGACAGAGACAGAGACAGAGACAGTGACAGAGACAGAGACAGAGACAGAGACAGAGACAGAGACAGAGACAGAGACATAGACAGAGACAGAGATAGAGACGGAGACAAAGACCGAGACAGAGACAGAGACGGAGACAGAGGCAGAGACAGAACCAGGGACAGAGACGGAGACAGGGACAGAGGGAGAGACAGAGACAGAGACAGAGACAGAGACGGTGACAAAGACCGAGACAGACGCAGAGACTGAGACAGAGGCAGAGACAGAGACAGAGACGGAGACAGTGACAGAGACAGAGATAGAGACAGAGACAGAGACGGAGACAAAGACCGAGACAGACGCAGAGACTGAGGCAGAGGCAGAGACAGAGACAGAGACAGAGACAGAGACAGAGACAGAGACAGAGACAGAGACAGAGACAGAGACAGAGACAGAGACAGAGACAGAGGGAGAGACAGCGACAGAGACAGAGACAGAGGCAGAGGCAGAGACAGAGACAGAGACAGAGACAGAGACAGAGACAGAGACAGAGACAGAGACAGACACAGAGACAGAGGCAGAGATAGAGACAGAGACAGAGACAGAGACAGAGACAGAGACAGAGACAGAGACAGAGACAGAGACAGAGACAGAGACAGAGACAGAGACAGAGACAGAGATAGAGACAGAGACAGAGACAGAGACAGAGGCAGAGACGGAGACAGAGGCAGAGACAGAGCCAGGGACAGAGACAGATACAGAGACAGAGGCAGAGGCAGAGGCAGAGACAGAGACAGAGACAGAGACGGAGACAAAGACCGAGACAGAGACAGAGACAGAGACAGAGACAGAGACGGAGACAGAGGCAGAGACAGAGCCAGGGACAGAGACAGATACAGAGACAGAGACAGAGACGGAGATAGAGGCAGAGACGGAGACGGAGATAGAGGCAGAGACGGAGCCAGGGACAGAGACAGATACAGTGACAGAGACAGAGACGGAGACAGTGACAGAGACAGAGATAGAGACAGAGACAGAGACGGAGACAAAGACCGAGACAGACGCAGAGACTGAGGCAGAGGCAGAGACAGAGACAGAGACAGAGACAGAGACAGAGACAGAGACAGAGACAGAGACAGAGACAGAGACAGAGACAGAGACAGAGACAGAGACAGAGACAGAGACAGAGACAGAGACAGAGACAGAGACAGAGACAGAGACAGAGACAGAGACAGAGACAGAGACAGAGACAGAGACAGAGACAGAGACAGAGACAGAGACAGAGACAGAGACAGAGACAGAGACAGAGGGAGAGACAGCGACAGAGACAGAGACAGAGACAGAGACAGAGACAGGGAAGAGACAGAGACAGAGACAGAGACAGAGACAGAGACAGAGACGGAGACAAAGACCGAGACAGACGCAGAGACTGAGACAGAGGCAGAGACAGAGACAGTGACAGAGACAGAGACAGAGACAGAGACAGAGACAGAGACGGAGACAAAGACAGAGACAGAGACGGAGACAAAGAACGTGACAGAGACGGAGACGGAGATAGAGGCAGAGACAGAGCCAGGGACAGAGACAGATACAGAGACAGAGACAGAGACAGAGACGGAGACAGTGACAGAGACAGAGACAGAGACAGAGACAGACACAGAGACAGAGACAGAGACAGTGACAGAGACAGACACGGCGACAGAGTCAGAGACGGAGACGGAGATAGATGCAGAGACAGAGACAGATACAGAGACAGAGGCAGAGGCAGAGGCAGAGGCAGAGACAGAGACAGAGACAGAGACGGAGACAAAGACCGAGACAGAGACAGAGACGGAGACAGAGACAGAGACGGAGACAAAGGCAGAGACAGAGCCTGGGACAGCGACAGATACAGAGACAGAGACAGAGACAGAGACGGAGACAGTGACAGAGACAGAGACAGAGACAGAGACAGAGACAGAGACAGAGACAGAGACGGAGACAAAGACCGAGACAGACGCAGAGACTGAGACAGAGGCAGAGACAGAGACAGAGACAGAGACAGAGACAGAGACAGAGACAGTGACAGAGACAGAGACGGCGACAGAGACAGAGACGGAGACGGAGATAGAGGCAGAGACAGAGACAGAGACGGAGACAGAGGCAGAGACAGAGCCAGGGACAGAGACAGAGACAGATACACAGACAGAGACAGAGACGGAGACAGTGACAGGGACAGAGACAGAGACAGAGACAGAGACAGAGACGGAGACAAACACCGAGACAGACGCAGAGACTGAGACAGAGGCAGAGACAGAGACAGAGACAGAGACAGTGACAGAGACAGAGACAGAGACAGAGACAGAGACAGAGACATAGACAGAGACAGAGATAGAGACGGAGACAAAGACCGAGACAGAGACAGAGACGGAGACAGGGGCAGAGACAGAACCAGGGACAGAGACGGAGACAGGGACAGAGGGAGAGACAGAGACAGAGACAGAGACGGAGACGGAGACAAAGACCGAGACGGACGCAGAGACTGAGACAGAGGCAGAGACAGAGACAGAGACAGAGACAGAGACAGTGACAGAGACAGAGACAGAGACAGAGACAGAGACGGAGACGGAGATAGAGGCAGAGACATAGCCAGGGACAGAGACAGATACAGAGACAGACGCAGAGGCAGAGGCAGAGACAGAGACGGAGACAGAGACAGAGACAGAGACAGAGACAGAGACAGAGACAGAGACAGAGACAGAGACAGAGACAGAGACAGAGACAGAGACAGAGACAGAGACAGAGACAGAGACAGAGGCAGAGACGGAGACAGAGGCAGAGACAGAGCCAGGGACAGAGACAGATACAGAGACAGAGGCAGAGGCAGAGGCAGAGGCAGAGACAGAGACAGAGACAGAGACGGAGACAAAGACCGAGACAGAGACAGAGACAGAGACAGAGACAGAGACGGAGACAGAGGCAGAGACAGAGCCAGGGACAGAGACAGATACAGAGACAGAGACAGAGACGGAGATAGAGGCAGAGACGGAGACGGAGATAGAGGCAGAGACGGAGCCAGGGACAGAGACAGATACAGTGACAGAGACAGAGACGGAGACAGTGACAGAGACAGAGATAGAGACAGAGACAGAGACGGAGACAAAGACCGAGACAGACGCAGAGACTGAGGCAGAGGCAGAGACAGAGACAGAGACAGAGACAGAGACAGAGACAGAGACAGAGACAGAGACAGAGACAGAGACAGAGACAGAGGGAGAGACAGCGACAGAGACAGAGACAGAGACAGAGGCAGAGACAGAGACAGAGACAGAGACAGAGACAGAGACGGAGACGGAGATAGAGGCAGAGACAGAGCCAGGGACAGAGACAGATACAGAGACAGAGACAGAGACAGAGACAGAGACAGAGACAGAGACAGAGACAGAGACAGAGACAGAGACAGAGACAGAGACAGAGACAGAGACAGAGACAGAGACAGAGACAGAGACAGAGACAGAGACAGAGACAGAGACAGAGACGGAGACGGAGACGAGGCAGAGACAGAGACAGAGACGGAGATAAAGACCGAGACAGAGACAGAGACGGAGACAGAGGCAGAGACAGAGCCAGGGACAGAGACAGATACAGAGACAGAAACAGAGACGGAGACAGTGACAGAGACAGAGACAGAGACAGAGACAGAGACAGAGGCAGAGACAGAGACGGAGACAAACACCGAGACAGACGCAGAGACTGAGACAGAATCAGAGACAGAGACAGAGACAGAGACAGTGACAGAGACAGAGACAGAGACAGAGACAGAGACAGAGACAGAGACAGAGACAGAGACAGAGACAGAGACAGAGACAGAGACAGAGACAGAGACAGAGACAGAGACAGAGACAGAGACAGAGACAGAGACAGAGACAGAGACAGAGACAGAGACAGAGACAGAGACAGAGACAGAGACAGAGACAGAGACAGAGACAGAGGGAGAGACAGCGACAGAGACAGAGACAGAGACAGAGACAGAGACAGGGAAGAGACAGAGACAGAGACAGAGACAGAGACAGAGACAGAGACGGAGACAAAGACCGAGACAGACGCAGAGACTGAGACAGAGGCAGAGACAGAGACAGTGACAGAGACAGAGACAGAGACAGAGACAGAGACAGAGACGGAGACAAAGACAAAGACAGAGACAGAGACGGAGACAAAGAACGTGACAGAGACGGAGACGGAGATAGAGGCAGAGACAGAGCCAGGGACAGAGACAGATACAGAGACAGAGACAGAGACAGAGACGGAGACAGTGACAGAGACAGAGACAGAGACAGAGACAGACACAGAGACAGAGACAGAGACAGTGACAGAGACAGACACGGCGACAGAGTCAGAGACGGAGACGGAGATAGATGCAGAGACAGAGACAGATACAGAGACAGAGGCAGAGGCAGAGGCAGAGGCAGAGACAGAGACAGAGACAGAGACGGAGACAAAGACCGAGACAGAGACAGAGACGGAGACAGAGACAGAGACGGAGACAAAGGCAGAGACAGAGCCTGGGACAGCGACAGATACAGAGACAGAGACAGAGACAGAGACGGAGACAGTGACAGAGACAGAGACAGAGACAGAGACAGAGACAGAGACAGAGACGGAGACAAAGACCGAGACAGACGCAGAGACTGAGACAGAGGCAGAGACAGAGACAGAGACAGAGACAGAGACAGAGACAGAGACAGTGACAGAGACAGAGACGGCGACAGAGACAGAGACGGAGACGGAGATAGAGGCAGAGACAGAGACAGAGACGGAGACAGAGGCAGAGACAGAGCCAGGGACAGAGACAGAGACAGATACACAGACAGAGACAGAGACGGAGACAGTGACAGGGACAGAGACAGAGACAGAGACAGAGACAGAGACGGAGACAAACACCGAGACAGACGCAGAGACTGAGACAGAGGCAGAGACAGAGACAGAGACAGAGACAGTGACAGAGACAGAGACAGAGACAGAGACAGAGACAGAGACATAGACAGAGACAGAGATAGAGACGGAGACAAAGACCGAGACAGAGACAGAGACGGAGACAGGGGCAGAGACAGAACCAGGGACAGAGACGGAGACAGGGACAGAGGGAGAGACAGAGACAGAGACAGAGACGGAGACGGAGACAAAGACCGAGACGGACGCAGAGACTGAGACAGAGGCAGAGACAGAGACAGAGACAGAGACAGAGACAGTGACAGAGACAGAGACAGAGACAGAGACAGAGACGGAGACGGAGATAGAGGCAGAGACATAGCCAGGGACAGAGACAGATACAGAGACAGACGCAGAGGCAGAGGCAGAGACAGAGACGGAGACAGAGACAGAGACAGAGACAGAGACAGAGACAGAGACAGAGACAGAGACAGAGACAGAGACAGAGACAGAGACAGAGACAGAGACAGAGACAGAGACAGAGACAGAGGCAGAGACGGAGACAGAGGCAGAGACAGAGCCAGGGACAGAGACAGATACAGAGACAGAGGCAGAGGCAGAGGCAGAGGCAGAGACAGAGACAGAGACAGAGACGGAGACAAAGACCGAGACAGAGACAGAGACAGAGACAGAGACAGAGACGGAGACAGAGGCAGAGACAGAGCCAGGGACAGAGACAGATACAGAGACAGAGACAGAGACGGAGATAGAGGCAGAGACGGAGACGGAGATAGAGGCAGAGACGGAGCCAGGGACAGAGACAGATACAGTGACAGAGACAGAGACGGAGACAGTGACAGAGACAGAGATAGAGACAGAGACAGAGACGGAGACAAAGACCGAGACAGACGCAGAGACTGAGGCAGAGGCAGAGACAGAGACAGAGACAGAGACAGAGACAGAGACAGAGACAGAGACAGAGACAGAGACAGAGACAGAGGGAGAGACAGCGACAGAGACAGAGACAGAGACAGAGGCAGAGACAGAGACAGAGACAGAGACAGAGACAGAGACGGAGACGGAGATAGAGGCAGAGACAGAGCCAGGGACAGAGACAGATACAGAGACAGAGACAGAGACAGAGACAGAGACAGAGACAGAGACAGAGACAGAGACAGAGACAGAGACAGAGACAGAGACAGAGACAGAGACAGAGACAGAGACAGAGACAGAGACAGAGACAGAGACAGAGACGGAGACGGAGACGAGGCAGAGACAGAGACAGAGACGGAGATAAAGACCGAGACAGAGACAGAGACGGAGACAGAGGCAGAGACAGAGCCAGGGACAGAGACAGATACAGAGACAGAAACAGAGACGGAGACAGTGACAGAGACAGAGACAGAGACAGAGACAGAGACAGAGGCAGAGACAGAGACGGAGACAAACACCGAGACAGACGCAGAGACTGAGACAGAATCAGAGACAGAGACAGAGACAGAGACAGTGACAGAGACAGAGACAGAGACAGAGACAGAGACAGAGACAGAGACAGAGACATAGACAGAGAGAGAGATAGAGACGGAGACAAAGACCGAGACAGAGACATAGACGGAGACAGAGGCAGAGACAGAACCAGGGACAGAGACGGAGACAGGGACAGAGGGAGAGACAGCGACAGAGACAGAGACAGAGACAGAGGCAGAGGCAGAGGCAGAGACAGAGACAGAGACAGAGACAGAGACAGGGACAGAGACAGAGGCAGAGACAGTGACAGAGACAGAGACAGAGAGAGAGACAGAGACGGAGACGGAGATAGAGGCAGAGACAGAGCCAGGGACAGAGACAGATACAGAGACAGGCGCAGAGGCAGAGGCAGAGACAGAGACAGAGACAGAGACAGAGACAGAGACAGAGACAGAGACAGAGACAGAGACAGAGACAGAGACAGAGACAGAGGCAGAGACGGAGACAGAGGCAGAGACAGAGCCAGGGACAGAGACAGATACAGAGACAGAGGCCGAGGCAGAGGCAGAGACGGAGACAGAGACAGAGACGGAGACAAAGACCGAGACAGAGACAGAGACAGAGACAGAGACAGAGACAGAGACGGAGACAGAGGCAGAGACAGAGCCAGGGACAGAGACAGATACAGAGACAGAGACAGAGACGGAGACAGTGACAGAGACGGGGACAGAGACAGAGACACAGACAGAGACGGAGACAAAGACCGAGACAGACGCAGAGACAGAGACGGAGATAGAGACAGAGACAGAGACAGAGACAGAGACAGAGACAGAGACAGAGACAGAGACAGAGACAGAGACAGAGACAGAGACAGAGACAGAGACGGAGACGGAGATAGAGGCAGAGACAGAGCCAGGGACAGAGACAGATTCAGAGACAGAGACAGAGACAGAGACAGAGACAGAGACAGAGACGGAGACAGAGACAGAGACAGAGACAGAGACAGAGACAGAGACAGAGACAGAGACAGTGACAGAGACAGAGACAGAGACAGAGGCAGAGGCAGAGGCAGAGACAGATACAGAGACAGAGACGGAGACAGAGGCAGAGACAGAGCCAGGGACAGAGACAGATACAGAGACAGAGACAGAGACGGAGACAGTGACAGAGACAGAGACAGAGACAGAGACAGAGACGGCGACAAAGACCGAGACAGACGCAGAGACTGAGACAGAGGCAGAGACAGAGACAGTGACAGAGACAGAGACAGTGACAGAGACAGAGACAGAGACAGAGACATAGATAGAGACGCAGACGGAGATAGGGGCAGAGACAGAGCCAGGGACAGAGACAGATACAGAGACAGAGACAGAGACGGAGACGGAGACAAAGACAGAGGAAGAGACAGCAACAGAGGCAGAGATAGAAACAGAGACAGAGACAGATACGGGGACAGAGACAGAGGCAGAGACAGAGACAGAGACAGAGACAGAGACAGAGACGGAGACAGAGACAGGGACTGAGACAGAGACGGAGACAGTGACAGAGACAGAGACAGAGACAGAGACAGAGACAGAGACAGAGACAGAGACAGAGACAGAGACAGAGACAGAGACAGAGACAGAGACAGAGACGGAGACAAACACCGAGACAGACGCAGAGACTGAGACAGAGGCAGAGACAGAGACAGTGACAGAGACAGGGACAGAGACAGAGACATAGACAGAGACAGAGATAGAGACGGAGACAAAGACCGAGACAGAGACAGAGACGGAGACAGAGGCAGAGACAGAACCAGGGACAGAGACGGAGACAGGGACAGAGGGAGAGACAGCGACAGAGACAGAGACAGAGACAGAGACAGAGGCAGAGGCAGAGGCGGAGGCAGAGACAGAGACAGAGACAGAGACAGAGACAGAGACAGAGACAGAGACAGAGACAGAGACAGAGACATAGACAGAGACGGAGACAAAGACAGAGACAGAGACGGAGACAAAGAACGTGACAGAGACAGAGACGGAGACAGAGGCAGAGACAGAGACAGAGACAGAGACAGAGACGGAGATAGAGGCAGAGACAGAGCCAGGGACAGAGACAGATACAGAGACAGAGACAGAGACAGAGACAGAGACAGAGACAGAGACAGAGACAGAGACAGAGACAGAGACAGAGACAGAGACAGAGACAGAGACAGAGACAGAGACAGAGACAGAGACAGAGACAGAGACAGAGACAGAGACAGAGAGAGAGACAGAGACGGAGACGGAGATAGAGGCAGAGACAGAGCCAGGGACAGAGACAGATACAGAGACAGGCGCAGAGGCAGAGGCAGAGACATAGACAGAGACAGAGATAGAGACGGAGACAAAGACCGAGACAGAGACAGAGACGGAGACAGAGGCAGAGACAGAACCAGGGACAGAGACGGAGACAGGGACAGAGGGAGAGACAGAGACAGAGACAGAGACAGAGACGGTGACAAAGACCGAGACAGACGCAGAGACTGAGACAGAGGCAGAGACAGAGACAGAGACGGAGACAGTGACAGAGACATAGATAGAGACAGAGACAGAGACGGAGACAAAGACCGAGACAGACGCAGAGACTGAGGCAGAGGCAGAGACAGAGACAGAGACAGAGACAGAGACAGAGACAGAGACAGAGACAGAGACAGAGACAGAGACAGAGACAGAGACGGAGAGAGAGACAGAGACGGAGACGGAGATAGAGGCAGAGACAGAGCCAGGGACAGAGACAGATACAGAGACAGGCGCAGAGGCAGAGGCAGAGACATAGACAGAGACAGAGATAGAGACGGAGACAAAGACCGAGACAGAGACAGAGACGGAGACAGAGGCAGAGACAGAACCAGGGACAGAGACGGAGACAGGGACAGAGGGAGAGACAGAGACAGAGACAGAGACAGAGACGGTGACAAAGACCGAGACAGACGCAGAGACTGAGACAGAGGCAGAGACAGAGACAGAGACGGAGACAGTGACAGAGACATAGATAGAGACAGAGACAGAGACGGAGACAAAGACCGAGACAGACGCAGAGACTGAGGCAGAGGCAGAGACAGAGACAGAGACAGAGACAGAGACAGAGACAGAGACAGAGACAGAGACAGAGACAGAGACAGAGACAGAGACAGAGACAGAGACAGAGACAGAGGCAGAGGCAGAGACAGAGACAGAGACAGAGACAGAGACAGAGACAGAGACAGAGACAGACACAGAGACAGAGGCAGAGATAGAGACAGGGACAGAGACAGAGACAGAGACAGAGACAGAGACAGAGACAGAGACAGAGACAGAGACAGAGACAGAGACAGAGACAGAGACAGAGACAGAGACAGAGACAGAGACAGAGACAGAGACAGAGACAGAGACAGAGACAGAGACAGAGACAGAGGCAGAGACGGAGACAGAGGCAGAGACAGAGCCAGGGACAGAGACAGATACAGAGACAGAGGCAGAGGCAGAGGCAGAGACAGAGACAGAGACAGAGACGGAGACAAAGACCGAGACAGAGACAGAGACAGAGACAGAGACAGAGACGGAGACAGAGGCAGAGACAGAGCCAGGGACAGAGACAGATACCGAGACAGAGACAGAGACGGAGATAGAGGCAGAGACGGAGACGGAGATAGAGGCAGAGACGGAGCCAGGGACAGAGACAGATACAGTGACAGAGACAGAGACGGAGACAGTGACAGAGACAGAGATAGAGACAGAGACAGAGACGGAGACAAAGACCGAGACAGACGCAGAGACTGAGGCAGAGGCAGAGACAGAGACAGAGACAGAGACAGAGACAGAGACAGAGACAGAGACAGAGACAGAGACAGAGACAGAGACAGAGACAGAGACAGAGACAGAGACAGAGACAGAGACAGAGACAGAGACAGAGACAGAGACAGAGACAGAGACAGAGACAGAGACAGAGACAGAGACAGAGACAGAGACAGAGACAGAGACAGAGACAGAGACAGAGACAGAGGGAGAGACAGCGACAGAGACAGAGACAGAGACAGAGACAGGGAAGAGACAGAGACAGAGACAGAGACAGAGACAGAGACGGAGACAAAGACCGAGACAGACGCAGAGACTGAGACAGAGGCAGAGACAGAGACAGTGACAGAGACAGAGACAGAGACAGAGACAGAGACAGAGACGGAGACAAAGACAGAGACAGAGACGGAGACAAAGAACGTGACAGAGACGGAGACGGAGATAGAGGCAGAGACAGAGCCAGGGACAGAGACAGATACAGAGACAGAGACAGAGACAGAGACGGAGACAGTGACAGAGACAGAGACAGAGACAGAGACAGAGACAGACACAGAGACAGAGACAGAGACAGTGACAGAGACAGACACGGCGACAGAGTCAGAGACGGAGACGGAGATAGAGGCAGAGACAGAGACAGATACAGAGACAGAGGCAGAGGCAGAGGCAGAGGCAGAGACAGAGACAGAGACAGAGACGGAGACAAAGACCGAGACAGAGACAGAGACGGAGACAGAGACAGAGACGGAGACAAAGGCAGAGACAGAGCCAGGGACAGCGACAGATACAGAGACAGAGACAGAGACAGAGACGGAGACAGTGACAGAGACAGAGACAGAGACAGAGACAGAGACAGAGACGGAGACAAAGACCGAGACAGACGCAGAGACTGAGACATGGGCAGAGACAGAGACAGAGACAGAGACAGAGACAGAGACAGAGACAGAGACAGTGACAGAGACAGAGACGGCGACAGAGACAGAGACGGAGACGGAGATAGAGGCAGAGACAGAGACAGAGACGGAGACAGAGGCAGAGACAGAGCCAGGGACAGAGACAGAGACAGATACACAGACAGAGACAGAGACGGAGACAGTGACAGGGACAGAGACAGAGACAGAGACAGAGACAGAGACGGAGACAAACACCGAGACAGACGCAGAGACTGAGACAGAGGCAGAGACAGAGACAGAGACAGAGACAGTGACAGAGACAGAGACAGAGACAGAGACAGAGACAGAGACATAGACAGAGACAGAGATAGAGACGGAGACAAAGACCGAGACAGAGACAGAGACGGAGACAGAGGCAGAGACAGAACCAGGGACAGAGACGGAGACAGGGACAGAGGGAGAGACAGAGACAGAGACAGAGACGGAGACGGAGACAAAGACCGAGACGGACGCAGAGACTGAGACAGAGGCAGAGACAGAGACAGAGACAGAGACAGAGACAGTGACAGAGACAGAGACAGAGACAGAGACAGAGACGGAGACGGAGATAGAGGCAGAGACATAGCCAGGGACAGAGACAGATACAGAGACAGAGACAGAGACAGAGACAGAGACAGAGACAGAGACAGAGACAGAGACAGAGACAGAGACAGAGACAGAGACAGAGACAGAGACAGAGACAGAGACAGAGACAGAGACAGAGACAGAGACGGAGACGGAGACGAGGCAGAGACAGAGACAGAGACGGAGATAAAGACCGAGACAGAGACAGAGACGGAGACAGAGGCAGAGACAGAGCCAGGGACAGAGACAGATACAGAGACAGAAACAGAGACGGAGACAGTGACAGAGACAGAGATAGAGACAGAGACGGAGACAGAGGCAGAGACAGAGCCAGGGACAGAGACAGATACAGAGACAGAGACAGAGACGGAGATAGAGGCAGAGACGGAGACGGAGATCGAGGCAGAGACGGAGCCAGGGACAGAGACAGATACAGTGACAGAGACAGAGACGGAGACAGTGACAGAGACAGAGATAGAGACAGAGACAGAGACGGAGACAAAGACCGAGACAGACGCAGAGACTGAGGCAGAGGCAGAGACAGAGACAGAGACAGAGACAGAGACAGAGACAGAGACAGAGACAGAGACAGAGACAGAGACAGAGACAGAGACAGAGACAGAGACAGAGACAGAGACAGAGGGAGAGACAGCGACAGAGACAGAGACAGAGACAGAGGCAGAGACAGAGACAGAGACAGAGACAGAGACAGAGACGGAGACGGAGATAGAGGCAGAGACAGAGCCAGGGACAGAGACAGATACAGAGACAGAGGCAGAGGCAGAGGCAGAGACAGAGACAGAGACAGAGACAGTGACAGAGACAGAGACAGAGACAGAGACAGAGACAGAGACAGAGACAGAGACAGAGACATAGACAGAGACAGAGATAGAGACGGAGACAAAGACCGAGACAGAGACAGAGACGGAGACAGAGGCAGAGACAGAACCAGGGACAGAGACGGAGACAGGGACAGAGGGAGAGACAGCGACAGAGACAGAGACAGAGACAGAGGCAGAGGCAGAGGCAGAGACAGAGACAGAGACAGAGACAGAGACAGAGACAGAGACAGAGACAGAGACAGAGACAGAGACAGAGACAGAGACAGAGACAGAGACAGAGGCAGAGACGGAGACAGAGGCAGAGACAGAGCCAGGGACAGAGACAGATACAGAGACAGAGGCAGAGGCAGAGGCAGAGACAGAGACAGAGACAGAGACAGTGACAGAGACAGAGACAGAGACAGAGACAGAGACAGAGACAGAGACAGAGACAGAGACATAGACAGAGACAGAGATAGAGACGGAGACAAAGACCGAGACAGAGACAGAGACGGAGACAGAGGAAGAGACAGAACCAGGGACAGAGACGGAGACAGGGACAGAGGGAGAGACAGAGACAGAGACAGAGACAGAGACGGTGACAAAGACCGAGACAGACGCAGAGACTGAGACAGAGGCAGAGACAGAGACAGAGACGGAGACAGTGACAGAGACAGAGATAGAGACAGAGACAGAGACGGAGACAAAGACCGAGACAGACGCAGAGACTGAGGCAGAGGCAGAGACAGAGACAGAGACAGAGACAGAGACAGAGACAGAGACAGAGACAGAGACAGAGACAGAGACAGAGACAGAGACAGAGACAGAGACAGAGACAGAGACAGAGACAGAGACAGAGACAGAGACAGAGACAGAGACAGAGGGAGAGACAGCGACAGAGACAGAGACAGAGACAGAGGCAGAGACAGAGACAGAGACAGAGACAGAGACAGAGACGGAGATAGAGGCAGAGACAGAGCCAGGGACAGAGACAGATACAGAGACAGAGGCAGAGGCAGAGGCAGAGACAGAGACAGAGACAGAGACAGTGACAGAGACAGAGACAGAGACAGAGACAGAGACAGAGACAGAGACAGAGACAGAGACATAGACAGAGACAGAGATAGAGACGGAGACAAAGACCGAGACAGAGACAGAGACGGAGACAGAGGCAGAGACAGAACCAGGGACAGAGACGGAGACAGGGACAGAGGGAGAGACAGCGACAGAGACAGAGACAGAGACAGAGGCAGAGGCAGAGGCAGAGACAGAGACAGAGACAGAGACAGAGACAGAGACAGAGACAGAGACAGAGACAGAGACAGAGACAGAGACAGAGACAGAGACAGAGGCAGAGACGGAGACAGAGGCAGAGACAGAGCCAGGGACAGAGACAGATACAGAGACAGAGGCAGAGGCAGAGGCAGAGACAGAGACAGAGACAGAGACAGTGACAGAGACAGAGACAGAGACAGAGACAGAGACAGAGACAGAGACAGAGACAGAGACATAGACAGAGACAGAGATAGAGACGGAGACAAAGACCGAGACAGAGACAGAGACGGAGACAGAGGAAGAGACAGAACCAGGGACAGAGACGGAGACAGGGACAGAGGGAGAGACAGAGACAGAGACAGAGACAGAGACGGTGACAAAGACCGAGACAGACGCAGAGACTGAGACAGAGGCAGAGACAGAGACAGAGACGGAGACAGTGACAGAGACAGAGATAGAGACAGAGACAGAGACGGAGACAAAGACCGAGACAGACGCAGAGACTGAGGCAGAGGCAGAGACAGAGACAGAGACAGAGACAGAGACAGAGACAGAGACAGAGACAGAGACAGAGACAGAGACAGAGACAGAGACAGAGGGAGAGACAGCGACAGAGACAGAGACAGAGGCAGAGGCAGAGACAGAGACAGAGACAGAGACAGAGACAGAGACAGAGACAGACACAGAGACAGAGGCAGAGATAGAGACAGAGACAGAGACAGAGACAGAGACAGAGGCAGAGACAGAGACAGAGACAGAGACAGAGACAGAGACAGAGACAGAGACAGAGACAGAGACAGAGACAGAGACAGAGACAGAGACAGAGACAGAGATAGAGACAGAGACAGAGACAGAGACAGAGGCAGAGACAGAGACAGAGACAGAGGCAGAGACGGAGACAGAGGCAGAGACAGAGCCAGGGACAGAGACAGATACAGAGACAGAGGCAGAGGCAGAGGCAGAGACAGAGACAGAGACAGAGACAGAGACAGAGACAGAGACAGAGACAGAGACATAGACAGAGACAGAGATAGAGACGGAGACAGAGACAGAGGGAGAGACAGCGACAGAGACAGAGACAGAGGCAGAGGCAGAGACAGAGACAGAGACAGAGACAGAGACAGAGACAGAGACAGAGACAGACACAGAGACAGAGGCAGAGATAGAGACAGAGACAGAGACAGAGACAGAGGCAGAGACGGAGACAGAGGCAGAGACAGAGCCAGGGACAGAGACAGATACAGAGACAGAGGCAGAGGCAGAGGCAGAGACAGAGACAGAGACAGAGACAGTGACAGAGACAGAGACAGAGACAGAGACAGAGACAGAGACAGAGACAGAGACATAGACAGAGACAGAGATAGAGACGGAGACAAAGACCGAGACAGAGACAGAGACGGAGACAGAGGCAGAGACAGAACCAGGGACAGAGACGGAGACAGGGACAGAGGGAGAGACAGAGACAGAGACAGAGACAGAGACGGTGACAAAGACCGAGACAGACGCAGAGACTGAGACAGAGGCAGAGACAGAGACAGAGACGGAGACAGTGACAGAGACAGAGATAGAGACAGAGACAGAGACGGAGACAAAGACCGAGACAGACGCAGAGACTGAGGCAGAGGCAGAGACAGAGACAGAGACAGAGACAGAGACAGAGACAGAGACAGAGACAGAGACAGAGACAGAGACAGAGACAGAGACAGAGACAGAGGGAGAGACAGCGACAGAGACAGAGACAGAGGCAGAGGCAGAGACAGAGACAGAGACAGAGACAGAGACAGAGACAGAGACAGAGACAGAGACAGACACAGAGACAGAGGCAGAGATAGAGACAGAGACAGAGACAGAGACAGAGACAGAGACAGAGACAGAGACAGAGACAGAGACAGAGACAGAGACAGAGACAGAGACAGAGACAGAGACAGAGACAGAGACAGAGACAGAGACAGAGATAGAGACAGAGACAGAGACAGAGACAGAGGCAGAGACGGAGACAGAGGCAGAGACAGAGCCAGGGACAGAGACAGATACAGAGACAGAGGCAGAGGCAGAGGCAGAGACAGAGACAGAGACAGAGACGGAGACAAAGACCGAGACAGAGACAGAGACAGAGACAGAGACAGAGACGGAGACAGAGGCAGAGACAGAGCCAGGGACAGAGACAGATACAGAGACAGAGACAGAGACGGAGATAGAGGCAGAGACGGAGACGGAGATAGAGGCAGAGACGGAGCCAGGGACAGAGACAGATACAGTGACAGAGACAGAGACGGAGACAGTGACAGAGACAGAGATAGAGACAGAGACAGAGACGGAGACAAAGACCGAGACAGACGCAGAGACTGAGGCAGAGGCAGAGACAGAGACAGAGACAGAGACAGAGACAGAGACAGAGACAGAGACAGAGACAGAGACAGAGACAGAGACAGAGACAGAGACAGAGACAGAGACAGAGACAGAGACAGAGACAGAGACAGAGACAGAGACAGAGACAGAGACAGAGACAGAGACAGAGACAGAGACAGAGACAGAGACAGAGACAGAGACAGAGACAGAGACAGAGACAGAGGGAGAGACAGCGACAGAGACAGAGACAGAGACAGAGACAGAGACAGGGAAGAGACAGAGACAGAGACAGAGACAGAGACAGAGACAGAGACGGAGACAAAGACCGAGACAGACGCAGAGACTGAGACAGAGGCAGAGACAGAGACAGTGACAGAGACAGAGACAGAGACAGAGACAGAGACAGAGACGGAGACAAAGACAGAGACAGAGACGGAGACAAAGAACGTGACAGAGACGGAGACGGAGATAGAGGCAGAGACAGAGCCAGGGACAGAGACAGATACAGAGACAGAGACAGAGACAGAGACGGAGACAGTGACAGAGACAGAGACAGAGACAGAGACAGACACAGAGACAGAGACAGAGACAGTGACAGAGACAGACACGGCGACAGAGTCAGAGACGGAGACGGAGATAGATGCAGAGACAGAGACAGATACAGAGACAGAGGCAGAGGCAGAGGCAGAGGCAGAGACAGAGACAGAGACAGAGACGGAGACAAAGACCGAGACAGAGACAGAGACGGAGACAGAGACAGAGACGGAGACAAAGGCAGAGACAGAGCCTGGGACAGCGACAGATACAGAGACAGAGACAGAGACAGAGACGGAGACAGTGACAGAGACAGAGACAGAGACAGAGACAGAGACAGAGACAGAGACAGAGACGGAGACAAAGACCGAGACAGACGCAGAGACTGAGACAGAGGCAGAGACAGAGACAGAGACAGAGACAGAGACAGAGACAGAGACAGTGACAGAGACAGAGACGGCGACAGAGACAGAGACGGAGACGGAGATAGAGGCAGAGACAGAGACAGAGACGGAGACAGAGGCAGAGACAGAGCCAGGGACAGAGACAGAGACAGATACACAGACAGAGACAGAGACGGAGACAGTGACAGGGACAGAGACAGAGACAGAGACAGAGACAGAGACGGAGACAAACACCGAGACAGACGCAGAGACTGAGACAGAGGCAGAGACAGAGACAGAGACAGAGACAGTGACAGAGACAGAGACAGAGACAGAGACAGAGACAGAGACATAGACAGAGACAGAGATAGAGACGGAGACAAAGCCCGAGACAGAGACAGAGACGGAGACAGGGGCAGAGACAGAACCAGGGACAGAGACGGAGACAGGGACAGAGGGAGAGACAGAGACAGAGACAGAGACGGAGACGGAGACAAAGACCGAGACGGACGCAGAGACTGAGACAGAGGCAGAGACAGAGACAGAGACAGAGACAGAGACAGTGACAGAGACAGAGACAGAGACAGAGACAGAGACGGAGACGGAGATAGAGGCAGAGACATAGCCAGGGACAGAGACAGATACAGAGACAGACGCAGAGGCAGAGGCAGAGACAGAGACGGAGACAGAGACAGAGACAGAGACAGAGACAGAGACAGAGACAGAGACAGAGACAGAGACAGAGACAGAGACAGAGACAGAGACAGAGACAGAGACAGAGACAGAGACAGAGGCAGAGACGGAGACAGAGGCAGAGACAGAGCCAGGGACAGAGACAGATACAGAGACAGAGGCAGAGGCAGAGGCAGAGGCAGAGACAGAGACAGAGACAGAGACGGAGACAAAGACCGAGACAGAGACAGAGACAGAGACAGAGACAGAGACGGAGACAGAGGCAGAGACAGAGCCAGGGACAGAGACAGATACAGAGACAGAGACAGAGACGGAGATAGAGGCAGAGACGGAGACGGAGATAGAGGCAGAGACGGAGCCAGGGACAGAGACAGATACAGTGACAGAGACAGAGACGGAGACAGTGACAGAGACAGAGATAGAGACAGAGACAGAGACGGAGACAAAGACCGAGACAGACGCAGAGACTGAGGCAGAGGCAGAGACAGAGACAGAGACAGAGACAGAGACAGAGACAGAGACAGAGACAGAGACAGAGACAGAGACAGAGGGAGAGACAGCGACAGAGACAGAGACAGAGACAGAGGCAGAGACAGAGACAGAGACAGAGACAGAGACAGAGACGGAGACGGAGATAGAGGCAGAGACAGAGCCAGGGACAGAGACAGATACAGAGACAGAGACAGAGACAGAGACAGAGACAGAGACAGAGACAGAGACAGAGACAGAGACAGAGACAGAGACAGAGACAGAGACAGAGACAGAGACAGAGACAGAGACAGAGACGGAGACGGAGACGAGGCAGAGACAGAGACAGAGACGGAGATAAAGTCCGAGACAGAGACAGAGACGGAGACAGAGGCAGAGACAGAGCCAGGGACAGAGACAGATACAGAGACAGAAACAGAGACGGAGACAGTGACAGAGACAGAGACAGAGACAGAGACAGAGACAGAGGCAGAGACAGAGACGGAGACAAACACCGAGACAGACGCAGAGACTGAGACAGAATCAGAGACAGAGACAGAGACAGAGACAGTGACAGAGACAGAGACAGAGACAGAGACAGAGACAGAGACAGAGACAGAGACATAGACAGAGAGAGAGATAGAGACGGAGACAAAGACCGAGACAGAGACATAGACGGAGACAGAGGCAGAGACAGAACCAGGGACAGAGACGGAGACAGGGACAGAGGGAGAGACAGCGACAGAGACAGAGACAGAGACAGAGGCAGAGGCAGAGGCAGAGACAGAGACAGAGACAGAGACAGAGACAGGGACAGAGACAGAGGCAGAGACAGTGACAGAGACAGAGACAGAGAGAGAGACAGAGACGGAGACGGAGATAGAGGCAGAGACAGAGCCAGGGACAGAGACAGATACAGAGACAGGCGCAGAGGCAGAGGCAGAGACAGAGACAGAGACAGAGACAGAGACAGAGACAGAGACAGAGACAGAGACAGAGACAGAGACAGAGACAGAGACAGAGGCAGAGACGGAGACAGAGGCAGAGACAGAGCCAGGGACAGAGACAGATACAGAGACAGAGGCCGAGGCAGAGGCAGAGACGGAGACAGAGACAGAGACGGAGATAAAAGACCGAGACAGAGACAGAGACAGAGACAGAGACAGAGACAGAGACGGAGACAGAGGCAGAGACAGAGCCAGGGACAGAGACAGATACAGAGACAGAGACAGAGACGGAGACAGTGACAGAGACGGGGACAGAGACAGAGACACAGACAGAGACGGAGACAAAGACCGAGACAGACGCAGAGACAGAGACGGAGATAGAGACAGAGACAGAGACAGAGACAGAGACAGAGACAGAGACAGAGACAGAGACAGAGACAGAGACAGAGACAGAGACAGAGACGGAGACGGAGATAGAGGCAGAGACAGAGCCAGGGACAGAGACAGATTCAGAGACAGAGACAGAGACAGAGACAGAGACAGAGACAGAGACGGAGACAGAGACAGAGACAGAGACAGAGACAGAGACAGAGACAGAGACAGAGACAGTGACAGAGACAGAGACAGAGACAGAGGCAGAGGCAGAGGCAGAGACAGATACAGAGACAGAGACGGAGACAGAGGCAGAGACAGAGCCAGGGACAGAGACAGATACAGAGACAGAGACAGAGACGGAGACAGTGACAGAGACAGAGACAGAGACAGAGACAGAGACAGAGACGGCGACAAAGACCGAGACAGACGCAGAGACTGAGACAGAGGCAGAGACAGAGACAGTGACAGAGACAGAGACAGTGACAGAGACAGAGACAGAGACAGAGACATAGATAGAGACGCAGACGGAGATAGGGGCAGAGACAGAGCCAGGGACAGAGACAGATACAGAGACAGAGACAGAGACGGAGACGGAGACAAAGACAGAGGAAGAGACAGCAACAGAGGCAGAGATAGAAACAGAGACAGAGACAGATACGGGGACAGAGACAGAGGCAGAGACAGAGACAGAGACAGAGACAGAGACAGAGACGGAGACAGAGACAGGGACTGAGACAGAGACGGAGACAGTGACAGAGACAGAGACAGAGACAGAGACAGAGACAGAGACAGAGACAGAGACAGAGACAGAGACAGAGACAGAGACAGAGACAGAGACAGAGACGGAGACAAACACCGAGACAGACGCAGAGACTGAGACAGAGGCAGAGACAGAGACAGTGACAGAGACAGGGACAGAGACAGAGACATAGACAGAGACAGAGATAGAGACGGAGACAAAGACCGAGACAGAGACAGAGACGGAGACAGAGGCAGAGACAGAACCAGGGACAGAGACGGAGACAGGGACAGAGGGAGAGACAGCGACAGAGACAGAGACAGAGACAGAGACAGAGGCAGAGGCAGAGGCGGAGGCAGAGACAGAGACAGAGACAGAGACAGAGACAGAGACAGAGACAGAGACAGAGACAGAGACATAGACAGAGACGGAGACAAAGACAGAGACAGAGACGGAGACAAAGAACGTGACAGAGACAGAGACGGAGACAGAGGCAGAGACAGAGACAGAGACAGAGACAGAGACGGAGATAGAGGCAGAGACAGAGCCAGGGACAGAGACAGATACAGAGACAGAGACAGAGACAGAGACAGAGACAGAGACAGAGACAGAGACAGAGACAGAGACAGAGACAGAGACAGAGACAGAGACAGAGACAGAGACAGAGACAGAGACAGAGACAGAGACAGAGACAGAGAGAGAGACAGAGACGGAGACGGAGATAGAGGCAGAGACAGAGCCAGGGACAGAGACAGATACAGAGACAGGCGCAGAGGCAGAGGCAGAGACATAGACAGAGACAGAGATAGAGACGGAGACAAAGACCGAGACAGAGACAGAGACGGAGACAGAGGCAGAGACAGAACCAGGGACAGAGACGGAGACAGGGACAGAGGGAGAGACAGAGACAGAGACAGAGACAGAGACGGTGACAAAGACCGAGACAGACGCAGAGACTGAGACAGAGGCAGAGACAGAGACAGAGACGGAGACAGTGACAGAGACATAGATAGAGACAGAGACAGAGACGGAGACAAAGACCGAGACAGACGCAGAGACTGAGGCAGAGGCAGAGACAGAGACAGAGACAGAGACAGAGACAGAGACAGAGACAGAGACAGAGACAGAGACAGAGACAGAGACAGAGACAGAGACAGAGACAGAGACGGAGAGAGAGACAGAGACGGAGACGGAGATAGAGGCAGAGACAGAGCCAGGGACAGAGACAGATACAGAGACAGGCGCAGAGGCAGAGGCAGAGACATAGACAGAGACAGAGATAGAGACGGAGACAAAGACCGAGACAGAGACAGAGACGGAGACAGAGGCAGAGACAGAACCAGGGACAGAGACGGAGACAGGGACAGAGGGAGAGACAGAGACAGAGACAGAGACAGAGACGGTGACAAAGACCGAGACAGACGCAGAGACTGAGACAGAGGCAGAGACAGAGACAGAGACGGAGACAGTGACAGAGACATAGATAGAGACAGAGACAGAGACGGAGACAAAGACCGAGACAGACGCAGAGACTGAGGCAGAGGCAGAGACAGAGACAGAGACAGAGACAGAGACAGAGACAGAGACAGAGACAGAGACAGAGACAGAGACAGAGACAGAGACAGAGACAGAGACAGAGACAGAGACAGAGGCAGAGGCAGAGACAGAGACAGAGACAGAGACAGAGACAGAGACAGAGACAGAGACAGACACAGAGACAGAGGCAGAGATAGAGACAGGGACAGAGACAGAGACAGAGACAGAGACAGAGACAGAGACAGAGACAGAGACAGAGACAGAGACAGAGACAGAGACAGAGACAGAGACAGAGACAGAGACAGAGACAGAGACAGAGGCAGAGACGGAGACAGAGGCAGAGACAGAGCCAGGGACAGAGACAGATACAGAGACAGAGGCAGAGGCAGAGGCAGAGACAGAGACAGAGACAGAGACGGAGACAAAGACCGAGACAGAGACAAAGACCGAGACAGACGCAGAGACAGAGACGGAGATAGAGACAGAGACAGAGACAGAGACAGAGACAGAGACAGAGACAGAGACAGAGACAGAGACAGAGACAGAGACAGAGACAGAGACGGAGACGGAGATAGAGGCAGAGACAGAGCCAGGGACAGAGACAGATTCAGAGACAGAGACAGAGACAGAGACAGAGACAGAGACAGAGACGGAGACAGAGACAGAGACAGAGACAGAGACAGAGACAGAGACAGAGACAGAGACAGTGACAGAGACAGAGACAGAGACAGAGGCAGAGGCAGAGGCAGAGACAGATACAGAGACAGAGACGGAGACAGAGGCAGAGACAGAGCCAGGGACAGAGACAGATACAGAGACAGAGACAGAGACGGAGACAGTGACAGAGACAGAGACAGAGACAGAGACAGAGACAGAGACGGCGACAAAGACCGAGACAGACGCAGAGACTGAGACAGAGGCAGAGACAGAGACAGTGACAGAGACAGAGACAGTGACAGAGACAGAGACAGAGACAGAGACATAGATAGAGACGCAGACGGAGATAGGGGCAGAGACAGAGCCAGGGACAGAGACAGATACAGAGACAGAGACAGAGACGGAGACGGAGACAAAGACAGAGGAAGAGACAGCAACAGAGGCAGAGATAGAAACAGAGACAGAGACAGATACGGGGACAGAGACAGAGGCAGAGACAGAGACAGAGACAGAGACAGAGACAGAGACGGAGACAGAGACAGGGACTGAGACAGAGACGGAGACAGTGACAGAGACAGAGACAGAGACAGAGACAGAGACAGAGACAGAGACAGAGACAGAGACAGAGACAGAGACAGAGACAGAGACAGAGACAGAGACAGAGACGGAGACAAACACCGAGACAGACGCAGAGACTGAGACAGAGGCAGAGACAGAGACAGTGACAGAGACAGGGACAGAGACAGAGACATAGACAGAGACAGAGATAGAGACGGAGACAAAGACCGAGACAGAGACAGAGACGGAGACAGAGGCAGAGACAGAACCAGGGACAGAGACGGAGACAGGGACAGAGGGAGAGACAGCGACAGAGACAGAGACAGAGACAGAGACAGAGGCAGAGGCAGAGGCGGAGGCAGAGACAGAGACAGAGACAGAGACAGAGACAGAGACAGAGACAGAGACAGAGACAGAGACAGAGACAGAGACATAGACAGAGACGGAGACAAAGACAGAGACAGAGACGGAGACAAAGAACGTGACAGAGACAGAGACGGAGACAGAGGCAGAGACAGAGACAGAGACAGAGACAGAGACGGAGATAGAGGCAGAGACAGAGCCAGGGACAGAGACAGATACAGAGACAGAGACAGAGACAGAGACAGAGACAGAGACAGAGACAGAGACAGAGACAGAGACAGAGACAGAGACAGAGACAGAGACAGAGACAGAGACAGAGACAGAGACAGAGACAGAGACAGAGACAGAGAGAGAGACAGAGACGGAGACGGAGATAGAGGCAGAGACAGAGCCAGGGACAGAGACAGATACAGAGACAGGCGCAGAGGCAGAGGCAGAGACATAGACAGAGACAGAGATAGAGACGGAGACAAAGACCGAGACAGAGACAGAGACGGAGACAGAGGCAGAGACAGAACCAGGGACAGAGACGGAGACAGGGACAGAGGGAGAGACAGAGACAGAGACAGAGACAGAGACGGTGACAAAGACCGAGACAGACGCAGAGACTGAGACAGAGGCAGAGACAGAGACAGAGACGGAGACAGTGACAGAGACATAGATAGAGACAGAGACAGAGACGGAGACAAAGACCGAGACAGACGCAGAGACTGAGGCAGAGGCAGAGACAGAGACAGAGACAGAGACAGAGACAGAGACAGAGACAGAGACAGAGACAGAGACAGAGACAGAGACAGAGACAGAGACGGAGAGAGAGACAGAGACGGAGACGGAGATAGAGGCAGAGACAGAGCCAGGGACAGAGACAGATACAGAGACAGGCGCAGAGGCAGAGGCAGAGACATAGACAGAGACAGAGATAGAGACGGAGACAAAGACCGAGACAGAGACAGAGACGGAGACAGAGGCAGAGACAGAACCAGGGACAGAGACGGAGACAGGGACAGAGGGAGAGACAGAGACAGAGACAGAGACAGAGACGGTGACAAAGACCGAGACAGACGCAGAGACTGAGACAGAGGCAGAGACAGAGACAGAGACGGAGACAGTGACAGAGACATAGATAGAGACAGAGACAGAGACGGAGACAAAGACCGAGACAGACGCAGAGACTGAGGCAGAGGCAGAGACAGAGACAGAGACAGAGACAGAGACAGAGACAGAGACAGAGACAGAGACAGAGACAGAGACAGAGACAGAGACAGAGACAGAGACAGAGACAGAGACAGAGGCAGAGGCAGAGACAGAGACAGAGACAGAGACAGAGACAGAGACAGAGACAGAGACAGACACAGAGACAGAGGCAGAGATAGAGACAGGGACAGAGACAGAGACAGAGACAGAGACAGAGACAGAGACAGAGACAGAGACAGAGACAGAGACAGAGACAGAGACAGAGACAGAGACAGAGACAGAGACAGAGACAGAGACAGAGACAGAGACAGAGACAGAGACAGAGGCAGAGACGGAGACAGAGGCAGAGACAGAGCCAGGGACAGAGACAGATACAGAGACAGAGGCAGAGGCAGAGGCAGAGACAGAGACAGAGACAGAGACGGAGACAAAGACCGAGACAGAGACAGAGACAGAGACAGAGACAGAGACGGAGACAGAGGCAGAGACAGAGCCAGGGACAGAGACAGATACCGAGACAGAGACAGAGACGGAGATAGAGGCAGAGACGGAGACGGAGATAGAGGCAGAGACGGAGCCAGGGACAGAGACAGATACAGTGACAGAGACAGAGACGGAGACAGTGACAGAGACAGAGATAGAGACAGAGACAGAGACGGAGACAAAGACCGAGACAGACGCAGAGACTGAGGCAGAGGCAGAGACAGAGACAGAGACAGAGACAGAGACAGAGACAGAGACAGAGACAGAGACAGAGACAGAGACAGAGACAGAGACAGAGACAGAGACAGAGACAGAGACAGAGACAGAGACAGAGACAGAGACAGAGACAGAGACAGAGACAGAGACAGAGACAGAGACAGAGACAGAGACAGAGACAGAGACAGAGGGAGAGACAGCGACAGAGACAGAGACAGAGACAGAGACAGGGAAGAGACAGAGACAGAGACAGAGACAGAGACAGAGACGGAGACAAAGACCGAGACAGACGCAGAGACTGAGACAGAGGCAGAGACAGAGACAGTGACAGAGACAGAGACAGAGACAGAGACAGAGACA
Organism: Megachile willughbiella; assembly: GCA_945859595.2. Taxonomy (NCBI): domain Eukaryota; kingdom Metazoa; phylum Arthropoda; class Insecta; order Hymenoptera; family Megachilidae; genus Megachile; species Megachile willughbiella. The sequence goes on from CAMAOD020000301.1 coordinate 785,857, forward strand.
GAGACGGAGACAAAGACAGAGACAGAGACGGAGACAAAGAACGTGACAGAGACGGAGACGGAGATAGAGGCAGAGACAGAGCCAGGGACAGAGACAGATACAGAGACAGAGACAGAGACAGAGACGGAGACAGTGACAGAGACAGAGACAGAGACAGAGACAGAGACAGACACAGAGACAGAGACAGAGACAGTGACAGAGACAGACACGGCGACAGAGTCAGAGACGGAGACGGAGATAGAGGCAGAGACAGAGACAGATACAGAGACAGAGGCAGAGGCAGAGGCAGAGGCAGAGACAGAGACAGAGACAGAGACGGAGACAAAGACCGAGACAGAGACAGAGACGGAGACAGAGACAGAGACGGAGACAAAGGCAGAGACAGAGCCAGGGACAGCGACAGATACAGAGACAGAGACAGAGACAGAGACGGAGACAGTGACAGAGACAGAGACAGAGACAGAGACAGAGACAGAGACGGAGACAAAGACCGAGACAGACGCAGAGACTGAGACATGGGCAGAGACAGAGACAGAGACAGAGACAGAGACAGAGACAGAGACAGAGACAGTGACAGAGACAGAGACGGCGACAGAGACAGAGACGGAGACGGAGATAGAGGCAGAGACAGAGACAGAGACGGAGACAGAGGCAGAGACAGAGCCAGGGACAGAGACAGAGACAGATACACAGACAGAGACAGAGACGGAGACAGTGACAGGGACAGAGACAGAGACAGAGACAGAGACAGAGACGGAGACAAACACCGAGACAGACGCAGAGACTGAGACAGAGGCAGAGACAGAGACAGAGACGGAGACAAAGACCGAGACAGACGCAGAGACTGAGACATGGGCAGAGACAGAGACAGAGACAGAGACAGAGACAGAGACAGAGACAGAGACAGTGACAGAGACAGAGACGGCGACAGAGACAGAGACGGAGACGGAGATAGAGGCAGAGACAGAGACAGAGACGGAGACAGAGACAGAGACGGAGACAAAGGCAGAGACAGAGCCAGGGACAGCGACAGATACAGAGACAGAGACAGAGACAGAGACGGAGACAGAGACAGAGACAGAGACAGAGACAGAGACAGAGAGAGAGACAGAGACGGAGACGGAGATAGAGGCAGAGACAGAGCCAGGGACAGAGACAGATACAGAGACAGGCGCAGAGGCAGAGGCAGAGACATAGACAGAGACAGAGATAGAGACGGAGACAAAGACCGAGACAGAGACAGAGACGGAGACAGAGGCAGAGACAGAACCAGGGACAGAGACGGAGACAGGGACAGAGGGAGAGACAGAGACAGAGACAGAGACAGAGACGGTGACAAAGACCGAGACAGACGCAGAGACTGAGACAGAGGCAGAGACAGAGACAGAGACGGAGACAGTGACAGAGACATAGATAGAGACAGAGACAGAGACGGAGACAAAGACCGAGACAGACGCAGAGACTGAGGCAGAGGCAGAGACAGAGACAGAGACAGAGACAGAGACAGAGACAGAGACAGAGACAGAGACAGAGACAGAGACAGAGACAGAGACAGAGACAGAGACAGAGACAGAGACAGAGACAGAGACAGAGGCAGAGGCAGAGACAGAGACAGAGACAGAGACAGAGACAGAGACAGAGACAGAGACAGACACAGAGACAGAGGCAGAGATAGAGACAGGGACAGAGACAGAGACAGAGACAGAGACAGAGACAGAGACAGAGACAGAGACAGAGACAGAGACAGAGACAGAGACAGAGACAGAGACAGAGACAGAGACAGAGACAGAGACAGAGACAGAGACAGAGACAGAGACAGAGACAGAGACAGAGGCAGAGACGGAGACAGAGGCGGAGACAGAGCCAGGGACAGAGACAGATACAGAGACAGAGGCAGAGGCAGAGGCAGAGACAGAGACAGAGACAGAGACGGAGACAAAGACCGAGACAGAGACAGAGACAGAGACAGAGACAGAGACGGAGACAGAGGCAGAGACAGAGCCAGGGACAGAGACAGATACCGAGACAGAGACAGAGACGGAGATAGAGGCAGAGACGGAGACGGAGATAGAGGCAGAGACGGAGCCAGGGACAGAGACAGATACAGTGACAGAGACAGAGACGGAGACAGTGACAGAGACAGAGATAGAGACAGAGACAGAGACGGAGACAAAGACCGAGACAGACGCAGAGACTGAGGCAGAGGCAGAGACAGAGACAGAGACAGAGACAGAGACAGAGACAGAGACAGAGACAGAGACAGGGAAGAGACAGAGACAGAGACAGAGACAGAGACAGAGACGGAGACAAAGACCGAGACAGACGCAGAGACTGAGACAGAGGCAGAGACAGAGACAGTGACAGAGACAGAGACAGAGACAGAGACAGAGACAGAGACGGAGACAAAGACAGAGACAGAGACGGAGACAAAGAACGTGACAGAGACGGAGACGGGGATAGAGGCAGAGACAGAGCCAGGGACAGAGACAGATACAGAGACAGAGACAGAGACAGAGACGGAGACAGTGACAGAGACAGAGACAGAGACAGAGACAGAGACAGACACAGAGACAGAGACAGAGACAGTGACAGAGACAGACACGGCGACAGAGTCAGAGACGGAGACGGAGATAGAGGCAGAGACAGAGACAGATACAGAGACAGAGGCAGAGGCAGAGGCAGAGGCAGAGACAGAGACAGAGACAGAGACGGAGACAAAGACCGAGACAGAGACAGAGACGGAGACAGAGACGGAGACAAAGGCAGAGACAGAGCCAGGGACAGCGACAGATACAGAGACAGAGACAGAGACAGAGACGGAGACAGTGACAGAGACAGAGACAGAGACAGAGACAGAGACAGAGACGGAGACAAAGACCGAGACAGACGCAGAGACTGAGACATGGGCAGAGACAGAGACAGAGACAGAGACAGAGACAGAGACAGAGACAGAGACAGTGACAGAGACAGAGACGGCGACAGAGACAGAGACGGAGACGGAGATAGAGGCAGAGACAGAGACAGAGACGGAGACAGAGGCAGAGACAGAGCCAGGGACAGAGACAGAGACAGATACACAGACAGAGACAGAGACGGAGACAGTGACAGGGACAGAGACAGAGACAGAGACAGAGACAGAGACGGAGACAAACACCGAGACAGACGCAGAGACTGAGACAGAGGCAGAGACAGAGACAGAGACAGAGACAGTGACAGAGACAGAGACAGAGACAGAGACAGAGACAGAGACATAGACAGAGACAGAGATAGAGACGGAGACAAAGACCGAGACAGAGACAGAGACGGAGACAGAGGCAGAGACAGAACCAGGGACAGAGACGGAGACAGGGACAGAGGGAGAGACAGAGACAGAGACAGAGACGGAGACGGAGACAAAGACCGAGACGGACGCAGAGACTGAGACAGAGGCAGAGACAGAGACAGAGACAGAGACAGAGACAGTGACAGAGACAGAGACAGAGACAGAGACAGAGACGGAGACGGAGATAGAGGCAGAGACATAGCCAGGGACAGAGACAGATACAGAGACAGAGACAGAGACAGAGACAGAGACAGAGACAGAGACAGAGACAGAGACAGAGACAGAGACAGAGACAGAGACAGAGACAGAGACAGAGACAGAGACAGAGACAGAGACAGAGACGGAGACGGAGACGAGGCAGAGACAGAGACAGAGACGGAGATAAAGACCGAGACAGAGACAGAGACGGAGACAGAGGCAGAGACAGAGCCAGGGACAGAGACAGATACAGAGACAGAAACAGAGACGGAGACAGTGACAGAGACAGAGACAGAGACAGAGACAGAGACAGAGGCAGAGGCAGAGACAGAGACGGAGACAAACACCGAGACAGACGCAGAGACTGAGACAGAATCAGAGACAGAGACAGAGACAGAGACAGTGACAGAGACAGAGACAGAGACAGAGACAGAGACAGAGACATAGACAGAGAGAGAGATAGAGACGGAGACAAAGACCGAGACAGAGACATAGACGGAGACAGAGGCAGAGACAGAACCAGGGACAGAGACGGAGACAGGGACAGAGGGAGAGACAGCGACAGAGACAGAGACAGAGACAGAGGCAGAGGCAGAGGCAGAGACAGAGACAGAGACAGAGACAGAGACAGGGACAGAGACAGAGGCAGAGACAGTGACAGAGACAGAGACAGAGACAGAGACGGAGACAGAGACAGGGACTGAGACAGAGACGGAGACAGTGACAGAGACAGAGACAGAGACAGAGACAGAGACAGAGACAGAGACAGAGACAGAGACAGAGACAGAGACAGAGACAGAGACAGAGACGGAGACAAACACCGAGACAGAGACAGAGACGGAGACAGAGGCAGAGACAGAGCCAGGGACAGAGACAGATACAGAGACAGAGACAGAGACGGAGACAGTGACAGAGACAGAGACAGAGAAAGAGACAGAGACAGAGACAGAGACAGAGACAGAGACGGAGACAAACACCGAGACAGACGCAGAGACTGAGACAGAATCAGAGACAGAGACAGAGACAGAGACAGTGATAGAGACAGAGACAGAGACAGACGCAGAGACTGAGACAGAATCAGAGACAGAGACAGAGACAGAGACAGTGATAGAGACAGAGACAGAGACAGAGACAGAGACAGAGACATAGACAGAGAGAGAGATAGAGACGGAGACAAAGACCGAGACAGAGACATAGACGGAGACAGAGGCAGAGACAGCACCAGGGACAGAGACGGAGACAGGGACAGAGGGAGAGACAGCGACAGAGACAGAGACAGAGACAGAGGCAGAGGCAGAGGCAGAGACAGAGACAGAGACAGAGACAGAGACAGGGACAGAGACAGAGACAGAGACAGAGACAGAGACAGAGACAGAGACAGAGACAGAGACAGAGACGGAGACAGTGACAGAGACAGAGACAGAGACAGAGACAGAGACGGAGACAAACACCGAGAGAGACGCGGAGACGGAGACAGAGGCAGAGACAGCGACAGAGACAGAGACAGTGACAGAGACAGAGACAGAGACAGAGACAGAGACAGAGACAGAGACATAGACAGAGACAGAGATAGAGACGGAGACAAAGACCGAGACAGAGACAGAGACGGAGACAGAGGCAGAGACAGAACCAGGGACAGAGACGGAGACAGGGACAGAGGGAGAGACAGAGACAGAGACAGAGACAGAGACGGTTACAAAGACCGAGACAGACGCAGAGACTGAGACAGAGGCAGAGACAGAGACAGAGACAGAGACAGAGACAGTGACAGAGACAGAGACAGAGAGAGAGACAGAGACGGAGACGGAGATAGAGGCAGAGACAGAGCCAGGGACAGAGACAGATACAGAGACAGGCGCAGAGGCAGAGGCAGAGACAGAGACAGAGACAGAGACAGAGACAGAGACAGAGACAGAGACAGAGACAGAGACAGAGGCAGAGACGGAGACAGAGGCAGAGACAGAGCCAGGGACAGAGACAGATACAGAGACAGAGGCCGAGGCAGAGGCAGAGATGGAGACAGAGACAGAGACGGAGACAAAGACCAACACAGAGACAGAGACAGAGACAGAGACAGAGACAGAGACGGAGACAGAGGCAGAGACAGAGCCAGGGACAGAGACAGATACAGAGACAGAGACAGAGACGGAGACAGTGACAGAGACAGGGACAGAGTCAGAGACACAGACAGAGACGGAGACAAAGACCGAGACAGACGCAGAGACAGAGACGGAGATAGAGGCAGAGACGGAGACGGAGATAGAGGCAGAGACGGAGCCAGGGACAGAGACAGATACAGTGACAGAGACAGAGACGGAGACAGTGACAGAGACTGAGATAGAGACAGAGACAGAGACGGAGACAAAGACCGAGACAGACGCAGAGACTGAGGCAGAGGCAGAGACAGAGACAGAGACAGAGACAAAGACAGAGACAGAGACAGAGACAGAGACAGAGACAGAGACAGAGACAGAGACAGAGACAGAGGGAGAGACAGCGACAGAGACAGAGACAGAGACAGAGGCAGAGACAGAGACAGAGACAGAGACAGAGACAGAGACAGAGACAGAGACAGAGACGGAGACAGTGACAGAGACAGAGACAGAGACAGAGACAGAGACAGACACAGAGACAGAGACAGAGACAGTGACAGAGACAGACACGGCGACAGAGTCAGAGACGGAGACGGAGATAGAGGCAGAGACAGAGACAGATACAGAGACAGAGGCAGAGGCAGAGGCAGAGGCAGAGACAGAGACAGAGACAGAGACGGAGACAAAGACCGAGACAGAGACAGAGACGGAGACAGAGACAGAGACGGAGACAAAGGCAGAGACAGAGCCAGGGACAGCGACAGATACAGAGACAGAGACAGAGACAGAGACAGAGACGGAGACAGTGACAGAGACAGAGACAGAGACAGAGACAGAGACAGAGACGGAGACAAAGACCGAGACAGACGCAGAGACTGAGACATGGGCAGAGACAGAGACAGAGACAGAGACAGAGACAGAGACAGAGACAGAGACAGTGACAGAGACAGAGACGGCGACAGAGACAGAGACGGAGACGGAGATAGAGGCAGAGACAGAGACAGAGACGGAGACAGAGGCAGAGACAGAGCCAGGGACAGAGACAGAGACAGATACACAGACAGAGACAGAGACGGAGACAGTGACAGGGACAGAGACAGAGACAGAGACAGAGACAGAGACGGAGACAAACACCGAGACAGACGCAGAGACTGAGACAGAGGCAGAGACAGAGACAGAGACGGAGACAAAGACCGAGACAGACGCAGAGACTGAGACATGGGCAGAGACAGAGACAGAGACAGAGACAGAGACAGAGACAGAGACAGAGACAGTGACAGAGACAGAGACGGCGACAGAGACAGAGACGGAGACGGAGATAGAGGCAGAGACAGAGACAGAGACGGAGACAGAGACAGAGACAGACACAGAGACAGAGGCAGAGATAGAGACAGGGACAGAGACAGAGACAGAGACAGAGACAGAGACAGAGACAGAGACAGAGACAGAGACAGAGACAGAGACAGAGACAGAGACAGAGACAGAGACAGAGACAGAGACAGAGACAGAGACGGTGACAAAGACCGAGACAGACGCAGAGACTGAGACATGGGCAGAGACAGAGACAGAGACAGAGACAGAGACAGAGACAGAGACAGAGACAGTGACAGAGACAGAGACGGCGACAGAGACAGAGACGGAGACGGAGATAGAGGCAGAGACAGAGACAGAGACGGAGACAGAGACAGAGACGGAGACAAAGGCAGAGACAGAGCCAGGGACAGCGACAGATACAGAGACAGAGACAGAGACAGAGACGGAGACAGAGACAGAGACAGAGACAGAGACAGAGACAGAGAGAGAGACAGAGACGGAGACGGAGATAGAGGCAGAGACAGAGCCAGGGACAGAGACAGATACAGAGACAGGCGCAGAGGCAGAGGCAGAGACATAGACAGAGACAGAGATAGAGACGGAGACAAAGACCGAGACAGAGACAGAGACGGAGACAGAGGCAGAGACAGAACCAGGGACAGAGACGGAGACAGGGACAGAGGGAGAGACAGAGACAGAGACAGAGACAGAGACGGTGACAAAGACCGAGACAGACGCAGAGACTGAGACAGAGGCAGAGACAGAGACAGAGACGGAGACAGTGACAGAGACATAGATAGAGACAGAGACAGAGACGGAGACAAAGACCGAGACAGACGCAGAGACTGAGGCAGAGGCAGAGACAGAGACAGAGACAGAGACAGAGACAGAGACAGAGACAGAGACAGAGACAGAGACAGAGACAGAGACAGAGACAGAGACAGAGACAGAGACAGAGACAGAGGCAGAGGCAGAGACAGAGACAGAGACAGAGACAGAGACAGAGACAGAGACAGAGACAGACACAGAGACAGAGGCAGAGATAGAGACAGGGACAGAGACAGAGACAGAGACAGAGACAGAGACAGAGACAGAGACAGAGACAGAGACAGAGACAGAGACAGAGACAGAGACAGAGACAGAGACAGAGACAGAGACAGAGACAGAGACAGAGACAGAGGCAGAGACGGAGACAGAGGCGGAGACAGAGCCAGGGACAGAGACAGATACAGAGACAGAGGCAGAGGCAGAGGCAGAGACAGAGACAGAGACAGAGACGGAGACAAAGACCGAGACAGAGACAGAGACAGAGACAGAGACAGAGACGGAGACAGAGGCAGAGACAGAGCCAGGGACAGAGACAGATACCGAGACAGAGACAGAGACGGAGATAGAGGCAGAGACGGAGACGGAGATAGAGGCAGAGACGGAGCCAGGGACAGAGACAGATACAGTGACAGAGACAGAGACGGAGACAGTGACAGAGACAGAGATAGAGACTGAGACAGAGACGGAGACAAAGACCGAGACAGACGCAGAGACTGAGGCAGAGGCAGAGACAGAGACAGAGACAGAGACAGAGACAGAGACAGAGACAGAGACAGAGACAGAGACAGAGACAGAGACAGAGACAGGGAAGAGACAGAGACAGAGACAGAGACAGAGACAGAGACGGAGACAAAGACCGAGACAGACGCAGAGACTGAGGCAGAGGCAGAGACAGAGACAGAGACAGAGACATAGACAGAGAGAGAGATAGAGACGGAGACAAAGACCGAGACAGAGACATAGACGGAGACAGAGGCAGAGACAGCACCAGGGACAGAGACGGAGACAGGGACAGAGGGAGAGACAGCGACAGAGACAGAGACAGAGACAGAGGCAGAGGCAGAGGCAGAGACAGAGACAGAGACAGAGACAGAGACAGGGACAGAGACAGAGACAGAGACAGAGACAGAGACAGAGACAGAGACAGAGACAGAGACAGAGACGGAGACAGTGACAGAGACAGAGACAGAGACAGAGACAGAGACGGAGACAAACACCGAGAGAGACGCGGAGACGGAGACAGAGGCAGAGACAGCGACAGAGACAGAGACAGTGACAGAGACAGAGACAGAGACAGAGACAGAGACAGAGACAGAGACATAGACAGAGACAGAGATAGAGACGGAGACAAAGACCGAGACAGAGACAGAGACGGAGACAGAGGCAGAGACAGAACCAGGGACAGAGACGGAGACAGGGACAGAGGGAGAGACAGAGACAGAGACAGAGACAGAGACGGTTACAAAGACCGAGACAGACGCAGAGACTGAGACAGAGGCAGAGACAGAGACAGAGACAGAGACAGAGACAGTGACAGAGACAGAGACAGAGAGAGAGACAGAGACGGAGACGGAGATAGAGGCAGAGACAGAGCCAGGGACAGAGACAGATACAGAGACAGGCGCAGAGGCAGAGGCAGAGACAGAGACAGAGACAGAGACAGAGACAGAGACAGAGACAGAGACAGAGACAGAGACAGAGGCAGAGACGGAGACAGAGGCAGAGACAGAGCCAGGGACAGAGACAGATACAGAGACAGAGGCCGAGGCAGAGGCAGAGATGGAGACAGAGACAGAGACGGAGACAAAGACCAACACAGAGACAGAGACAGAGACAGAGACAGAGACAGAGACGGAGACAGAGGCAGAGACAGAGCCAGGGACAGAGACAGATACAGAGACAGAGACAGAGACGGAGACAGTGACAGAGACAGGGACAGAGTCAGAGACACAGACAGAGACGGAGACAAAGACCGAGACAGACGCAGAGACAGAGACGGAGATAGAGGCAGAGACGGAGACGGAGATAGAGGCAGAGACGGAGCCAGGGACAGAGACAGATACAGTGACAGAGACAGAGACGGAGACAGTGACAGAGACTGAGATAGAGACAGAGACAGAGACGGAGACAAAGACCGAGACAGACGCAGAGACTGAGGCAGAGGCAGAGACAGAGACAGAGACAGAGACAAAGACAGAGACAGAGACAGAGACAGAGACAGAGACAGAGACAGAGACAGAGACAGAGACAGAGGGAGAGACAGCGACAGAGACAGAGACAGAGACAGAGGCAGAGACAGAGACAGAGACAGAGACAGAGACAGAGACAGAGACAGAGACAGAGACGGAGACAGTGACAGAGACAGAGACAGAGACAGAGACAGAGACAGACACAGAGACAGAGACAGAGACAGTGACAGAGACAGACACGGCGACAGAGTCAGAGACGGAGACGGAGATAGAGGCAGAGACAGAGACAGATACAGAGACAGAGGCAGAGGCAGAGGCAGAGGCAGAGACAGAGACAGAGACAGAGACGGAGACAAAGACCGAGACAGAGACAGAGACGGAGACAGAGACAGAGACGGAGACAAAGGCAGAGACAGAGCCAGGGACAGCGACAGATACAGAGACAGAGACAGAGACAGAGACAGAGACGGAGACAGTGACAGAGACAGAGACAGAGACAGAGACAGAGACAGAGACGGAGACAAAGACCGAGACAGACGCAGAGACTGAGACATGGGCAGAGACAGAGACAGAGACAGAGACAGAGACAGAGACAGAGACAGAGACAGTGACAGAGACAGAGACGGCGACAGAGACAGAGACGGAGACGGAGATAGAGGCAGAGACAGAGACAGAGACGGAGACAGAGGCAGAGACAGAGCCAGGGACAGAGACAGAGACAGATACACAGACAGAGACAGAGACGGAGACAGTGACAGGGACAGAGACAGAGACAGAGACAGAGACAGAGACGGAGACAAACACCGAGACAGACGCAGAGACTGAGACAGAGGCAGAGACAGAGACAGAGACGGAGACAAAGACCGAGACAGACGCAGAGACTGAGACATGGGCAGAGACAGAGACAGAGACAGAGACAGAGACAGAGACAGAGACAGAGACAGTGACAGAGACAGAGACGGCGACAGAGACAGAGACGGAGACGGAGATAGAGGCAGAGACAGAGACAGAGACGGAGACAGAGACAGAGACAGACACAGAGACAGAGGCAGAGATAGAGACAGGGACAGAGACAGAGACAGAGACAGAGACAGAGACAGAGACAGAGACAGAGACAGAGACAGAGACAGAGACAGAGACAGAGACAGAGACAGAGACAGAGACAGAGACAGAGACAGAGACGGTGACAAAGACCGAGACAGACGCAGAGACTGAGACATGGGCAGAGACAGAGACAGAGACAGAGACAGAGACAGAGACAGAGACAGAGACAGTGACAGAGACAGAGACGGCGACAGAGACAGAGACGGAGACGGAGATAGAGGCAGAGACAGAGACAGAGACGGAGACAGAGACAGAGACGGAGACAAAGGCAGAGACAGAGCCAGGGACAGCGACAGATACAGAGACAGAGACAGAGACAGAGACGGAGACAGAGACAGAGACAGAGACAGAGACAGAGACAGAGAGAGAGACAGAGACGGAGACGGAGATAGAGGCAGAGACAGAGCCAGGGACAGAGACAGATACAGAGACAGGCGCAGAGGCAGAGGCAGAGACATAGACAGAGACAGAGATAGAGACGGAGACAAAGACCGAGACAGAGACAGAGACGGAGACAGAGGCAGAGACAGAACCAGGGACAGAGACGGAGACAGGGACAGAGGGAGAGACAGAGACAGAGACAGAGACAGAGACGGTGACAAAGACCGAGACAGACGCAGAGACTGAGACAGAGGCAGAGACAGAGACAGAGACGGAGACAGTGACAGAGACATAGATAGAGACAGAGACAGAGACGGAGACAAAGACCGAGACAGACGCAGAGACTGAGGCAGAGGCAGAGACAGAGACAGAGACAGAGACAGAGACAGAGACAGAGACAGAGACAGAGACAGAGACAGAGACAGAGACAGAGACAGAGACAGAGACAGAGACAGAGACAGAGGCAGAGGCAGAGACAGAGACAGAGACAGAGACAGAGACAGAGACAGAGACAGAGACAGACACAGAGACAGAGGCAGAGATAGAGACAGGGACAGAGACAGAGACAGAGACAGAGACAGAGACAGAGACAGAGACAGAGACAGAGACAGAGACAGAGACAGAGACAGAGACAGAGACAGAGACAGAGACAGAGACAGAGACAGAGACAGAGACAGAGGCAGAGACGGAGACAGAGGCGGAGACAGAGCCAGGGACAGAGACAGATACAGAGACAGAGGCAGAGGCAGAGGCAGAGACAGAGACAGAGACAGAGACGGAGACAAAGACCGAGACAGAGACAGAGACAGAGACAGAGACAGAGACGGAGACAGAGGCAGAGACAGAGCCAGGGACAGAGACAGATACCGAGACAGAGACAGAGACGGAGATAGAGGCAGAGACGGAGACGGAGATAGAGGCAGAGACGGAGCCAGGGACAGAGACAGATACAGTGACAGAGACAGAGACGGAGACAGTGACAGAGACAGAGATAGAGACTGAGACAGAGACGGAGACAAAGACCGAGACAGACGCAGAGACTGAGGCAGAGGCAGAGACAGAGACAGAGACAGAGACAGAGACAGAGACAGAGACAGAGACAGAGACAGAGACAGAGACAGAGACAGAGACAGGGAAGAGACAGAGACAGAGACAGAGACAGAGACAGAGACGGAGACAAAGACCGAGACAGACGCAGAGACTGAGACAGAGGCAGAGACAGAGACAGTGACAGAGACAGAGACAGAGACAGAGACAGAGACAGAGACGGAGACAAAGACAGAGACAGAGACGGAGACAAAGAACGTGACAGAGACGGAGACGGAGATAGAGGCAGAGACAGAGCCAGGGACAGAGACAGATACAGAGACAGAGACAGAGACAGAGACGGAGACAGTGACAGAGACAGAGACAGAGACAGAGACAGAGACAGACACAGAGACAGAGACAGAGACAGTGACAGAGACAGACACGGCGACAGAGTCAGAGACGGAGACGGAGATAGAGGCAGAGACAGAGACAGATACAGAGACAGAGGCAGAGGCAGAGGCAGAGGCAGAGACAGAGACAGAGACAGAGACGGAGACAAAGACCGAGACAGAGACAGAGACGGAGACAGAGACAGAGACGGAGACAAAGGCAGAGACAGAGCCAGGGACAGCGACAGATACAGAGACAGAGACAGAGACAGAGACGGAGACAGTGACAGAGACAGAGACAGAGACAGAGACAGAGACAGAGACGGAGACAAAGACCGAGACAGACGCAGAGACTGAGACATGGGCAGAGACAGAGACAGAGACAGAGACAGAGACAGAGACAGAGACAGAGACAGTGACAGAGACAGAGACGGCGACAGAGACAGAGACGGAGACGGAGATAGAGGCAGAGACAGAGACAGAGACGGAGACAGAGGCAGAGACAGAGCCAGGGACAGAGACAGAGACAGATACACAGACAGAGACAGAGACGGAGACAGTGACAGGGACAGAGACAGAGACAGAGACAGAGACAGAGACGGAGACAAACACCGAGACAGACGCAGAGACTGAGACAGAGGCAGAGACAGAGACAGAGACAGAGACAGTGACAGAGACAGAGACAGAGACAGAGACAGAGACAGAGACATAGACAGAGACAGAGATAGAGACGGAGACAAAGACCGAGACAGAGACAGAGACGGAGACAGAGGCAGAGACAGAACCAGGGACAGAGACGGAGACAGGGACAGAGGGAGAGACAGAGACAGAGACAGAGACGGAGACGGAGACAAAGACCGAGACGGACGCAGAGACTGAGACAGAGGCAGAGACAGAGACAGAGACAGAGACAGAGACAGTGACAGAGACAGAGACAGAGACAGAGACAGAGACGGAGACGGAGATAGAGGCAGAGACATAGCCAGGGACAGAGACAGATACAGAGACAGAGACAGAGACAGAGACAGAGACAGAGACAGAGACAGAGACAGAGACAGAGACAGAGACAGAGACAGAGACAGAGACAGAGACAGAGACAGAGACAGAGACAGAGACAGAGACAGAGACAGAGACGGAGACGGAGACGAGGCAGAGACAGAGACAGAGACGGAGATAAAGACCGAGACAGAGACAGAGACGGAGACAGAGGCAGAGACAGAGCCAGGGACAGAGACAGATACAGAGACAGAAACAGAGACGGAGACAGTGACAGAGACAGAGACAGAGACAGAGACAGAGACAGAGGCAGAGGCAGAGACAGAGACGGAGACAAACACCGAGACAGACGCAGAGACTGAGACAGAATCAGAGACAGAGACAGAGACAGAGACAGTGACAGAGACAGAGACAGAGACAGAGACAGAGACAGAGACATAGACAGAGAGAGAGATAGAGACGGAGACAAAGACCGAGACAGAGACATAGACGGAGACAGAGGCAGAGACAGAACCAGGGACAGAGACGGAGACAGGGACAGAGGGAGAGACAGCGACAGAGACAGAGACAGAGACAGAGGCAGAGGCAGAGGCAGAGACAGAGACAGAGACAGAGACAGAGACAGGGACAGAGACAGAGGCAGAGACAGTGACAGAGACAGAGACAGAGACAGAGACGGAGACAGAGACAGGGACTGAGACAGAGACGGAGACAGTGACAGAGACAGAGACAGAGACAGAGACAGAGACAGAGACAGAGACAGAGACAGAGACAGAGACAGAGACAGAGACAGAGACAGAGACAGAGACGGAGACAAACACCGAGACAGAGACAGAGACGGAGACAGAGGCAGAGACAGAGCCAGGGACAGAGACAGATACAGAGACAGAGACAGAGACGGAGACAGTGACAGAGACAGAGACAGAGACAGAGACAGAGACAGAGACAGAGACAGAGACAGAGACGGAGACAAACACCGAGACAGACGCAGAGACTGAGACAGAATCAGAGACAGAGACAGAGACAGACGCAGAGACTGAGACAGAATCAGAGACAGAGACAGAGACAGAGACAGTGATAGAGACAGAGACAGAGACAGAGACAGAGACAGAGACATAGACAGAGAGAGAGATAGAGACGGAGACAAAGACCGAGACAGAGACATAGACGGAGACAGAGGCAGAGACAGCACCAGGGACAGAGACGGAGACAGGGACAGAGGGAGAGACAGCGACAGAGACAGAGACAGAGACAGAGGCAGAGGCAGAGGCAGAGACAGAGACAGAGACAGAGACAGAGACAGGGACAGAGACAGAGACAGAGACAGAGACAGAGACAGAGACAGAGACAGAGACAGAGACAGAGACGGAGACAGTGACAGAGACAGAGACAGAGACAGAGACAGAGACAGAGACGGAGACAAACACCGAGAGAGACGCGGAGACGGAGACAGAGGCAGAGACAGCGACAGAGACAGAGACAGTGACAGAGACAGAGACAGAGACAGAGACAGAGACAGAGACAGAGACATAGACAGAGACAGAGATAGAGACGGAGACAAAGACCGAGACAGAGACAGAGACGGAGACAGAGGCAGAGACAGAACCAGGGACAGAGACGGAGACAGGGACAGAGGGAGAGACAGAGACAGAGACAGAGACAGAGACGGTGACAAAGACCGAGACAGACGCAGAGACTGAGACAGAGGCAGAGACAGAGACAGAGACAGAGACAGAGACAGTGACAGAGACAGAGACAGAGAGAGAGACAGAGACGGAGACGGAGATAGAGGCAGAGACAGAGCCAGGGACAGAGACAGATACAGAGACAGGCGCAGAGGCAGAGGCAGAGACAGAGACAGAGACAGAGACAGAGACAGAGACAGAGACAGAGACAGAGACAGAGACAGAGGCAGAGACGGAGACAGAGGCAGAGACAGAGCCAGGGACAGAGACAGATACAGAGACAGAGGCCGAGGCAGAGGCAGAGACGGAGACAGAGACAGAGACGGAGACAAAGACCAACACAGAGACAGAGACAGAGACAGAGACAGAGACAGAGACGGAGACAGAGGCAGAGACAGAGCCAGGGACAGAGACAGATACAGAGACAGAGACAGAGACGGAGACAGTGACAGAGACAGGGACAGAGTCAGAGACACAGACAGAGACGGAGACAAAGACCGAGACAGACGCAGAGACAGAGACGGAGATAGAGGCAGAGACGGAGACGGAGATAGAGGCAGAGACGGAGCCAGGGACAGAGACAGATACAGTGACAGAGACAGAGACGGAGACAGTGACAGAGACTGAGATAGAGACAGAGACAGAGACGGAGACAAAGACCGAGACAGACGCAGAGACTGAGGCAGAGGCAGAGACAGAGACAGAGACAGAGACAAAGACAGAGACAGAGACAGAGACAGAGACAGAGACAGAGACAGAGACAGAGACAGAGGGAGAGACAGCGACAGAGACAGAGACAGAGACAGAGGCAGAGACAGAGACAGAGACAGAGACAGAGACAGAGACAGAGACAGACACAGAGACAGAGGCAGAGACAGAGACAGAGACAGAGACAGAGACAGAGACAGAGACAGAGACAGAGACAGACACAGAGACAGAGGCAGAGATAGAGACAGAGACAGAGACAGAGACAGAGACAGAGACAGAGACAGAGACAGAGACAGAGACAGAGACAGAGACAGAGACAGAGACAGAGACAGAGACAGAGACAGAGACAGAGACAGCGACCGAGACAGAGACGGAGACAGAGGCAGAGACAGAGACAGAGACAGAGACAGAGACAGAGACAGAGACAGAGACAGAGACAGAGACAGAGACAGAGACAGAGACAGAGACAGAGTCGGAGACAGATACAGAGACAGAGACAGAGACAGAGACAGAGACAGAGACAGAGACAGAGACAGAGACAGAGACAGAGACAGAGACAGAGACAGAGGCAGAGACAGAGCCAGGGACAGAGACAGATACAGAGACAGAGGCAGAGGCAGAGACAGAGACAGAGACAGAGGCAGAGACAGAGACAGAGACAGAGACAGAGACAGAGACAGAGACAGAGACAGAGACAGAGACAGAGACAGAGACAGAGACAGAGACAGAGACAGAGACAGAGACAGAGACAGAGACAGAGACAGAGACAGAGACAGAGACAGAGACAGAGACAGAGACAGAGACAGAGACAGAGACAGAGACAGAGACAGAGACAGAGACAGAGCCAGAGACAGAGACAGAGACAGAGACAGAGACAGAGGCGGAGACGGAGATAGAGGCAGAGACAGAGCCAGGGACAGAGACAGATACGGAGACAGAGACAGAGACGGAGACAGTGACAGAGACAGAGACAGAGACAGAGACAGAGACAGAGACAGAGACAGAGACAGAGACAGAGACAGAGGCAGAGACAGAGACAGAGACAGAGACAGAGACGGAGACGGAGATAGAGGCAGAGACAGAGCCAGGGACAGAGACAGATACAGAGACAGAGACAGGGACGGAGACAGTGACAGAGGCAGAGACAGAGACAGAGACAGAGACGGAGACAAAGACCGAGACAGACGCAGAGACTGAGGCAGAGGCAGAGACAGAGACAGAGGCAGAGACGGAGACAGAGGCAGAGACAGAACCAGGAACAGAGACAGAGACAGAGACAGGGACAGAGACAGAGACAGAGACAGAGACAGAGACAGAGACAGAGACAGAGACAGAGACAGAGACAGTGACAGAGACAGAGACAGAGACAGAGACAGAGACAGAGACAGAGACAGAGACAGAGACAGTGACAGAGACAGAGACAGAGACAGAGAGAGAGACGGAGACGGAGATAGAGGCAGAGACAGAGCCAGGGACAGAGACAGATACAGAGACAGACGCAGAGGCAGAGGCAGAGACAGAGACAGAGACAGAGACAGAGACAGAGACAGAGACGGAGACAGAGGCAGAGACAGCGCCAGGGACAGAGACAGATACAGAGACAGAGGCAGAGGCAGAGGCAGAGACAGAGACAGAGACACAGACGGAGACAAAGACCGAGACAGAGACAGAGACAGAGACAGAGACAGAGACGGAGACAGAGACAGAGACAGAGCCAGGGACAGAGACAGATACAGAGACAGAGACAGAGACAGAGACGGAGACAGTGACAGAGACAGAGACAGAGACAGAGACAGACACAGAGACAGAGACAGAGACAGTGACAGAGACAGACACGGCGACAGAGACAGAGACGGAGACGGAGATAGAGGCAGAGACAGAGACAGAGACGGAGACAGAGGCAGAGACAGAGCCAGGGACAGAGACAGATACAGAGACAGAGACAGAGACGGAGACAGTGACAGAGACAGAGACAGAGACAGAGACAGAGACGGAGACAAACACCGAGACAGACGCAGAGACTGAGACAGAGGCAGAGACAGAGACAGAGACAGAGACAGTGACAGAGACAGAGACAAGGACAGAGACAGAGACAGACACATAGACAGAGACAGAGACAGAGATAGAGACGGAGACAAAGACCGAGACAGAGACAGAGACGGAGACAGAAGCAGAGACAGAACCAGGGACAGAGACAGAGACAGGGACAGAGACAGAGACAGAGACGGAGACAGTGACAGAGACAGAGACAGAGACAGACACAGAGACAGAGACAGAGACGGAGACAAAGACCGAGACAGACGCAGAGACTGAGACAGAGGCAGAGACAGAGACAGAGACAGAGACAGAGACAGAGACAGAGACAGTGACAGAGACAGAGACGGCGACAGAGACAGAGACGCAGACGGAGATAGAGGCAGAGACAGAGACAGAGACGGAGACAGAGGCAGAGACAGAGCCAGGGACAGAGACAGAGACAGATACACAGACAGAGACAGTGACGGAGACAGTGACAGAGACAGAGACAGAGACAGAGACAGAGACAGAGACGGAGACAAACACCGAGACAGACGCAGAGACTGAGACAGAGGCAGAGACAGAGACAGAGACAGAGACAGTGACAGAGACAGAGACAGAGACAGAGACAGAGACAGAGACAGAGACATAGACAGAGACAGAGATAGAGACGGAGACAAAGACCGAGACAGAGACAGAGACGGAGACAGAGGCAGAGACAGAACCAGGGACAGAGACGGAGACAGGGACAGAGGGAGAGACAGAGACAGAGACAGAGACAGAGACGGAGACAAAGACCGAGACGGACGCAGAGACTGAGACAGAGGCAGAGACAGAGACAGAGACAGAGACAGAGACAGTGACAGAGACAGAGACAGAGACAGAGACGGAGACGGAGATAGAGGCAGAGACATAGCCAGGGACAGAGACAGATACAGAGACAGACGCAGAGGCAGAGGCAGAGACAGAGACAGAGACAGAGACAGAGACAGAGACAGAGACAGAGACAGAGACAGAGACAGAGACAGAGATAGAGACAGAGACAGAGACAGAGACAGAGACAGAGGCAGAGACGGAGACAGAGGCAGAGACAGAGCCAGGGACAGAGACAGATACAGAGACAGAGGCAGAGGCAGAGGCAGAGACAGAGACAGAGACAGAGACGGAGACAAAGACCGAGACAGAGACAGAGACAGAGACAGAGACAGAGACGGAGACAGAGGCAGAGACAGAGCCAGGGACAGAGACAGATACAGAGACAGAGACAGAGACGGAGATAGAGGCAGAGACGGAGACGGAGATAGAGGCAGAGACGGAGCCAGGGACAGAGACAGATACAGTGACAGAGACAGAGACGGAGACTGTGACAGAGACAGAGATAGAGACAGAGACAGAGACGGAGACAAAGACCGAGGCAGACGCAGAGACTGAGGCAGAGGCAGAGACAGAGACAGAGACAGAGACAGAGACAGAGACAGAGACAGAGACAGAGACAGAGACAGAGACAGAGACAGAGACAGAGACAGGGACAGAGACAGAGACAGAGACAGAGGGAGAGACAGCGACAGCGACAGAGACAGAGACAGAGGCAGAGACAGAGGCGGAGACAGAGACAGAGACAGAGACGGAGACGGAGATAGAGGCAGAGACAGAGCCAGGGACAGAGACAGATACAGAGACAGAGACAGAGACAGAGACAGAGACAGAGACAGAGACAGAGACAGAGACAGAGACAGAGACAGAGACGGAGACGGAGACGAGGCAGAGACAGAGACAGAGACGGAGATAAAGACCGAGACAGAGACAGAGACGGAGACAGAGGCAGAGGCAGAGCCAGGGAGAGAGACAGATACAGAGACAGAGACAGAGACGGAGACAGTGACAGAGACAGAGACAGAGACAGAGACAGAGACAGAGACAGAGACAGAGACGGAGACAAACACCGAGACAGACGCAGAGACTGAGACAGAATCAGAGACAGAGACAGAGACAGAGACAGTGATAGAGACAGAGACAGAGACAGAGACAGAGACAGAGACATAGACAGAGAGAGAGATAGAGACGGAGACAAAGACCGAGACAGAGACATAGACGGAGACAGAGGCAGAGACAGAACCAGGGACAGAGACGGAGACAGGGACAGAGGGAGAGACAGAGACAGAGACAGAGACAGAGACAGAGACAGAGACAGAGACAGAGACAGAGACAGAGTCAGAGACAGATACAGAGACAGAGACAGAGACAGAGACAGAGACAGAGACAGAGATAGAGACAGAGACAGAGACAGAGACAGAGACAGAGACAGAGACAGAGACAGAGACAGAGGCAGAGACAGAGCCAGGGACAGAGACAGATACAGAGACAGAGGCAGAGGCAGAGACAGAGACAGAGACAGAGACAGAGACAGAGACAGAGACAGAGACAGAGGCAGAGACAGAGACAGAGACAGAGACAGAGACAGAGACAGAGACAGAGACAGAGACAGAGACAGAGACAGAGACAGAGACAGAGACAGAGACAGAGACAGAGACAGAGACAGAGACAGAGACAGAGACAGAGACAGAGACAGAGACAGAGACAGAGACAGAGACAGAGACAGAGACAGAGACAGTGACAGAGACAGAGACAGAGACAGAGACAGAGACAGAGACAGAGACAGAGACAGAGACAGAGACAGTGACAGAGACAGAGACAGAGACAGAGAGAGAGACGGAGACGGAGATAGAGGCAGAGACAGAGCCAGGGACAGAGACAGATACAGAGACAGACGCAGAGGCAGAGGCAGAGACAGAGACAGAGACAGAGACAGAGACAGAGACGGAGACAGATACAGAGACAGAGGCAGAGGCAGAGGCAGAGGCAGAGACTGAGACAGAGACAGAGACAGAGACAGAGACAGAGACGGAGACAAAGACCGAGACAGAGACAGAGACAGAGACAGAGACAGAGACGGAGACAGAGGCAGAGACAGAGCCAGGGACAGAGACAGATACAGAGACAGAGACAGAGACGGAGACAGTGACAGAGACAGAGACAGAGACAGAGACACAGACAGAGACACAGACAGAGACGGAGACAAAGACCGAGACAGACGCAGAGACTGAGACAGAGGCAGAGACAGAGACAGAGACAGAGACAGAGACAGAGACAGTGACAGAGACAGAGACAGAGACAGAGACACAGATAGAGACGCAGACGGAGATAGGGGCAGAGACAGAGCCAGGGACAGAGACAGATACAGAGACAGAGACAGAGACGGAGACAAAGACAGAGGAAGAGACAGCAACAGAGGCAGAGACAGAAACAGAGACAGAGACAGATACGGGGACAGAGACAGAGGCAGAGACACAGACAGAGACAGAGACAGAGACGGAGACAGAGACAGGGACTGCGACAGAGACAGAGACAGCGGCAGAGACAGAGACGGCGACAGAGACAGAGACGGAGACGGAGATAGAGGCAGAGGCAGAGACAGAGACGGAGACAGAGGCAGAGACAGAGCCAAGGACAGAGACAGAAACAGAGACAGAGACAGAGACGGAGACGGTGACAGAGACAGAGACAGAGACAGAGACAGAGACAGAGGCAGAGACAGAGACAGATACAGAGACAGAGACAGAGACGGAGACAAAGACAGAGGAAGAGACAGCAACAGAGGCAGAGACAGAAACAGAGACAGAGACAGATACGGGGACAGAGACAGAGGCAGAGACAGAGACAGAGACGGAGACAGTGACAGAGACAGAGACAGAGACAGAGACAGAGACAGAGACAGAGGCAGAGACAGAGACAGAGACAGAGACAGAGACAGAGACAGAGACAGAGACAGAGACAGAGACGGAGACGGGGATAGAGGCAGAGACAGAGCCAGGGACAGAGACAGATACAGAGACACAGACAGAGACGGAGACAGTGACAGGGACAGAGACAGAGACAGAGACAGAGACGGAGACAAGGACCGAGACAGACGCAGAGACTGAGGCAGAGATAGAGACAGAGACAGAGACAGAGACAGAGACAGTGACAGAGACAGAGACAGAGACAGAGACAGAGACGGAGACGGAGATAGAGGCAGAGGCAGAGACAGAGACGGAGACAGAGGCAGAGACAGAGCCAAGGACAGAGACAGAAACAGAGACAGAGACAGAGACGGAGACGGTGACAGAGACAGAGACAGAGACAGAGACAGAGACAGAGGCAGAGACAGAGACAGATACAGAGACAGAGACAGAGACGGAGACAAAGACAGAGGAAGAGACAGCAACAGAGGCAGAGACAGAAACAGAGACAGAGACAGATACGGGGACAGAGACAGAGGCAGAGACAGAGACAGAGACGGAGACAGTGACAGAGACAGAGACAGAGACAGAGACAGAGACAGAGACAGAGGCAGAGACAGAGACAGAGACAGAGACAGAGACAGAGACAGAGACAGAGACAGAGACAGAGACGGAGACGGGGATAGAGGCAGAGACAGAGCCAGGGACAGAGACAGATACAGAGACACAGACAGAGACGGAGACAGTGACAGGGACAGAGACAGAGACAGAGACAGAGACGGAGACAAGGACCGAGACAGACGCAGAGACTGAGGCAGAGATAGAGACAGAGACAGAGACAGAGACAGAGACAGTGACAGAGACAGAGACAGAGACAGAGACAGAGACGGAGACGGAGATAGAGGCAGAGGCAGATACAGAGACGGAGACAGAGGCAGAGACAGAGACAGAGACGGAGACAGAGACAGAGACAGAGACAGAGACAGAGACAGAGACAGAGACAGAGACAGAGACAGAGACAGAGACAGAGACAGAGACAGAGACAGAGACAGAGACAGAGACAGAGACAGAGACAGAGACAGAGACAGAGACAGAGACAGAGACAGAGACAGAGACAGAGACAGAGACAGAGACGGAGATAAAGACCGAGACAGGAAAGAGACGGAGACAGAGGCAGAGACAGAGCCAGGGACAGAGACGGAGACCGCGACAGAGGGAGAGACAGCGACAGAGACAGAGACAGAGACAGAGGCAGAGCCAGGGACAGAGACGGAGACAGAGACAGAGACAGAGACAGAGACAGAGAGAGAGACAGAGACAGAGGCAGAGACAGAGACAGAGACGGAGACAGAGACAGAGACAGAGACAGAGACAGAGAGAGAGACAGAGACAGAGACAGAGATAGACACAGAGACAGAGACAGAGACAGAGACAGAGACAGAGACAGAGACAGAGACAGACGCAGAGACTGAGACAGAGGCAGAGACAGAGACAGAGACAGAGACAGTGACAGAGACAGAGACAGAGACAGAGACAGAGACAGAGACATAGACAGAGACAGAGATAGAGACGGAGACAAAGACCGAGACAGAGACATAGACGGAGACAGAGGCAGAGACAGAACCAGGGACAGAGACGGAGACAGGGACAGAGGGAGAGACAGCGACAGAGACAGAGACAGAGACAGAGACAGAGGCAGAGGCAGAGACAGAGACAGAGACAGAGACAGAGACAGAGACAGGGACAGAGACAGAGACAGAGACAGAGACAGAGACAGAGACAGAGACAGAGACAGAGACAGAGACAGAGACAGACACAGACACAGAGACAGAGACAGAGATAGAGACAGAGACAGAGACAGAGACAGAGACAGAGACAGAGACAGAGACAGAGACAGAGACAGAGACAGAGACAGACACAGACACAGAGACAGATACAGAGACAGAGACAGAGACAGAGACAGAGACAGAGAGAGAGACAGAGACAGAGACAGAGATAGACACAGAGACAGAGACAGAGACAGAGACAGAGACAGAGACAGAGACAGAGACAGAGACAGAGACAGAGACAGAGACAGAGACAGAGACAGAGACAGAGACAGAGACAGAGACAGAGACAGAGACAGAGACAGAGACAGAGACAGAGACAGAGACAGAGACAGAGACAGAGACAGAGACAGAGACAGAGACAGAGACAGAGACAGAGACAGAGACAGAGACAGAGACAGAGACAGAGACAGAGACAGAGACAGAGACAGAGACAGAGACAGAGACAGAGACAGAGACAGAGACAGAGACAGAGACAGAGACAGAGACAGAGACAGAGACGGAGACGGAGATAGAGGCAGAGACGGAGCCAGGGACAGAGACAGAGACAGATACAGTGACAGAGACAGAGACGGAGACAGTGACAGATACAGAGATAGAGACAGAGACAGAGACGGAGACAAAGACCGAGACAGACGCAGAGACTGAGGCAGAGGCAGAGACGGAGACAGAGACAGAGACAGAGACAGAGACAGAGACAGAGACAGAGACAGAGACAGAGACAGAGACAGAGACGGAGACAAAGACAGAGGCAGAGACAGAGACAGAGACAGAGACAGTGACAGAGACAGAGACAGAGACAGAGACAGAGACAGAGATAGAGACGGAGACAAAGACCGAGACAGAGACAGAGACGGAGACAGAGGCAGAGACAGAACCAGGGACAGAGACGGAGACAGGGACAGAGGGAGAGACAGCGACAGAGACAGAGACAGAGACAAAGGCAGAGGCAGAGGCAGAGACAGAGACAGAGAGAGAGACAGAGTCAGAGACAGAGACGGAGACAAAGACCGAGACAGACGCAGAGACTGAGACAGAGGCAGAGACAGAGACAGAGACAGAGACAGAGACAGTGACGGAGACAGAGACAGAGACAGAGACAGAGACAGAGACAGAGACAGAGACATAGACAGAGACAGAGATAGAGACGGAGACAGAGGCAGAGACAGAGACAGAGACAGAGACAGAGACAGAGACAGAGACAGAGACAGAGACGGAGACGGAGATAGAGGCAGAGACAGAGACAGGGACAGAGACAGATACAGAGACAGAGACAGAGACGGAGACAGTGACAGAGACAGAGACAGAGACAGAGACAGAGACAGAGACAGAGACAGAGACAGAGGTAGAGACAGAGCCAGGGACAGAGACAGAGACAGAGACAGAGACAGAGACAGAGACGGAGTCGGAGATAGAGGCAGAGACAGAGCCAGGGACAGAGACAGATACAGAGACAGACGCAGAGGCAGAGGCAGAGACAGAGACAGAGACAGAGACAGAGACAGAGACAGAGACAGAGACAGAGACAGAGACAGAGACAGAGACAGAGACAGAGACAGAGACAGAGACAGAGACAGAGACAGAGACAGAGACAGAGACGGAGACAGAGGCAGAGACAGAGCCAGGGACAGAGACAGAGGCAGAGGCAGAGGCAGAGACAGAGACAGGGACAGAGACGGAGACAGAGACCGAGACAGAGACAGAGACAGAGACAGAGACAGAGACGGCAGAGGCAGAGACAGAGCCAGGGACAGAGACAGATACAGAGACAGAGACAGAGACGGAGACAGTGACAGAGACAGAGACAGAGACAGAGACGGAGACAAACACCGAGACAGACGCAGAGACTGAGACAGAGGCAGAGACAGAGACAGAGACAGAGACAGTGACAAAGACAGAGACAGAGACAGAGACAGAGACAGAGACATAGACAGAGACAGAGATATAGACGGAGACAAAGACCGAGACAGAGACAGAGACGGAGACAGAGGCAGAGACAGAACCAGGGACAGAGACGGAGACAGGGACAGAGGGAGAGACAGCGACAGAGACAGAGAGAGAGACAGAGGCAGAGGCAGAGGCAGAGACAGAGACAGAGACAGAGACAGAGACAGAGACAGAGACAGAGACAGAGACAGAGACAGAGACAGAGACAGAGACAGAGACGGAGAAAGAGGCAGAGACAGAGCCAGGGACAGAGACAGATACAGAGACAGAGGCAGAGACAGAGACAGAGACAGAGACAGAGACAGAGACGGAGACGGAGATAGAGGCAGAGACAGAGCCAGGGACAGAGACAGATACAGAGACAGAGACGGAGACAGAGGCAGAGACAGAGCCAGGGACAGAGACACATACAGAGACAGAGGCAGAGGCAGAGGCAGAGACAGAGACAGAGACAGAGACGGAGACAAAGACCGAGACAGAGACAGAGACAGAGACAGAGACAGAGACAGAGACAGAGACGGAGGCAAAGACAGAGACAGAGACGGAGACAAAGAAAGAGACAGAGACAGAGACGGAGACAGAGGCAGAGACAGAGACAGAGACAGAGACAGAGACAGAGACAGAGACAGAGACAGAGACAGAGACAGAGACAGAGACGGAGACGGAGATAGAGGCAGAGGCAGATATAGAGACAGAGACAGAGACAGAGACAGAGACAGAGACAGAGACAGAGACAGAGACAGAGACGGAGATAAAGACCGAGACAGAGACAGAGATGGAGACAGAGGCAGAGACAGAGCCAGGGACAGAGACGGAGACCGAGACAGAGGGAGAGACAGCGACAGAGACAGAGACAGAGACAGAGGCAGAGACAGAGACAGAGACAGAGACAGAGACAGAGACAGAGACAGAGACAGAGACAGAGACAGAGACAGAGACAGAGACAGAGATAGAGACAGAGACAGAGACAGAGACAGAGACAGAGACAGAGACAGAGACAGAGACAGAGACAGAGACAGAGACAGAGACAGAGACAGAGACAGAGACAGAGACAGATACAGAGACGGAGACGGAGATAGAGGCAGAGACGGAGCCAGGGACAGAGACAGATACAGTGACAGAGACAGAGACGGAGACAGTGACAGATACAGAGATAGAGACAGAGACAGAGACGGAGACAAAGACCGAGACAGACGCAGAGACTGAGGCAGAGGCAGAGACGGAGACAGAGACAGAGACAGAGACAGAGACAGAGACAGAGACAGAGACAGAGACAGAGACAGAGACAGAGACAGAGACAGAGGGAGAGACAGCGACAGAGACAGAGACAGAGACAGAGGCAGAGACAGAGACAGAGACAGAGACAGAGACAGAGACAGAGACAGAGACAGAGACAGAGACAGAGACAGAGACAGAGACAGAGACGGAGACGGATATAGAGGCAGAGACAGAGCCAGGGACAGAGACAGATACAGAGACAGAGACAGAGACAGAGACAGAGACAGAGACAGAGACAGAGACAGAGACAGAGGCAGATACAGAGACAGAGACAGAGACAGAGACAGAGACAGAGACAGAGACAGAGACAGAGACAGAGACAGAGACAGATACAGAGACGGAGACGGAGATAGAGGCAGAGACAGAGCCAGGGACAGAGACACATACAGTGACAGAGACAGAGACGGAGACAGTGACAGAGACAGGGATAGAGACAGAGACAGAGACGGAGACAAAGACCGAGACAGACGCAGAGACTGAGGCAGTGGCAGAGACAGAGACAGAGACAGAGACAGAGACAGAGACAGAGACAGAGACAGAGACAGAGACAGAGACAGAGACAGAGACAGAGACAGAGACAGAGACAGAGACAGAGACAGAGACAGAGACGGAGACAAAGACAGAGGAAGGGACAGCAACAGAGGCAGAGACAGAAACAGGGACAGAGACAGATACGGGGACAGAGACAGAGGCAGAGACAGAGACAGAGACAGAGACAGAGACGGAGACAGAGCCAGGGACAGAGACAGATACAGAGACAGAGACAGAGACGGAGACAGTGACAGAGACAGAGACAGAGACAGAGACAGAGACAGAGACAGAGACAGAGACAGAGACGGAGGCAAACACCGAGACGGACGCAGAGACTGAGACAGAGGCAGAGACAGAGACAGAGACAGAGACAGTGACAGCGACAGAGACAGAGACAGAGACAGAGACAGAGACATAGACAGAGACAGAGATAGAGACGGAGACAAAGACCGAGACAGAGACATAGACGGAGACAGAGGCAGAGACAGAACCAGGGACAGAGACGGAGACAGGGACAGAGGGAGAGACAGCGACAGAGACAGAGACAGAGACAGAGACAGAGGCAGAGGCAGAGGCAGAGACAGAGACAGAGACAGAGACAGAGACAGGGACAGAGACAGAGACAGAGACAGAGACAGAGACAGAGACAGAGACAGAGACAGAGACAGAGACAGAGACAGAGACAGAGACAGACACAGAGACAGAGACAGAGATAGAGACAGAGACAGAGATAGACACAGAGACAGAGACAGAGACAGAGACAGAGACAGAGACAGAGGCAGAGACAGAGACAGAGACAGAGACAGTGACAGAGACAGAGACAGAGGCAGAGACAGAGACATAGACAGAGACAGAGATAGAGACGGAGACAAAGACCGAGACAGAGACAGAGACGGAGACAAAGACCGAGACAGACGCAGAGACTGAGGCAGAGGCAGAGACGGAGACAGAGACAGAGACAGTGACAGAGACAGAGACAGAGGCAGAGACAGAGACAGAGACAGAGACAGAGACAGAGGGAGAGACAGCGACAGAGACAGAGACAGAGACAGAGACAGAGGCAGAGACAGAGACGGAGACAGAGGCAGAGACAGAACCAGGGACAGAGACGGAGACAGGGACAGAGGGAGAGACAGCGACAGAGACGGAGACAGAGACAGAGGCAGAGGCAGAGGCAGAGACAGAGACAGAGACAGAGACAGAGACAGAGACAGGGACAGAGACAGAGACAGAGACAGAGACAGAGACAGAGACAGAGACAGAGACGGAGACAAAGACAGAGGCAGAGACAGAGACAGAGACAGAGACAGTGACAGAGACAGAGACAGAGACAGAGACAGAGACAGAGATAGAGACGGAGACAAAGACCGAGACAGAGACAGAGACGGAGACAGAGGCAGAGACAGAACCAGGGACAGAGACGGAGACAGGGACAGAGGGAGAGACAGCGACAGAGACAGAGACAGAGACAAAGGCAGAGGCAGAGGCAGAGACAGAGACAGAGAGAGAGACAGAGTCAGAGACAGAGACGGAGACAAAGACCGAGACAGACGCAGAGACTGAGACAGAGGCAGAGACAGAGACAGAGACAGAGACAGAGACAGAGACAGTGACGGAGACAGAGACAGAGACAGAGACAGAGACAGAGACAGAGACAGAGACAGAGACATAGACAGAGACAGAGATAGAGACGGAGACAGAGGCAGTGACAGAGACAGAGACAGAGACAGAGACAGAGACAGAGACAGAGACAGAGACGGAGACGGAGATAGAGGCAGAGACAGAGACAGGGACAGAGACAGATACAGAGACAGAGACAGAGACGGAGACAGTGACAGAGACAGAGACAGAGACAGAGACAGAGACAGAGACAGAGGCAGAGACAGAGCCAGGGACAGAGACAGAGACAGAGACAGAGACAGAGACAGAGACAGAGACGGAGTCGGAGATAGAGGCAGAGACAGAGCCAGGGACAGAGACAGATACAGAGACAGACGCAGAGGCAGAGGCAGAGACGGAGACAGAGACAGAGACAGAGACAGAGACAGAGACAGAGACAGAGGCAGAGACAGAGACAGAGACAGAGACAGAGACAGAGGGAGAGACAGCGACAGAGACAGAGACAGAGACAGAGACAGAGGCAGAGACAGAGACGGAGACAGAGGCAGAGACAGAACCAGGGACAGAGACGGAGACAGGGACAGAGGGAGAGACAGCGACAGAGACGGAGACAGAGACAGAGGCAGAGGCAGAGGCAGAGACAGAGACAGAGACAGAGACAGAGACAGAGACAGGGACAGAGACAGAGACAGAGACAGAGACAGAGACAGAGACAGAGACAGAGACGGAGACAAAGACAGAGGCAGAGACAGAGACAGAGACAGAGACAGTGACAGAGACAGAGACAGAGACAGAGACAGAGATAGAGACGGAGACAAAGACCGAGACAGAGACAGAGACGGAGACAGAGGCAGAGACAGAACCAGGGACAGAGACGGAGACAGGGACAGAGGGAGAGACAGCGACAGAGACAGAGACAGAGACAAAGGCAGAGGCAGAGGCAGAGACAGAGACAGAGAGAGAGACAGAGTCAGAGACAGAGACGGAGACAGAGACGGAGGCAAACACCGAGACGGACGTAGAGACTGAGACAGAGGCAGAGACAGAGACAGAGACAGAGACAGTGACAGCGACAGAGACAGAGACAGAGACAGAGACAGAGACATAGACAGAGACAGAGATAGAGACGGAGACAAAGACCGAGACAGAGACATAGACGGAGACAGAGGCAGAGACAGAACCAGGGACAGAGACGGAGACAGGGACAGAGGGAGAGACAGCGACAGAGACAGAGACAGAGACAGAGACAGAGGCAGAGGCAGAGGCAGAGACAGAGACAGAGACAGAGACAGAGACAGGGACAGAGACAGAGACAGAGACAGAGACAGAGACAGAGACAGAGACAGAGACAGAGACAGAGACAGAGACAGAGACAGAGACAGACACAGAGACAGAGACAGAGATAGAGACAGAGACAGAGATAGACACAGAGACAGAGACAGAGACAGAGACAGAGACAGAGACAGAGACAGAGGCAGAGACAGAGACAGAGACAGAGACAGTGACAGAGACAGAGACAGAGGCAGAGACAGAGACATAGACAGAGACAGAGATAGAGACGGAGACAAAGACCGAGACAGAGACAGAGACGGAGACAAAGACCGAGACGGACGCAGAGACTGAGGCAGAGGCAGAGACGGAGACAGAGACAGAGACAGAGACAGAGACAGAGACAGAGGCAGAGGGAGAGACAGCGACAGAGACAGAGACAGAGACAGAGACAGAGGCAGAGACAGAGACGGAGACAGAGGCAGAGA
This sequence comes from Megachile willughbiella, assembly GCA_945859595.2. Classification (NCBI taxonomy): domain Eukaryota; kingdom Metazoa; phylum Arthropoda; class Insecta; order Hymenoptera; family Megachilidae; genus Megachile; species Megachile willughbiella. Next base: position 816,847 of record CAMAOD020000301.1, read on the forward strand.
CAGAACCAGGGACAGAGACGGAGACAGGGACAGAGGGAGAGACAGCGACAGAGACGGAGACAGAGACAGAGGCAGAGGCAGAGGCAGAGACAGAGACAGAGACAGAGACAGAGACAGAGACAGGGACAGAGACAGAGACAGAGACAGAGACAGAGACAGAGACAGAGACAGAGACGGAGACAAAGACAGAGGCAGAGACAGAGACAGAGACAGAGACAGTGACAGAGACAGAGACAGAGACAGAGACAGAGATAGAGACGGAGACAAAGACCGAGACAGAGACAGAGACGGAGACAGAGGCAGAGACAGAACCAGGGACAGAGACGGAGACAGGGACAGAGGGAGAGACAGCGACAGAGACAGAGACAGAGACAAAGGCAGAGGCAGAGGCAGAGACAGAGACAGAGAGAGAGACAGAGTCAGAGACAGAGACGGAGACAAAGACCGAGACAGACGCAGAAACTGAGACAGAGGCAGAGACAGAGACAGAGACAGAGACAGAGACAGTGACGGAGACAGAGACAGAGACAGAGACAGAGACAGAGACAGAGACAGAGACAGAGACATAGGCAGAGACAGAGATAGAGACGGAGACAGAGGCAGAGACAGAGACAGAGACAGAGACAGAGACAGAGACAGAGACAGAGACAGAGACAGAGACAGAGACAGAGACAGAGACAGAGACAGAGACAGAGACAGAGACAGAGACAGAGACAGAGACAGAGACAGAGACAGAGACAGAGACAGAGACGGAGACAGAGGCAGAGACAGAGCCAGGGACAGAGACAGATACAGAGACAGAGGCAGAGGCAGAGGCAGAGACAGAGACAGGGACAGAGACGGAGACAGAGACCGAGACAGAGACAGAGACAGAGACAGAGACAGAGACGGCAGAGGCAGAGACAGAGCCAGTGACAGAGACAGATACAGAGACAGAGACAGAGACGGAGACAGTGACAGAGACAGAGACAGAGACAGAGACGGAGACAAACACCGAGACAGACGCAGAGACTGAGACAGAGGCAGAGACAGAGACAGAGACAGAGACAGTGACAAAGACAGAGACAGAGACAGAGACAGAGACAGAGACATAGACAGAGACAGAGATATAGACGGAGACAAAGACCGAGACAGAGACAGAGACGGAGACAGAGGCAGAGACAGAACCAGGGACAGAGACGGAGACAGGGACAGAGGGAGAGACAGCGACAGAGACAGAGAGAGAGACAGAGGCAGAGGCAGAGGCAGAGACAGAGACAGAGACAGAGACAGAGACAGAGACAGAGACAGAGACGGAGATAAAGACCGAGACAGAGACAGAGATGGAGACAGAGGCAGAGACAGAGCCAGGGACAGAGACGGAGACCGAGACAGAGGGAGAGACAGCGACAGAGACAGAGACAGAGACAGAGGCAGAGACAGAGACAGAGACAGAGACAGAGACAGAGACAGAGACAGAGACAGAGACAGAGACAGAGACAGAGACAGAGACAGAGACAGAGACAGAGACAGAGACAGAGACAGAGATAGAGACAGAGACAGAGACAGAGACAGAGACAGAGACAGAGACAGAGACAGAGACAGAGACAGGGACAGAGACAGAGACAGAGACAGAGACAGAGACAGAGACAGAGACAGATACAGAGACGGAGACGGAGATAGAGGCAGAGACGGAGCCAGGGACAGAGACAGATACAGTGACAGAGACAGAGACGGAGACAGTGACAGATACAGAGATAGAGACAGAGACAGAGACGGAGACAAAGACCGAGACAGACGCAGAGACTGAGGCAGAGGCAGAGACGGAGACAGAGACAGAGACAGAGACAGAGACAGAGACAGAGACAGAGACAGAGACAGAGACAGAGACAGAGACGGAGACAAAGACAGAGGAAGGGACAGCAACAGAGGCAGAGACAGAAACAGGGACAGAGACAGATACGGGGACAGAGACAGAGGCAGAGACAGAGACAGAGACAGAGACAGAGACGGAGACAGAGACAGTGACAGAGACAAAGACAGAGACAGAGACAGAGACGGAGACGGAGATAGAGGCAGAGACAGAGCCAGGGACAGAGACAGATACAGAGACAGAGACAGAGACAGAGACAGAGACAGAGACAGAGACAGAGACAGAGGCAGATACAGAGACAGAGACAGAGACAGAGACAGAGACAGAGACAGAGACAGAGACAGAGACAGAGACAGAGACAGAGACAGAGACAGAGACAGATACAGAGACGGAGACGGAGATAGAGGCAGAGACAGAGCCAGGGACAGAGACACATACAGTGACAGAGACAGAGACGGAGACAGTGACAGAGACAGGGATAGAGACAGAGACAGAGACGGAGACAAAGACCGAGACAGACGCAGAGACTGAGGCAGTGGCAGAGACAGAGACAGAGACAGAGACAGAGACAGAGACAGAGACAGAGACAGAGACAGAGACAGAGACAGAGACAGAGACAGAGACAGAGACAGAGACAGAGACGGAGACAAAGACAGAGGAAGGGACAGCAACAGAGGCAGAGACAGAAACAGGGACAGAGACAGATACGGGGACAGAGACAGAGGCAGAGACAGAGACAGAGACAGAGACAGAGACGGAGACAGAGCCAGGGACAGAGACAGATACAGAGACAGAGACAGAGACGGAGACAGTGACAGAGACAGAGACAGAGACAGAGACAGAGACAGAGACAGAGACAGAGACGGAGGCAAACACCGAGACGGACGCAGAGACTGAGACAGAGGCAGAGACAGAGACAGAGACAGAGACAGTGACAGCGACAGAGACAGAGACAGAGACAGAGACAGAGACATAGACAGAGACAGAGATAGAGACGGAGACAAAGACCGAGACAGAGACATAGACGGAGACAGAGGCAGAGACAGAACCAGGGACAGAGACGGAGACAGGGACAGAGCGAGAGACAGCGACAGAGACAGAGACAGAGACAGAGACAGAGGCAGAGGCAGAGGCAGAGACAGAGACAGAGACAGAGACAGAGACAGGGACAGAGACAGAGACAGAGGCAGAGACAGAGACAGAGACAGAGACAGAGACAGAGACAGAGACAGAGACAGACACAGAGACAGACACAGAGACAGAGACAGAGATAGAGACAGAGACAGAGATAGACACAGAGACAGAGACAGAGACAGAGACAGAGACAGAGACAGAGGCAGAGACAGAGACAGAGACAGAGACAGTGACAGAGACAGAGACAGAGGCAGAGACAGAGACATAGACAGAGACAGAGATAGAGACGGAGACAAAGACCGAGACAGAGACAGAGACGGAGACAAAGACCGAGACAGACGCAGAGACTGAGGCAGAGGCAGAGACGGAGACAGAGACAGAGACAGAGACAGAGACAGAGACAGAGACAGAGGCAGAGACAGAGACAGAGACAGAGACAGAGACAGAGGGAGAGACAGCGACAGAGACAGAGACAGAGACAGAGACAGAGGCAGAGACAGAGACGGAGACAGAGGCAGAGACAGAACCAGGGACAGAGACGGAGACAGGGACAGAGGGAGAGACAGCGACAGAGACAGAGACAGAGACAGAGGCAGAGGCAGAGGCAGAGACAGAGACAGAGACAGAGACAGAGACAGAGACAGGGACAGAGACAGAGACAGAGACAGAGACAGAGACAGAGACAGAGACAGAGACAGAGACGGAGACAAAGACAGAGGCAGAGACAGAGACAGAGACAGAGACAGTGACAGAGACAGAGACAGAGACAGAGATAGAGACGGAGACAAAGACCGAGACAGAGACAGAGACGGAGACAGAGGCAGAGACAGAACCAGGGACAGAGACGGAGACAGGGACAGAGGGAGAGACAGCGACAGAGACAGAGACAGAGACAAAGGCAGAGGCAGAGGCAGAGACAGAGACAGAGAGAGAGACAGAGTCAGAGACAGAGACGGAGACAAAGACCGAGACAGACGCAGAGACTGAGACAGAGGCAGAGACAGAGACAGAGACAGAGACAGAGACAGTGACGGAGACAGAGACAGAGACAGAGACAGAGACAGAGACAGAGACAGAGACAGAGACATAGACAGAGACAGAGATAGAGACGGAGACAGAGGCAGAGACAGAGACAGAGACAGAGACAGAGACAGAGACAGAGACAGAGACAGAGACGGAGACGGAGATAGAGGCAGAGACAGAGACAGGGACAGAGACAGATACAGAGACAGAGACAGAGACGGAGACAGTGACAGAGACAGAGACAGAGACAGAGACAGAGACAGAGACAGAGGCAGAGACAGAGCCAGGGACAGAGACAGAGACAGAGACAGAGACAGAGACAGAGACGGAGTCGGAGATAGAGGCAGAGACAGAGCCAGGGACAGAGACAGATACAGAGACAGACGCAGAGGCAGAGGCAGAGACAGAGACAGAGACAGAGACAGAGACAGAGACAGAGACAGAGACAGAGACAGAGACAGAGACAGAGACAGAGACAGAGACAGAGACAGAGACAGAGACAGAGACAGAGACAGAGACAGAGACAGAGACAGAACCAGGGACAGAGACGGAGACAGGGACAGAGGGAGAGACAGCGACAGATACAGAGACAGAGGCAGAGGCAGAGGCAGAGACAGAGACAGGGACAGAGACGGAGACAGAGACCGAGACAGAGACAGAGACAGAGACAGAGACAGAGACGGCAGAGGCAGAGACAGAGCCAGGGACAGAGACAGATACAGAGACAGAGACAGAGACGGAGACAGTGACAGAGACAGAGACAGAGACAGAGACGGAGACAAACACCGAGACAGACGCAGAGACAGAGACAGAGACAGAGACAGTGACAAAGACAGAGACAGAGACAGAGACAGAGACAGAGACATAGACAGAGACAGAGATATAGACGGAGACAAAGACCGAGACAGAGACAGAGACGGAGACAGAGGCAGAGACAGAACCAGGGACAGAGACGGAGACAGGGACAGAGGGAGAGACAGCGACAGAGACAGAGAGAGAGACAGAGGCAGAGGCAGAGGCAGAGACAGAGACAGAGACAGAGACAGAGACAGAGACAGAGACAGAGACAGAGACAGAGACAGAGACAGAGACAGAGACAGAGACGGAGAAAGAGGCAGAGACAGAGCCAGGGACAGAGACAGATACAGAGACAGAGGCAGAGACAGAGACAGAGACAGAGACAGAGACAGAGACGGAGACGGAGATAGAGGCAGAGACAGAGCCAGGGACAGAGACAGATACAGAGACAGAGACGGAGACAGAGGCAGAGACAGAGCCAGGGACAGAGACACATACAGAGACAGAGGCAGAGGCAGAGGCAGAGACAGAGACAGAGACAGAGACGGAGACAAAGACCGAGACAGAGACAGAGACAGAGACAGAGACAGAGACAGAGACAGAGACGGAGGCAAAGACAGAGACAGAGACGGAGACAAAGAAAGAGACAGAGACAGAGACGGAGACAGAGGCAGAGACAGAGACAGAGACAGAGACAGTGACAGAGACAGAGCCAGAGGCAGAGACAGAGACAGAGACAAAGACAGAGACAGAGATAGAGACGGAGACAAAGACCGAGACAGAGACAGAGACGGAGACAGAGGCAGAGACAGAACCAGGGACAGAGACGGAGACAGGGACAGAGACAAAGGCAGAGGCAGAGGCAGAGACAGAGACAGAGACAGAGACAGAGTCAGAGACAGAGACGGAGACAAAGACCGAGACAGACGCAGAGACTGAGACAGAGGCAGAGACAGAGACAGAGACAGAGACAGAGACAGTGACAGAGACAAAGACAGAGACAGAGACAGAGACGGAGACGGAGATAGAGGCAGAGACAGAGCCAGGGACAGAGACAGATACAGAGACAGACGCAGAGACAGAGACGGCGACAGAGACAGAGACGGAGACGGAGATAGAGGCAGAGACAGAGACAGAGACGGAGACAGAGGCACAGACAGAGCCAGGGACAGAGACAGAAACAGAGACAGAGACAGAGACGGAGACAGTGACAGAGACAGAGACAGAGACAGAGACAGAGACAGAGACAGAGACAGAGACAGAGACAGAGACAGAGACAGAGACGGAGACGGAGATAGAGGCAGAGGCAGATATAGAGACAGAGACAGAGACAGAGACAGAGACAGAGACAGAGACAGAGACAGAGACGGAGATAAAGACCGAGACAGAGATAGAGATGGAGACAGAGGCAGAGACAGAGCCAGGGACAGAGACGGAGACCGAGACAGAGGGAGAGACAGCGACAGAGACAGAGACAGAGACAGAGGCAGAGACAGAGACAGAGACAGAGACAGAGACAGAGACAGAGACAGAGACAGAGACAGAGACAGAGACAGAGACAGAGACAGAGACAGAGGCAGAGACAGAGACAGAGACAGAGACAGTGACAGAGACAGAGACAGAGACAGAGACGGCGACAGAGACAGAGACGGAGACGGAGATAGAGGCAGAGACAGAGACAGAGACGGAGACAGAGGCACAGACAGAGCCAGGGACAGAGACAGAAACAGAGACAGAGACAGAGACGGAGACAGTGACAGAGACAGAGACAGAGACAGAGACAGAGACAGAGACAGAGACAGAGACAGAGACAGAGACAGAGACGGAGACGGAGATAGAGGCAGAGGCAGATATAGAGACAGAGACAGAGACAGAGACAGAGACAGAGACAGAGACAGAGACAGAGACGGAGATAAAGACCGAGACAGAGATAGAGATGGAGACAGAGGCAGAGACAGAGCCAGAGACAGAGACGGAGACCGAGACAGAGGGAGAGACAGCGACAGAGACAGAGACAGAGACAGAGACAGAGACAGAGACAGAGACAGAGACAGAGACAGAGACAGAGACAGAGACAGAGACAGAGACAGAGACAGAGACGGAGACGGAGATAGAGGCAGAGGCAGATATAGAGACAGAGACAGAGACAGAGACAGAGACAGAGACAGAGACAGAGGCAGAGACAGAGACAGAGACAGAGACAGAGACAGAGACAGAGACAGAGACAGAGACAGAGACATAGACAGAGACAGAGATAGAGACGGAGACAGAGGCAGAGACAGAGACAGAGACAGAGACAGAGACAGAGACAGAGACAGAGACAGAGACAGAGACGGAGAAAGAGGCAGAGACAGAGCCAGGGACAGAGACAGATACAGAGACAGAGGCAGAGACAGAGACAGAGACAGAGACAGAGACAGAGACGGAGACGGAGATAGAGGCAGAGACAGAGCCAGGGACAGAGACAGATACAGAGACAGAGACGGAGACAGAGGCAGAGACAGAGCCAGGGACAGAGACACATACAGAGACAGAGGCAGAGGCAGAGGCAGAGACAGAGACAGAGACAGAGACGGAGACAAAGACCGAGACAGAGACAGAGACAGAGACAGAGACAGAGACGGAGGCAAAGACAGAGACAGAGACGGAGACAAAGAAAGAGACAGAGACAGAGACGGAGACAGAGGCAGAGACAGAGACAGAGACAGAGACAGAGACAGAGACAGAGACAGAGACAGAGACAGAGACAGAGACAGAGACAGAGACAGAGACAGAGACAGAGACAGAGACAGAGACAGAGGCAGAGACAGAGACGGAGACGGAGACAGACGCAGAGACTGAGGCAGAGGCAGATACAGAGACAGAGACAGAGACAGAGACAGTGACAGAGACAGAGACAGAGACAGAGACGGAGACGGAGATAGAGGCAGAGGCAGATATAGAGACAGAGACAGAGACAGAGACAGAGACAGAGACAGAGACAGAGACAGAGACGGAGATAAAGACCGAGACAGAGACAGAGATGGAGACAGAGGCAGAGACAGAGCCAGGGACAGAGACGGAGACCGAGACAGAGGGAGAGACAGCGACAGAGACAGAGACAGAGACAGAGGCAGAGACAGAGACAGAGACAGAGACAGAGACAGAGACAGAGACAGAGACAGAGACAGAGACAGAGACAGAGACAGAGACAGAGACAGAGACAGAGACAGAGATAGAGACAGAGACAGAGACAGAGACAGAGACAGAGACAGAGACAGAGACAGAGACAGAGACAGAGACAGAGACAGAGACAGAGACAGAGACAGATACAGAGACGGAGACGGAGATAGAGGCAGAGACGGAGCCAGGGACAGAGACAGATACAGTGACAGAGACAGAGACGGAGACAGTGACAGATACAGAGATAGAGACAGAGACAGAGACGGAGACAAAGACCGAGACAGACGCAGAGACTGAGGCAGAGGCAGAGACGGAGACAGAGACAGAGACAGAGACAGAGACAGAGACAGAGACAGAGACAGAGACAGAGACAGAGACAGAGACAGAGGGAGAGACAGCGACAGAGACAGAGACAGAGACAGAGGCAGAGACAGAGACAGAGACAGAGACAGAGACAGAGACAGAGACAGAGACAGAGACAGAGACAGAGACAGAGACAGAGACAGAGACAGAGACAGAGACGGAGACGGAGATAGAGGCAGAGACAGAGCCAGGGACAGAGACAGATACAGAGACAGAGACAGAGACAGAGACAGAGACAGAGACAGAGACAGAGACAGAGGCAGATACAGAGACAGAGACAGAGACAGAGACAGAGACAGAGACAGAGACAGAGACAGAGACAGAGACAGAGACAGAGACAGAGACAGATACAGAGACGGAGACGGAGATAGAGGCAGAGACAGAGCCAGGGACAGAGACACATACAGTGACAGAGACAGGGATAGAGACAGAGACAGAGACGGAGACAAAGACCGAGACAGACGCAGAGACTGAGGCAGTGGCAGAGACAGAGACAGAGACAGAGACAGAGACAGAGACAGAGACAGAGACAGAGACAGAGACAGAGACAGAGACAGAGACAGAGACAGAGACGGAGACAAAGACAGAGGAAGGGACAGCAACAGAGGCAGAGACAGAAACAGGGACAGAGACAGATACGGGGACAGAGACAGAGGCAGAGACAGAGACAGAGACAGAGACAGAGACGGAGACAGAGCCAGGGACAGAGACAGATACAGAGACAGAGACAGAGACGGAGACAGTGACAGAGACAGAGACAGAGACAGAGACAGAGACAGAGACAGAGACAGAGACAGAGACGGAGGCAAACACCGAGACGGACGCAGAGACTGAGACAGAGGCAGAGACAGAGACAGAGACAGAGACAGTGACAGCGACAGAGACAGAGACAGAGACAGAGACAGAGACATAGACAGAGACAGAGATAGAGACGGAGACAAAGACCGAGACAGAGACATAGACGGAGACAGAGGCAGAGACAGAACCAGGGACAGAGACGGAGACAGGGACAGAGGGAGAGACAGCGACAGAGACAGAGACAGAGACAGAGACAGAGGCAGAGGCAGAGGCAGAGACAGAGACAGAGACAGAGACAGAGACAGGGACAGAGACAGAGACAGAGACAGAGACAGAGACAGAGACAGAGACAGAGACAGAGACAGAGACAGAGACAGAGACAGAGACAGAGACAGACACAGAGACAGAGACAGAGATAGAGACAGAGACAGAGATAGACACAGAGACAGAGACAGAGACAGAGACAGAGACAGAGACAGAGGCAGAGACAGAGACAGAGACAGAGACAGTGACAGAGACAGAGACAGAGGCAGAGACAGAGACATAGACAGAGACAGAGATAGAGACGGAGACAAAGACCGAGACAGAGACAGAGACGGAGACAAAGACCGAGACAGACGCAGAGACTGAGGCAGAGGCAGAGACGGAGACAGAGACAGAGACAGAGACAGAGACAGAGACAGAGGCAGAGACAGAGACAGAGACAGAGACAGAGACAGAGGGAGAGACAGCGACAGAGACAGAGACAGAGACAGAGACAGAGGCAGAGACAGAGACGGAGACAGAGGCAGAGACAGAACCAGGGACAGAGACGGAGACAGGGACAGAGGGAGAGACAGCGACAGAGACAGAGACAGAGACAGAGGCAGAGGCAGAGGCAGAGACAGAGACAGAGACAGAGACAGAGACAGAGACAGGGACAGAGACAGAGACAGAGACAGAGACAGAGACAGAGACAGAGACAGAGACGGAGACAAAGACAGAGGCAGAGACAGAGACAGAGACAGAGACAGTGACAGAGACAGAGACAGAGACAGAGACAGAGATAGAGACGGAGACAAAGACCGAGACAGAGACAGAGACGGAGACAGAGGCAGAGACAGAACCAGGGACAGAGACGGAGACAGGGACAGAGGGAGAGACAGCGACAGAGACAGAGACAGAGACAAAGGCAGAGGCAGAGGCAGAGACAGAGACAGAGAGAGAGACAGAGTCAGAGACAGAGACGGAGACAAAGACCGAGACAGACGCAGAGACTGAGACAGAGGCAGAGACAGAGACAGAGACAGTGACGGAGACAGAGACAGAGACAGAGACAGAGACAGAGACAGAGACAGAGACAGAGACAGAGACAGAGACAGAGACAGAGACATAGACAGAGACAGAGATAGAGACGGAGACAGAGGCAGAGACAGAGACAGAGACAGAGACAGAGACAGAGACAGAGACAGAGACAGAGACGGAGACGGAGATAGAGGCAGAGACAGAGACAGGGACAGAGACAGATACAGAGACAGAGACAGAGACGGAGACAGTGACAGAGACAGAGACAGAGACAGAGACAGAGACAGAGACAGAGGCAGAGACAGAGCCAGGGACAGAGACAGAGACAGAGACAGAGACAGAGACAGAGACGGAGTCGGAGATAGAGGCAGAGACAGAGCCAGGGACAGAGACAGATACAGAGACAGACGCAGAGGCAGAGGCAGAGACAGAGACAGAGACAGAGACAGAGACAGAGACAGAGACAGAGACAGAGACAGAGACAGAGACAGAGACAGAGACAGAGACAGAGACAGAGACAGAGACAGAGACAGAGACAGAGACAGAGACAGAGACGGAGACAGAGGCAGAGACAGAGCCAGGGACAGAGACAGATACAGAGACAGAGGCAGAGGCAGAGGCAGAGGCAGAGACAGAGACAGGGACAGAGACGGAGACAGAGACCGAGACAGAGACAGAGACAGAGACAGAGACAGAGACGGCAGAGGCAGGGACAGAGCCAGGGACAGAGACAGATACAGAGACAGAGACAGAGACGGAGACAGTGACAGAGACAGAGACAGAGACAGAGACGGAGACAAACACCGAGACAGACGCAGAGACTGAGACAGAGGCAGAGACAGAGACAGAGACAGAGACAGTGACAAAGACAGAGACAGAGACAGAGACAGAGACAGAGACATAGACAGAGACAGAGATATAGACGGAGACAAAGACCGAGACAGAGACAGAGACGGAGACAGAGGCAGAGACAGAACCAGGGACAGAGACGGAGACAGGGACAGAGGGAGAGACAGCGACAGAGACAGAGAGAGAGACAGAGGCAGAGGCAGAGGCAGAGACAGAGACAGAGACAGAGACAGAGACAGAGACAGAGACAGAGACAGAGACAGAGACAGAGACAGAGACAGAGACGGAGAAAGAGGCAGAGACAGAGCCAGGGACAGAGACAGATACAGAGACAGAGGCAGAGACAGAGACAGAGACAGAGACAGAGACAGAGACAGAGACGGAGACGGAGATAGAGGCAGAGACAGAGCCAGGGACAGAGACAGATACAGAGACAGAGACGGAGACAGAGGCAGAGACAGAGCCAGGGACAGAGACACATACAGAGACAGAGGCAGAGGCAGAGGCAGAGACAGAGACAGAGACAGAGACGGAGACAAAGACCGAGACAGAGACAGAGACAGAGACAGAGACAGAGACAGAGACAGAGACGGAGGCAAAGACAGAGACAGAGACGGAGACAAAGAAAGAGACAGAGACAGAGACGGAGACAGAGGCAGAGACAGAGACAGAGACAGAGACAGAGACAGAGACAGAGACAGAGACAGAGACAGAGACAGAGACAGAGACAGAGACAGAGACAGAGACAGAGGCAGAGACAGAGACGGAGACGGAGACAGACGCAGAGACTGAGGCAGAGGCAGAGACAGAGACAGAGACAGAGACAGAGACAGAGACAGTGACAGAGACAGAGACAGAGACAGAGACGGAGACGGAGATAGAGGCAGAGGCAGATATAGAGACAGAGACAGAGACAGAGACAGAGACAGAGACAGAGACAGAGACAGAGACAGAGACAGAGACAGAGACAGAGACAGAGACGGAGATAAAGACCGAGACAGAGACAGAGATGGTGACAGAGGCAGAGACAGAGCCAGGGACAGAGACGGAGACCGAGACAGAGGGAGAGACAGCGACAGAGACAGAGACAGAGACAGAGGCAGAGACAGAGACAGAGACAGAGACAGAGACAGAGACAGAGACAGAGACAGAGACAGAGACAGAGACAGAGACAGAGACAGAGACAGAGACAGAGACAGAGACAGAGATAGAGACAGAGACAGAGACAGAGACAGAGACAGAGACAGAGACAGAGATAGAGACAGAGACAGAGACAGAGACAGAGACAGAGACAGAGACAGAGACAGAGACAGAGACAGAGGCAGAGGCAGAGGCAGAGGCAGAGACAGAGACAGGGACAGAGACAGAGACTGAGACAGAGACAGAGACAGAGACAGAGACAGGGACAGAGACAGAGACAGAGGCAGAGACAGAGCCAGGGGCAGAGACAGATACAGAGACAGAGACAGAGACGGAGACAGTGACAGAGACAGAGACAGAGACAGAGACAGAGATAGAGACAGAGACAGAGACAGAGACAGAGACAGAGACAGAGACAGAGACAGAGGCAGAGGCAGAGGCAGAGACAGAGACAGAGACAGAGACAGAGACTGAGACAGAGACAGAGACAGAGACAGAGACAGGGACAGAGACAGAGACAGAGGCAGAGACAGAGCCAGGGGCAGAGACAGATACAGAGACAGAGACAGAGACGGAGACAGTGACAGAGACAGAGACAGAGACAGAGACAGAGACAGAGACGGAGACAAAGACCGAGACAGACGCAGAGACTGAGACAGAGGCAGAGACAGAGACAGAGACAGAGACAGAGACACTGACAGAGACAGAGACAGAGACAGAGACAGAGACATAGATAGAGACGCAGACGGAGATAGGGGCAGAGACAGAGCCAGGGACAGAGACAGATACAGAGACAGAGACAGAGACGGAGACAAAGACAGAGGAAGAGACAGCAACAGAGGCAGAGACAGAAACAGAGACAGAGACAGATACGGGGACAGAGACAGAGACGGAGACGGAGACGGAGATAGAGGCAGAGACAGAGACAGAGACGGAGACAGAGGCAGAGACAGAGACAGAGACAGAGACAGTGACAGAGACAGAGCCAGAGGCAGAGACAGAGACAGAGACAAAGACAGAGACAGAGATAGAGACGGAGACAAAGACCGAGACAGAGACAGAGACGGAGACAGAGGCAGAGACAGAACCAGGGACAGAGACGGAGACAGGGACAGAGACAAAGGCAGAGGCAGAGGCAGAGACAGAGACAGAGACAGAGACAGAGTCAGAGACAGAGACGGAGACAAAGACCGAGACAGACGCAGAGACTGAGACAGAGGCAGAGACAGAGACAGAGACAGAGACAGAGACAGAGACAGTGACAGAGACAAAGACAGAGACAGAGACAGAGACGGAGACGGAGATAGAGGCAGAGACAGAGCCAGGGACAGAGACAGATACAGAGACAGACGCAGAGACAGAGACGGCGACAGAGACAGAGACGGAGACGGAGATAGAGGCAGAGACAGAGACAGAGACGGAGACAGAGGCACAGACAGAGCCAGGGACAGAGACAGAAACAGAGACAGAGACAGAGACGGAGACAGTGACAGAGACAGAGACAGAGACAGAGACAGAGACAGAGACAGAGACAGAGACAGAGACAGAGACAGAGACAGAGACAGAGACGGAGACGGAGATAGAGGCAGAGGCAGATATAGAGACAGAGACAGAGACAGAGACAGAGACAGAGACAGAGACAGAGACAGAGACAGAGACGGAGATAAAGACCGAGACAGAGATAGAGATGGAGACAGAGGCAGAGACAGAGCCAGGGACAGAGACGGAGACCGAGACAGAGGGAGAGACAGCGACAGAGACAGAGACAGAGACAGAGGCAGAGACAGAGACAGAGACAGAGACAGAGACAGAGACAGAGACAGAGACAGAGACAGAGACAGAGACAGAGACAGAGACAGAGACAGAGGCAGAGATAGAGACAGAGACAGAGACAGTGACAGAGACAGAGACAGAGACAGAGACGGCGACAGAGACAGAGACGGAGACGGAGATAGAGGCAGAGACAGAGACAGAGACGGAGACAGAGGCACAGACAGAGCCAGGGACAGAGACAGAAACAGAGACAGAGACAGAGACGGAGACAGTGACAGAGACAGAGACAGAGACAGAGACAGAGACAGAGACAGAGACAGAGACAGAGACAGAGACAGAGACAGAGACGGAGACGGAGATAGAGGCAGAGGCAGATATAGAGACAGAGACAGAGACAGAGACAGAGACAGAGACAGAGACAGAGACAGAGACAGAGACAGAGACGGAGGTAAAGACCGAGACAGAGATAGAGATGGAGACAGAGGCAGAGACAGAGCCAGAGACAGAGACGGAGACCGAGACAGAGGGAGAGACAGCGACAGAGACAGAGACAGAGACAGAGGCAGAGACAGAGACAGAGACAGAGACAGAGACAGAGACAGAGACAGAGACAGAGACAGAGACAGAGACAGAGACGGAGACGGAGATAGAGGCAGAGGCAGATATAGAGACAGAGACAGAGACAGAGACAGAGACAGAGACTGAGACAGAGACAGAGACGGAGATAAAGACCGAGACAGAGATAGAGATGGAGACAGAGGCAGAGACAGAGCCAGGGACAGAGACGGAGACCGAGACAGAGGGAGAGACAGCGACAGAGACAGAGACAGAGACAGAGGCAGAGACAGAGACAGAGACAGAGACAGAGACAGAGACAGAGACAGAGACAGAGACAGAGACAGAGACAGAGACAGAGACAGAGACAGAGACAGAGGCAGAGACAGAGACAGAGACAGAGACAGTGACAGAGACAGAGACAGAGACAGAGACGGCGACAGAGACAGAGACGGAGACGGAGATAGAGGCAGAGACAGAGACAGAGACGGAGACAGAGGCACAGACAGAGCCAGGGACAGAGACAGAAACAGAAACAGAGACAGAGACAGAGACGGAGACAGTGACAGAGACAGAGACAGAGACAGAGACGGAGACGGAGATAGAGGCAGAGGCAGATATAGAGACAGAGACAGAGACGGAGACAGAGACAGAGACAGAGACAGAGACAGAGACGGAGATAAAGACCGAGACAGAGATAGAGATGGAGACAGAGGCAGAGACAGAGCCAGGGACAGAGACGGAGACCGAGACAGAGGGAGAGACAGCGACAGAGACAGAGACAGAGACAGAGGCAGAGACAGAGACAGAGAGAGAGACAGAGACAGAGACAGAGACAGAGACAGAGACAGAGACAGAGACAGAGACAGAGACAGAGACAGAGACAGAGACAGAGACAGAGACAGAGACAGAGACGGAGACGAAGATAGAGGCAGAGACAGAGACAGGGACAGAGACAGATACAGAGACAGAGATAGAGACGGAGACAGTGACAGAGACAGAGACAGAGACAGAGACAGAGACAGAGACAGAGGCAGAGACAGAGCCAGGGACAGAGACAGAGACAGAGACAGAGACAGAGACAGAGACGGAGTCGGAGATAGAGACAGAGACAGAGACAGAGACAGAGACAGAGACGGAGACGGAGATAGCGGCAGAGGCAGATATAGAGACAGAGACAGAGACAGAGACAGAGACAGAGACAGAGACAGAGACAGAGACGGAGATAAAGACCGAGACAGAGATAGAGATGGAGACAGAGGCAGAGACAGAGCCAGGGACAGAGACGGAGACCGAGACAGAGGGAGAGACAGCGACAGAGACAGAGACAGAGACAGAGGCAGAGACAGAGACAGAGACAGAGACAGAGACAGAGACAGAGACAGAGACAGAGACAGAGACGGAGACGGAGATAGAGGCAGAGGCAGATATAGAGACAGAGACAGAGACAGAGACAGAGACAGAGACAGAGACAGAGACAGAGACAGAGACAGAGACAGAGACAGAGACGGAGACAGAGGCAGAGACAGAGCCAGGGACAGAGACAGATACAGAGACAGAGACAGAGACAGAGACAGAGACAGAGACAGAGACATAGACAGAGACAGAGATAGAGACGGAGACAAAGACCGAGACAGAGACAGAGACGGAGACAGAGGCAGAGACAGAACCAGGGACAGAGACGGAGACAGGGACAGAGGGAGAGACAGCGACAGAGACAGAGACAGAGACAAAGGCAGAGGCAGAGGCAGAGACAGAGACAGAGACAGAGACAGAGTCAGAGACACAGACGGAGACAAAGACCGAGACAGACGCAGAGACTGAGACAGAGGCAGAGACAGAGACAGAGACAGAGACAGAGACAGTGACAGAGACAGAGACAGAGACAGAGACAGAGACGGAGACGGAGATAGAGGCAGAGACAGAGACAGGGACAGAGACAGATACAGAGACAGAGACAGAGACGGAGACAAAGACAGAGGAAGAGACAGCAACAGAGGCAGAGACAGAAACAGAGACAGAGACAGATACGGGGACAGAGACAGAGGCAGAGACAGTGACAGAGACAGAGACAGGGACGGAGACAGAAACAGGGACTGAGACAGAGACAGAGACAGCGGCAGAGACAGAGACAGCGACAGAGACAGAGACGGGGACGGAGATAGAGGCAGAGACAGAGACGGAGACGGAGACAGAGGCAGAGACAGAGCCAGGGACAGAGACAGATACAGAGACAGAGGCAGAGACGGAGACAGTGACAGAGACAGAGACAGAGACAGAGACAGAGACAGAGACGGTGACAGAGACAGAGACAGAGACAGAGACAGAGACAGAGACGGAGACAAACACCGAGACAGACCCAGAGACTGAGACAGAGGCAGAGACAGAGACAGAGACAGAGACAGAGACAGAGACAGTGACAGAGACAGAGACAGAGACAGAGACAGAGACAGAGACGGAGACAAACACCGAGACAGACGCAGAGACTGAGACAGAGGCAGAGACAGAGACAGAGACAGAGACAGTGACAGAGACGGTGACAGAGACAGAGACAGAGACAGAGACAGAGACAGAGACATAGACAGAGACAGAGATAGAGACGGAGACAAAGACCGAGACAGAGACAGAGACGGAGACAGAGGCAGAGACAGAACCAGGGACAGAGACGGAGACAGGGACAGAGGGAGAGACAGCGACAGAGACTGAGACAGAGGCAGAGACAGAGACAGAGACAGAGACAGAGACAGAGACTGTGACAGAGACAAAGACAGAGACAGAGACAGAGACGGAGACGGAGATAGAGGCAGAGACAGAGCCAGGGACAGAGACAGAGACAGAGACAGAGACAGAGACAGAGACAGAGACAGAGGCAGAGGCAGAGGCAGAGACAGAGACAGAGACAGAGACAGAGACTGAGACAGAGACAGAGACAGAGACAGAGACAGGGACAGAGACAGAGACAGAGGCAGAGACAGAGCCAGGGGCAGAGACAGATACAGAGACAGAGACAGAGACGGAGACAGTGACAGAGACAGAGACAGAGACAGAGACAGAGACAGAGACGGAGACAAAGACCGAGACAGACGCAGAGACTGAGACAGAGGCAGAGACAGAGACAGAGACAGAGACAGAGACACTGACAGAGACAGAGACAGAGACAGAGACAGAGACATAGATAGAGACGCAGACGGAGATAGGGGCAGAGACAGAGCCAGGGACAGAGACAGATACAGAGACAGAGACAGAGACGGAGACAAAGACAGAGGAAGAGACAGCAACAGAGGCAGAGACAGAAACAGAGACAGAGACAGATACGGGGACAGAGACAGAGACGGAGACGGAGACGGAGATAGAGGCAGAGACAGAGACAGAGACGGAGACAGAGGCAGAGACAGAGACAGAGACAGAGACAGTGACAGAGACAGAGCCAGAGGCAGAGACAGAGACAGAGACAAAGACAGAGACAGAGACAGAGATAGAGACGGAGACAAAGACCGAGACAGAGACAGAGACGGAGACAGAGGCAGAGACAGAACCAGGGACAGAGACGGAGACAGGGACAGAGGGAGAGACAGCGACAGAGACAGAGACAGAGACAAAGGCAGAGGCAGAGGCAGAGACAGAGACAGAGACAGAGACAGAGTCAGAGACACAGACGGAGACAAAGACCGAGACAGACGCAGAGACTGAGACAGAGGCAGAGACAGAGACAGAGACAGATACAGAGACAGAGACAGAGACGGAGATAGAGGCAGAGACGGAGACGGAGATAGAGGCAGAGACGGAGCCAGGGACAGAGACAGATACAGTGACAGAGACAGAGACGGAGACAATGACAGAGACAGAGATAGAGACAGAGACAGAGACGGAGACAAAGACCGAGACAGACGCAGAGACTGAGGCAGAGGCAGAGACAGAGACAGAGACAGAGACAGAGACAGAGACAGAGACAGAGACAGAAACAGAGACAGAGACAGAGACAGAGACAGAGACAGAGACGGAGACAGAGGCACAGACAGAGCCAGGGACAGAGACAGAAACAGAGACAGAGACAGAGACGGAGACAGTGACAGAGACAGAGACAGAGACAGAGACAGAGACAGAGACAGAGACAGAGACAGAGACAGAGACAGAGACAGAGACGGAGACGGAGATAGAGGCAGAGGCAGATATAGAGACAGAGACAGAGACAGAGACAGAGACAGAGACAGAGACAGAGACAGAGACGGAGATAAAGACCGAGACAGAGATAGAGATGGAGACAGAGGCAGAGACAGAGCCAGGGACAGAGACGGAGACCGAGACAGAGAGAGAGACAGCGACAGAGACAGAGACAGAGACAGAGGCAGAGACAGAGACAGAGACAGAGACAGAGACAGAGACAGAGACAGAGACAGAGACAGAGACAGAGACAGAGACAGAGACAGAGGCAGAGACAGAGACAGAGACAGAGACAGTGACAGAGACAGAGACAGAGACAGAGACGGCGACAGAGACAGAGACGGAGACGGAGATAGAGGCAGAGACAGAGACAGAGACGGAGACAGAGGCACAGACAGAGCCAGGGACAGAGACAGAAACAGAGACAGAGACAGAGACGGAGACAGTGACAGAGACAGAGACAGAGACAGAGACAGAGACAGAGACAGAGACAGAGACAGAGACAGAGACAGAGACGGAGACGGAGATAGAGGCAGAGGCAGATATAGAGACAGAGACAGAGACAGAGACAGAGACAGAGACAGAGACAGAGACAGAGACAGAGACAGAGACGGAGGTAAAGACCGAGACAGAGATAGAGATGGAGACAGAGGCAGAGACAGAGCCAGAGACAGAGACGGAGACCGAGACAGAGGGAGAGACAGCGACAGAGACAGAGACAGAGACAGAGGCAGAGACAGAGACAGAGACAGAGACAGAGACAGAGACAGAGACAGAGACAGAGACAGAGACAGAGACAGAGACAGAGACGGAGACGGAGATAGAGGCAGAGGCAGATATAGAGACAGAGACAGAGACAGAGACAGAGACAGAGACTGAGACAGAGACAGAGACGGAGATAAAGACCGAGACAGAGATAGAGATCGAGACAGAGGCAGAGACAGAGCCAGGGACAGAGACGGAGACCGAGACAGAGGGAGAGACAGCGACAGAGACAGAGACAGAGACAGAGGCAGAGACAGAGACAGAGACAGAGACAGAGACAGAGACAGAGACAGAGACAGAGACAGAGACAGAGACAGAGACAGAGACAGAGACAGAGGCAGAGACAGAGACAGAGACAGAGACAGTGACAGAGACAGAGACAGAGACAGAGACGGCGACAGAGACAGAGACGGAGACGGAGATAGAGGCAGAGACAGAGACAGAGACGGAGACAGAGGCACAGACAGAGCCAGGGACAGAGACAGAAACAGAAACAGAGACAGAGACAGAGACGGAGACAGTGACAGAGACAGAGACAGAGACAGAGACAGAGGCAGAGGCAGAGGCAGAGACAGAGACAGAGACAGAGACAGAGACAGAGACAGGGACAGAGACAGAGACAGAGACAGAGACAGAGACAGAGACAGAGACAGAGACGGAGACAAAGACAGAGGCAGAGACAGAGACAGAGACAGAGACAGTGACAGAGACAGAGACAGAGACAGAGACAGAGATAGAGACGGAGACAAAGACCGAGACAGAGACAGAGACGGAGACAGAGGCAGAGACAGAACCAGGGACAGAGACGGAGACAGGGACAGAGGGAGAGACAGCGACAGAGACAGAGACAGAGACAAAGGCAGAGGCAGAGGCAGAGACAGAGACAGAGAGAGAGACAGAGTCAGAGACAGAGACGGAGACAAAGACCGAGACAGACGCAGAGACTGAGACAGAGGCAGAGACAGAGACAGAGACAGAGACAGAGACAGTGACGGAGACAGAGACAGAGACAGAGACAGAGACAGAGACAGAGACAGAGACAGAGACAGAGACATAGACAGAGACAGAGATAGAGACGGAGACAGAGGCAGAGACAGAGACAGAGACAGAGACAGAGACAGAGACAGAGACAGAGACAGAGACGGAGACGGAGATAGAGGCAGAGACAGAGACAGGGACAGAGACAGATACAGAGACAGAGACAGAGACGGAGACAGTGACAGAGACAGAGACAGAGACAGAGACAGAGACAGAGACAGAGGCAGAGACAGAGCCAGGGACAGAGACAGAGACAGAGACAGAGACAGAGACAGAGACGGAGTCGGAGATAGAGGCAGAGACAGAGCCAGGGACAGAGACAGATACAGAGACAGACGCAGAGGCAGAGGCAGAGACAGAGACAGAGACAGAGACAGAGACAGAGACAGAGACAGAGACAGAGACAGAGACAGAGACAGAGACAGAGACAGAGACAGAGACAGAGACAGAGACAGAGACAGAGACAGAGACAGAGACAGAGACGGAGACAGAGGCAGAGACAGAGCCAGGGACAGAGACAGATACAGAGACAGAGGCAGAGGCAGAGGCAGAGGCAGAGACAGAGACAGGGACAGAGACGGAGACAGAGACCGAGACAGAGACAGAGACAGAGACAGAGACAGAGACGGCAGAGGCAGGGACAGAGCCAGGGACAGAGACAGATACAGAGACAGAGACAGAGACGGAGACAGTGACAGAGACAGAGACAGAGACAGAGACGGAGACAAACACCGAGACAGACGCAGAGACTGAGACAGAGGCAGAGACAGAGACAGAGACAGAGACAGTGACAAAGACAGAGACAGAGACAGAGACAGAGACAGAGACATAGACAGAGACAGAGATATAGACGGAGACAAAGACCGAGACAGAGACAGAGACGGAGACAGAGGCAGAGACAGAACCAGGGACAGAGACGGAGACAGGGACAGAGGGAGAGACAGCGACAGAGACAGAGAGAGAGACAGAGGCAGAGGCAGAGGCAGAGACAGAGACAGAGACAGAGACAGAGACAGAGACAGAGACAGAGACAGAGACAGAGACAGAGACAGAGACAGAGACGGAGAAAGAGGCAGAGACAGAGCCAGGGACAGAGACAGATACAGAGACAGAGGCAGAGACAGAGACAGAGACAGAGACAGAGACAGAGACAGAGACGGAGACGGAGATAGAGGCAGAGACAGAGCCAGGGACAGAGACAGATACAGAGACAGAGACGGAGACAGAGGCAGAGACAGAGCCAGGGACAGAGACACATACAGAGACAGAGGCAGAGGCAGAGGCAGAGACAGAGACAGAGACAGAGACGGAGACAAAGACCGAGACAGAGACAGAGACAGAGACAGAGACAGAGACAGAGACAGAGACGGAGGCAAAGACAGAGACAGAGACGGAGACAAAGAAAGAGACAGAGACAGAGACGGAGACAGAGGCAGAGACAGAGACAGAGACAGAGACAGAGACAGAGACAGAGACAGAGACAGAGACAGAGACAGAGACAGAGACAGAGACAGAGACAGAGACAGAGGCAGAGACAGAGACGGAGACGGAGACAGACGCAGAGACTGAGGCAGAGGCAGAGACAGAGACAGAGACAGAGACAGAGACAGAGACAGTGACAGAGACAGAGACAGAGACAGAGACGGAGACGGAGATAGAGGCAGAGGCAGATATAGAGACAGAGACAGAGACAGAGACAGAGACAGAGACAGAGACAGAGACAGAGACAGAGACAGAGACAGAGACAGAGACGGAGATAAAGACCGAGACAGAGACAGAGATGGTGACAGAGGCAGGGACAGAGCCAGGGACAGAGACGGAGACCGAGACAGAGGGAGAGACAGCGACAGAGACAGAGACAGAGACAGAGGCAGAGACAGAGACAGAGACAGAGACAGAGACAGAGACAGAGACAGAGACAGAGACAGAGACAGAGACAGAGACAGAGACAGAGACAGAGACAGAGATAGAGACAGAGACAGAGACAGAGACAGAGACAGAGACAGAGACAGAGATAGAGACAGAGACAGAGACAGAGACAGAGACAGAGACAGAGACAGAGACAGAGACAGAGACAGAGGCAGAGGCAGAGGCAGAGGCAGAGACAGAGACAGGGACAGAGACAGAGACTGAGACAGAGACAGAGACAGAGACAGAGACAGGGACAGAGACAGAGACAGAGGCAGAGACAGAGCCAGGGGCAGAGACAGATACAGAGACAGAGACAGAGACGGAGACAGTGACAGAGACAGAGACAGAGACAGAGACAGAGATAGAGACAGAGACAGAGACAGAGACAGAGACAGAGACAGAGACAGAGACAGAGGCAGAGGCAGAGGCAGAGACAGAGACAGAGACAGAGACAGAGACTGAGACAGAGACAGAGACAGAGACAGAGACAGGGACAGAGACAGAGACAGAGGCAGAGACAGAGCCAGGGGCAGAGACAGATACAGAGACAGAGACAGAGACGGAGACAGTGACAGAGACAGAGACAGAGACAGAGACAGAGACAGAGACGGAGACAAAGACCGAGACAGACGCAGAGACTGAGACAGAGGCAGAGACAGAGACAGAGACAGAGACAGAGACACTGACAGAGACAGAGACAGAGACAGAGACAGAGACATAGATAGAGACGCAGACGGAGATAGGGGCAGAGACAGAGCCAGGGACAGAGACAGATACAGAGACAGAGACAGAGACGGAGACAAAGACAGAGGAAGAGACAGCAACAGAGGCAGAGACAGAAACAGAGACAGAGACAGATACGGGGACAGAGACAGAGACGGAGACGGAGACGGAGATAGAGGCAGAGACAGAGACAGAGACGGAGACAGAGGCAGAGACAGAGACAGAGACAGAGACAGTGACAGAGACAGAGCCAGAGGCAGAGACAGAGACAGAGACAAAGACAGAGACAGAGATAGAGACGGAGACAAAGACCGAGACAGAGACAGAGACGGAGACAGAGGCAGAGACAGAACCAGGGACAGAGACGGAGACAGGGACAGAGACAAAGGCAGAGGCAGAGGCAGAGACAGAGACAGAGACAGAGACAGAGTCAGAGACAGAGACGGAGACAAAGACCGAGACAGACGCAGAGACTGAGACAGAGGCAGAGACAGAGACAGAGACAGAGACAGAGACAGAGACAGAGACAGAGACAGAGACAGAGACAGAGACAGAGACGGAGATAAAGACCGAGACAGAGATAGAGATGGAGACAGAGGCAGAGACAGAGACAGTGACAGAGACAGAGACAGAGACAGAGACAGAGACAGAGACGGAGACGGAGACGGAGATAGAGGCAGAGACAGAGCCAGGGACAGAGACAGATACAGAGACAGACGCAGAGACAGAGACGGCGACAGAGACAGAGACGGAGACGGAGATAGAGGCAGAGACAGAGACAGAGACGGAGACAGAGGCACAGACAGAGCCAGGGACAGAGACAGAAACAGAGACAGAGACAGAGACGGAGACAGTGACAGAGACAGAGACAGAGACAGAGACAGAGACAGAGACAGAGACAGAGACAGAGACAGAGACAGAGACGGAGACGGAGATAGAGGCAGAGGCAGATATAGAGACAGAGACAGAGACAGAGACAGAGACAGAGACAGAGACAGAGACAGAGACAGAGACGGAGATAAAGACCGAGACAGAGATAGAGATGGAGACAGAGGCAGAGACAGAGCCAGGGACAGAGACGGAGACCGAGACAGAGGGAGAGACAGCGACAGAGACAGAGACAGAGACAGAGGCAGAGACAGAGACAGAGACAGAGACAGAGACAGAGACAGAGACAGAGACAGAGACAGAGACAGAGACAGAGACAGAGACAGAGACAGAGGCAGAGATAGAGACAGAGACAGAGACAGTGACAGAGACAGAGACAGAGACAGAGACGGCGACAGAGACAGAGACGGAGACGGAGATAGAGGCAGAGACAGAGACAGAGACGGAGACAGAGGCACAGACAGAGCCAGGGACAGAGACAGAAACAGAGACAGAGACAGAGACGGAGACAGTGACAGAGACAGAGACAGAGACAGAGACAGAGACAGAGACAGAGACAGAGACAGAGACAGAGACAGAGACAGAGACAGAGACGGAGACGGAGATAGAGGCAGAGGCAGATATAGAGACAGAGACAGAGACAGAGACAGAGACAGAGACAGAGACAGAGACAGAGACAGAGACGGAGGTAAAGACCGAGACAGAGATAGAGATGGAGACAGAGGCAGAGACAGAGCCAGAGACAGAGACGGAGACCGAGACAGAGCGAGAGACAGCGACAGAGACAGAGACAGAGACAGAGGCAGAGACAGAGACAGAGACAGAGACAGAGACAGAGACAGAGACAGAGACAGAGACAGAGACAGAGACAGAGACGGAGACGGAGATAGAGGCAGAGGCAGATATAGAGACAGAGACAGAGACAGAGACAGAGACAGAGACTGAGACAGAGACAGAGACGGAGATAAAGACCGAGACAGAGATAGAGATGGAGACAGAGGCAGAGACAGAGCCAGGGACAGAGACGGAGACCGAGACAGAGGGAGAGACAGCGACAGAGACAGAGACAGAGACAGAGGCAGAGACAGAGACAGAGACAGAGACAGAGACAGAGACAGAGACAGAGACAGAGACAGAGACAGAGACAGAGACAGAGACAGAGACAGAGACAGAGACAGAGGCAGAGACAGAGACAGAGACAGAGACAGTGACAGAGACAGAGACAGAGACAGAGACGGCGACAGAGACAGAGACGGAGACGGAGATAGAGGCAGAGACAGAGACAGAGACGGAGACAGAGGCACAGACAGAGCCAGGGACAGAGACAGAAACAGAAACAGAGACAGAGACAGAGACGGAGACAGTGACAGAGACAGAGACAGAGACAGAGACGGAGACGGAGATAGAGGCAGAGGCAGATATAGAGACAGAGACAGAGACGGAGACAGAGACAGAGACAGAGACAGAGACAGAGACGGAGATAAAGACCGAGACAGAGATAGAGATGGAGACAGAGGCAGAGACAGAGCCAGGGACAGAGACGGAGACCGAGACAGAGGGAGAGACAGCGACAGAGACAGAGACAGAGACAGAGGCAGAGACAGAGACAGAGACAGAGACAGAGACAGAGACAGAGACAGAGACAGAGACAGAGACAGAGACAGAGACAGAGACAGAGACAGAGACAGAGACAGAGACAGAGACAGAGACAGAGACGGAGACGAAGATAGAGGCAGAGACAGAGACAGGGACAGAGACAGATACAGAGACAGAGATAGAGACGGAGACAGTGACAGAGACAGAGACAGAGACAGAGACAGAGCCAGAGACAGAGGCAGAGACAGAGCCAGGGACAGAGACAGAGACAGAGACAGAGACAGAGACAGAGACGGAGTCGGAGATAGAGACAGAGACAGAGACAGAGACAGAGACAGAGACGGAGACGGAGATAGAGGCAGAGGCAGATATAGAGACAGAGACAGAGACAGAGACAGAGACAGAGACAGAGACAGAGACAGAGACGGAGATAAAGACCGAGACAGAGATAGAGATGGAGACAGAGGCAGAGACAGAGCCAGGGACAGAGACGGAGACCGAGACAGAGGGAGAGACAGCGACAGAGACAGAGACAGAGACAGAGGCAGAGACAGAGACAGAGACAGAGACAGAGACAGAGACAGAGACAGAGACAGAGACAGAGACGGAGACGGAGATAGAGGCAGAGGCAGATATAGAGACAGAGACAGAGACAGAGACAGAGACAGAGACAGAGACAGAGACAGAGACAGAGACAGAGACAGAGACAGAGACAGAGACGGAGACAGAGGCAGAGACAGAGCCAGGGACAGAGACAGATACAGAGACAGAGACAGAGACAGAGACAGAGACAGAGACAGAGACATAGACAGAGACAGAGATAGAGACGGAGACAAAGACCGAGACAGAGACAGAGACGGAGACAGAGGCAGAGACAGAACCAGGGACAGAGACGGAGACAGGGACAGAGGGAGAGACAGCGACAGAGACAGAGACAGAGACAAAGGCAGAGGCAGAGGCAGAGACAGAGACAGAGACAGAGACAGAGTCAGAGACACAGACGGAGACAAAGACCGAGACAGACGCAGAGACTGAGACAGAGGCAGAGACAGAGACAGAGACAGAGACAGAGACAGTGACAGAGACAGAGACAGAGACAGAGACAGAGACGGAGACGGAGATAGAGGCAGAGACAGAGACAGGGACAGAGACAGATACAGAGACAGAGACAGAGACGGAGACAAAGACAGAGGAAGAGACAGCAACAGAGGCAGAGACAGAAACAGAGACAGAGACAGATACGGGGACAGAGACAGAGGCAGAGACAGTGACAGAGACAGAGACAGGGACGGAGACAGAAACAGGGACTGAGACAGAGACAGAGACAGCGGCAGAGACAGAGACAGCGACAGAGACAGAGACGGGGACGGAGATAGAGGCAGAGACAGAGACGGAGACGGAGACAGAGGCAGAGACAGAGCCAGGGACAGAGACAGATACAGAGACAGAGGCAGAGACGGAGACAGTGACAGAGACAGAGACAGAGACAGAGACAGAGACAGAGACGGTGACAGAGACAGAGACAGAGACAGAGACAGAGACAGAGACGGAGACAAACACCGAGACAGACCCAGAGACTGAGACAGAGGCAGAGACAGAGACAGAGACAGAGACAGAGACAGAGACAGTGACAGAGACAGAGACAGAGACAGAGACAGAGACAGAGACGGAGACAAACACCGAGACAGACGCAGAGACTGAGACAGAGGCAGAGACAGAGACAGAGACAGAGACAGTGACAGAGACGGTGACAGAGACAGAGACAGAGACAGAGACAGAGACAGAGACATAGACAGAGACAGAGATAGAGACGGAGACAAAGACCGAGACAGAGACAGAGACGGAGACAGAGGCAGAGACAGAACCAGGGACAGAGACGGAGACAGGGACAGAGGGAGAGACAGCGACAGAGACTGAGACAGAGGCAGAGACAGAGACAGAGACAGAGACAGAGACAGAGACTGTGACAGAGACAAAGACAGAGACAGAGACAGAGACGGAGACGGAGATAGAGGCAGAGACAGAGCCAGGGACAGAGACAGAGACAGAGACAGAGACAGAGACAGAGACAGAGACAGAGGCAGAGGCAGAGGCAGAGACAGAGACAGAGACAGAGACAGAGACTGAGACAGAGACAGAGACAGAGACAGAGACAGGGACAGAGACAGAGACAGAGGCAGAGACAGAGCCAGGGGCAGAGACAGATACAGAGACAGAGACAGAGACGGAGACAGTGACAGAGACAGAGACAGAGACAGAGACAGAGACAGAGACGGAGACAAAGACCGAGACAGACGCAGAGACTGAGACAGAGGCAGAGACAGAGACAGAGACAGAGACAGAGACACTGACAGAGACAGAGACAGAGACAGAGACAGAGACATAGATAGAGACGCAGACGGAGATAGGGGCAGAGACAGAGCCAGGGACAGAGACAGATACAGAGACAGAGACAGAGACGGAGACAAAGACAGAGGAAGAGACAGCAACAGAGGCAGAGACAGAAACAGAGACAGAGACAGATACGGGGACAGAGACAGAGACGGAGACGGAGACGGAGATAGAGGCAGAGACAGAGACAGAGACGGAGACAGAGGCAGAGACAGAGACAGAGACAGAGACAGTGACAGAGACAGAGCCAGAGGCAGAGACAGAGACAGAGACAAAGACAGAGACAGAGACAGAGATAGAGACGGAGACAAAGACCGAGACAGATACAGAGACGGAGACAGAGGCAGAGACAGAACCAGGGACAGAGACGGAGACAGGGACAGAGGGAGAGACAGCGACAGAGACAGAGACAGAGACAAAGGCAGAGGCAGAGGCAGAGACAGAGACAGAGACAGAGACAGAGTCAGAGACACAGACGGAGACAAAGACCGAGACAGACGCAGAGACTGAGACAGAGGCAGAGACAGAGACAGAGACAGATACAGAGACAGAGACAGAGACGGAGATAGAGGCAGAGACGGAGACGGAGATAGAGGCAGAGACGGAGCCAGGGACAGAGACAGATACAGTGACAGAGACAGAGACGGAGACAATGACAGAGACAGAGATAGAGACAGAGACAGAGACGGAGACAAAGACCGAGACAGACGCAGAGACTGAGGCAGAGGCAGAGACAGAGACAGAGACAGAGACAGAGACAGAGACAGAGACAGAGACAGAGACAGAGACAGAGACAGAGACAGAGACAGAGACAGAGACGGAGACAGAGGCACAGACAGAGCCAGGGACAGAGACAGAAACAGAGACAGAGACAGAGACGGAGACAGTGACAGAGACAGAGACAGAGACAGAGACAGAGACAGAGACAGAGACAGAGACAGAGACAGAGACAGAGACAGAGACGGAGACGGAGATAGAGGCAGAGGCAGATATAGAGACAGAGACAGAGACAGAGACAGAGACAGAGACAGAGACAGAGACAGAGACGGAGATAAAGACCGAGACAGAGATAGAGATGGAGACAGAGGCAGAGACAGAGCCAGGGACAGAGACGGAGACCGAGACAGAGAGAGAGACAGCGACAGAGACAGAGACAGAGACAGAGGCAGAGACAGAGACAGAGACAGAGACAGAGACAGAGACAGAGACAGAGACAGAGACAGAGACAGAGACAGAGACAGAGACAGAGGCAGAGACAGAGACAGAGACAGAGACAGTGACAGAGACAGAGACAGAGACAGAGACGGCGACAGAGACAGAGACGGAGACGGAGATAGAGGCAGAGACAGAGACAGAGACGGAGACAGAGGCACAGACAGAGCCAGGGACAGAGACAGAAACAGAGACAGAGACAGAGACGGAGACAGTGACAGAGACAGAGACAGAGACAGAGACAGAGACAGAGACAGAGACAGAGACAGAGACAGAGACAGAGACGGAGACGGAGATAGAGGCAGAGGCAGATATAGAGACAGAGACAGAGACAGAGACAGAGACAGAGACAGAGACAGAGACAGAGACAGAGACAGAGACGGAGGTAAAGACCGAGACAGAGATAGAGATGGAGACAGAGGCAGAGACAGAGCCAGAGACAGAGACGGAGACCGAGACAGAGGGAGAGACAGCGACAGAGACAGAGACAGAGACAGAGGCAGAGACAGAGACAGAGACAGAGACAGAGACAGAGACAGAGACAGAGACAGAGACAGAGACAGAGACAGAGACGGAGACGGAGATAGAGGCAGAGGCAGATATAGAGACAGAGACAGAGACAGAGACAGAGACAGAGACTGAGACAGAGACAGAGACGGAGATAAAGACCGAGACAGAGATAGAGATCGAGACAGAGGCAGAGACAGAGCCAGGGACAGAGACGGAGACCGAGACAGAGGGAGAGACAGCGACAGAGACAGAGACAGAGACAGAGGCAGAGACAGAGACAGAGACAGAGACAGAGACAGAGACAGAGACAGAGACAGAGACAGAGACAGAGACAGAGACAGAGACAGAGACAGAGACAGAGGCAGAGACAGAGACAGAGACAGAGACAGTGACAGAGACAGAGACAGAGACAGAGACGGCGACAGAGACAGAGACGGAGACGGAGATAGAGGCAGAGACAGAGACAGAGACGGAGACAGAGGCACAGACAGAGCCAGGGACAGAGACAGAAACAGAAACAGAGACAGAGACAGAGACGGAGACAGTGACAGAGACAGAGACAGAGACAGAGACGGAGACGGAGATAGAGGCAGAGGCAGATATAGAGACAGAGACAGAGACGGAGACAGAGACAGAGACAGAGACAGAGACAGAGACGGAGATAAAGACCGAGACAGAGATAGAGATGGAGACAGAGGCAGAGACAGAGCCAGGGACAGAGACGGAGACCGAGACAGAGGGAGAGACAGCGACAGAGACAGAGACAGAGACAGAGGCAGAGACAGAGACAGAGACAGAGACAGAGACAGAGACAGAGACAGAGACAGAGACAGAGACAGAGACAGAGACAGAGACAGAGACAGAGACAGAGGCAGAGACAGAGACAGAGACAGAGACAGTGACAGAGACAGAGACAGAGACAGAGACAGAGACAGAGACATAGACAGAGACAGAGATAGAGACGGAGACAAAGACCGAGACAGAGACAGAGACGGAGACAGAGGCAGAGACAGAACCAGGGACAGAGACGGAGACAGGGACAGAGGGAGAGACAGCGACAGAGACAGAGACAGAGACAGAGGCAGAGCCAGGGACAGAGACGGAGACCGAGACAGAGGGAGAGACAGCGACAGAGACAGGGACAAAGACCGAGACAGAGACAGAGACGGAGACAGAGGCAGAGACAGAACCAGGGACAGAGACGGAGACAGGGACAGAGGGAGAGACAGCGACAGAGACAGAGACAGAGACAGAGGCAGAGGCAGAGGCAGAGACAGAGACAGAGACAGAGACAGAGACAGAGACAGGGACAGAGACAGAGACAGAGACAGAGACAGAGACAGAGACAGAGACAGAGACGGAGACGAAGACAGAGGCAGAGACAGAGACAGAGACAGAGACAGTGACAGAGACAGAGACAGAGACAGAGACAGAGATAGAGACGGAGACAAAGACCGAGACAGAGACAGAGACGGAGACAGAGGCAGAGACAGAACCAGGGACAGAGACGGAGACAGGGACAGAGGGAGAGACAGCGACAGAGACAGAGACAGAGACAAAGGCAGAGGCAGAGGCAGAGACAGAGACAGAGAGAGAGACAGAGTCAGAGACAGAGACGGAGACAAAGACCGAGACAGACGCAGAGACTGAGACAGAGGCAGAGACAGAGACAGAGACAGAGACAGAGACAGTGACGGAGACAGAGACAGAGACAGAGACAGAGACAGAGACAGAGACATAGACAGAGACAGAGATAGAGACGGAGACAGAGGCAGAGACAGAGACAGAGACAGAGACAGAGACAGAGACAGAGACAGAGACAGAGACAGAGACAGAGACGGAGACGAAGATAGAGGCAGAGACAGAGACAGGGACAGAGACAGATACAGAGACAGAGATAGAGACGGAGACAGTGACAGAGACAGAGACAGAGACAGAGACAGAGACAGAGACAGAGGCAGAGACAGAGCCAGGGACAGAGACAGAGACAGAGACAGAGACAGAGACAGAGACGGAGTCGGAGATAGAGACAGAGACAGAGACAGAGACAGAGACAGAGACGGAGACGGAGATAGAGGCAGAGGCAGATATAGAGACAGAGACAGAGACAGAGACAGAGACAGAGACAGAGACAGAGACAGAGACAGAGACGGAGATAAAGACCGAGACAGAGATAGAGATGGAGACAGAGGCAGAGACAGAGCCAGGGACAGAGACGGAGACCGAGACAGAGGGAGAGACAGCGACAGAGACAGAGACAGAGACAGAGGCAGAGACAGAGACAGAGACAGAGACAGAGACAGAGACAGAGACAGAGACAGAGACAGAGACAGAGACGGAGACGGAGACGGAGATAGAGGCAGAGGCAGATATAGAGACAGAGACAGAGACAGAGACAGAGACAGAGACAGAGACAGAGACAGAGACAGAGACAGAGACAGAGACAGAGACGGAGACAGAGGCAGAGACAGAGCCAGGGACAGAGACAGATACAGAGACAGAGACAGAGACAGAGACAGAGACAGAGACATAGACAGAGACAGAGATAGAGACGGAGACAAAGACCGAGACAGAGACAGAGACGGAGACAGAGGCAGAGACAGAACCAGGGACAGAGACGGAGACAGGGACAGAGGGAGAGACAGCGACAGAGACAGAGACAGAGACAAAGGCAGAGGCAGAGGCAGAGACAGAGACAGAGACAGAGACAGAGTCAGAGACACAGACGGAGACAAAGACCGAGACAGACGCAGAGACTGAGACAGAGGCAGAGACAGAGACAGAGACAGAGACAGAGACAGTGACAGAGACAGAGACAGAGACAGAGACAGAGACGGAGACGGAGATAGAGGCAGAGACAGAGACAGGGACAGAGACAGAGACAGAGACGGAGACGGAGACGGAGATAGAGGCAGAGGCAGATATAGAGACAGAGACAGAGACAGAGACAGAGACAGAGACAGAGACAGAGACAGAGACAGAGACAGAGACAGAGACAGAGACGGAGACAGAGGCAGAGACAGAGCCAGGGACAGAGACAGATACAGAGACAGAGACAGAGACGGAGACGGAGATAGAGGCAGAGACAGAGACAGGGACAGAGACAGATACAGAGACAGAGACAGAGACGGAGACAAAGACAGAGGAAGAGACAGCAACAGAGGCAGAGACAGAAACAGAGACAGAGACAGATACGGGGACAGAGACAGAGGCAGAGACAGTGACAGAGACAGAGACAGGGACGGAGACAGAAACAGGGACTGAGACAGAGACAGAGACAGCGGCAGAGACAGAGACAGCGACAGAGACAGAGACGGGGACGGAGATAGAGGCAGAGACAGAGACGGAGACGGAGACAGAGGCAGAGACAGAGCCAGGGACAGAGACAGATACAGAGACAGAGACAGAGACGGAGACAGTGACAGAGACAGAGACAGAGACAGAGACAGAGACAGAGACGGTGACAGAGACAGAGACAGAGACAGAGACAGAGACAGAGACGGAGACAAACACCGAGACAGACCCAGAGACTGAGACAGAGGCAGAGACAGAGACAGAGACAGAGACAGAGACAGAGACAGTGACAGAGACAGAGACAGAGACAGAGACAGAGACAGAGACAGAGACGGAGACAAACACCGAGACAGACGCAGAGACTGAGACAGAGGCAGAGACAGAGACAGAGACAGAGACAGTGACAGAGACGGTGACAGAGACAGAGACAGAGACAGAGACAGAGACAGAGACATAGACAGAGACAGAGATAGAGACGGAGACAAAGACCGAGACAGAGACAGAGACGGAGACAGAGGCAGAGACAGAACCAGGGACAGAGACGGAGACAGGGACAGAGGGAGAGACAGCGACAGAGACTGAGACAGAGGCAGAGACAGAGACAGAGACAGAGACAGAGACAGAGACTGTGACAGAGACAAAGACAGAGACAGAGACAGAGACGGAGACGGAGATAGAGGCAGAGACAGAGCCAGGGACAGAGACAGAGACAGAGACAGAGACAGAGACAGAGACAGAGACAGAGGCAGAGGCAGAGGCAGAGACAGAGACAGAGACAGAGACAGAGACTGAGACAGAGACAGAGACAGAGACAGAGACAGGGACAGAGACAGAGACAGAGGCAGAGACAGAGCCAGGGGCAGAGACAGATACAGAGACAGAGACAGAGACGGAGACAGTGACAGAGACAGAGACAGAGACAGAGACAGAGACAGAGACGGAGACAAAGACCGAGACAGACGCAGAGACTGAGACAGAGGCAGAGACAGAGACAGAGACAGAGACAGAGACACTGACAGAGACAGAGACAGAGACAGAGACATAGATAGAGACGCAGACGGAGATAGGGGCAGAGACAGAGCCAGGGACAGAGACAGATACAGAGACAGAGACAGAGACGGAGACAAAGACAGAGGAAGAGACAGCAACAGAGGCAGAGACAGAAACAGAGACAGAGACAGATACGGGGACAGAGACAGAGACGGAGACGGAGACGGAGATAGAGGCAGAGACAGAGACAGAGACGGAGACAGAGGCAGAGACAGAGACAGAGACAGAGACAGTGACAGAGACAGAGCCAGAGGCAGAGACAGAGACAGAGACAAAGACAGAGACAGAGACAGAGATAGAGACGGAGACAAAGACCGAGACAGAGACAGAGACGGAGACAGAGGCAGAGACAGAACCAGGGACAGAGACGGAGACAGGGACAGAGGGAGAGACAGCGACAGAGACAGAGACAGAGACAAAGGCAGAGGCAGAGGCAGAGACAGAGACAGAGACAGAGACAGAGTCAGAGACACAGACGGAGACAAAGACCGAGACAGACGCAGAGACTGAGACAGAGGCAGAGACAGAGACAGAGACAGATACAGAGACAGAGACAGAGACGGAGATAGAGGCAGAGACGGAGACGGAGATAGAGGCAGAGACGGAGCCAGGGACAGAGACAGATACAGTGACAGAGACAGAGACGGAGACAATGACAGAGACAGAGATAGAGACAGAGACAGAGACGGAGACAAAGACCGAGACAGACGCAGAGACTGAGGCAGAGGCAGAGACAGAGACAGAGACAGAGACAGAGACAGAGACAGAGACAGAGACAGAGACAGAGACAGAGACAGAGACAGAGACAGAGACAGAGACAGAGACAGAGACAGAGACAGAGACAGAGACGGAGATAAAGACCGAGACAGAGATAGAGATGGAGACAGAGGCAGAGACAGAGCCAGGGACAGAGACGGAGACCGAGACAGAGGGAGAGACAGCGACAGAGACAGAGACAGAGACAGAGGCAGAGACAGAGACAGAGACAGAGACAGAGACAGAGACAGAGACAGAGACAGAGACAGAGACAGAGACAGAGACAGAGGCAGAGACAGAGACAGAGACAGAGACAGTGACAGAGACAGAGACAGAGACAGTGACAGAGACAGAGACAGAGACAGAGACGGAGACGGAGATAGAGGCAGAGGCAGATATAGAGACAGAGACAGAGACAGAGACAGAGACAGAGACAGAGACAGAGACGGAGACAGAGGCAGAGACAGAGCCAGGGACAGAGACAGATACAGAGACAGAGACAGAGACAGAGACAGAGACAGAGACATAGACAGAGACAGAGATAGAGACGGAGACAAAGACCGAGACAGAGACAGAGACGGAGACAGAGGCAGAGACAGAACCAGGGACAGAGACGGAGACAGGGACAGAGGGAGAGACAGCGACAGAGACAGAGACAGAGACAAAGGCAGAGGCAGAGGCAGAGACAGAGACAGAGACAGAGACAGAGTCAGAGACACAGACGGAGACAAAGACCGAGACAGACGCAGAGACTGAGACAGAGGCAGAGACAGAGACAGAGACAGAGACAGAGACAGTGACAGAGACAGAGACAGAGACAGAGACAGAGACAGAGACGGAGACGGAGATAGAGGCAGAGACAGAGACAGGGACAGAGACAGATACAGAGACAGAGACAGAGACGGAGACAAAGACAGAGGAAGAGACAGCAACAGAGGCAGAGACAGAAACAGAGACAGAGACAGATACGGGGACAGAGACAGAGGCAGAGACAGTGACAGAGACAGAGACAGGGACGGAGACAGAAACAGGGACTGAGACAGAGACAGAGACAGCGGCAGAGACAGAGACAGCGACAGAGATAGAGACGGGGACGGAGATAGAGGCAGAGACAGAGACGGAGACGGAGACAGAGGCAGAGACAGAGCCAGGGACAGAGACAGATACAGAGACAGAGACAGAGACGGAGACAGTGACAGAGACAGAGACAGAGACAGAGACAGAGACAGAGACGGTGACAGAGACAGAGACAGAGACAGAGACAGAGACAGAGACGGAGACAAACACCGAGACAGACCCAGAGACTGAGACAGAGGCAGAGACAGAGACAGAGACAGAGACAGAGACAGAGACAGTGACAGAGACAGAGACAGAGACAGAGACAGAGACAGAGACGGAGACAAACACCGAGACAGACGCAGAGACTGAGACAGAGGCAGAGACAGAGACAGAGACAGAGACAGTGACAGAGACGGTGACAGAGACAGAGACAGAGACAGAGACAGAGACAGAGACATAGACAGAGACAGAGATAGAGACGGAGACAAAGACCGAGACAGAGACAGAGACGGAGACCGAGGCAGAGACAGAACCAGGGACAGAGACGGAGACAGGGACAGAGGGAGAGACAGCGACAGAGACTGAGACAGAGGCAGAGACAGAGACAGAGACAGAGACAGAGACAGAGACTGTGACAGAGACAAAGACAGAGACAGAGACAGAGACGGAGACGGAGATAGAGGCAGAGACAGAGCCAGGGACAGAGACAGAGACAGAGACAGAGACAGAGACAGAGACAGAGACAGAGGCAGAGGCAGAGGCAGAGACAGAGACAGAGACAGAGACAGAGACTGAGACAGAGACAGAGACAGAGACAGAGACAGGGACAGAGACAGAGACAGAGGCAGAGACAGAGCCAGGGGCAGAGACAGATACAGAGACAGAGACAGAGACGGAGACAGTGACAGAGACAGAGACAGAGACAGAGACAGAGACAGAGACGGAGACAAAGACCGAGACAGACGCAGAGACTGAGACAGAGGCAGAGACAGAGACAGAGACAGAGACAGAGACACTGACAGAGACAGAGACAGAGACAGAGACATAGATAGAGACGCAGACGGAGATAGGGGCAGAGACAGAACCAGGGACAGAGACAGATACAGAGACAGAGACAGAGACGGAGACAAAGACAGAGGAAGAGACAGCAACAGAGGCAGAGACAGAAACAGAGACAGAGACAGATACGGGGACAGAGACAGAGACGGAGACGGAGACGGAGATAGAGGCAGAGACAGAGACAGAGACGGAGACAGAGGCAGAGACAGAGACAGAGACAGAGACAGTGACAGAGACAGAGCCAGAGGCAGAGACAGAGACAGAGACAAAGACAGAGACAGAGACAGAGATAGAGACGGAGACAAAGACCGAGACAGAGACAGAGACGGAGACAGAGGCAGAGACAGAACCAGGGACAGAGACGGAGACAGGGACAGAGGGAGAGACAGCGACAGAGACAGAGACAGAGACAAAGGCAGAGGCAGAGGCAGAGACAGAGACAGAGACAGAGACAGAGTCAGAGACACAGACGGAGACAAAGACCGAGACAGACGCAGAGACTGAGACAGAGGCAGAGACAGAGACAGAGACAGATACAGAGACAGAGACAGAGACGGAGATAGAGGCAGAGACGGAGACGGAGATAGAGGCAGAGACGGAGCCAGGGACAGAGACAGATACAGTGACAGAGACAGAGACGGAGACAATGACAGAGACAGAGATAGAGACAGAGACAGAGACGGAGACAAAGACCGAGACAGACGCAGAGACTGAGGCAGAGGCAGAGACAGAGACAGAGACAGAGACAGAGACAGAGACAGAGACAGAGACAGAGACAGAGACAGAGACAGAGACAGAGACAGAGACAGAGACAGAGACAGAGACAGAGACAGAGACAGAGACAGAGACGGAGATAAAGACCGAGACAGAGATAGAGATGGAGACAGAGGCAGAGACAGAGCCAGGGACAGAGACGGAGACCGAGACAGAGGGAGAGACAGCGACAGAGACAGAGACAGAGACAGAGGCAGAGACAGAGACAGAGACAGAGACAGAGACAGAGACAGAGACAGAGACAGAGACAGAGACAGAGACAGAGACAGAGACAGAGGCAGAGACAGAGACAGAGACAGAGACAGTGACAGAGACAGAGACAGAGACAGTGACAGAGACAGAGACAGAGACAGAGACGGAGACGGAGATAGAGGCAGAGGCAGATATAGAGACAGAGACAGAGACAGAGACAGAGACAGAGACAGAGACAGAGACAGAGACAGAGACAGAGACGGAGATAAAGACCGAGACAGAGACAGAGATGGTGACAGAGGCAGAGACAGAGCCAGGGACAGAGACGGAGACCGAGACAGAGGGAGAGACAGCGACAGAGACAGAGACAGAGACAGAGGCAGAGACAGAGACAGAGACAGAGACAGAGACAGAGACAGAGACAGAGACAGAGACAGAGACAGAGACAGAGACAGAGACAGAGACAGAGACAGAGACAGAGATAGAGACAGAGACAGAGACAGAGACAGAGACAGAGACAGAGACAGAGATAGAGACAGAGACAGAGACAGAGACAGAGACAGAGACAGAGACAGAGACAGAGACAGAGACAGAGGCAGAGGCAGAGCCAGAGACAGAGACAGGGACAGAGACAGAGACTGAGACAGAGACAGAGACAGAGACAGAGACAGGGACAGAGACAGAGACAGAGGCAGAGACAGAGCCAGGGGCAGAGACAGATACAGAGACAGAGACAGAGACGGAGACAGTGACAGAGACAGAGACAGAGACAGAGACAGAGATAGAGACAGAGACAGAGACAGAGACAGAGACAGAGACAGAGACAGAGACAGAGACAGATGCAGAGGCAGAGGCAGAGACAGAGACAGAGACAGAGACAGAGACTGAGACAGAGACAGAGACAGAGACAGAGACAGGGACAGAGACAGAGACAGAGGCAGAGACAGAGCCAGTGGCAGAGACAGATACAGAGACAGAGACAGAGACGGAGACAGTGACAGAGACAGAGACAGAGACAGAGACAGAGACGGAGACAAAGACCGAGACAGACGCAGAGACTGAGACAGAGGCAGAGACAGAGACAGAGACAGAGACAGAGACAGTGACAGAGACAGAGCCAGAGGCAGAGACAGAGACAGAGACAAA
The DNA here is from genome assembly GCA_945859595.2 of Megachile willughbiella. Taxonomy (NCBI): domain Eukaryota; kingdom Metazoa; phylum Arthropoda; class Insecta; order Hymenoptera; family Megachilidae; genus Megachile; species Megachile willughbiella. The sequence continues at coordinate 856,103 of CAMAOD020000301.1, forward strand.
GACAGAGACAGAGATAGAGACGGAGACAAAGACCGAGACAGAGACAGAGACGGAGACAGAGGCAGAGACAGAACCAGGGACAGAGACGGAGACAGGGACAGAGACAAAGGCAGAGGCAGAGGCAGAGACAGAGACAGAGACAGAGACAGAGTCAGAGACAGAGGCGGAGACAAAGACCGTGACAGACGCAGAGACTGAGACAGAGGCAGAGACAGAGACAGAGACAGAGACAGAGACAGAGACAGATGCAGAGGCAGAGGCAGAGACAGAGACAGAGACAGAGACAGAGACTGAGACAGAGACAGAGACAGAGACAGAGACAGGGACAGAGACAGAGACAGAGGCAGAGACAGAGCCAGTGGCAGAGACAGATACAGAGACAGAGACAGAGACGGAGACAGTGACAGAGACAGAGACAGAGACAGAGACAGAGACGGAGACAAAGACCGAGACAGACGCAGAGACTGAGACAGAGGCAGAGACAGAGACAGAGACAGAGACAGAGACACTGACAGAGACAGAGACAGAGACAGAGACATAGATAGAGACGCAGACGGAGATAGGGGCAGAGACAGAGCCAGGGACAGAGACAGATACAGAGACAGAGACAGAGACGGAGACAAAGACAGAGGAAGAGACAGCAACAGAGGCAGAGACAGAAACAGAGACAGAGACAGATACGGGGACAGAGACAGAGACGGAGACGGAGACGGAGATAGAGGCAGAGACAGAGACAGAGACGGAGACAGAGGCAGAGACAGAGACAGAGACAGAGACAGTGACAGAGACAGAGCCAGAGGCAGAGACAGAGACAGAGACAAAGACAGAGACAGAGATAGAGACGGAGACAAAGACCGAGACAGAGACAGAGACGGAGACAGAGGCAGAGACAGAACCAGGGACAGAGACGGAGACAGGGACAGAGACAAAGGCAGAGGCAGAGGCAGAGACAGAGACAGAGACAGAGACAGAGTCAGAGACAGAGGCGGAGACAAAGACCGAGACAGACGCAGAGACTGAGACAGAGGCAGAGACAGAGACAGAGACAGAGACAGAGACAGTGACAGAGACAAAGACAGAGACAGAGACAGAGACGGAGACGGAGATAGAGGCAGAGACAGAGCCAGGGACAGAGACAGATACAGAGACAGACGCAGAGACAGAGACGGCGACAGAGACAGAGACGGAGACGGAGATAGAGGCAGAGACAGAGACAGAGACGGAGACAGAGGCACAGACAGAGCCAGGGACAGAGACAGAAACAGAGACAGAGACAGAGACGGAGACAGTGACAGAGACAGAGACAGAGACAGAGACAGAGACAGAGACAGAGACAGAGACAGAGACAGAGACAGAGACAGAGACGGAGACGGAGATAGAGGCAGAGGCAGATATAGAGACAGAGACAGAGACAGAGACAGAGACAGAGACAGAGACAGAGACAGAGACAGAGACGGAGATAAAGACCGAGACAGAGATAGAGATGGAGACAGAGGCAGAGACAGAGCCAGGGACAGAGACGGAGACCGAGACAGAGGGAGAGACAGCGACAGAGACAGAGACAGAGACAGAGGCAGAGACAGAGACAGAGACTGAGACAGAGACAGAGACAGAGACAGAGACAGAGACAGAGACAGAGACAGAGACAGAGACAGAGACAGAGACAGAGGCAGAGACAGAGACAGAGACAGAGACAGTGACAGAGACAGAGACAGAGACAGAGACGGCGACAGAGACAGAGACGGAGACGGAGATAGAGGCAGAGACAGAGACAGAGACGGAGACAGAGGCACAGACAGAGCCAGGGACAGAGACAGAAACAGAAACAGAGACAGAGACAGAGACGGAGACAGTGACAGAGACAGAGACAGAGACAGAGACAGAGACAGAGACAGAGACAGAGACAGAGACAGAGACAGAGACAGAGACGGAGACGGAGATAGAGGCAGAGGCAGATATAGAGACAGAGACAGAGACGGAGACAGAGACAGAGACAGAGACAGAGACAGAGACGGAGATAAAGACCGAGACAGAGATAGAGATGGAGACAGAGGCAGAGACAGAGCCAGGGACAGAGACGGAGACCGAGACAGAGGGAGAGACAGCGACAGAGACAGAGACAGAGACAGAGACAGAGGCAGAGACAGAGACAGAGACAGAGACAGTGACAGAGACAGAGACAGAGACAGAGACAGAGACAGAGACAGAGACATAGACAGAGACAGAGATAGAGACGGAGACAAAGACCGAGACAGAGACAGAGACGGAGACAGAGGCAGAGACAGAACCAGGGACAGAGACGGAGACAGGGACAGAGGGAGAGACAGCGACAGAGACAGAGACAGAGACAGAGGCAGAGCCAGGGACAGAGACGGAGACCGAGACAGAGGGAGAGACAGCGACAGAGACAGAGACAAAGACCGAGACAGAGACAGAGACGGAGACAGAGGCAGAGACAGAACCAGGGACAGAGACGGAGACAGGGACAGAGGGAGAGACAGCGACAGAGACAGAGACAGAGACAGAGGCAGAGGCAGAGGCAGAGACAGAGACAGAGACAGAGACAGAGACAGAGACAGGGACAGAGACAGAGACAGAGACAGAGACAGAGACAGAGACAGAGACAGAGACAGAGACAGAGACGGAGACAAAGACAGAGGCAGAGACAGAGACAGAGACAGAGACAGTGACAGAGACAGAGACAGAGACAGAGACAGAGATAGAGACGGAGACAAAGACCGAGACAGAGACAGAGACGGAGACAGAGGCAGAGACAGAACCAGGGACAGAGACGGAGACAGGGACAGAGGGAGAGACAGCGACAGAGACAGAGACAGAGACAAAGGCAGAGGCAGAGGCAGAGATAGAGACAGAGAGAGAGACAGAGTCAGAGACAGAGACGGAGACAAAGACCGAGACAGACGCAGAGACTGAGACAGAGGCAGAGACAGAGACAGAGACAGAGACAGAGACAGTGACGGAGACAGAGACAGAGACAGAGACAGAGACAGAGACAGAGACATAGACAGAGACAGAGATAGAGACGGAGACAGAGGCAGAGACAGAGACAGAGACAGAGACAGAGACAGAGACAGAGACAGAGACAGAGACAGAGACAGAGACAGAGACGGAGACGGAGATAGAGGCAGAGACAGAGACAGGGACAGAGACAGATACAGAGACAGAGATAGAGACGGAGACAGTGACAGAGACAGAGACAGAGACAGAGACAGAGACAGAGACAGAGACAGAGGCAGAGACAGAGCCAGGGACAGAGACAGAGACAGAGACAGAGACAGAGACAGAGACGGAGTCGGAGATAGAGACAGAGACAGAGACAGAGACAGAGACAGAGACGGAGACGGAGATAGAGGCAGAGGCAGATATAGAGACAGAGACAGAGACAGAGACAGAGACAGAGACAGAGACAGAGACAGAGACAGAGACGGAGATAAAGACCGAGACAGAGATAGAGATGGAGACAGAGGCAGAGACAGAGCCAGGGACAGAGACGGAGACCGAGACAGAGGGAGAGACAGCGACAGAGACAGAGACAGAGACAGAGGCAGAGACAGAGACAGAGACAGAGACAGAGACAGAGACAGAGACAGAGACAGAGACAGAGACAGAGACAGAGACGGAGACGGAGATAGAGGCAGAGGCAGATATAGAGACAGAGACAGAGACAGAGACAGAGACAGAGACAGAGACAGAGACAGAGACGGAGATAAACACCGAGACAGAGATAGAGATGGAGACAGAGGCAGAGACAGAGCCAGGGACAGAGACGGAGACCGAGACAGAGGGAGAGACAGCGACAGAGACAGAGACAGAGACAGAGGCAGAGACAGAGACAGAGACAGAGACAGAGACAGAGGCAGAGACAGAGACAGAGACAGAGACAGAGACAGAGACAGAGACAGAGGCAGAGACAGAGGCAGAGCCAGGGACAGAGACGGAGACCGAGACAGAGGGAGAGACAGCGACAGAGACAGAGACGGAGACAGAGGCAGAGACAGAACCAGGGACAGAGACGGAGACAGGGACAGAGGGAGAGACAGCGACAGAGACAGAGACAGAGACAGAGGCAGAGGCAGAGGCAGAGACAGAGACAGAGACAGAGACAGAGACAGAGACAGGGACAGAGACAGAGACAGAGACAGAGACAGAGACAGAGACAGAGACAGAGACGGAGACAAAGACAGAGGCAGAGACAGAGACAGAGACAGAGACAGTGACAGAGACAGAAACAGAGACAGAGACAGAGATAGAGACGGAGACAAAGACCGAGACAGAGACAGAGACGGAGACAGAGGCAGAGACAGAACCAGGGACAGAGACGGAGACAGGGACAGAGGGAGAGACAGCGACAGAGACAGAGACAGAGACAAAGGCAGAGGCAGAGGCAGAGACAGAGACAGAGAGAGAGACAGAGTCAGAGACAGAGACGGAGACAAAGACCGAGACAGACGCAGAGACTGAGACAGAGGCAGAGACAGAGACAGAGACAGAGACAGAGACAGTGACGGAGACAGAGACAGAGACAGAGACAGAGACAGAGACAGAGACATAGACAGAGACAGAGATAGAGACGGAGACAGAGGCAGAGACAGAGACAGAGACAGAGACAGAGACAGAGACAGAGACAGAGACAGAGACAGAGACAGAGACAGAGACGGAGACGGAGATAGAGGCAGAGACAGAGACAGGGACAGAGACAGATACAGAGACAGAGACAGAGACGGAGACAGTGACAGAGACAGAGACAGAGACAGAGACAGAGACAGAGACAGAGGCAGAGACAGAGCCAGGGACAGAGACAGAGACAGAGACAGAGACAGAGACAGAGACGGAGTCGGAGATAGAGGCAGAGACAGAGCCAGGGACAGAGACAGATACAGAGACAGACGCAGAGGCAGAGGCAGAGACAGAGACAGAGACAGAGACAGAGACAGAGACAGAGACAGAGACAGAGACAGAGACAGAGACAGAGACAGAGACAGAGACAGAGACAGAGACAGAGACAGAGACAGAGACAGAGACAGAGACAGAGACGGAGACAGAGGCAGAGACAGAGCCAGGGACAGAGACAGATACAGAGACAGAGGCAGAGGCAGAGGCAGAGACAGAGACAGGGACAGAGACGGAGACAGAGACCGAGACAGAGACAGAGACAGAGACAGAGACAGAGACGGAGATAAAGACCGAGACAGAGACAGAGATGGAGACAGAGGCAGAGACAGAGCCAGGGACAGAGACAGAGACAGTGACAGAGACAGAGCCAGAGGCAGAGACAGAGACAGAGACAAAGACAGAGACAGAGATAGAGACGGAGACAAAGACCGAGACAGAGACAGAGACGGAGACAGAGGCAGAGACAGAACAAGGGACAGAGACGGAGACAGGGACAGACGCAGAGGCAGAGGCAGAGACAGAGACAGAGACAGAGACAGAGACAGAGACAGAGACAGAGACAGAGACAGAGACGGAGACAGAGGCAGAGACAGAGCCAGGGGCAGAAACAGATACAGAGACAGAGACAGAGACGGAGACAGTGACAGAGACAGAGACAGAGACAGAGACAGAGACGGAGACAAAGACCGAGACAGACGCAGAGACAGAGACAGAGACAGATACGGAGACAAAGACCGAGACAGACGCAGAGACAGAGGCAGGGGCAGAGGCAGAGACAGAGCCAGGGACAGAGACAGAGACAGAGACAGAGACAGAGACGGAGACGGAGATAGAGGCAGAGACAGAGCCAGGGACAGAGACAGATACAGAGACAGACGCAGAGGCAGAGGCAGAGACAGAGACAGAGACAGAGACAGAGACAGAGACAGAGACAGAGACAGAGACAGAGACAGAGACGGAGACAGAGGCAGAGACAGAGCCAGGGACAGAGACAGATACAGAGACAGAGACAGAGACAGAGACAGAGACAGAGACATAGACAGAGACAGAGATAGAGACGGAGACAAAGACCGAGACAGAGACAGAGACGGAGACAGAGGCAGAGACAGAACCAGGGACAGAGACGGAGACAGGGACAGAGGGAGAGACAGCGACAGAGACAGAGACAGAGACAAAGGCAGAGGCAGAGGCAGAGACAGAGACAGAGACAGAGACAGAGTCAGAGACACAGACGGAGACAAAGACCGAGACAGACGCAGAGACTGAGACAGAGGCAGAGACAGAGACAGAGACAGAGACAGAGACAGTGACAGAGACAGAGACAGAGACAGAGACAGAGACGGAGACGGAGATAGAGGCAGAGACAGAGACAGGGACAGAGACAGATACAGAGACAGAGACAGAGACGGAGACAAAGACAGAGGAAGAGACAGCAACAGAGGCAGAGACAGAAACAGAGACAGAGACAGATACGGGGACAGAGACAGAGGCAGAGACAGTGACAGAGACAGAGACAGGGACGGAGACAGAAACAGGGACTGAGACAGAGACAGAGACAGCGGCAGAGACAGAGACAGCGACAGAGACAGAGACGGGGACGGAGATAGAGGCAGAGACAGAGACGGAGACGGAGACAGAGGCAGAGACAGAGCCAGGGACAGAGACAGATACAGAGACAGAGACAGAGACGGAGACAGTGACAGAGACAGAGACAGAGACAGAGACAGAGACAGAGACGGTGACAGAGACAGAGACAGAGACAGAGACAGAGACAGAGACGGAGACAAACACCGAGACAGACGCAGAGACTGAGACAGAGGCAGAGACAGAGACAGAGACAGAGACAGAGACAGAGACAGTGACAGAGACAGAGACAGAGACAGAGACAGAGACAGAGACGGAGACAAACACCGAGACAGACGCAGAGACTGAGACAGAGGCAGAGACAGAGACAGAGACAGAGACAGTGACAGAGACGGTGACAGAGACAGAGACAGAGACAGAGACAGAGACATAGACAGAGACAGAGATAGAGACGGAGACAAAGACCGAGACAGAGACAGAGACGGAGACAGAGGCAGAGACAGAACCAGGGACAGAGACGGAGACAGGGACAGAGGGAGAGACAGCGACAGAGACTGAGACAGAGGCAGAGACAGAGACAGAGACAGAGACAGAGACAGAGAGAGAGACAGAGTCAGAGACAGAGACGGAGACAAAGACCGAGACAGACGCAGAGACTGAGACAGAGGCAGAGACAGAGACAGAGACAGAGACAGAGACAGTGACGGAGACAGAGACAGAGACAGAGACAGAGACAGAGACAGAGACATAGACAGAGACAGAGATAGAGACGGAGACAGAGGCAGAGACAGAGACAGAGACAGAGACAGAGACAGAGACAGAGACAGAGACAGAGACAGAGACAGAGACAGAGACGGAGACGGAGATAGAGGCAGAGACAGAGACAGGGACAGAGACAGATACAGAGACAGAGACAGAGACGGAGACAGTGACAGAGACAGAGACAGAGACAGAGACAGAGACAGAGACAGAGGCAGAGACAGAGCCAGGGACAGAGACAGAGACAGAGACAGAGACAGAGACAGAGACGGAGTCGGAGATAGAGGCAGAGACAGAGCCAGGGACAGAGACAGATACAGAGACAGAGGCAGAGGCAGAGGCAGAGACAGAGACAGAGACGGAGACAAACACCGAGACAGACGCAGAGACTGAGACAGAGGCAGAGACAGAGACAGAGACAGAGACAGAGACAGAGACGGAGACAAACACCGAGACAGACGCAGAGACTGAGACAGAGGCAGAGACAGAGACAGAGACAGAGACAGTGACAGAGACGGTGACAGAGACAGAGACAGAGACAGAGACAGAGACATAGACAGAGACAGAGATAGAGACGGAGACAAAGACCGAGACAGAGACAGAGACGGAGACAGAGGCAGAGACAGAACCAGGGACAGAGACGGAGACAGGGACAGAGGGAGAGACAGCGACAGAGACTGAGACAGAGGCAGAGACAGAGACAGAGACAGAGACAGAGACAGAGACTGTGACAGAGACAAAGACAGAGACAGAGACAGAGACGGAGACGGAGATAGAGGCAGAGACAGAGCCAGGGACAGAGACAGAGACAGAGACAGAGACAGAGACAGAGACAGAGACAGAGGCAGAGGCAGAGGCAGAGACAGAGACAGAGACAGAGACAGAGACTGAGACAGAGACAGAGACAGAGACAGAGACAGGGACAGAGACAGAGACAGAGGCAGAGACAGAGCCAGGGGCAGAGACAGATACAGAGACAGAGACAGAGACGGAGACAGTGACAGAGACAGAGACAGAGACAGAGACAGAGACAGAGACGGAGACAAAGACCGAGACAGACGCAGAGACTGAGACAGAGGCAGAGACAGAGACAGAGACAGAGACAGAGACACTGACAGAGACAGAGACAGAGACAGAGACATAGATAGAGACGCAGACGGAGATAGGGGCAGAGACAGAACCAGGGACAGAGACAGATACAGAGACAGAGACAGAGACGGAGACAAAGACAGAGGAAGAGACAGCAACAGAGGCAGAGACAGAAACAGAGACAGAGACAGATACGGGGACAGAGACAGAGACGGAGACGGAGACGGAGATAGAGGCAGAGACAGAGACAGAGACGGAGACAGAGGCAGAGACAGAGACAGAGACAGAGACAGTGACAGAGACAGAGCCAGAGGCAGAGACAGAGACAGAGACAAAGACAGAGACAGAGACAGAGATAGAGACGGAGACAAAGACCGAGACAGAGACAGAGACGGAGACAGAGGCAGAGACAGAACCAGGGACAGAGACGGAGACAGGGACAGAGGGAGAGACAGCGACAGAGACAGAGACAGAGACAAAGGCAGAGGCAGAGGCAGAGACAGAGACAGAGACAGAGACAGAGTCAGAGACACAGACGGAGACAAAGACCGAGACAGACGCAGAGACTGAGACAGAGGCAGAGACAGAGACAGAGACAGATACAGAGACAGAGACAGAGACGGAGATAGAGGCAGAGACGGAGACGGAGATAGAGGCAGAGACGGAGCCAGGGACAGAGACAGATACAGTGACAGAGACAGAGACGGAGACAATGACAGAGACAGAGATAGAGACAGAGACAGAGACGGAGACAAAGACCGAGACAGACGCAGAGACTGAGGCAGAGGCAGAGACAGAGACAGAGACAGAGACAGAGACAGAGACAGAGACAGAGACAGAGACAGAGACAGAGACAGAGACAGAGACAGAGACAGAGACAGAGACAGAGACAGAGACAGAGACAGAGACGGAGATAAAGACCGAGACAGAGATAGAGATGGAGACAGAGGCAGAGACAGAGCCAGGGACAGAGACGGAGACCGAGACAGAGGGAGAGACAGCGACAGAGACAGAGACAGAGACAGAGGCAGAGACAGAGACAGAGACAGAGACAGAGACAGAGACAGAGACAGAGACAGAGACAGAGACAGAGACAGAGACAGAGACAGAGGCAGAGACAGAGACAGAGACAGAGACAGTGACAGAGACAGAGACAGAGACAGTGACAGAGACAGAGACAGAGACAGAGACGGAGACGGAGATAGAGGCAGAGGCAGATATAGAGACAGAGACAGAGACAGAGACAGAGACAGAGACAGAGACAGAGACAGAGACAGAGACAGAGACGGAGATAAAGACCGAGACAGAGACAGAGATGGTGACAGAGGCAGAGACAGAGCCAGGGACAGAGACGGAGACCGAGACAGAGGGAGAGACAGCGACAGAGACAGAGACAGAGACAGAGGCAGAGACAGAGACAGAGACAGAGACAGAGACAGAGACAGAGACAGAGACAGAGACAGAGACAGAGACAGAGACAGAGACAGAGACAGAGACAGAGACAGAGATAGAGACAGAGACAGAGACAGAGACAGAGACAGAGACAGAGATAGAGACAGAGACAGAGACAGAGACAGAGACAGAGACAGAGACAGAGACAGAGACAGAGACAGAGGCAGAGGCAGAGCCAGAGACAGAGACAGGGACAGAGACAGAGACTGAGACAGAGACAGAGACAGAGACAGAGACAGGGACAGAGACAGAGACAGAGGCAGAGACAGAGCCAGGGGCAGAGACAGATACAGAGACAGAGACAGAGACGGAGACAGTGACAGAGACAGAGACAGAGACAGAGACAGAGACAGAGACAGAGACGGAGATAAAGACCGAGACAGAGATAGAGATGGAGACAGAGGCAGAGACAGAGCCAGGCACAGAGACGGAGACCGAGACAGAGGGAGAGACAGCGACAGAGACAGAGACAGAGACAGAGGCAGAGACAGAGACAGAGACAGAGACAGAGACAGAGACAGAGACAGAGACAGAGACAGAGACAGAGACAGAGACGGAGACGGAGATAGAGGCAGAGGCAGATATAGAGACAGAGACAGAGACAGAGATAGAGACAGAGACAGAGACAGAGACAGAGACAGAGACAGAGACAGAGACAGAGACAGAGACAGAGGCAGAGGCAGAGCCAGAGACAGAGACAGGGACAGAGACAGAGACTGAGACAGAGACAGAGACAGAGACAGAGACAGGGACAGAGACAGAGACAGAGGCAGAGACAGAGCCAGGGGCAGAGACAGATACAGAGACAGAGACAGAGACGGAGACAGTGACAGAGACAGAGACAGAGACAGAGACAGAGATAGAGACAGAGACAGAGACAGAGACAGAGACAGAGACAGAGACAGAGACAGAGACAGAGACAGATGCAGAGGCAGAGGCAGAGACAGAGACAGAGACAGAGACAGAGACTGAGACAGAGACAGAGACAGAGACAGAGACAGGGACAGAGACAGAGACAGAGGCAGAGACAGAGCCAGTGGCAGAGACAGATACAGAGACAGAGACAGAGACGGAGACAGTGACAGAGACAGAGACAGAGACAGAGACAGAGACGGAGACAAAGACCGAGACAGACGCAGAGACTGAGACAGAGGCAGAGACAGAGACAGAGACAGAGACAGAGACACTGACAGAGACAGAGACAGAGACAGAGACATAGATAGAGACGCAGACGGAGATAGGGGCAGAGACAGAGCCAGGGACAGAGACAGATACAGAGACAGAGACAGAGACGGAGACAAAGACAGAGGAAGAGACAGCAACAGAGGCAGAGACAGAAACAGAGACAGAGACAGATACGGGGACAGAGACAGAGACGGAGACGGAGACGGAGATAGAGGCAGAGACAGAGACAGAGACGGAGACAGAGGCAGAGACAGAGACAGAGACAGAGACAGTGACAGAGACAGAGCCAGAGGCAGAGACAGAGACAGAGACAAAGACAGAGACAGAGATAGAGACGGAGACAAAGACCGAGACAGAGACAGAGACGGAGACAGAGGCAGAGACAGAACCAGGGACAGAGACGGAGACAGGGACAGAGACAAAGGCAGAGGCAGAGGCAGAGACAGAGACAGAGACAGAGACAGAGTCAGAGACAGAGGCGGAGACAAAGACCGAGACAGACGCAGAGACTGAGACAGAGGCAGAGACAGAGACAGAGACAGAGACAGAGACAGAGACAGATGCAGAGGCAGAGGCAGAGACAGAGACAGAGACAGAGACAGAGACTGAGACAGAGACAGAGACAGAGACAGAGACAGGGACAGAGACAGAGACAGAGGCAGAGACAGAGCCAGTGGCAGAGACAGATACAGAGACAGAGACAGAGACGGAGACAGTGACAGAGACAGAGACAGAGACAGAGACAGAGACGGAGACAAAGACCGAGACAGACGCAGAGACTGAGACAGAGGCAGAGACAGAGACAGAGACAGAGACAGAGACACTGACAGAGACAGAGACAGAGACAGAGACATAGATAGAGACGCAGACGGAGATAGGGGCAGAGACAGAGCCAGGGACAGAGACAGATACAGAGACAGAGACAGAGACGGAGACAAAGACAGAGGAAGAGACAGCAACAGAGGCAGAGACAGAAACAGAGACAGAGACAGATACGGGGACAGAGACAGAGACGGAGACGGAGACGGAGATAGAGGCAGAGACAGAGACAGAGACGGAGACAGAGGCAGAGACAGAGACAGAGACAGAGACAGTGACAGAGACAGAGCCAGAGGCAGAGACAGAGACAGAGACAAAGACAGAGACAGAGATAGAGACGGAGACAAAGACCGAGACAGAGACAGAGACGGAGACAGAGGCAGAGACAGAACCAGGGACAGAGACGGAGACAGGGACAGAGACAAAGGCAGAGGCAGAGGCAGAGACAGAGACAGAGACAGAGACAGAGTCAGAGACAGAGGCGGAGACAAAGACCGAGACAGACGCAGAGACTGAGACAGAGGCAGAGACAGAGACAGAGACAGAGACAGAGACAGTGACAGAGACAAAGACAGAGACAGAGGCAGAGACGGAGACGGAGATAGAGGCAGAGACAGAGCCAGGGACAGAGACAGATACAGAGACAGACGCAGAGACAGAGACGGCGACAGAGACAGAGACGGAGACGGAGATAGAGGCAGAGACAGAGACAGAGACGGAGACAGAGGCACAGACAGAGCCAGGGACAGAGACGGAGACCGAGACAGAGGGAGAGACAGCGACAGAGACAGAGACAGAGACAGAGGCAGAGACAGAGACAGAGACTGAGACAGAGACAGAGACAGAAACAGAGACAGAGACAGAGACAGAGACAGAGACAGAGACAGAGACAGAGACAGAGGCAGAGACAGAGACAGAGACAGAGACAGTGACAGAGACAGAGACAGAGACAGAGACGGCGACAGAGACAGAGACGGAGACGGAGATAGAGGCAGAGACAGAGACAGAGACGGAGACAGAGGCACAGACAGAGCCAGGGACAGAGACAGAAACAGAAACAGAGACAGAGACAGAGACGGAGACAGTGACAGAGACAGAGACAGAGACAGAGACAGAGACAGAGACAGAGACAGAGACAGAGACAGAGACAGAGACAGAGACAGAGACGGAGACGGAGATAGAGGCAGAGGCAGATATAGAGACAGAGACAGAGACGGAGACAGAGACAGAGACAGAGACAGAGACAGAGACGGAGATAAAGACCGAGACAGAGATAGAGATGGAGACAGAGGCAGAGACAGAGCCAGGGACAGAGACGGAGACCGAGACAGAGGGAGAGACAGCGACAGAGACAGAGACAGAGACAGAGACAGAGACAGAGGCAGAGACAGAGACAGAGACAGAGACAGTGACAGAGACAGAGACAGAGACAGAGACAGAGACAGAGACAGAGACATAGACAGAGACAGAGATAGAGACGGAGACAAAGACCGAGACAGAGACAGAGACGGAGACAGAGGCAGAGACAGAACCAGGGACAGAGACGGAGACAGGGACAGAGGGAGAGACAGCGACAGAGACAGAGACAGAGACAGAGGCAGAGCCAGGGACAGAGACGGAGACCGAGACAGAGGGAGAGACAGCGACAGAGACAGAGACAAAGACCGAGACAGAGACAGAGACGGAGACAGAGGCAGAGACAGAACCAGGGACAGAGACGGAGACAGGGACAGAGGGAGAGACAGCGACAGAGACAGAGACAGAGACAGAGGCAGAGGCAGAGGCAGAGACAGAGACAGAGACAGAGACAGAGACAGAGACAGGGACAGAGACAGAGACGGAGACGGAGATAGAGGCAGAGACAGAGACAGGGACAGAGACAGATACAGAGACAGAGATAGAGACGGAGACAGTGACAGAGACAGAGACAGAGACAGAGACAGAGACAGAGACAGAGACGGAGACGGAGATAGAGGCAGAGGCAGATATAGAGACAGAGACAGAGACGGAGACAGAGACAGAGACAGAGACAGAGACAGAGACGGAGATAAAGACCGAGACAGAGATAGAGATGGAGACAGAGGCAGAGACAGAGCCAGGGACAGAGACGGAGACCGAGACAGAGGGAGAGACAGCGACAGAGACAGAGACAGAGACAGAGACAGAGGCAGAGACAGAGACAGAGACAGAGACAGTGACAGAGACAGAGACAGAGACAGAGACAGAGACAGAGACAGAGACATAGACAGAGACAGAGATAGAGACGGAGACAAAGACCGAGACAGAGACAGAGACGGAGACAGAGGCAGAGACAGAACCAGGGACAGAGACGGAGACAGGGACAGAGGGAGAGACAGCGACAGAGACAGAGACAGAGACAGAGGCAGAGCCAGGGACAGAGACGGAGACCGAGACAGAGGGAGAGACAGCGACAGAGACAGAGACAAAGACCGAGACAGAGACAGAGACGGAGACAGAGGCAGAGACAGAACCAGGGACAGAGACGGAGACAGGGACAGAGGGAGAGACAGCGACAGAGACAGAGACAGAGACAGAGGCAGAGCCAGGGACAGAGACGGAGACCGAGACAGAGGGAGAGACAGCGACAGAGACAGAGACAAAGACCGAGACAGAGACAGAGACGGAGACGGAGACGGAGATAGAGGCAGAGACAGAGACAGAGACGGAGACAGAGGCAGAGACAGAGACAGAGACAGAGACAGTGACAGAGACAGAGCCAGAGGCAGAGACAGAGACAGAGACAAAGACAGAGACAGAGATAGAGACGGAGACAAAGACCGAGACAGAGACAGAGACGGAGACAGAGGCAGAGACAGAACCAGGGACAGAGACGGAGACAGGGACAGAGACAAAGGCAGAGGCAGAGGCAGAGACAGAGACAGAGACAGAGACAGAGTCAGAGACAGAGGCGGAGACAAAGACCGAGACAGACGCAGAGACTGAGACAGAGGCAGAGACAGAGACAGAGACAGAGACAGAGACAGAGACAGATGCAGAGGCAGAGGCAGAGACAGAGACAGAGACAGAGACAGAGACTGAGACAGAGACAGAGACAGAGACAGAGACAGGGACAGAGACAGAGACAGAGGCAGAGACAGAGCCAGTGGCAGAGACAGATACAGAGACAGAGACAGAGACGGAGACAGTGACAGAGACAGAGACAGAGACAGAGACAGAGACGGAGACAAAGACCGAGACAGACGCAGAGACTGAGACAGAGGCAGAGACAGAGACAGAGACAGAGACAGAGACACTGACAGAGACAGAGACAGAGACAGAGACATAGATAGAGACGCAGACGGAGATAGGGGCAGAGACAGAGCCAGGGACAGAGACAGATACAGAGACAGAGACAGAGACGGAGACAAAGACAGAGGAAGAGACAGCAACAGAGGCAGAGACAGAAACAGAGACAGAGACAGATACGGGGACAGAGACAGAGACGGAGACGGAGACGGAGATAGAGGCAGAGACAGAGACAGAGACGGAGACAGAGGCAGAGACAGAGACAGAGACAGAGACAGTGACAGAGACAGAGCCAGAGGCAGAGACAGAGACAGAGACAAAGACAGAGACAGAGATAGAGACGGAGACAAAGACCGAGACAGAGACAGAGACGGAGACAGAGGCAGAGACAGAACCAGGGACAGAGACGGAGACAGGGACAGAGACAAAGGCAGAGGCAGAGGCAGAGACAGAGACAGAGACAGAGACAGAGTCAGAGACAGAGGCGGAGACAAAGACCGAGACAGACGCAGAGACTGAGACAGAGGCAGAGACAGAGACAGAGACGGAGACAGAGACAGTGACAGAGACAAAGACAGAGACAGAGACAGAGACGGAGACGGAGATAGAGGCAGAGACAGAGCCAGGGACAGAGACAGATACAGAGACAGACGCAGAGACAGAGACGGCGACAGAGACAGAGACGGAGACGGAGATAGAGGCAGAGACAGAGACAGAGACGGAGACAGAGGCACAGACAGAGCCAGGGACAGAGACAGAAACAGAGACAGAGACAGAGACGGAGACAGTGACAGAGACAGAGACAGAGACAGAGACAGAGACAGAGACAGAGACAGAGACAGAGACAGAGACAGAGACAGAGACGGAGACGGAGATAGAGGCAGAGGCAGATATAGAGACAGAGACAGAGACAGAGACAGAGACAGAGACAGAGACAGAGACAGAGACAGAGACGGAGATAAAGACCGAGACAGAGATAGAGATGGAGACAGAGGCAGAGACAGAGCCAGGGACAGAGACGGAGACCGAGACAGAGGGAGAGACAGCGACAGAGACAGAGACAGAGACAGAGGCAGAGACAGAGACAGAGACTGAGACAGAGACAGAGACAGAGACAGAGACAGAGACAGAGACAGAGACAGAGACAGAGACAGAGACAGAGACAGAGGCAGAGACAGAGACAGAGACAGAGACAGTGACAGAGACAGAGACAGAGACAGAGACGGCGACAGAGACAGAGACGGAGACGGAGATAGAGGCAGAGACAGAGACAGAGACGGAGACAGAGGCACAGACAGAGCCAGGGACAGAGACAGAAACAGAAACAGAGACAGAGACAGAGACGGAGACAGTGACAGAGACAGAGACAGAGACAGAGACAGAGACAGAGACAGAGACAGAGACAGAGACAGAGACAGAGACAGAGACGGAGACGGAGATAGAGGCAGAGGCAGATATAGAGACAGAGACAGAGACGGAGACAGAGACAGAGACAGAGACAGAGACAGAGACGGAGATAAAGACCGAGACAGAGATAGAGATGGAGACAGAGGCAGAGACAGAGCCAGGGACAGAGACGGAGACCGAGACAGAGGGAGAGACAGCGACAGAGACAGAGACAGAGACAGAGACAGAGGCAGAGACAGAGACAGAGACTGAGACAGAGACAGAGACAGAGACAGAGACAGAGACAGAGACAGAGACAGAGACAGAGACAGAGACAGAGATAGAGACGGAGACAAAGACCGAGACAGAGACAGAGACGGAGACAGAGGCAGAGACAGAACCAGGGACAGAGACGGAGACAGGGACAGAGGGAGAGACAGCGACAGAGACAGAGACAGAGACAGAGGCAGAGCCAGGGACAGAGACGGAGACCGAGACAGAGGGAGAGACAGCGACAGAGACAGAGACAAAGACCGAGACAGAGACAGAGACGGAGACAGAGGCAGAGACAGAACCAGGGACAGAGACGGAGACAGGGACAGAGGGAGAGACAGCGACAGAGACAGAGACAGAGACAGAGGCAGAGGCAGAGGCAGAGACAGAGACAGAGACAGAGACAGAGACAGAGACAGGGACAGAGACAGAGACAGAGACAGAGACAGAGACAGAGACAGAGACAGAGACAGAGACAGAGACGGAGACAAAGACAGAGGCAGAGACAGAGACAGAGACAGAGACAGTGACAGAGACAGAGACAGAGACAGAGACAGAGATAGAGACGGAGACAAAGACCGAGACAGAGACAGAGACGGAGACAGAGGCAGAGACAGAACCAGGGACAGAGACGGAGACAGGGACAGAGGGAGAGACAGCGACAGAGACAGAGACAGAGACAAAGGCAGAGGCAGAGGCAGAGATAGAGACAGAGAGAGAGACAGAGTCAGAGACAGAGACGGAGACAAAGACCGAGACAGACGCAGAGACTGAGACAGAGGCAGAGACAGAGACAGAGACAGAGACAGAGACAGTGACGGAGACAGAGACAGAGACAGAGACAGAGACAGAGACAGAGACATAGACAGAGACAGAGATAGAGACGGAGACAGAGGCAGAGACAGAGACAGAGACAGAGACAGAGACAGAGACAGAGACAGAGACAGAGACAGAGACAGAGACAGAGACGGAGACGGAGATAGAGGCAGAGACAGAGACAGGGACAGAGACAGATACAGAGACAGAGATAGAGACGGAGACAGTGACAGAGACAGAGACAGAGACAGAGACAGAGACAGAGACAGAGACAGAGGCAGAGACAGAGCCGGGGACAGAGACAGAGACAGAGACAGAGACAGAGACAGAGACGGAGTCGGAGATAGAGACAGAGACAGAGACAGAGACAGAGACAGAGACGGAGACGGAGATAGAGGCAGAGGCAGATATAGAGACAGAGACAGAGACAGAGACAGAGACAGAGACAGAGACAGAGACAGAGACAGAGACGGAGATAAAGACCGAGACAGAGATAGAGATGGAGACAGAGGCAGAGACAGAGCCAGGGACAGAGACGGAGACCGAGACAGAGGGAGAGACAGCGACAGAGACAGAGACAGAGACAGAGGCAGAGACAGAGACAGAGACAGAGACAGAGACAGAGACAGAGACAGAGACAGAGACAGAGACAGAGACAGAGACGGAGACGGAGATAGAGGCAGAGGCAGATATAGAGACAGAGACAGAGACAGAGACAGAGACAGAGACAGAGACAGAGACAGAGACGGAGATAAACACCGAGACAGAGATAGAGATGGAGACAGAGGCAGAGACAGAGCCAGGGACAGAGACGGAGACCGAGACAGAGGGAGAGACAGCGACAGAGACAGAGACAGAGACAGAGGCAGAGACAGAGACAGAGACAGAGACAGAGACAGAGACAGAGACAGAGACAGAGACAGAGACAGAGACAGAGACAGAGACAGAGGCAGAGACAGAGGCAGAGCCAGGGACAGAGACGGAGACCGAGACAGAGGGAGAGACAGCGACAGAGACAGAGACGGAGACAGAGGCAGAGACAGAACCAGGGACAGAGACGGAGACAGGGACAGAGGGAGAGACAGCGACAGAGACAGAGACAGAGACAGAGGCAGAGGCAGAGGCAGAGACAGAGACAGAGACAGAGACAGAGACAGAGACAGGGACAGAGACAGAGACAGAGACAGAGACAGAGACAGAGACAGAGACAGAGACGGAGACAAAGACAGAGGCAGAGACAGAGACAGAGACAGAGACAGTGACAGAGACAGAAACAGAGACAGAGACAGAGATAGAGACGGAGACAAAGACCGAGACAGAGACAGAGACGGAGACAGAGGCAGAGACAGAACCAGGGACAGAGACGGAGACAGGGACAGAGGGAGAGACAGCGACAGAGACAGAGACAGAGACAAAGGCAGAGGCAGAGGCAGAGACAGAGACAGAGAGAGAGACAGAGTCAGAGACAGAGACGGAGACAAAGACCGAGACAGACGCAGAGACTGAGACAGAGGCAGAGACAGAGACAGAGACAGAGACAGAGACAGTGACGGAGACAGAGACAGAGACAGAGACAGAGACAGAGACAGAGACATAGACAGAGACAGAGACGGAGTCGGAGATAGAGGCAGAGACAGAGCCAGGGACAGAGACAGATACAGAGACAGACGCAGAGGCAGAGGCAGAGACAGAGACAGAGACAGAGACAGAGACAGAGACAGAGACAGAGACAGAGACAGAGACAGAGACAGAGACAGAGACAGAGACAGAGACAGAGACAGAGACAGAGACAGAGACAGAGACAGAGACGGAGACAGAGGCAGAGACAGAGCCAGGGACAGAGACAGATACAGAGACAGAGGCAGAGGCAGAGGCAGAGACAGAGACAGGGACAGAGACGGAGACAGAGACCGAGACAGAGACAGAGACAGAGACAGAGACAGAGACGGAGATAAAGACCGAGACAGAGACAGAGATGGAGACAGAGGCAGAGACAGAGCCAGGGACAGAGACAGAGACAGTGACAGAGACAGAGCCAGAGGCAGAGACAGAGACAGAGACAAAGACAGAGACAGAGATAGAGACGGAGACAAAGACCGAGACAGAGACAGAGACGGAGACAGAGGCAGAGACAGAACAAGGGACAGAGACGGAGACAGGGACAGACGCAGAGGCAGAGGCAGAGACAGAGACAGAGACAGAGACAGAGACAGAGACAGAGACAGAGACAGAGACGGAGACAGAGGCAGAGACAGAGCCAGGGGCAGAAACAGATACAGAGACAGAGACAGAGACGGAGACAGTGACAGAGACAGAGACAGAGACAGAGACAGAGACGGAGACAAAGACCGAGACAGACGCAGAGACAGAGACAGAGACAGATACGGAGACAAAGACCGAGACAGACGCAGAGACAGAGGCAGGGGCAGAGGCAGAGACAGAGCCAGGGACAGAGACAGAGACAGAGACAGAGACAGAGACGGAGACGGAGATAGAGGCAGAGACAGAGCCAGGGACAGAGACAGATACAGAGACAGACGCAGAGGCAGAGGCAGAGACAGAGACAGAGACAGAGACAGAGACAGAGACAGAGACAGAGACAGAGACAGAGACAGAGACGGAGACAGAGGCAGAGACAGAGCCAGGGACAGAGACAGATACAGAGACAGAGACAGAGACAGAGACAGAGACAGAGACATAGACAGAGACAGAGATAGAGACGGAGACAAAGACCGAGACAGAGACAGAGACGGAGACAGAGGCAGAGACAGAACCAGGGACAGAGACGGAGACAGGGACAGAGGGAGAGACAGCGACAGAGACAGAGACAGAGACAAAGGCAGAGGCAGAGGCAGAGACAGAGACAGAGACAGAGACAGAGTCAGAGACACAGACGGAGACAAAGACCGAGACAGACGCAGAGACTGAGACAGAGGCAGAGACAGAGACAGAGACAGAGACAGAGACAGTGACAGAGACAGAGACAGAGACAGAGACAGAGACGGAGACGGAGATAGAGGCAGAGACAGAGACAGGGACAGAGACAGATACAGAGACAGAGACAGAGACGGAGACAAAGACAGAGGAAGAGACAGCAACAGAGGCAGAGACAGAAACAGAGACAGAGACAGATACGGGGACAGAGACAGAGGCAGAGACAGTGACAGAGACAGAGACAGGGACGGAGACAGAAACAGGGACTGAGACAGAGACAGAGACAGCGGCAGAGACAGAGACAGCGACAGAGACAGAGACGGGGACGGAGATAGAGGCAGAGACAGAGACGGAGACGGAGACAGAGGCAGAGACAGAGCCAGGGACAGAGACAGATACAGAGACAGAGACAGAGACGGAGACAGTGACAGAGACAGAGACAGAGACAGAGACAGAGACAGAGACGGTGACAGAGACAGAGACAGAGACAGAGACAGAGACAGAGACGGAGACAAACACCGAGACAGACGCAGAGACTGAGACAGAGGCAGAGACAGAGACAGAGACAGAGACAGAGACAGAGACAGTGACAGAGACAGAGACAGAGACAGAGACAGAGACAGAGACAGAGACAGAGACAGAGACAGAGGCAGAGACAGAGCCAGGGGCAGAGACAGAGGCAGAGACAGAGACAGAGACAGAGACAGAGACTGAGACAGAGACAGAGACAGAGACAGAGACACTGACAGAGACAGAGACAGAGACAGAGACATAGATAGAGACGCAGACGGAGATAGGGGCAGAGACAGAGCCAGGGACAGAGACAGATACAGAGACAGAGACAGAGACGGAGACAAAGACAGAGGAAGAGACAGCAACAGAGGCAGAGACAGAAACAGAGACAGAGACAGATACGGGGACAGAGACAGAGACGGAGACGGAGACGGAGATAGAGGCAGAGACAGAGACAGAGACGGAGACAGAGGCAGAGACAGAGACAGAGACAGAGACAGTGACAGAGACAGAGCCAGAGGCAGAGACAGAGACAGAGACAAAGACAGAGACAGAGATAGAGACGGAGACAAAGACCGAGACAGAGACAGAGACGGAGACAGAGGCAGAGACAGAACCAGGGGCAGAGACAGATACAGAGACAGAGACAGAGACGGAGACAGTGACAGAGACAGAGACAGAGACAGAGACAGAGACGGAGACAAAGACCGAGACAGACGCAGAGACAGAGACAGAGACAGATACGGAGACAAAGACCGAGACAGACGCAGAGACAGAGGCAGGGGCAGAGGCAGAGACAGAGCCAGGGACAGAGACAGAGACAGAGACAGAGACAGAGACGGAGACGGAGATAGAGGCAGAGACAGAGCCAGGGACAGAGACAGATACAGAGACAGACGCAGAGGCAGAGGCAGAGACAGAGACAGAGACAGAGACAGAGACAGAGACAGAGACAGAGACAGAGACAGAGACAGAGACAGAGACAGAGACGGAGACAGAGGCAGAGACAGAGCCAGGGATAGAGACAGATACAGAGACAGAGACAGAGACAGAGACATAGACAGAGACAGAGATAGAGACGGAGACAAAGACCGAGACAGAGACAGAGACGGAGACAGAGGCAGAGACAGAACCAGGGACAGAGACGGAGACAGGGACAGAGGGAGAGACAGCGACAGAGACAGAGACAGAGACAAAGGCAGAGGCAGAGGCAGAGACAGAGACAGAGACAGAGACAGAGTCAGAGACACAGACGGAGACAAAGACCGAGACAGACGCAGAGACTGAGACAGAGGCAGAGACAGAGACAGAGACAGATACAGAGACAGAGACAGAGACGGAGATAGAGGCAGAGACGGAGTCGGAGATAGAGGCAGAGACGGAGCCAGGGACAGAGACAGAGACGGAGACAATGACAGAGACAGAGATAGAGACAGAGACAGAGACGGAGACAAAGACCGAGACAGACGCAGAGACTGAGGCAGAGGCAGAGACAGAGACAGAGACAGAGACAGAGACAGAGACAGAGACAGAGACAGAGACAGAGACAGAGACAGAGACAGAGACAGAGACAGAGACAGAGACAGAGACAGAGACGGAGATAAAGACCGAGACAGAGATAGAGATGGAGACAGAGGCAGAGACAGAGCCAGGGACAGAGACGGAGACCGAGACAGAGGGAGAGACAGCGACAGAGACAGAGACAGAGACAGAGGCAGAGACAGAGACAGAGACAGAGACAGAGACAGAGACAGAGACAGAGACAGAGACAGAGACAGAGACAGAGACAGAGACAGAGACAGAGACAGAGGCAGAGACAGAGACAGAGACAGAGACAGTGACAGAGACAGAGACAGAGACAGAGACGGCGACAGAGACAGAGACGGAGACGGAGATAGAGGCAGAGACAGAGACAGAGACGGAGACAGAGGCACAGACAGAGCCAGGGACAGAGACAGAAACAGAGACAGAGACAGAGACGGAGACAGTGACAGAGACAGAGACAGAGACAGAGACAGAGACAGAGACAGAGACAGAGACAGAGACAGAGACAGAGACAGAGACAGAGACAGAGACAGAGACGGAGACGGAGATAGAGGCAGAGGCAGATATAGAGACAGAGACAGAGACAGAGACAGAGACAGAGACAGAGACAGAGACGGAGATAAAGACCGAGACAGAGATAGAGATGGAGGCAGAGGCAGAGACAGAGCCAGGGACAGAGACGGAGACCGAGACAGAGGGAGAGACAGCGACAGAGACAGAGACAGAGACAGAGGCAGAGACAGAGACAGAGACAGAGACAGAGACAGAGACAGAGACAGAGACAGAGACAGAGACAGAGACAGAGACAGAGACAGAGACAGAGACAGAGACAGAGGCAGAGACAGAGACAGAGACAGAGACAGTGACAGAGACAGAGACAGAGACAGAGACAGAGACAGAGACATAGACAGAGACAGAGATAGAGACGGAGACAAAGACCGAGACAGAGACAGAGACGGAGACAGAGGCAGAGACAGAACCAGGGACAGAGACGGAGACAGGGACAGAGGGAGAGACAGCGACAGAGACAGAGACAGAGACAGAGGCAGAGCCAGGGACAGAGACGGAGACCGAGACAGAGGGAGAGACAGCGACAGAGACAGAGACAAAGACCGAGACAGAGACAGAGACGGAGACAGAGGCAGAGACAGAACCAGGGACAGAGACGGAGACAGGGACAGAGGGAGAGACAGCGACAGAGACAGAGACAGAGACAGAGGCAGAGGCAGAGGCAGAGACAGAGACAGAGACAGAGACAGAGACAGAGACAGGGACAGAGACAGAGACAGAGACAGAGACAGAGACAGAGACAGAGACAGAGACAGAGACGGAGACAAAGACAGAGGCAGAGACAGAGACAGAGACAGAGACAGTGACAGAGACAGAGACAGAGACAGAGACAGAGATAGAGACGGAGACAGAGACGGAGACAGAGGCAGAGACAGAACCAGGGACAGAGACGGAGACAGGGACAGAGGGAGAGACAGCGACAGAGACAGAGGCAGAGACAAAGGCAGAGGCAGAGGCAGAGACAGAGACAGAGAGAGAGACAGAGTCAGAGACAGAGACGGAGACAAAGACCGAGACAGACGCAGAGACTGAGACAGAGGCAGAGACAGAGACAGAGACAGAGACAGAGACAGTGACGGAGACAGAGACAGAGACAGAGACAGAGACAGAGACAGAGACATAGACAGAGACAGAGATAGAGACGGAGACAGAGGCAGAGACAGAGACAGAGACAGAGACAGAGACAGAGACAGAGACAGAGACAGAGACAGAGACAGAGACAGAGACGGAGACGGAGATAGAGGCAGAGACAGAGACAGGGACAGAGACAGATACAGAGACAGAGACAGAGACGGAGACAGTGACAGAGACAGAGACAGAGACAGAGACAGAGACAGAGGCAGAGACAGAGCCAGGGACAGAGACAGAGACAGAGACAGAGACAGAGACAGAGACGGAGTCGGAGATAGAGGCAGAGACAGAGCCAGGGACAGAGACAGATACAGAGACAGAGGCAGAGGCAGAGGCAGAGACAGAGACAGAGACAGAGACAGAGACAGAGACAGAGACAGAGACAGAGACAGAGACAGAGACAGAGACAGAGACAGAGACAGAGACAGAGACAGAGACAGAGACAGAGACAGAGACAGAGACGGAGACAGAGGCAGAGACAGAGCCAGGGACAGAGACAGATACAGAGACAGAGGCAGAGGCAGAGGCAGAGACAGAGACAGGGACAGAGACGGAGACAGAGACCGAGACAGAGACAGAGACAGAGACAGAGACAGAGACGGAGATAAAGACCGAGACAGAGACAGAGATGGAGACAGAGGCAGAGACAGAGCCAGGGACAGAGACAGAGACAGTGACAGAGACAGAGCCAGAGGCAGAGACAGAGACAGAGACAAAGACAGAGACAGAGATAGAGACGGAGACAAAGACCGAGACAGAGACAGAGACGGAGACAGAGGCAGAGACAGAACAAGGGACAGAGACGGAGACAGGGACAGACGCAGAGGCAGAGGCAGAGACAGAGACAGAGACAGAGACAGAGACAGAGACAGAGACAGAGACAGAGACAGAGACAGAGACGGAGACAGAGGCAGAGACAGAGCCAGGGGCAGAGACAGATACAGAGACAGAGACAGAGGCGGAGACAGTGACAGAGACAGAGACAGAGACAGAGACAGAGACGGAGACAAAGACCGAGACAGACGCAGAGACAGAGACAGAGACAGATACGGAGACAAAGACCGAGACAGACGCAGAGACAGAGGCAGGGGCAGAGGCAGAGACAGAGCCAGGGACAGAGACAGAGACAGAGACAGAGACAGAGACGGAGACGGAGATAGAGGCAGAGACAGAGCCAGGGACAGAGACAGATACAGAGACAGACGCAGAGGCAGAGGCAGAGGCAGAGACAGAGACAGAGACAGAGACAGAGACAGAGACAGAGACAGAGACAGAGACAGAGACAGAGACGGAGACAGAGGCAGAGACAGAGCCAGGGACAGAGACAGATACAGAGACAGAGACAGAGACAGAGACAGAGACAGAGACATAGACAGAGACAGAGATAGAGACGGAGACAAAGACCGAGACAGAGACAGAGACGGAGACAGAGGCAGAGACAGAACCAGGGACAGAGACGGAGACAGGGACAGAGGGAGAGACAGCGACAGAGACAGAGACAGAGACAAAGGCAGAGGCAGAGGCAGAGACAGAGACAGAGACAGAGACAGAGTCAGAGACACAGACGGAGACAAAGACCGAGACAGACGCAGAGACTGAGACAGAGGCAGAGACAGAGACAGAGACAGAGACAGAGACAGTGACAGAGACAGAGACAGAGACAGAGACAGAGACGGAGACGGAGATAGAGGCAGAGACAGAGACAGGGACAGAGACAGATACAGAGACAGAGACAGAGACGGAGACAAAGACAGAGGAAGAGACAGCAACAGAGGCAGAGACAGAAACAGAGACAGAGACAGATACGGGGACAGAGACAGAGGCAGAGACAGTGACAGAGACAGAGACAGGGACGGAGACAGAAACAGGGACTGAGACAGAGACAGAGACAGCGGCAGAGACAGAGACAGCGACAGAGACAGAGACGGGGACGGAGATAGAGGCAGAGACAGAGACGGAGACGGAGACAGAGGCAGAGACAGAGCCAGGGACAGAGACAGATACAGAGACAGAGACAGAGACGGAGACAGTGACAGAGACAGAGACAGAGACAGAGACAGAGACAGAGACGGTGACAGAGACAGAGACAGAGACAGAGACAGAGACAGAGACGGAGACAAACACCGAGACAGACGCAGAGACTGAGACAGAGGCAGAGACAGAGACAGAGACAGAGACAGAGACAGAGACAGTGACAGAGACAGAGACAGAGACAGAGACAGAGACAGAGACGGAGACAAACACCGAGACAGACGCAGAGACTGAGACAGAGGCAGAGACAGAGACAGAGACAGAGACAGTGACAGAGACGGTGACAGAGACAGAGACAGAGACAGAGACAGAGACATAGACAGAGACAGAGATAGAGACGGAGACAAAGACCGAGACAGAGACAGAGACGGAGACAGAGGCAGAGACAGAACCAGGGACAGAGACGGAGACAGGGACAGAGGGAGAGACAGCGACAGAGACTGAGACAGAGGCAGAGACAGAGACAGAGACAGAGACAGAGACAGAGAGAGAGACAGAGTCAGAGACAGAGACGGAGACAAAGACCGAGACAGACGCAGAGACTGAGACAGAGGCAGAGACAGAGACAGAGACAGAGACAGAGACAGTGACGGAGACAGAGACAGAGACAGAGACAGAGACAGAGACAGAGACATAGACAGAGACAGAGATAGAGACGGAGACAGAGGCAGAGACAGAGACAGAGACAGAGACAGAGACAGAGACAGAGACAGAGACAGAGACAGAGACAGAGACAGAGACGGAGACGGAGATAGAGGCAGAGACAGAGACAGGGACAGAGACAGATAGAGAGACAGAGACAGAGACGGAGACAGTGACAGAGACAGAGACAGAGACAGAGACAGAGACAGAGACAGAGGCAGAGACAGAGCCAGGGACAGAGACAGAGACAGAGACAGAGACAGAGACAGAGACGGAGTCGGAGATAGAGGCAGAGACAGAGCCAGGGACAGAGACAGATACAGAGACAGAGGCAGAGGCAGAGGCAGAGACAGAGACAGAGACGGAGACAAACACCGAGACAGACGCAGAGACTGAGACAGAGGCAGAGACAGAGACAGAGACAGAGACAGAGACAGAGACGGAGACAAACACCGAGACAGACGCAGAGACTGAGACAGAGGCAGAGACAGAGACAGAGACAGAGACAGTGACAGAGACGGTGACAGAGACAGAGACAGAGACAGAGACAGAGACATAGACAGAGACAGAGATAGAGACGGAGACAAAGACCGAGACAGAGACAGAGACGGAGACAGAGGCAGAGACAGAACCAGGGACAGAGACGGAGACAGGGACAGAGGGAGAGACAGCGACAGAGACTGAGACAGAGGCAGAGACAGAGACAGAGACAGAGACAGAGACAGAGACTGTGACAGAGACAAAGACAGAGACAGAGACAGAGACGGAGACGGAGATAGAGGCAGAGACAGAGCCAGGGACAGAGACAGAGACAGAGACAGAGACAGAGACAGAGACAGAGACAGAGGCAGAGGCAGAGGCAGAGACAGAGACAGAGACAGAGACAGAGACTGAGACAGAGACAGAGACAGAGACAGAGACAGGGACAGAGACAGAGACAGAGGCAGAGACAGAGCCAGGGGCAGAGACAGATACAGAGACAGAGACAGAGACGGAGACAGTGACAGAGACAGAGACAGAGACAGAGACAGAGACGGAGACAAAGACCGAGACAGACGCAGAGACTGAGACAGAGGCAGAGACAGAGACAGAGACAGAGACAGAGACACTGACAGAGACAGAGACAGAGACAGAGACATAGATAGAGACGCAGACGGAGATAGGGGCAGAGACAGAGCCAGGGACAGAGACAGATACAGAGACAGAGACAGAGACGGAGACAAAGACAGAGGAAGAGACAGCAACAGAGGCAGAGACAGAAACAGAGACAGAGACAGATACGGGGACAGAGACAGAGGCGGAGACGGAGACGGAGATAGAGGCAGAGACAGAGACAGAGACGGAGACAGAGGCAGAGACAGAGACAGAGACAGAGACAGTGACAGAGACAGAGCCAGAGGCAGAGACAGAGACAGAGACAAAGACAGAGACAGAGATAGAGACGGAGACAAAGACCGAGACAGAGACAGAGACGGAGACAGAGGCAGAGACAGAACCAGGGACAGAGACGGAGACAGGGACAGACGCAGAGGCAGAGGCAGAGACAGAGACAGAGAGAGAGACAGAGGCAGAGACAGGGACGGAGACAGAGGCAGAGACAGAGCCAGGGGCAGAGACAGATACAGAGACAGAGACAGAGACGGAGACAGTGACAGAGACAGAGACAGAGACAGAGACAGAGACGGAGACAAAGACCGAGACAGACGCAGAGACAGAGACAGAGACAGATACGGAGACAAAGACCGAGACAGACGCAGAGACAGAGGCAGGGGCAGAGGCAGAGACAGAGCCAGGGACAGAGACAGAGACAGAGACAGAGACAGAGACGGAGACGGAGATAGAGGCAGAGACAGAGCCAGGGACAGAGACAGATACAGAGACAGACGCAGAGGCAGAGGCAGAGACAGAGACAGTGACAGAGACAGAGACAGAGACAGAGACAGAGACAGAGACAGAGACAGAGACAGAGACGGAGACAGAGGCAGAGACAGAGCCAGGGACAGAGACAGATACAGAGACAGAGACAGAGACAGAGACAGAGACAGAGACATAGACAGAGACAGAGATAGAGACGGAGACAAAGACCGAGACAGAGACAGAGACGGAGACAGAGGCAGAGACAGAACCAGGGACAGAGACGGAGACAGGGACAGAGGGAGAGACAGCGACAGAGACAGAGACAGAGACAAAGGCAGAGGCAGAGGCAGAGACAGAGACAGAGACAGAGACAGAGTCAGAGACACAGACGGAGACAAAGACCGAGACAGACGCAGAGACTGAGACAGAGGCAGAGACAGAGACAGAGACAGAGACAGAGACAGAGACAGTGACAGAGACAGAGACAGAGACAGAGACAGAGACAGAGACAGAGACAGAGACATAGACAGAGACAGAGATAGAGACGGAGACAGAGGCAGAGACAGAGACAGAGACAGAGACAGAGACAGAGACAGAGACAGAGACAGAGACAGAGACAGAGACAGAGACAGAGACAGAGACAGAGACAGAGACAGAGACGGAGACGGAGATAGAGGCAGAGACAGAGACAGGGACAGAGACAGATACAGAGACAGAGACAGAGACGGAGACAGTGACAGAGACAGAGACAGAGACAGAGACAGAGACAGAGACAGATACGGAGACAAAGACCGAGAAAGACGCAGAGACAGAGGCAGAGGCAGAGGCAGAGACAGAGCCAGGGACAGAGACAGAGACAGAGACAGAGACAGAGACAGATACGGAGACGGAGACAGTGACAGAGACAGAGACAGAGACAGAGACAGAGGCGGAGGCAAAGACCGAGACAGACGCAGAGACTGAGGCAGAGACAGAGACAGAGACAGAGACAGAGACAGAGACAGAGACAGTGACAGAGACAGAGACAGAGACAGAGACGGAGACGGAGATAGAGGCAGAGGCAGATATAGAGACAGAGACAGAGACAGAGACAGAGACAGAGACAGAGACAGAGACAGAGACGGAGATAAAGACCGAGACAGAGACAGAGATGGAGACAGAGGCAGAGACAGAGCCAGGGACAGAGACGGAGACCGAGACAGAGGGAGAGACAGCGACAGAGACAGAGACAGAGACAGAGGCAGAGACACAGACAGAGACAGAGACAGAGACAGAGACAGAGACAGAGACAGAGACAGAGACAGAGACAGAGACAGAGACAGAGATAGAGACAGAGACAGAGACAGAGACAGAGACAGAGACAGAGACAGAGACAGAGACAGAGACAGAGACAGAGACAGAGACAGAGACAGAGACAGAGACAGAGACAGAGACAGAGACAGAGGCAGAGGCAGAGGCAGAGACAGAGACAGAGACAGAGACAGAGACTGAGACAGAGACAGAGACAGAGACAGAGACAGGGACAGAGACAGAGACAGAGGCAGAGACAGAGCCAGGGGCAGAGACAGATACAGAGACAGAGACAGAGACGGAGACAGTGACAGAGACAGAGACAGAGACAGAGACAGAGACGGAGACAAAGCCCGAGACAGACGCAGAGACTGAGACAGAGGCAGAGACAGAGACAGAGACAGAGACAGTGACAGAGACGGTGACAGAGACAGAGACAGAGACAGAGACAGAGACATAGACAGAGACAGAGACAGAGACAGTGACAGAGACAGAGACAGAGACAGAGACAGAGACAGAGACGGAGACAAACACCGAGACAGACGCAGAGACTGAGACAGAGGCAGAGACAGAGACAGAGACAGAGACAGTGACAGAGACGGTGACAGAGACAGAGACAGAGACAGAGACAGAGACATAGACAGAGACAGAGATAGAGACGGAGACAAAGACCGAGACAGAGACAGAGACGGAGACAGAGGCAGAGACAGAACCAGGGACAGAGACGGAGACAGGGACAGAGGGAGAGACAGCGACAGAGACTGAGACAGAGGCAGAGACAGAGACAGAGACAGAGACAGAGACAGAGACTGTGACAGAGACAAAGACAGAGACAGAGACAGAGACGGAGACGGAGATAGAGGCAGAGACAGAGCCAGGGACAGAGACAGATACAGAGACAGACGCAGAGGCAGAGGCAGAGACAGAGACAGAGACAGAGACAGAGACAGAGACATAGATAGAGACGCAGACGGAGATAGGGGCAGAGACAGAGCCAGGGACAGAGACAGATACAGAGACAGAGAGAGAGACGGAGACAAAGACAGAGGAAGAGACAGCAACAGAGGCAGAGACAGAAACAGAGACGGAGACAGATACGGGGACAGAGACAGAGGCAGAGACAGAGACAGAGACAGAGACAGAGACGGAGACAGAGACAGGGACTAAGACAGAGACAGAGACAGCGGCAGAGACAGAGACGGCGACAGAGACAGAGACGGAGACGGAGATAGAGGCAGAGACAGAGACAGAGACAGAGACAGAGACAGTGACAGAGACAGAGACAGAGACAGAGACAGAGACAGAGACATAGACAGAGACAGAGATAGAGACGGAGACAAAGACCGAGACAGAGACAAAGACGGAGACAGAGGCAGAGACAGAACCAGGGACAGAGACGGAGACAGGGACAGAGGGAGAGACAGCGACAGAGACAGAGACAGAGACAAAGGCAGAGGCAGAGGCAGAGACAGAGACAGAGACAGAGACAGAGTCAGAGACAGAGACGGAGACAAAGACCGAGACAGACGCAGAGACTGAGACAGAGGCAGAGACAGAGACAGAGACAGAGACAGAGACAGTGACAGAGACAAAGACAGAGACAGAGACAGAGACGGAGACGGAGATAGAGGCAGAGACAGAGACAGGGACAGAGACAGATACAGAGACAGAGACAGAGACGGAGACAGTGACAGAGACAGAGACAGAGACAGAGACAGAGACAGAGGCAGAGACAGAGCCAGGGACAGAGACAGAGACAGAGACAGAGACAGAGACAGAGACGGAGTCGGAGATAGAGGCAGAGACAGAGCCAGGGACAGAGACAGATACAGAGACAGACGCAGAGGCAGAGGCAGAGACAGAGACAGAGACAGAGACAGAGACAGAGACAGAGACAGAGACAGAGACAGAGACAGAGACAGAGACAGAGACAGAGACAGAGACAGAGACAGAGACAGAGACAGAGACAGAGACGGAGACAGAGGCAGAGACAGAGCCAGGGACAGAGACAGATACAGAGACAGAGGCAGAGGCAGAGGCAGAGACAGAGACAGGGACAGAGACGGAGACAGAGACCGAGACAGAGACAGAGACAGAGACAGAGACAGAGACGGCAGAGGCAGAGACAGAGCCAGGGACAGAGACAGATACAGAGACAGAGACAGAGACGGAGACAGTGACAGAGACAGAGACAGAGACAGTGACAGAGACAGAGACAGAGACGGAGACAAACACCGAGACAGACGCAGAGACTGAGACAGAGGCAGAGACAGAGGCAGAGGCAGAGACAGAACCAGGGACAGAGACGGAGACAGGGACAGAGGGAGAGACAGCGACAGAGACAGAGAGAGAGACAGAGGCAGAGGCAGAGGCAGAGACAGAGACAGAGACAGAGACAGAGACAGAGACAGAGACAGAGACAGAGACAGAGACAGAGACAGAGACAGAGACAGAGACAGAGACAGAGACAGAGACAGAGACGGAGAAAGAGGCAGAGACAGAGCCAGGGACAGAGACAGATACAGAGACAGAGGCAGAGACAGAGACAGAGACAGAGACAGAGACAGAGACGGAGACGGAGATAGAGGCAGAGACAGAGCCAGGGACAGAGACAGATACAGAGACAGAGACGGAGACAGAGGCAGAGACAGAGCCAGGGACAGAGACAGATACAGAGACAGAGGCAGAGGCAGAGGCAGAGACAGAGACAGGGACAGAGACGGAGACAGAGACCGAGACAGAGACAGAGACAGAGACAGAGACGGCAGAGGCAGAGACAGAGCCAGGGACAGAGACAGATACAGAGACAGAGACAGAGACGGAGACAGTGACAGAGACAGAGACAGAGACAGAGACAGAGACAGAGACAGAGACGGAGACAAACACCGAGACAGACGCAGAGACTGAGACAGAGGCAGAGACAGAGACACAGACAGAGACAGTGACAAAGACAGAGACAGAGACAGAGACAGAGACAGAGACATAGACAGAGACAGAGATATAGACGGAGACAAAGACCGAGACAGAGACAGAGACGGAGACAGAGGCAGAGACAGAACCAGGGACAGAGACGGAGACAGGGACAGAGGGAGAGACAGCGACAGAGACAGAGAGAGAGACAGAGGCAGAGGCAGAGGCAGAGACAGAGACAGAGACAGAGACAGAGACAGAGACAGAGACAGAGACAGAGACAGAGACAGAGACAGAGACAGAGACAGAGACAGAGACAGAGACAGAGACAGAGACAGAGACAGAGACAGAGACGGAGAAAGAGGCAGAGACAGAGCCAGGGACAGAGACAGATACAGAGACAGAGGCAGAGACAGAGACAGAGACAGAGACAGAGACAGAGACAGAGACGGAGACGGAGATAGAGGCAGAGACAGAGCCAGGGACAGAGACAGATACAGAGACAGAGACGGAGACAGAGGCAGAGACAGAGCCAGGGACAGAGACACATACAGAGACAGAGGCAGAGGCAGAAGCAGAGACAGAGACAGAGACAGAGACGGAGACAAAGACCGAGACAGAGACAGAGACAGAGACAGAGACAGAGACAGAGACGGAGGCAAAGACAGAGACAGAGACGGAGACAAAGAAAGAGACAGAGACAGAGACGGAGACAGAGGCAGAGACAGAGACAGAGACAGAGACAGAGACAGAGACAGAGACAGAGACAGAGACAGAGACAGAGACAGAGACAGAGACAGAGACGGAGACGGAGACAGACGCAGAGACTGAGGCAGAGGCAGAGACAGAGACAGAGACAGAGACAGAGACAGAGACAGTGACAGAGACAGAGACAGAGACAGAGACGGAGACGGAGATAGAGGCAGAGGCAGATATAGAGACAGAGACAGAGACAGAGACAGAGACAGAGACAGAGACAGAGACAGAGACGGAGATAAAGACCGAGACAGAGACAGAGATGGAGACAGAGGCAGAGACAGAGCCAGGGACAGAGACGGAGACCGAGACAGAGGGAGAGACAGCGACAGAGACAGAGACAGAGACAGAGGCAGAGACAGAGACAGAGACAGAGACAGAGACAGAGACAGAGGCAGAGGCAGAGGCAGAGACAGAGACAGAGACAGAGACAGAGACTGAGACAGAGACAGAGACAGAGACAGAGACAGGGACAGAGACAGAGGCAGAGGCAGAGACAGAGCCAGGGGCAGAGACAGATACAGAGACAGAGACAGAGACGGAGACAGAGACGGAGACGGAGATAGAGGCAGAGACAGAGACAGGGACAGAGACAGATACAGAGGCAGAGACAGAGACGGAGACAGTGACAGAGACAGAGACAGAGACAGAGACAGAGACAGAGACAGATACGGAGACAAAGACCGAGAAAGACGCAGAGACAGAGGCAGAGGCAGAGGCAGAGACAGAGCCAGGGACAGAGACAGAGACAGAGACAGAGACAGATACGGAGACGGAGACAGTGACAGAGACAGAGACAGAGACAGAGACAGAGGCGGAGGCAAAGACCGAGACAGACGCAGAGACTGAGGCAGAGGCAGAGACAGAGACAGAGACAGAGACAGAGACAGAGACAGTGACAGAGACAGAGACAGAGACAGAGACGGAGACGGAGATAGAGGCAGAGGCAGATATAGAGACAGAGACAGAGACAGAGACAGAGACAGAGACAGAGACAGAGACAGAGACGGAGATAAAGACCGAGACAGAGACAGAGATGGAGACAGAGGCAGAGACAGAGCCAGGGACAGAGACGGAGACCGAGACAGAGGGAGAGACAGCGACAGAGACAGAGACAGAGACAGAGGCAGAGACACAGACAGAGACAGAGACAGAGACAGAGACAGAGACAGAGACAGAGACAGAGACAGAGACAGAGATAGAGACAGAGACAGAGACAGAGACAGAGACAGAGGCAGAGACAGAGACAGAGACAGAGACAGAGACAGAGACAGAGACAGAGACAGAGGCAGAGGCAGAGGCAGAGGCAGAGACAGAGACAGAGACAGAGACAGAGACTGAGACAGAGACAGAGACAGAGACAGAGACAGGGACAGAGACAGAGACAGAGGCAGAGACAGAGCCAGGGGCAGAGACAGATACAGAGACAGAGACAGAGACGGAGACAGTGACAGAGACAGAGACAGAGACAGAGACAGAGACGGAGACAAAGACCGAGACAGACGCAGAGACTGAGACAGAGGCAGAGACAGAGACAGAGACAGAGACAGTGACAGAGACGGTGACAGAGACAGAGACAGAGACAGAGACAGAGACATAGACAGAGACAGAGACAGAGACAGTGACAGAGACAGAGACAGAGACAGAGACAGAGACAGAGACGGAGACAAACACCGAGACAGACGCAGAGACTGAGACAGAGGCAGAGACAGAGACAGAGACAGAGACAGTGACAGAGACGGTGACAGAGACAGAGACAGAGACAGAGACAGAGACATAGACAGAGACAGAGATAGAGACGGAGACAAAGACCGAGACAGAGACAGAGACGGAGACAGAGGCAGAGACAGAACCAGGGACAGAGACGGAGACAGGGACAGAGGGAGAGACAGCGACAGAGACTGAGACAGAGGCAGAGACAGAGACAGAGACAGAGACAGAGACAGAGACTGTGACAGAGACAAAGACAGAGACAGAGACAGAGACGGAGACGGAGATAGAGGCAGAGACAGAGCCAGGGACAGAGACAGATACAGAGACAGACGCAGAGGCAGAGGCAGAGACGGAGACAGAGACAGAGACAGAGACAGAGACATAGATAGAGACGCAGACGGAGATAGGGGCAGAGACAGAGCCAGGGACAGAGACAGATACAGAGACAGAGAGAGAGACGGAGACAAAGACAGAGGAAGAGACAGCAACAGAGGCAGAGACAGAAACAGAGACGGAGACAGATACGGGGACAGAGACAGAGGCAGAGACAGAGACAGAGACAGAGACAGAGACGGAGACAGAGACAGGGACTAAGACAGAGACAGAGACAGCGGCAGAGACAGAGACGGCGACAGAGACAGAGACGGAGACGGAGATAGAGGCAGAGACAGAGACAGAGACAGAGACAGAGACAGTGACAGAGACAGAGACAGAGACAGAGACAGAGACAGAGACATAGACAGAGACAGAGATAGAGACGGAGACAAAGACCGAGACAGAGACAAAGACGGAGACAGAGGCAGAGACAGAACCAGGGACAGAGACGGAGACAGGGACAGAGGGAGAGACAGCGACAGAGACAGAGACAGAGACAAAGGCAGAGGCAGAGGCAGAGACAGAGACAGAGACAGAGACAGAGTCAGAGACAGAGACGGAGACAAAGACCGAGACAGACGCAGAGACTGAGACAGAGGCAGAGACAGAGACAGAGACAGAGACAGAGACAGTGACAGAGACAAAGACAGAGACAGAGACAGAGACGGAGACGGAGATGGAGGCAGAGACAGAGACAGGGACAGAGACAGATACAGAGACAGAGACAGAGACGGAGACAGTGACAGAGACAGAGACAGAGACAGAGACAGAGGCAGAGGCAGAGACAGAGCCAGGGACAGAGACAGAGACAGAGACAGAGACAGAGACAGAGACGGAGTCGGAGATAGAGGCAGAGACAGAGCCAGGGACAGAGACAGATACAGAGACAGACGCAGAGGCAGAGGCAGAGACAGAGACAGAGACAGAGACAGAGACAGAGACAGAGACAGAGACAGAGACAGAGACAGAGACAGAGACAGAGACAGAGACAGAGACAGAGACAGAGACAGAGACAGAGACAGAGACAGAGACAGAGACGGAGACAGAGGCAGAGACAGAGCCAGGGACAGAGACAGATACAGAGACAGAGGCAGAGGCAGAGGCAGAGACAGAGACAGGGACAGAGACGGAGACAGAGACCGAGACAGAGACAGAGACAGAGACAGAGACAGAGACAGAGACAGAGACAGAGACAGAGACAGAGACGGAGAAAGAGGCAGAGACAGAGCCAGGGACAGAGACAGATACAGAGACAGAGGCAGAGACAGAGACAGAGACAGAGACAGAGACAGAGACAGAGACGGAGACGGAGATAGAGGCAGAGACAGAGCCAGGGACAGAGACAGATACAGAGACAGAGACGGAGACAGAGGCAGAGACAGAGCCAGGGACAGAGACAGATACAGAGACAGAGGCAGAGGCAGAGGCAGAGACAGAGACAGGGACAGAGACGGAGACAGAGACCGAGACAGAGACAGAGACAGAGACAGAGACAGAGACGGCAGAGGCAGAGACAGAGCCAGGGACAGAGACAGATACAGAGACAGAGACAGAGACGGAGACAGTGACAGAGACAGAGACAGAGACAGAGACAGAGACAGAGACAGAGACAGAGACGGAGACAAACACCGAGACAGACGCAGAGACTGAGACAGAGGCAGAGACAGAGACAGAGACAGAGACAGTGACAAAGACAGAGACAGAGACAGAGACAGAGACAGAGACATAGACAGAGACAGAGATATAGACGGAGACAAAGACCGAGACAGAGACAGAGACGGAGACAGAGGCAGAGACAGAACCAGGGACAGAGACGGAGACAGGGACAGAGGGAGAGACAGCGACAGAGACAGAGAGAGAGACAGAGGCAGAGGCAGAGGCAGAGACAGAGACAGAGACAGAGACAGAGACAGAGACAGAGACAGAGACAGAGACAGAGACAGAGACAGAGACAGAGACAGAGACAGAGACAGAGACAGAGACAGAGACAGAGACGGAGAAAGAGGCAGAGACAGAGCCAGGGACAGAGACAGATACAGAGACAGAGGCAGAGACAGAGACAGAGACAGAGACAGAGACAGAGACGGAGACGGAGATAGAGGCAGAGACAGAGCCAGGGACAGAGACAGATACAGAGACAGAGACGGAGACAGAGGCAGAGACAGAGCCAGGGACAGAGACACATACAGAGACAGAGGCAGAGGCAGAGGCAGAGACAGAGACAGAGACAGAGACGGAGACAAAGACCGAGACAGAGACAGAGACAGAGACAGAGACAGAGACAGAGACAGAGACAGAGACGGAGGCAAAGACAGAGACAGAGACGGAGACAAAGAAAGAGACAGAGACAGAGACGGAGACAGAGGCAGAGACAGAGACAGAGACAGAGACAGAGACAGAGACAGAGACAGAGACAGAGACAGAGACAGAGACAGAGACAGAGACAGAGACAGAGACAGAGACAGAGACAGAGACGGAGACGGAGACAGACGCAGAGACTGAGGCAGAGGCAGAGACAGAGACAGAGACAGAGACAGAGACAGAGACAGTGACAGAGACAGAGACAGAGACAGAGACGGAGACGGAGATAGAGGCAGAGGCAGATATAGAGACAGAGACAGAGACAGAGACAGAGACAGAGACAGAGACAGAGACAGAGACAGAGACGGAGATAAAGACCGAGACAGAGACAGAGATGGAGACAGAGGCAGAGACAGAGCCAGGGACAGAGACGGAGACCGAGACAGAGGGAGAGACAGCGACAGAGACAGAGACAGAGACAGAGGCAGAGACAGAGACAGAGACAGAGACAGAGACAGAGACAGAGACAGAGACAGAGACAGAGACAGAGACGGAGTCGGAGATAGAGGCAGAGACAGAGCCAGGGACAGAGACAGATACAGAGACAGACGCAGAGGCAGAGGCAGAGACAGAGACAGAGACAGAGACAGAGACAGAGACAGAGACAGAGACAGAGACAGAGACAGAGACAGAGACAGAGACAGAGACAGAGACAGAGACAGAGACAGAGACAGAGACAGAGACGGAGACAGAGGCAGAGACAGAGCCAGGGACAGAGACAGATACAGAGACAGAGGCAGAGGCAGAGGCAGAGACAGAGACAGGGACAGAGACGGAGACAGAGACCGAGACAGAGACAGAGACAGAGACAGAGACAGAGACGGCAGAGGCAGAGACAGAGCCAGGGACAGAGACAGATACAGAGACAGAGACAGAGACGGAGACAGTGACAGAGACAGAGACAGAGACAGAGACAGAGACAGAGACAGAGACAGAGACAGAGACAGTGACAAAGACAGAGACAGAGACAGAGACAGAGACAGAGACATAGACAGAGACAGAGGTATAGACGGAGACAAAGACCGAGACAAAGACCGAGACAGAGACAGAGACAGAGACAGAGATAGAGACAGAGACAGAGACAGAGACAGAGACAGAGACAGAGACAGAGACAGAGACAGAGATAGAGACAGAGACAGAGACAGAGACAGA
Organism: Megachile willughbiella; assembly: GCA_945859595.2. Taxonomy (NCBI): domain Eukaryota; kingdom Metazoa; phylum Arthropoda; class Insecta; order Hymenoptera; family Megachilidae; genus Megachile; species Megachile willughbiella. The sequence continues at coordinate 895,427 of CAMAOD020000301.1, forward strand.
GACAGAGACAGAGACAGAGACAGAGACAGAGGCAGAGGCAGAGGCAGAGACAGAGACAGAGACAGAGACAGAGACTGAGACAGAGACAGAGACAGAGACAGAGACAGGGACAGAGACAGAGACAGAGGCAGAGACAGAGCCAGGGGCAGAGACAGATACAGAGACAGAGACAGAGACGGAGACAGTGACAGAGACAGAGACAGAGACAGAGACAGAGACGGAGACAAAGACCGAGACAGACGCAGAGACTGAGACAGAGGCAGAGACAGAGACAGAGACAGAGACAGAGCCACTGACAGAGACAGAGACAGAGACAGAGACATAGATAGAGACGCAGACGGAGATAGGGGCAGAGACAGAGCCAGGGACAGAGACAGATACAGAGACAGAGACAGAGACGGAGACAAAGACAGAGGAAGAGACAGCAACAGAGGCAGAGACAGAAACAGAGACAGGGACAGATACGGGGACAGAGACAGAGACGGAGACGGAGACGGAGATAGAGACAGAGACGGAGACGGAGATAGAGGCAGAGACAGAGACAGGGACAGAGACAGATACAGATACAGAGACAGAGACAGAGACGGAGACGGAGACAGTGACAGAGACAGAGACAGAGACAGAGACAGAGACAGATACGGAGATAAAGACCGAGACAGACGCAGAGACAGAGGCAGAGGCAGAGGCAGAGACAGAGCCAGGGACAGAGACAGAGACAGAGACAGAGACAGAGACGGAGACGGAGATAGAGGCAGAGACAGAGCCAGGGACAGAGACAGATACAGAGACAGACGCAGAGGCAGAGGCAGAGGCAGAGACAGAGACAGAGACAGAGACAGAGACAGAGACAGAGACAGAGACAGAGACAGAGACGGAGACAGAGGCAGAGACAGAGCCAGGGACAGAGACAGATACAGAGACAGAGACAGAGACAGAGACAGAGACAGAGACAGAGACATAGACAGAGACAGAGATAGAGACGGAGACAAAGACCGAGACAGAGACAGAGACGGAGACAGAGGCAGAGACAGAACCAGGGACAGAGACCGAGACAGGGACAGAGGGAGAGACAGCGACAGAGACAGAGACAGAGACAAAGGCAGAGGCAGAGGCAGAGACAGAGACAGAGACAGAGACAGAGTCAGAGACACAGACGGAGACAAAGACCGAGACAGACGCAGAGACTGAGACAGAGGCAGAGACAGAGACAGAGACAGAGACAGAGACAGTGACAGAGACAGAGACAGAGACAGAGACAGAGACAGAGACAGAGACATAGACAGAGACAGAGATAGAGACGGAGACAGAGGCAGAGACAGAGACAGAGACAGAGACAGGGACAGAGACAGAGACAGAGACAGAGACAGAGACGGAGACGGAGATAGAGGCAGAGACAGAGACAGGGACAGAGACAGATACAGAGACAGAGACAGAGACAGAGACGGAGACAGTGACAGAGACAGAGACAGAGACAGAGACAGAGACAGAGACAGAGACAGATACGGAGACAAAGACCGAGAAAGACGCAGAGACAGAGGCAGAGGCAGAGGCAGAGACAGAGCCAGGGACAGAGACAGAGACAGAGACAGAGACAGAGACGGAGACGGAGACAGTGACAGAGACAGAGACAGAGACAGAGACAGAGGCGGAGGCAAAGACCGAGACAGACGCAGAGACTGAGGCAGAGGCAGAGACAGAGACAGAGACAGAGACAGAGACAGAGACAGTGACAGAGACAGAGACAGAGACAGAGACGGAGACGGAGATAGAGGCAGAGGCAGATATAGAGACAGAGACAGAGACAGAGACAGAGACAGAGACAGAGACAGAAACGGAGATAAAGACCGAGACAGAGACAGAGATGGAGACAGAGGCAGAGACAGAGCCAGGGACAGAGACGGAGACCGAGACAGAGGGAGAGACAGCGACAGAGACAGAGACAGAGACAGAGGCAGAGACAGAGACAGAGACAGAGACAGAGACACTGAAAGAGACAGAGACAGAGACAGAGACAGAGACAGAGACGGAGTCGGAGATAGAGGCAGAGACAGAGCCAGGGACAGAGACAGATACAGAGACAGACGCAGAGGCAGAGGCAGAGACAGAGACAGAGACAGAGACAGAGACAGAGACAGAGACAGAGACAGAGACAGAGACAGAGACAGAGACAGAGACAGAGACAGAGACAGAGACAGAGACAGAGACAGAGACGGAGACAGAGGCAGAGACAGAGCCAGGGACAGAGACAGATACAGAGACAGAGGCAGAGGCAGAGGCAGAGACAGAGACAGGGACAGAGACGGAGACAGAGACCGAGACAGAGACAGAGACAGAGACAGAGACAGAGACAGAGACAGAGACAGAGACAGAGACAGAGACAGAGACAGAGACAGAGACAGAGACGGAGAAAGAGGCAGAGACAGAGCCAGGGACAGAGACAGATACAGAGACAGAGGCAGAGACAGAGACAGAGACAGAGACAGAGACAGAGACAGAGACGGAGACGGAGATAGAGGCAGAGACAGAGCCAGGGACAGAGACAGATACAGAGACAGAGACGGAGACAGAGGCAGAGACAGAGCCAGGGACAGAGACAGATACAGAGACAGAGGCAGAGGCAGAGGCAGAGACAGAGACAGGGACAGAGACGGAGACAGAGACCGAGACAGAGACAGAGACAGAGACAGAGACAGAGACGGCAGAGGCAGAGACAGAGCCAGGGACAGAGACAGATACAGAGACAGAGACAGAGACGGAGACAGTGACAGAGACAGAGACAGAGACAGAGACAGAGACAGAGACAGAGACAGAGACGGAGACAAACACCGAGACAGACGCAGAGACTGAGACAGAGGCAGAGACAGAGACAGAGACAGAGACAGTGACAAAGACAGAGACAGAGACAGAGACAGAGACAGAGACATAGACAGAGACAGAGATATAGACGGAGACAAAGACCGAGACAGAGACAGAGACGGAGACAGAGGCAGAGACAGAACCAGGGACAGAGACGGAGACAGGGACAGAGGGAGAGACAGCGACAGAGACAGAGAGAGAGGCAGAGGCAGAGGCAGAGGCAGAGACAGAGACAGAGACAGAGACAGAGACAGAGACAGAGACAGAGACAGAGACAGAGACAGAGACAGAGACAGAGACAGAGACAGAGACAGAGACAGAGACAGAGACGGAGAAAGAGGCAGAGACAGAGCCAGGGACAGAGACAGATACAGAGACAGAGGCAGAGACAGAGACAGAGACAGAGACAGAGACAGAGACGGAGACGGAGATAGAGGCAGAGACAGAGCCAGGGACAGAGACAGATACAGAGACAGAGACGGAGACAGAGGCAGAGACAGAGCCAGGGACAGAGACACATACAGAGACAGAGGCAGAGGCAGAGGCAGAGACAGAGACAGAGACAGAGACGGAGACAAAGACCGAGACAGAGACAGAGACAGAGACAGAGACAGAGACAGAGACAGAGACGGAGGCAAAGACAGAGACAGAGACGGAGACAAAGAAAGAGACAGAGACAGAGACGGAGACAGAGGCAGAGACAGAGACAGAGACAGAGACAGAGACAGAGACAGAGACAGAGACAGAGACAGAGACAGAGACAGAGACAGAGACAGAGACGGAGACGGAGACAGACGCAGAGACTGAGGCAGAGGCAGAGACAGAGACAGAGACAGAGACAGAGACAGAGACAGTGACAGAGACAGAGACAGAGACAGAGACGGAGACGGAGATAGAGGCAGAGGCAGATATAGAGACAGAGACAGAGACAGAGACAGAGACAGAGACAGAGACAGAGACAGAGACGGAGATAAAGACCGAGACAGAGACAGAGATGGAGACAGAGGCAGAGACAGAGCCAGGGACAGAGACGGAGACCGAGACAGAGGGAGAGACAGCGACAGAGACAGAGACAGAGACAGAGGCAGAGACAGAGACAGAGACAGAGACAGAGACAGAGACAGAGACAGAGACAGAGACAGAGACAGAGACAGAGACAGAGACAGAGACAGAGACAGAGACAGAGACAGAGACAGAGACAGAGACAGAGACAGAGATAGAGACAGAGACAGAGACAGAGACAGAGACAGAGACAGAGACAGAGACAGAGACAGAGACAGAGACAGAGACAGAGACGGAGACGGAGACAGACGCAGAGACTGAGGCAGAGGCAGAGACAGAGACAGAGACAGAGACAGAGACAGAGACAGTGACAGAGACAGAGACAGAGACAGAGACGGAGACGGAGATAGAGGCAGAGGCAGATATAGAGACAGAGACAGAGACAGAGACAGAGACAGAGACAGAGACAGAGACAGAGACAGAGACAGAGACGGAGATAAAGACCGAGACAGAGACAGAGATGGAGACAGAGGCAGAGACAGAGCCAGGGACAGAGACGGAGACCGAGACAGAGGGAGAGACAGCGACAGAGACAGAGACAGAGACAGAGGCAGAGACAGAGACAGAGACAGAGACAGAGACAGAGACAGAGACAGAGACAGAGACAGAGACAGAGACAGAGACAGAGACAGAGACAGAGACAGAGACAGAGACAGAGACAGAGACAGAGACAGAGATAGAGACAGAGACAGAGACAGAGACAGAGACAGAGACAGAGACAGAGATAGAGACAGAGACAGAGACAGAGGCAGAGACAGAGCCAGGGGCAGAGACAGATACAGAGACAGAGACAGAGACGGAGACAGTGACAGAGACAGAGACAGAGACAGAGACAGAGACGGAGACAAAGACCGAGACAGACGCAGAGACTGAGACAGAGGCAGAGACAGAGACAGAGACAGAGACAGAGACACTGACAGAGACAGAGACAGAGACAGAGACATAGATAGAGACGCAGACGGAGATAGGGGCAGAGACAGAGCCAGGGACAGAGACAGATACAGAGACAGAGACAGAGACGGAGACAAAGACAGAGGAAGAGACAGCAACAGAGGCAGAGACAGAAACAGAGACAGAGACAGATACGGGGACAGAGACAGACACGGAGACGGAGACGGAGATAGAGGCAGAGACAGAGACAGAGACGGAGACAGAGGCAGAGACAGAGACAGAGACAGAGACAGTGACAGAGACAGAGCCAGAGGCAGAGACAGAGACAGAGACAAAGACAGAGACAGAGATAGAGACGGAGACAAAGACCGAGACAGAGACAGAGACGGAGACAGAGGCAGAGGCAGAACCAGGGACAGAGACGGAGACAGGGACAGAGGGAGAGACAGCGACAGAGACAGAGACAGAGACAGAGACAGAGGCAGAGGCCGAGGCAGAGACAGAGACAGAGACAGAGACAGAGTCAGAGACAGAGACGGAGACAAAGACCGAGACAGACGCAGAGACTGAGACAGAGGCAGAGACAGAGACAGAGACAGAGACAGAGACAGAGACAGAGACAGAGACAAAGACAGAGACAGCGATAGAGACGGAGACAAAGACCGAGACAGAGACAGAGACGGAGACAGAGGCAGAGACAGAACCAGGGACAGAGACGGAGACAGGGACAGATGGAGAGACAGCGACAGAGACAGAGACAGAGACAAAGGCAGAGGCAGAGGCAGAGACAGAGACAGAGACAGAGACAGAGACAGAGACAGAGACAGAGACAGAGACGGAGACGGAGATAGAGGCAGAGACAGAGCCAGGGACAGAGACAGATACAGAGACAGAGACAGAGACAGAGACAGAGACAGAGACAGAGACAGAGACGGAGACGGAGACGAGGCAGAGACAGAGACAGAGACGGAGATAAAGACCGAGACAGAGACAGAGACGGAGACAGAGGCAGAGACAGAGCCAGGGACAGAGACAGATACAGAGACAGAGACAGAGACGGAGACAGTGACAGAGACAGAGACAGAGACAGAGACAGAGACAGAGACAGAGACGGAGGCAAACACCGAGACAGACGCAGAGACTGAGACAGAGGCAGAGACAGAGACAGAGACAGAGACAGTGACAGAGACAGAGACAGAGATAGAGACGGAGACAAAGACCGAGACAGAGACAGAGACGGAGACAGAGGCAGAGACAGAACCAGGGACAGAGACGGAGACAGGGACAGAGGGAGAGACAGCGACAGAGACAGAGACAGAGACAAAGGCAGAGGCAGAGGCAGAGACAGAGACAGAGAGAGAGACAGAGTCAGAGACAGAGACGGAGACAAAGACCGAGACAGACGCAGAGACTGAGACAGAGGCAGAGACAGAGACAGAGACAGAGACAGAGACAGTGACGGAGACAGAGACAGAGACAGAGACAGAGACAGAGACAGAGACATAGACAGAGACAGAGATAGAGACGGAGACAGAGGCAGAGACAGAGACAGAGACAGAGACAGAGACAGAGACAGAGACAGAGACAGAGACAGAGACAGAGACAGAGACAGAGACAGAGACGGAGACGGAGATAGAGGCAGAGACAGAGACAGGGACAGAGACAGATACAGAGACAGAGACAGAGACGGAGACAGTGACAGAGACAGAGACAGAGACAGAGACAGAGACAGAGACAGAGGCAGAGACAGCGCCAGGGACAGAGACAGAGACAGAGACAGAGACAGAGACAGAGACGGAGTCGGAGATAGAGGCAGAGACAGAGCCAGGGACAGAGACAGATACAGAGACAGACGCAGAGGCAGAGGCAGAGACAGAGACAGAGACAGAGACAGAGACAGAGACAGAGACAGAGACAGAGACAGAGACAGAGACAGAGACAGAGACAGAGACAGAGACAGAGACAGAGACGGAGACAGAGGCAGAGACAGAGCCAGGGACAGAGACAGATACAGAGACAGAGGCAGAGGCAGAGGCAGAGACAGAGACAGGGACAGAGACGGAGACAGAGACCGAGACAGAGACAGAGACAGAGACAGAGACAGAGACGGCAGAGGCAGAGACAGAGCCAGGGACAGAGACAGATACAGAGACAGAGACAGAGACGGAGACAGTGACAGAGACAGAGACAGAGACAGAGACAGAGACAGAGACAGAGACAGAGACAGAGACAGTGACAAAGACAGAGACAGAGACAGAGACAGAGACAGAGACATAGACAGAGACAGAGGTATAGACGGAGACAAAGACCGAGACAAAGACCGAGACAGAGACAGAGACAGAGACAGAGATAGAGACAGAGACAGAGACAGAGACAGAGACAGAGACAGAGACAGAGACAGAGATAGAGACAGAGACAGAGACAGAGACAGAGACAGAGACAGAGACAGAGACAGAGACAGAGGCAGAGGCAGAGGCAGAGACAGAGACAGAGACAGAGACAGAGACTGAGACAGAGACAGAGACAGAGACAGAGACAGGGACAGAGACAGAGACAGAGGCAGAGACAGAGCCAGGGGCAGAGACAGATACAGAGACAGAGACAGAGACGGAGACAGTGACAGAGACAGAGACAGAGACAGAGACAGAGACGGAGACAAAGACCGAGACAGACGCAGAGACTGAGACAGAGGCAGAGACAGAGACAGAGACAGAGACAGAGACAGTGACAGAGACAGAGACAGAGACAGAGACAGAGACAGAGACAGAGACAGAGACAGAGACAGAGACATAGACAGAGACAGAGATAGAGACGGAGACAGAGGCAGAGACAGAGACAGAGACAGAGACAGGGACAGAGACAGAGACAGAGACAGAGACAGAGACGGAGACGGAGATAGAGGCAGAGACAGAGACAGGGACAGAGACAGATACAGAGACAGAGACAGAGACGGAGACAGTGACAGAGACAGAGACAGAGACAGAGACAGAGACAGAGACAGATACGGAGACAAAGACCGAGAAAGACGCAGAGACAGAGGCAGAGGCAGAGGCAGAGACAGAGCCAGGGACAGAGACAGAGACAGAGACAGAGACAGAGACGGAGACGGAGACAGTGACAGAGACAGAGACAGAGACAGAGACAGAGGCGGAGGCAAAGACCGAGACAGACGCAGAGACTGAGGCAGAGGCAGAGACAGAGACAGAGACAGAGACAGAGACAGAGACAGAGACAGTGACAGAGACAGAGACAGAGACAGAGACGGAGACGGAGATAGAGGCAGAGGCAGATATAGAGACAGAGACAGAGACAGAGACAGAGACAGAGACAGAGACAGAAACGGAGATAAAGACCGAGACAGAGACAGAGATGGAGACAGAGGCAGAGACAGAGCCAGGGACAGAGACGGAGACCGAGACAGAGGGAGAGACAGCGACAGAGACAGAGACAGAGACAGAGGCAGAGACAGAGACAGAGACAGAGACAGAGACAGAGACAGAGACAGAGACAGAGACAGAGACAGAGACAGAGACGGAGACAAAGACCGAGACAGACGCAGAGACTGAGACAGAGGCAGAGACAGAGACAGAGACAGAGACAGAGACACTGAAAGAGACAGAGACAGAGACAGAGACATAGATAGAGACGCAGACGGAGATAGGGGCAGAGACAGAGCCAGGGACAGAGACAGATACAGAGACAGAGACAGAGACGGAGACAGTGACAGAGACAGAGACAGAGACAGAGACAGAGACAGAGACAGATACGGAGACAAAGACCGAGAAAGACGCAGAGACAGAGGCAGAGGCAGAGGCAGAGACAGAGCCAGGGACAGAGACAGAGACAGAGACAGAGACAGAGACGGAGACGGAGACAGTGACAGAGACAGAGACAGAGACAGAGACAGAGGCGGAGGCAAAGACCGAGACAGACGCAGAGACTGAGGCAGAGGCAGAGACAGAGACAGAGACAGAGACAGAGACAGAGACAGTGACAGAGACGGAGACAGAGACAGAGACAGAGACAGAGACAGATACGGAGACAAAGACCGAGAAAGACGCAGAGACAGAGGCAGAGGCAGAGGCAGAGACAGAGCCAGGGACAGAGACAGGGACAGAGACAGAGACAGAGACGGAGACGGAGACAGTGACAGAGACAGAGACAGAGACAGAGACAGAGGCGGAGGCAAAGACCGAGACAGGCGCAGAGACTGAGGCAGAGGCAGAGACAGAGACAGAGACAGAGACAGAGACAGAGACAGTGACAGAGACAGAGACAGAGACAGAGACGGAGACGGAGATAGAGGCAGAGGCAGATATAGAGACAGAGACAGAGACAGAGACAGAGACAGAGACAGAGACGGAGATAAAGACCGAGACAGAGACAGAGATGGAGACAGAGGCAGAGACAGAGCCAGGGACAGAGACGGAGACCGAGACAGAGGGAGAGACAGCGACAGAGACAGAGACAGAGACAGAGGCAGAGACAGAGACAGAGACAGAGACAGAGACAGAGACAGAGACAGAGACAGAGACAGAGACAGAGACAGAGATAGAGACAGAGACAGAGACAGAGACAGAGACAGAGACAGAGACGGAGACAAAGACCGAGACAGACGCAGAGACTGAGACAGAGGCAGAGACAGCAACAGAGGCAGAGACAGAAACAGAGACAGAGACAGATACGGGGACAGAGACAGAGACGGAGACGGAGACGGAGATAGAGGCAGAGACAGAGACAGAGACGGAGACAGAGGCAGAGACAGAGACAGAGACAGAGACAGTGACAGAGACAGAGCCAGAGGCAGAGACAGAGACAGAGACAAAGACAGAGACAGAGACAGAGACGGAGACAAAGACAGAGGCAGAGACAGAGACAGAGACAGAGACAGTGACAGAGACAGAGACAGAGACAGAGACAGAGATAGAGACGGAGACAAAGACCGAGACAGAGACAGAGACGGAGACAGAGGCAGAGACAGAACCAGGGACAGAGAAGGAGACAGGGACAGAGGGAGAGACAGCGACAGAGACAGAGACAGAGACAAAGGCAGAGGCAGAGGCAGAGACAGAGACAGAGAGAGAGACAGAGTCAGTGACAGAGACGGAGACAAAGACCGAGACAGACGCAGAGACTGAGACAGAGGCAGAGACAGAGACAGAGACAGAGACAGAGACAGTGACGGAGACAGAGACAGAGACAGAGACAGAGACAGAGACAGAGACATAGACAGAGACAGAGATAGAGACGGAGACAGAGGCAGAGACAGAGACAGAGACAGAGACAGAGACAGAGACAGAGACAGAGACAGAGACAGAGACAGAGACAGAGACGGAGACGGAGATAGAGGCAGAGACAGAGACAGGGACAGAGACAGATACAGAGACAGAGACAGAGACGGAGACAGTGACAGAGACAGAGACAGAGACAGAGACAGAGACAGAGACAGAGACAGAGGCAGAGACAGAGCCAGGGACAGAGACAGAGACAGAGACAGAGACAGAGACAGAGACGGAGTCGGAGATAGAGGCAGAGACAGAGCCAGGGACAGAGACAGATACAGAGACAGACGCAGAGGCAGAGGCAGAGACAGAGACAGAGACAGAGACAGAGACAGAGACAGAGACAGAGACAGAGACAGAGACAGAGACAGAGACAGAGACAGAGACAGAGACAGAGACAGAGACAGAGACAGAGACAGAGACAGAGACAGAGACGGAGACAGAGGCAGAGACAGAGCCAGGGACAGAGACAGATACAGAGACAGAGGCAGAGGCAGAGGCAGAGACAGAGACAGGGACAGAGACGGAGACAGAGACCGAGACAGAGACAGAGACAGAGACAGAGACAGAGACGGCAGAGGCAGAGACAGAGCCAGGGACAGAGACAGATACAGAGACAGAGACAGAGACGGAGACAGTGACAGAGACAGAGACAGAGACAGAGACAGAGACAGAGACAGAGACAGAGACAGAGACAGTGACAAAGACAGAGACAGAGACAGAGACAGAGACAGAGACATAGACAGAGACAGAGGTATAGACGGAGACAAAGACCGAGACAAAGACCGAGACAGAGACAGAGACAGAGACAGAGATAGAGACAGAGACAGAGACAGAGACAGAGACAGAGACAGAGACAGAGACAGAGACAGAGATAGAGACAGAGACAGAGACAGAGACAGAGACAGAGACAGAGACAGAGACAGAGACAGAGGCAGAGGCAGAGGCAGAGACAGAGACAGAGACAGAGACAGAGACTGAGACAGAGACAGAGACAGAGACAGAGACAGGGACAGAGACAGAGACAGAGGCAGAGACAGAGCCAGGGGCAGAGACAGATACAGAGACAGAGACAGAGACGGAGACAGTGACAGAGACAGAGACAGAGACAGAGACAGAGACGGAGACAAAGACCGAGACAGACGCAGAGACTGAGACAGAGGCAGAGACAGAGACAGAGACAGAGACAGAGCCACTGACAGAGACAGAGACAGAGACAGAGACATAGATAGAGACGCAGACGGAGATAGGGGCAGAGACAGAGCCAGGGACAGAGACAGATACAGAGACAGAGACAGAGACGGAGACAAAGACAGAGGAAGAGACAGCAACAGAGGCAGAGACAGAAACAGAGACAGGGACAGATACGGGGACAGAGACAGAGACGGAGACGGAGACGGAGATAGAGGCAGAGACAGAGACAGAGACAGAGACAGAGACGGAGACAGAGGCAGAGACAGAGACAGAGACAGAGACAGTGACAGAGACAGAGCCAGAGGCAGAGACAGAGACAGAGACAAAGACAGAGACAGAGATAGAGACGGAGACAAAGACCGAGACAGAGACAGAGACGGAGACAGAGGCAGAGACAGAACCAGGGACAGAGACGGAGACAGGGACAGAGGGAGAGACAGCGACAGAGACAGAGACAGAGACAAAGGCAGAGGCAGAGGCAGAGACAGAGACAGAGACAGAGACAGAGTCAGAGACAGAGACGGAGACAAAGACCGAGACAGACGCAGAGACTGAGACAGAGGCAGAGACAGAGACAGAGACAGAGACAGAGACAGTGACAGAGACAAAGACAGAGACAGAGACAGAGACGGAGACGGAGATAGAGGCAGAGACAGAGCCAGGGACAGAGACAGATACAGAGACAGACGCAGAGACAGAGACGGCGACAGAGACAGAGACAGAGACGGAGACGGAGATAGAGGCAGAGACAGCGACAGAGACGGAGACAGAGGCAGAGACAGAGACAGAGACAGAGACAGTGACAGAGACAGAGACAGAGACAGAGACAGAGACAGAGACATAGACAGAGACAGAGATAGAGACGGAGACAAAGACCGAGACAGAGACAGAGACGGAGACAGAGGCAGAGACAGAGGCAGAGACAGAGACAGAGACAGAGACAGTGACAGAGACAGAGCCAGAGGCAGAGACAGAGACAGAGACAAAGACAGAGACAGAGATAGAGACGGAGACAAAGACCGAGACAGAGACAGAGACGGAGACAGAGGCAGAGACAGAACCAGGGACAGAGACGGAGACAGGGACAGAGGGAGAGACAGCGACAGAGACAGAGACAGAGACAAAGGCAGAGACAGAGACAGAGACAGAGACAGTGACAGAGACAGAGACAGAGACAGAGACAGAGACAGAGACATAGACAGAGACAGAGATAGAGACGGAGACAAAGACCGAGACAGAGACAGAGACGGAGACAGAGGCAGAGACAGAACCAGGGACAGAGACGGAGACAGGGACAGAGGGAGAGACAGCGACAGAGACAGAGACAGAGACAAAGGCAGAGGCAGAGGCAGAGACAGAGACAGAGACAGAGACAGAGACAGAGACAGAGTCAGAGACAGAGACGGAGACAAAGACCGAGACAGACGCAGAGACTGAGACAGAGACAGAGACAGAGACAGAGACAGAGACAGAGACAGAGACAGAGACAGTGACAGAGACAGAGACAGAGACAGAGACAGAGACAGAGACAGAGACAGAGACAGAGACATAGACAGAGACAGAGATAGAGACGGAGACAGAGGCAGAGACAGAGACAGAGACAGAGACAGAGACAGAGACAGAGACAGAGACAGAGACAGAGACAGAGACAGAGACGGAGACGGAGATAGAGGCAGAGACAGAGACAGGGACAGAGACAGATACAGATACAGAGACAGAGACAGAGACGGAGACGGAGACAGTGACAGAGACAGAGACAGAGACAGAGACAGAGACAGATACGGAGATAAAGACCGAGACAGACGCAGAGACAGAGGCAGAGGCAGAGGCAGAGACAGAGCCAGGGACAGAGACAGAGACAGAGACAGAGACAGAGACGGAGACGGAGATAGAGGCAGAGACAGAGCCAGGGACAGAGACAGATACAGAGACAGACGCAGAGGCAGAGGCAGAGACAGAGACAGAGACAGAGACAGAGACAGAGACAGAGACAGAGACAGAGACAGAGACGGAGACAGAGGCAGAGACAGAGCCAGGGACAGAGACAGATACAGAGACAGAGACAGAGACAGAGACAGAGACAGAGACATAGACAGAGACAGAGATAGAGACGGAGACAAAGACCGAGACAGAGACAGAGACGGAGACAGAGGCAGAGACAGAACCAGGGACAGAGACGGAGACAGGGACAGAGGGAGAGACAGCGACAGAGACAGAGACAGAGACAAAGGCAGAGGCAGAGGCAGAGACAGAGACAGAGACAGAGACAGAGTCAGAGACACAGACGGAGACAAAGACCGAGACAGACGCAGAGACTGAGACAGAGGCAGAGACAGAGACAGAGACAGAGACAGAGACAGTGACAGAGACAGAGACAGAGACAGAGACAGAGACAGAGACAGAGACATAGACAGAGACAGAGATAGAGACGGAGACAGAGGCAGAGACAGAGACAGAGACAGAGACAGGGACAGAGACAGAGACAGAGACAGAGACAGAGACGGAGACGGAGATAGAGGCAGAGACAGAGACAGGGACAGAGACAGATACAGAGACAGAGACAGAGACAGAGACGGAGACAGTGACAGAGACAGAGACAGAGACAGAGACAGAGACAGAGACAGAGACAGATACGGAGACAAAGACCGAGAAAGACGCAGAGACAGAGGCAGAGGCAGAGGCAGAGACAGAGCCAGGGACAGAGACAGAGACAGAGACAGAGACAGAGACGGAGACGGAGACAGTGACAGAGACAGAGACAGAGACAGAGACAGAGGCGGAGGCAAAGACCGAGACAGACGCAGAGACTGAGGCAGAGGCAGAGACAGAGACAGAGACAGAGACAGAGACAGAGACAGTGACAGAGACAGAGACAGAGACAGAGACGGAGACGGAGATAGAGGCAGAGGCAGATATAGAGACAGAGACAGAGACAGAGACAGAGACAGAGACAGAGACAGAAACGGAGATAAAGACCGAGACAGAGACAGAGATGGAGACAGAGGCAGAGACAGAGCCAGGGACAGAGACGGAGACCGAGACAGAGGGAGAGACAGCGACAGAGACAGAGACAGAGACAGAGGCAGAGACAGAGACAGAGACAGAGACAGAGACACTGAAAGAGACAGAGACAGAGACAGAGACAGAGACAGAGACGGAGTCGGAGATAGAGGCAGAGACAGAGCCAGGGACAGAGACAGATACAGAGACAGACGCAGAGGCAGAGGCAGAGACAGAGACAGAGACAGAGACAGAGACAGAGACAGAGACAGAGACAGAGACAGAGACAGAGACAGAGACAGAGACAGAGACAGAGACAGAGACAGAGACAGAGACAGAGACGGAGACAGAGGCAGAGACAGAGCCAGGGACAGAGACAGATACAGAGACAGAGGCAGAGGCAGAGGCAGAGACAGAGACAGGGACAGAGACGGAGACAGAGACCGAGACAGAGACAGAGACAGAGACAGAGACAGAGACAGAGACAGAGACAGAGACAGAGACAGAGACAGAGACAGAGACAGAGACAGAGACGGAGAAAGAGGCAGAGACAGAGCCAGGGACAGAGACAGATACAGAGACAGAGGCAGAGACAGAGACAGAGACAGAGACAGAGACAGAGACAGAGACGGAGACGGAGATAGAGGCAGAGACAGAGCCAGGGACAGAGACAGATACAGAGACAGAGACGGAGACAGAGGCAGAGACAGAGCCAGGGACAGAGACAGATACAGAGACAGAGGCAGAGGCAGAGGCAGAGACAGAGACAGGGACAGAGACGGAGACAGAGACCGAGACAGAGACAGAGACAGAGACAGAGACAGAGACGGCAGAGGCAGAGACAGAGCCAGGGACAGAGACAGATACAGAGACAGAGACAGAGACGGAGACAGTGACAGAGACAGAGACAGAGACAGAGACAGAGACAGAGACAGAGACAGAGACGGAGACAAACACCGAGACAGACGCAGAGACTGAGACAGAGGCAGAGACAGAGACAGAGACAGAGACAGTGACAAAGACAGAGACAGAGACAGAGACAGAGACATAGACAGAGACAGAGATATAGACGGAGACAAAGACCGAGACAGAGACAGAGACGGAGACAGAGGCAGAGACAGAACCAGGGACAGAGACGGAGACAGGGACAGAGGGAGAGACAGCGACAGAGACAGAGAGAGAGACAGAGGCAGAGGCAGAGGCAGAGACAGAGACAGAGACAGAGACAGAGACAGAGACAGAGACAGAGACAGAGACAGAGACAGAGACAGAGACAGAGACAGAGACAGAGACAGAGACAGAGACAGAGACAGAGACGGAGAAAGAGGCAGAGACAGAGCCAGGGACAGAGACAGATACAGAGACAGAGGCAGAGACAGAGACAGAGACAGAGACAGAGACAGAGACGGAGACGGAGATAGAGGCAGAGACAGAGCCAGGGACAGAGACAGATACAGAGACAGAGACGGAGACAGAGGCAGAGACAGAGCCAGGGACAGAGACACATACAGAGACAGAGGCAGAGGCAGAGGCAGAGACAGAGACAGAGACAGAGACGGAGACAAAGACCGAGACAGAGACAGAGACAGAGACAGAGACAGAGACAGAGACAGAGACGGAGGCAAAGACAGAGACAGAGACGGAGACAAAGAAAGAGACAGAGACAGAGACGGAGACAGAGGCAGAGACAGAGACAGAGACAGAGACAGAGACAGAGACAGAGACAGAGACAGAGACAGAGACAGAGACAGAGACAGAGACAGAGACAGAGACGGAGACGGAGACAGACGCAGAGACTGAGGCAGAGGCAGAGACAGAGACAGAGACAGAGACAGAGACAGAGACAGTGACAGAGACAGAGACAGAGACAGAGACGGAGACGGAGATAGAGGCAGAGGCAGATATAGAGACAGAGACAGAGACAGAGACAGAGACAGAGACAGAGACAGAGACAGAGACAGAGACGGAGATAAAGACCGAGACAGAGACAGAGATGGAGACAGAGGCAGAGACAGAGCCAGGGACAGAGACGGAGACCGAGACAGAGGGAGAGACAGCGACAGAGACAGAGACAGAGACAGAGGCAGAGACAGAGACAGAGACAGAGACAGAGACAGAGACAGAGACAGAGACAGAGACAGAGACAGAGACAGAGACAGAGACAGAGACAGAGACAGAGACAGAGACAGAGACAGAGACAGAGACAGAGATAGAGACAGAGACAGAGACAGAGACAGAGACAGAGACAGAGACAGAGATAGAGACAGAGACAGAGACAGAGGCAGAGACAGAGCCAGGGGCAGAGACAGATACAGAGACAGAGACAGAGACGGAGACAGTGACAGAGACAGAGACAGAGACAGAGACAGAGACGGAGACAAAGACCGAGACAGACGCAGAGACTGAGACAGAGGCAGAGACAGAGACAGAGACAGAGACAGAGACACTGACAGAGACAGAGACAGAGACAGAGACATAGATAGAGACGCAGACGGAGATAGGGGCAGAGACAGAGCCAGGGACAGAGACAGATACAGAGACAGAGACAGAGACGGAGACAAAGACAGAGGAAGAGACAGCAACAGAGGCAGAGACAGAAACAGAGACAGAGACAGATACGGGGACAGAGACAGACACGGAGACGGAGACGGAGATAGAGGCAGAGACAGAGACAGAGACGGAGACAGAGGCAGAGACAGAGACAGAGACAGAGACAGAGACAGTGACAGAGACAGAGCCAGAGGCAGAGACAGAGACAGAGACAAAGACAGAGACAGAGATAGAGACGGAGACAAAGACCGAGACAGAGACAGAGACGGAGACAGAGGCAGAGGCAGAACCAGGGACAGAGACGGAGACAGGGACAGAGGGAGAGACAGCGACAGAGACAGAGACAGAGACAGAGACAGAGGCAGAGGCCGAGGCAGAGACAGAGACAGAGACAGAGACAGAGTCAGAGACAGAGACGGAGACAAAGACCGAGACAGACGCAGAGACTGAGACAGAGGCAGAGACAGAGACAGAGACAGAGACAGAGACAGAGACAGAGACAGAGACAAAGACAGAGACAGCGATAGAGACGGAGACAAAGACCGAGACAGAGACAGAGACGGAGACAGAGGCAGAGACAGAACCAGGGACAGAGACGGAGACAGGGACAGATGGAGAGACAGCGACAGAGACAGAGACAGAGACAAAGGCAGAGGCAGAGGCAGAGACAGAGACAGAGACAGAGACAGAGACAGAGACAGAGACAGAGACAGAGACGGAGACGGAGATAGAGGCAGAGACAGAGCCA
Organism: Megachile willughbiella; assembly: GCA_945859595.2. Taxonomy (NCBI): domain Eukaryota; kingdom Metazoa; phylum Arthropoda; class Insecta; order Hymenoptera; family Megachilidae; genus Megachile; species Megachile willughbiella. The sequence goes on from CAMAOD020000301.1 coordinate 913,010, forward strand.
GGGACAGAGACAGATACAGAGACAGAGACAGAGACAGAGACAGAGACAGAGACAGAGACAGAGACGGAGACGGAGACGAGGCAGAGACAGAGACAGAGACGGAGATAAAGACCGAGACAGAGACAGAGACGGAGACAGAGGCAGAGACAGAGCCAGGGACAGAGACAGATACAGAGACAGAGACAGAGACGGAGACAGTGACAGAGACAGAGACAGAGACAGAGACAGAGACAGAGACAGAGACGGAGGCAAACACCGAGACAGACGCAGAGACTGAGACAGAGGCAGAGACAGAGACAGAGACAGAGACAGTGACAGAGACAGAGACAGAGACAGAGACAGAGACAGAGACATAGACAGAGACAGAGATAGAGACGGAGACAAAGACCGAGACAGAGACATAGACGGAGACAGAGGCAGAGACAGAACCAGGGACAGAGACGGAGACAGGGACAGAGGGAGAGACAGCGACAGAGACAGAGACAGAGACAGAGACAGAGGCAGAGGCAGAGGCAGAGACAGAGACAGAGACAGAGACAGAGACAGGGACAGAGACAGAGACAGAGACAGAGACAGAGACAGAGACAGAGACAGAGACAGAGACAGAGACAGAGACAGAGACAGAGACAGAGACAGAGACATTGACAGAGACAGAGATAGAGACGGAGACAAAGACCGAGACAGAGACAGAGACGGAGACAGAGGCAGAGACAGAACCAGGGACAGAGACGGAGACAGGGACAGAGGGAGAGACAGCGACAGAGACAGAGACAGAGACAGAGGCAGAGCCAGGGACAGAGACGGAGACCGAGACAGAGGGAGAGACAGCGACAGAGACAGAGACAAAGACCGAGACAGAGACAGAGACGGAGACAGAGGCAGAGACAGAACCAGGGACAGAGACGGAGACAGGGACAGAGGGAGAGACAGCGACAGAGACAGAGACAGAGACAGAGGCAGAGGCAGAGGCAGAGACAGAGACAGAGACAGAGACAGAGACAGAGACAGGGACAGAGACAGAGACAGAGACAGAGACGGAGACAGAGACAGAGACAGAGACGGAGACAAAGACAGAGGCAGAGACAGAGACAGAGACAGAGACAGTGACAGAGACAGAGACAGAGACAGAGACAGAGATAGAGACGGAGACAAAGACCGAGACAGAGACAGAGACGGAGACAGAGGCAGAGACAGAACCAGGGACAGAGACGGAGACAGGGACAGAGGGAGAGACAGCGACAGAGACAGAGACAGAGACAAAGGCAGAGGCAGAGGCAGAGACAGAGACAGAGAGAGAGACAGAGTCAGAGACAGAGACGGAGACAAAGACCGAGACAGACGCAGAGACTGAGACAGAGGCAGAGACAGAGACAGAGACAGAGACAGAGACAGTGACGGAGACAGAGACAGAGACAGAGACAGAGACAGAGACAGAGACATAGACAGAGACAGAGATAGAGACGGAGACAGAGGCAGAGACAGAGACAGAGACAGAGACAGAGACAGAGACAGAGACAGAGACAGAGACAGAGACAGAGACAGAGACAGAGACAGAGACAGAGACAGAGACAGAGACGGAGACGGAGATAGAGGCAGAGACAGAGACAGGGACAGAGACAGATACAGAGACAGAGACAGAGACGGAGACAGTGACAGAGACAGAGACAGAGACAGAGACAGAGACAGAGACAGAGGCAGAGACAGCGCCAGGGACAGAGACAGAGACAGAGACAGAGACAGAGACAGAGACGGAGTCGGAGATAGAGGCAGAGACAGAGCCAGGGACAGAGACAGATACAGAGACAGACGCAGAGGCAGAGGCAGAGACAGAGACAGAGACAGAGACAGAGACAGAGACAGAGACAGAGACAGAGACAGAGACAGAGACAGAGACAGAGACAGAGACAGAGACAGAGACAGAGACGGAGACAGAGGCAGAGACAGAGCCAGGGACAGAGACAGATACAGAGACAGAGGCAGAGGCAGAGGCAGAGACAGAGACAGGGACAGAGACGGAGACAGAGACCGAGACAGAGACAGAGACAGAGACAGAGACAGAGGCGGCAGAGGCAGAGACAGAGCCAGGGACAGAGACAGATACAGAGACAGAGACAGAGACGGAGACAGTGACAGAGACAGAGACAGAGACAGAGACAGAGACAGAGACAGAGACAGAGACAGAGACAGTGACAAAGACAGAGACAGAGACAGAGACAGAGACAGAGACATAGACAGAGACAGAGGTATAGACGGAGACAAAGACCGAGACAAAGACCGAGACAGAGACAGAGACAGAGACAGAGATAGAGACAGAGACAGAGACAGAGACAGAGACAGAGACAGAGACAGAGACAGAGATAGAGACAGAGACAGAGACAGAGACAGAGACAGAGACAGAGACAGAGACAGAGACAGAGGCAGAGGCAGAGGCAGAGACAGAGACAGAGACAGAGACAGAGACTGAGACAGAGACAGAGACAGAGACAGAGACAGGGACAGAGACAGAGACAGAGGCAGAGACAGAGCCAGGGGCAGAGACAGATACAGAGACAGAGACAGAGACGGAGACAGTGACAGAGACAGAGACAGAGACAGAGACAGAGACAGAGACAGAGACAGAGACAGAGACGGAGACAAAGACCGAGACAGACGCAGAGACTGAGACAGAGGCAGAGACAGAGACAGAGACAGAGACAGAGACACTGAAAGAGACAGAGACAGAGACAGAGACATAGATAGAGACGCAGACGGAGATAGGGGCAGAGACAGAGCCAGGGACAGAGACAGATACAGAGACAGAGACAGAGACGGAGACAGTGACAGAGACAGAGACAGAGACAGAGACAGAGACAGAGACAGATACGGAGACAAAGACCGAGAAAGACGCAGAGACAGAGGCAGAGGCAGAGGCAGAGACAGAGCCAGGGACAGAGACAGAGACAGAGACAGAGACAGAGACGGAGACGGAGACAGTGACAGAGACAGAGACAGAGACAGAGACAGAGGCGGAGGCAAAGACCGAGACAGACGCAGAGACTGAGGCAGAGGCAGAGACAGAGACAGAGACAGAGACAGAGACAGAGACAGTGACAGAGACGGAGACAGAGACAGAGACAGAGACAGAGACAGATACGGAGACAAAGACCGAGAAAGACGCAGAGACAGAGGCAGAGGCAGAGGCAGAGACAGAGCCAGGGACAGAGACAGGGACAGAGACAGAGACAGAGACGGAGACGGAGACAGTGACAGAGACAGAGACAGAGACAGAGACAGAGGCGGAGGCAAAGACCGAGACAGGCGCAGAGACTGAGGCAGAGGCAGAGACAGAGACAGAGACAGAGACAGAGACAGAGACAGTGACAGAGACAGAGACAGAGACAGAGACGGAGACGGAGATAGAGGCAGAGGCAGATATAGAGACAGAGACAGAGACAGAGACAGAGACAGAGACAGAGACGGAGATAAAGACCGAGACAGAGACAGAGATGGAGACAGAGGCAGAGACAGAGCCAGGGACAGAGACGGAGACCGAGACAGAGGGAGAGACAGCGACAGAGACAGAGACAGAGACAGAGGCAGAGACAGAGACAGAGACAGAGACAGAGACAGAGACAGAGACAGAGACAGAGACAGAGACAGAGACAGAGATAGAGACAGAGACAGAGACAGAGACAGAGACAGAGACAGAGACGGAGACAAAGACCGAGACAGACGCAGAGACTGAGACAGAGGCAGAGACAGCAACAGAGGCAGAGACAGAAACAGAGACAGAGACAGATACGGGGACAGAGACAGAGACGGAGACGGAGACGGAGATAGAGGCAGAGACAGAGACAGAGACGGAGACAGAGGCAGAGACAGAGACAGAGACAGAGACAGTGACAGAGACAGAGCCAGAGGCAGAGACAGAGACAGAGACAAAGACAGAGACAGAGATAGAGACGGAGACAAAGACCGAGACAGAGACAGAGACGGAGACAGAGGCAGAGACAGAACCAGGGACAGAGACGGAGACAGGGACAGAGGGAGAGACAGCGACAGAGACAGAGACAGAGACAAAGGCAGAGGCAGAGGCAGAGACAGAGACAGAGACAGAGACAGAGTCAGAGACAGAGACGGAGACAAAGACCGAGACAGACGCAGAGACTGAGACAGAGGCAGAGACAGAGACAGAGACAGAGACAGAGACAGTGACAGAGACAAAGACAGAGACAGAGACAGAGACGGAGACGGAGATAGAGGCAGAGACAGAGCCAGGGACAGAGACAGATACAGAGACAGACGCAGAGACAGAGACGGCGACAGAGACAGAGACGGAGACGGAGATAGAGGCAGAGACAGAGACAGAGACGGAGACAGAGGGACAGACAGAGCCAGGGACAGAGACAGAAACAGAGACAGAGACAGAGACGGAGACAGTGACAGAGACAGAGACAGAGACAGAGACAGAGACAGAGACAGAGACAGAGACAGAGACAGAGACAGAGACAGAGACAGAGACAGAGACAGAGACGGAGACAAACACCGAGACAGACGCAGAGACTGAGACAGAGGCAGAGACAGAGACAGAGACAGAGACAGTGACAGAGACAGAGACAGAGACAGAGACAGAGACAGAGACATAGACAGAGACAGAGATAGAGACGGAGACAAAGACCGAGACAGAGACAGAGACGGAGACAGAGGCAGAGACAGAACCAGGGACAGAGACGGAGACAGGGACAGAGGGAGAGACAGCGACAGAGACAGAGACAGAGACAGAGGCAGAGGCAGAGGCAGAGACAGAGACAGAGACAGAGACAGAGACAGAGGCAGAGACAGGGACAGAGACAGAGACAGAGACAGAGACAGAGACAGAGACAGAGACAGAGACAGAGACAGAGACGGAGACAAAGACAGAGACAGAGACGGAGACAAAGAACGAGACAGAGACAGAGACGGAGACAGACGCAGAGACAGAGACAGAGACAGAGACAGAGACATAGATAGAGACGCAGACGGAGATAGGGGCAGAGACAGAGCCAGGGACAGAGACAGATACAGAGACAGAGACAGAGACGGAGACAAAGACAGTGGAAGAGACAGCAACAGAGGCAGAGACAGAAACAGAGACAGAGACAGATACGGGGACAGAGACAGAGGCAGAGACAGAGACAGAGACAGAGACAGAGACAGAGACGGAGACAGAGACAGGGACTGAGACAGAGACAGAGACAGCGGCAGAGACAGAGACGGCGACAGAGACAGAGACGGAGACGGAGACGGAGATAGAGGCAGAGACAGCGACAGAGACGGAGACAGAGGCAGAGACAGAGACAGAGACAGAGACAGAGGGAGAGACAGCGACAGAGACAGAGACAGAGACAAAGGCAGAGGCAGAGGCAGAGACAGAGACAGAGACAGAGACAGAGACAGAGACAGAGTCAGAGACAGAGACGGAGACAAAGACCGAGACAGACGCAGAGACTGAGACAGAGGCAGAGACAGAGACAGAGACAGAGACAGAGACAGAGACAGAGACAGTGACAGAGACAGAGACAGAGACAGAGACAGAGACAGAGACAGAGACATAGACAGAGACAGAGATAGAGACGGAGACAGAGGCAGAGACAGAGACAGAGACAGAGACAGAGACAGAGACAGAGACAGAGACAGAGACGGAGACGGAGATAGAGGCAGAGACAGAGACAGGGACAGAGACAGATACAGATACAGAGACAGAGACAGAGACAGAGACAGAGACATAGACAGAGACAGAGATAGAGACGGAGACAAAGACCGAGACAGAGACAGAGACGGAGACAGAGGCAGAGACAGAACCAGGGACAGAGACGGAGACAGGGACAGAGGGAGAGACAGCGACAGAGACAGAGACAGAGACAAAGGCAGAGGCAGAGGCAGAGACAGAGACAGAGACAGAGACAGAGTCAGAGACACAGACGGAGACAAAGACCGAGACAGACGCAGAGACTGAGACAGAGGCAGAGACAGAGACAGAGACAGAGACAGAGACAGAGACAGTGACAGAGACAGAGACAGAGACAGAGACAGAGACAGAGACAGAGACAGAGACAGAGACATAGACAGAGACAGAGATAGAGACGGAGACAGAGGCAGAGACAGAGACAGAGACAGAGACAGAGACAGAGACAGAGACAGAGACAGAGACAGAGACAGAGACAGAGACGGAGACGGAGATAGAGGCAGAGACAGAGACTGGGACAGAGACAGATACAGAGACAGAGACAGAGACGGAGACAGTGACAGAGACAGAGACAGAGACAGAGACAGAGACAGAGACAGATACGGAGACAAAGACCGAGAAAGACGCAGAGACAGAGGCAGAGGCAGAGGCAGAGACAGAGCCAGGGACAGAGACAGAGACAGAGACAGAGACAGAGACGGAGACGGAGACAGTGACAGAGACAGAGACAGAGACAGAGACAGAGGCGGAGGCAAAGACCGAGACAGACGCAGAGACTGAGGCAGAGGCAGAGACAGAGACAGAGACAGAGACAGAGACAGAGACAGGGACAGTGACAGAGACAGAGACAGAGACAGAGACGGAGACGGAGATAGAGGCAGAGGCAGATATAGAGACAGAGACAGAGACAGAGACAGAGACAGAGACAGAGACAGAGACAGAGACGGAGATAAAGACCGAGACAGACGCAGAGACTGAGACAGAGGCAGAGACAGAGACAGAGACAGAGACAGAGACAGAGACAGTGACGGAGACAGAGACAGAGACAGAGACAGAGACAGAGACAGAGACAGAGACATAGACAGAGACAGAGATAGAGACGGAGACAGAGGCAGAGACAGAGACAGAGACAGAGACAGAGACAGAGACAGAGACAGAGACAGAGACGGAGACGGAGATAGAGGCAGAGACAGAGACAGGGACAGAGACAGATACAGAGACAGAGACAGAGACGGAGACAGTGACAGAGACAGAGACAGAGACAGAGACAGAGACAGAGACAGAGACAGAGACAGAGACAGAGACAGAGACAGAGGCAGAGACAGAGCCAGGGACAGAGACAGAGACAGAGACAGAGACAGAGACAGAGACAGAGACGGAGTCGGAGATAGAGGCAGAGACAGAGCCAGGGACAGAGACAGATACAGAGACAGACGCAGAGGCAGAGGCAGAGACAGAGACAGGGACAGAGACGGAGACAGAGACCGAGACAGAGACAGAGACAGAGACAGAGACAGAGACGGCAGAGGCAGAGACAGAGCCAGGGACAGAGACAGATACAGAGACAGAGACAGAGACGGAGACAGTGACAGAGACAGAGACAGAGACAGAGACAGAGACAGAGACAGAGACGGAGACAAACACCGAGACAGACGCAGAGACTGAGACAGAGGCAGAGACAGAGACAGAGACAGAGACAGTGACAAAGACAGAGACAGAGACAGAGACAGAGACAGAGACATAGACAGAGACAGAGATAGAGACGGAGACAAAGACCGAGACAGAGACAGAGACGGAGACAGAGGCAGAGACAGAACCAGGGACAGAGACGGAGACAGGGACAGAGGGAGAGACAGCGACAGAGACAGAGAGAGAGACAGAGGCAGAGGCAGAGGAAGAGACAGAGACAGAGACAGAGACAGAGACAGAGACAGAGACAGAGACAGAGACGGAGAAAGAGGCAGAGACAGAGCCAGGGACAGAGACAGATACAGAGACAGAGGCAGAGACAGAGACAGAGACAGAGACAGAGACAGAGACAGAGACGGAGACGGAGATAGAGGCAGAGACAGAGCCAGGGACAGAGACAGATACAGAGACGGAGACGGAGACAGACGCAGAGACTGAGGCAGAGGCAGAGACAGAGACAGAGACAGAGACAGAGACAGAGACAGTGACAGAGACAGAGACAGAGACAGAGACGGAGACGGAGATAGAGGCAGAGGCAGATATAGAGACAGAGACAGAGACAGAGACAGAGACAGAGACAGAGACAGAGACAGAGACAGAGACAGAGACAGAGACGGAGATAAAGACCGAGGCAGAGACAGAGATGGAGACAGAGGCAGAGACAGAGCCAGGGACAGAGACGGAGACCGAGACAGAGGGAGAGACAGCGACAGAGACAGAGACAGAGACAGAGGCAGAGACAGAGACAGAGACAGAGACAGAGACAGAGACAGAGACAGAGACAGAGACAGAGACAGAGACAGAGACAGAGACAGAGACAGAGACAGAGACAGAGACAGAGACAGAGATAGAGACAGAGACAGAGACAGAGACAGAGACAGAGACAGAGACAGAGACAGAGATAGAGACAGAGACAGAGACAGAGACAGAGACAGAGACAGAGACAGAGACAGAGACAGAGGCAGAGGCAGAGGCAGAGACAGAGACAGAGACAGAGACAGAGACAGAGACAGAGACAGAGACAGAGACAGAGACAGAGACAGAGACAGAGACAGGGACAGAGACAGAGACAGAGACAGAGACAGAGACAGAGACATAGACAGAGACAGAGATAGAGACGGAGACAAAGACCGAGACAGAGACAGAGACGGAGACAGAGGCAGAGACAGAACCAGGGACAGAGACGGAGACAGGGACAGAGGGAGAGACAGCGACAGAGACAGAGACAGAGACAAAGGCAGAGGCAGAGGCAGAGACAGAGACAGAGACAGAGACAGAGTCAGAGACAGAGACGGAGACAAAGACCGAGGCAGACGCAGAGACTGAGACAGAGGCAGAGACAGAGACAGAGACAGAGACAGAGACAGAGACAGTGACAGAGACAAAGACAGAGACAGAGACAGAGACGGAGACGGAGATAGAGGCAGAGACAGAGACAGAGACGGAGACAGAGGCAGAGACAGAGCCAGGGACAGAGACAGAAACAGAGACAGAGACAGAGACGGAGACAGTGACAGAGACAGAGACAGAGACGGAGACAAACACCGAGACAGACGCAGAGACTGAGACAGAGGCAGAGACAGAGACAGAGACAGAGACAGTGACAGAGACAGAGACAGAGACAGAGACAGAGACAGAGACAGAGACATAGACAGAGACAGAGATAGAGACGGAGACAAAGTCCGAGACAGAGACAGAGACGGAGACAGAGGCAGAGACAGTACCAGGGACAGAGACGGAGACAGGGACAGAGGGAGAGACAGCGACAGAGACAGAGACAGAGACAGAGGCAGAGGCAGAGGCAGAGACAGAGACAGAGACAGAGACAGAGACAGGGACAGAGACAGAGACAGAGACAGAGACAGAGACAGAGACAGAGACAGAGACGGAGACAAAGACAGAGACAGAGACGGAGACAAAGAACGAGACAGAGACAGAGACCGAGACAGACGCAGAGACAGAGACAGAGACAGAGACAGAGACAGAGACAGAGACAGAGACAGAGACAGAGACAGAGGCAAAGACAGAGACGGAGACGGAGATAAAGACCGAGACAGAGACAGAGATGGAGACAGAGGCAGAGACAGAGCCAGGGACAGAGACGGAGACAGAGACAGAGGGAGAGACAGCGACAGAGACAGAGACAGAGACAGAGGCAGAGACAGAGACAGAGACAGAGACAGAGACAGAGACAGAGACAGAGACAGATACAGAGACAGAAACAGAGACAGAGACAGAGACAGAGACGGAGATAGAGGCAGAGACAGAGCCAGGGACAGAGACAGATACAGTGACAGAGACAGAGACGGAGACAGTGACAGAGACAGAGATAGAGACAGAGACAGAGACGGAGACAAAGACCGAGACAGACGCAGAGACTGAGGCAGAGGCAGAGACAGAGACAGAGACAGAGACAGAGACAGAGACAGAGACAGAGACAGAGACAGAGACAGAGACAGAGACAGAGACAGAGACAGAGACAGAGACAGAGACAGAGACAGAGACAGAGAAAGAGACAGAGACAGAGACAGAGACAGAGACAGAGATAGAGACAGAGACAGAGACAGTGACAGAGACAGATACAGAGACAGAGACAGAGACGGAGACAGTGACAGAGGCAGAGACAGAGACAGAGACAGAGACGGAGACAAAGACCGAGACAGACGCAGAGACTGAGGCAGAGGCAGAGACAGAGACAGAGACAGAGACGGAGACAGAGGCAGAGGCAGAACCAGGGACAGAGACAGAGACAGAGACAGGGACAGAGACAGAGACAGAGACAGGGACAGAGACAGATACAGAGACAGAGACAGAGACGGAGACAGTGACAGAGACAGAGACAGAGACAGAGACAGAGACAGAGACAGAGACAGAGACAGAGACAGAGACAGAGACAGAGACAGAGACAGAGACGGAGACAGTGACAGAGACAGAGACAGAGACAGAGACAGAGACAGAGACGGAGACAGAGGCAGAGACAGAGCCAGGGACAGAGACAGATACAGAGACAGAGACAGAGACAGAGACAGAGACAGAGACATAGACAGAGACAGAGATAGAGACGGAGACAAAGACCGAGACAGAGACAGAGACGGAGACAGAGGCAGAGACAGAACCAGGGACAGAGACGGAGACAGGGACAGAGGGAGAGACAGCGACAGAGACAGAGACAGAGACAAAGGCAGAGGCAGAGGCAGAGACAGAGACAGAGACAGAGACAGAGTCAGAGACACAGACGGAGACAAAGACCGAGACAGACGCAGAGACTGAGACAGAGGCAGAGACAGAGACAGAGACAGAGACAGAGACAGAGACAGTGACAGAGACAGAGACAGAGACAGAGACAGAGACAGAGACAGAGACAGAGACAGAGACATAGACAGAGACAGAGATAGAGACGGAGACAGAGGCAGAGACAGAGACAGAGACAGAGACAGAGACAGAGACAGAGACAGAGACAGAGACAGAGACAGAGACAGAGACAGAGACGGAGACGGAGATAGAGGCAGAGACAGAGACAGGGACAGAGACAGATACAGAGACAGAGACAGAGACGGAGACAGTGACAGAGACAGAGACAGAGACAGAGACAGAGACAGAGACAGATACGGAGACAAAGACCGAGAAAGACGCAGAGACAGAGGCAGAGGCAGAGGCAGAGACAGAGCCAGGGACAGAGACAGAGACAGAGACAGAGACAGAGACGGAGACGGAGACAGTGACAGAGACAGAGACAGAGACAGAGACAGAGGCGGAGGCAAAGACCGAGACAGACGCAGAGACTGAGGCAGAGGCAGAGACAGAGACAGAGACAGAGACAGAGACAGAGACAGAGACAGGGACAGTGACAGAGACAGAGACAGAGACAGAGACGGAGACGGAGATAGAGGCAGAGGCAGATATAGAGACAGAGACAGAGACAGAGACAGAGACAGAGACAGAGACAGAGACGGAGATAAAGACCGAGACAGACGCAGAGACTGAGACAGAGGCAGAGACAGAGACAGAGACAGAGACAGAGACAGTGACGGAGACAGAGACAGAGACAGAGACAGAGACAGAGACAGAGACAGAGACATAGACAGAGACAGAGATAGAGACGGAGACAGAGGCAGAGACAGAGACAGAGACAGAGACAGAGACAGAGACAGAGACAGAGACAGAGACGGAGACGGAGATAGAGGCAGAGACAGAGACAGGGACAGAGACAGATACAGAGACAGAGACAGAGACGGAGACAGTGACAGAGACAGAGACAGAGACAGAGACAGAGACAGAGACAGAGACAGAGACAGAGACAGAGACAGAGGCAGAGACAGAGCCAGGGACAGAGACAGAGACAGAGACAGAGACAGAGACAGAGACAGAGACGGAGTCGGAGATAGAGGCAGAGACAGAGCCAGGGACAGAGACAGATACAGAGACAGACGCAGAGGCAGAGGCAGAGACAGAGACAGGGACAGAGACGGAGACAGAGACCGAGACAGAGACAGAGACAGAGACAGAGACAGAGACGGCAGAGGCAGAGACAGAGCCAGGGACAGAGACAGATACAGAGACAGAGACAGAGACGGAGACAGTGACAGAGACAGAGACAGAGACAGAGACAGAGACAGAGACAGAGACGGAGACAAACACCGAGACAGACGCAGAGACTGAGACAGAGGCAGAGACAGAGACAGAGACAGAGACAGTGACAAAGACAGAGACAGAGACAGAGACAGAGACAGAGACATAGACAGAGACAGAGATAGAGACGGAGACAAAGACCGAGACAGAGACAGAGACGGAGACAGAGGCAGAGACAGAACCAGGGACAGAGACGGAGACAGGGACAGAGGGAGAGACAGCGACAGAGACAGAGAGAGAGACAGAGGCAGAGGCAGAGGAAGAGACAGAGACAGAGACAGAGACAGAGACAGAGACAGAGACAGAGACAGAGACAGAGACAGAGACGGAGAAAGAGGCAGAGACAGAGCCAGGGACAGAGACAGATACAGAGACAGAGGCAGAGACAGAGACAGAGACAGAGACAGAGACAGAGACAGAGACGGAGACGGAGATAGAGGCAGAGACAGAGCCAGGGACAGAGACAGATACAGAGACGGAGACGGAGACAGACGCAGAGACTGAGGCAGAGGCAGAGACAGAGACAGAGACAGAGACAGAGACAGAGACAGTGACAGAGACAGAGACAGAGACAGAGACGGAGAAAGAGGCAGAGACAGAGCCAGGGACAGAGACAGATACAGAGACAGAGGCAGAGACAGAGACAGAGACAGAGACAGAGACAGAGACGGAGACGGAGATAGAGGCAGAGACAGAGCCAGGGACAGAGACAGATACAGAGACGGAGACGGAGACAGACGCAGAGACTGAGGCAGAGGCAGAGACAGAGACAGAGACAGAGACAGAGACAGAGACAGTGACAGAGACAGAGACAGAGACAGAGACGGAGACGGAGATAGAGGCAGAGGCAGATATAGAGACAGAGACAGAGACAGAGACAGAGACAGAGACAGAGACAGAGACAGAGACAGAGACAGAGACAGAGACGGAGATAAAGACCGAGGCAGAGACAGAGATGGAGACAGAGGCAGAGACAGAGCCAGGGACAGAGACGGAGACCGAGACAGAGGGAGAGACAGCGACAGAGACAGAGACAGAGACAGAGGCAGAGACAGAGACAGAGACAGAGACAGAGACAGAGACAGAGACAGAGACAGAGACAGAGACAGAGACAGAGACAGAGACAGAGACAGAGATAGAGACAGAGACAGAGACAGAGACAGAGACAGAGACAGAGACAGAGACAGAGATAGAGACAGAGACAGAGACAGAGACAGAGACAGAGACAGAGACAGAGACAGAGACAGAGGCAGAGGCAGAGGCAGAGACAGAGACAGAGACAGAGACAGAGACAGAGACAGAGACAGAGACAGAGACAGAGACAGAGACAGAGACAGAGACAGGGACAGAGACAGAGACAGAGACAGAGACAGAGACAGAGACAGAGACATAGACAGAGACAGAGATAGAGACGGAGACAAAGACCGAGACAGAGACAGAGACGGAGACAGAGGCAGAGACAGAACCAGGGACAGCGACGGAGACAGGGACAGAGGGAGAGACAGCGACAGAGACAGAGACAGAGACAAAGGCAGAGGCAGAGGCAGAGACAGAGACAGAGACAGAGACAGAGTCAGAGACAGAGACGGAGACAAAGACCGAGGCAGACGCAGAGACTGAGACAGAGGCAGAGACAGAGACAGAGACAGAGACAGAGACAGTGACAGAGACAAAGACAGAGACAGAGACAGAGACGGAGACGGAGATAGAGGCAGAGACAGAGACAGAGACGGAGACAGAGGCAGAGACAGAGCCAGGGACAGAGACAGAAACAGAGACAGAGACAGAGACGGAGACAGTGACAGAGACAGAGACAGAGACGGAGACAAACACCGAGACAGACGCAGAGACTGAGACAGAGGCAGAGACAGAGACAGAGACAGAGACAGTGACAGAGACAGAGACAGAGACAGAGACAGAGACAGAGACAGAGACATAGACAGAGACAGAGATAGAGACGGAGACAAAGACCGAGACAGAGACAGAGACGGAGACAGAGGCAGAGACAGTACCAGGGACAGAGACGGAGACAGGGACAGAGGGAGAGACAGCGACAGAGACAGAGACAGAGACAGAGGCAGAGGCAGAGGCAGAGACAGAGACAGAGACAGAGACAGAGACAGGGACAGAGACAGAGACAGAGACAGAGACAGAGACAGAGACAGAGACGGAGACAAAGACAGAGACAGAGACGGAGACAAAGAACGAGACAGAGACAGAGACCGAGACAGACGCAGAGACAGAGACAGAGACAGAGACAGAGACAGAGACAGAGACAGAGACAGAGACAGAGACAGAGGCAAAGACAGAGACGGAGACGGAGATAAAGACCGAGACAGAGACAGAGATGGAGACAGAGGCAGAGACAGAGCCAGGGACAGAGACGGAGACAGAGACAGAGGGAGAGACAGCGACAGAGACAGAGACAGAGACAGAGGCAGAGACAGAGACAGAGACAGAGACAGAGACAGAGACAGAGACAGAGACAGATACAGAGACAGAAACAGAGACAGAGACAGAGACAGAGACAGAGACAGAGACAGAGACAGAGACAGAGACAGAGACAGAGACAGAGACAGAGACAGAGACAGAGACAGAGACAGAGACAGAGACAGGGACAGAGACAGAGACAGAGACGGAGACGGAGATAGAGGCAGAGACAGAGCCAGGGACAGAGACAGATACAGTGACAGAGACAGAGACGGAGACAGTGACAGAGACAGAGATAGAGACAGAGACAGAGACGGAGACAAAGACCGAGACAGACGCAGAGACTGAGGCAGAGGCAGAGACAGAGACAGAGACAGAGACAGAGACAGAGACAGAGACAGAGACAGAGACAGAGACAGAGACAGAGACAGAGACAGAGACAGAGACAGAGACAGAGACAGAGACAGAGACAGAGAAAGAGACAGAGACAGAGACAGAGACAGAGACAGAGATAGAGACAGAGACAGAGACAGTGACAGAGACAGATACAGAGACAGAGACAGAGACGGAGACAGTGACAGAGGCAGAGACAGAGACAGAGACAGAGACGGAGACAAAGACCGAGACAGACGCAGAGACTGAGGCAGAGGCAGAGACAGAGACAGAGACAGAGACGGAGACAGAGGCAGAGGCAGAACCAGGGACAGAGACAGAGACAGAGACAGGGACAGAGACAGAGACAGAGACAGGGACAGAGACAGATACAGAGACAGAGACAGAGACGGAGACAGTGACAGAGACAGAGACAGAGACAGAGACAGAGACAGAGACAGAGACAGAGACAGAGACAGAGACAGAGCCAGGGACAGAGACAGAGACAGAGACAGAGACAGAGACAGAGACGGAGTCGGAGATAGAGGCAGAGACAGAGCCAGGGACAGAGACAGATACAGAGACAGACGCAGAGGCAGAGGCAGAGACAGAGACAGGGACAGAGACGGAGACAGAGACCGAGACAGAGACAGAGACAGAGACAGAGACAGAGACGGCAGAGGCAGAGACAGAGCCAGGGACAGAGACAGATACAGAGACAGAGACAGAGACGGAGACAGTGACAGAGACAGAGACAGAGACAGAGACAGAGACAGAGACGGAGACAAACACCGAGACAGACGCAGAGACTGAGACAGAGGCAGAGACAGAGACAGAGACAGAGACAGTGACAAAGACAGAGACAGAGACAGAGACAGAGACAGAGACATAGACAGAGACAGAGATAGAGACGGAGACAAAGACCGAGACAGAGACAGAGACGGAGACAGAGGCAGAGACAGAACCAGGGACAGAGACGGAGACAGGGACAGAGGGAGAGACAGCGACAGAGACAGAGAGAGAGACAGAGGCAGAGGCAGAGGAAGAGACAGAGACAGAGACAGAGACAGAGACAGAGACAGAGTCAGACACAGAGACAGAGACAGAGACAGAGACAGAGACGGAGAAAGAGGCAGAGACAGTGCCAGGGACAGAGACAGATACAGAGACAGAGGCAGAGACAGAGACAGAGACAGAGACAGAGACAGAGACGGAGACGGAGATAGAGGCAGAGACAGAGCCAGGGACAGAGACAGATACAGAGACAGAGACGGAGACAGAGGCAGAGACAGAGCCAGGGACAGAGACACATACAGAGACAGAGGCAGAGGCAGAGGCAGAGACAGAGACAGAGACAGAGACGGAGACAAAGACCGAGACAGAGACAGAGACAGAGACAGAGACAGAGACGGAGACAAAGACAGAGACAGAGACGGAGACAAAGAAAGAGACAGAGACAGAGACGGAGACAGAGGCAGAGACAGAGACAGAGACAGAGACAGAGACAGAGACAGAGACAGAGACAGAGACAGGGACAGAGACAGAGACAGAGACAGAGACAGAGACGGAGACGGAGACAGACGCAGAGACTGAGGCAGAGGCAGAGACAGAGACAGAGACAGAGACAGAGACAGAGACAGTGACAGAGACAGAGACAGAGACAGAGACGGAGACGGAGATAGAGGCAGAGGCAGATATAGAGACAGAGACAGAGACAGAGACAGACACAGAGACAGAGACAGAGACAGAGACAGAGACAGAGACGGAGATAAAGACCGAGGCAGAGACAGAGATGGAGACAGAGGCAGAGACAGAGCCAGGGACAGAGACGGAGGCCGAGACAGAGGGAGAGACAGCGACAGAGACAGAGACAGAGACAGAGGCAGAGACAGAGACAGAGACAGAGACAGAGACAGAGACAGAGACAGAGACAGAGACAGAGACAGAGATAGAGACAGAGACAGAGACAGAGACAGAGACAGAGACAGAGACAGAGACAGAGATAGAGACAGAGACAGAGACAGAGACAGAGACAGAGACAGAGACAGAGACAGAGACAGAGGCAGAGGCAGAGGCAGAGACAGAGACAGAGACAGAGACAGAGACTGAGACAGAGACAGAGACAGAGACAGAGACAGGGACAGAGACAGAGACAGAGGCAGAGACAGAGCCAGGGGCAGAGACAGATACAGAGACAGAGACAGAGACGGAGACAGTGACACAGACAGAGACAGAGACAGAGACAGAGACAGAGACAGAGACAGAGACAGCGGCAGAGACAGAGACAGCGACAGAGACAGAGACGGAGACGGAGATAGAGGCAGAGACAGAGACGGAGACGGAGACAGAGGCAGAGACAGAGCCAGGGACAGAGACAGATACAGAGACAGAGACAGAGACGGAGACAGTGACAGAGACAGAGACAGAGACAGAGACAGAGACAGAGACAGAGACGGTGACAGAGACAGAGACAGAGACAGAGACAGAGACGGAGACAAACACCGAGACAGACGCAGAGACTGAGACAGAGGCAGAGACAGAGACAGAGACAGAGACAGTGACAGAGACGGTGACAGAGACAGAGGCAGAGACAGAGACAGAGACATAGACAGAGACAGAGATAGAGACGGAGACAAAGACCGAGACAGAGACAGAGACGGAGACAGAAGCAGAGACAGAACCAGGGACAGAGACGGAGACAGGGACAGAGGGAGAGACAGCGACAGAGACTGAGACAGAGGCAGAGACAGAGACAGAGACAGAGACAGAGACAGAGACTGTGACAGAGACAAAGACAGAGACAGAGACAGAGACGGAGACGGAGATAGAGGCAGAGACAGAGCCAGGGACAGAGACAGATACAGAGACAGACGCAGAGGCAGAGGCAGAGACAGAGACAGAGACAGAGACAGAGACAGAGACATAGATAGAGACGCAGACGGAGATAGGGGCAGAGACAGAGCCAGGGACAGAGACAGATACAGAGACAGAGAGAGAGACGGAGACAAAGACAGAGGAAGAGACAGCAACAGAGGCAGAGACAGAAACAGAGACGGAGACAGATACGGGGACAGAGACAGAGGCAGAGACAGAGGCAGAGACAGAGACAGAGACAGAGACAGTGACAGAGACAGAGAGAGAGACAGAGACAGAGACAGAGACAGAGACATAGACAGAGACAGAGATAGAGACGGAGACAAAGACCGAGACAGAGACAGAGACGGAGACAGAGGCAGAGACAGAACCAGGGACAGAGACGGAGACAGGGACAGAGGGAGAGACAGCGACAGAGACAGAGACAGAGACAGAGACAGAGACAGAGACAGAGACAGAGACAGAGACAAAGGCAAAGACAGAGACGGAGACGGAGATAAAGACCGAGACAGAGACAGAGATGGAGACAGAGGCAGAGACAGAGCCAGGGACAGAGACGGAGACAGAGACAGAGGGAGAGACAGCGACAGAGACAGAGACAGAGACAGAGGCAGAGACAGAGACAGAGACAGAGACAGAGACAGAGACAGAGACAGAGACAGAAACAGAGACAGAGACAGAGACAGAGACAGAGACAGAGACAGAGACAGAGACAGAGACAGAGACAGAGACAGAGACAGAGACAGAGACAGAGACAGAGACAGGGACAGAGACAGAGACAGAGACGGAGACGGAGATAGAGGCAGAGACAGAGCCAGGGACAGAGACAGATACAGTGACAGAGACAGAGACGGAGACAGTGACAGAGACAGAGATAGAGACAGAGACAGAGACGGAGACAAAGACCGAGACAGACGCAGAGACTGAGGCAGAGGCAGAGACAGAGACAGAGACAGAGACAGAGACAGAGACAGAGACAGAGACAGAGACAGAGACAGAGACAGAGACAGAGACAGAGACAGAGAAAGAGACAGAGACAGAGACAGAGACAGAGACAAAGATAGAGACAGAGACAGAGACAGTGACAGAGACAGATACAGAGACAGAGACAGAGACGGAGACAGTGACAGAGGCAGAGACAGAGACAGAGACAGAGACGGAGACAAAGACCGAGACAGACGCAGAGACTGAGGCAGAGGCAGAGACAGAGACAGAGACAGAGACGGAGACAGAGGCAGAGGCAGAGGCAGAACCAGGGACAGAGACAGAGACAGAGACAGGGACAGAGACAGAGACAGAGACAGGGACAGAGACGGAGACAGTGACAGAGGCAGAGACAGAGACAGAGACAGAGACGGAGACAAAGACCGAGACAGACGCAGAGACTGAGGCAGAGGCAGAGACAGAGACAGAGACAGAGACGGAGACAGAGGCAGAGACAGAACCAGGGACAGAGACAGAGACAGAGACAGGGACAGAGACAGAGACAGCGACAGAGACAGAGACAGAGACAAAGGCAGAGGCAGAGGCAGAGACAGAGACAGAGACAGAGACAGAGTCAGAGACAGAGACGGAGACCAAGACCGAGACAGACGCAGAGACTGAGACAGAGGCAGAGACAGAGACAGAGACAGAGACAGAGACAGTGACGGAGACAGAGACAGAGACAGAGACAGAAACAGAGACAGAGACATAGACAGAGACAGAGATAGAGACGGAGACAGAGGCAGAGACAGAGACAGAGACAGAGACAGAGACAGAGACAGAGACAGAGACAGAGACAGAGACGGAGACGGAGATAGAGGCAGAGACAGAGACAGGGACAGAGACAGATACAGAGACAGAGACAGAGACGGAGACAGTGACAGAGACAGAGACAGAGACAGAGACAGAGACAGAGACAGAGACAGAGACAGAGGCAGAGACAGAGCCAGGGACAGAGACAGAGACAGAGACAGAGACAGAGACAGAGACGGAGTCGGAGATAGAGGCAGAGACAGAGCCAGGGACAGAGACAGATACAGAGACAGACGCAGAGGCAGAGGCAGAGACAGAGACAGGGACAGAGACGGAGACAGAGACCGAGACAGAGACAGAGACAGAGACAGAGACAGAGACGGCAGAGGTAGAGACAGAGCCAGGGACAGAGACAGATACAGAGACAGAGACAGAGACGGAGACAGTGACAGAGACAGAGACAGAGACAGAGACAGAGACAGAGACGGAGACAAACACCGAGACAGACGCAGAGACTGAGACAGAGGCAGAGACAGAGACAGAGACAGAGACAGTGACAAAGACAGAGACAGAGACAGAGACAGAGACAGAGACATAGACAGAGACAGAGATAGAGACGGAGACAAAGACCGAGACAGAGACAGAGACGGAGACAGAGGCAGAGACAGAACCAGGGACAGAGACGGAGACAGGGACAGAGGGAGAGACAGCGACAGAGACAGAGAGAGAGACAGAGGCAGAGGCAGAGGAAGAGACAGAGACAGAGACAGAGACAGAGACAGAGACAGAGACAGAGACAGACACAGAGACAGAGACAGAGGCAGAGACAGAAACAGAGACGGAGACAGATACGGGGACAGAGACAGAGGCAGAGACAGAGACAGAGACAGAGACAGAGACGGAGACAGAGACAGGGACTAAGACAGAGACAGAGACAGCGGCAGAGACAGAGACGGCGACAGAGACAGAGACGGAGACGGAGATAGAGGCAGAGACAGAGACAGAGACAGAGACAGAGACAGAGACAGAGACAGTGACAGAGACAAAGACAGAGACAGAGACAAAGACAGAGACAGAGACAGAGACGGAGACAGAGATAGAGACAGAGACAGAGACAGTGACAGAGACAGATACAGAGACAGAGACAGAGACGGAGACAGTGACAGAGGCAGAGACAGAGACAGAGACAGAGACGGAGACAAAGACCGAGACAGACGCAGAGACTGAGGCAGAGGCAGAGACAGAGACAGAGACAGAGACGGAGACAGAGGCAGAGGCAGAACCAGGGACAGAGACAGAGACAGAGACAGGGACAGAGACAGAGACAGAGACAGGGACAGAGACGGAGACAGTGAC
Organism: Megachile willughbiella; assembly: GCA_945859595.2. Lineage (NCBI taxonomy): Eukaryota > Metazoa > Arthropoda > Insecta > Hymenoptera > Megachilidae > Megachile > Megachile willughbiella. The sequence goes on from CAMAOD020000301.1 coordinate 933,801, forward strand.
AGAGGCAGAGACAGAGACAGAGACAGAGACGGAGACAAAGACCGAGACAGACGCAGAGACTGAGGCAGAGGCAGAGACAGAGACAGAGACAGAGACGGAGACAGAGGCAGAGACAGAACCAGGGACAGAGACAGAGACAGAGACAGGGACAGAGACAGAGACAGCGACAGAGACAGAGACAGAGACAAAGGCAGAGGCAGAGGCAGAGACAGAGACAGAGACAGAGACAGAGTCAGAGACAGAGACGGAGACCAAGACCGAGACAGACGCAGAGACTGAGACAGAGGCAGAGACAGAGACAGAGACAGAGACGGAGACAGTGACGGAGACAGAGACAGAGACAGAGACAGAGACAGAGACAGAGACATAGACAGAGACAGAGATAGAGACGGAGACAGAGGCAGAGACAGAGACAGAGACAGAGACAGAGACAGAGACAGAGACAGAGACAGAGACGGAGACGGAGATAGAGGCAGAGACAGAGACAGGGACAGAGACAGATACAGAGACAGAGACAGAGACGTAGACAGTGACAGAGACAGAGACAGATACAGAGACAGAGACAGAGACAGAGACAGAGACAGAGGCAGAGACAGAGCCAGGGACAGAGACAGAGACAGAGACAGAGACAGAGACAGAGACAGAGACGGAGTCGGAGATAGAGGCAGAGACGGAGACAGAGACCGAGACAGAGACAGAGACAGAGACAGAGACAGAGACGGCAGAGGCAGAGACAGAGCCAGGGACAGAGACAGATACAGAGACAGAGACAGAGACGGAGACAGTGACAGAGACAGAGACAGAGACAGAGACAGAGACGGAGACAAACACCGAGACAGACGCAGAGACTGAGACAGAGGCAGAGACAGAGACAGAGACAGAGACAGTGACAAAGACAGAGACAGAGACAGAGACAGAGACAGAGACATAGACAGAGACAGAGATAGAGACGGAGACAAAGACCGAGACAGAGACAGAGACGGAGACAGAGGCAGAGACAGAACCAGGGACAGAGACGGAGACAGGGACAGAGGGAGAGACAGCGACAGAGACAGAGAGAGAGACAGAGGCAGAGGCAGAGGAAGAGACAGAGACAGAGACAGAGACAGAGACGGAGACAGACGCAGAGACAGAGACAGAGACAGAGACAGAGACAGAGACAGAGACAGAGACAGAGGCAAAGACAGAGACGGAGACGGAGATAAAGACCGAGACAGAGACAGAGATGGAGACAGAGGCAGAGACAGAGCCAGGGACAGAGACGGAGACAGAGACAGAGGGAGAGACAGCGACAGAGACAGAGACAGAGACAGAGGCAGAGACAGAGACAGAGACAGAGACAGAGACAGAGACAGAGACAGAGACAGAGACAGAAACAGAGACAGAGACAGAGACAGAGACAGAGACAGAGACAGAGACAGAGACAGAGACAGAGACAGAGACAGAGACAGAGACAGAGTCAGAGACAGAGACGGAGACCAAGACCGAGACAGACGCAGAGACTGAGACAGAGGCAGAGACAGAGACAGAGACAGAGACAGAGACAGTGACGGAGACAGAGACAGAGACAGAGACAGAGACAGAGACAGAGACAGAGACATAGACAGAGACAGAGATAGAGACGGAGACAGAGGCAGAGACAGAGACAGAGACAGAGACAGAGACAGAGACAGAGACAGAGACAGAGACGGAGACGGAGATAGAGGCAGAGACAGAGACAGGGACAGAGACAGATACAGAGACAGAGACAGAGACGGAGACAGTGACAGAGACAGAGACAGAGACAGAGACAGAGACAGAGACAGAGACAGAGGCAGAGACAGAGCCAGGGACAGAGACAGAGACAGAGACAGAGACAGAGACAGAGACGGAGTCGGAGATAGAGGCAGAGACGGAGACAGAGACCGAGACAGAGACAGAGACAGAGACAGAGACAGAGACGGCAGAGGCAGAGACAGAGCCAGGGACAGAGACAGATACAGAGACAGAGACAGAGACGGAGACAGTGACAGAGACAGAGACAGAGACAGATACGGGGACAGAGACAGAGGCAGAGACAGAGACAGAGACAGAGACAGAGACGGAGACAGAGACAGTGACAGAGACAGAGACAGAGACAGAGACGGAGACGGAGATAGAGGCAGAGGCAGATATAGAGACAGAGACAGAGACAGAGACAGAGACAGAGACAGAGACAGAGACAGAGACAGAGACGGAGATAAAGACCGAGGCAGAGACAGAGATGGAGACAGAGGCAGAGACAGAGCCAGGGACAGAGACGGAGACCGAGACAGAGGGAGAGACAGCGACAGAGACAGAGACAGAGACAGAGGCAGAGACAGAGACAGAGACAGAGACAGAGACAGAGACAGAGACAGAGACAGAGACAGAGACAGAGACAGAGACAGAGACAGAGACAGAGACAGAGACAGAGATAGAGACAGAGACAGAGACAGAGACAGAGACAGAGACAGAGACGGTGACAGAGACAGAGACAGAGACAGAGACAGAGACAGAGACAGAGACAGATACGGGGACAGAGACAGAGGCAGAGACAGAGACAGAGACAGAGACAGAGACGGAGACAGAGACAGGGACTGAGACAGAGACAGAGACAGCGGCAGAGACAGAGACGGAGACGGAGATAGAGGCAGAGACAGAGACAGAGACAGAGACAGAGACAGAGACAGAGACAGAGACAGAGACAGAGACAGAGACAGAGACGGAGACGGAGACAGACGCAGAGACTGAGGCAGAGGCAGAGACAGAGACAGAGACAGAGACAGAGACAGAGACAGTGACAGAGACAGAGACAGAGACAGAGACGGAGACGGAGATAGAGGCAGAGGCAGATATAGAGACAGAGACAGAGACAGAGACAGAGACAGAGACAGAGACAGAGACAGAGACAGAGACGGAGATAAAGACCGAGGCAGAGACAGAGATGGAGACAGAGGCAGAGACAGAGCCAGGGACAGAGACGGAGACCGAGACAGAGGGAGAGACAGCGACAGAGACAGAGACAGAGACAGAGGCAGAGACAGAGACAGAGACAGAGACAGAGACAGAGACAGAGACAGAGACAGAGACAGAGACAGAGACAGAGACAGAGACAGAGACAGAGACAGAGACAGAGACAGAGATAGAGACAGAGACAGAGACAGAGACAGAGACAGAGACAGAGACAGAGACGGTGACAGAGACAGAGACAGAGACAGAGACAGAGACAGAGACAGAGACAGATACGGGGACAGAGACAGAGGCAGAGACAGAGACAGAGACAGAGACAGAGACGGAGACAGAGACAGGGACTGAGACAGAGACAGAGACAGCGGCAGAGACAGAGACGGAGACGGAGATAGAGGCAGAGACAGAGACGGAGACGGAGACAGAGGCAGAGACAGAGCCAGGGACAGAGACAGATACAGAGACAGAGACAGAGACGGAGACAGTGACAGAGACAGAGACAGAGACAGAGACAGAGACAGAGACAGAGACGGTGACAGAGACAGAGACAGAGACAGAGACAGAGACAGAGACGGAGACAAACACCGAGACAGACGCAGAGACTGAGACAGAGGCAGAGACAGAGACAGAGACAGAGACAGAGACAGTGACAGAGACAGAGACAGAGACAGAGACAGAGACAGAGACGGAGACAAACACCGAGACAGACGCAGAGACTGAGACAGAGGCAGAGACAGAGACAGAGACAGAGACAGTGACAGAGACGGTGACAGAGACAGAGGCAGAGACAGAGACAGAGACATAGACAGAGACAGAGATAGAGACGGAGACAAAGACCGAGACAGAGACAGAGACGGAGACAGAGGCAGAGACAGAACCAGGGACAGAGGCGGAGACAGGGACAGAGGGAGAGACAGCGACAGAGACTGAGACAGAGGCAGAGACAGAGACAGAGACAGAGACAGAGACAGAGACTGTGACAGAGACAAAGACAGAGACAGAGACAGAGACGGAGACGGAGATAGAGGCAGAGACAGAGCCAGGGACAGAGACAGATACAGAGACAGACGCAGAGGCAGAGGCAGAGACAGAGACAGAGACAGAGACAGAGACAGAGACATAGATAGAGACGCAGACGGAGATAGGGGCAGAGACAGAGCCAGGGACAGAGACAGATACAGAGACAGAGAGAGAGACGGAGACAAAGACAGAGGAAGAGACAGCAACAGAGGCAGAGACAGAAACAGAGACGGAGACAGATACGGGGACAGAGACAGAGGCAGAGACAGAGACAGAGACAGAGACAGAGACGGAGACAGAGACAGGGACTAAGACAGAGACAGAGACAGCGGCAGAGACAGAGACGGCGACAGAGACAGAGACGGAGACGGAGATAGAGGCAGAGACAGAGACAGAGACGGCGACAGAGACAGAGACGGAGACGGAGACGGAGATAGAGGCAGAGACAGAGACAGAGACGGAGACAGAGGCAGAGACAGAGACAGAGACAGAGACAGTGTCAGAGACAGAGACAGAGGCAGAGACAGAGACAGAGACATAGACAGAGACAGAGATAGAGACGGAGACAAAGACCGAGACAGAGACAGAGACGGAGACAGAGGCAGAGAGAGAACCAGGGACAGAGACGGAGACAGGGACAGAGGGAGAGACAGCGACAGAGACAGAGACAGAGACAAAGGCAGAGGCAGAGGCAGAGACAGAGACAGAGACAGAGACAGAGACAGAGACAGAGACAGAGACAGAGACAGAGACAGAGAAAGAGACAGAGACAGAGACAGAGATAGAGACAGAGATGGAGACAGAGACAGAGACAGAGACAGAGACAGAGACAGAGACAGAGACAGAGACATAGACAGAGACAGAGATAGAGACGGAGACAAAGACCGAGACAGAGACAGAGACGGAGACAGAGGCAGAGACAGAACCAGGGACAGAGACGGAGACAGGGACAGAGGGAGAGACAGCGACAGAGACAGAGACAGAGACAGAGGCAGAGACAGAGACTGAGGCAGAGGCAGAGACAGAGACAGAGACAGAGACAGAGACAGAGACAGAGACAGAGACAGAGACAGAGACAGAGACAGAGACAGAGACAGAGACAGAGACAGAGACAGAGACAGAGACAGAGACAGAGACAGAGACAGAGACAGAGACAGAGAAAGAGACAGAGACAGAGACAGAGATAGAGACAGAGATGGAGACAGAGACAGAGACAGTGACAGAGACAGATACAGAGACAGAGACAGAGACGGAGACAGTGACAGAGGCAGAGACAGAGACAGAGACAGAGACGGAGACAAAGACCGAGACAGACGCAGAGACTGAGGCAGAGGCAGAGACAGAGACAGAGACAGAGACGGAGACAGAGGCAGAGACAGAACCAGGGACAGAGACAGAGACAGAGACAGGGACAGAGACAGAGACAGAGACAGGGACAGAGACGGAGACAGTGACAGAGGCAGAGACAGAGACAGAGACAGAGACGGAGACAAAGACCGAGACAGACGCAGAGACTGAGGCAGAGGCAGAGACAGAGACAGAGACAGAGACGGAGACAGAGGCAGAGACAGAACCAGGGACAGAGACAGAGACAGAGACAGAGACAGAGACAGAGACAGAGACAGAGACAGAGACAGAGACAGAGACAGAGACAGAGACAGAGACGGAGACGGAGATAGAGGCAGAGACAGAGCCAGGGACAGAGACAGATACAGTGACAGAGACAGAGACGGAGACAGTGACAGAGACAGAGATAGAGACAGAGACAGAGACGGAGACAAAGACCGAGACAGACGCAGAGACTGAGGCAGAGGCAGAGACAGAGACAGAGACAGAGACAGAGACAGAGACAGAGACAGAGACAGAGACAGAGACAGAGACAGAGACAGAGACAGAGACAGAGACAGAGACAGAGACAGAGACAGAGACAGAGAAAGAGACAGAGACAGAGACAGAGATAGAGACAGAGATAGAGACAGAGACAGAGACAGTGGCAGAGACAGATACAGAGACAGAGACTGAGACGGAGACAGTGACAGAGGCAGAGACAGAGACAGAGACAGAGACGGAGACAAAGACCGAGACAGACGCAGAGACTGAGGCAGAGGCAGAGACAGAGACAGAGACAGAGACGGAGACAGAGGCAGAGACAGAACCAGGGACAGAGACAGAGACAGAGACAGGGACAGAGACAGAGACAGAGACAGGGACAGAGACGGAGACAGTGACAGAGGCAGAGACAGAGACAGAGACAGAGACGGAGACAAAGACCGAGACAGACGCAGAGACTGAGGCAGAGGCAGAGACAGAGACAGAGACAGAGACGGAGACAGAGGCAGAGACAGAACCAGGGACAGAGACAGAGACAGAGACAGGGACAGAGACAGAGACAGCGACAGAGACAGAGACAGAGACAAAGGCAGAGGCAGAGGCAGAGACAGAGACAGAGACAGAGACAGAGTCAGAGACAGAGACGGAGACCAAGACCGAGACAGACGCAGAGACTGAGACAGAGGCAGAGACAGAGACAGAGACAGAGACAGAGACAGTGACGGAGACAGAGACAGAGACAGAGACAGAGACAGAGACAGAGACAGAGACATAGACAGAGACAGAGATAGAGACGGAGACAGAGGCAGAGACAGAGACAGAGACAGAGACAGAGACAGAGACAGAGACAGAGACAGAGACGGAGACGGAGATAGAGGCAGAGACAGAGTCAGGGACAGAGACAGATACAGAGACAGAGACAGAGACGGAGACAGTGACAGAGACAGAGACTGAGACAGAGACAGAGACAGAGACAGAGACAGAGACAGAGACAGAGGCAGAGACAGAGCCCGGGACAGAGACAGAGACAGAGACACAGACAGAGACAGGGACAGAGACGGAGTCGGAGATAGAGGCAGAGACAGAGCCAGGGACAGAGACAGATACAGAGACAGACGCAGAGGCAGAGGCAGAGACAGAGACAGGGACAGAGACGGAGACAGAGACCGAGACAGAGACAGAGACAGAGACAGAGACAGAGACAGAGACGGCAGAGGCAGAGACAGAGCCAGGGACAGAGACAGATACAGAGACAGAGACAGAGACGGAGACAGTGACAGAGACAGAGACAGAGACAGAGACAGAGACAGAGACGGAGACAAACACCGAGACAGACGCAGAGACTGAGACAGAGGCAGAGACAGAGACAGAGACAGAGACAGTGACAAAGACAGAGACAGAGACAGAGACAGAGACAGAGACATAGACAGAGACAGAGATAGAGACGGAGACAAAGACCGAGACAGAGACAGAGACGGAGACAGAGGCAGAGACAGAACCAGGGACAGAGACAGAGACAGGGACAGAGGGAGAGACAGCGACAGAGACAGAGAGAGAGACAGAGGCAGAGGCAGAGGAAGAGACAGAGACAGAGACAGAGACAGAGACAGAGACAGAGACAGACACAGAGACAGAGACAGAGACAGAGACAGAGACGGAGAAAGAGGCAGAGACAGAGCCAGGGACAGAGACAGATACAGAGACAGAGGCAGAGACAGAGACAGAGACAGAGACAGAGACAGAGACGGAGACGGAGATAGAGGCAGAGACAGAGCCAGGGACAGAGACAGATACACAGACAGAGACGGAGACAGAGGCAGAGACAGAGCCAGGGACAGAGACACATACAGAGACAGAGGCAGAGGCAGAGGCAGAGACAGAGACAGAGACAGAGACGGAGACAAAGACCGAGACAGAGACAGAGACAGAGACAGAGACAGAGACAGAGACGGAGACAAAGACAGAGACAGAGACGGAGACAAAGAAAGAGACAGAGACAGAGACGGAGACAGAGGCAGAGAGAGACAGAGACAGAGACAGAGACAGAGACAGAGACAGAGACAGAGACAGAGACAGAGACAGAGACAGAGACAGAGACAGAGACGGAGACGGAGACAGACGCAGAGACTGAGGCAGAGGCAGAGACAGAGACAGAGACAGAGACAGAGACAGAGACAGTGACAGAGACAGAGACAGAGACAGAGACGGAGACGGAGATAGAGGCAGAGGCAGATATAGAGACAGAGACAGAGACAGAGACAGAGACAGAGACAGAGACAGAGACAGAGACAGAGACGGAGATAAAGACCGAGGCAGAGACAGAGATGGAGACAGAGGCAGAGACAGAGCCAGGGACAGAGACGGAGACCGAGACAGAGGGAGAGACAGCGACAGAGACAGAGACAGAGACAGAGGCAGAGACAGAGACAGAGACAGAGACAGAGACAGAGACAGAGACAGAGACAGAGACAGAGACAGAGGCAAAGACAGAGACGGAGACGGAGATAAAGACCGAGACAGAGACAGAGATGGAGACAGAGGCAGAGACAGAGCCAGGGACAGAGACGGAGACAGAGACAGAGGGAGAGACAGCGACAGAGACAGAGACAGAGACAGAGGCAGAGACAGAGACAGAGACAGAGACAGAGACAGAGACAGAAACAGAGACAGAGACAGAGACAGAGACAGAGACAGAGACAGAGACAGAGACAGAGACAGAGACAGAGACAGAGACAGAGACAGAGACAGAGACAGAGACAGGGACAGAGACAGAGACAGAGACGGAGACGGAGATAGAGGCAGAGACAGAGCCAGGGACAGAGACAGATACAGTGACAGAGACAGAGACGGAGACAGTGACAGAGACAGAGATAGAGACAGAGACAGAGACGGAGACAAAGACCGAGACAGACGCAGAGACTGAGGCAGAGGCAGAGACAGAGACAGAGACAGAGACAGAGACAGAGACAGAGACAGAGACAGAGACAGAGACAGAGACAGAGACAGAGACAGAGACAGAGACAGAGACAGAGACAGAGACAGAGACAGAGACAGAGAAAGAGACAGAGACAGAGACAGAGACAGAGACAGAGATAGAGACAGAGACAGAGACAGTGACAGAGACAGATACAGAGACAGAGACAGAGACGGAGACAGTGACAGAGGCAGAGACAGAGACAGAGACAGAGACGGAGACAAAGACCGAGACAGACGCAGAGACTGAGGCAGATGCAGAGACAGAGACAGAGACAGTGACGGAGACAGAGGCAGAGGCAGAACCAGGGACAGAGACAGAGACAGAGACAGGGACAGAGACAGAGACAGAGACAGGGACAGAGACGGAGACAGTGACAGAGGCAGAGACAGAGACAGAGACAGAGACGGAGACAAAGACCGAGACAGACGCAGAGACTGAGGCAGAGGCAGAGACAGAGACAGAGACAGAGACGGAGACAGAGGCAGAGACAGAACCAGGGACAGAGACAGAGACAGAGACAGGGACAGAGACAGAGACAGCGACAGAGACAGAGACAGAGACAAAGGCAGAGGCAGAGGCAGAGACAGAGACAGAGACAGAGACAGAGTCAGAGACAGAGAGGGAGACCAAGACCGAGACAGACGCAGAGACTGAGACAGAGGCAGAGACAGAGACAGAGACAGAGACAGAGACAGTGACGGAGACAGAGACAGAGACAGAGACAGAGACAGAGACAGAGACATAGACAGAGACAGAGATAGAGACGGAGACAGAGGCAGAGACAGAGACAGAGACAGAGACAGAGACAGAGACAGAGACAGAGACAGAGACGGAGACGGAGATAGAGGCAGAGACAGAGACAGGGACAGAGACAGATACAGAGACAGAGACAGAGACGTAGACAGTGACAGAGACAGAGACAGAGACAGAGACAGAGACAGAGACAGAGACAGAGACAGAGGCAGAGACAGAGCCAGGGACAGAGACAGAGACAGAGACAGAGACAGAGACAGAGACGGAGTCGGAGATAGAGGCAGATACGGAGACAGAGACCGAGACAGAGACAGAGACAGAGACAGAGACAGAGACGGCAGAGGCAGAGACAGAGCCAGGGACAGAGACAGATACAGAGACAGAGACAGAGACGGAGACAGTGACAGAGACAGAGACAGAGACAGAGACAGAGACAGAGACAGAGACGGAGACAAACACCGAGACAGACGCAGAGACTGAGACAGAGGCAGAGACAGAGACAGAGACAGAGACAGTGACAAAGACAGAGACAGAGACAGAGACAGAGACAGAGACATAGACAGAGACAGAGATAGAGACGGCGACAAAGACCGAGACAGAGACAGAGACGGAGACAGAGGCAGAGACAGAACCAGGGACAGAGACGGAGACAGGGACAGAGGGAGAGACAGCGACAGAGACAGAGAGAGAGACAGAGGCAGAGGCAGAGGAAGAGACAGAGACAGAGACAGAGACAGAGACGGAGACAGACGCAGAGACAGAGACAGAGACAGAGACAGAGACAGAGACAGAGACAGAGACAGAGACAGAGACAGAGACAGAGGCAAAGACAGAGACGGAGACGGAGATAAAGACCGAGACAGAGACAGAGATGGAGACAGAGGCAGAGACAGAGCCAGGGACAGAGACGGAGACAGAGACAGAGGGAGAGACAGCGACAGAGACAGAGACAGAGACAGAGGCAGAGACAGAGACAGAGACAGAGACAGAGACAGAGACAGAGACAGAGACAGAGACAGAGACAGAGACAGAGACAGAGACAGAGACAGAGACAGAGACAGAGACAGAGACAGAGACAGAGACAGAGACAGAGACAGAGACAGAGACAGAGACAGGGACAGAGACAGAGACAGAGACGGAGACGGAGATAGAGGCAGAGACAGAGCCAGGGACAGAGACAGATACAGTGACAGAGACAGAGACGGAGACAGTGACAGAGACACAGATAGAGACAGAGACAGAGACGGAGACAAAGACCGAGACAGACGCAGAGACTGAGGCAGAGGCAGAGACAGAGACAGAGACAGAGACGGAGACAGAGGCAGAGGCAGAACCAGGGACAGAGACAGAGACAGAGACAGGGACAGAGACAGAGACAGAGACAGGGACAGAGACGGAGACAGTGACAGAGGCAGAGACAGAGACAGAGACAGAGACGGAGACAAAGACCGAGACAGACGCAGAGACTGAGGCAGAGGCAGAGACAGAGACAGAGACAGAGACGGAGACAGAGGCAGAGACAGAACCAGGGACAGAGACAGAGACAGAGACAGGGACAGAGACAGAGACAGCGACAGAGACAGAGACAGAGACAAAGGCAGAGGCAGAGGCAGAGACAGAGACAGAGACAGAGACAGAGTCAGAGACAGAGACGGAGACCAAGACCGAGACAGACGCAGAGACTGAGACAGAGGCAGAGACAGAGGCAGAGACAGAGACAGAGACAGTGACGGAGACAGAGACAGAGACAGAGACAGAGACAGAGACAGAGACATAGACAGAGACAGAGATAGAGACGGAGACAGAGGCAGAGACAGAGACAGAGACAGAGACAGAGACAGAGACAGAGACAGAGACAGAGACGGAGACGGAGATAGAGGCAGAGACAGAGACAGGGACAGAGACAGATACAGAGACAGAGACAGAGACGGAGACAGTGACAGAGACAGAGACAGAGACAGAGACAGAGACAGAGACAGAGACAGAGACAGAGGCAGAGACAGAGCCAGGGACAGAGACAGAGACAGAGACAGAGACAGAGACAGAGACGGAGTCGGAGATAGAGGCAGAGACGGAGACAGAGACCGAGACAGAGACAGAGACAGAGACAGAGACAGAGACGGCAGAGGCAGAGACAGAGCCAGGGACAGAGACAGATACAGAGACAGAGACAGAGACGGAGACAGTGACAGAGACAGAGACAGAGACAGAGACAGAGACAGAGACGGAGACAAACACCGAGACAGACGCAGAGACTGAGACAGAGGCAGAGACAGAGACAGAGACAGAGACAGTGACAAAGACAGAGACAGAGACAGAGACAGAGACAGAGACATAGACAGAGACAGAGATAGAGACGGAGACAAAGACCGAGACAGAGACAGAGACGGAGACAGAGGCAGAGACAGAACCAGGGACAGAGACGGAGACAGGGACAGAGGGAGAGACAGCGACAGAGACAGAGAGAGAGACAGAGGCAGAGGCAGAGGAAGAGACAGAGACAGAGACAGAGACAGAGACAGAGACAGAGACAGAGACAGACACAGAGACAGAGACAGAGACAGAGACAGAGACGGAGAAAGAGGCAGAGACAGAGCCAGGGACAGAGACAGATACAGAGACAGAGGCAGAGACAGAGACAGCGGCAGAGACAGAGACAGCGACAGAGACAGAGACGGAGACGGAGATAGAGGCAGAGACAGAGACGGAGACGGAGACAGAGGCAGAGACAGAACCAGGGACAGAGACAGAGACAGAGACAGGGACAGAGACAGAGACAGCGACAGAGACAGAGACAGAGACAAAGGCAGAGGCAGAGGCAGAGACAGAGCCAGGGACAGAGACGGAGACCGAGACAGAGGGAGAGACAGCGACAGAGACAGAGACAGAGACAGAGGCAGAGACAGAGACAGAGACAGAGACAGAGACAGAGACAGAGACAGAGACAGAGACAGAGACAGAGGCAAAGACAGAGACGGAGACGGAGATAAAGACCGAGACAGAGACAGAGATGGAGACAGAGGCAGAGACAGAGCCAGGGACAGAGACGGAGACAGAGACAGAGGGAGAGACAGCGACAGAGACAGAGACAGAGACAGAGGCAGAGACAGAGACAGAGACAGAGACAGAGACAGAGACAGAAACAGAGACAGAGACAGAGACAGAGACAGAGACAGAGACAGAGACAGAGACAGAGACAGAGACAGAGACAGAGACAGAGACAGAGACAGGGACAGAGACAGAGACAGAGACGGAGACGGAGATAGAGGCAGAGACAGAGCCAGGGACAGAGACAGATACAGTGACAGAGACAGAGACGGAGACAGTGACAGAGACAGAGATAGAGACAGAGACAGAGACGGAGACAAAGACCGAGACAGACGCAGAGACTGAGGCAGAGGCAGAGACAGAGACAGAGACAGAGACAGAGACAGAGACAGAGACAGAGACAGAGACAGAGACAGAGACAGAGACAGAGACAGAGACAGAGACAGAGACAGAGACAGAGACAGAGACAGAGACAGAGAAAGAGACAGAGACAGAGACAGAGACAGAGACAGAGATAGAGACAGAGACAGAGACAGTGACAGAGACAGATACAGAGACAGAGACAGAGACGGAGACAGTGACAGAGGCAGAGACAGAGACAGAGACAGAGACGGAGACAAAGACCGAGACAGACGCAGAGACTGAGGCAGATGCAGAGACAGAGACAGAGACAGTGACGGAGACAGAGGCAGAGGCAGAACCAGGGACAGAGACAGAGACAGAGACAGGGACAGAGACAGAGACAGAGACAGGGACAGAGACGGAGACAGTGACAGAGGCAGAGACAGAGACAGAGACAGAGACGGAGACAAAGACCGAGACAGACGCAGAGACTGAGGCAGAGGCAGAGACAGAGACAGAGACAGAGACGGAGACAGAGGCAGAGACAGAACCAGGGACAGAGACAGAGACAGAGACAGGGACAGAGACAGAGACAGCGACAGAGACAGAGACAGAGACAAAGGCAGAGGCAGAGGCAGAGACAGAGACAGAGACAGAGACAGAGTCAGAGACAGAGAGGGAGACCAAGACCGAGACAGACGCAGAGACTGAGACAGAGGCAGAGACAGAGACAGAGACAGAGACAGAGACAGTGACGGAGACAGAGACAGAGACAGAGACAGAGACAGAGACAGAGACATAGACAGAGACAGAGATAGAGACGGAGACAGAGGCAGAGACAGAGACAGAGACAGAGACAGAGACAGAGACAGAGACAGAGACAGAGACGGAGACGGAGATAGAGGCAGAGACAGAGACAGGGACAGAGACAGATACAGAGACAGAGACAGAGACGTAGACAGTGACAGAGACAGAGACAGAGACAGAGACAGAGACAGAGACAGAGACAGAGACAGAGACAGAGGCAGAGACAGAGCCAGGGACAGAGACAGAGACAGAGACAGAGACAGAGACAGAGACGGAGTCGGAGATAGAGGCAGATACGGAGACAGAGACCGAGACAGAGACAGAGACAGAGACAGAGACAGAGACGGCAGAGGCAGAGACAGAGCCAGGGACAGAGACAGATACAGAGACAGAGACAGAGACGGAGACAGTGACAGAGACAGAGACAGAGACAGAGACAGAGACAGAGACAGAGACGGAGACAAACACCGAGACAGACGCAGAGACTGAGACAGAGGCAGAGACAGAGACAGAGACAGAGACAGTGACAAAGACAGAGACAGAGACAGAGACAGAGACAGAGACATAGACAGAGACAGAGATAGAGACGGCGACAAAGACCGAGACAGAGACAGAGACGGAGACAGAGGCAGAGACAGAACCAGGGACAGAGACGGAGACAGGGACAGAGGGAGAGACAGCGACAGAGACAGAGAGAGAGACAGAGGCAGAGGCAGAGGAAGAGACAGAGACAGAGACAGAGACAGAGACGGAGACAGACGCAGAGACAGAGACAGAGACAGAGACAGAGACAGAGACAGAGACAGAGACAGAGACAGAGACAGAGGCAAAGACAGAGACGGAGACGGAGATAAAGACCGAGACAGAGACAGAGATGGAGACAGAGGCAGAGACAGAGCCAGGGACAGAGACGGAGACAGAGACAGAGGGAGAGACAGCGACAGAGACAGAGACAGAGACAGAGGCAGAGACAGAGACAGAGACAGAGACAGAGACAGAGACAGAGACAGAGACAGAGACAGAGACAGAGACAGAGACAGAGACAGAGACAGAGACAGAGACAGAGACAGAGACAGAGACAGAGACAGAGACAGAGACAGAGACAGAGACAGAGACAGAGACAGAGACAGGGACAGAGACAGAGACAGAGACGGAGACGGAGATAGAGGCAGAGACAGAGCCAGGGACAGAGACAGATACAGTGACAGAGACAGAGACGGAGACAGTGACAGAGACACAGATAGAGACAGAGACAGAGACGGAGACAAAGACCGAGACAGACGCAGAGACTGAGGCAGAGGCAGAGACAGAGACAGAGACAGAGACGGAGACAGAGGCAGAGGCAGAACCAGGGACAGAGACAGAGACAGAGACAGGGACAGAGACAGAGACAGAGACAGGGACAGAGACGGAGACAGTGACAGAGGCAGAGACAGAGACAGAGACAGAGACGGAGACAAAGACCGAGACAGACGCAGAGACTGAGGCAGAGGCAGAGACAGAGACAGAGACAGAGACGGAGACAGAGGCAGAGACAGAACCAGGGACAGAGACAGAGACAGAGACAGGGACAGAGACAGAGACAGCGACAGAGACAGAGACAGAGACAAAGGCAGAGGCAGAGGCAGAGACAGAGACAGAGACAGAGACAGAGTCAGAGACAGAGACGGAGACCAAGACCGAGACAGACGCAGAGACTGAGACAGAGGCAGAGACAGAGGCAGAGACAGAGACAGAGACAGTGACGGAGACAGAGACAGAGACAGAGACAGAGACAGAGACAGAGACATAGACAGAGACAGAGATAGAGACGGAGACAGAGGCAGAGACAGAGACAGAGACAGAGACAGAGACAGAGACAGAGACAGAGACAGAGACGGAGACGGAGATAGAGGCAGAGACAGAGACAGGGACAGAGACAGATACAGAGACAGAGACAGAGACGGAGACAGTGACAGAGACAGAGACAGAGACAGAGACAGAGACAGAGACAGAGACAGAGACAGAGACAGAGGCAGAGACAGAGCCAGGGACAGAGACAGAGACAGAGACAGAGACAGAGACAGAGACGGAGTCGGAGATAGAGGCAGAGACGGAGACAGAGACCGAGACAGAGACAGAGACAGAGACAGAGACAGAGACGGCAGAGGCAGAGACAGAGCCAGGGACAGAGACAGATACAGAGACAGAGACAGAGACGGAGACAGTGACAGAGACAGAGACAGAGACAGAGACAGAGACAGAGACGGAGACAAACACCGAGACAGACGCAGAGACTGAGACAGAGGCAGAGACAGAGACAGAGACAGAGACAGTGACAAAGACAGAGACAGAGACAGAGACAGAGACAGAGACATAGACAGAGACAGAGATAGAGACGGAGACAAAGACCGAGACAGAGACAGAGACGGAGACAGAGGCAGAGACAGAACCAGGGACAGAGACGGAGACAGGGACAGAGGGAGAGACAGCGACAGAGACAGAGAGAGAGACAGAGGCAGAGGCAGAGGAAGAGACAGAGACAGAGACAGAGACAGAGACAGAGACAGAGACAGAGACAGACACAGAGACAGAGACAGAGACAGAGACAGAGACGGAGAAAGAGGCAGAGACAGAGCCAGGGACAGAGACAGATACAGAGACAGAGGCAGAGACAGAGACAGCGGCAGAGACAGAGACAGCGACAGAGACAGAGACGGAGACGGAGATAGAGGCAGAGACAGAGACGGAGACGGAGACAGAGGCAGAGACAGAACCAGGGACAGAGACAGAGACAGAGACAGGGACAGAGACAGAGACAGCGACAGAGACAGAGACAGAGACAAAGGCAGAGGCAGAGGCAGAGACAGAGACAGAGACAGAGACAGAGTCAGAGACAGAGAGGGAGACCAAGACCGAGACAGACGCAGAGACTGAGACAGAGGCAGAGACAGAGACAGAGACAGAGACAGAGACAGTGACGGAGACAGAGACAGAGACAGAGACAGAGACAGAGACAGAGACATAGACAGAGACAGAGATAGAGACGGAGACAGAGGCAGAGACAGAGACAGAGACAGAGACAGAGACAGAGACAGAGACAGAGACAGAGACGGAGACGGAGATAGAGGCAGAGACAGAGACAGGGACAGAGACAGAGACAGAGACAGAAACAGAGACAGAGACAGAGACAGAGACAGAGACAGAGACAGAGACAGAGACAGAGACAGAGACAGAGACAGAGACAGAGACAGAGACAGAGACAGGGACAGAGACAGAGACAGAGACGGAGACGGAGATAGAGGCAGAGACAGAGCCAGGGACAGAGACAGATACAGTGACAGAGACAGAGACGGAGACAGTGACAGAGACAGAGATAGAGACAGAGACAGAGACGGAGACAAAGACCGAGACAGACGCAGAGACTGAGGCAGAGGCAGAGACAGAGACAGAGACAGAGACAGAGACAGAGACAGAGACAGAGACAGAGACAGAGACAGAGACAGAGACAGAGACAGAGACAGAGACAGAGACAGAGACAGAGAAAGAGACAGAGACAGAGACAGAGACAGAGACAGAGATAGAGACAGAGACAGAGACAGTGACAGAGACAGATACAGAGACAGAGACAGAGACGGAGACAGTGACAGAGGCAGAGACAGAGACAGAGACAGAGACGGAGACAAAGACCGAGACAGACGCAGAGACTGAGGCAGATGCAGAGACAGAGACAGAGACAGTGACGGAGACAGAGGCAGAGGCAGAACCAGGGACAGAGACAGAGACAGAGACAGGGACAGAGACAGAGACAGAGACAGGGACAGAGACGGAGACAGTGACAGAGGCAGAGACAGAGACAGAGACAGAGACGGAGACAAAGACCGAGACAGACGCAGAGACTGAGGCAGAGGCAGAGACAGAGACAGAGACAGAGACGGAGACAGAGGCAGAGACAGAACCAGGGACAGAGACAGAGACAGAGACAGGGACAGAGACAGAGACAGCGACAGAGACAGAGACAGAGACAAAGGCAGAGGCAGAGGCAGAGACAGAGACAGAGACAGAGACAGAGTCAGAGACAGAGAGGGAGACCAAGACCGAGACAGACGCAGAGACTGAGACAGAGGCAGAGACAGAGACAGAGACAGAGACAGAGACAGTGACGGAGACAGAGACAGAGACAGAGACAGAGACAGAGACAGAGACATAGACAGAGACAGAGATAGAGACGGAGACAGAGGCAGAGACAGAGACAGAGACAGAGACAGAGACAGAGACAGAGACAGAGACAGAGACGGAGACGGAGATAGAGGCAGAGACAGAGACAGGGACAGAGACAGATACAGAGACAGAGACAGAGACGTAGACAAAGACCGAGACAGACGCAGAGACTGAGGCAGAGGCAGAGACAGAGACAGAGACAGAGACGGAGACAGAGGCAGAGACAGAACCAGGGACAGAGACAGAGACAGAGACAGAGACAGAGACAGAGACAGAGACAGAGACAGAGACAGAGACAGAGACGGAGACGGAGACAGACGCAGAGACTGAGGCAGAGGCAGAGACAGAGACAGAGACAGAGACAGAGACAGAGACAGTGACAGAGACAGAGACAGAGACAGAGACGGAGACGGAGATAGAGGCAGAGGCAGATATAGAGACAGAGACAGAGACAGAGACAGAGACAGAGACAGAGACAGAGACAGAGACAGAGACGGAGATAAAGACCGAGGCAGAGACAGAGATGGAGACAGAGGCAGAGACAGAGCCAGGGACAGAGACGGAGACCGAGACAGAGGGAGAGACAGCGACAGAGACAGAGACAGAGACAGAGGCAGAGACAGAGACAGAGACAGAGACAGAGACAGAGACAGAGACAGAGACAGAGACAGAGACAGAGACAGAGACAGAGACAGAGACAGAGACAGAGACAGAGACAGAGACAGAGACAGAGATAGAGACAGAGACAGAGACAGAGACAGAGACAGAGACAGAGACAGAGACAGAGATAGAGACAGAGACAGAGACAGAGACAGAGACAGAGACAGAGACAGAGACAGAGACAGAGACAGAGGCAGAGACAGATACAGAGACAGAGACAGAGACGGAGACGGAGACAGACGCAGAGACTGAGGCAGAGGCAGAGACAGAGACAGAGACAGAGACAGAGACAGAGACAGTGACAGAGACAGAGACAGAGACAGAGACGGAGACGGAGATAGAGGCAGAGGCAGATATAGAGATGGAGACAGAGGCAGAGACAGAGCCAGGGACAGAGACGGAGACCGAGACAGAGGGAGAGACAGCGACAGAGACAGAGACAGAGACAGAGGCAGAGACAGAGACAGAGACAGAGACAGAGACAGAGACAGAGACAGAGACAGAGACAGAGACAGAGACAGAGACAGAGACAGAGACAGAGACAGAGACAGAGATAGAGACAGAGACAGAGACAGAGACAGAGACAGAGACAGAGACAGAGACAGAGATAGAGACAGAGACAGAGACAGAGACAGAGACAGAGACAGAGACAGAGACAGAGACAGAGGCAGAGACAGATACAGAGACAGAGACAGAGACGGAGACAGTGACAGAGACAGAGACAGAGACAGAGACAGAGACAGAGACAGAGACAGAGACAGCGGCAGAGACAGAGACAGCGACAGAGACAGAGACGGAGACGGAGATAGAGGCAGAGACAGAGACGGAGACGGAGACAGAGGCAGAGACAGAGCCAGGGACAGAGACAGATACAGAGACAGAGACAGAGACGGAGACAGTGACAGAGACAGAGACAGAGACAGAGACAGAGACAGAGACAGAGACGGTGACAGAGACAGAGACAGAGACAGAGACAGAGACAGAGACGGAGACAAACACCGAGACAGACGCAGAGACTGAGACAGAGGCAGAGACAGAGACAGAGACAGAGACAGAGACAGTGACAGAGACAGAGACAGAGACAGAGACAGAGACAGAGACAGAGACGGAGACAAACACCGAGACAGACGCAGAGACTGAGACAGAGGCAGAGACAGAGACAGAGACAGAGACAGTGACAGAGACGGTGACAGAGACAGAGGCAGAGACAGAGACAGAGACATAGACAGAGACAGAGATAGAGACGGAGACAAAGACCGAGACAGAGACAGAGACGGAGACAGAGGCAGAGACAGAACCAGGGACAGAGGCGGAGACAGGGACAGAGGGAGAGACAGCGACAGAGACTGAGACAGAGGCAGAGACAGAGACAGAGACAGAGACAGAGACAGAGACTGTGACAGAGACAAAGACAGAGACAGAGACAGAGACGGAGACGGAGATAGAGGCAGAGACAGAGCCAGGGACAGAGACAGATACAGAGACAGACGCAGAGGCAGAGGCAGAGACAGAGACAGAGACAGAGACAGAGACAGAGACATAGATAGAGACGCAGACGGAGATAGGGGCAGAGACAGAGCCAGGGACAGAGACAGATACAGAGACAGAGAGAGAGACGGAGACAAAGACAGAGGAAGAGACAGCAACAGAGGCAGAGACAGAAACAGAGACGGAGACAGATACGGGGACAGAGACAGAGGCAGAGACAGAGACAGAGACAGAGACAGAGACGGAGACAGAGACAGGGACTAAGACAGAGACAGAGACAGCGGCAGAGACAGAGACGGCGACAGAGACAGAGACGGAGACGGAGATAGAGGCAGAGACAGAGACAGAGACGGCGACAGAGACAGAGACGGAGACGGAGACGGAGATAGAGGCAGAGACAGAGACAGAGACGGAGACAGAGGCAGAGACAGAGACAGAGACAGAGACAGTGTCAGAGACAGAGACAGAGGCAGAGACAGAGACAGAGACATAGACAGAGACAGAGATAGAGACGGAGACAAAGACCGAGACAGAGACAGAGACGGAGACAGAGGCAGAGAGAGAACCAGGGACAGAGACGGAGACAGGGACAGAGGGAGAGACAGCGACAGAGACAGAGACAGAGACAAAGGCAGAGGCAGAGGCAGAGACAGAGACAGAGACAGAGACAGTGACAGAGACAGAGACAGAGACAGAGACAGAGACAGAGACAGAGACATAGACAGAGACAGAGATAGAGACGGAGACAAAGACCGAGACAGAGACAGAGA
Organism: Megachile willughbiella; assembly: GCA_945859595.2. Taxonomy (NCBI): domain Eukaryota; kingdom Metazoa; phylum Arthropoda; class Insecta; order Hymenoptera; family Megachilidae; genus Megachile; species Megachile willughbiella. Next base: position 954,663 of record CAMAOD020000301.1, read on the forward strand.
CGGAGACAGAGGCAGAGACAGAACCAGGGACAGAGACGGAGACAGGGACAGAGGGAGAGACAGCGACAGAGACAGAGACAGAGACAGAGGCAGAGACAGAGACTGAGGCAGAGGCAGAGACAGAGACAGAGACAGAGACAGAGACAGAGACAGAGACAGAGACAGAGACAGAGACAGAGACAGAGACAGAGACAGAGACAGAGACAGAGACAGAGACAGAGACAGAGAAAGAGACAGAGACAGAGACAGAGATAGAGACAGAGATAGAGACAGAGACAGAGACAGTGACAGAGACAGATACAGAGACAGAGACAGAGACGGAGACAGTGACAGAGGCAGAGACAGAGACAGAGACAGAGACGGAGACAAAGACCGAGACAGACGCAGAGACTGAGGCAGAGGCAGAGACAGAGACAGAGACAGAGACGGAGACAGAGGCAGAGACAGAACCAGGGACAGAGACAGAGACAGAGACAGAGACAGAGACAGAGACAGAGACAGAGACAGAGACAGAGACAGAGACAGAGACAGAGACGGAGACGGAGATAGAGGCAGAGACAGAGCCAGGGACAGAGACAGATACAGTGACAGAGACAGAGACGGAGACAGTGACAGAGACAGAGATAGAGACAGAGACAGAGACGGAGACAAAGACCGAGACAGACGCAGAGACTGAGGCAGAGGCAGAGACAGAGACAGAGACAGAGACAGAGACAGAGACAGAGACAGAGACAGAGACAGAGACAGAGACAGAGACAGAGACAGAGACAGAGACAGAGACAGAGACAGAGAAAGAGACAGAGACAGAGACAGAGATAGAGACAGAGATAGAGACAGAGACAGAGACAGTGACAGAGACAGATACAGAGACAGAGACAGAGACGGAGACAGTGACAGAGGCAGAGACAGAGACAGAGACAGAGACGGAGACAAAGACCGAGACAGACGCAGAGACTGAGGCAGAGGCAGAGACAGAGACAGAGACAGAGACGGAGACAGAGGCAGAGACAGAACCAGGGACAGAGACAGAGACAGAGACAGGGACAGAGACAGAGACAGAGACAGGGACAGAGACGGAGACAGTGACAGAGGCAGAGACAGAGACAGAGACAGAGACGGAGACAAAGACCGAGACAGACGCAGAGACTGAGGCAGAGGCAGAGACAGAGACAGAGACAGAGACGGAGACAGAGGCAGAGACAGAACCAGGGACAGAGACAGAGACAGAGACAGGGACAGAGACAGAGACAGCGACAGAGACAGAGACAGAGACAAAGGCAGAGGCAGAGGCAGAGACAGAGACAGAGACAGAGACAGAGACAGAGTCAGAGACAGAGACGGAGACCAAGACCGAGACAGACGCAGAGACTGAGACAGAGGCAGAGACTGAGACAGAGACAGAGACAGAGGCAGTGACGGAGACAGAGACAGAGACAGAGACAGAGACAGAGACAGAGACAGAGACATAGACAGAGACAGAGATAGAGACGGAGACAGAGGCAGAGACAGAGACAGAGACAGAGACAGAGACAGAGACAGAGACAGAGACAGAGACAGAGACGGAGACGGAGATAGAGGCAGAGACAGAGACAGGGACAGAGACAGATACAGAGACAGAGACAGAGACGGAGACAGTGACAGAGACAGAGACTGAGACAGAGACAGAGACAGAGACAGAGACAGAGACAGAGACAGAGGCAGAGACAGAGCCCGGGACAGAGACAGAGACAGAGACACAGACAGAGACAGGGACAGAGACGGAGTCGGAGATAGAGGCAGAGACAGAGCCAGGGACAGAGACAGATACAGAGACAGACGCAGAGGCAGAGGCAGAGACAGAGACAGGGACAGAGACGGAGACAGAGACCGCGACAGAGACAGAGACAGAGACAGAGACAGAGACAGAGACGGCAGAGGCAGAGACAGAGCCAGGGACAGAGACAGATACAGAGACAGAGACAGAGACGGAGACAGTGACAGAGACAGAGACAGAGACAGAGACAGAGACAGAGACGGAGACAAACACCGAGACAGACGCAGAGACTGAGACAGAGGCAGAGACAGAGACAGAGACAGAGACAGTGACAAAGACAGAGACAGAGACAGAGACAGAGACAGAGACATAGACAGAGACAGAGATAGAGACGGAGACAAAGACCGAGACAGAGACAGAGACGGAGACAGAGGCAGAGACAGAACCAGGGACAGAGACAGAGACAGGGACAGAGGGAGAGACAGCGACAGAGACAGAGAGAGAGACAGAGGCAGAGGCAGAGGAAGAGACAGAGACAGAGACAGAGACAGAGACAGAGACAGAGACAGACACAGAGACAGAGACAGAGACAGAGACAGAGACGGAGAAAGAGGCAGAGACAGAGCCAGGGACAGAGACAGATACAGAGACAGAGGCAGAGACAGAGACAGAGACAGAGACAGAGACAGAGACGGAGACGGAGATAGAGGCAGAGACAGAGCCAGGGACAGAGACAGATACACAGACAGAGACGGAGACAGAGGCAGAGACAGAGCCAGGGACAGAGACACATACAGAGACAGAGGCAGAGGCAGAGGCAGAGACAGAGACAGAGACAGAGACGGAGACAAAGACCGAGACAGAGACAGAGACAGAGACAGAGACAGAGACAGAGACGGAGACAAAGACAGAGACAGAGACGGAGACAAAGAAAGAGACAGAGACAGCGACGGAGACAGAGGCAGAGAGAGACAGAGACAGAGACAGAGACAGAGACAGAGACAGAGACAGAGACAGAGACAGAGACAGAGACAGAGACAGAGACAGAGACGGAGACGGAGACAGACGCAGAGACTGAGGCAGAGGCAGAGACAGAGACAGAGACAGAGACAGAGACAGAGACAGTGACAGAGACAGAGACAGAGACAGAGACGGAGACGGAGATAGAGGCAGAGGCAGATATAGAGACAGAGACAGAGACAGAGACAGAGACAGAGACAGAGACAGAGACAGAGACAGAGACAGAGACGGAGATAAAGACCGAGGCAGAGACAGAGATGGAGACAGAGGCAGAGACAGAGCCAGGGACAGAGACGGAGACCGAGACAGAGGGAGAGACAGCGACAGAGACAGAGACAGAGACAGAGGCAGAGACAGAGACAGAGACAGAGACAGAGACAGAGACAGAGACAGAGACAGAGACAGAGACAGAGACAGAGACAGAGATAGAGACAGAGACAGAGACAGAGACAGAGACAGAGACAGAGACAGAGACAGAGATAGAGACAGAGACAGAGACAGAGACAGAGACAGAGACAGAGACAGAGACAGAGACAGAGACGGAGACGGAGACAGACGCAGAGACTGAGGCAGAGGCAGAGACAGAGACAGAGACAGAGACAGAGACAGAGACAGTGACAGAGACAGAGACAGAGACAGAGACGGAGACGGAGATAGAGGCAGAGGCAGATATAGAGACAGAGACAGAGACAGAGACAGAGACAGAGACAGAGACAGAGACAGAGACGGAGATAAAGACCGAGGCAGAGACAGAGATGGAGACAGAGGCAGAGACAGAGCCAGGGACAGAGACGGAGACCGAGACAGAGGGAGAGACAGCGACAGAGACAGAGACAGAGACAGAGGCAGAGACAGAGACAGAGACAGAGACAGAGACAGAGACAGAGACAGAGACAGAGACAGAGACAGAGACAGAGACAGAGACAGAGACAGAGACAGAGATAGAGACAGAGACAGAGACAGAGACAGAGACAGAGACAGAGACAGAGACAGAGACAGAGATAGAGACAGAGACAGAGACAGAGACAGAGACAGAGACAGAGACAGAGACAGAGACAGAGACAGAGGCAGAGGCAGAGGCAGAGACAGAGACAGAGACAGAGACAGAGACTGAGACAGAGACAGAGACAGAGACAGAGACAGGGACAGAGACAGAGACAGAGGCAGAGACAGAGCCAGGGGCAGAGACAGATACAGAGACAGAGACAGAAACGGAGACAGTGACAGAGACAGAGACAGAGACAGAGACAGAGACGGAGACAAAGACCGAGACAGACGCAGAGACTGAGACAGAGGCAGAGACAGAGACAGAGACAGAGACAGAGACACTGACAGAGACAGAGACAGAGACAGAGACATAGATAGAGACGCAGACGGAGATAGGGGCAGAGACAGAGCCAGGGACAGAGACAGATACAGAGACAGAGACAGAGACGGAGACAAAGACAGAGGAAGAGACAGCAACAGAGGCAGTGACAGAAACAGAGACAGAGACAGATACGGGGACAGAGACAGAGACAGAGACAGAGCCAGGGGCAGAGACAGATACAGAGACAGAGACAGAAACGGAGACAGTGACAGAGACAGAGACAGAGACAGAGACAGAGACGGAGACAAAGACCGAGACAGACGCAGAGACTGAGACAGAGGCAGAGACAGAGACAGAGACAGAGACAGAGACACTGACAGAGACAGAGACAGAGACAGAGACATAGATAGAGACGCAGACGGAGATAGGGGCAGAGACAGAGCCAGGGACAGAGACAGATACAGAGACAGAGACAGAGACGGAGACAAAGACAGAGGAAGAGACAGCAACAGAGGCAGTGACAGAAACAGAGACAGAGACAGATACGGGGACAGAGACAGAGGCAGAGACAGAGACAGAGACAGAGACAGAGACGGAGACAGAGACAGGGACTAAGACAGAGGCAGAGACAGCGGCAGAGACAGAGACGGCGACAGAGACAGAGACGGAGACGGAGATAGAGGCAGAGACAGAGACAGAGACGGCGACAGAGACAGAGACGGAGACGGAGACGGAGATAGAGGCAGATACAGAGACAGAGACGGAGACAGAGGCAGAGACAGAGACAGAGACAGAGACAGTGACAGAGACAGAGACAGAGGCAGAGACAGAGACAGAGACATAGACAGAGACAGAGATAGCGACGGAGACAAAGACCGAGACAGAGACAGAGACGGAGACAGAGGCAGAGAGAGAACCAGGGACAGAGACGGAGACAGGGACAGAGGGAGAGACAGCGACAGAGACAGAGACAGAGACAAAGGCAGAGGCAGAGGCAGAGACAGAGACAGAGACAGAGACATTGACAGAGACAGAGACAGAGACAGAGACAGAGACAGAGACAGAGACATAGACAGAGACAGAGATAGAGACGGAGACAAAGACCGAGACAGAGACAGAGACGGAGACAGAGGCAGAGACAGAACCAGGGACAGAGACGGAGACAGGGACAGAGGGAGAGACAGCGACAGAGACAGAGACAGAGACGGAGACAAACACCGAGACAGACGCAGAGACTGAGACAGAGGCAGAGACAGAGACAGAGACAGAGACAGTGACAAAGACAGAGACAGAGACAGAGACAGAGACAGAGACATAGACAGAGACAGAGATAGAGACGGAGACAGAGGCAGAGACAGAGACAGAGACAGAGACAGAGACAGAGACAGAGACAGAGACAGAGACAGAGACGGAGACGGAGATAGAGGCAGAGACAGAGACAGGGACAGAGACAGATACAGAGACAGAGACAGAGACGGAGACAGTGACAGAGACAGAGACTGAGACAGAGACAGAGACAGAGACAGAGACAGAGACAGAGACAGAGGCAGAGACAGAGCCCGGGACAGAGACAGAGACAGAGACACAGACAGAGACAGGGACAGAGACGGAGTCGGAGATAGAGGCAGAGACAGAGCCAGGGACAGAGACAGATACAGAGACAGACGCAGAGGCAGAGGCAGAGACAGAGACAGGGACAGAGACGGAGACAGAGACCGCGACAGAGACAGAGACAGAGACAGAGACAGAGACAGAGACGGCAGAGGCAGAGACAGAGCCAGGGACAGAGACAGATACAGAGACAGAGACAGAGACGGAGACAGTGACAGAGACAGAGACAGAGACAGAGACAGAGACAGAGACGGAGACAAACACCGAGACAGACGCAGAGACTGAGACAGAGGCAGAGACAGAGACAGAGACAGAGACAGTGACAAAGACAGAGACAGAGACAGAGACAGAGACAGAGACATAGACAGAGACAGAGATAGAGACGGAGACAAAGACCGAGACAGAGACAGAGACGGAGACAGAGGCAGAGACAGAACCAGGGACAGAGACAGAGACAGGGACAGAGGGAGAGACAGCGACAGAGACAGAGAGAGAGACAGAGGCAGAGGCAGAGGAAGAGACAGAGACAGAGACAGAGACAGAGACAGAGACAGAGACAGACACAGAGACAGAGACAGAGACAGAGACAGAGACGGAGAAAGAGGCAGAGACAGAGCCAGGGACAGAGACAGATACAGAGACAGAGGCAGAGACAGAGACAGAGACAGAGACAGAGACAGAGACGGAGACGGAGATAGAGGCAGAGACAGAGCCAGGGACAGAGACAGATACACAGACAGAGACGGAGACAGAGGCAGAGACAGAGCCAGGGACAGAGACACATACAGAGACAGAGGCAGAGGCAGAGGCAGAGACAGAGACAGAGACAGAGACGGAGACAAAGACCGAGACAGAGACAGAGACAGAGACAGAGACAGAGACAGAGACGGAGACAAAGACAGAGACAGAGACGGAGACAAAGAAAGAGACAGAGACAGCGACGGAGACAGAGGCAGAGAGAGACAGAGACAGAGACAGAGACAGAGACAGAGACAGAGACAGAGACAGAGACAGAGACAGAGACAGAGATAGAGACAGAGACAAAGACCGAGACAGAGACAGAGACGGAGACAGAGGCAGAGACAGAACCAGGGACAGAGACGGAGACAGGGACAGAGGGAGAGACAGCGACAGAGACTGAGACAGAGGCAGAGACAGAGACAGAGACAGAGACAGAGACAGAGACTGTGACAGAGACAAAGACAGAGACAGAGACAGAGGCGGAGACGGAGATAGAGGCAGAGACAGAGCCAGGGACAGAGACAGATACAGAGACAGACGCAGAGGCAGAGGCAGAGACAGAGACAGAGACAGAGACAGAGACATAGATAGAGACGCAGACGGAGATAGGGGCAGAGACAGAGCCAGGGACAGAGACAGATACAGAGACAGAGAGAGAGACGGAGACAAAGACAGAGGAAGAGACAGCAACAGAGGCAGTGACAGAAACAGAGACAGAGACAGATACGGGGACAGAGACAGAGGCAGAGACAGAGACAGAGACAGAGACAGAGACGGAGACAGAGACAGGGACTAAGACAGAGGCAGAGACAGCGGCAGAGACAGAGACGGCGACAGAGACAGAGACGGAGACGGAGATAGAGGCAGAGACAGAGACAGAGACGGCGACAGAGACAGAGACGGAGACGGAGACGGAGATAGAGGCAGATACAGAGACAGAGACGGAGACAGAGGCAGAGACAGAGACAGAGACAGAGACAGTGACAGAGACAGAGACAGAGGCAGAGACAGAGACAGAGACATAGACAGAGACAGAGATAGAGACGGAGACAAAGACCGAGACAGAGACAGAGACGGAGACAGAGGCAGAGAGAGAACCAGGGACAGAGACGGAGACAGGGACAGAGGGAGAGACAGCGACAGAGACAGAGACAGAGACAAAGGCAGAGGCAGAGGCAGAGACAGAGACAGAGACAGAGACATTGACAGAGACAGAGACAGAGACAGAGACAGAGACAGAGACAGAGACATAGACAGAGACAGAGATAGAGACGGAGACAAAGACCGAGACAGAGACAGAGACGGAGACAGAGGCAGAGACAGAACCAGGGACAGAGACGGAGACAGGGACAGAGGGAGAGACAGCGACAGAGACAGAGACAGAGACAGAGGCAGAGGCAGAGGCAGAGACAGAGACAGAGACAGAGACAGAGACAGGGACAGAGACAGAGACAGAGCCAGAGACAGAGACAGAGACAGAGACGGAGACAAAGACAGAGACAGAGACGGAGACAAAGAACGAGACAGAGACAGAGACGGAGGCAGACGCAGAGACAGAGACAGAGACAGAGACAGAGACATAGATAGAGACGCAGACGGTGATAGGGGCAGAGACAGAGCCACGGACAGAGACAGATACAGAGACAGAGACAGAGACGGAGACAAAGACAGTGGAAGAGACAGTAACAGAGGCAGAGACAGAAACAGAGACAGAGACAGATACGGGGACAGAGACAGAGGCAGAGACAGAGACAGAGACAGAGACAGAGACGGAGACAGAGACAGGGACTGAGACAGAGACAGAGACAGCGGCAGAGACAGAGACGGCGACAGAGACAGAGACGGAGACGGAGACGGAGATAGAGGCAGAGACAGAGACAGAGACGGAGACAGAGGCAGAGACAGAGACAGAGACAGAGACAGTGACAGAGACAGAGACAGAGACAGAGACAGAGACAGAGACATAGACAGAGACAGAGATAGAGACGGAGACAAAGACCGAGACAGAGGCAGAGACGGAGACAGAGGCAGAGACAGAACCAGGGACAGAGACAAAGACAGAGACAGAGATAGAGACGGAGACAAAGACCGAGACAGAGACAGAGACGGAGACAGAGGCAGAGACAGAACCAGGGACAGAGACGGAGACAGGGACAGAGGGAGAGACAGCGACAGAGACAGAGACAGAGACAAAGGCAGAGGCAGAGGCAGAGACAGAGACAGAGACAGAGACAGAGACGGAGACGGAGATAGAGGCAGAGACAGAGACAGGGACAGAGACAGATACAGAGACAGAGACAGAGACGGAGACAGTGACAGAGACAGAGACAGAGACAGAGACAGAGACAGAGACAGATACGGAGACAAAGACCGAGAAAGACGCAGAGACAGAGGCAGAGGCAGAGGCAGAGACAGAGCCAGGGACAGAGACAGAGACAGAGACAGAGACAGAGACAGAGACAGAGACGGAGACGGAGACAGTGACAGAGACAGAGACAGAGACAGAGACAGAGGCGGAGGCAAAGACCGAGACAGACGCAGAGACTGAGGCAGAGGCAGAGACAGAGACAGAGACAGAGAGAGAGACAGAGACAGTGACAGAGACAGAGACAGAGACAGAGACGGAGACGGAGATAGAGGCAGAGGCAGATATAGAGACAGAGACAGAGACAGAGACAGAGACAGAGACGGAGATAAAGACCGAGACAGAGACAGAGATGGAGACAGAGGCAGAGACAGAGCCAGGGACAGAGACGGAGACCGAGACAGAGGGAGAGACAGCGACAGAGACAGAGACAGAGACAGAGGCAGAGACAGAGACAGAGACAGAGACAGAGACAGAGACAGAGACAGAGACAGAGACAGAGACAGAGACAGAGACAGAGACAGAGATAGAGACAGAGACAGAGACAGAGACAGAGACAGAGACAGAGACAGAGACAGAGACAGAGACAGAGACAGAGACAGAGACAGAGACAGAGACAGAGGCAGAGGCAGAGGCAGAGACAGAGACAGAGACAGAGACAGAGACTGAGACAGAGACAGAGACAGAGACAGAGACAGGGACAGAGACAGAGACAGAGGCAGAGACAGAGCCAGGGGCAGAGACAGATACAGAGACAGAGACAGAGACGGAGACAGTGACAGAGACAGAGACAGAGACAGAGACAGAGACGGAGACAAAGACCGAGACAGACGCAGAGACTGAGACAGAGGCAGAGACAGAGACAGAGACAGAGACAGAGACACTGAAAGAGACAGAGACAGAGACAGAGACACAGATAGAGACGCAGACGGAGATAGGGGCAGAGACAGAGCCAGGGACAGAGACAGATACAGAGACAGAGACAGAGATGGAGACAAAGACAGAGGAAGAGACAGCAACAGAGGCAGAGACAGAAACAGAGACAGAGACAGATACGGGGACAGAGACAGAGGCAGAGACAGTGACAGAGACAGAGACAGGGACGGAGACAGAAACAGGGACTGAGACAGAGACAGAGACAGCGGCAGAGACAGAGACAGCGACAGAGACAGAGACGGAGACGGAGATAGAGGCAGAGACAGAGACGGAGACGGAGACAGAGGCAGAGACAGAGCCAGGGACAGAGACAGATACAGAGACAGAGACAGAGACGGAGACAGTGACAGAGACAGAGACAGAGACAGAGACAGAGACAGAGACAGAGACGGTGACAGAGACAGAGACAGAGACAGAGACAGAGACAGAGACGGAGACAAACACCGAGACAGGCGCAGAGACTGAGACAGAGGCAGAGACAGAGACAGAGACAGAGACAGAGACAGTGACAGAGACAGAGACAGAGACAGAGACAGAGACAGAGACGGAGACAAACACCGAGACAGACGCAGAGACTGAGACAGAGGCAGAGACAGAGACAGAGACAGAGACAGAGACAGTGACAGATACGGTGACGGAGACAGAGACAGAGACAGAGACAGAGACATAGACAGAGACAGAGATAGAGACAGAGACAAAGACCGAGACAGAGACAGAGACGGAGACAGAGGCAGAGACAGAACCAGGGACAGAGACGGAGACAGGGACAGAGGGAGAGACAGCGACAGAGACTGAGACAGAGGCAGAGACAGAGACAGAGACAGAGACAGAGACAGAGACAGAGACTGTGACAGAGACAAAGACAGAGACAGAGACAGAGGCGGAGACGGAGATAGAGGCAGAGACAGAGCCAGGGACAGAGACAGATACAGAGACAGACGCAGAGGCAGAGGCAGAGACAGAGACAGAGACAGAGACAGAGACATAGATAGAGACGCAGACGGAGATAGGGGCAGAGACAGAGCCAGGGACAGAGACAGATACAGAGACAGAGAGAGAGACGGAGACAAAGACAGAGGAAGAGACAGCAACAGAGGCAGTGACAGAAACAGAGACAGAGACAGATACGGGGACAGAGACAGAGGCAGAGACAGAGACAGAGACAGAGACAGAGACGGAGACAGAGACAGGGACTAAGACAGAGGCAGAGACAGCGGCAGAGACAGAGACGGCGACAGAGACAGAGACGGAGACGGAGATAGAGGCAGAGACAGAGACAGAGACGGCGACAGAGACAGAGACGGAGACGGAGACGGAGATAGAGGCAGATACAGAGACAGAGACGGAGACAGAGGCAGAGACAGAGACAGAGACAGAGACAGTGACAGAGACAGAGACAGAGGCAGAGACAGAGACAGAGACATAGACAGAGACAGAGATAGAGACGGAGACAAAGACCGAGACAGAGACAGAGACGGAGACAGAGGCAGAGAGAGAACCAGGGACAGAGACGGAGACAGGGACAGAGGGAGAGACAGCGACAGAGACAGAGACAGAGACAAAGGCAGAGGCAGAGGCAGAGACAGAGACAGAGACAGAGACATTGACAGAGACAGAGACAGAGACAGAGACAGAGACAGAGACAGAGACATAGACAGAGACAGAGATAGAGACGGAGACAAAGACCGAGACAGAGACAGAGACGGAGACAGAGGCAGAGACAGAACCAGGGACAGAGACGGAGACAGGGACAGAGGGAGAGACAGCGACAGAGACAGAGACAGAGACAGAGGCAGAGGCAGAGGCAGAGACAGAGACAGAGACAGAGACAGAGACAGAGACAGGGACAGAGACAGAGACAGAGACAGAGACAGAGACAGAGACAGAGACAGAGACAGAGACAGAGACGGAGACAAAGACAGAGACAGAGACGGAGACAAAGAACGAGACAGAGACAGAGACGGAGGCAGACGCAGAGACAGAGACAGAGACAGAGACAGAGACATAGATAGAGACGCAGACGGTGATAGGGGCAGAGACAGAGCCACGGACAGAGACAGATACAGAGACAGAGACAGAGACGGAGACAAAGACAGTGGAAGAGACAGTAACAGAGGCAGAGACAGAAACAGAGACAGAGACAGATACGGGGACAGAGACAGAGGCAGAGACAGAGACAGAGACAGAGACAGAGACGGAGACAGAGACAGGGTCTGAGACAGAGACAGAGACAGCGGCAGAGACAGAGACGGCGACAGAGACAGAGACGGAGACGGAGACGGAGATAGAGGCAGAGACAGAGACAGAGACGGAGACAGAGGCAGAGACAGAGACAGAGACAGAGACAGTGACAGAGACAGAGACAGAGACAGAGACAGAGACAGAGACATAGACAGAGACAGAGATAGAGACGGAGACAAAGACCGAGACAGAGGCAGAGACGGAGACAGAGGCAGAGACAGAACCAGGGACAGAGACAAAGACAGAGACAGAGATAGAGACGGAGACAAAGACCGAGACAGAGACAGAGACGGAGACAGAGGCAGAGACAGAACCAGGGACAGAGACGGAGACAGGGACAGAGGGAGAGACAGCGACAGAGACAGAGACAGAGACAAAGGCAGAGGCAGAGGCAGAGACAGAGACAGAGACAGAGACAGAGACGGAGACGGAGATAGAGGCAGAGACAGAGACAGGGACAGAGACAGATACAGAGACAGAGACAGAGACGGAGACAGTGACAGAGACAGAGACAGAGACAGAGACAGAGACAGAGACAGATACGGAGACAAAGACCGAGAAAGACGCAGAGACAGAGGCAGAGGCAGAGGCAGAGACAGAGCCAGGGACAGAGACAGAGACAGAGACAGAGACAGAGACAGAGACAGAGACGGAGACGGAGACAGTGACAGAGACAGAGACAGAGACAGAGACAGAGGCGGAGGCAAAGACCGAGACAGACGCAGAGACTGAGGCAGAGGCAGAGACAGAGACAGAGACAGAGACAGAGACAGAGACAGTGACAGAGACAGAGACAGAGACAGAGACGGAGACGGAGATAGAGGCAGAGGCAGATATAGAGACAGAGACAGAGACAGAGACAGAGACAGAGACGGAGATAAAGACCGAGACAGAGACAGAGATGGAGACAGAGGCAGAGACAGAGCCAGGGACAGAGACGGAGACCGAGACAGAGGGAGAGACAGCGACAGAGACAGAGACAGAAACAGAGGCAGAGACAGAGACAGAGACAGAGACAGAGACAGAGACAGAGACAGAGACAGAGACAGAGACAGAGACAGAGACAGAGACAGAGACAGAGATAGAGACAGAGACAGAGACAGAGACAGAGACAGAGACAGAGACAGAGACAGAGACAGAGACAGAGACAGAGACAGAGACAGAGACAGAGGCAGAGGCAGAGGCAGAGACAGAGACAGAGACAGAGACAGAGACTGAGACAGAGACAGAGACAGAGACAGAGACAGGGACAGAGACAGAGACAGAGGCAGAGACAGAGCCAGGGGCAGAGACAGATACAGAGACAGAGACAGAGACGGAGACAGTGACAGAGACAGAGACAGAGACAGAGACAGAGACGGAGACAAAGACCGAGACAGACGCAGAGACTGAGACAGAGGCAGAGACAGAGACAGAGACAGAGACAGAGACACTGAAAGAGACAGAGACAGAGACAGAGACACAGATAGAGACGCAGACGGAGATAGGGGCAGAGACAGAGCCAGGGACAGAGACAGATACAGAGACAGAGACAGAGATGGAGACAAAGACAGAGGAAGAGACAGCAACAGAGGCAGAGACAGAAACAGAGACAGAGACAGATACGGGGACAGAGACAGAGGCAGAGACAGTGACAGAGACAGAGACAGGGACGGAGACAGAAACAGGGACTGAGACAGAGACAGAGACAGCGGCAGAGACAGAGACAGCGACAGAGACAGAGACGGAGACGGAGATAGAGGCAGAGACAGAGACGGAGACGGAGACAGAGGCAGAGACAGAGCCAGGGACAGAGACAGATACAGAGACAGAGACAGAGACGGAGACAGTGACAGAGACAGAGACAGAGACAGAGACAGAGACAGAGACAGAGACGGTGACAGAGACAGAGACAGAGACAGAGACAGAGACGGAGACAAACACCGAGACAGGCGCAGAGACTGAGACAGAGGCAGAGACAGAGACAGAGACAGAGACAGAGACAGTGACAGAGACAGAGACAGAGACAGAGACAGAGACAGAGACGGAGACAAACACCGAGGCAGACGCAGAGACTGAGACAGAGGCAGAGACAGAGACAGAGACAGAGACAGAGACAGTGACAGAGACGGTGACGGAGACAGAGACAGAGACAGAGACAGAGACATAGACAGAGACAGAGATAGAGACAGAGACAAAGACCGAGACAGAGACAGAGACGGAGACAGAGGCAGAGACAGAACCAGGGACAGAGACGGAGACAGGGACAGAGGGAGAGACAGCGACAGAGACTGAGACAGAGGCAGAGACAGAGACAGAGACAGAGACAGAGACAGAGACTGTGACAGAGACAAAGACAGAGACAGAGACAGAGACGGAGACGGAGATAGAGGCAGAGACAGAGCCAGGGACAGGGACAGATACAGAGACAGACGCAGAGGCAGAGGCAGAGACAGAGACAGAGACAGAGACAGAGACAGAGACATAGATAGAGACGCAGACGGAGATAGGGGCAGAGACAGAGCCAGGGACAGAGACAGATACAGAGACAGAGAGAGAGACGGAGACAAAGACAGAGGAAGAGACAGCAACAGAGGCAGTGACAGAAACAGAGACAGAGACAGATACGGGGACAGAGACAGAGGCAGAGACAGAGACAGAGACAGAGACAGAGACGGAGACAGAGACAGGGACTAAGACAGAGGCAGAGACAGCGGCAGAGACAGAGACGGCGACAGAGACAGAGACGGAGACGGAGATAGAGGCAGAGACAGAGACAGAGACAGAGACGGCGACAGAGACAGAGACGGAGACGGAGACGGAGATAGAGGCAGATACAGAGACAGAGACGGAGACAGAGGCAGAGACAGAGACAGAGACAGAGACAGTGACAGAGACAGAGACAGAGGCAGAGACAGAGACAGAGACATAGACAGAGACAGAGATAGAGACGGAGACAGAGGCAGAGAGAGAACCAGGGACAGAGACGGAGACAGGGACAGAGGGAGAGACAGCGACAGAGACAGAGACAGAGACAAAGGCAGAGGCAGAGGCAGAGACAGAGACAGAGACAGAGACATTGACAGAGACAGAGACAGAGACAGAGACAGAGACAGAGACAGAGACATAGACAGAGACAGAGATAGAGACGGAGACAAAGACCGAGACAGAGACAGAGACGGAGACAGAGGCAGAGACAGAACCAGGGACAGAGACGGAGACAGGGACAGAGGGAGAGACAGCGACAGAGACAGAGACAGAGACAGAGGCAGAGGCAGAGGCAGAGACAGAGACAGAGACAGAGACAGAGACAGAGACATAGATAGAGACGCAGACGGTGATAGGGGCAGAGACAGAGCCACGGACAGAGACAGATACAGAGACAGAGACAGAGACGGAGACAAAGACAGTGGAAGAGACAGTAACAGAGGCAGAGACAGAAACAGAGACAGAGACAGATACGGGGACAGAGACAGAGGCAGAGACAGAGACAGAGACAGAGACAGAGACGGAGACAGAGACAGAGACAGGGACTGAGACAGAGACAGAGACAGCGGCAGAGACAGAGACGGCGACAGAGACAGAGACGGAGACGGAGACGGAGATAGAGGCAGAGACGGAGACAGAGACGGAGACAGAGGCAGAGACAGAGACAGAGACAGAGACAGTGACAGAGACAGAGACAGAGACAGAGACAGAGACAGAGACAGAGACATAGACAGAGACAGAGATAGAGACGGAGACAAAGACCGAGACAGAGACAGAGACGGAGACAGAGGCAGAGACAGAACCAGGGACAGAGACGGAGACAGGGACAGAGGGAGAGACAGCGACAGAGACAGAGACAGAGACAAAGGCAGAGGCAGAGGCAGAGGCAGAGACAGAGACAGAGACAGAGACAGAGTCAGAGACAGAGACGGAGACAAAGACCGAGACAGACGCAGAGACTGAGACAGAGGCAGAGACAGAGACAGAGACAGAGACAGAGACAGTGACAGAGACAAAGACAGAGACAGAGACAGAGACGGAGACGGAGATAGAGACAGAGACAGAGACAGAGACGGAGACAGAGGCAGAGACAGAGCCAGTTACAGAGACAGAAACAGAGACAGAGACAGAGACGGAGACAGTGACAGAGACAGAGACAGAGACGGAGACAAACACCGAGACAGACGCAGAGACTGAGACAGAGGCAGAGACAGAGACAGAGACAGAGGCAGAGACAGTGACAGAGACAGAGACAGAGACAGAGACAGAGACAGAGACATAGACAGAGACAGAGATAGAGACGGAGACAAAGACCGAGACAGAGACAGAGACGGAGACAGAGGCAGAGACAGAACCAGGGACAGAGACGGAGACAGGGACAGAGGGAGAGACAGCGACAGAGACAGAGACAGAGACAGAGGCAGAGGCAGAGGCAGAGACAGAGACAGAGACAGAGACAGAGACAGGGACAGAGACAGAGACAGAGACAGAGACAGAGACAGAGACAGAGACAGAGACGGAGACAAAGACAGAGACAGAGACGGAGACAAAGAACGAGACAGAGACAGAGACGGAGACAGACGCAGAGACAGAGACAGAGACAGAGACAGAGACAGAGACAGAGACAGAGACAGAGACAGAGACAGAGACAGAGGCAAAGACAGAGACGGAGACGGAGATAAAGACCGAGACAGAGACAGAGATGGAGACAGAGGCAGAGACAGAGCCAGGGACAGAGACGGAGACAGAGACAGAGGGAGAGACAGCGACAGAGACAGAGACAGAGACAGAGGCAGAGACAGAGACAGAGACAGAGACAGAGACAGAGACAGAAACAGAGACAGAGACAGAGACAGAGACAGAGACAGAGACAGAGACAGAGACAGAGACAGAGACAGAGACAGAGACAGAGACAGAGACAGAGACAGAGACAGAGACGGAGACGGAGATAGAGGCAGAGACAGAGCCAGGGACAGAGACAGATACAGTGACAGAGACAGAGACGGAGACAGTGACAGAGACAGAGATAGAGACAGAGACAGAGACGGAGACAAAGACCGAGACAGACGCAGAGACTGAGGCAGAGGCAGAGACAGAGACAGAGACAGAGACAGAGACAGAGACAGAGACAGAGACAGAGACAGAGACAGAGACAGAGACAGAGACAGAGACAGAGAAAGAGACAGCGACAGAGACAGAGACAGAGACAGAGATAGAGACAGAGACAGAGACAGTGACAGAGACAGATACAGAGACAGAGACAGAGACGGAGACAGTGACAGAGGCAGAGACAGAGACAGAGACAGAGACGGAGACAAAGACCGAGACAGACGCAGAGACTGAGGCAGAAACAGAGACAGAGACAGAGACAGAGACGGAGACAGAGGCAGAGACAGAACCAGGGACAGAGACAGAGACAGAGACAGGGACAGAGACAGAGACAGAGACAGAGACAGAGACAGAGACAGTGACAGAGGCAGAGACAGAGACAGAGACAGAGACGGAGACAAAGACCGAGACAGACGCAGAGACTGAGGCAGAGGCAGAGACAGAGACAGAGACAGAGACGGAGACAGAGGCGGAGACAGAACCAGGGACAGAGACAGAGACAGAGACAGGGACAGAGACAGAGACAGCGACAGAGACAGAGACAGAGACAAAGGCAGAGGCAGAGGCAGAGACAGAGACAGAGACAGAGACAGAGTCAGAGACAGAGACGGAGACAAAGACCGAGACAGACGCAGAGACTGAGACAGAGGCAGAGACAGAGACAGAGACAGAGACAGAGACAGTGACGGAGACAGAGACAGAGACAGAGACAGAGACAGAGACATAGACAGAGACAGAGATAGAGACGGAGACAGAGGCAGAGACAGAGACAGAGACAGAGACAGAGACAGAGACAGAGACAGAGACAGAGACAGAGACGGAGACGGAGATAGAGGCAGAGACAGAGACAGGGACAGAGACAAATACAGAGACAGAGACAGAGACGGAGACAGTGACAGAGACAGAGACAGAGACAGAGACAGAGACAGAGACAGAGACAGAGACAGAGACAGAGGCAGAGACAGAGCCAGGGACAGAGACAGAGACAGAGACAGAGACAGAGACGGAGTCGGAGATAGAGGCAGAGACAGAGCCAGGGACAGAGACAGATACAGAGACAGACGCAGAGGTAGAGGCAGAGACAGAGACAGAGACAGAGACGGAGACAAACACCGAGACAGACGCAGAGACTGAGACAGAGGCAGAGACAGAGACAGAGACAGAGACAGAGACAGTGACAGAGACAGAGACAGAGACAGAGACAGAGACAGAGACGGAGACAAACACCGAGACAGACGCAGAGACTGAGACAGAGGCAGAGACAGAGACAGAGACAGAGACAGTGACAGAGACGGTGACGGAGACAGAGACAGAGACAGAGACAGAGACATAGACAGAGACAGAGATAGAGACGGAGACAAAGACCGAGACAGAGACAGAGACGGAGACAGAGGCAGAGACAGAACCAGGGACAGAGACGGAGACAGGGACAGAGGGAGAGACAGCGACAGAGACTGAGACAGAGGCAGAGACAGAGACAGAGACAGAGACAGAGACAGAGACTGTGACAGAGACAAAGACAGAGACAGAGACAGAGACGGAGACGGAGATAGAGGCAGAGACAGAGCCAGGGACAGAGACAGATACAGAGACAGACGCAGAGGCAGAGGCAGAGACAGAGACAGAGACAGAGACAGAGACAGAGACATAGATAGAGACGCAGACGGAGATAGGGGCAGAGACAGAGCCAGGGACAGAGACAGATACAGAGACAGAGAGAGAGACGGAGACAAAGACAGAGGAAGAGACAGCAACAGAAGCAGTGACAGAAACAGAGACAGAGACAGATACGGGGACAGAGACAGAGGCAGAGACAGAGACAGAGACAGAGACAGAGACGGAGACAGAGACAGGGACTAAGACAGAGACAGAGACAGCGGCAGAGACAGAGACGGCGACAGAGATAGAGACGGAGACGGAGATAGAGGCAGAGACAGAGACAGAGACGGCGACAGAGACAGAGACGGAGACGGAGACGGAGATAGAGGCAGATACAGAGACAGAGACGGAGACAGAGGCAGAGACAGAGACAGAGACAGAGACAGAGACGGAGACAAAGACAGAGACAGAGACGGAGACAAAGAACGAGACAGAGACAGAGACGGAGGCAGACGCAGAGACAGAGACAGAGACAGAGACGGAGACAGAGGCAGAGACAGAGCCAGGGACAGAGACAGAAACAGAGACAGTGACAGAGACAGAGACAGAGGCAGAGACAGAGACAGAGACATAGACAGAGACATAGACAGAGACAGAGATAGAGACGGAGACAAAGACCGAGACAGACGCAGAGACTGAGACAGAGGCAGAGACAGAGACAGAGACGGAGACAGAGGCAGAGACAGAGACAGAGACAGAGACAGTGACAGAGACAGAGACAGAGGCAGAGACAGAGACAGAGACATAGACAGAGACAGAGATAGAGACGGAGACAAAGACCGAGACAGAGACAGAGACGGAGACAGAGGCAGAGAGAGAACCAGGGACAGAGACGGAGACAGGGACAGTGGGAGAGACAGCGACAGAGACAGAGACAGAGACAAAGGCAGAGGCAGAGGCAGAGACAGAGACAGAGACAGAGACAGTGACAGAGACAGAGACAGAGACAGAGACAGAGACAGAGACAGAGACAGAGACAGAGGCAGAGACAGAGACAGAGACAGAGACAGTGACAGAGACAGAGACAGAGGCAGAGACAGAGACAGAGACAGAGACAGAGACATAGACAGAGACAGAGATAGAGACGGAGACAAAGACCGAGACAGACGCAGAGACTGAGACAGAGGCAGAGACAGAGACAGAGACGGAGACAGAGGCAGAGACAGAGACAGAGACAGAGACAGTGACAGAGACAGAGACAGAGGCAGAGACAGAGACAGAGACATAGACAGAGACAGAGATAGAGACGGAGACAAAGACCGAGACAGAGACAGAGACGGAGACAGAGGCAGAGAGAGAACCAGGGACAGAGACGGAGACAGGGACAGTGGGAGAGACAGCGACAGAGACAGAGACAGAGACAAAGGCAGAGGCAGAGGCAGAGACAGAGACAGAGACAGAGACAGTGACAGAGACAGAGACAGAGACAGAGACAGAGACAGAGACAGAGACAGAGACATAGACAGAGACAGAGATAGAGACGGAGACAAAGACCGAGACAGAGACAGAGACGGAGACAGAGGCAGAGACAGAATCAGGGACAGAGACGGAGACAGGGACAGAGGGAGAGACAGCGACAGAGACAGAGACAGAGACAGAGGCAGAGGCAGAGGCAGAGACAGAGACAGAGACAGAGACAGAGACAGGGACAGAGACAGAGACAGAGACAGAGACAGAGACAGAGACAGAGACGGAGACAAAGACAGAGACAGAGACGGAGACAAAGAACGAGACAGAGACAGAGACGGAGGCAGACGCAGAGACAGAGACAGAGACAGAGACAGAGACATAGATAGAGACGCAGACGGTGATAGGGGCAGAGACAGAGCCACGGACAGAGACAGATACAGAGACAGAGACAGAGACGGAGACAAAGACAGTGGAAGAGACAGTAACAGAGGCAGAGACAGAAACAGAGACAGAGACAGATACGGGGACAGAGACAGAGGCAGAGACAGAGACAGAGACAGAGACAGAGACGGAGACAGAGACAGAGACAGGGACTGAGACAGAGACAGAGACAGCGGCAGAGACAGAGACGGCGACAGAGACAGAGACGGAGACGGAGACGGAGATAGAGGCAGAGACAGAGACAGAGACGGAGACAGAGGCAGAGACAGAGACAGAGACAGAGACAGTGACAGAGACAGAGACAGAGACAGAGACAGAGACAGAGACAGAGACAGAGACAGAGATAGAGACGGAGACAAAGACCGAGACAGAGACAGAGACGGAGACAGAGGCAGAGACAGAACCAGGGACAGAGACGGAGACAGGGACAGAGGGAGAGACAGCGACAGAGACAGAGACAGAGACAAAGGCAGAGGCAGAGGCAGAGACAGAGACAGAGACAGAGACAGAGTCAGAGACAGAGACGGAGACAAAGACCGAGACAGACGCAGAGACTGAGACAGAGGCAGAGACAGAGACAGAGACAGAGACAGAGACAGAGACAGTGACAGAGACAAAGACAGAGACAGAGACAGAGACGGAGACGGAGATAGAGGCAGAGACAGAGACAGAGACGGAGACAGAGGCAGAGACAGAGCCAGGGACAGAGACAGAAACAGAGACAGAGACAGAGACGGAGACAGTGACAGAGACAGAGACAGAGACGGAGACAAACACCGAGACAGACGCAGAGACTGAGACAGAGGCAGAGACAGAGACAGAGACAGAGACAGTGACAGAGACAGAGACAGAGACAGAGACAGAGACAGAGACAGAGACATAGACAGAGACAGAGATAGAGACGGAGACAAAGACCGAGACAGAGACAGAGACGGAGACAGAGGCAGAGACAGAACCAGGGACAGAGACGGAGACAGAGGCAGAGACAGAACCAGGGACAGAGACAGAGACAGAGACAGGGACAGAGACAGAGACAGAGACAGAGAAAGAGACAGAGACAGAGACAGAGACAGAGACAGAGACAGAGACGGAGATAGAGACAGAGACAGAGACAGTGACAGAGACAGATACAGAGACAGAGACAGAGACGGAGACAGTGACAGAGGCAGAGACAGAGACAGAGACAGAGACGGAGACAAAGACCGAGACAGACGCAGAGACTGAGGCAGAGGCAGAGACAGAGACAGAGACAGAGACGGAGACAGAGGCAGAGACAGAACCAGGGACAGAGACAGAGACAGAGACAGGGACAGAGACAGAGACAGAGACAGAGACAGAGACAGAGACAGAGACGGAGACAGTGACAGAGGCAGAGACAGAGACAGAGACAGAGACGGAGACAAAGACCGAGACAGACGCAGAGACTGAGGCAGAGACAGAGACAGAGACAGTGACGGAGACAGAGACAGAGACAGAGACAGAGACATAGATAGAGACGCAGACGGAGATAGGGGCAGAGACAGAGCCAGGGACAGAGACAGATACAGAGACAGAGAGAGAGACGGAGACAAAGACAGAGGAAGAGACAGCAACAGAGGCAGTGACAGAAACAGAGACAGAGACAGATACGGGGACAGAGACAGAGGCAGAGACAGAGACAGAGACAGAGACAGAGACGGAGACAGAGACAGGGACTAAGACAGAGACAGAGACAGCGGCAGAGACAGAGACGGCGACAGAGACAGAGACGGAGACGGAGATAGAGGCAGAGACAGAGACAGAGACGGCGACAGAGACAGAGACGGAGACGGAGACGGAGATAGAGGCAGATACAGAGACAGAGACGGAGACAGAGGCAGAGACAGAGACAGAGACAGAGACAGTGACAGAGACAGAGACAGAGGCAGAGACAGAGACAGAGACATAGACAGAGACAGAGATAGAGACGGAGACAAAGACCGAGACAGAGACAGAGACGGAGACAGAGGCAGAGAGAGAACCAGGGACAGAGACGGAGACAGGGACAGTGGGAGAGACAGCGACAGAGACAGAGACAGAGACAAAGGCAGAGGCAGAGGCAGAGACAGAGACAGAGACAGAGACAGTGACAGAGACAGAGACAGAGACAGAGACAGAGACAGAGACAGAGACAGAGACATAGACAGAGACAGAGATAGAGACGGAGACAAAGACCGAGACAGAGACAGAGACGGAGACAGAGGCAGAGACAGAACCAGGGACAGAGACGGAGACAGGGACAGAGGGAGAGACAGCGACAGAGACAGAGACAGAGACAGAGGCAGAGGCAGAGGCAGAGACAGAGACAGAGACAGAGACAGAGACAGAGACAGGGACAGAGACAGAGACAGAGACAGAGACAGAGACAGAGACAGAGACGGAGACAAAGACAGAGACAGAGACGGAGACAAAGAACGAGACAGAGACAGAGACGGAGGCAGACGCAGAGACAGAGACAGAGACAGAGACAGAGACATAGATAGAGACGCAGACGGTGATAGGGGCAGAGACAGAGCCACGGACAGAGACAGATACAGAGACAGAGACAGAGACGGAGACAAAGACAGTGGAAGAGACAGTAACAGAGGCAGAGACAGAAACAGAGACAGATACAGATACGGGGACAGAGACAGAGGCAGAGACAGAGACAGAGACAGAGACAGAGACGGAGACAGAGACAGAGACAGGGACTGAGACAGAGACAGAGACAGCGGCAGAGACAGAGACGGCGACAGAGACAGAGACGGAGACGGAGACGGAGATAGAGGCAGAGACAGAGACAGAGACGGAGACAGAGGCAGAGACAGAGACAGAGACAGAGACAGTGACAGAGACAGAGACAGAGACAGAGACAGAGACAGAGACATAGACAGAGACAGAGATAGAGACGGAGACAAAGACCGAGACAGAGACAGAGACGGAGACAGAGGCAGAGACAGAACCAGGGACAGAGACGGAGACAGGGACAGAGGGAGAGGCAGCGACAGAGACAGAGACAGAGACAAAGGCAGAGGCAGAGGCAGAGACAGAGACAGAGACAGAGACAGAGTCAGAGACAGAGACGGAGACAAAGACCGAGACAGACGCAGAGACTGAGACAGAGGCAGAGACAGAGACAGAGACAGAGACAGAGACAGTGACAGAGACAAAGACAGAGACAGAGACAGAGACGGAGACGGAGATAGAGGCAGAGACAGAGACAGAGACGGAGACAGAGGCAGAGACAGAGCCAGGGACAGAGACAGAAACAGAGACAGAGACAGAGACGGAGACAGTGACAGAGACAGAGACAGAGACGGAGACAAACACCGAGACAGACGCAGAGACTGAGACAGAGGCAGAGACAGAGACAGAGACAGAGACAGAGACAGTGACAGAGACAGAGACAGAGACAGAGACAGAGACAGAGACATAGACAGAGACAGAGATAGAGACGGAGACAAAGACCGAGACAGAGACAGAGACGGAGACAGAGGCAGAGACAGAACCAGGGACAGAGACGGAGACAGAGGCAGAGACAGAACCAGGGACAGAGACAGAGACAGAGACAGGGACAGAGACAGAGACAGAGACAGAGAAAGAGACAGAGACAGAGACAGAGACAGAGACAGAGATAGAGACAGAGAGAGAGACAGTGACAGAGACAGATACAGAGACAGAGACAGAGACGGAGACAGTGACAGAGGCAGAGACAGAGACAGAGACAGAGACGGAGACAAAGACCGAGACAGACGCAGAGACTGAGGCAGAGGCAGAGACAGAGACAGAGACAGAGACGGAGACAGAGGCAGAGACAGAACCAGGGACAGAGACAGAGACAGAGACAGGGACAGAGACAGAGACAGAGACAGAGACAGAGACAGAGACGGAGACAGTGACAGAGGCAGAGACAGAGACAGAGACAGAGACGGAGACAAAGACCGAGACAGACGCAGAGACTGAGGCAGAGGCAGAGACATAGACAGAGACAGAGACAGAGACAGGGACAGAGTCAGAGACTGAGACAGAGGCAGAGACAGAGACAGAGACAGAGACAGAGACAGTGACGGAGACAGAGACAGAGACAGAGACAGAGACAGAGACAGAGACATAGACAGAGACAGAGATAGAGACGGAGACAGAGGCAGAGACAGAGACAGAGACAGAGACAGAGACAGAGACAGAGACAGAGACAGAGACAGAGACGGAGACGGAGATAGAGGCAGAGACAGAGACAGGGACAGAGACAGATACAGAGACAGAGACAGAGACGGAGACAGTGACAGAGACAGAGACAGAGACAGAGACAGAGACAGAGACAGAGACAGAGACAGAGACAGAGACAGAGACAGAGACAGAGACAGAGGCAGAGACAGAGCCAGGGACAGAGACAGAGACAGAGACAGAGACAGAGACAGAGACAGAGACGGAGTCGGAGATAGAGGCAGAGGCAGAGACAGAGCCAGGGACAGAGACAGATACAGAGACAGACGCAGAGGCAGAGGCAGAGACAGAGACAGAGACAGAGACGAAGACAAACACCGAGACAGACGCAGAGACTGAGACAGAGGCAGAGACAGAGACAGAGACAGAGACAGAGACAGAGACAGAGACAGAGACAGTGACAGAGACAGAGACAGAGACAGAGACAGAGACAGAGACAGAGACGGAGACAAACACCGAGACAGACGCAGAGACTGAGACAGAGGCAGAGACAGAGACAGAGACAGAGACAGTGACAGAGACGGTGACGGAGACAGAGACAGAGACAGAGACAGAGACATAGACAGAGACAGAGATAGAGACGGAGACAAAGACCGAGACAGAGACAGAGACGGAGACAGAGGCAGAGACAGAACCAGGGACAGAGACGGAGACAGGGACAGAGGGAGAGACAGCGACAGAGACTGAGACAGAGGCAGAGACAGAGACAGAGACAGAGACAGAGACAGAGACTGTGACAGAGACAAAGACAGAGACAGAGACAGAGCCAGGGACAGAGACAGATACAGAGACAGACGCAGAGGCAGAGGCAGAGACAGAGACAGAGACAGAGACAGAGACAGAGACAGAGACATAGATAGAGACGCAGACGGAGATAGGGGCAGAGACAGAGCCAGGGACAGAGACAGATACAGAGACAGAGAGAGAGACGGAGACAAAGACAGAGGAAGAGACAGCAACAGAGGCAGTGACAGAAACAGAGACAGAGACAGATACGGGGACACAGACAGAGGCAGAGACAGAGACAGAGACAGAGACAGAGACGGAGACAGAGACAGGGACTAAGACAGAGACAGAGACAGCGGCAGAGACAGAGACGGCGACAGAGACAGAGACGGAGACGGAGATAGAGGCAGAGACAGAGACAGAGACGGCGACAGAGACAGAGACGGAGACGGAGACGGAGATAGAGGCAGATACAGAGACAGAGACGGAGACAGAGGCAGAGACAGAGACAGAGACAGAGACAGTGACAGAGACAGAGACAGAGGCAGAGACAGAGACAGAGACATAGACAGAGACAGAGATAGAGACGGAGACAAAGACCGAGACAGAGACAGAGACGGAGACAGAGGCAGACAGAGAACCAGGGACAGAGACGGAGACAGGGACAGAGGGAGAGACAGCGACAGAGACAGAGACAGAGACAAAGGCAGAGGCAGAGGCAGAGACAGAGACAGAGACAGAGACAGTGACAGAGACAGAGACAGAGACAGAGACATAGACAGAGACAGAGATAGAGACGGAGACAAAGACCGAGACAGAGACAGAGACGGAGACAGAGGCAGAGACAGAACCAGGGACAGAGACGGAGACAGGGACAGACGGAGAGACAGCGACAGAGACAGAGACAGAGACAGAGGCAGAGGCAGAGGCAGAGACAGAGACAGAGACAGAGACAGAGACAGGGACAGAGACAGATACAGAGACAGAGACAGAGACGGAGACAAAGACAGTGGAAGAGACAGTAACAGAGGCAGAGACAGAAACAGAGACAGAGACAGATACGGGGACAGAG
This sequence comes from Megachile willughbiella, assembly GCA_945859595.2. NCBI lineage: Eukaryota > Metazoa > Arthropoda > Insecta > Hymenoptera > Megachilidae > Megachile > Megachile willughbiella. Next base: position 981,244 of record CAMAOD020000301.1, read on the forward strand.
ACAGAGGCAGAGACAGAGACAGAGACAGAGACAGAGACGGAGACAGAGACAGAGACAGGGACTGAGACAGAGACAGAGACAGCGGCAGAGACAGAGACGGCGACAGAGACAGAGACGGAGACGGAGACGGAGATAGAGGCAGAGACAGAGACAGAGACGGAGACAGAGGCAGAGACAGAGACAGAGACAGAGACAGTGACAGAGACAGAGACAGAGACAGAGACAGAGACAGAGACATAGACAGAGACAGAGATAGAGACGGAGACAAAGACCGAGACAGAGACAGAGACGGAGACAGAGGCAGAGACAGAACCAGGGACAGAGACGGAGACAGGGACAGAGGGAGAGACAGCGACAGAGACAGAGCCAGAGACAAAGGCAGAGGCAGAGGCAGAGACAGAGACAGAGACAGAGACAGAGACAGAGTCAGAGACAGAGACGGAGACAAAGACCGAGACAGACGCAGAGACTGAGACAGAGGCAGAGACAGAGACAGAGACAGAGACAGAGACAGTGACAGAGACAAAGACAGAGACAGAGACAGAGACGGAGACGGAGATAGAGGCAGAGACAGAGACAGAGACGGAGACAGAGGCAGAGACAGAGCCAGGGACAGAGACAGAAACAGAGACAGAGACAGAGACGGAGACAGTGACAGAGACAGAGACAGAGACGGAGACAAACACCGAGACAGACGCAGAGACTGAGACAGAGGCAGAGACAGAGACAGAGACAGAGACAGTGACAGAGACAGAGACAGAGACAGAGACAGAGACAGAGACATAGACAGAGACAGAGATAGAGACGGAGACAAAGACCGAGACAGAGACAGAGACGGAGACAGAGGCAGAGACAGAACCAGGGACAGAGACGGAGACAGAGGCAGAGACAGAACCAGGGACAGAGACAGAGACAGAGACAGGGACAGAGACAGAGACAGAGACAGAGAAAGAGACAGAGGCAGAGACAGAGACAGAGACAGAGATAGAGACAGAGACAGAGACAGTGACAGAGACAGATACAGAGACAGAGACAGAGACGGAGACAGTGACAGAGGCAGAGACAGAGACAGAGACAGAGACGGAGACAAAGACCGAGACAGACGCAGAGACTGAGGCAGAGGCAGAGACAGAGACAGAGACAGAGACGGAGACAGAGGCAGAGACAGAACCAGGGACAGAGACAGAGACAGAGACAGGGACAGAGACAGAGACAGAGACAGAGACAGAGACAGAGACGGAGACAGTGACAGAGGCAGAGACAGAGACAGAGACAGAGACGGAGACAAAGACCGAGACAGACGCAGAGACTGAGGCAGAGGCAGAGACATAGACAGAGACAGAGACAGAGACAGGGACAGAGTCAGAGACTGAGACAGAGGCAGAGACAGAGACAGAGACAGAGACAGAGACAGTGACGGAGACAGAGACAGAGACAGAGACAGAGACAGAGACAGAGACATAGACAGAGACAGAGATAGAGACGGAGACAGAGGCAGAGACAGAGACAGAGACAGAGACAGAGACAGAGACAGAGACAGAGACAGAGACAGAGACGGAGACGGAGATAGAGGCAGAGACAGAGACAGGGACAGAGACAGATACAGAGACAGAGACAGAGACGGAGACAGTGACAGAGACAGAGACAGAGACAGAGACAGAGACAGAGACAGAGGCAGAGACAGAGCCAGGGACAGAGACAGAGACAGAGACAGAGACAGAGACGGAGTCGGAGATAGAGGCAGAGACAGAGCCAGGGACAGAGACAGATACAGAGACAGACGCAGAGGCAGAGGCAGAGACTGAGACAGAGACAGAGACGGAGACAAACACCGAGACAGACGCAGAGACTGAGACAGAGGCAGAGACAGAGACAGAGACAGAGACAGAGACAGAGACAGTGACAGAGACAGAGACAGAGACAGAGACAGAGACAGAGACAGAGACAGAGATAGAGACGGAGACAAAGACCGAGACAGAGACAGAGACGGAGACAGAGGCAGAGACAGAACCAGGGACAGAGACGGAGACAGAGGCAGGGACAGAACCAGGGACAGAGACATAGACAGAGACAGGGACAGAGACAGAGACAGAGACAGAGAAAGAGACAGAGACAGAGACAGAGACAGAGACAGAGACAGAGATAGAGACAGAGACAGAGACAGTGACAGAGACAGATACAGAGACAGAGACAGAGACGGAGACAGTGACAGAGGCAGAGACAGAGACAGAGACAGAGACGGAGACAAAGACCGAGACAGACGCAGAGACTGAGGCAGAGGCAGAGACAGAGACAGAGACAGAGACGGAGACAGAGGCAGAGACAGAACCAGGGACAGAGACAGAGACAGAGACAGGGACAGAGACAGAGACAGAGACGGAGACAGAGACAGAGACGGAGACAGTGACAGAGGCAGAGACAGAGACAGAGACAGAGACGGAGACAAAGACCGAGACAGACGCAGAGACTGAGGCAGAGGCAGAGACATAGACAGAGACAGAGACAGAGACAGGGACAGAGTCAGAGACTGAGACAGAGGCAGAGACAGAGACAGAGACAGAGACAGAGACAGTGACGGAGACAGAGACAGAGACAGAGACAGAGACATAGATAGAGACGCAGACGGAGATAGGGGCAGAGACAGAGCCAGGGACAGAGACAGATACAGAGACAGAGAGAGAGACGGAGACAAAGACAGAGGAAGAGACAGCAACAGAGGCAGTGACAGAAACAGAGACAGAGACAGATACGGGGACAGAGACAGAGGCAGAGACAGAGACAGAGACAGAGACAGAGACGGAGACAGAGACAGGGACTAAGACAGAGACAGAGACAGCGGCAGAGACAGAGACGGCGACAGAGACAGAGACGGAGACGGAGATAGAGGCAGAGACAGAGACAGAGACGGCGACAGAGACAGAGACGGAGACGGAGACGGAGATAGAGGCAGATACAGAGACAGAGACGGAGACAGAGGCAGAGACAGAGACAGAGACAGAGACAGTGACAGAGACAGAGACAGAGGCAGAGACAGAGACAGAGACATAGACAGAGACAGAGATAGAGACGGAGACAAAGACCGAGACAGAGACAGAGACGGAGACAGAGGCAGAGAGAGAACCAGGGACAGAGACGGAGACAGGGACAGTGGGAGAGACAGCGACAGAGACAGAGACAGAGACAAAGGCAGAGGCAGAGGCAGAGACAGAGACAGAGACAGAGACAGTGACAGAGACAGAGACAGAGACAGAGACAGAGACAGAGACAGAGACAGAGACATAGACAGAGACAGAGATAGAGACGGAGACAAAGACCGAGACAGAGACAGAGACGGAGACAGAGGCAGAGACAGAACCAGGGACAGAGACGGAGACAGGGACAGAGGGAGAGACAGCGACAGAGACAGAGACAGAGACAGAGGCAGAGGCAGAGGCAGAGACAGAGACAGAGACAGAGACAGAGACAGGGACAGAGACAGAGACAGAGACAGAGACAGAGACAGAGACAGAGACGGAGACAAAGACAGAGACAGAGACGGAGACAAAGAACGAGACAGAGACAGAGACGGAGGCAGACGCAGAGACAGAGACAGAGACAGAGACAGAGACATAGATAGAGATGCAGACGGTGATAGGGGCAGAGACAGAGCCACGGACAGAGACAGATACAGAGACAGAGACAGAGACGGAGACAAAGACAGTGGAAGAGACAGTAACAGAGGCAGAGACAGAAACAGAGACAGAGACAGATACGGGGACAGAGACAGAGGCAGAGACAGAGACAGAGACAGAGACAGAGACGGAGACAGAGACAGAGACAGGGACTGAGACAGAGACAGAGACAGCGGCAGAGACAGAGACGGCGACAGAGACAGAGACGGAGACGGAGACGGAGATAGAGGCAGAGACAGAGACAGAGACGGAGACAGAGGCAGAGACAGAGACAGAGACAGTGACAGAGACAGAGACAGAGACAGAGACAGAGACAGAGACGGAGACAAAGACCGAGACAGACGCAGAGACTGAGACAGAGGCAGAGACAGAGACAGAGACAGAGACAGAGACAGAGACAGAGACAGAAACAGAGACAGAGACAGAGACAGAGACAGAGACAGAGACAGAGACAGAGACAGAGACAGAGACAGAGACAGAGACAGAGACAGAGACAGAGACGGAGACGGAGACGGAGATAGAGGCAGAGACAGAACCAGGGACAGAGACGGAGACAGGGACAGAGGGAGAGGCAGCGACAGAGACAGAGACAGAGACAAAGGCAGAGGCAGAGGCAGAGACAGAGACAGAGACAGAGACAGAGTCAGAGACAGAGACGGAGACAAAGACCGAGACAGACGCAGAGACTGAGACAGAGACAGAGACAGAGACAGAGACAGAGACAGAAACAGAGACAGAGACAGAGACAGAGACAGAGACAGAGACAGAGACAGAGATAGAGGCAGAGACAGAGACAGAGACGGAGACAGAGGCAGAGACAGAGCCAGGGACAGAGACAGAAACAGAGACAGAGACAGAGACGGAGACAGTGACAGAGACAGAGACAGAGACGGAGACAAACACCGAGACAGACGCAGAGACTGAGACAGAGGCAGAGACAGAGACAGAGACAGAGACAGTGACAGAGACAGAGACAGAGACAGAGACAGAGACAGAGACATAGACAGAGACAGAGATAGAGACGGAGACAAAGACCGAGACAGAGACAGAGACGGAGACAGAGGCAGAGACAGAACCAGGGACAGAGACGGAGACAGGGACAGAGGGAGAGACAGCGACAGAGACAGAGACAGAGACAGAGGCAGAGGCAGAGGCAGAGACAGAGACAGAGACAGAGACAGAGACAGGGACAGAGACAGAGACAGAGACAGAGACAGAGACAGAGACAGAGACGGAGACAAAGACAGAGACAGAGACGGAGACAAAGAACGAGACAGAGACAGAGACGGAGACAGACGCAGAGACAGAGACAGAGACAGAGACAGAGACAGAGACAGAGACAGAGACAGAGACAGAGGCAAAGACAGAGACGGAGACGGAGATAAAGACCGAGACAGAGGCAGAGATGGAGACAGAGGCAGAGACAGAGCCAGGGACAGAGACGGAGACAGAGACAGAGGGAGAGACAGCGACAGAGACAGAGACAGAGACAGAGGCAGAGACAGAGACAGAGACAGAGACAGAGACAGAGACAGAGACAGAGACAGAAACAGAGACAGAGACAGAGACAGAGACAGAGACAGAGACAGAGACAGAGACAGAGACAGAGACAGAGACAGAGACAGAGACAGAGACAGAGACGGAGACGGAGACGGAGATAGAGGCAGAGACAGAGCCAGGGACAGAGACAGATACAGTGACAGAGACAGAGACGGAGACAGTGACAGAGACAGAGATAGAGACAGAGACAGAGACGGAGACAAAGACCGAGACAGACGCAGAGACTGAGGCAGAGGCAGAGACAGAGACAGAGACAGAGACAGAGACAGAGACAGAGACAGAGACAGAGACAGAGACAGAGACAGAGACAGAGACAGAGACAGAGACAGAGACAGAGAAAGAGACAGAGACAGAGACAGAGACAGAGACAGAGATAGAGACAGAGACAGAGACAGTGACAGAGACAGATACAGAGACAGAGACAGAGACGGAGACAGTGACAGAGGCAGAGACAGAGACAGAGACAGAGACGGAGACAAAGACCGAGACAGACGCAGAGACTGAGGCAGAGGCAGAGACAGAGACAGAGACAGAGACGGAGACAGAGGCAGAGACAGAACCAGGGACAGAGACAGAGACAGAGACAGGGACAGCGACAGAGACAGAGACAGAGACAGAGACGGAGACAGTGACAGAGGCAGAGACAGAGACAGAGACAGAGACGGAGACAAAGACCGAGACAGACGCAGAGACTGAGGCAGAGGCAGAGACAGAGACAGAGACAGAGACGGAGACAGAGGCAGAGACAGAACCAGGGACAGAGACAGAGACAGAGACAGGGACAGAGACAGAGACAGCGACAGAGACAGAGACAGAGACAAAGGCAGAGGCAGAGGCAGAGACAGAGACAGAGACAGAGATAGAGACAGAGACAGAGACAGAGACAGAGACAGAGACAGAGACAGAGACAGAGATAGAGACAGAGACAGAGACAGAGACAGAGACAGAGACAGAGACAGAGACAGAGACAGAGGCAGAGGCAGAGGCAGAGACAGAGACAGAGACAGAGACAGAGACTGAGACAGAGACAGAGACAGAGACAGAGACAGGGACAGAGACAGAGACAGAGGCAGAGACAGAGCCAGGGGCAGAGACAGATACAGAGACAGAGACAGAGACGGAGACAGTGACAGAGACAGAGACAGAGACAGAGACAGAGACGGAGACAAAGACCGAGACAGACGCAGAGACTGAGACAGAGGCAGAGACAGAGACAGAGACAGAGACAGAGACACTGACAGAGACAGAGACAGAGACAGAGACATAGATAGAGACGCAGACGGAGATAGGGGCAGAGACAGAGCCAGGGACAGAGACAGATACGGAGACAGAGACAGAGACGGAGACAAAGACAGAGGAAGAGACAGCAACAGAGCCAGAGACAGAAACAGAGACAGAGACAGATACGGGGACAGAGACAGAGACGGAGACGGAGACGGAGATAGAGGCAGAGACAGAGACAGAGACGGAGACAGAGGCAGAGACAGAGACAGAGACAGAGACAGTGACAGAGACAGAGCCAGAGGCAGAGACAGAGACAGAGACAAAGACAGAGACAGAGATAGAGACGGAGACAAAGACCGAGACAGAGACAGAGACGGAGACAGAGGCAGAGACAGAACCAGGGACAGAGACGGAGACAGGGACAGAGGGAGAGACAGCGACAGAGACAGAGACAGAGACAAAGGCAGAGGCAGAGGCAGAGACAGAGACAGAGACAGAGACAGAGACAGAGTCAGAGACAGAGACGGAGACAAAGACCGAGACAGACGCAGAGACTGAGACAGAGGCAGAGACAGAGACAGAGACAGAGACAGAGACAGAGACAGTGACAGAGACAAAGACAGAGACAGAGACAGAGACGGAGACGGAGATAGAGGCAGAGACAGAGCCAGGGACAGAGACAGATACAGAGACAGACGCAGAGACAGAGACGGCGACAGAGACAGAGACGGAGACGGAGATAGAGGCAGAGACAGAGACAGAGACGGAGACAGAGGCACAGACAGAGCCAGGGACAGAGACAGAAACAGAGACAGAGACAGAGACGGAGACAGTGACAGAGACAGAGACAGAGACAGAGACAGAGACAGAGACAGAGACAGAGACAGAGACAGAGACAGAGACAGAGACAGAGACGGAGACAAACACCGAGACAGACGCAGAGACTGAGACAGAGGCAGAGACAGAGACAGGGACAGAGACAGAGACAGAGACAGAGATATAGATAGAGACGCAGACGGAGATAGGGGCAGAGACAGAGCCAGGGACAGAGACAGATACAGAGACAGAGACAGAGACGGAGACAAAGACAGTGGAAGAGACAGCAACAGAGGCAGAGACAGAAACAGAGACAGAGACAGATACGGGGACAGAGACAGAGGCAGAGACAGAGACAGAGACAGAGGCAGAGACGGAGACAGAGACAGGGACTGAGACAGAGACAGAGACAGCGGCAGAGACCGAGACGGCGACAGAGACAGAGACGGAGACGGAGACGGAGATAGAGGCAGAGACAGAGACAGAGACAGAGACGGAGACGGAGATAGAGGCAGAGACAGAGACAGGGACAGAGACAGATACAGAGACAGAGACAGAGACGGAGACAGTGACAGAGACAGAGACAGAGACAGAGACAGAGACAGATACGGAGACAAAGACCGAGACAGACGCAGAGACAGAGGCAGAGGCAGAGGCAGAGACAGAGCCAGGGACAGAGACAGAGACAGAGACAGAGACAGAGACGGAGACGGAGATAGAGGCAGAGACAGAGCCAGGGACAGAGACAGCTACAGAGACAGACGCAGAGGCAGAGGCAGAGACAGAGACAGAGACAGAGACAGAGACAGAGACAGAGACAGAGACAGAGACAGAGACAGAGACAGAGACAGAGACGGAGACAGAGGCAGAGACAGAGCCAGGGACAGAGACAGATACAGAGACAGAGGCAGAGGCAGAGGCAGAGACAGAGACAGGGACAGAGACGGAGACAAAGACCGAGACAGAGACAGAGACAGAGACAGAGACAGAGACGGCAGAGGCAGAGACAGAGCCAGGGACAGAGACAGATACAGAGACAGAGACAGAGACAGAGACGGAGACAGTGACAGAGACAGAGACAGAGACAGAGACAGAGACAGAGACAGAGACAGAGACGGAGACAAACACCGAGACAGACGCAGAGACTGAGACAGAGGCAGAGACAGAGACAGAGACAGAGACAGTGACAAAGACAGAGACAGAGACAGAGACAGAGACAGAGACATAGAGAGAGACAGAGATAGAGACGGAGACAAAGACCGAGACAGAGACAGAGACGGAGATAGAGGCAGAGACAGAACCAGGGACAGAGACGGAGACAGGGACAGAGGGAGAGACAGCGACAGAGACAGAGAGAGAGACAGAGGCAGAGGCAGAGGCAGAGACAGAGACAGAGACAGAGACAGAGACAGAGACAGAGACAGAGACAGAGACAGAGACAGAGACAGAGACAGAGACGGAGACGGAGACGGAGATAGAGGCAGAGACAGAGACAGAGACAGAGACGGAGACGGAGATAGAGGCAGAGACAGAGACAGGGACAGAGACAGATACAGAGACAGAGACAGAGACGGAGACAGTGACAGAGACAGAGACAGAGACAGAGACAGAGACAGATACGGAGACAAAGACCGAGACAGACGCAGAGACAGAGGCAGAGGCAGAGGCAGAGACAGAGCCAGGGACAGAGACAGAGACAGAGACAGAGACAGAGACGGAGACGGAGATAGAGGCAGAGACAGAGCCAGGGACAGAGACAGCTACAGAGACAGACGCAGAGGCAGAGGCAGAGACAGAGACAGAGACAGAGACAGAGACAGAGACAGAGACAGAGACAGAGACAGAGACAGAGACAGAGACAGAGACGGAGACAGAGGCAGAGACAGAGCCAGGGACAGAGACAGATACAGAGACAGAGGCAGAGGCAGAGGCAGAGACAGAGACAGGGACAGAGACGGAGACAAAGACCGAGACAGAGACAGAGACAGAGACAGAGACAGAGACGGCAGAGGCAGAGACAGAGCCAGGGACAGAGACAGATACAGAGACAGAGACAGAGACAGAGACGGAGACAGTGACAGAGACAGAGACAGAGACAGAGACAGAGACAGAGACAGAGACAGAGACGGAGACAAACACCGAGACAGACGCAGAGACTGAGACAGAGGCAGAGACAGAGACAGAGACAGAGACAGTGACAAAGACAGAGACAGAGACAGAGACAGAGACAGAGACATAGAGAGAGACAGAGATAGAGACGGAGACAAAGACCGAGACAGAGACAGAGACGGAGATAGAGGCAGAGACAGAACCAGGGACAGAGACGGAGACAGGGACAGAGGGAGAGACAGCGACAGAGACAGAGAGAGAGACAGAGGCAGAGGCAGAGGCAGAGACAGAGACAGAGACAGAGACAGAGACAGAGACAGAGACAGAGACAGAGACAGAGACAGAGACAGAGACAGAGACAGAGACATCGACAGAGACAGAGACAGAGACAGAGACAGAGACAGAGACAGAGACAGAGACGGAGACAGAGGCAGAGACAGAGCCAGGGACAGAGACAGATACAGAGACAGAGGCAGAGACAGAGACAGAGACAGAGACAGAGACAGAGACAGAGACGGAGACGGAGATAGAGGCAGAGACAGAGCCAGGGACAGAGACAGATACAGAGACAGAGACGGAGACAGAGGCAGAGACAGAGCCAGGGACAGAGACACATACAGAGACAGAGGCAGAGGCAGAGGCAGAGACAGAGACAGAGACAGAGACGGAGACAAAGACCGAGACAGAGACAGAGACAGAGACAGAGACAGAGACAGAGACAGAGACAGAGACGGAGACAAAGACAGAGACAGAGACGGAGACAAAGAAAGAGACAGAGAGAGAGACGGAGACAGAGGCAGAGACAGAGACAGAGACAGAGACAGAGACAGAGACAGAGACAGAGACAGAGACAGAGACGGAGACGGAGATAGAGGCAGAGACAGAGCCAGGGACAAGGACAGATACAGAGACAGAGACAGAGACGGAGACAGTGACAGAGACAGAGACAGAGACAGAGACAGAGGCGTAGGCAAAGACCGAGACAGACGCAGAGACTGAGGCAGAGGCAGAGACAGAGACAGAGACAGAGACAGAGACAGAGACAGAGACAGTGACAGAGACAGAGACAGAGACAGAGACGGAGACGGAGATAGAGGCAGAGGCAGATATAGAGACAGAGACAGAGACAGAGACAGAGACAGAGACAGAGACAGAGACGGAGATAAAGACCGAGACAGAGACAGAGATGGAGACAGAGGCAGAGACAGAGCCAGGGACAGAGACGGAGACCGAGACAGAGGGAGAGACAGCGACAGAGACAGAGACAGAGACAGAGGCAGAGACAGAGACAGAGACAGAGGCAGAGACAGAGACAGAGACAGAGACAGGGACAGAGACAGAGATAGAGACAGAGACAGAGACAGAGACAGAGACAGAGACAGAGACAGAGACAGAGACAGAGACAGAGGCAGAGGCAGAGGCAGAGACAGAGACAGAGACAGAGACAGAGACTGAGACAGAGACAGAGACAGAGACAGAGACAGGGACAGAGACAGAGACAGAGGCAGAGACAGAGCCAGGGGCAGAGACAGATACAGAGACAGAGACAGAGACGGAGACAGTGACAGAGACAGAGACAGAGACAGAGACACTGACAGAGACGGAGACAAAGACCGAGACAGACGCAGAGACTGAGACAGAGGCAGAGACAGAGACAGAGACAGAGACAGAGACACTGACAGAGACAGAGACAGAGACAGAGACATAGATAGAGACGCAGACGGAGATAGGGGCAGAGACAGAGCCAGGGACAGAGACAGATGCAGAGACAGAGACAGAGACGGAGACAAAGACAGAGGAAGAGACAGCAACAGAGGCAGAGACAGAAACAGAGACAGAGACAGATACGGGGACAGAGACAGAGGCAGAGACAGAGACAGAGACAGAGACAGGGACGGAGACAGAGACACGGACTGAGACAGAGACAGAGACAGCGGCAGAGACAGAGACGGCGACAGAGACAGAGACGGAGACGGAGATAGAGGCAGAGACAGAGACGGAGACGGAGACAGAGGCAGAGACAGAGCCAGGGACAGAGACAGATACAGAGACAGAGACAGAGACGGTGACAGTGACAGAGACAGAGACAGAGACAGAGACAGAGACGGTGACAGAGACAGAGACAGAGACAGAGACAGAGACAGAGACAGGCACAGAGACAGAGACAGAGACAGAGACAGAGACGGAGAAAGAGGCAGAGACAGAGCCAGGGACAGAGACAGATACAGAGACAGAGGCAGAGACAGAGACAGAGACAGAGACAGAGACAGAGACGGAGACGGAGATAGAGGCAGAGACAGAGCCAGGGACAGAGACAGATACAGAGACAGAGACGGAGACAGAGGCAGAGACAGAGCCAGGGACAGAGACACATACAGAGACAGAGGCAGAGGCAGAGGCAGAGACAGAGACAGAGACAGAGACAGAGACGGAGACAAAGACCGAGACAGAGACAGAGACAGAGACAGAGACAGAGACAGAGACAGAGACAGAGACAGAGACGGAGACAAAGACCGAGACAGAGACGGAGACAAAGAAAGAGACAGAGACAGAGACGGAGACAGAGGCAGAGACAGAGACAGAGACAGAGACAGAGACAGAGACAGAGACAGAGACAGAGACAGAGACAGAGACAGAGACAGAGACGGAGACGGAGACAGACGCAGAGACTGAGGCAGAGGCAGAGACAGAGACAGAGACGGAGACAGAGACAGAGACAGTGACAGAGACAGAGACAGAGACAGAGACGGAGACAAAGACAGAGACAGAGACGGAGACAAAGAAAGAGACAGAGACAGAGACGGAGACAGAGGCAGAGACAGAGACAGAGACAGAGACAGAGACAGAGACAGAGACAGAGACAGAGACAGAGCCAGAGACAGAGACAGAGACAGAGACAGAGACAGAGACAGAGACGGAGACGGAGACAGACGCAGAGACTGAGGCAGAGGCAGAGACAGAGACAGAGACAGAGACAGAGACAGAGACAGTGACAGAGACAGAGACAGAGACAGAGACGGAGACGGAGATAGAGGCAGAGGCAGATATAGAGACAGAGACAGAGACAGAGACAGAGACAGAGACAGAGACAGAGACAGAGACAGAGACGGAGATAAAGACCGAGGCAGAGACAGAGATGGAGACAGAGGCAGAGACAGAGCCAGGGACAGAGACGGAGACCGAGACAGAGGGAGAGACAGCGACAGAGACAGAGACAGAGACAGAGGCAGAGATAGAGACAGAGACACAGACAGAGACAGAGACAGAGACAGAGACAGAGACAGAGACAGAGACAGAGACAGAGACAGAGACAGAGACAGAGACAGAGACAGAGACAGAGACAGAGATAGAGACAGAGACAGAGACAGAGACAGAGACAGAGACAGAGACAGAGACGGAGACGGAGATAGAGGCAGAGACAGAGCCAGGGACAGAGACAGATACAGAGACAGACGCAGAGGCAGAGGCAGAGACAGCGACAGAGACAGAGACAGAGACAGAGACAGAGACAGAGACAGAGACAGAGACAGAGACAGAGACGGAGACAGAGGCAGAGGCAGAGACAGAGACAGGGACAGAGACGGAGACAAAGACCGAGACAGAGACAGAGACAGAGACAGAGACAGAGACGGCAGAGGCAGAGACAGAGCCAGGGACAGAGACAGATACAGAGACAGAGACAGAGACGGAGACAGTGACAGAGACAGAGACAGAGACAGAGACAGAGACGGTGACAGAGACAGAGACAGAGACAGAGACAGAGACAGAGACAGAGACAGAGACAGATACGGGGACAGAGACAGAGGCAGAGACAGAGACAGAGACAGAGACAGAGACGGAGACAGAGACAGGGACTGAGACAGAGACAGAGACAGCGGCAGAGACAGAGACGGCGACAGAGACAGAGACGGAGACGGAGACGGAGATAGAGGCAGAGACAGAGACAGAGACGGAGACAGAGGCAGAGACAGAAACAGAGACAGAGACAGTGACAGAGACAGAGACAGAGACAGAGACAGAGACAGAGACAGAGACAGAGACATAGACAGAGACAGAGATAGAGACGGAGACAAAGACCGAGACAGAGACAGAGACGGAGACAGAGGCAGAGACAGAACCAGGGACAGAGACGGAGACAGGGACAGAGGGAGAGACAGCGACAGAGATAGAGACAGAGACAAAGGCAGAGGCAGAGGCAGAGACAGAGACAGAGACAGAGACAGAGTCAGAGACAGAGACGGAGACAAAGACCGAGACAGACGCAGAGACTGAGACAGAGGCAGAGACAGAGACAGAGACAGAGACAGAGACAGTGACAGAGACAAAGACAGAGACAGAGACAGAGACGGAGACGGAGATAGAGGCAGAGACAGAGACAGAGACGGAGACAGAGGCAGAGACAGAGCCAGGGACAGAGACAGAAACAGAGATAGAGACAGAGACGGTGACAGTGACAGAGACAGAGACAGAGACGGAGACAAACACCGAGACAGACGCAGAGACTGAGACAGAGGCAGAGACAGAGACAGAGACAGAGACAGTGACAGAGACAGAGATAGAGACAGAGACAGAGACAGAGACAGAGACATAGACAGAGACAGAGATAGAGACAGCGACAGAGACAGAGACAGAGACAGACGCAGAGGCAGAGGCAGAGACAGAGACAGAGACAGAGACAGAGACAGAGACATAGATACAGACGCAGACGGAGATAGGGGCAGAGACAGAGCCAGGGACAGAGACAGATACAGAGACAGAGAGAGAGACGGAGACAAAGACAGAGGAAGAGACAGCAACAGAGGCAGAGACAGAAACAGAGACAGAGACAGATACGGGGACAGAGACAGAGGCAGAGACAGAGACAGAGACAGAGACAGAGACGGAGACAGAGACAGGGACTAAGACAGAGACAGAGACAGCGGCAGAGACAGAGACAGCGACAGAGACAGAGACGGAGACGGAGATAGAGGCAGAGACAGAGACAGAGACGGCGACAGAGACAGAGACGGAGACGGAGACGGAGATAGAGGCTGAGACAGAGACAGAGACGGAGACAGAGGCAGAGACAGAGACAGAGACAGAGACAGTGACAGAGACAGAGACAGAGGCAGAGACAGAGACAGAGACATAGACAGAGACAGAGATAGAGACGGAGACAAAGACCGAGACAGAGACAGAGACGGAGACAGAGGCAGAGACAGAACCAGGGACAGAGACGGAGACAGGGACAGAGGGAGAGACAGCGACAGAGACAGAGACAGAGACAAAGGCAGAGGCAGAGGCAGAGGCAGAGACAGAGACAGAGACAGAGTCAGAGTCAGAGACAGAGACGGAGACAAAGACCGAGACAGACGCAGAGACTGAGACAGAGGCAGAGACAGAGACAGAGACAGAGACAGAGACGGAGACAGAGGCAGAGACAGAGCCAGGGACAGAGACAGAAACAGAGACAGAGACAGAGACGGAGACAGTGACAAAGACAGAGACAGAGACAGAGACAGAGACAGAGACGGAGACAGAGGCAGAGACAGAGCCAGGGACAGAGACAGAAACAGAGATAGAGACAGAGACGGTGACAGTGACAGAGACTGCGACAGAGACGGAGACAAACACCGAGACAGACGCAGAGACTGAGACAGAGGCAGAGACAGAGACAGAGACAGAGACAGTGACAGGGACAGAGACAGAGACAGAGACAGAGACAGAGACAGAGACAGAGACATAGACAGAGACAGAGATAGAGACGGAGACAAAGACCGAGACAGAGACAGAGACGGAGACAGAGGCAGAGACAGAACCAGGGACAGAGACGGAGACAGGGACAGAGGGAGAGACAGCGACAGAGACAGAGACAGAGACAGACGCAGAGGCAGAGGCAGAGACAGAGACAGAGACAGAGACAGAGACAGAGACAGAGACATAGATAGAGACGCAGACGGAGATAGGGGCAGAGACAGAGCCAGGGACAGAGACAGATACAGAGACAGAGAGAGAGACGGAGACAAAGACAGAGGAAGAGACAGCAACAGAGGCAGAGACAGAAACAGAGACAGAGACAGATACGGGGACAGAGACAGAGGCAGAGACAGAGACAGAGACAGAGACAGAGCCAGAGACGGAGACAGAGACAGGGACTAAGACAGAGACAGAGACAGCGGCAGAGACAGAGACGGCGACAGAGACAGAGACGGAGACGGAGATAGAGGCAGAGACAGAGACAGAGACGGCGACAGAGACAGAGACGGAGACGGAGACGGAGATAGAGGCAGAGACAGAGACAGAGACGGAGACAGAGGCAGAGACAGAGACAGAGACAGAGACAGTGACAGAGACAGAGACAGAGGCAGAGACAGAGACAGAGACATAGACAGAGACAGAGATAGAGACGGAGACAAAGACCGAGACAGAGACAGAGACGGAGACAGAGGCAGAGACAGAACCAGGGACAGAGACGGAGACAGGGACAGAGGGAGAGACAGCGACAGAGACAGAGACAGAGACAAAGGCAGAGGCAGAGGCAGAGGCAGAGACAGAGACAGAGACAGAGACAGAGTCAGAGACAGAGACGGAGACAAAGACCGAGACAGACGCAGAGACTGAGACAGAGGCAGAGACAGAAACAGAGACAGAGACAGAGACGGAGACAGAGGCAGAGACAGAGCCAGGGACAGAGACAGAAACAGAGACAGAGACAGAGACGGAGACAGTGACAAAGACAGAGACAGAGACAGAGACAGAGACAGAGACAGAGACAGAGACAGAGACAAAGACAGGGACAGAGACAGATACAGAGACAGAGACAGAGACGGAGACAGTGACAGAGACAGAGACAGAGACAGAGACAGAGACAGAGACAGAGACAGAGACAGAGGCAGAGACAGAGCCAGGGACAGAGACAGAGACAGAGACAGAGACACAGACGGAGTCGGAGATAGAGGCAGAGACAGAGCCAGGGACAGAGACAGATACAGAGACAGACGCAGAGGCAGAGGCAGAGACAGAGACAGAGACAGAGACAGAGACAGAGACAGAGACAGAGACAGAGACAGAGACAGAGACAGAGACAGAGACAGAGACAGAGACAGAGACAGAGACAGAGACGGAGACAGAGACAGAGACAGAGACGGAGACGGAGATAGAGGCAGAGACAGAGCCAGGGACAGAGACACATACAGAGACAGAGGCAGAGGCAGAGGCAGAGACAGAGACAGAGACGGAGACAAAGACAGAGACAGAGACGGAGACAAAGAAAGAGACAGAGACAGAGACGGAGACAGAGGCAGAGACAGAGACAGAGACAGAGACAGAGACAGAGACGGAGACAAAGACAGAGACAGAGACGGAGACAAAGAAAGAGACAGAGACAGAGACGGAGACAGAGGCAGAGACAGAGACAGAGACAGAGACAGAGACAGAGACAGAGACAGAGACAGAGACAGAGACAGAGACAGAGACAGAGACAGAGACGGAGACGGAGCCAGACGCAGAGACTGAGGCAGAGGCAGAGACAGAGACAGAGACAGAGACAGAGACAGAGACAGTGACAGAGACAGAGACAGAGACAGAGACGGAAACGGAGATAGAGGCAGAGGCAGATATAGAGACAGAGACAGAGACAGAGACAGAGACAGAGACAGAGACAGAGACAGAGACAGAGACGGAGATAAAGACCGAGGCAGAGACAGAGATGGAGACAGAGGCAGAGACAGAGCCAGGGACAGAGACGGAGACCGAGACAGAGGGAGAGACAGCGACAGAGACAGAGACAGAGACAGAGGCAGAGACAGAGACAGAGACAGAGACAGAGACAGAGACAGAGACAGAGACAGAGACAGAGACAGAGACAGAGACAGAGACAGAGACAGAGACAGAGACAGAGATAGAGACAGAGACAGAGACAGAGACAGAGACAGAGACAGAGACAGAGACAGAGATAGAGACAGAGACAGAGACAGAGACAGAGACAGAGACAGAGACAGAGACAGAGGCAGAGGCAGAGGCAGAGACAGAGACAGAGACAGAGACAGAGACTGAGACAGAGACAGAGACAGAGACAGAGACAGGGACAGAGACAGAGACAGAGGCAGAGACAGAGCCAGGGGCAGAGACAGATACAGAGACAGAGACAGAGACGGAGACAGTGACAGAGACAGAGACAGAGACAGAGACAGAGACGGAGACAAAGACCGAGACAGACGCAGAGACTGAGACAGAGGCAGAGACAGAGACAGAGACAGAGACAGAGACACTGACAGAGACAGAGACAGAGACAGAGACATAGATAGAGACGCAGACGGAGATAGGGGCAGAGACAGAGCCAGGGACAGAGACAGATACGGAGACAGAGACAGAGACGGAGACAAAGACAGAGGAAGAGACAGCAACAGAGCCAGAGACAGAAACAGAGACAGAGACAGATACGGGGACAGAGACAGAGACGGAGACGGAGACGGAGATAGAGGCAGAGACAGAGACAGAGACGGAGACAGAGGCAGAGACAGAGACAGAGACAGAGACAGTGACAGAGACAGAGCCAGAGGCAGAGACAGAGACAGAGACAAAGACAGAGACAGAGATAGAGACGGAGACAAAGACCGAGACAGAGACAGAGACAGAGACAGAGACAGAGACAGAGACAGATACGGAGACAAAGACCGAGACAGACGCAGAGACAGAGGCAGAGGCAGAGGCAGAGACAGAGCCAGGGACAGAGACAGAGACAGAGACAGAGACAGAGACGGAGACGGAGATAGAGGCAGAGACAGAACCAGGGACAGAGACAGCTACAGAGACAGACGCAGAGGCAGAGGCAGAGACAGAGACAGAGACAGAGACAGAGACAGAGACAGAGACAGAGACAGAGACAGAGACAGAGACAGAGACAGAGACGGAGACAGAGGCAGAGACAGAGCCAGGGACAGAGACAGATACAGAGACAGAGGCAGAGGCAGAGGCAGAGACAGAGACAGGGACAGAGACGGAGACAAAGACCGAGACAGAGACAGAGACAGAGACAGAGACAGAGACGGCAGAGGCAGAGACAGAGCCAGGGACAGAGACAGATACAGAGACAGAGACAGAGACGGAGACAGTGACAGAGACAGAGACAGAGACAGAGACAGAGACAGAGACAGAGACAGAGACAGAGACAGAGACGGAGGCAAACACCGAGACAGACGCAGAGACTGAGACAGAGGCAGAGACAGAGACAGAGACAGAGACAGTGACAAAGACAGAGACAGAGACAGAGACAGAGACAGAGACATAGAGAGAGACAGAGATAGAGACGGAGACAAAGACCGAGACAGAGACAGAGACGGAGATAGAGGCAGAGACAGAACCAGGGACAGAGACGGAGACAGGGACAGAGGGAGAGACAGCGACAGAGACAGAGAGAGAGACAGAGGCAGAGGCAGAGGCAGAGACAGAGACAGAGACAGAGACAGAGACAGAGACAGAGACAGAGACAGAGACAGAGACAGAGACAGAGACATCGACAGAGACAGAGACAGAGACAGAGACAGAGACAGAGACAGAGACAGAGACGGAGACAGAGGCAGAGACAGAGCCAGGGACAGAGACAGATACAGAGACAGAAGCAGAGACAGAGACAGAGACAGAGACAGAGACAGAGACA
Organism: Megachile willughbiella; assembly: GCA_945859595.2. Lineage (NCBI taxonomy): Eukaryota > Metazoa > Arthropoda > Insecta > Hymenoptera > Megachilidae > Megachile > Megachile willughbiella. Next base: position 1,000,261 of record CAMAOD020000301.1, read on the forward strand.
GAGACGGAGACGGAGATAGAGGCAGAGACAGAGCCAGGGACAGAGACAGATACAGAGACAGAGACGGAGACAGAGGCAGAGACAGAGATATAGATAGAGACGCAGACGGAGATAGGGGCAGAGACAGAGCCAGGGACAGAGACAGATACAGAGACAGAGACAGAGACGGAGACAAAGACAGTGGAAGAGACAGCAACAGAGGCAGAGACAGAAACAGAGACAGAGACAGATACGGGGACAGAGACAGAGGCAGAGACAGAGACAGAGACAGAGGCAGAGACGGAGACAGAGACAGGGACTGAGACAGAGACAGAGACAGCGGCAGAGACCGAGACGGCGACAGAGACAGAGACGGAGACGGAGACGGAGATAGAGGCAGAGACAGAGACAGAGACAGAGACGGAGACGGAGATAGAGGCAGAGACAGAGACAGGGACAGAGACAGATACAGAGACAGAGACAGAGACGGAGACAGTGACAGAGACAGAGACAGAGACAGAGACAGAGACAGATACGGAGACAAAGACCGAGACAGACGCAGAGACAGAGGCAGAGGCAGAGGCAGAGACAGAGCCAGGGACAGAGACAGAGACAGAGACAGAGACAGAGACGGAGACGGAGATAGAGGCAGAGACAGAGCCAGGGACAGAGACAGCTACAGAGACAGACGCAGAGGCAGAGGCAGAGACAGAGACAGAGACAGAGACAGAGACAGAGACAGAGACAGAGACAGAGACAGAGACAGAGACAGAGACAGAGACAGAGACGGAGACAGAGGCAGAGACAGAGCCAGGGACAGAGACAGATACAGAGACAGAGGCAGAGGCAGAGGCAGAGACAGAGACAGGGACAGAGACGGAGACAAAGACCGAGACAGAGACAGAGACAGAGACAGAGACAGAGACGGCAGAGGCAGAGACAGAGCCAGGGACAGAGACAGATACAGAGACAGAGACAGAGACGGAGACAGTGACAGAGACAGAGACAGAGACAGAGACAGAGACAGAGACAGAGACAGAGACAGAGACAGAGACAGAGACGGAGACAAACACCGAGACAGACGCAGAGACTGAGACAGAGGCAGAGACAGAGACAGAGACAGAGACAGTGACAAAGACAGAGACAGAGACAGAGACAGAGACAGAGACATAGAGAGAGACAGAGATAGAGACGGAGACAAAGACCGAGACAGAGACAGAGACGGAGATAGAGGCAGAGACAGAACCAGGGACAGAGACGGAGACAGGGACAGAGGGAGAGACAGCGACAGAGACAGAGAGAGAGACAGAGGCAGAGGCAGAGGCAGAGACAGAGACAGAGACAGAGACAGAGACAGAGACAGAGACAGAGACAGAGACAGAGACAGAGACAGAGACATCGACAGAGACAGAGACAGAGACAGAGACAGAGACAGAGACAGAGACAGAGACGGAGACAGAGGCAGAGACAGAGCCAGGGACAGAGACAGATACAGAGACAGAAGCAGAGACAGAGACAGAGACAGAGACAGAGACAGAGACAGAGACGGAGACGGAGATAGAGGCAGAGACAGAGCCAGGGACAGAGACAGATACAGAGACAGAGACGGAGACAGAGGCAGAGACAGAGCCAGGGACAGAGACACATACAGAGACAGAGGCAGAGGCAGAGGCAGAGGCAGAGACAGAGACAGAGACAGAGACGGAGACAAAGACCGAGACAGAGACAGAGACAGAGACAGAGACAGAGACAGAGACAGAGACAGAGACGGAGACAAAGACAGAGACAGAGACGGAGACAAAGAAAGAGACAGAGAGAGAGACGGAGACAGAGGCAGAGACAGAGACAGAGACAGAGACAGAGACAGAGACAGAGACAGAGACAGAGACAGAGACAGAGACAGAGACGGAGACGGAGATAGAGGCAGAGACAGAGCCAGGGACAAGGACAGATACAGAGACAGAGACAGAGACGGAGACAGTGACAGAGACAGAGACAGAGACAGAGACAGAGACAGAGGCGTAGGCAAAGACCGAGACAGACGCAGAGACTGAGGCAGAGGCAGAGACAGAGACAGAGACAGAGACAGAGACAGAGACAGAGACAGTGACAGAGACAGAGACAGAGACAGAGACGGAGACGGAGATAGAGGCAGAGGCAGATATAGAGACAGAGACAGAGACAGAGACAGAGACAGAGACAGAGACAGAGACGGAGATAAAGACCGAGACAGAGACAGAGACAGAGACAGAGACAGAGACAGAGACGGAGATAAAGACCGAGACAGAGACAGAGATGGAGACAGAGGCAGAGACAGAGCCAGGGACAGAGACGGAGACCGAGACAGAGGGAGAGACAGCGACAGAGACAGAGACAGAGACAGAGGCAGAGACAGAGACAGAGACAGAGGCAGAGACAGAGACAGAGACAGAGACAGGGACAGAGACAGAGATAGAGACAGAGACAGAGACAGAGACAGAGACAGAGACAGAGACAGAGACAGAGACAGAGACAGAGACAGAGACAGAGGCAGAGGCAGAGGCAGAGACAGAGACAGAGACAGAGACAGAGACTGAGACAGAGACAGAGACAGAGACAGAGACAGGGACAGAGACAGAGACAGAGGCAGAGACAGAGCCAGGGGCAGAGACAGATACAGAGACAGAGACAGAGACGGAGACAGTGACAGAGACAGAGACAGAGACACTGACAGAGACGGAGACAAAGACCGAGACAGACGCAGAGACTGAGACAGAGGCAGAGACAGAGACAGAGACAGAGACAGAGACACTGACAGAGACAGAGACAGAGACAGAGACATAGATAGAGACGCAGACGGAGATAGGGGCAGAGACAGAGCCAGGGACAGAGACAGATACAGAGACAGAGACAGAGACGGAGACAAAGACAGAGGAAGAGACAGCAACAGAGGCAGAGACAGAAACAGAGACAGAGACAGATACGGGGACAGAGACAGAGGCAGAGACAGAGACAGAGACAGAGACAGGGACGGAGACAGAGACACGGACTGAGACAGAGACAGAGACAGCGGCAGAGACAGAGACGGCGACAGAGACAGAGACGGAGACGGAGATAGAGGCAGAGACAGAGACGGAGACGGAGACAGAGGCAGAGACAGAGCCAGGGACAGAGACAGATACAGAGACAGAGACAGAGACGGTGACAGTGACAGAGACAGAGACAGAGACAGAGACAGAGACGGTGACAGAGACAGAGACAGAGACAGAGACAGAGACAGAGACAGGCACAGAGACAGAGACAGAGACAGAGACAGAGACGGAGAAAGAGGCAGAGACAGAGCCAGGGACAGAGACAGATACAGAGACAGAGGCAGAGACAGAGACAGAGACAGAGACAGAGACAGAGACAGAGACGGAGACGGAGATAGAGGCAGAGACAGAGACAGAGACGGAGACGGAGATAGAGGCAGAGGCAGATATAGAGACAGAGACAGAGACAGAGACAGAGACAGAGACAGAGACAGAGACAGAGACAGAGACAGAGACGGAGATAAAGACCGAGGCAGAGACAGAGATGGAGACAGAGGCAGAGACAGAGCCAGGGACAGAGACGGAGACCGAGACAGAGGGAGAGACAGCGACAAAGACCGAGACAGAGACAGAGACAGAGACAGAGACAGAGACGGAGATAAAGACCGAGGCAGAGACAGAGATGGAGACAGAGGCAGAGACAGAGCCAGGGACAGAGACGGAGACCGAGACAGAGGGAGAGACAGCGACAGAGACAGAGACAGAGACAGAGGCAGAGATAGAGACAGAGACAGAGACAGAGACAGAGACAGAGACAGAGACAGAGACAGAGACAGAGACAGAGACAGAGACAGAGACAGAGACAGAGACAGAGACAGAGATAGAGACAGAGACAGAGACAGAGACAGAGACAGAGACAGACACAGAGACAGAGACGGAGATAGAGACAGAGACAGAGACAGAGACAGAGACAGAGACAGAGACAGAGACAGAGGCAGAGGCAGAGGCAGAGACAGAGACAGAGACAGAGACAGAGACTGAGACAGAGACAGAGACAGAGACAGAGACAGGGACAGAGACAGAGACAGAGGCAGAGACAGAGCCAGGGGCAGAGACAGATACAGAGACAGAGACAGAGACGGAGACAGTGACAGAGACAGAGACAGAGACAGAGACAGAGACAGAGACGGAGACAAAGACCGAGACAGACGCAGAGACTGAGACAGAGGCAGAGACAGAGACAGAGACAGAGACAGAGACACTGACAGAGACAGAGACAGAGACAGAGACATAGATAGAGACGCAGACGGAGATAGGGGCAGAGACAGAGCCAGGGACAGAGACAGATACGGAGACAGAGACAGAGACGGAGACAAAGACAGAGGAAGAGACAGCAACAGAGCCAGAGACAGAAACAGAGACAGAGACAGATACGGGGACAGAGACAGAGACGGAGACGGAGACGGAGATAGAGGCAGAGACAGAGACAGAGACGGAGACAGAGGCAGAGACAGAGACAGAGACAGAGACAGTGACAGAGACAGAGCCAGAGGCAGAGACAGAGACAGAGACAAAGACAGAGACAGAGATAGAGACGGAGACAAAGACCGAGACAGAGACAGAGACGGAGACAGAGGCAGAGACAGAACCACGGACAGAGACGGAGACAGGGACAGAGGGAGAGACAGCGACAGAGACAGAGACAGAGACAAAGGCAGAGGCAGAGGCAGAGACAGAGACAGAGACAGAGACAGAGTCAGAGACAGAGACGGAGACAAAGACCGAGACAGACGCAGAGACTGAGACAGAGGCAGAGACAGAGACAGAGACAGAGACAGAGACAGTGACAGAGACAAAGACAGAGACAGAGACAGAGACGGAGACGGAGATAGAGGCAGAGACAGAGCCAGGGACAGAGACAGATACAGAGACAGACGCAGAGACAGAGACGGCGACAGAGACAGAGACGGAGACGGAGATAGAGGCAGAGACAGAGACAGAGACGGAGACAGAGGCACAGACAGAGCCAGGGACAGAGACAGAAACAGAGACAGAGACAGAGACGGAGACAGTGACAGAGACAGAGACAGAGACAGAGACAGAGACAGAGACAGAGACAGAGACAGAGACAGAGACAGAGACAGAGACAGAGACAGAGACAGAGACAGAGACAGAGACGGAGACAAACACCGAGACAGACGCAGAGACTGAGACAGAGGCAGAGACAGAGACAGGGACAGAGACAGAGACAGAGACAGAGACAGAGACAGAGACAGAGACAGAGACAGAGACAGAGACAGAGACGGAGACAAAGACAGAGACAGAGACGGAGACAAAGAACGAGACAGAGACAGAGAAGGAGACAGACGCAGAGACAGAGACAGAGACAGAGACAGAGATATAGATAGAGACGCAGACGGAGATAGGGGCAGAGACAGAGCCAGGGACAGAGACAGATACAGAGACAGAGACAGAGACGGAGACAAAGACAGTGGAAGAGACAGCAACAGAGGCAGAGACAGAAACAGAGACAGAGACAGATACGGGGACAGAGACAGAGGCAGAGACAGAGACAGAGACAGAGGCAGAGACGGAGACAGAGACAGGGACTGAGACAGAGACAGAGACAGCGGCAGAGACAGAGACGGCGACAGAGACAGAGACGGAGACGGAGACGGAGATAGAGGCAGAGACAGAGACAGAGACAGAGACGGAGACGGAGGTAGAGGCAGAGACAGAGACAGGGACAGAGACAGATACACAGACAGAGACAGAGACGGAGACAGTGACAGAGACAGAGACAGAGACAGAGACAGAGCCAGATACGCAGACAAAGACCGAGACAGACGCAGAGACAGAGGCAGAGGCAGAGGCAGAGACAGAGCCAGGGACAGAGACAGAGACAGAGACAGAGACAGAGACGGAGACGGAGATAGAGGCAGAGACAGAGCCAGGGACAGAGACAGATACAGAGACAGACGCAGAGGCAGAGGCAGAGACAGCGACAGAGACAGAGACAGAGACAGAGACAGAGACAGAGACAGAGACAGAGACAGAGACGGAGACAGAGACAGAGACGGAGACGGAGATAGAGGCAGAGACAGAGCCAGGGACAGAGACAGATACAGAGACAGAGACGGAGACAGAGGCAGAGACAGAGCCAGGGACAGAGACAGAGACGGAGACAAAGACCGAGACAGAGACAGAGACAGAGACAGAGACAGAGACAGAGACAGAGACAGAGACAGAGACGGAGACAAAGACAGAGACAGAGACAGAGACAAAGAAAGAGACAGAGAGAGAGACGGAGACAGAGGCAGAGACAGAGACAGAGACAGAGACAGAGACAGGGACAGAGACAGAGACAGAGACAGAGACGGAGACGGAGATAGAGGCAGAGACAGAGCCAGGGACAAGGACAGATACAGAGACAGAGACAGAGACGGAGACAGTGACAGAGACAGAGACAGAGACAGAGACAGAGGCGTAGGCAAAGACCGAGACAGACGCAGAGACTGAGGCAGAGGCAGAGACAGAGACACAGACAGAGACAGAGACAGAGACAGAGACAGTGACAGAGACAGAGACAGAGACAGAGACGGAGACGGAGATAGAGGCAGAGGCAGATATAGAGACAGAGACAGAGACAGAGACAGAGACAGAGACAGAGACGGAGATAAAGACCGAGACAGAGACAGAGATGGAGACAGAGGCAGAGACAGAGCCAGGGACAGAGACGGAGACAGGGACAGAGACAGAGACAGAGACAGAGACGGAGACGGAGATAGAGGCAGAGACAGAGCCAGGGACAAGGACAGATACAGTGACAGAGACAGAGACAGAGACAGAGACAGAGACGGTGACAGAGACAGAGACAGAGACAGAGACAGAGACAGAGACGGAGACAAACACCGAGACAGACGCAGAGACTGAGACAGAGGCAGAGACGGAGACAGAGACAGAGACAGGGGCAGAGACAGAGCCAGGGACAGAGACAGATACAGAGACAGAGAGAGAGACGGAGACAAAGACAGAGGAAGAGACAGCAACAGAGGCAGAGACAGAAACAGAGACAGAGACAGATACGGGGACAGAGACAGAGGCAGAGACAGAGACAGAGACAGAGACAGAGACGGAGACAGAGACAGGGACTAAGACAGAGACAAGGACAGCGGCAGAGACAGAGACGGCGACAGAGACAGAGACGGAGACGGAGATAGAGGCAGAGACAGAGACAGAGACGGCGACAGAGACAGAGACGGAGACGGAGACGGAGATAGAGGCAGAGACAGAGACAGAGACGGAGACAGAGGCAGAGACAGAGACAGAGACAGAGACAGTGACAGAGACAGAGACAGAGACAGAGACAGAGACAGAGACAGAGACAGAGACAGAGACGGAGACAAACACCGAGACAGACGCAGAGACTGAGACAGAGGCAGAGACAGAGACAGAGACAGAGACAGTGACAAAGACAGAGACAGAGACAGAGACAGAGACAGAGACATAGAGAGAGACAGAGATAGAGACGGAGACAAAGACCGAGACAGAGACAGAGACGGAGACAGAGGCAGAGACAGAACCAGGGACAGAGACGGAGACAGGGACAGAGGGAGAGACAGCGACAGAGACAGAGAGAGAGACAGAGGCAGAGGCAGAGGCAGAGACAGAGACAGAGACAGAGACAGAGACAGAGACAGAGACAGAGACAGAGACAGAGACAGAGACAGAGACAGAGACAGAGACAGAGACAGAGACAGAGACAGAGACAGAGACAGAGACGGAGACAGAGGCAGAGACTGAGCCAGGGACAGAGACAGATACAGAGACAGAGGCAGAGACAGAGACAGAGACGGAGACAGAGACAGATACAGAGACAGAGGCAGAGACAGAGACAGAGACAGAGACAGAGACAGAGACGGAGACGGAGATAGAGGCAGAGACAGAGCCAGGGACAGAGACAGATACAGAGACAGAGACGGAGACAGAGGCAGAGACAGAGCCAGGGACAGAGACAGAGACGGAGACAAAGACCGAGACAGAGACAGAGACAGAGACAGAGACAGAGACAGAGACAGAGACGGAGACAAAGACAGAGACAGAGACAGAGACAAAGAAAGAGACAGAGAGAGAGACGGAGACAGAGGCAGAGACAGAGACAGAGACAGAGACAGAGACAGGGACAGAGACAGAGACAGAGACAGAGACGGAGACGGAGATAGAGGCAGAGACAGAGCCAGGGACAAGGACAGATACAGAGACAGAGACAGAGACGGAGACAGTGACAGAGACAGAGACAGAGACAGAGACAGAGGCGTAGGCAAAGACCGAGACAGACGCAGAGACTGAGGCAGAGGCAGAGACAGAGACACAGACAGAGACAGAGACAGAGACAGAGACAGTGACAGAGACAGAGACAGAGACAGAGACGGAGACGGAGATAGAGGCAGAGGCAGATATAGAGACAGAGACAGAGACAGAGACAGAGACAGAGACAGAGACAGAGACGGAGATAAAGACCGAGACAGAGACAGAGATGGAGACAGAGGCAGAGACAGAGCCAGGGACAGAGACGGAGACAGGGACAGAGACAGAGACAGAGACAGAGACGGAGACGGAGATAGAGGCAGAGACAGAGCCAGGGACAAGGACAGATACAGTGACAGAGACAGAGACAGAGACAGAGACAGAGACGGTGACAGAGACAGAGACAGAGACAGAGACAGAGACAGAGACGGAGACAAACACCGAGACAGACGCAGAGACTGAGACAGAGGCAGAGACGGAGACAGAGACAGAGACAGAGGCAGAGACAGAGGCAGAGACAGAGACAGAGACAGAGACAGAGACAGAGACGGAGACAGAGACAGGGACTGAGACAGAGACAGAGACAGCGGCAGAGACAGAGACGGCGACAGAGACAGAGACGGAGACGGAGACGGAGATAGAGGCAGAGACAGAGACAGAGACGGAGACAGAGGCAGAGACAGAGACAGAGACAGAGACAGTGACAGAGACAGAGACAGAGACAGAGACAGAGACAGAGACATAGACAGAGACAGAGATAGAGACGGAGACAAAGACCGAGACAGAGACAGAGACGGAGACAGAGGCAGAGACAGGACCAGGGACAGAGACGGAGACAGGGACAGAGGGAGAGACAGCGACAGAGACAGAGACAGAGACAAAGGCAGAGGCAGAGGCAGAGACAGAGGCAGAGACAGAGACAGAGACAGAGACAGAGACAGTGACAGAGACAAAGACAGAGACAGAGACAGAGACGGAGACGGAGATAGAGGCAGAGACAGAGACAGAGACGGAGACAGAGGCAGAGACAGAGCCAGGGACAGAGACAGAAACAGAGATAGAGACGGAGACGGTGACAGTGACAGAGACAGAGACAGAGACGGAGACAAACACCGAGACAGACGCAGAGACTGAGACAGAGGCAGAGACAGAGACAGAGACAGAGACAGTGACAGAGACAGAGACAGAGACAGAGACAGAGACAGAGACAGAGACATAGACAGAGACAGAGATAGAGACGGAGACAAAGACCGAGACAGAGACAGAGACGGAGACAGAGGCAGAGACAGAACCAGGGACAGAGACGGAGACAGGGACAGAGGGAGAGACAGCGACAGAGACAGAGACAGAGACAGACGCAGAGGCAGAGGCAGAGACAGAGACAGAGACAGAGACAGAGACAGAGACAGAGACAGAGACATAGATAGAGACGCAGACGGAGATAGGGGCAGAGACAGAGCCAGGGACAGAGACAGATACAGAGACAGAGAGAGAGACGGAGACAAAGACAGAGGAAGAGACAGCAACAGAGGCAGAGACAGAAACAGAGACAGAGACAGATACGGGGACAGAGACAGAGGCAGAGACAGAGACAGAGACAGAGACAGAGACGGAGACAGAGACAGGGACTAAGACAGAGACAAGGACAGCGGCAGAGACAGAGACGGCGACAGAGACAGAGACGGAGACGGAGACGGAGATAGAGGCAGAGACAGAGACAGAGACGGCGACAGAGACAGAGACGGAGACGGAGACGGAGATAGAGGCAGAGACAGAGACAGAGACGGAGACAGAGGCAGAGACAGAGACAGAGACAGAGACAGTGACAGAGACAGAGACAGAGGCAGAGACAGAGACAGAGACATAGACAGAGACAGAGATAGAGACGGAGACAAAGACCGAGACAGAGACAGAGACGGAGACAGAGGCAGAGACAGAACCAGGGACAGAGACGGAGACAGGGACAGAGGGAGAGACAGCGACAGAGACAGAGACAGAGACAAAGGCAGAGGCAGAGGCAGAGGCAGAGACAGAGACAGAGACAGAGACAGAGTCAGAGACAGAGACGGAGACAAAGACCGAGACAGACGCAGAGACTGAGACAGAGGCAGAGACAGAAACAGAGACAGAGACAGAGACGGAGACAGAGGCAGAGACAGAGCCAGGGACAGAGACAGAAACAGAGACAGAGACAGAGATGGAGACAGTGACAAAGACAGAGACAGAGACAGAGACAGAGACAGAGACAGAGACAGAGACAGAGACAGAGACAGAGACAGAGACAGAGACGGAGACAAACACCGAGACAGACGCAGAGACTGAGACAGAGGCAGAGACAGAGACAGAGACTGAGACAGAGGCAGAGACAGAGACAGAGACAGAGACAGAGACAGTGACAGAGACAAAGACAGAGACAGAGACCGAGACGGAGACGGAGATAGAGGCAGAGACAGAGACAGAGACGGAGACAGAGGCAGAGACAGAGCCAGGGACAGAGACAGAAACAGAGATAGAGACAGAGACGGTGACAGTGACAGAGACAGAGACAGAGACGGAGACAAACACCGAGACAGACGCAGAGACTGAGACAGAGGCAGAGACAGAGACAGAGACAGAGACAGAGACAGTGACAGAGACAGAGACAGAGACAGAGACAGAGACAGAGACAGAGACAGAGACATAGACAGAGACAGAGATAGAGACGGAGACAAAGACCGAGACAGAGACAGAGACGGAGACAGAGGCAGAGACAGAACCAGGGACAGAGACGGAGACAGGGACAGAGGGAGAGATAGCGACAGAGACAGAGACAGAGACAGACGCAGAGGCAGAGGCAGAGACAGAGACAGAGACAGAGACAGAGACAGAGACAGAGACATAGATAGAGACGCAGACGGAGATAGGGGCAGAGACAGAGCCAGGGACAGAGACAGATACAGAGACAGAGAGAGAGACGGAGACAAAGACAGAGGAAGAGACAGCAACAGAGGCAGAGACAGAAACAGAGACAGAGACAGATACGGGGACAGAGACAGAGGCAGAGACAGAGACAGAGACAGAGACAGAGACGGAGACAGAGACAGGGACTAAGACAGAGACAGAGACAGAGACAGAGACAGAGACGGAGACAGAGGCAGAGACAGAGCCAGGGACAGAGACAGAAACAGAGACAGAGACAGAGACGGAGACAGTGACAAAGACAGAGACAGAGACAGAGACAGAGACAGAGACAGAGACAGAGACAGAGACAGAGACAGAGACAGAGACGGAGACAAACACCGAGACAGACGCAGAGACTGAGACAGAGGCAGAGACAGAGACAGAGACAGAGACAGTGACAGAGACAGAGACAGAGACAGAGACAGAGACAGAGACAGAGACAGAGACATAGACAGAGACAGAGATAGAGACGGAGACAAAGACTGAGACAGAGGCAGAGACAGAGACAGAGACAGAGACAGAGACAGTGACAGAGACAAAGACAAAGACAGAGACAGAGACAGAGACGGAGGCGGAGATAGAGGCAGAGACAGAGACAGAGACGGAGACAGAGGCAGAGACAGAGCCAGGGACAGAGACAGATACAGAGACAGAGACAGAGACGGAGACAGTGACAGAGACAGAGACAGAGACAGAGACAGAGACGGTGACAGAGACAGAGACAGAGACAGAGACAGAGACAGAGACAGAGACAGATACGGGGACAGAGACAGAGGCAGAGACAGAGACAGAGACAGAGACAGAGACGGAGACAGAGACAGGGACTGAGACAGAGACAGAGACAGCGGCAGAGACAGAGACGGCGACAGAGACAGAGACGGAGACGGAGACGGAGATAGAGGCAGAGACAGAGACAGAGACGGAGACAGAGGCAGAGACAGAAACAGAGACAGAGACAGTGACAGAGACAGAGACAGAGACAGAGACAGAGACAGAGACATAGACAGAGACAGAGATAGAGACGGAGACAAAGACCGAGACAGAGACAGAGACGGAGACAGAGGCAGAGACAGAACCAGGGACAGAGACGGAGACAGGGACAGAGGGAGAGACAGCGACAGAGATAGAGACAGAGACAAAGGCAGAGGCAGAGGCAGAGACAGAGACAGAGACAGAGACAGAGTCAGAGACAGAGACGGAGACAAAGACCGAGACAGACGCAGAGACTGAGACAGAGGCAGAGACAGAGACAGAGACAGAGACAGAGACAGTGACAGAGACAAAGACAGAGACAGAGACAGAGACGGAGACGGAGATAGAGGCAGAGACAGAGACAGAGACGGAGACAGAGGCAGAGACAGAGCCAGGGACAGAGACAGAAACAGAGATAGAGACAGAGACGGTGACAGTGACAGAGACAGAGACAGAGACGGAGACAAACACCGAGACAGACGCAGAGACTGAGACAGAGGCAGAGACAGAGACAGAGACAGAGACAGTGACAGAGACAGAGATAGAGACAGAGACAGAGACAGAGACAGAGACATAGACAGAGACAGAGATAGAGACGGAGACAAAGACCGAGACAGAGACAGAGACGGAGACAGAGGCAGAGACAGAACCAGGGACAGAGACGGAGACAGGGACAGAGGGAGAGACAGCGACAGAGACAGAGACAGAGACAGACGCAGAGGCAGAGGCAGAGACAGAGACAGAGACAGAGACAGAGACAGAGACATAGATAGAGACGCAGACGGAGATAGGGGCAGAGACAGAGCCAGGGACAGAGACAGATACAGAGACAGAGAGAGAGACGGAGACAAAGACAGAGGAAGAGACAGCAACAGAGGCAGAGACAGAAACAGAGACAGAGACAGATACGGGGACAGAGACAGAGGCAGAGACAGAGACAGAGACAGAGACAGAGACGGAGACAGAGACAGGGACTAAGACAGAGACAGAGACAGCGGCAGAGACAGAGACAGCGACAGAGACAGAGACGGAGACGGCGATAGAGGCAGAGACAGAGACAGAGACGGCGACAGAGACAGAGACGGAGACGGAGACGGAGATAGAGGCTGAGACAGAGACAGAGACGGAGACAGAGGCAGAGACAGAGACAGAGACAGAGACAGTGACAGAGACAGAGACAGAGGCAGAGACAGAGACAGAGACATAGACAGAGACAGAGATAGAGACGGAGACAAAGACCGAGACAGAGACAGAGACGGAGACAGAGGCAGAGACAGAACCAGGGACAGAGACGGAGACAGGGACAGAGGGAGAGACAGCGACAGAGACAGAGACAGAGACAAAGGCAGAGGCAGAGGCAGAGGCAGAGACAGAGACAGAGACAGAGTCAGAGTCAGAGACAGAGACGGAGACAAAGACCGAGACAGACGCAGAGACTGAGACAGAGGCAGAGACAGAGACAGAGACAGAGACAGAGACGGAGACAGAGGCAGAGACAGAGCCAGGGACAGAGACAGAAACAGAGACAGAGACAGAGACGGAGACAGTGACAAAGACAGAGACAGAGACAGAGACAGAGACAGAGACGGAGACAGAGGCAGAGACAGAGCCAGGGACAGAGACAGAAACAGAGATAGAGACAGAGACGGTGACAGTGACAGAGACAGAGACAGAGACGGAGACAAACACCGAGACAGACGCAGAGACTGAGACAGAGGCAGAGACAGAGACAGAGACAGAGACAGTGACAGAGACAGAGACAGAGACAGAGACGGAGACAGAGACAGAGACAGAGACATAGACAGAGACAGAGATAGAGACGGAGACAAAGACCGAGACAGAGACAGAGACGGAGACAGAGGCAGAGACAGAACCAGGGACAGAGACGGAGACAGGGACAGAGGGAGAGACAGCGACAGAGACAGAGACAGAGACAGACGCAGAGGCAGAGGCAGAGACAGAGACAGAGACAGAGACAGAGACAGAGACAGAGACATAGATAGAGACGCAGACGGAGATAGGGGCAGAGACAGAGCCAGGGACAGAGACAGATACAGAGACAGAGAGAGAGACGGAGACAAAGACAGAGGAAGAGACAGCAACAGAGGCAGAGACAGAAACAGAGACAGAGACAGATACGGGGACAGAGACAGAGGCAGAGACAGAGACAGAGACAGAGACAGAGACGGAGACAGAGACAGGGACTAAGACAGAGACAGAGACAGCGGCAGAGACAGAGACGGCGACAGAGACAGAGACGGAGACGGAGACGGAGATAGAGGCAGAGACAGAGACAGAGACGGAGACAGAGGCAGAGACAGAGACAGAGACAGAGACAGTGACAGAGACAGAGACAGAGGCAGAGACAGAGACAGAGACATAGACAGAGACAGAGATAGAGACGGAGACAAAGACCGAGACAGAGACAGAGACGGAGACAGAGGCAGAGACAGAACCAGGGACAGAGACGGAGACAGGGACAGAGGGAGAGACAGCGACAGAGACAGAGACAGAGACAAAGGCAGAGGCAGAGGCAGAGGCAGAGACAGAGACAGAGACAGAGACAGAGTCAGAGACAGAGACGGAGACAAAGACCGAGACAGACGCAGAGACTGAGACAGAGGCAGAGACAGAAACAGAGACAGAGACAGAGACGGAGACAGAGGCAGAGACAGAGCCAGGGACAGAGACAGAAACAGAGACAGAGACAGAGACGGAGACAGTGACAAAGACAGAGACAGAGACAGAGACAGAGACAGAGACAGAGACAGAGACAGAGACAGAGACAGAGACAGAGACAGAGACGGAGACAAACACCGAGACAGACGCAGAGACTGAGACAGAGGCAGAGACAGAGACAGAGACGGAGACAAACACCGAGACAGACGCAGAGACTGAGACAGAGGCAGAGACAGAGACAGAGACAGAGACAGCGACAGAGACAGAGACAGAGACAGAGACAGAGACAGAGACAGAGACATAGACAGAGACAGAGATAGAGACGGAGACAAAGACTGAGACAGAGGCAGAGACAGAGACAGAGACTGAGACAGAGGCAGAGACAGAGACAGAGACAGAGACAGAGACAGTGACAGAGACAAAGACAGAGACAGAGACCGAGACGGAGACGGAGATAGAGGCAGAGACAGAGACAGAGACGGAGACAGAGGCAGAGACAGAGCCAGGGACAGAGACAGAAACAGAGATAGAGACAGAGACGGTGACAGTGACAGAGACAGAGACAGAGACGGAGACAAACACCGAGACAGACGCAGAGACTGAGACAGAGGCAGAGACAGAGACAGAGACAGAGACAGAGACAGAGACAGTGACAGAGACAGAGACAGAGACAGAGACAGAGACAGAGACAGAGACAGAGACAGAGATAGAGACGGAGACAAAGACCGAGACAGAGACAGAGACGGAGACAGAGGCAGAGACAGAACCAGGGACAGAGACGGAGACAGGGACAGAGGGAGAGACAGCGACAGAGACAGAGACAGAGACAGACGCAGAGGCAGAGGCAGAGACAGAGACAGAGACAGAGACAGAGACAGAGACATAGATAGAGACGCAGACGGAGATAGGGGCAGAGACAGAGCCAGGGACAGAGACAGATACAGAGACAGAGAGAGAGACGGAGACAAAGACAGAGGAAGAGACAGCAACAGAGGCAGAGACAGAAACAGAGACAGAGACAGATACGGGGACAGAGACAGAGGCAGAGACAGAGACAGAGACAGAGACAGAGACGGAGACAGAGACAGGGACTAAGACAGAGACAGAGACAGCGGCAGAGACAGAGACGGCGACAGAGACAGAGACGGAGACGGAGATAGAGGCAGAGACAGAGACAGACACGGCGACAGAGACAGAGACGGAGACGGAGACGGAGATAGAGGCAGAGACAGAGACAGAGACGGAGACAGAGGCAGAGACAGAGACAGAGACAGAGACAGTGACAGAGACAGAGACACAGGCAGAGACAGAGACAGAGACAGGGACAGAGACAGAGACAGAGGCAGAGACAGAGCCAGGGGCAGAGACAGATACAGAGACAGAGACAGAGACAGAGACAGTGACAGAGACAAAGACAGAGACAGAGACAGAGACGGAGACGGAGATAGAGGCAGAGACAGAGACAGAGACGGAGACAGAGGCAGAGACAGAGCCAGGGACAGAGACAGAAACAGAGACAGAGACAGAGACAGAGACAGTGACAGAGACAGAGACAGAGACAGAGACAGAGACAGAGACAGAGACATAGACAGAGACAGAGATAGAGACGGAGACAAAGACCGAGACAGAGACAGAGACGGAGACAGAGGCAGAGACAGAACCAGGGACAGAGACGGAGACAGGGACAGAGGGAGAGACAGCGACAGAGACAGAGACAGAGACAGAGACAGAGACAGAGGCAGAGGCAGAGGCAGAGACAGAGACAGAGACAGAGACAGAGACTGAGACAGAGACAGAGACAGAGACAGAGACAGGGACAGAGACAGGGACAGAGGCAGAGACAGAGCCAGGGGCAGAGACAGATACAGAGACAGAGACAAAGACCGAGACAGAGACAGAGACGGAGACAGAGGCAGAGACAGAACCAGGGACAGGGACGGAGACAGGGACAGAGGGAGAGACAGCGACAGAGACAGAGACAGAGACAAAGGCAGAGGCAGAGGCAGAGACAGAGACAGAGACAGAGACAGAGTCAGAGACAGAGACGGAGACAAAGACCGAGACAGACGCAGAGACTGAGACAGAGGCAGAGACAGAGACAGAGACAGAGACAGAGACGGAGACAGAGGCAGAGACAGAGCCAGGGACAGAGACAGAAACAGAGACAGAGACAGAGACGGAGACAGTGACAAAGACAGAGACAGAGACAGAGACAGAGACAGAGACAGAGACAGAGACAGAGGCAGAGACAGAGCCAGGGACAGAGACACATACAGAGACAGAGGCAGAGGCAGAGGCAGAGACAGAGACAGAGACAGAGACGGAGACAAAGACCGAGACAGAGACAGAGACAGAGACAGAGACAGAGACAGAGACGGAGACAAAGACAGAGACAGAGACGGAGACAAAGAAAGAGACAGAGAGAGAGACGGAGACAGAGGCAGAGACAGAGACAGAGACAGAGACAGAGACAGAGACAGAGACAGAGACAGAGACAGAGACGGAGAAGGAGATAGAGGCAGAGACAGAGCCAGGGACAAGGACAGATACAGAGACAGAGACAGAGACGGAGACAGTGACAGAGACAGAGACAGAGACAGAGACAGAGGCGTAGGCAAAGACCGAGACAGACGCAGAGACTGAGGCAGAGGCAGAGACAGAGACAGAGACAGAGACAGAGACAGAGACAGAGACAGAGACAGAGACAGTGACAGAGACAGAGACAGAGACAGAGACGGAGACGGAGATAGAGGCAGAGGCAGATATAGAGACAGAGACAGAGACAGAGACAGAGACAGAGACAGAGACACAGACAGAGACGGAGATAAAGACCGAGACAGAGACAGAGATGGAGACAGAGGCAGAGACAGAGCCAGGGACAGAGACGGAGACCGAGACAGAGGGAGAGACAGCGACAGAGACAGAGACAGAGACAGAGGCAGAGACAGAGACAGAGACAGAGGCAGAGACAGAGACAGAGACAGAGACAGGGACAGAGACAGAGATAGAGACAGAGACAGAGACAGAGACAGAGACAGAGACAGAGACAGAGACAGAGACAGAGACAGAGACAGAGACAGAGGCAGAGGCAGAGGCAGAGACAGAGACAGAGACAGAGACAGAGACTGAGACAGAGACAGAGACAGAGACAGAGACAGGGACAGAGACAGAGACAGAGGCAGAGACAGAGCCAGGGGCAGAGACAGATACAGAGACAGAGACAGAGACGGAGACAGTGACAGAGACAGAGACAGAGACAGAGACAGAGACAGAGACAGAGACGGAGACAAAGACCGAGACAGACGCAGAGACTGAGACAGAGGCAGAGACAGAGACAGAGACAGAGACAGAGACAGAGACACTGACAGAGACAGAGACAGAGACAGAGACATAGATAGAGACGCAGACGGAGATAGGGGCAGAGACAGAGCCAGGGACAGAGACAGATACAGAGACAGAGACAGAGACGGAGACAAAGACAGAGGAAGAGGCAGCAACAGAGGCAGAGACAGAAACAGAGACAGAGACAGATACGGGGACAGAGACAGAGGCAGAGACAGAGACAGAGACAGAGACAGGGACGGAGACAGAGACAGGGACTGAGACAGAGACAGAGACAGCGGCAGAGACAGAGACGGCGACAGAGACAGAGACGGAGACGGAGATAGAGGCAGAGACAGAGACGGAGACGGAGACAGAGGCAGAGACAGAGCCAGGGACAGAGACAGATACAGAGACAGAGACAGAGACGGAGACAGAGACAGTGACAGAGACAGAGACAGAGACAGAGACAGAGACAGAGACAGAGACAGAGACATAGACAGAGACGGAGACAAAGACCGAGACAGAGACAGAGACGGAGACAGAGGCAGAGGCAGAGGCAGAGACAGAGACAGAGACAGAGACAGAGACAGAGACATAGATAGAGACGCAGACGGAGATAGGGGCAGAGACAGAGCCAGGGACAGAGACAGATACAGAGACAGAGAGAGAGACGGAGACAAAGACAGAGGAAGAGACAGCAACAGAGGCAGAGACAGAAACAGAGACAGAGACAGATACGGGGACAGAGACAGAGGCAGAGACAGAGACAGAGACAGAGACAGAGACGGAGACGGAGACAGAGACAGGGACTAAGACAGAGACAGAGACAGCGGCAGAGACAGAGACGGCGACAGAGACAGAGACGGAGACGGAGATAGAGGCAGAGACAGAGACAGAGACGGCGACAGAGACAGAGACGGAGACGGAGACGGAGATAGAGGCAGAGACAGAGACAGAGACGGAGACAGAGGCAGAGACAGAGACAGAGACAGAGGCAGTGACAGAGACAGAGACAGAGGCAGAGACAGAGACAGAGACATAGACAGAGACAGAGATAGAGACGGAGACAAAGACCGAGACAGAGACAGAGACGGAGACAGAGGCAGAGACAGAACCAGGGACAGAGACGGAGACAGGGACAGAGGGAGAGACAGCGACAGAGACAGAGACAGAGACAAAGGCAGAGGCAGAGGCAGAGGCAGAGACAGAGACAGAGACAGAGACAGAGTCAGAGACAGAGACGGAGACAAAGACCGAGACAGACGCAGAGACTGAGACAGAGGCAGAGAAAGAAACAGAGACAGAGACAGAGACGGAGACAGAGGCAGAGACAGAGCCAGGGACAGAGACAGAAACAGAGACAGAGACAGAGACGGAGACAGTGACAAAGACAGAGACAGAGACAGAGACAGAGACAGAGACAGAGACAGAGACAGAGACAGAGACAGAGACAGAGACAGAGACGGAGACAAACACCGAGACAGACGCAGAGACTGAGACAGAGGCAGAGACAGAGACAGAGACAGAGACAGTGACAGAGACAGAGACAGAGACAGAGACAGAGACAGAGACAGAGACATAGACAGAGACAGAGATAGAGACGGAGACAAAGACTGAGACAGAGGCAGAGACAGAGACAGAGACTGAGACAGAGGCAGAGACAGAGACAGAGACAGAGACAGAGACAGTGACAGAGACAAAGACAGAGACAGAGACCGAGACGGAGACGGAGATAGAGGCAGAGACAGAGACAGAGACGGAGACAGAGGCAGAGACAGAGCCAGGGACAGAGACAGAAACAGAGATAGAGACAGAGACGGTGACAGTGACAGAGACAGAGACAGAGACGGAGACAAACACCGAGACAGACGCAGAGACTGAGACAGAGGCAGAGACAGAGACAGAGACAGAGACAGAGACAGTGACGGAGACAGAGACAGAGACAGAGACAGAGACATAGACAGAGACAGAGATAGAGACGGAGACAAAGACCGAGACAGAGACAGAGACGGAGACAGAGGCAGAGACAGAACCAGGGACAGAGACGGAGACAGGGACAGAGGGAGAGACAGCGACAGAGACAGAGACAGAGACAGACGCAGAGGCAGAGGCAGAGACGGAGACAGAGACAGAGACAGAGACAGAGACAGAGACATAGATAGAGACGCAGACGGAGATAGGGGCAGAGACAGAGCCAGGGACAGAGACAGATACAGAGACAGAGAGAGAGACGGAGACAAAGACAGAGGAAGAGACAGCAACAGAGGCAGAGACAGAAACAGAGACAGAGACAGATACGGGGACAGAGACAGAGGCAGAGACAGAGACAGAGACAGAGACAGAGACGGAGACAGAGACAGGGACTAAGACAGAGACAGAGACAGAGACAGAGACAGAGACGGAGACAGAGGCAGAGACAGAGCCAGGGACAGAGACAGAAACAGAGACAGAGACAGAGACGGAGACAGTGACAAAGACAGAGACAGAGACAGAGACAGAGACAGAGACAGAGACAGAGACAGAGACAGAGACAGAGACAGAGACAGAGACGGAGACAAACACCGAGACAGACGCAGAGACTGAGACAGAGGCAGAGACAGAGACAGAGACAGAGACAGTGACAGAGACAGAGACAGAGACAGAGACAGAGACAGAGACAGAGACAGAGACATAGACAGAGACAGAGATAGAGACGGAGACAAAGACTGAGACAGAGGCAGAGACAGAGACAGAGACAGAGACAGAGACAGATACGGGGACAGAGACAGAGGCAGAGACAGAGACAGAGACAGAGACAGAGACGGAGACAGAGACAGGGACTGAGACAGAGACAGAGACAGCGGCAGAGACAGAGACGGCGACAGAGACAGAGACGGAGACGGAGACGGAGATAGAGGCAGAGACGGAGACAGAGGCAGAGACAGAACCAGGGACAGAGACGGAGACAGGGACAGAGGGAGAGACAGCGACAGAGACAGAGACAGAGACAAAGGCAGAGGCAGAGGCAGAGACAGAGACAGAGACAGAGACAGAGTCAGAGACAGAGACGGAGACAAAGACCGAGACAGACGCAGAGACTGAGACAGAGTCAGAGACAGAGACAGAGACAGAGACAGAGACAGTGACAGAGACAAAGACAGAGACAGAGACAGAGACGGAGACGGAGATAGAGGCAGAGACAGAGACAGAGACGGAGACAGAGGCAGAGACAGAGCCAGGGACAGAGACAGAAACAGAGATAGAGACAGAGACGGTGACAGTGACAGAGACAGAGACAGAGACGGAGACAAACACCGAGACAGACGCAGAGACTGAGACAGAGGCAGAGACAGAGACAGAGACAGAGACAGTGACAGAGACAGAGACAGAGACAGAGACAGAGACAGAGACCGAGACATAGACAGAGACAGAGATAGAGACGGAGACAAAGACCGAGACAGAGACAGAGACGGAGACAGAGGCAGAGACAGAACCAGGGACAGAGACGGAGACAGGGACAGAGGGAGAGACAGCGACAGAGACAGAGACAGAGACAGAGGCAGAGGCAGAGGCAGAGACAGGGACAGAGACAGAGACAGAGACAGGGACAGAGACAGAGACAGAGACAGAGACAGAGACAGAGACAGAGACAGAGACGGAGACAAAGACAGAGACAGAGACGGAGACAAAGAACGAGACAGAGACAGAGACAGAGACAGAGGCAAAGACAGAGACGGAGACGGAGATAAAGACCGAGACAGAGACAGAGATGGAGACAGAGGCAGAGACAGAGACAGAGACAGAGACAGAGACAGAGACAGAGACAGAGGCAGAGGCAGAGGCAGAGACAGAGACAGAGACAGAGACAGAGACTGAGACAGAGACAGAGACAGAGACAGAGACAGAGACAGAGACAGGGACAGAGACAGAGACAGAGGCAGAGACAGAGCCAGGGGCAGAGACAGATACAGAGACAGAGACAGAGACGGAGACAGTGACAGAGACAGAGACAGAGACAGAGACAGAGACAGAGACGGAGACAAAGACCGAGACAGACGCAGAGACTGAGACAGAGGCAGAGACAGAGACAGAGACAGAGACAGAGACACAGAAAGAGACAGAGACAGAGACAGAGACATAGATAGAGACGCAGACGGAGATAGGGGCAGAGACAGAGCCAGGGACAGAGACAGATACAGAGACAGAGACAGAGACGGAGACAAAGACAGAGGAAGAGACAGCAACAGAGGCAGAGACAGAAACAGAGACAGAGACAGATACGGGGACAGAGACAGAGGCAGAGACAGAGACAGAGACAGAGACAGGGACGGAGACAGAGACAGAGATGGAGACAGAGGCAGAGACAGAGACAGAGACAGAGACAGAGACAGAGACAGAGGCAGAGGCAGAGGCAGAGACAGAGACAGAGACAGAGACAGAGACTGAGACAGAGACAGAGACAGAGACAGAGACAGAGACAGAGACAGGGACAGAGACAGAGACAGAGGCAGAGACAGAGCCAGGGGCAGAGACAGATACAGAGACAGAGACAGAGACGGAGACAGTGACAGTGACAGAGACAGAGACAGAGACAGAGACGGAGACGGAGATAGAGGCAGAGACAGATACGGAGACGGAGACAGAGGCAGAGACAGAGCCAGGGACAGAGACAGATACAGAGACAGAGACAGAGACGGAGACAAAGACAGAGGAAGAGACAGCAACAGAGGCAGAGACAGAAACAGAGACAGAGGCAGATACGGGGACAGAGACAGAGGCAGAGACAGAGACAGAGACAGAGACAGGGACGGAGACAGAGACAGGGACTGAGACAGAGACAGGGACAGCGGCAGAGACAGAGACGGCGACAGAGACAGAGACGGAGACGGAGATAGAGGCAGAGACAGAGACGGAGACGGAGACAGAGGCAGAGACAGAGCCAGGGACAGAGACAGATACAGAGACAGAGACAGAGACGGAGACAGTGACAGAGACAGAGACAGAGACAGAGACAGAGACGGTGACAGAGACAGAGACAGAGACAGAGACAGAGACAGAGACGGAGACAAACACCGAGACAGACGCAGAGACTGAGACAGAGGCAGAGACGGAGACAGAGACAGAGACAGTGACAGAGACAGAGACAGAGACAGAGACAGAGACAGAGACGGAGACAAACACCGAGACAGACGCAGAGACTGAGACAGAGGCAGAGACAGAGACAGAGACAGAGACAGTGACAGAGACGGTGACAGAGACAGAGACGGAGACAGAGACAGAGACATAGACAGAGACAGAGATAGAGACGGAGACAAAGACCGAGACAGAGACAGAGACGGAGACAGAGGCAGAGACAGAACCAGGGACAGAGACGGAGACAGAGACAGAGACAGAGACAGAGACAGAGACAGAGACGGAGACGGAGATAGAGGCAGAGACAGAGCCAGGGACAGAGACAGATACAGAGACAGACGCAGAGGCAGAGGCAGAGACAGAGACAGAGACAGAGACAGAGACAGAGACAGAGACATAGATAGAGACGCAGACGGAGATAGGGGCAGAGACAGAGCCAGGGACAGAGACAGATACAGAGACAGAGAGAGAGACGGAGACAAAGACAGAGGAAGAGACAGCAACAGAGGCAGAGACAGAAACAGAGACAGAGACAGATACGGGGACAGAGACAGAGGCAGAGACAGAGACAGAGACAGAGACAGAGACGGAGACAGAGACAGGGACTAAGACAGAGACAGAGACAGCGGCAGAGACAGAGACGGCGACAGAGACAGAGACGGAGACGGAGATAGAGGCAGAGACAGAGACAGAGACGGCGACAGAGACAGAGACGGAGACGGAGACGGAGATAGAGGCAGAGACAGAGACAGAGACGGAGACAGAGGCAGAGACATAGACAGAGACAGAGATAGAGACGGAGACAAAGACCGAGACAGAGACAGAGACGGAGACAGAGGCAGAGACAGAACCAGGGACAGAGACGGAGACAGGGACAGAGGGAGAGACAGCGACAGAGACAGAGACAGAGACAAAGGCAGAGGCAGAGGCAGAGGCAGAGGCAGAGACAGAGACAGAGACAGAGACAGAGTCAGAGACAGAGACGGAGACAAAGACCGAGACAGACGCAGAGACTGAGACAGAGGCAGAGACAGAAACAGAGACAGAGACAGAGACGGAGACAGAGGCAGAGACAGAGCCAGGGACAGAGACAGAAACAGAGACAGAGACAGAGACGGAGACAGTGACAAAGACAGAGACAGAGACAGAGTCAGAGACAGAGACAGAGACAGAGACAGAGACAGAGACAGAGACAGAGACGGAGACAAACACCGAGACAGACGCAGAGACTGAGACAGAGGCAGAGACAGAGACAGAGACAGAGACAGTGACAGAGACAGAGACAGAGACAGAGACAGAGACAGAGACAGAGACATAGACAGAGACAGAGATAGAGACGGAGACAAAGACTGAGACAGAGGCAGAGACAGAGACAGAGACTGAGACAGAGGCAGAGACAGAGACAGAGACAGAGACAGAGACAGTGACAGAGACAAAGACAGAGACAGAGACCGAGACGGAGACGGAGATAGAGGCAGAGACAGAGACAGAGACGGAGACAGAGGCAGAGACAGAGCCAGGGACAGAGACAGAAACAGAGATAGAGACAGAGACGGTGACAGTGACAGAGACAGAGACAGAGACGGAGACAAACACCGAGACAGACGCAGAGACTGATACAGAGGCAGAGACAGAGACAGAGACAGAGACAGTGACAGAGACAGAGACAGAGACAGAGACAGAGACAGAGACAGAGACATAGACAGAGACAGAGATAGAGACGGAGACAAAGACCGAGACAGAGACAGAGACGGAGACAGAGGCAGAGACAGAACCAGGGACAGAGACGGAGACAGGGACAGAGGGAGAGACAGCGACAGAGACAGAGACAGAGACAGACGCAGAGGCAGAGGCAGAGACAGAGACAGAGACAGAGACAGAGACAGAGACATAGATAGAGACGCAGACGGAGATAGGGGCAGAGACAGAGCCAGGGACAGAGACAGATACAGAGACAGAGAGAGAGACGGAGACAAAGACAGAGGAAGAGACAGCAACAGAGGCAGAGACAGAAACAGAGACAGAGACAGATACGGGGACAGAGACAGAGGCAGAGACAGAGACAGAGACAGAGACAGAGACAGAGACGGAGACAGAGACAGGGACTAAGACAGAGACAGAGACAGAGACAGAGACAGAGACGGAGACAGAGGCAGAGACAGAGCCAGGGACAGAGACAGAAACAGAGACAGAGACAGAGACGGAGACAGTGACAAAGACAGAGACAGAGACAGAGACAGAGACAGAGACAGAGACAGAGACAGAGACAGAGACAGAGACAGAGACAGAGACAGAGACAGAGACGGAGACAAACACCGAGACAGACGCAGAGACTGAGACAGAGGCAGAGACAGAGACAGAGACAGAGACAGTGACAGAGACAGAGACAGAGACAGAGACAGAGACAGAGACAGAGAGAGAGACATAGACAGAGACAGAGATAGAGACGGAGACAAAGACTGAGACAGAGGCAGAGACAGAGACAGAGACAGAGACAGAGACAGTGACAGAGACAAAGACAGAGACAGAGACAGAGACGGAGACGGAGATAGAGGCAGAGACAGAGACAGAGACGGAGACAGAGGCAGAGACAGAGCCAGGGACAGAGACAGATACAGAGACAGAGACAGAGACAGAGACGGAGACAGTGACAGAGACAGAGACAGAGACAGAGACAGAGACGGTGACAGAGACAGAGACAGAGACAGAGACAGAGACAGAGACAGAGACAGAGACAGATACGGGGACAGAGACAGAGGCAGAGACAGAGACAGAGACAGAGACAGAGACGGAGACAGAGACAGGGACTGAGACAGAGACAGAGACAGCGGCAGAGACAGAGACGGCGACAGAGACAGAGACGGAGACGGAGACGGAGATAGAGGCAGAGACAGAGACAGAGACGGAGACAGAGGCAGAGACAGAGACAGAGACAGAGACAGTGACAGAGACAGAGACAGAGACAGAGACAGAGACAGAGACATAGACAGAGACAGAGATAGAGACGGAGACAAAGACCGAGACAGAGACAGAGACGGAGACAGAGGCAGAGACAGAACCAGGGACAGAGACGGAGACAGGGACAGAGGGAGAGACAGCGACAGAGACAGAGACAGAGACAAAGGCAGAGGCAGAGGCAGAGACAGAGACAGAGACAGAGACAGAGTCAGAGACAGAGACGGAGACAAAGACCGAGACAGACGCAGAGACTGAGACAGAGGCAGAGACAGAGACAGAGACAGAGACAGAGACAGTGACAGAGACAAAGACAGAGACAGAGACAGAGACGGAGACGGAGATAGAGGCAGAGACAGATACAGAGACGGAGACAGAGGCAGAGACAGAGCCAGGGACAGAGACAGAAACAGAGATAGAGACAGAGACGGTGACAGTGACAGAGACAGAGACAGAGACGGAGACAAACACCGAGACAGACGCAGAGACTGAGACAGAGGCAGAGACAGAGACAGAGACAGAGACAGTGACAGAGACAGAGACAGAGACAGAGACAGAGACAGAGACAGAGACAGAGACCGAGACATAGACAGAGACAGAGATAGAGACGGAGACAAAGACCGAGACAGAGACAGAGACGGAGACAGAGGCAGAGACAGAACCAGGGACAGAGACGGAGACAGGGACAGAGGGAGAGACAGCGACAGAGACAGAGACAGAGACAGAGGCAGAGGCAGAGGCAGAGACAGGGACAGAGACAGAGACAGAGACAGGGACAGAGACAGAGACAGAGACAGAGACAGAGACAGAGACAGAGACAGAGACGGAGACAAAGACAGAGACAGAGACGGAGACAAAGAACGAGACAGAGACAGAGACGGAGACAGACGCAGAGACAGAGACAGAGACAGGGACAGAGACAGAGACAGAGACAGAGACAGAGACAGAGACAGAGGCAAAGACAGAGACGGAGACGGAGATAAAGACCGAGACAGAGACAGAGATGGAGACAGAGGCAGAGACAGAGACAGAGACAGAGACAGAGACAGAGACAGAGACAGAGGCAGAGGCAGAGGCAGAGACAGAGACAGAGACAGAGACAGAGACTGAGACAGAGACAGAGACAGAGACAGAGACAGAGACAGAGACAGTGACAGAGACAGAGACAGAGACAGAGACAGAGACAGAGACAGAGACATAGACAGAGACAGAGATAGAGACGGAGACAAAGACTGAGACAGAGGCAGAAACAGAGACAGAGACTGAGACAGAGGCAGAGACAGAGACAGAGACAGAGACAGAGACAGTGACAGAGACAAAGACAGAGACAGAGACCGAGACGGAGACGGAGATAGAGGCAGAGACAGAGACAGAGACGGAGACAGAGGCAGAGACAGAGCCAGGGACAGAGACAGAAACAGAGATAGAGACAGAGACGGTGACAGTGACAGAGACAGAGACAGAGACGGAGACCAACACCGAGACAGACGCAGAGACTGATACAGAGGCAGAGACAGAGACAGAGACAGAGACAGAGACAGTGACAGAGACAGAGACAGAGACAGAGACAGAGACAGAGACAGAGACAGAGACACAGACAGAGACAGAGATAGAGACGGAGACAAAGACCGAGACAGAGACAGAGACGGAGACAGAGGCAGAGACAGAACCAGGGACAGAGACGGAGACAGGGACAGAGGGAGAGACAGCGACAGAGACAGAGACAGAGACAGACGCAGAGGCAGAGGCAGAGACAGAGACAGAGACAGAGACAGAGACAGAGACATAGATAGAGACGCAGACGGAGATAGGGGCAGAGACAGAGCCAGGGACAGAGACAGATACAGAGACAGAGAGAGAGACGGAGACAAAGACAGAGGAAGAGACAGCAACAGAGGCAGAGACAGAAACAGAGACAGAGACAGATACGGGGACAGAGACAGAGGCAGAGACAGAGACAGAGACAGAGACAGAGACGGAGACAGAGACAGGGACTAAGACAGAGACAGAGACAGAGACAGAGACAGAGACGGAGACAGAGGCAGAGACAGAGCCAGGGACAGAGACAGAAACAGAGACAGAGACAGAGACGGAGACAGTGACAAAGACAGAGACAGAGACAGAGACAGAGACAGAGACAGAGACAGAGACAGAGACAGAGACAGAGACAGAGACAGAGACAGAGACG
Organism: Megachile willughbiella; assembly: GCA_945859595.2. Taxonomy (NCBI): domain Eukaryota; kingdom Metazoa; phylum Arthropoda; class Insecta; order Hymenoptera; family Megachilidae; genus Megachile; species Megachile willughbiella. The sequence continues at coordinate 1,028,728 of CAMAOD020000301.1, forward strand.
GAGACAAACACCGAGACAGACGCAGAGACTGAGACAGAGGCAGAGACAGAGACAGAGACAGAGACAGTGACAGAGACAGAGACAGAGACAGAGACAGAGACAGAGACAGAGACAGATACGGGGACAGAGACAGAGGCAGAGACAGAGACAGAGACAGAGACAGAGACGGAGACAGAGACAGGGACTGAGACAGAGACAGAGACAGCGGCAGAGACAGAGACGGCGACAGAGACAGAGACGGAGACGGAGACGGAGGTAGAGGCAGAGACAGAGACAGAGACGGAGACAGAGGCAGAGACAGAGACAGAGACAGAGACAGTGACAGAGACAGAGACAGAGACAGAGACAGAGACAGAGACATAGACAGAGACAGAGATAGAGACGGAGACAAAGACCGAGACAGAGACAGAGACGGAGACAGAGGCAGAGACAGAACCAGGGACAGAGACGGAGACAGGGACAGAGGGAGAGACAGCGACAGAGACAGAGACAGAGACAAAGGCAGAGGCAGAGGCAGAAACAGAGACAGAGACAGAGACAGAGTCAGAGACAGAGACGGAGACAAAGACCGAGACAGACGCAGAGACTGAGACAGAGGCAGAGACAGAGACAGAGACAGAGACAGAGACAGTGACAGAGACAAAGACAGAGACAGAGACAGAGACGGAGACGGAGATAGAGGCAGAGACAGAGACAGAGACGGAGACAGAGGCAGAGACAGAGCCAGGGACAGAGACAGAAACAGAGATAGAGACAGAGACGGTGACAGTGACAGAGACAGAGACAGAGACGGAGACAAACACCGAGACAGACGCAGAGACTGAGACAGAGGCAGAGACAGAGACAGAGGCAGAGACAGTGACAGAGACAGAGACAGAGACAGAGACAGAGACAGAGACAGAGACCGAGACATAGACAGAGACAGAGATAGAGACGGAGACAAAGACCGAGACAGAGACAGAGACGGAGACAGAGGCAGAGACAGAACCAGGGACAGAGACGGAGACAGGGACAGAGGGAGAGACAGCGACAGAGACAGAGACAGAGACAGAGGCAGAGGCAGAGGCAGAGACAGGGACAGAGACAGAGACAGAGACAGGGACAGAGACAGAGACAGAGACAGAGACAGAGACAGAGACAGAGACAGAGACAGAGACGGAGACAAAGACAGAGACAGAGACGGAGACAAAGAACGAGACAGAGACAGAGACGGAGACAGACGCAGAGACAGAGACAGAGACAGAGACAGAGACAGAGACAGAGACAGAGACAGAGACAGAGACAGAGGCAAAGACAGAGACGGAGACGGAGATAAAGACCGAGACAGAGACAGAGATGGAGACAGAGGCAGAGACAGAGACAGAGACAGAGACAGATACAGAGACAGAGACAGAGACGGAGACAGTGACAGAGACAGAGACAGAGACACTGAAAGAGACAGAGACAGAGACAGAGACATAGATAGAGACGCAGACGGAGATAGGGGCAGAGACAGAGCCAGGGACAGAGACAGATACAGAGACAGAGACAGAGACGGAGACAAAGACAGAGGAAGAGACAGCAACAGAGGCAGAGACAGAAACAGAGACAGAGACAGATACGGGGACAGAGACAGAGGCAGAGACAGAGACAGAGACAGAGACAGGGACGGAGACAGAGACAGGGACTGAGACAGAGACAGAGACAGCGGCAGAGACAGAGACGGCGACAGAGACAGAGACGGAGACGGAGATAGAGGCAGAGACAGATACGGAGACGGAGACAGAGGCAGAGACAGAGCCAGGGACAGAGACAGATACAGAGACAGAGACAGAGACGGAGACAAAGACAGAGGAAGAGACAGCAACAGAGGCAGAGACAGAAACAGAGACAGAGGCAGATACGGGGACAGAGACAGAGGCAGAGACAGAGACAGAGACAGAGACAGAGACAGGGACGGAGACAGAGACAGGGACTGAGACAGAGACACGGACAGCGGCAGAGACAGAGACGGCGACAGAGACAGAGACGGAGACGGAGATAGAGGCAGAGACAGAGACGGAGAATGAGACAGAGGCAGAGACAGAGCCAGGGACAGAGACAGATACAGAGACAGAGACAGAGACGGAGACAGTGACAGAGACAGAGACAGAGACAGAGACAGAGACGGTGACAGAGACAGAGACAGAGACAGAGACAGAGACAGAGACGGAGACAAACACCGAGACAGACGCAGAGACTGAGACAGAGGCAGAGACGGAGACAGAGACAGAGACAGTGACAGAGACAGAGACAGAGACAGAGACAGAGACAGAGACGGAGACAAACACCGAGACAGACGCAGAGACTGAGACAGAGGCAGAGACAGAGACAGAGACAGAGACAGTGACAGAGACGGTGACAGAGACAGAGACGGAGACAGAGACAGAGACATAGACAGAGACAGAGATAGAGACGGAGACAAAGACCGAGACAGAGACAGAGACGGAGACAGAGGCAGAGACAGAACCAGGGACAGAGACGGAGACAGGGACAGAGACAGAGACATAGATAGAGACGCAGACGGAGATAGGGGCAGAGACAGAGCCAGGGACAGAGACAGATACAGAGACAGAGAGAGAGACGGAGACAAAGACAGAGGAAGAGACAGCAACAGAGGCAGAGACAGAAACAGAGACAGAGACAGATACGGGGACAGAGACAGAGGCAGAGACAGAGACAGAGACAGAGACAGAGACGGAGACAGAGACAGGGACTAAGACAGAGACAGAGACAGCGGCAGAGACAGAGACGGCGACAGAGACAGAGACGGAGACGGAGACGGAGATAGAGGCAGAGACAGAGACAGAGACGGAGACAGAGGCAGAGACAGAGACAGAGACAGAGACAGTGACAGAGACAGAGACAGAGGCAGAGACAGAGACAGAGACATAGACAGAGACAGAGATAGAGACGGAGACAAAGACCGAGACAGAGACAGAGACGGAGACAGAGGCAGAGACAGAACCAGGGACAGAGACGGAGACAGGGACAGAGGGAGAGACAGCGACAGAGACAGAGACAGAGACAAAGGCAGAGGCAGAGGCAGAGACAGAGACAGAGACAGAGACAGAGTCAGAGACAGAGACGGAGACAAAGACCGAGACAGACGCAGAGACTGAGACAGAGGCAGAGACAGAGACAGAGACAGAGACAGAGACAGAGACGGAGACAGAGGCAGAGACAGAGCCAGGGACAGAGACAGAAACAGAGACAGAGACAGAGACGGAGACAGTGACAAAGACAGAGACAGAGACAGAGACAGAGACAGAGACAGAGACAGAGACAGAGACAGAGACAGAGACAGAGACGGAGACAAACACCGAGACAGACGCAGAGACTGAGACAGAGGCAGAGACAGAGACAGAGACAGAGACAGTGACAGAGACAGAGACAGAGACAGAGACAGAGACAGAGACAGAGACAGAGACATAGACAGAGACAGAGATAGAGACGGAGACAAAGACTGAGACAGAGGCAGAGACAGAGACAGAGACAGAGACAGAGACAGTGACAGAGACAAAGACAGAGACAGAGACAGAGACGGAGACGGAGATAGAGGCAGAGACAGAGACAGAGACGGAGACAGAGGCAGAGACAGAGCCAGGGACAGAGACAGATACAGAGACAGAGACAGAGACGGAGACAGTGACAGAGACAGAGACAGAGACAGAGACAGAGACGGTGACAGAGACAGAGACAGAGACAGAGACAGAGACAGAGACAGAGACAGAGACAGAGACAGAGACAGATACGGGGACAGAGACAGAGGCAGAGACAGAGACAGAGACAGAGACAGAGGCGGAGACAGAGACAGGGACTGAGACAGAGACAGAGACAGCGGCAGAGACAGAGACGGCGACAGAGACAGAGACGGAGACGGAGACGGAGATAGAGGCAGAGACAGAGACAGAGACAGAGACGGAGACAGAGGCAGAGACAGAAACAGAGACAGAGACAGTGACAGAGACAGAGACAGAGACAGAGACAGAGACAGAGACATAGACAGAGACAGAGATAGAGACGGAGACAAAGACCGAGACAGAGACAGAGACGGAGACAGAGGCAGAGACAGAACCAGGGACAGAGACGGAGACAGGGACAGAGGGAGAGACAGCGACAGAGACAGAGACAGAGACAGACGCAGAGGCAGAGGCAGAGACAGAGACAGAGACAGAGACAGAGACAGAGACAGAGACATAGATAGAGACGCAGACGGAGATAGGGGCAGAGACAGAGCCAGGGACAGAGACAGATACAGAGACAGAGAGAGAGACGGAGACAAAGACAGAGGAAGAGACAGCAACAGAGGCAGAGACAGAGACAGAGACAGAGACAGAGACAGAGACATAGACAGAGACAGAGATAGAGACGGAGACAAAGACCGAGACAGAGACAGAGACGGAGACAGAGGCAGAGACAGAACCAGGGACAGAGACGGAGACAGGGACAGAGGGAGAGACAGCGACAGAGACAGAGACAGAGACAGACGCAGAGGCAGAGGCAGAGACAGAGACAGAGACAGAGACAGAGACAGAGACATAGATAGAGACGCAGACGGAGATAGGGGCAGAGACAGAGCCAGGGACAGAGACAGATACAGAGACAGAGAGAGAGACGGAGACAAAGACAGAGGAAGAGACAGCAACAGAGGCAGAGACAGAAACAGAGACAGAGACAGATACGGGGACAGAGACAGAGGCAGAGACAGAGACAGAGACAGAGACAGAGACGGAGACAGAGACAGGGACTAAGACAGAGACAGAGACAGCGGCAGAGACAGAGACGGCGACAGAGACAGAGACGGAGACGGAGATAGAGGCAGAGACAGAGACAGAGACGGCGACAGAGACAGAGACGGAGACGGAGACGGAGATAGAGGCAGAGACAGAGACAGAGACGGAGACAGAGGCAGAGACAGAGACAGAGACAGAGACAGTGACAGAGACAGAGACACAGGCAGAGACAGAGACAGAGACAGGGACAGAGACAGAGACAGAGGCAGAGACAGAGCCAGGGGCAGAGACAGATACAGAGACAGAGACAGAGACAGTGACAGAGACAAAGACAGAGACAGAGACAGAGACGGAGACGGAGATAGAGGCAGAGACAGAGACAGAGACGGAGACAGAGGCAGAGACAGAGCCAGGGACAGAGACAGAAACAGAGACAGAGACAGAGACAGAGACAGTGACAGAGACAGAGACAGAGACAGAGACAGAGACAGAGACAGAGACAGAGACATAGACAGAGACAGAGATAGAGACGGAGACAAAGACCGAGACAGAGACAGAGACGGAGACAGAGGCAGAGACAGAACCAGGGACAGAGACGGAGACAGGGACAGAGGGAGAGACAGCGACAGAGACAGAGACAGAGACAGAGGCAGAGGCAGAGGCAGAGACAGGGACAGAGACAGAGACAGAGACAGGGACAGAGACAGAGACAGAGACAGAGACAGAGACAGAGACAGAGACAGAGACGGAGACAAAGACAGAGACAGAGACGGAGACAAAGAACGAGACAGAGACAGAGACGGAGACAGACGCAGAGACAGAGACAGAGACAGAGACAGAGACAGAGACAGAGACAGAGACAGAGACAGAGACAGAGGCAAAGACAGAGACGGAGACGGAGATAAAGACCGAGACAGAGACAGAGATGGAGACAGAGGCAGAGACAGAGACAGAGACAGAGACAGAGACAGAGACAGAGACAGAGGCAGAGGCAGAGGCAGAGACAGAGACAGAGACAGAGACAGAGACTGAGACAGAGACAGAGACAGAGACAGAGACAGGGACAGAGACAGGGACAGAGGCAGAGACAGAGCCAGGGGCAGAGACAGATACAGAGACAGAGACAAAGACCGAGACAGAGACAGAGACGGAGACAGAGGCAGAGACAGAACCAGGGACAGGGACGGAGACAGGGACAGAGGGAGAGACAGCGACAGAGACAGAGACAGAGACAAAGGCAGAGGCAGAGGCAGAGACAGAGACAGAGACAGAGACAGAGTCAGAGACAGAGACGGAGACAAAGACCGAGACAGACGCAGAGACTGAGACAGAGGCAGAGACAGAGACAGAGACAGAGACAGAGACGGAGACAGAGGCAGAGACAGAGCCAGGGACAGAGACAGAAACAGAGACAGAGACAGAGACGGAGACAGTGACAAAGACAGAGACAGAGACAGAGACAGAGACAGAGACAGAGACAGAGACAGAGGCAGAGACAGAGCCAGGGACAGAGACACATACAGAGACAGAGGCAGAGGCAGAGGCAGAGACAGAGACAGAGACAGAGACGGAGACAAAGACCGAGACAGAGACAGAGACAGAGACAGAGACAGAGACAGAGACAGAGACAGAGACAGAGACGGAGACAAAGACAGAGACAGAGACGGAGACAAAGAAAGAGACAGAGAGAGAGACGGAGACAGAGGCAGAGACAGAGACAGAGACAGAGACAGAGACAGAGACAGAGACAGAGACAGAGACAGAGACAGAGACGGAGACGGAGATAGAGGCAGAGACAGAGCCAGGGACAAGGACAGATACAGAGACAGAGACAGAGACGGAGACAGTGACAGAGACAGAGACAGAGACAGAGACAGAGGCGTAGGCAAAGACCGAGACAGACGCAGAGACTGAGGCAGAGGCAGAGACAGAGACAGAGACAGAGACAGAGACAGAGACATAGATAGAGACGCAGACGGAGATAGGGGCAGAGACAGAGCCAGGGACAGAGACAGATACAGAGACAGAGACAGAGACGGAGACAAAGACAGAGGAAGAGGCAGCAACAGAGGCAGAGACAGAAACAGAGACAGAGACAGATACGGGGACAGAGACAGAGGCAGAGACAGAGACAGAGACAGAGACAGGGACGGAGACAGAGACAGGGACTGAGACAGAGACAGAGACAGCGGCAGAGACAGAGACGGCGACAGAGACAGAGACGGAGACGGAGATAGAGGCAGAGACAGAGACGGAGACGGAGACAGAGGCAGAGACAGAGCCAGGGACAGAGACAGATACAGAGACAGAGACAGAGACGGAGACAGAGACAGTGACAGAGACAGAGACAGAGACAGAGACAGAGACATAGACAGAGACGGAGACAAAGACCGAGACAGAGACAGAGACGGAGACAGAGGCAGAGACAGAACCAGGGACAGAGACGGAGACAGGGACAGAGGGAGAGACAGCGACAGAGACAGAGACAGAGACAGACGCAGAGGCAGAGGCAGAGACAGAGACAGAGACAGAGACAGAGACAGAGACATAGATAGAGACGCAGACGGAGATAGGGGCAGAGACAGAGCCAGGGACAGAGACAGATACAGAGACAGAGAGAGAGACGGAGACAAAGACAGAGGAAGAGACAGCAACAGAGGCAGAGACAGAAACAGAGACAGAGACAGATACGGGGACAGAGACAGAGGCAGAGACAGAGACAGAGACAGAGACAGAGACGGAGACGGAGACAGAGACAGGGACTAAGACAGAGACAGAGACAGCGGCAGAGACAGAGACGGCGACAGAGACAGAGACGGAGACGGAGATAGAGGCAGAGACAGAGACAGAGACGGCGACAGAGACAGAGACGGAGACGGAGACGGAGATAGAGGCAGAGACAGAGACAGAGACGGAGACAGAGGCAGAGACAGAGACAGAGACAGAGGCAGTGACAGAGACAGAGACAGAGGCAGAGACAGAGACAGAGACATAGACAGAGACAGAGATAGAGACGGAGACAAAGACCGAGACAGAGACAGAGACGGAGACAGAGGCAGAGACAGAACCAGGGACAGAGACGGAGACAGGGACAGAGGGAGAGACAGCGACAGAGACAGAGACAGAGACAAAGGCAGAGGCAGAGGCAGAGGCAGAGACAGAGACAGAGACAGAGACAGAGTCAGAGACAGAGACGGAGACAAAGACCGAGACAGACGCAGAGACTGAGACAGAGGCAGAGACAGAAACAGAGACAGAGACAGAGACGGAGACAGAGGCAGAGACAGAGCCAGGGACAGAGACAGAAACAGAGACAGAGACAGAGACGGAGACAGTGACAAAGACAGAGACAGAGACAGAGACAGAGACAGAGACAGAGACAGAGACAGAGACAGAGACAGAGACAGAGACGGAGACAAACACCGAGACAGACGCAGAGACTGAGACAGAGGCAGAGACAGAGACAGAGACAGAGACAGTGACAGAGACAGAGACAGAGACAGAGACAGAGACAGAGACAGAGACATAGACAGAGACAGAGATAGAGACGGAGACAAAGACTGAGACAGAGGCAGAGACAGAGACAGAGACTGAGACAGAGGCAGAGACAGAGACAGAGACAGAGACAGAGACAGTGACAGAGACAAAGACAGAGACAGAGACCGAGACGGAGACGGAGATAGAGGCAGAGACAGAGACAGAGACGGAGACAGAGGCAGAGACAGAGCCAGGGACAGAGACAGAAACAGAGATAGAGACAGAGACGGTGACAGTGACAGAGACAGAGACAGAGACGGAGACAAACACCGAGACAGACGCAGAGACTGAGACAGAGGCAGAGACAGAGACAGAGACAGAGACAGAGACAGTGACAGAGGCAGAGACAGAGACAGAGACAGAGACATAGACAGAGACAGAGATAGAGACGGAGACAAAGACCGAGACAGAGACAGAGACGGAGACAGAGGCAGAGACAGAACCAGGGACAGAGACGGAGACAGGGACAGAGGGAGAGACAGCGACAGAGACAGAGACAGAGACAGACGCAGAGGCAGAGGCAGAGACAGAGACAGAGACAGAGACAGAGACAGAGACAGAGACATAGATAGAGACGCAGACGGAGATAGGGGCAGAGACAGAGCCAGGGACAGAGACAGATACAGAGACAGAGAGAGAGACGGAGACAAAGACAGAGGAAGAGACAGCAACAGAGGCAGAGACAGAAACAGAGACAGAGACAGATACGGGGACAGATACAGAGGCAGAGACAGAGACAGAGACAGAGACAGAGACGGAGACAGAGACAGGGACTAAGACAGAGAGAGAGACAGAGACAGAGACAGAGACGGAGACAGAGGCAGAGACAGAGCCAGGGACAGAGACAGAAACAGAGACAGAGACAGAGACGGAGACAGTGACAAAGACAGAGACAGAGACAGAGACAGAGACAGAGACAGAGACAGAGACAGAGACAGAGACAGAGACAGAGACAGAGACAGAGACGGAGACAAACACCGAGACAGACGCAGAGACTGAGACAGAGGCAGAGACAGAGACAGAGACAGAGACAGTGACAGAGACAGAGACAGAGACAGAGACAGAGACAGAGACAGAGACAGAGACATAGACAGAGACAGAGATAGAGACGGAGACAAAGACTGAGACAGAGGCAGAGACAGAGACAGAGACAGAGACAGAGACAGATACGGGGACAGAGACAGAGGCAGAGACAGAGACAGAGACAGAGACAGAGACGGAGACAGAGACAGGGACTGAGACAGAGACAGAGACAGCGGCAGAGACAGAGACGGCGACAGAGACAGAGACGGAGACGGAGACGGAGATAGAGGCAGAGACGGAGACAGAGGCAGAGACAGAACCAGGGACAGAGACGGAGACAGGGACAGAGGGAGAGACAGCGACAGAGACAGAGACAGAGACAAAGGCAGAGGCAGAGGCAGAGACAGAGACAGAGACAGAGACAGAGTCAGAGACAGAGACGGAGACAAAGACCGAGACAGACGCAGAGACTGAGACAGAGGCAGAGACAGAGACAGAGACAGAGACAGAGACAGTGACAGAGACAAAGACAGAGACAGAGACAGAGACGGAGACGGAGATAGAGGCAGAGACAGAGACAGAGACGGAGACAGAGGCAGAGACAGAGCCAGGGACAGAGACAGAAACAGAGATAGAGACAGAGACGGTGACAGTGACAGAGACAGAGACAGAGACGGAGACAAACACCGAGACAGACGCAGAGACTGAGACAGAGGCAGAGACAGAGACAGAGACAGAGACAGTGACAGAGACAGAGACAGAGACAGAGACCGAGACATAGACAGAGACAGAGATAGAGACGGAGACAAAGACCGAGACAGAGACAGAGACGGAGACAGAGGCAGAGACAGAACCAGGGACAGAGACGGAGACAGGGACAGAGGGAGAGACAGCGACAGAGACAGAGACAGAGACAGAGGCAGAGGCAGAGGCAGAGACAGGGACAGAGACAGAGACAGAGACAGGGACAGAGACAGAGACAGAGACAGAGACAGAGACAGAGACAGAGACAGAGACGGAGACAAAGACAGAGACAGAGACGGAGACAAAGAACGAGACAGAGACAGAGACAGAGACAGAGGCAAAGACAGAGACGGAGACGGAGATAAAGACCGAGACAGAGACAGAGATGGAGACAGAGGCAGAGACAGAGACAGAGACAGAGACAGAGACAGAGACAGAGACAGAGACAGAGGCAGAGGCAGAGGCAGAGACAGAGACAGAGACAGAGACAGAGACTGAGACAGAGACAGAGACAGAGACAGAGACAGAGACAGGGACAGAGACAGAGACAGAGGCAGAGACAGAGCGAGGGGCAGAGACAGATACAGAGACAGAGACAGAGACGGAGACAGTGACAGAGACAGAGACAGAGACAGAGACAGAGACGGAGACAAAGACCGAGACAGACGCAGAGACTGAGACAGAGGCAGAGACAGAGACAGAGACAGAGACAGAGACACTGAAAGAGACAGAGACAGAGACAGAGACATAGATAGAGACGCAGACGGAGATAGGGGCAGAGACAGAGCCAGGGACAGAGACAGATACAGAGACAGAGACAGAGACGGAGACAAAGACAGAGGAAGAGACAGCAACAGAGGCAGAGACAGAAACAGAGACAGAGACAGATACGGGGACAGAGACAGAGGCAGAGACAGAGACAGATACGGGGACAGAGACAGAGGCAGAGACAGAGACAGAGACAGAGACAGGGACGGAGACAGAGACAGAGATGGAGACAGAGGCAGAGACAGAGACAGAGACAGAGACAGAGACAGAGACAGAGGCAGAGGCAGAGGCAGAGACAGAGACAGACACAGAGACAGAGACTGAGACAGAGACAGAGACAGAGACAGAGACAGAGACAGAGACAGGGACAGAGACAGAGACAGAGGCAGAGACAGAGCCAGGGGCAGAGACAGATACAGAGACAGAGACAGAGACGGAGACAGTGACAGAGACAGAGACAGAGACAGAGACAGAGACGGAGACGGAGATAGAGGCAGAGACAGATACGGAGACGGAGACAGAGGCAGAGACAGAGCCAGGGACAGAGACAGATACAGAGACAGAGACAGAGACGGAGACAAAGACAGAGGAAGAGACAGCAACAGAGGCAGAGACAGAAACAGAGACAGAGGCAGATACGGGGACAGAGACAGAGGCAGAGACAGAGACAGAGACAGAGACAGGGACGGAGACAGAGACAGGGACTGAGACAGAGACAGGGACAGCGGCAGAGACAGAGACGGCGACAGAGACAGAGACGGAGACGGAGATAGAGGCAGAGACAGAGACGGAGACGGAGACAGAGGCAGAGACAGAGCCAGGGACAGAGACAGATACAGAGACAGAGACAGAGACGGAGACAGTGACAGAGACAGAGACAGAGACAGAGACAGAGACGGTGACAGAGACAGAGACAGAGACAGAGACAGAGACAGAGACAGAGACGGAGACAAACACCGAGACAGACGCAGAGACTGAGACAGAGGCAGAGACGGAGACAGAGACAGAGACAGTGACAGAGACAGAGACAGAGACAGAGACAGAGACAGAGACGGAGACAAACACCGAGACAGACGCAGAGACTGAGACAGAGGCAGAGACAGAGACAGAGACAGAGACAGTGACAGAGACGGTGACAGAGACAGAGACGGAGACAGAGACAGAGACATAGACAGAGACAGAGATAGAGACGGAGACAAAGACCGAGACAGAGACAGAGACGGAGACAGAGGCAGAGACAGAACCAGGGACAGAGACGGAGACAGAGACAGAGACAGAGACAGAGACAGAGACAGAGACGGAGACGGAGATAGAGGCAGAGACAGAGCCAGGGACAGAGACAGATACAGAGACAGACGCAGAGGCAGAGGCAGAGACAGAGACAGAGACAGAGACAGAGACAGAGACATAGATAGAGACGCAGACGGAGATAGGGGCAGAGACAGAGCCAGGGACAGAGACAGATACAGAGACAGAGAGAGAGACGGAGACAAAGACAGAGGAAGAGACAGCAACAGAGGCAGAGACAGAAACAGAGACAGAGACAGATACGGGGACAGAGACAGAGGCAGAGACAGAGACAGAGACAGAGACAGAGACGGAGACAGAGACAGGGACTAAGACAGAGACAGAGACAGCGGCAGAGACAGAGACGGCGACAGAGACAGAGACGGAGACGGAGATAGAGGCAGAGACAGAGACAGAGACGGCGACAGAGACAGAGACGGAGACGGAGACGGAGATAGAGGCAGAGACAGAGACAGAGACGGAGACAGAGGCAGAGACATAGACAGAGACAGAGATAGAGACGGAGACAAAGACCGAGACAGAGACAGAGACGGAGACAGAGGCAGAGACAGAACCAGGGACAGAGACGGAGACAGGGACAGAGGGAGAGACAGCGACAGAGACAGAGACAGAGACAAAGGCAGAGGCAGAGGCAGAGGCAGAGACAGAGACAGAGACAGAGACAGAGTCAGAGACAGAGACGGAGACAAAGACCGAGACAGACGCAGAGACTGAGACAGAGGCAGAGACAGAAACAGAGACAGAGACAGAGACGGAGACAGAGGCAGAGACAGAGCCAGGGACAGAGACAGAAACAGAGACAGAGACAGAGACGGAGACAGTGACAAAGACAGAGACAGAGACAGAGTCAGAGACAGAGACAGAGACAGAGACAGAGACAGAGACAGAGACAGAGACAGAGACAGAGACAGAGACGGAGACAAACACCGAGACAGACGCAGAGACTGAGACAGAGGCAGAGACAGAGACAGAGACAGAGACAGTGACAGAGACAGAGACAGAGACAGAGACAGAGACAGAGACAGAGACATAGACAGAGACAGAGATAGAGACGGAAACAAAGACTGAGACAGAGGCAGAGACAGAGACAGAGACTGAGACAGAGGCAGAGACAGAGACAGAGACAGAGACAGAGACAGTGACGGAGACAAAGACAGAGACAGAGACCGAGACGGAGACGGAGATAGAGGCAGAGACAGAGACAGAGACGGAGACAGAGGCAGAGACAGAGCCAGGGACAGAGACAGAAACAGAGATAGAGACAGAGACGGTGACAGTGACAGAGACAGAGACAGAGACGGAGACAAACACCGAGACAGACGCAGAGACTGATACAGAGGCAGAGACAGAGACAGAGACAGAGACAGTGACAGAGACAGAGACAGAGACAGAGACAGAGACAGAGACAGAGACATAGACAGAGACAGAGATAGAGACGGAGACAAAGACCGAGACAGAGACAGAGACGGAGACAGAGGCAGAGACAGAACCAGGGACAGAGACGGAGACAGGGACAGAGGGAGAGACAGCGACAGAGACAGAGACAGAGACAGACGCAGAGGCAGAGGCAGAGACAGAGACAGAGACAGAGACAGAGACAGAGACATAGATAGAGACGCAGACGGAGATAGGGGCAGAGACAGAGCCAGGGACAGAGACAGATACAGAGACAGAGAGAGAGACGGAGACAAAGACAGATGAAGAGACAGCAACAGAGGCAGAGACAGAAACAGAGACAGAGACAGATACGGGGACAGAGACAGAGGCAGAGACAGAGACAGAGACAGAGACAGAGACGGAGACAGAGACAGGGACTAAGACAGAGACAGAGACAGAGACAGAGACAGAGACAGAGACGGAGACAGAGGCAGAGACAGAGCCAGGGACAGAGACAGAAACAGAGACAGAGACAGAGACGGAGACAGTGACAAAGACAGAGACAGAGACAGAGACAGAGACAGAGACAGAGACAGAGACAGAGACAGAGACAGAGACAGAGACAGAGACAGAGACGGAGACAAACACCGAGACAGACGCAGAGACTGAGACAGAGGCAGAGACAGAGACAGAGACAGAGACAGTGACAGAGACAGAGACAGAGACAGAGACAGAGACAGAGACAGAGAGAGAGACATAGACAGAGACAGAGATAGAGACGGAGACAAAGACTGAGACAGAGGCAGAGACAGAGACAGAGACAGAGACAGAGACAGTGACAGAGACAAAGACAGAGACAGAGACAGAGACGGAGACGGAGATAGAGGCAGAGACAGAGACAGAGACGGAGACAGAGGCAGAGACAGAGCCAGGGACAGAGACAGATACAGAGACAGAGACAGAGACGGAGACAGTGACAGAGACAGAGACAGAGACAGAGACAGAGACGGTGACAGAGACAGAGACAGAGACAGAGACAGAGACAGAGACAGAGACAGAGACAGATACGGGGACAGAGACAGAGGCAGAGACAGAGACAGAGACAGAGACAGAGACGGAGACAGAGACAGGGACTGAGACAGAGACAGAGACAGCGGCAGAGACAGAGACGGCGACAGAGACAGAGACGGAGACGGAGACGGAGATAGAGGCAGAGACAGAGACAGAGACGGAGACAGAGGCAGAGACAGAGACAGAGACAGAGACAGTGACAGAGACAGAGACAGAGACAGAGACAGAGACAGAGACATAGACAGAGACAGAGATAGAGACGGAGACAAAGACCGAGACAGAGACAGAGACGGAGACAGAGGCAGAGACAGAACCAGGGACAGAGACGGAGACAGGGACAGAGGGAGAGACAGCGACAGAGACAGAGACAGAGACAAAGGCAGAGGCAGAGGCAGAGACAGAGACAGAGACAGAGACAGAGTCAGAGACAGAGACGGAGACAAAGACCGAGACAGACGCAGAGACTGAGACAGAGGCAGAGACAGAGACAGAGACAGAGACAGAGACAGTGACAGAGACAAAGACAGAGACAGAGACAGAGACGGAGACGGAGATAGAGGCAGAGACAGATACAGAGACGGAGACAGAGGCAGAGACAGAGCCAGGGACAGAGACAGAAACAGAGATAGAGACAGAGACGGTGACAGTGACAGAGACAGAGACAGAGACGGAGACAAACACCGAGACAGACGCAGAGACTGAGACAGAGGCAGAGACAGAGACAGAGACAGAGACAGTGACAGAGACAGAGACAGAGACAGAGACAGAGACAGAGACAGAGACCGAGACATAGACAGAGACAGAGATAGAGACGGAGACAAAGACCGAGACAGAGACAGAGACGGAGACAGAGGCAGAGACAGAACCAGGGACAGAGACGGAGACAGGGACAGAGGGAGAGACAGCGACAGAGACAGAGACAGAGACAGAGGCAGAGGCAGAGGCAGAGACAGGGACAGAGACAGAGACAGAGACAGGGACAGAGACAGAGACAGAGACAGAGACAGAGACAGAGACAGAGACAGAGACGGAGACAAAGACAGAGACAGAGACGGAGACAAAGAACGAGACAGAGACAGAGACGGAGACAGACGCAGAGACAGAGACAGAGACAGAGACAGAGACAGAGACAGAGACAGAGACAGAGACAGAGACAGAGGCAAAGACAGAGACGGAGACGGAGATAAAGACCGAGACAGAGACAGAGATGGAGACAGAGGCAGAGACAGAGACAGAGACAGAGACAGAGACAGAGACAGAGACAGAGGCAGAGGCAGAGGCAGAGACAGAGACAGAGACAGAGACAGAGACTGAGACAGAGACAGAGACAGAGACAGAGACAGAGACAGTGACAGAGACAGAGACAGAGACAGAGACAGAGACAGAGACAGAGACATAGACAGAGACAGAGATAGAGACGGAGACAAAGACTGAGACAGAGGCAGAGACAGAGACAGAGACTGAGACAGAGGCAGAGACAGAGACAGAGACAGAGACAGAGACAGTGACAGAGACAAAGACAGAGACAGAGACCGAGACGGAGACGGAGATAGAGGCAGAGACAGAGACAGAGACGGAGACAGAGGCAGAGACAGAGCCAGGGACAGAGACAGAAACAGAGATAGAGACAGAGACGGTGACAGTGACAGAGACAGAGACAGAGACGGAGACAAACACCGAGACAGACGCAGAGACTGATACAGAGGCAGAGACAGAGACAGAGACAGAGACAGAGACAGTGACAGAGACAGAGACAGAGACAGAGACAGAGACAGAGACAGAGACACAGACAGAGACAGAGATAGAGACGGAGACAAAGACCGAGACAGAGACAGAGACGGAGACAGAGGCAGAGACAGAACCAGAGACAGAGACGGAGACAGGGACAGAGGGAGAGACAGCGACAGAGACAGAGACAGAGACAGACGCAGAGGCAGAGGCAGAGACAGAGACAGAGACAGAGACAGAGACAGAGACATAGATAGAGACGCAGACGGAGATAGGGGCAGAGACAGAGCCAGGGACAGAGACAGATACAGAGACAGAGAGAGAGACGGAGACAAAGACAGAGGAAGAGACAGCAACAGAGGCAGAGACAGAAACAGAGACAGAGACAGATACGGGGACAGAGACAGAGGCAGAGACAGAGACAGAGACAGAGACAGAGACGGAGACAGAGACAGGGACTAAGACAGAGACAGAGACAGAGACAGAGACAGAGACGGAGACAGAGGCAGAGACAGAGCCAGGGACAGAGACAGAAACAGAGACAGAGACAGAGACGGAGACAGTGACAAAGACAGAGACAGAGACAGAGACAGAGACAGAGACAGAGACAGAGACAGAGACAGAGACAGAGACAGAGACGGAGACAAACACCGAGACAGACGCAGAGACTGAGACAGAGGCAGAGACAGAGACAGAGACAGAGACAGTGACAGAGACAGAGACAGAGACAGAGACAGAGACAGAGACAGAGACAGAGACAGAGACATAGACAGAGACAGAGATAGAGACGGAGACAAAGACTGAGACAGAGGCAGAGACAGAGACAGAGACAGAGACAGAGACAGTGACAGAGACAAAGACAGAGACAGAGACAGAGACGGAGACGGAGATAGAGGCAGAGACAGAGACAGAGACGGAGACAGAGGCAGAGACAGAGCCAGGGACAGAGACAGATACAGAGACAGAGACAGAGACGGAGACAGTGACAGAGACAGAGACAGAGACAGAGACAGAGACGGTGACAGAGACAGAGACAGAGACAGAGACAGAGACAGAGACAGAGACAGATACGGGGACAGAGACAGAGGCAGAGACAGAGACAGAGACAGAGACAGAGACGGAGACAGAGACAGGGACTGAGACAGAGACAGAGACAGCGGCAGAGACAGAGACGGCGACAGAGACAGAGACGGAGACGGAGACGGAGATAGAGGCAGAGACAGAGACAGAGACGGAGACAGAGGCAGAGACAGAGACAGAGACAGAGACAGTGACAGAGACAGAGACAGAGACAGAGACAGTGACAGAGACAGAGACAGAGACAGAGACAGAGACAGAGACAGAGAGAGAGACATAGACAGAGACAGAGATAGAGACGGAGACAAAGACTGAGACAGAGGCAGAGACAGAGACAGAGACAGAGACAGAGACAGTGACAGAGACAAAGACAGAGACAGAGACAGAGACGGAGACGGAGATAGAGGCAGAGACAGAGACAGAGACGGAGACAGAGGCAGAGACAGAGCCAGGGACAGAGACAGATACAGAGACAGAGACAGAGACGGAGACAGTGACAGAGACAGAGACAGAGACAGAGACAGAGACGGTGACAGAGACAGAGACAGAGACAGAGACAGAGACAGAGACAGAGACAGAGACAGAGACAGATACGGGGACAGAGACAGAGGCAGAGACAGAGACAGAGACAGAGACAGAGACGGAGACAGAGACAGGGACTGAGACAGAGACAGAGACAGCGGCAGAGACAGAGACGGCGACAGAGACAGAGACGGAGACGGAGACGGAGATAGAGGCAGAGACAGAGACAGAGACGGAGACAGAGGCAGAGACAGAGACAGAGACAGAGACAGTGACAGAGACAGAGACAGAGACAGAGACAGAGACAGAGACATAGACAGAGACAGAGATAGAGACGGAGACAAAGACCGAGACAGAGACAGAGACGGAGACAGAGGCAGAGACAGAACCAGGGACAGAGACGGAGACAGGGACAGAGGGAGAGACAGCGACAGAGACAGAGACAGAGACAAAGGCAGAGGCAGAGGCAGAGACAGAGACAGAGACAGAGACAGAGTCAGAGACAGAGACGGAGACAAAGACCGAGACAGACGCAGAGACTGAGACAGAGGCAGAGACAGAGACAGAGACAGAGACAGAGACAGTGACAGAGACAAAGACAGAGACAGAGACAGAGACGGAGACGGAGATAGAGGCAGAGACAGATACAGAGACGGAGACAGAGGCAGAGACAGAGCCAGGGACAGAGACAGAAACAGAGATAGAGACAGAGACGGTGACAGTGACAAAGACAGAGACAGAGACAGAGACAGAGACAGAGACAGAGACAGAGACAGAGACAGAGACAGAGACAGAGACAGAGACAGAGACGGAGACAAACACCGAGACAGACGCAGAGACTGAGACAGAGGCAGAGACAGAGACAGAGACAGAGACAGTGACAGAGACAGAGACAGAGACAGAGACAGAGACAGAGACAGAGACAGAGACATAGACAGAGACAGAGATAGAGACGGAGACAAAGACTGAGACAGAGGCAGAGACAGAGACAGAGACAGAGACAGAGACAGTGACAGAGACAAAGACAGAGACAGAGACAGAGACGGAGACGGAGATAGAGGCAGAGACAGAGACAGAGACGGAGACAGAGGCAGAGACAGAGCCAGGGACAGAGACAGATACAGAGACAGAGACAGAGACGGAGACAGTGACAGAGACAGAGACAGAGACAGAGACAGAGACGGTGACAGAGACAGAGACAGAGACAGAGACAGAGACAGAGACAGAGACAGATACGGGGACAGAGACAGAGGCAGAGACAGAGACAGAGACAGAGACAGAGACGGAGACAGAGACAGGGACTGAGACAGAGACAGAGACAGCGGCAGAGACAGAGACTGCGACAGAGACAGAGACGGAGACGGAGACGGAGATAGAGGCAGAGACAGAGACAGAGACGGAGACAGAGGCAGAGACAGAGACAGAGACAGAGACAGTGACAGAGACAGAGACAGAGACAGAGACAGAGACAGAGACATAGACAGAGACAGAGATAGAGACGGAGACAAAGACCGAGACAGAGACAGAGACGGAGACAGAGGCAGAGACAGAACCAGGGACAGAGACGGAGACAGGGACAGAGGGAGAGACAGCGACAGAGACAGAGACAGAGACAAAGGCAGAGGCAGAGGCAGAAACAGAGACAGAGACAGAGACAGAGTCAGAGACAGAGACGGAGACAAAGACCGAGACAGACGCAGAGACTGAGACAGAGGCAGAGACAGAGACAGAGACAGAGACAGAGACAGTGACAGAGACAAAGACAGAGACAGAGACAGAGACGGAGACGGAGATAGAGGCAGAGACAGAGACAGAGACGGAGACAGAGGCAGAGACAGAGCCAGGGACAGAGACAGAAACAGAGATAGAGACAGAGACGGTGACAGTGACAGAGACAGAGACAGAGACGGAGACAAACACCGAGACAGACGCAGAGACTGAGACAGAGGCAGAGACAGAGACAGAGGCAGAGACAGTGACAGAGACAGAGACAGAGACAGAGACAGAGACAGAGACAGAGACCGAGACATAGACAGAGACAGAGATAGAGACGCAGACAAAGACCGAGACAGAGACAGAGACGGAGACAGACGCAGAGACAGAACCAGGGACAGAGACGGAGACAGGGACAGAGGGAGAGACAGCGACAGAGACAGAGACAGAGACAGAGGCAGAGGCAGAGGCAGAGACAGGGACAGAGACAGAGACAGAGACAGGGACAGAGACAGAGACAGAGACAGAGACAGAGACAGAGACAGAGACAGAGACGGAGACAAAGACAGAGACAGAGACGGAGACAAAGAACGAGACAGAGACAGAGACGGAGACAGACGCAGAGACAGAGACAGAGACAGAGACAGAGACAGAGACAGAGACAGAGACAGAGACAGAGACAGAGGCAAAGACAGAGACGGAGACGGAGATAAAGACCGAGACAGAGACAGAGATGGAGACAGAGGCAGAGACAGAGACAGAGACAGAGACAGAGACAGAGACAGAGACAGAGGCAGAGGCAGAGGCAGAGACAGAGACAGAGACAGAGACAGAGACAGAGACTGAGACAGAGACAGAGACAGAGACAGAGACAGAGACAGGGACAGAGACAGAGACAGAGGCAGAGACAGAGCCAGGGGCAGAGACAGATACAGAGACAGAGACAGAGACGGAGACAGTGACAGAGACAGAGACAGAGACACTGAAAGAGACAGAGACAGAGACAGAGACATAGATAGAGACGCAGACGGAGATAGGGGCAGAGACAGAGCCAGGGACAGAGACAGATACAGAGACAGAGACAGAGACGGAGACAAAGACAGAGGAAGAGACAGCAACAGAGGCAGAGACAGAAACAGAGACAGAGACAGATACGGGGACAGAGACAGAGGCAGAGACAGAGACAGAGACAGAGACAGGGACGGAGACAGAGACAGGGACTGAGACAGAGACAGAGACAGCGGCAGAGACAGAGACGGCGACAGAGACAGAGACGGAGACGGAGATAGAGGCAGAGACAGATACGGAGACGGAGACAGAGGCAGAGACAGAGCCAGGGACAGAGACAGATACAGAGACAGAGACAGAGACGGAGACAAAGACAGAGGAAGAGACAGCAACAGAGGCAGAGACAGAAACAGAGACAGAGGCAGATACGGGGACAGAGACAGAGGCAGAGACAGAGACAGAGACAGAGACAGGGACGGAGACAGAGACAGGGACTGAGACAGAGACAGGGACAGCGGCAGAGACAGAGACGGCGACAGAGACAGAGACGGAGA
This sequence comes from Megachile willughbiella, assembly GCA_945859595.2. Classification (NCBI taxonomy): domain Eukaryota; kingdom Metazoa; phylum Arthropoda; class Insecta; order Hymenoptera; family Megachilidae; genus Megachile; species Megachile willughbiella. The sequence continues at coordinate 1,049,912 of CAMAOD020000301.1, forward strand.
CGGAGATAGAGGCAGAGACAGAGACGGAGACGGAGACAGAGGCAGAGACAGAGCCAGGGACAGAGACAGATACAGAGACAGAGACAGAGACGGAGACAGTGACAGAGACAGAGACAGAGACAGAGACAGAGACGGTGACAGAGACAGAGACAGAGACAGAGACAGAGACAGAGACGGAGACAAACACCGAGACAGACGCAGAGACTGAGACAGAGGCAGAGACGGAGACAGAGACAGAGACAGTGACAGAGACAGAGACAGAGACAGAGACAGAGACAGAGACGGAGACAAACACCGAGACAGACGCAGAGACTGAGACAGAGGCAGAGACAGAGACAGAGACAGAGACAGTGACAGAGACGGTGACAGAGACAGAGACGGAGACAGAGACAGAGACATAGACAGAGACAGAGATAGAGACGGAGACAAAGACCGAGACAGAGACAGAGACGGAGACAGAGGCAGAGACAGAACCAGGGACAGAGACGGAGACAGGGACAGAGGGAGAGACAGCGACAGAGACTGAGACAGAGACGGAGACAGTGACAGAGACAGAGACAGAGACAGAGACAGAGACAGAGACAGAGACAGAGACAGAGACAGAGACAGAGACAGAGACGGAGACGGAGATAGAGGCAGAGACAGAGCCAGGGACAGAGACAGATACAGAGACAGACGCAGAGGCAGAGGCAGAGACAGAGACAGAGACAGAGACAGAGACAGAGACATAGATAGAGACGCAGACGGAGATAGGGGCAGAGACAGAGCCAGGGACAGAGACAGATACAGAGACAGAGAGAGAGACGGAGACAAAGACAGAGGAAGAGACAGCAACAGAGGCAGAGACAGAAACAGAGACAGAGACAGATACGGGGACAGAGACAGAGGCAGAGACAGAGACAGAGACAGAGACAGAGACGGAGACAGAGACAGGGACTAAGACAGAGACAGAGACAGCGGCAGAGACAGAGACGGCGACAGAGACAGAGACGGAGACGGAGATAGAGGCAGAGACAGAGACAGAGACGGCGACAGAGACAGAGACGGAGACGGAGACGGAGATAGAGGCAGAGACAGAGACAGAGACGGAGACAGAGGCAGAGACAGAGACAGAGACAGAGACAGTGACAGAGACAGAGACAGAGGCAGAGACAGAGACAGAGACATAGACAGAGACAGAGATAGAGACGGAGACAAAGACCGAGACAGAGACAGAGACGGAGACAGAGGCAGAGACAGAACCAGGGACAGAGACGGAGACAGGGACAGAGGGAGAGACAGCGACAGAGACAGAGACAGAGACAAAGGCAGAGGCAGAGGCAGAGACAGAGACAGAGACAGAGACAGAGTCAGAGACAGAGACGGAGACAAAGACCGAGACAGACGCAGAGACTGAGACAGAGGCAGAGACAGAGACAGAGACAGAGACAGAGACGGAGACAGAGGCAGAGACAGAGCCAGGGACAGAGACAGAAACAGAGACAGAGACAGAGACGGAGACAGTGACAAAGACAGAGACAGAGACAGAGACAGAGACAGAGACAGAGACAGAGACAGAGACAGAGACAGAGACGGAGACAAACACCGAGACAGACGCAGAGACTGAGACAGAGGCAGAGACAGAGACAGAGACAGAGACAGTGACAGAGACAGAGACAGAGACAGAGACAGAGACAGAGACAGAGACAGAGACATAGACAGAGACAGAGATAGAGACGGAGACAAAGACTGAGACAGAGGCAGAGACAGAGACAGAGACAGAGACAGAGACAGTGACAGAGACAAAGACAGAGACAGAGACAGAGACGGAGACGGAGATAGAGGCAGAGACAGAGACAGAGACGGAGACAGAGGCAGAGACAGAGCCAGGGACAGAGACAGATACAGAGACAGAGACAGAGACGGAGACAGTGACAGAGACAGAGACAGAGACAGAGACAGAGACGGTGACAGAGACAGAGACAGAGACAGAGACAGAGACAGAGACAGAGACAGAGACAGAGACAGAGACAGATACGGGGACAGAGACAGAGGCAGAGACAGAGACAGAGACAGAGACAGAGGCGGAGACAGAGACAGGGACTGAGACAGAGACAGAGACAGCGGCAGAGACAGAGACGGCGACAGAGACAGAGACGGAGACGGAGACGGAGATAGAGGCAGAGACAGAGACAGAGACGGAGACAGAGGCAGAGACAGAAACAGAGACAGAGACAGTGACAGAGACAGAGACAGAGACAGAGACAGAGACAGAGACATAGACAGAGACAGAGATAGAGACGGAGACAAAGACCGAGACAGAGACAGAGACGGAGACAGAGGCAGAGACAGAACCAGGGACAGAGACGGAGACAGGGACAGAGGGAGAGACAGCGACAGAGACAGAGACAGAGACAGACGCAGAGGCAGAGGCAGAGACAGAGACAGAGACAGAGACAGAGACAGAGACATAGATAGAGACGCAGACGGAGATAGGGGCAGAGACAGAGCCAGGGACAGAGACAGATACAGAGACAGAGAGAGAGACGGAGACAAAGACAGAGGAAGAGACAGCAACAGAGGCAGAGACAGAAACAGAGACAGAGACAGATACGGGGACAGAGACAGAGGCAGAGACAGAGACAGAGACAGAGACAGAGACGGAGACAGAGACAGGGACTAAGACAGAGACAGAGACAGAGACAGAGACGGAGACAGAGGCAGAGACAGAGCCAGGGACAGAGACAGAAACAGAGACAGAGACAGAGACGGAGACAGTGACAAAGACAGAGACAGAGACAGAGACAGAGACAGAGACAGAGACAGAGACAGAGACAGAGACAGAGACAGAGACAGAGACAGAGACGGAGACAAACACCGAGACAGACGCAGAGACTGAGACAGAGGCAGAGACAGAGACAGAGACAGAGACAGTGACAGAGACAGAGACAGAGACAGAGACAGAGACAGAGACAGAGACAGAGACAGAGACATAGACAGAGACAGAGATAGAGACGGAGACAAAGACTGAGACAGAGGCAGAGACAGAGACAGAGACAGAGACAGAGACAGTGACAGAGGCAAAGACAGAGACAGAGACAGAGACGGAGACGGAGATAGAGGCAGAGACAGAGACAGAGACGGAGACAGAGGCAGAGACAGAGCCAGGGACAGAGACAGATACAGAGACAGAGACAGAGACGGAGACAGTGACAGAGACAGAGACAGAGACAGAGACAGAGACGGTGACAGAGACAGAGACAGAGACAGAGACAGAGACAGAGACAGAGACAGAGACAGATACGGGGACAGAGACAGAGGCAGAGACAGAGACAGAGACAGAGACAGAGACGGAGACAGAGACAGGGACTGAGACAGAGACAGAGACAGCGGCAGAGACAGAGACGGCGACAGAGACAGAGACGGAGACGGAGACGGAGATAGAGGCAGAGACAGAGACAGAGACGGAGACAGAGGCAGAGACAGAGACAGAGACAGAGACAGTGACAGAGACAGAGACAGAGACAGAGACAGAGACAGAGACAGAGATAGAGACGGAGACAAAGACCGAGACAGAGACAGAGACGGAGACAGAGGCAGAGACAGAACCAGGGACAGAGACAGAGACAGAGACAGCGGCAGAGACAGAGACGGCGACAGAGACAGAGACGGAGACGGAGACGGAGATAGAGGCAGAGACAGAGACAGAGACGGAGACAGAGGCAGAGACAGAGACAGAGACAGAGACAGTGACAGAGACAGAGACAGAGACAGAGACAGAGACAGAGACAGAGATAGAGACGGAGACAAAGACCGAGACAGAGACAGAGACGGAGACAGAGGCAGAGACAGAACCAGGGACAGAGACGGAGACAGGGACAGAGGGAGAGACAGCGACAGAGACAGAGACAGAGACAAAGGCAGAGGCAGAGGCAGAGACAGAGACAGAGACAGAGACAGAGTCAGAGACAGAGACGGAGACAAAGACCGAGACAGACGCAGAGACTGAGACAGAGGCAGAGACAGAGACAGAGACAGAGACAGAGACAGTGACAGAGACAAAGACAGAGACAGAGACAGAGACGGAGACGGAGATAGAGGCAGAGACAGAGACAGAGACGGAGACAGAGGCAGAGACAGAGCCAGGGACAGAGACAGAAACAGAGATAGAGACAGAGACGGTGACAGTGACAGAGACAGAGACAGAGACGGAGACAAACACCGAGACAGACGCAGAGACTGAGACAGAGGCAGAGACAGAGACAGAGACAGAGACAGTGACAGAGACAGAGACAGAGACAGAGACAGAGACCGAGACATAGACAGAGACAGAGATAGAGACGGAGACAAAGACCGAGACAGAGACAGAGACGGAGACAGAGGCAGAGACAGAACCAGGGACAGAGACGGAGACAGGGACAGAGGGAGAGACAGCGACAGAGACAGAGACAGAGACAGAGGCAGAGGCAGAGGCAGAGACAGGGACAGAGACAGAGACAGAGACAGGGACAGAGACAGAGACAGAGACAGGGACAGAGACAGAGACAGAGACAGAGACGGAGACAAAGACAGAGACAGAGACGGAGACAAAGAACGAGACAGAGACAGAGACGGAGACAGACGCAGAGACAGAGACAGAGACAGAGACAGAGACAGAGACAGAGACAGAGACAGAGACAGAGACAGAGACAGAGACAGAGGCAAAGACAGAGACGGAGACGGAGATAAAGACCGAGACAGAGACAGAGATGGAGACAGAGGCAGAGACAGAGACAGAGACAGAGACAGAGACAGAGACAGAGACAGAGGCAGAGGCAGAGGCAGAGACAGAGACAGAGACAGAGACAGAGACTGAGACAGAGACAGAGACAGAGACAGAGACAGGGACAGAGACAGAGACAGAGGCAGAGACAGAGCCAGGGGCAGAGACAGATACAGAGACAGAGACAGAGACGGAGACAGTGACAGAGACAGAGACAGAGACAGAGACAGAGACGGAGACAAAGACCGAGACAGACGCAGAGACTGAGACAGAGGCAGAGACAGAGACAGAGACAGAGACAGAGACACTGAAAGAGACAGAGACAGAGACAGAGACATAGATAGAGACGCAGACGGAGATAGGGGCAGAGACAGAGCCAGAGGCAGAGACAGAAACAGAGACAGAGACAGATACGGGGACAGAGACAGAGGCAGAGACAGAGACAGAGACAGAGACAGGGACGGAGACAGAGACAGGGACTGAGACAGAGACAGAGACAGCGGCAGAGACAGAGACGGCGACAGAGACAGAGACGGAGACGGAGATAGAGGCAGAGACAGATACGGAGACGGAGACAGAGGCAGAGACAGAGCCAGGGACAGAGACAGATACAGAGACAGAGACAGAGACGGAGACAAAGACAGAGGAAGAGACAGCAACAGAGGCAGAGACAGAAACAGAGACAGAGACAGATACGGGGACAGAGACAGAGGCAGAGACAGAGACAGAGACAGAGACAGGGACGGAGACAGAGACAGGGACTGAGACAGAGACAGGGACAGCGGCAGAGACAGAGACGGCGACAGAGACAGAGACGGAGACGGAGATAGAGGCAGAGACAGAGACGGAGACGGAGACAGAGGCAGAGACAGAGCCAGGGACAGAGACAGATACAGAGACAGAGACAGAGACGGAGACAGTGACAGAGACAGAGACAGAGACAGAGACAGAGACGGTGACAGAGACAGAGACAGAGACAGAGACAGAGACAGAGACAGTGACAGAGACAGAGACAGAGACAGAGACAGAGACAGAGACGGAGACAAACACCGAGACAGACGCAGAGACTGAGACAGAGGCAGAGACAGAGACAGAGACAGAGACAGTGACAGAGACGGTGACAGAGACAGAGACGGAGACAGAGACAGAGACATAGACAGAGACAGAGATAGAGACGGAGACAAAGACCGAGACAGAGACAGAGACGGAGACAGAGGCAGAGACAGAACCAGGGACAGAGACGGAGACAGGGACAGAGGGAGAGACAGCGACAGAGACTGAGACAGAGACGGAGACAGTGACAGAGACAGAGACAGAGACAGAGACAGAGACAGAGACAGAGACAGAGACAGAGACAGAGACGGAGACGGAGATAGAGGCAGAGACAGAGCCAGGGACAGAGACAGATACAGAGACAGACGCAGAGGCAGAGGCAGAGACAGAGACAGAGACAGAGACAGAGACAGAGACATAGATAGAGACGCAGACGGAGATAGGGGCAGAGACAGAGCCAGGGACAGAGACAGATACAGAGACAGAGAGAGAGACGGAGACAAAGACAGAGGAAGAGACAGCAACAGAGGCAGAGACAGAAACAGAGACAGAGACAGATACGGGGACAGAGACAGAGGCAGAGACAGAGACAGAGACAGAGACAGAGACAGAGACGGAGACAGAGACAGGGACTAAGACAGAGACAGAGACAGCGGCAGAGACAGAGACGGCGACAGAGACAGAGATAGAGACGGAGACAAAGACCGAGACAGAGACAGAGACGGAGACAGAGGCAGAGACAGAACCAGGGACAGAGACGGAGACAGGGACAGAGGGAGAGACAGCGACAGAGACAGAGACAGAGACAAAGGCAGAGGCAGAGACAGAGACAGTGACAGAGACAGAGACAGAGACAGAGACAGAGACAGAGACAGAGACAGAGACAGAGACATAGACAGAGACAGAGATAGAGACGGAGACAAAGACTGAGACAGAGGCAGAGACAGAGACAGAGACAGAGACAGAGACAGTGACAGAGACAAAGACAGAGACAGAGACAGAGACGGAGACGGAGATAGAGGCAGAGACAGAGACAGAGACGGAGACAGAGGCAGAGACAGAGCCAGGGACAGAGACAGATACAGAGACAGAGACAGAGACGGAGACAGTGACAGAGACAGAGACAGAGACAGAGACAGAGACGGTGACAGAGACAGAGACAGAGACAGATACAGAGACAGAGACAGAGACAGATACGGGGACAGAGACAGAGGCAGAGACAGTGACAGAGACAGAGACAGAGACGGAGACAGAGACAGGGACTGAGACAGAGACAGAGACAGCGGCAGAGACAGAGACGGCGACAGAGACAGAGACGGAGACGGAGACGGAGATAGAGGCAGAGACAGAGACAGAGACGGAGACAGAGGCAGAGACAGAAACAGAGACAGAGACAGAGGCAGAGACAGTGACAGAGACAGAGACAGAGACAGAGACAGAGACAGAGACATAGACAGAGACAGAGATAGAGACGGAGACAAAGACCGAGACAGAGACAGAGACGGAGACAGAGGCAGAGACAGAACCAGGGACAGAGACGGAGACAGGGACAGAGGGAGAGACAGCGACAGAGACAGAGACAGAGACAAAGGCAGAGGCAGAGGCAGAGACAGAGACAGAGACAGAGACAGAGTCAGAGACAGAGACGGAGACAAAGACCGAGACAGACGCAGAGACTGAGACAGAGGCAGAGACAGAGACAGAGACAGAGACAGAGACAGTGACAGAGACAAAGACAGAGACAGAGACAGAGACGGAGACGGAGATAGAGGCAGAGACAGAGACAGAGACGGAGACAGAGGCAGAGACAGAGCCAGGGACAGAGACAGAAACAGAGATAGAGACAGAGACGGTGACAGTGACAGAGACAGAGACAGAGACAGAGACGGAGACAAACACCGAGACAGACGCAGAGACTGAGACAGAGGCAGAGACAGAGACAGAGACAGAAACAGTGACAGAGACAGAGATAGAGACAGAGACAGAGACAGAGACAGAGACATAGACAGAGACAGAGATAGAGACGGAGACAAAGACCGAGACAGAGACAGAGACGGAGACAGAGGCAGAGACAGAACCAGGGACAGAGACGGAGACAGGGACAGAGGGAGAGACAGCGACAGAGACAGAGACAGAGACAGACGCAGAGGCAGAGGCAGAGACAGAGACAGAGACAGAGACAGAGACAGAGACATAGATAGAGACGCAGACGGAGATAGGGGCAGAGACAGAGCCAGGGACAGAGACAGATACAGAGACAGAGAGAGAGACGGAGACAAAGACAGAGGAAGAGACAGCAACAGAGGCAGAGACAGAAACAGAGACAGAGACAGATACGGGGACAGAGACAGAGGCAGAGACAGAGACAGAGACAGAGACAGAGACGGAGACAGAGACAGGGACTAAGACAGAGACAGAGACAGCGGCAGAGGCAGAGACAGCGACAGAGACAGAGACGGAGACGGAGATAGAGGCAGAGACAGAGACAGAGACGGCGACAGAGACAGAGACGGAGACGGAGACGGAGATAGAGGCAGAGACAGAGACAGAGACGGAGACAGAGGCAGAGACAGAGACAGAGACAGAGACAGTGACAGAGACAGAGACAGAGGCAGAGACAGAGACAGAGACATAGACAGAGACAGAGATAGAGACGGAGACAAAGACCGAGACAGAGACAGAGACGGAGACAGAGGCAGAGACAGATCCAGGGACAGAGACGGAGACAGGGACAGAGGGAGAGACAGCGACAGAGACAGAGACAGAGACAAAGGCAGAGGCAGAGGCAGAGGCAGAGACAGAGACAGAGACAGAGTCAGAGTCAGAGACAGAGACGGAGACAAAGACCGAGACAGACGCAGAGACTGAGACAGAGGCAGAGACAGAGACAGAGACAGAGACAGAGACAGTGACAGAGACAAAGACAGAGACAGAGACCGAGACGGAGACGGAGATAGAGGCAGAGACAGAGACAGAGACGGAGACAGAGGCAGAGACAGAGCCAGGGACAGAGACAGAAACAGAGATAGAGACAGAGACGGTGACAGTGACAGAGACAGAGACAGAGACGGAGACAAACACCGAGACAGACGCAGAGACTGAGACAGAGGGAGAGACAGAGACAGAGACAGAGACAGAGACAGAGACAGAGACAGAGACAGTGACAGAGACAGAGACAGAGACAGAGACAGAGACAGAGACAGAGACATAGACAGAGACAGAGATAGAGACGGAGACAAAGACCGAGACAGAGACAGAGACGGAGACAGAGGCAGAGACAGAACCAGGGACAGAGACGGAGACAGGGACAGAGGGAGAGACAGCGACAGAGACAGAGACAGAGACAGACGCAGAGGCAGAGGCAGAGACAGAGACAGAGACAGAGACAGAGACAGAGACATAGATAGAGACGCAGACGGAGATAGGGGCAGAGACAGAGCCAGGGACAGAGACAGATACAGAGACAGAGAGGGAGACGGAGACAAAGACAGAGCAAGAGACAGCAACAGAGGCAGAGACAGAAACAGAGACAGAGACAGAGACAGAGACAGAGACGGTGACAGAGACAGAGACAGAGACAGAGACAGAGACAGAGACAGAGACAGAGACAGAGACAGAGACAGATACGGGGACAGAGACAGAGGCAGAGACAGAGACGGAGACAGAGACAGAGACGGAGACAGAGACAGGGACTGAGACAGAGACAGAGACAGCGGCAGAGACAGAGACGGCGACAGAGACAGAGACGGAGACGGAGACGGAGATAGAGGCAGAGACAGAGACAGAGACGGAGACAGAGGCAGAGACAGAAACAGAGACAGAGACAGTGACAGAGACAGAGACAGAGACAGAGACAGAGACAGAGACATAGACAGAGACAGAGATAGAGACGGAGACAAAGACCGAGACAGAGACAGAGACGGAGACAGAGGCAGAGACAGAACCAGGGACAGAGACGGAGACAGGGACAGAGGGAGAGACAGCGACAGAGACAGAGACAGAGACAAAGGCAGAGGCAGAGGCAGAGACAGAGACAGAGACAGAGACAGAGTCAGAGACAGAGACGGAGACAAAGACCGAGACAGACGCAGAGACTGAGACAGAGGCAGAGACAGAGACAGAGACAGAGACAGAGACAGTGACAGAGACAAAGACAGAGACAGAGACAGAGACGGAGACGGAGATAGAGGCAGAGACAGAGACAGAGACGGAGACAGAGGCAGAGACAGAGCCAGGGACAGAGACAGAAACAGAGATAGAGACAGAGACGGTGACAGTGACAGAGACAGAGACAGAGACAGAGACGGAGACAAACACCGAGACAGACGCAGAGACTGAGACAGAGGCAGAGACAGAGACAGAGACAGAGACAGTGACAGAGACAGAGACAGAGACAGAGACAGAGACAGAGACAGAGACAGAGACATAGACAGAGACAGAGATAGAGACGGAGACAGATGCAGAGACAGATCCAGGGACAGAGACGGAGACAGGGACAGAGGGAGAGACAGCGACAGAGACAGAGACAGAGACAAAGGCAGAGGCAGAGGCAGAGGCAGAGACAGAGACAGAGACAGAGTCAGAGTCAGAGACAGAGACGGAGACAAAGACCGAGACAGACGAAGAGACTGAGACAGAGGCAGAGACAGAGACAGAGACAGAGACAGAGACGGAGACAGAGGCAGAGACAGAGCCAGGGACAGAGACAGAAACAGAGACAGAGACAGAGACGGAGACAGTGACAAAGACAGAGACAGAGACAGAGACAGAGACAGAGACGGAGACAAACACCGAGACAGACGCAGAGACTGAGACAGAGGCAGAGACAGAGACAGAGACAGAGACAGTGACAGAGACAGAGACAGAGACAGAGACAGAGACAGAGACAGAGACATAGACAGAGACAGAGATAGAGACGGAGACAAAGACAGAGACAGAAGCAGAGACAGAGACAGAGACTGAGACAGAGGCAGAGAAAGAGACAGAGACAGAGACAGAGACAGTGACAGAGACAAAGACAGAGACAGAGACCGAGACGGAGACGGAGATAGAGGCAGAGACAGAGACAGAGACGGAGACAGAGGCAGAGACAGAGCCAGGGACAGAGACAGAAACAGAGATAGAGACAGAGACGGTGACAGTGACAGAGACAGAGACAGAGACGGAGACAAACACCGAGACAGACGCAGAGACTGAGACAGAGGGAGAGACAGAGACAGAGACAGAGACAGAGACAGAGACAGTGACAGAGACAGAGACAGAGACAGAGACAGAGACAGAGACAGAGACATAGACAGAGACAGAGATAGAGACGGAGACAAAGACCGAGACAGAGACAGAGACGGAGACAGAGGCAGAGACAGAACCAGGGACAGAGACGGAGACAGGGACAGAGGGAGAGACAGCGACAGAGACAGAGACAGAGACAGACGCAGAGGCAGAGGCAGAGACAGAGACAGAGACAGAGACAGAGACAGAGACATAGATAGAGACGCAGACGGAGATAGGGGCAGAGACAGAGCCAGGGACAGAGACAGATACAGAGACAGAGAGAGAGACGGAGACAAAGACAGAGCAAGAGACAGCAACAGAGGCAGAGACAGAAACAGAGACAGAGACAGAGACAGAGACAGAGACGGTGACAGAGACAGAGACAGAGACAGAGACAGAGACAGAGACAGAGACAGATACGGGGACAGAGACAGAGGCAGAGACAGAGACGGAGACAGAGACAGAGACGGAGACAGGGACAGAGTCAGAGACAGAGACGGAGACAAAGACCGAGACAGACGCAGAGACTGAGACAGAGGCAGAGACAGAGACAGAGACAGAGACAGAGACAGTGACAGAGACAAAGACAGAGACAGAGACAGAGACGGAGACGGAGATAGAGGCAGAGACAGAGACAGAGACGGAGACAGAGGCAGAGACAGAGCCAGGGACAGAGACAGAAACAGAGATAGAGACAGAGACGGTGACAGTGACAGAGACAGAGACAGAGACAGAGACGGAGACAAACACCGAGACAGACGCAGAGACTGAGACAGAGGCAGAGACAGAGACAGAGACAGAGACAGTGACAGAGACAAAGATAGAGACAGAGACAGAGACAGAGACAGAGACAGAGACATAGACAGAGACAGAGATAGAGACGGAGACAAAGACCGAGGCAGAGACAGAGACGGAGACAGAGGCAGAGACAGAACCAGGGACAGAGACGGAGACAGGGACAGAGGAAGAGACAGCGACAGAGACAGAGACAGAGACAGACGCAGAGGCAGAGGCAGAGACAGAGACAGAGACAGAGACAGAGACAGAGACATAGATAGAGACGCAGACGGAGATAGGGGCAGAGACAGAGCCAGGGACAGAGACAGATACAGAGACAGAGAGAGAGACGGAGACAAAGACAGAGGAAGAGACAGCAACAGAGGCAGAGACAGAAACAGAGACAGAGACAGATACGGGGACAGAGACAGAGGCAGAGACAGAGACAGAGACAGAGACAGAGACGGAGACAGAGACAGGGACTAAGACAGAGACAGAGACAGCGGCAGAGACAGAGACAGCGACAGAGACAGAGACGGAGACGGAGATAGAGGCAGAGACAGAGACAGAGACGGCGACAGAGACAGAGACGGAGACGGAGACGGAGATAGAGGCAGAGACAGAGACAGAGACGGAGACAGAGGCAGAGACAGAGACAGAGACAGAGACAGTGACAGAGACAGAGACAGAGGCAGAGACAGAGACAGAAACATAGACAGAGACAGAGATAGAGACGGAGACAAAGACCGAGACAGAGACAGAGACGGAGACAGAGGCAGAGACAGATCCAGGGACAGAGACGGAGACAGGGACAGAGGGAGAGACAGCGACAGAGACAGAGACAGAGACAAAGGCAGAGGCAGAGGCAGAGGCAGAGACAGAGACAGAGACAGAGTCAGAGTCAGAGACAGAGACGGAGACAAAGACCGAGACAGACGCAGAGACTGAGACAGAGGCAGAGACAGAGACAGAGACAGAGACAGAGACGGAGACAGAGGCAGAGACAGAGCCAGGGACAGAGACAGAAACAGAGACAGAGACAGAGACGGAGACAGTGACAAAGACAGAGACAGAGACAGAGACAGAGACAGAGACAGAGACAGAGACAGAGACAGAGACAGAGACAGAGACGGAAACAAACAACGAGACAGACGCAGAGACTGAGACAGAGGCAGAGACAGAGACAGAGACAGAGACAGTGACAGAGACAGAGACAGAGACAGAGACAGAGACAGAGACAGAGACATAGACAGACACAGAGATAGAGACGGAGACAAAGACTGAGACAGAGGCAGAGACAGAGACAGAGACTGAGACAGAGGCAGAGACAGAGACAGAGACAGAGACAGAGACAGTGACAGAGACAAAGACAGAGACAGAGACCGAGACGGAGACGGAGATAGAGGCAGAGACAGAGACAGAGACGGAGACAGAGGCAGAGACAGAGCCAGGGACAGAGACAGAAACAGAGATAGAGACAGAGACGGTGACAGTGACAGAGACAGAGACAGAGACGGAGACAAACACCGAGACAGACGCAGAGACTGAGACAGAGGGAGAGACAGAGACAGAGACAGAGACAGAGACAGAGACAGTGACAGAGACAGAGACAGAGACAGAGACAGAGACAGAGACAGAGACATAGACAGAGACAGAGATAGAGACGGAGACAAAGACCGAGACAGAGACAGAGACGGAGACAGAGGCAGAGACAGAACCAGGGACAGAGACGGAGACAGGGACAGAGGGAGAGACAGCGACAGAGACAGAGACAGAGACAGACGCAGAGGCAGAGGCAGAGACAGAGACAGAGACAGAGACAGAGACAGAGACATAGATAGAGACGCAGACGGAGATAGGGGCAGAGACAGAGCCAGGGACAGAGACAGATACAGAGACAGAGAGAGAGACGGAGACAAAGACAGAGGAAGAGACAGCAACAGAGGCAGAGACAGAAACAGAGACAGAGACAGATACGGGGACAGAGACAGAGGCAGAGACAGAGACAGAGACAGAGACAGAGACGGAGACAGAGACAGGGACTAAGACAGAGACAGAGACAGCGGCAGAGACAGAGACGGCGACAGAGACAGAGACGGAGACGGAGATAGAGGCAGAGACAGAGACAGAGACGGCGACAGAGACAGAGACGGAGACGGAGACGGAGATAGAGGCAGAGACAGAGACAGAGACGGAGACAGAGGCAGAGACAGAGACAGAGACAGAGACAGTGACAGAGACAGAGACACAGGCAGAGACAGAGACAGAGACAGGGACAGAGACAGAGACAGAGGCAGAGACAGAGCCAGGGGCAGAGACAGATACAGAGACAGAGACAGAGACAGTGACAGAGACAAAGACAGAGACAGAGACAGAGACGGAGACGGAGATAGAGGCAGAGACAGAGACAGAGACGGAGACAGAGGCAGAGACAGAGCCAGGGACAGAGACAGAAACAGAGACAGAGACAGAGACAGAGACAGTGACAGAGACAGAGACAGAGACAGAGACAGAGACAGAGACAGAGACATAGACAGAGACAGAGATAGAGACGGAGACAAAGACCGAGACAGAGACAGAGACGGAGACAGAGGCAGAGACAGAACCAGGGACAGAGACGGAGACAGGGACAGAGGGAGAGACAGCGACAGAGACAGAGACAGAGACAGAGGCAGAGGCAGAGGCAGAGACAGGGACAGAGACAGAGACAGAGACAGGGACAGAGACAGAGACAGAGACAGAGACAGAGACAGAGACAGAGACAGAGACAGAGACGGAGACAAAGACAGAGACAGAGACGGAGACAAAGAACGAGACAGAGACAGAGACGGAGACAGACGCAGAGACAGAGACAGAGACAGAGACAGAGACAGAGACAGAGACAGAGACAGAGACAGAGACAGAGACAGAGACAGAGACAGAGACAGAGACAGAGGCAAAGACAGAGACGGAGACGGAGATAAAGACCGAGACAGAGACAGAGATGGAGACAGAGGCAGAGACAGAGACAGAGACAGAGACAGAGACAGAGACAGAGACAGAGGCAGAGGCAGAGGCAGAGACAGAGACAGAGACAGAGACAGAGACTGAGACAGAGACAGAGACAGAGACAGAGACAGGGACAGAGACAGAGACAGAGGCAGAGACAGAGCCAGGGGCAGAGACAGATACAGAGACAGAGACAAAGACCGAGACAGAGACAGAGACGGAGACATAGGCAGAGACAGAACCAGGGACAGAGACGGAGACAGGGACAGAGGGAGAGACAGCGACAGAGACAGAGTCAGAGACAAAGGCAGAGGCAGAGGCAGAGACAGAGACAGAGACAGAGACAGAGTCAGAGACAGAGACGGAGACAAAGACCGGGACAGACGCAGAGACTGAGACAGAGGCAGAGACAGAGACAGAGACAGAGACAGAGACGGAGACAGAGGCAGAGACAGAGCCAGGGACAGAGGCAGAAACAGAGACAGAGACAGAGACGGAGACAGTGACAAAGACAGAGACAGAGACAGAGACAGAGACAGAGACAGAGACAGAGACAGAGACAGAGACAGAGACAGAGACAGAGACGGAGACAAACACCGAGACAGACGCAGAGACTGAGACAGAGGCAGAGACAGAGACAGAGACAGAGACAGTGACAGAGACAGAGACAGAGACAGAGACAGAGACAGAGAGAGAGACATAGACAGAGACAGAGACATAGACAGAGACAGAGATAGAGACGGAGACAAAGACTGAGACAGAGGCAGAGACAGAGACAGAGACAGAGACAGAGACAGTGTCAGAGACAAAGACAGAGACAGAGACAGAGACGGAGACGGAGATAGAGGCAGAGACAGAGACAGAGACGGAGACAGAGGCAGAGACAGAGCCAGGGACAGAGACAGATACAGAGACAGAGACAGAGACGGTGACAGTGACAGAGACAGAGACAGAGACAGAGACAGAGACGGTGACAGAGACAGAGACAGAGACAGAGACAGAGACAGAGACAGAGACAGAGACAGATACGGGGACAGAGACAGAGGCAGAGACAGAGACAGAGACAGAGACAGAGACGGAGACAGAGACAGGGACTGAGACAGAGACAGAGACAGCGGCAGAGACAGAGACGGCGACAGAGACAGAGACGGAGACGGAGACGGAGATAGAGGCAGAGACAGAGACAGAGACGGAGGCAGAGGCAGAGACAGAGACAGAGACAGAGACAGTGACAGAGACAGAGACAGAGACATAGACAGAGACAGAGATAGAGACGGAGACAAAGACCGAGACAGAGACAGAGACGGAGACAGAGGCAGAGACAGAACCAGGGACAGAGACGGAGACAGGGACAGAGGGAGAGACAGCGACAGAGACAGAGACAGACACAGAGGCAGAGGCAGAGGCAGAGACAGGGACAGAGACAGAGACAGAGACAGGGACAGAGACAGAGACAGAGACAGAGACAGAGACAGAGACAGAGACAGAGACAGAGACGGAGACAAAGACAGAGACAGAGTCGGAGACAAAGAACGAGACAGAGACAGAGACGGAGACAGACGCAGAGACAGAGACAGAGACAGAGACAGAGACAGAGACAGAGACAGAGACAGAGACAGAGGCAAAGACAGAGACGGAGACGGAGATAAAGACCGAGACAGAGACAGAGATGGAGACAGAGGCAGAGACAGAGACAGAGACAGAGACAGAGACAGAGACAGAGACAGAGGCAGAGGCAGAGGCAGAGACAGAGACAGAGACAGAGACAGAGACCGAGACAGAGACAGAGACAGAGACAGGGACAGGGACAGAGACAGAGACAGAGGCAGAGACAGAGCCAGGGGCAGAGACAGATACAGAGACAGAGACAGAGACGGAGACAGTGACAGAGACAGAGACAGAGACAGAGACAGAGACGGAGACAAAGACCGAGACAGACGCAGAGACTGAGACAGAGGCAGAGACAGAGACGGAGACAAACACCGAGACAGACGCAGAGACTGAGACAGAGGCAGAGACAGAGACAGAGACAGAGACAGTGACAGAGACAGAGACAGAGGCAGAGGCAGAGGCAGAGACAGAGACAGAGACAGAGACAGAGACAGGGACAGAGACAGAGACAGAGACAGAGACAGAGACAGAGACAGAGACAGAGACAGAGACAGAGACGGAGACAAAGACAGAGACAGAGACGGAGACAAAGAACGAGACAGAGGCAGAGACGGAGACAGACGCAGAGACAGAGACAGAGACAGAGACAGAGACATAGATAGAGACGCAGACGGAGATAGGGGCAGAGACAGAGCCAGGGACAGAGACAGATACAGAGACAGAGACAGAGACGGAGACAAAGACAGTGGAAGAGACAGTAACAGAGGCAGAGACAGAAACAGAGACAGAGACAGATACGGGGACAGAGACAGAGGCAGAGACAGAGACAGAGACAGAGACAGAGACGGAGACAGAGACAGGGACTGAGACAGAGACAGAGACAGCGGCAGAGACAGAGAAGGCGACAGAGACAGAGACGGAGACGGAGACGGAGATAGAGGCAGAGACAGAGACAGAGACGGAGACAGAGGCAGAGACAGAGACAGAGACAGAGACAGTGACAGAGACAGAGACAGAGACAGAGACAGAGACAGAGACATAGACAGAGACAGAGATAGAGACGGAGACAAAGACCGAGACAGAGACAGAGACGGAGACAGAGGCAGAGACAGAACCAGGGACAGAGACGGAGACAGGGACAGAGGGAGAGACAGCGACAGAGACAGAGACAGAGACAAAGGCAGAGGCAGAGGCAGAGACAGAGACAGAGACAGAGACAGAGTCAGAGACAGAGACGGAGACAAAGACCGAGACAGACGCAGAGACTGAGACAGAGGCAGAGACAGAGACAGAGACAGAGACAGAGACAGTGACAGAGACAAAGACAGAGACTGAGACAGAGACGGAGACGGAGATAGAGGCAGAGACAGAGACAGAGACGGAGACAGAGGCAGAGACAGAGCCAGGGACAGAGACAGATACAGAGACAGAGACAGAGACAGAGACAGTGACAGAGACAGAGACAGAGACAGAGACAGAGACAGAGACGGTGACAGAGACAGAGACAGAGACAGAGACAGAGACAGAGACGGAGACAAACACCGAGACAGACGCAGAGACTGAGACAGAGGCAGAGACAGAGACAGAGACAGAGACAGAGACAGATGCAGAGGCAGAGGCAGAGACAGAGACAGAGACAGAGACAGAGACAGGGACAGAGACAGAGACAGGGACAGAGACAGAGACAGAGACAGAGACAGAGACAGAGACAGAGACAGAGACAGAGACGGAGACAAAGACAGAGACAGAGACGGAGACAAAGAACGAGACAGAGGCAGAGACGGAGACAGACGCAGAGACAGAGACAGAGACAGAGACAGAGACATAGATAGAGACGCAGACGGAGATAGGGGCAGAGACAGAGCCAGGGACAGAGACAGATACAGAGACAGAGACAGAGACGGAGACAAAGACAGTGGAAGAGACAGTAACAGAGGCAGAGACAGAAACAGAGACAGAGACAGATACGGGGACAGAGACAGAGGCAGAGACAGAGACAGAGACAGAGACAGAGACGGAGACAGAGACAGGGACTGAGACAGAGACAGAGACAGCGGCAGAGACAGAGACGGCGACAGAGACAGAGACGGAGACGGAGACGGAGATAGAGGCAGAGACAGAGACAGAGACAGAGACAGAGACAGAGACAGGGACAGAGACAGAGACAGAGACAGAGACAGAGACAGAGACAGAGACAGAGACAGAGACAGAGGCAGAGGCAGAGGCAGAGACAGATACAGAGACAGAGACGGAGACAGAGGCAGAGACAGAGCCAGGGACAGAGACAGATACAGAGACAGAGACAAAGACCGAGACAGACGCAGAGACTGAGGCAGAGGCAGAGACAGAGACAGAGACAGAGACGGAGACAGAGGCAGAGACAGAACCAGGGACAGAGACAGAGACAGAGACAGGGACAGAGACAGAGACAGAGACAGAGACAGAGACAGAGACAGAGACAGAGACAGAGACAGAGACAGAGACAGAGACAGAGACAGTGACAGAGACAGATACAGAGACGGAGACAGAGACAGAGACAGGGACAGAGACAGAGACAGAGACAGAGACAGAGACAGAGACAGAGACAGAGACAGAGACAGAGACAGAGACAGAGACAGAGACGGAGACGGAGATAGAGGCAGAGACAGAGCCAGGGACAGAGACAGATACAGAGACAGACGCAGAGGCAGAGGCAGAGACAGAGACAGAGACAGAGACAGAGACAGAGACAGAGACAGAGACAGAGACAGAGACAGAGACAGAGACAGAGACAGAGACAGAGACAGAGACAGAGACAGAGACAGAGACAGAGACAGAGATAGAGACAGAGACAGAGACAGAGACAGAGACAGAGACAGAGACAGAGACAGAGACAGAGACAGAGACAGAGACAGAGACAGAGACAGAGACAGAGACAGAGACAGAGACAGAGACAGAGACAGAGACAGAGACAGAGACAGAGACAGAGACAGAGACAGAGACAGAGACGGTGACGGAGATAGAGGCAGATACAGTGACAGAGACAGAGACGGAGACAGTGACAGAGACAGAGACAGAGACAGAGACAGAGACGGAGACAAAGATCGAGACACACGCAGAGACTGAGACAGAGACAGAGACAGATACGGGGACAGAGACAGAGGCAGAGACAGAGACAGAGACAGAGACAGAGACAGAGACGGAGACAGAGACAGGGACTGAGACAGAGACAGAGACAGTGACAGAGACAGAGACAGAGACAGAGACAGATACAGAGACAGAGACATAGACAGAGACAGAGATAGAGACGGAGACAAAGGCCGAGACAGAGACAGAGACGGAGACAGAGGCAGAGACAGAACCAGGGACAGAGACAGAGACAGGGACAGAGGGAGAGACAGCGACAGAGACAGAGACAGAGACAGAGGCAGAGGCAGAGGCAGAGACAGAGACAGAGACAGAGACAGAGACAGGGACAGAGACAGAGACAGAGACAGAGACAGAGACAGAGACAGAGACAGAGACAGAGACAGAGACAGAGACAGAGACGGAGACAAAGACAGAGACCGAGACGGAGACAAAGAACGAGACAGAGACAGAGACGGAGACAGACGCAGAGACAGAGACAGAGACAGAGACAGAGACATAGATAGTGACGCAGACGGAGATAGGGGCAGAGACAGAGCCAGGGACAGAGACAGATACAGAGGCAGAGACAGAGACGGAGACAAAGACAGTGGAAGAGACAGTAACAGAGGCAGAGACAGAAACAGAGACAGAGACAGATACGGGGACAGAGACAGAGGCAGAGACAGAGACAGAGACAGAGACAGAGACAGAGACGGTGACAGAGACAGGGACTGAGACAGAGACAGAGACAGCGGCAGAGACAGAGACGGCGACAGAGACAGAGACGGAGACGGAGACGGAGATAGAGGCAGAGACAGAGACAGAGACGGAGACAGAGGCAGAGACAGAGACAGAGACAGAGACAGTGACAGAGACAGAGACAGAGACAGAGACAGAGACAGAGACATAGACAGAGACAGAGATAGAGACGGAGACAAAGACCGAGACAGAGACAGAGACGGAGACAGAGGCAGAGACAGAACCAGGGACAGAGACGGAGACAGGGACAGAGGGAGAGACAGCGACAGAGACAGAGACAGAGACAGAGGCAGAGGCAGAGGCAGAGACAGAGACAGAGACAGAGACAGAGACAGGGACAGAGACAGAGACAGAGACAGAGACAGAGACAGAGACGGAGACAGAGACAGAGACGGAGACAAAGACAGAGACAGAGACGGAGACAAAGAACGAGACAGAGACAGAGACGGAGACAGACGCAGAGACAGAGACAGAGACAGAGACAGAGACAGAGACAGAGACAGAGACAGAGACAGAGACAGAGACAGAGGCAAAGACAGAGACGGAGACGGAGATAAAGACCGAGACAGAGACAGAGATGGAGACAGAGGCAGAGACAGAGCCAGGGACAGAGACGGAGACCGAGACAGAGGCAGAGACAGCGACGGAGACAGAGACAGAGACAGAGACAGAGGGAGAGACAGCGACGGAGACAGAGACAGAGACAGAGGCAGAGACAGAAACAGAGACAGAGACAGAGGCAGAGACAGAGACAGAGACAGAGACGGAGACAGAGACAGAGACAGAGACAGAGACAGAGACAGAGACAGAGACAGAGACAGAGACAGAGACAGAGACAGAGACAGAGACAGAGACAGAGACAGAGACAGAGACAGAGACAGAGACAGAGACAGAGACGGAGACGGAGATAGAGGCAGATACAGTGACAGAGACAGAGACGGAGACAGTGACAGAGACAGAGACAGAGACAGAGACAGAGACGGAGACAAAGATCGAGACACACGCAGAGACTGAGACAGAGGCAGAGACAGAGACAGAGACAGAGACAGAGACAGAGACAGAGACAGTGACAGAGACAGAGACAGAGACTGAGGCAGAGGCAGAGGCAGAGACAGATACAGAGACAGAGACGGAGACAGAGGCAGAGACAGAGCCAGGGACAGAGACAGATACAGAGACAGAGACAGAGACGGAGACAGTGACAGAGACAGAGACAGAGACAGAGACAGAGACAGAGACGGAGACAAAGACCGAGACAGACGCAGAGACTGAGACAGAGGCAGAGACAGAGACAGTGACCGAGACAGAGACAGTGACAGAGACACACGCAGAGACTGAGACAGAGGCAGAGACAGAGACAGAGACAGAGACAGAGACAGAGACAGTGACAGAGACAGAGACAGAGACAGAGACAGAGACAGAGACAGAGACAGAGACAGAGACAGAGGCAAAGACAGAGACGGAGACGGAGATAAAGACCGAGACAGAGACAGAGATGGAGACAGAGGCAGAGACAGAGCCAGGGACAGAGACGGAGACCGAGACAGAGGCAGAGACAGCGACGGAGACAGAGACAGAGACAGAGACAGAGGGAGAGACAGCGACGGAGACAGAGACAGAGACAGAGGCAGAGACAGAAACAGAGACAGAGACAGAGGCAGAGACAGAGACAGAGACAGAGACGGAGACAGAGACAGAGACAGAGACAGAGACAGAGACAGAGACAGAGACAGAGACAGAGACAGAGACAGAGACAGAGACAGAGACAGAGACAGAGACAGAGACAGAGACAGAGACAGAGACAGAGACGGAGACGGAGATAGAGGCAGATACAGTGACAGAGACAGAGACGGAGACAGTGACAGAGACAGAGACAGAGACAGAGACAGAGACGGAGACAAAGATCGAGACACACGCAGAGACTGAGA
The DNA here is from genome assembly GCA_945859595.2 of Megachile willughbiella. Taxonomy (NCBI): domain Eukaryota; kingdom Metazoa; phylum Arthropoda; class Insecta; order Hymenoptera; family Megachilidae; genus Megachile; species Megachile willughbiella. The sequence goes on from CAMAOD020000301.1 coordinate 1,072,148, forward strand.
CAGAGGCAGAGACAGAGACAGAGACAGAGACAGAGACAGAGACAGAGACAGTGACAGAGACAGAGACAGAGACTGAGGCAGAGGCAGAGGCAGAGACAGATACAGAGACAGAGACGGAGACAGAGGCAGAGACAGAGCCAGGGACAGAGACAGATACAGAGACAGAGACAGAGACGGAGACAGTGACAGAGACAGAGACAGAGACAGAGACAGAGACAGAGACAGAGACGGAGACAAAGACCGAGACAGACGCAGAGACTGAGACAGAGGCAGAGACAGAGACAGTGACCGAGACAGAGACAGTGACAGAGACACACGCAGAGACTGAGACAGAGGCAGAGACAGAGACAGAGACAGAGACAGAGACAGAGACAGTGACAGAGACAGAGACAGAGACAGAGGCAGAGGCAGAGGCAGAGACAGATACAGAGACAGAGACAGAAACAGGGACTGAGACAGAGACAGAGACAGCGGCAGAGACAGAGACGGCGACAGAGACAGAGACAGTGACAGAGACAGAGACAGTGACAGAGACAGAGACAGAGACAGAGACAGAGACAGAGACGGAGACAAAGACCGAGACAGACGCAGAGACTGAGGCAGAGGCAGAGACAGAGACAGAGACAGAGACGGAGACAGAGGCAGAGACAGAACCAGGGACAGAGACAGAGACAGAGACAGGGACAGAGACAGAGACAGAGACAGAGACAGAGACAGAGACAGAGACAGAGACAGAGACAGTGACAGAGACAGAGACAGAGACAGAGACAGAGACAGAGACAGAGACAGAGACAGAGACAGAGACGGAGACAGAGACAGAGACGGAGACAGAGGCAGAGACAGAGCCAGGGACAGAGACAGATACAGAGACAGACGCAGAGGCAGAGGCAGAGACAGAGACAGAGACAGAGACAGAGACAGAGACAGAGACGGAGACAGAGGCAGAGACAGAGCCAGAGACAGAGACAGATACAGAGACAGAGGCAGAGGCAGAGACAGAGACAGAGACAGAGACAGAGACAGAGACAGTGACAGAGACAGAGACAGAGACAGAGACATAGATAGAGACGCAGACGGAGATAGGGGCAGAGACAGAGCCAGGGACAGAGACAGATACAGAGACAGAGACAGAGACGGAGATAGAAGCAGAGGCAGAGACAGAGACGGAGACAGAGGCAGAGACAGAGCCAAGGACAGAGACAGATACAGAGACAGAGACAGAGACGGAGACAGTGACAGAGACAGAGACAGAGACAGAGACAGAGGCAGAGACAGAGGCAGAGACAGAGACGGCGACAGAGACAGAGACGGAGACGGAGATAGAGGCAGAGACAGAGACAGAGACGGAGACAAAGACCGAGACGGACGCAGAGACTGAGACAGAGGCAGAGACAGAGACAGAGACAGAGACAGAGACAGAGACAGAGACGGAGACGGAGATAGAGGCAGAGACATAGCCAGGGACAGAGACAGATACAGAGACAGACGCAGAGGCAGAGGCAGAGACAGAGACAGAGACAGAGACAGAGACAGAGACAGAGACAGAGACAGAGACAGAGACAGAGACAGAGACAGAGACAGAGACAGAGACAGAGACAGAGACAGAGACAGAGACAGAGACAGAGACAGAGACAGAGACAGAGGGAGAGACAGCGACAGAGACAGAGACAGAGACAGAGGCAGAGACAGAGACAGAGACAGAGACAGAGACAGAGACAGAGACAGAGACAGAGACAGAGACAGAGACAGACACAGAGACAGAGGGAGAGATAGAGACAAAGACCGAGACAGACGCAGAGACTGAGACAGAGGCAGAGACAGAGACAGAGACAGAGACAGAGACAGAGACAGTGACAGAGACAGAGACAGAGACAGAGACATAGATAGAGACGCAGACGGAGATAGGGGCAGAGACAGAGAGAGGGACAGAGACAGATACAGAGACAGAGACAGAGACGGAGACAAAGACAGAGGAAGAGACAGCAACAGAGGCAGAGACAGAAACAGAGACAGAGACAGATACGGGGACAGAGACAGAGGCAGAAACAGAGACAGAGACAGAGACAGAGACGGAGACAGAGACAGGGACTGAGACAGAGACAGAGACAGCGGCAGAGACAGAGACGGCGACAGAGACAGAGACGGAGACGGAGATAGAGGCAGAGGCAGAGACAGAGACGGAGACAGAGGCAGAGACAGAGCCAAGGACAGAGACAGATACAGAGACAGAGAGAGAGACGGAGACAGTGACAGAGACAGAGACAGAGACAGAGACAGAGACAGAGACAGAGGCAGAGACAGAGACAGAGACGGAGACGGAGATAGAGGCAGAGACAGAGCCAGGGACAGAGACAGATACAGAGACAGAGACAGAGACGGAGACAGTGACTGGGACAGAGACAGAGACAGAGACAGAGACGGAGACAAGGACCGAGACAGACGCAGAGACTGAGGCAGAGGCAGAGACAGAGACAGAGACAGAGAGAGAGACAGTGACAGAGACAGAGACAGAGACAGGGACAGAGACAGAGACAGAGAGAGAGACAGAGACAGAGACAGAGATAGACACAGAGACAGAGACAGAGACTGAGACAGAGACAGAGACAGGGACAGAGACAGAGACAGAGACAGAGACAGAGACAGAGACAGAGACAGAGACAGAGACGGAGACGGAGATAGAGGCAGAGACGGAGCCAGGGACAGAGACAGATACAGTGATAGAGACAGAGACGGAGATAGTGACAGAGACAGAGATAGAGACAGAGACAGAGACGGAGACGGAGACAAAGACCGAGACAGACGCAGAGACTGAGGCAGAGGCAGAGACAGAGACAGAGACAGAGACAGAGACAGAGACAGAGACAGAGACAGAGACAGAGACAGAGACAGAGACAGAGACAGAGACAGAGACAGAGACAGAGACAGAGACAGAGACAGAGACAGAGACAGAGACAGAGACAGAGACAGAGACAGAGGGAGAGACAGCGACAGAGACAGAGACAGAGACAGAGGCAGAGACAGAGACAGAGACAGAGACAGAGACAGAGACAGAGACAGAGACAGAGACAGACACAGAGACAGAGGGAGAGATAGAGACAGAGACAGAGACAGAGACAGAGGCAGAGACAGAGACAGAGACAGAGACAGAGACAGAGACAGAGACAGAGACAGAGACAGCGACAGAGACAGAGACAGAGACAGAGGCAGATACAGAGACAGAGACAGAGACAGAGACAGAGACAGAGACAGAGACAGAGACAGAGACGGAGATAAAGACCGAGACAGAGACAGACACAGAGACAGAGGGAGACATAGAGACAGAGACAGAGACAGAGACAGAGACAGAGACAGAGACAGAGACAGAGACAGAGACAGAGACAGAGACAGAGACAGAGACAGAGACAGAGACAGAGACAGAGACAGAGACAGCGACAGAGACAGAGACAGAGACAGAGGCAGAGACAGAGACAGAGACAGAGACAGAGACAGAGACAGAGACAGAGACAGAGACAGACACAGAGACAGAGACAGAGATAGAGACAGAGACAGAGACAGAGACAGAGAGAGAGACAGAGACAGAGACAGAGACAGAGACAGAGACGGAGACAAAGACAGAGACAGAGACGGAGACAAAGAACGTGACAGAGACAGAGACGGAGACAGAGTCAGAGACAGAGACAGAGACAGAGACAGTGACAGAGACAGAGACAGAGACAGAGACAGAGACGGAGACGGAGATAGAGGCAGAGACAGAGCCAGGGACAGAGACAGATACAGAGACAGGCGCAGAGGCAGAGGCAGAGACAGAGACAGAGACAGAGACAGAGACAGAGACAGAGACAGAGACAGAGACAGAGACAGAGACAGAGACAGAGACAGAGACAGAGACGGAGACAGAGGCAGAGACAGAGCCAGGGACAGAGACAGATACAGAGACAGAGGCAGAGGCAGAGGCAGAGGCAGAGGCAGAGGCAGACACAGAGACAGAGACAGAGACGGAGACAAAGACCGAGACAGAGACAGAGACAGAGACATAGACAGAGACAGAGATAGAGACGGAGACAAAGACCGAGACAGAGACAGAGACGGAGACAGAGGCAGAGACAGAACCAGGGACAGAGACGGAGACAGGGACGGAGGGAGAGACAGAGACAGAGACAGAGACAGAGACGGAGACAAAGACCGAGACGGACGCAGAGACTGAGACAGAGGCAGAGACAGAGACAGAGACAGAGACAGAGACAGTGTCAGAGACAGAGACAGAGACAGAGACAGAGACAGAGACGGAGACGGAGATAGAGGCAGAGACATAGCCAGGGACAGAGACAGATACAGAGACAGACGCATAGGCAGAGGCAGAGACAGAGCCAGGGACAGAGACAGATACAGAGACAGAGACAGAGACAGAGACAGAGACGGAGACAGTGACAGAGACAGAGACAGAGACAGAGACAGAGACGGAGACAAAGACCGAGACAGACGCAGAGACTGAGACAGAGGCAGAGACAGAGACAGAGACAGAGACAGAGACAGAGACAGAGACAGAGACAGAGACAGAGACAGAGACAGTGACAGAGACAGAGACGGCGACAGAGACAGAGACGGAGACGGAGATAGAGGCAGAGACAGAGACAGAGACGGAGACAGAGGCAGAGACAGAGCCAGGGACAGAGACAGAGACAGATACAGAGACAGAGACAGAGACGGAGACAGTGACAGAGACAGAGACAGAGACAGAGACAGAGACAGAGACAGAGACAGAGACAGAGACGGAGACAAACACCGAGACAGACGCAGAGACTGAGACAGAGGCAGAGACAGAGACAGAGACAGAGACAGAGACAGAGACAGAGACAGAGACAGAGACAGAGACAGAGACAGAGACAGAGACAGAGACATAGACAGAGACAGAGATAGAGACGGAGACAAAGACCGAGACAGAGACAGAGACGGAGACAGAGGCAGAGACAGAACCAGGGACAGAGACGGAGACAGGGACAGAGGGAGAGACAGAGACAGAGACAGAGACAGAGACGGAGACAAAGACCGAGACGGACGCAGAGACTGAGACAGAGGCAGAGACAGAGACAGAGACAGAGACAGAGACAGTGACAGAGACAGAGACAGAGACAGAGACAGAGACGGAGACGGAGATAGAGGCAGAGACATAGCCAGGGACAGAGACAGATACAGAGACAGACGCAGAGGCAGAGGCAGAGACAGAGACAGAGACAGAGACAGAGACAGAGACAGAGACAGAGACAGAGACAGAGACAGAGACAGAGGCAGAGACGGAGACAGAGGCAGAGACAGAGCCAGGGACAGAGACAGATACAGAGACAGAGGCAGAGGCAGAGGCAGAGACAGAGACAGAGACAGAGACAGAGATAGACACAGAGACAGAGACAGAGACAGAGACAGAGACAGAGACAGAGACAGGGACAGAGACAGAGACAGAGACAGAGACAGAGACAGAGACAGAGACAGAGACGGAGACGGAGACAAAGACCGAGACAGACGCAGAGACTGAGGCAGAGACAGAGACAGAGACAGAGACGGAGACGGAGACAAAGACCGAGACAGACGCAGAGACTGAGGCAGAGGCAGAGACAGAGACAGAGACAGAGACAGAGACAGAGACAGAGACAGAGACAGAGACAGAGACAGAGACAGAGACAGAGACAGAGACAGAGGGAGAGACAGCGACAGAGACAGAGACAGAGACAGAGGCAGAGACAGAGACAGAGACAGAGACAGAGACAGAGACAGAGACAGAGACAGAGACAGAGACAGAGACAGACACAGAGACAGAGGGAGAGATAGAGACAGAGACAGAGACAGAGACAGAGACAGAGACAGAGACAGAGACAGAGACAGAGACAGAGACAGAGACAGAGACAGCGACAGAGACAGAGACAGAGACAGAGGCAGATACAGAGACAGAGACAGAGACAGAGACAGAGACAGAGACAGAGACGGAGATAAAGACCGAGACAGAGACAGACACAGAGACAGAGGGAGAGATAGAGACAGAGACAGAGACAGAGACAGAGACAGAGACAGGCGCAGAGGCAGAGGCAGAGACAGAGACAGAGACAGAGACAGAGACAGAGACAGAGACAGAGACAGAGACAGAGACAGAGACAGAGACAGAGACAGAGACAGAGACGGAGACAGAGGCAGAGACAGAGCCAGGGACAGAGACAGATACAGAGACAGAGGCAGAGGCAGAGGCAGAGGCAGAGGCAGAGGCAGACACAGAGACAGAGACAGAGACGGAGACAAAGACCGAGACAGAGACAGAGACAGAGACATAGACAGAGACAGAGATAGAGACGGAGACAAAGACCGAGACAGAGACAGAGACGGAGACAGAGGCAGAGACAGAACCAGGGACAGAGACGGAGACAGGGACAGAGGGAGAGACAGAGACAGAGACAGAGACAGAGACGGAGACAAAGACCGAGACGGACGCAGAGACTGAGACAGAGGCAGAGACAGAGACAGAGACAGAGACAGAGACAGTGTCAGAGACAGAGACAGAGACAGAGACAGAGACAGAGACGGAGACGGAGATAGAGGCAGAGACATAGCCAGGGACAGAGACAGATACAGAGACAGACGCATAGGCAGAGGCAGAGACAGAGCCAGGGACAGAGACAGATACAGAGACAGAGACAGAGACAGAGACAGAGACGGAGACAGTGACAGAGACAGAGACAGAGACAGAGGCAGAGACGGAGACAAAGACCGAGACAGACGCAGAGACTGAGACAGAGGCAGAGACAGAGACAGAGACAGAGACAGAGACAGAGACAGAGACAGAGACAGAGACAGAGACAGTGACAGAGACAGAGACGGCGACAGAGACAGAGACGGAGACGGAGATAGAGGCAGAGACAGAGACAGAGACGGAGACAGAGGCAGAGACAGAGCCAGGGACAGAGACAGAGACAGATACAGAGACAGAGACAGAGACGGAGACAGTGACAGAGACAGAGACAGAGACAGAGACAGAGACAGAGACAGAGACAGAGACAGAGACGGAGACAAACACCGAGACAGACGCAGAGACTGAGACAGAGGCAGAGACAGAGACAGAGACAGAGACAGAGACAGAGACAGTGACAGAGACAGAGACAGAGACAGAGACAGAGACATAGACAGAGACAGAGATAGAGACGGAGACAAAGACCGAGACAGAGACAGAGACGGAGACAGAGGCAGAGACAGAACCAGGGACAGAGACGGAGACAGGGAGAGAGGGAGAGACAGAGACAGAGACAGAGACAGAGACGGAGACAAAGACCGAGACGGACGCAGAGACTGAGACAGAGGCAGAGACAGAGACAGAGACAGAGACAGAGACAGTGACAGAGACAGAGACAGAGACAGAGACAGAGACGGAGACGGAGATAGAGGCAGAGACATAGCCAGGGACAGAGACAGATACAGAGACAGACGCAGAGGCAGAGGCAGAGACAGAGACAGAGACAGAGACAGAGACAGAGACAGAGACAGAGACAGAGACAGAGACAGAGGCAGAGACGGAGACAGAGGCAGAGACAGAGCCAGGGACAGAGACAGATACAGAGACAGAGGCAGAGGCAGAGGCAGAGACAGAGACAGAGACAGAGACGGAGACAAAGACTGAGACAGAGACAGAGACAGAGACAGAGACAGAGACGGAGACAGAGGCAGAGACAGAGCCAGGGACAGAGACAGATACAGAGACAGAGACAGAGACGGAGACAGTGACAGAGACAGAGACAGAGACAGAGACACAGAGAGAGACGGAGACAAAGACCGAGACAGACGCAGAGACTGAGACAGAGGCAGAGACAGAGACAGAGACAGAGACAGAGACAGAGACAGTGACAGAGACAGAGACAGAGACATAGATAGAGACGCAGACGGAGATAGGGGCAGAGACAGAGCCAGGGACAGAGACAGATACAGAGACAGAGACAGAGACGGAGACAAAGACAGAGGAAGAGACAGCAACAGAGGCAGAGACGGAAACAGAGACAGAGACAGATACGGGGACAGAGACAGAGGCAGAGACAGAGACAGAGACGGAGACAAAGACCGAGACGGACGCAGAGACTGAGACAGAGGCAGAGACAGAGACAGAGACAGAGACAGAGACAGAGACAGAGACAGAGACGGAGACGGAGATAGAGGCAGAGACATAGCCAGGGACAGAGACAGATACAGAGACAGACGCAGAGGCAGAGGCAGAGACAGAGACAGAGACAGAGACAGAGACAGAGACAGAGACAGAGACAGAGACAGAGACAGAGACAGAGACAGAGACAGAGACAGAGACAGAGACAGAGACAGAGACAGAGACAGAGGCAGAGACGGAGACAGAGGCAGAGACAGAGCCAGGGACAGAGACAGATACAGAGACAGAGGCAGAGGCAGAGGCAGAGACAGAGACAGAGACAGAGACGGAGACAAAGACCGAGACAGAGACAGAGACAGAGACAGAGACGGAGACAGAGACGGAGACAGAGGCAGAGACAGAGCCAGGGACAGAGACAGATACAGAGACAGAGACAGAGACAGAGACGGAGACAGTGACAGAGACAGAGACAGAGACAGAGACACAGACAGAGACGGAGACAAAGACCGAGACAGACGCAGAGACTGAGACAGAGGCAGAGACAGAGACAGAGACAGAGACAGAGACAGGGACAGTGACAGAGACAGAGACAGAGACAGAGACAGAGACATAGATAGAGACGCAGACGGAGATAGGGGCAGAGACAGAGCCAGGGACAGAGACAGATACAGAGACAGAGACAGAGACGGAGACAAAGACAGAGGAAGAGACAGCAACAGAGGCAGAGACAGAAACAGAGACAGAGACAGATACGGGGACAGAGACAGAGGCAGAAACAGAGACAGAGACAGAGACAGAGACGGAGACAGAGACAGGGACTGAGACAGAGACAGAGACAGCGGCAGAGACAGAGACGGCGACAGAGACAGAGACGGAGACGGAGATAGAGGCAGAGGCAGAGACAGAGACGGAGACAGAGGCAGAGACAGAGCCAAGGACAGAGACAGATACAGAGACAGAGAGAGAGACGGAGACAGTGACAGAGACAGAGACAGAGACAGAGACAGAGACAGAGACAGAGGCAGAGACAGAGACAGAGACGGAGACGGAGATAGAGGCAGAGACAGAGCCAGGGACAGAGACAGATACAGAGACAGAGACAGAGACGGAGACAGTGACAGGGACAGAGACAGAGACAGAGACAGACACGGAGACAAGGACCGAGACAGACGCAGAGACTGAGGCAGAGGCAGAGACAGAGACAGAGACAGAGAGAGAGACAGTGACAGAGACAGAGACAGAGACAGAGACAGAGACAGAGACAGAGAGAGAGACAGAGACAGAGACAGAGATAGACACAGAGACAGAGACAGAGACAGAGACAGAGACAGGGACAGAGACAGAGACAGAGACAGAGACAGAGACAGAGACAGAGACAGAGACGGAGACGGAGATAGAGGCAGAGACGGAGCCAGGGACAGAGACAGATACAGTGATAGAGACAGAGACGGAGATAGTGACAGAGACAGAGATAGAGACAGAGACAGAGACGGAGACGGAGACAAAGACCGAGACAGACGCAGAGACTGAGGCAGAGGCAGAGACAGAGACAGAGACAGAGACAGAGACAGAGACAGAGACAGAGACAGAGACAGAGACAGAGACAGAGACAGAGACGGAGACGGAGATAGAGGCAGAGACAGAGCCAGGGACAGAGACAGATACAGAGACAGAGACAGAGACAGAGACAGAGACAGAGACAGAGACAGAGACAGAGACAGAGACAGAGACAGAGACAGAGACAGAGACAGAGACAGAGACAGAGACAGAGACAGAGACAGAGACGGAGACGGAGACGAGGCAGAGACAGAGACAGAGACGGAGATAAAGACCGAGACAGAGACAGAGACGGAGACAGAGGCAGAGACAGAGCCAGGGACAGAGACAGATACAGAGACAGAGACAGAGACGGAGACAGTGACAGAGACAGAGACAGAGACAGAGACAGAGACAGAGACAGAGACAGAGACAGAGACGGAGACAAACACCGAGACAGACGCAGAGACTGAGACAGAGGCAGAGACAGAGACAGAGACAGAGACAGTGACAGAGACAGAGACAGAGACAGAGACAGAGACAGAGACAGAGACAGAGACAGAGACAGAGACATAGACAGAGACAGAGATAGAGACGGAGACAAAGACCGAGACAGAGACATAGACGGAGACAGAGGCAGAGACAGAACCAGGGACAGAGACGGAGAGAGGGACAGAGGGAGAGACAGCGACAGAGACAGAGACAGAGACAGAGGCAGAGGCAGAGGCAGAGACAGAGACAGAGACAGAGACAGAGACAGAGACAGAGACAGAGACAGGGACAGAGACAGAGACAGAGACAGAGACAGAGACAGAGACGGAGACAAAGACAGAGACAGAGACGGAGACAAAGAACGAGACAGAGACAGAGACGGAGACACAGGCAGAGACAGAGACAGAGAGAGAGACAGAGACAGAGACAGAGACAGAGACAGAGACAGAGACAGAGACAGAGACAGAGACAGAGACAGAGACAGAGACAGAGACAGAGACAGAGACAGAGACAGAGACGGAGACGGAGATAGAGGCAGAGACAGAGCCAGGGACAGAGACAGATACAGAGACAGAGACAGAGACAGTGACAGAGACAGAGACAGAGACAGCGACAGAGACGGAGACGGAGATAGCGTCAGAGGCAGATACAGAGACAGAGACAGAGACAGAGACAGAGACGGAGATAAAGACCGAGACAGAGACAGAGATGGAGACAGAGGCAGGGACAGAGCCAGGGACAGAGACGGAGACCGAGACAGAGGGAGAGACAGCGACAGAGACAGAGACAGAGACAGAGGCAGAGACAGAGACAGAGACAGAGACAGAGACAGAGACAGAGACAGAGACAGAGACAGAGACAGAGACAGAGACAGAGACAGAGACAGAGACAGAGACAGAGACAGAGACAGAGACAGAGACAGAGACAGAGACGGAGACGGAGATAGAGGCAGAGACAGAGCCAGGGACAGAGACAGATACAGTGACAGAGACTGAGACGGAGACAGTGACAGAGACAGAGATAGAGACAGAGACAGAGACGGAGACAAAGACCGAGACAGACGCAGAGACTGAGGCAGAGGCAGAGACAGAGACAGAGACAGAGACAGAGACAGAGACAGAGACAGAGACAGAGACAGAGACAGAGACAGAGACAGAGACAGTGACAGAGACAGAGACAGAGACAGAGACAGAGACAGAGACGGAGACGGAGATAGAGGCAGAGACAGAGCCAGGGACAGAGACAGATACAGAGACAGAGGCAGAGGCAGAGGCAGAGACAGAGACAGAGACAGAGACAGAGACAGAGATAGAGACAGAGACAGAGACAGTGACAGAGACAGAGACAGAGACAGAGACAGAGACGGAGACGGAGATAGAGGCAGAGACAGAGCCAGGGACAGAGACAGATACAGAGACAGAGGCAGAGGCAGAGGCAGAGACAGAGACAGAGACAGAGACAGAGATAGAGACAGAGACAGAGACAGTGACAGAGACAGAGACAGAGACAGAGACAGAGACAGAGACGGAGACGGAGATAGAGGCAGAGACAGAGCCAGGGACAGAGATAGAGACAGAGACAGAGACAGAGACAGAGACAGAGACAGAGACAGAGACAGAGACAGAGACAGAGACAGAGACAGAGGCAGAGACAGAGACAGAGACAGAGACAGAGACAGGGACAGTGACAGAGACAGAGACAGAGACAGAGACAGAGACATAGATAGAGACGCAGACGGAGATAGGGGCAGAGACAGAGCCAGGGACAGAGACAGATACAGAGACAGAGACAGAGACGGAGACAAAGACAGAGGAAGAGACAGCAACAGAGGCAGAGACAGAAACAGAGACAGAGACAGATACGGGGACAGAGACAGAGGCAGAAACAGAGACAGAGACAGAGACAGAGACGGAGACAGAGACAGGGACTGAGACAGAGACAGAGACAGCGGCAGAGACAGAGACGGCGACAGAGACAGAGACGGAGACGGAGATAGAGGCAGAGGCAGAGACAGAGACGGAGACAGAGGCAGAGACAGAGCCAAGGACAGAGACAGATACAGAGACAGAGAGAGAGACGGAGACAGTGACAGAGACAGAGACAGAGACAGAGACAGAGACAGAGACAGAGGCAGAGACAGAGACAGAGACGGAGACGGAGATAGAGGCAGAGACAGAGCCAGGGACAGAGACAGATACAGAGACAGAGACAGAGACGGAGACAGTGACAGGGACAGAGACAGAGACAGAGACAGACACGGAGACAAGGACCGAGACAGACGCAGAGACTGAGGCAGAGGCAGAGACAGAGACAGAGACAGAGAGAGAGACAGTGACAGAGACAGAGACAGAGACAGAGACAGAGACAGAGACAGAGAGAGAGACAGAGACAGAGACAGAGATAGACACAGAGACAGAGACAGAGACAGAGACAGAGACAGGGACAGAGACAGAGACAGAGACAGAGACAGAGACAGAGACAGAGACAGAGACGGAGACGGAGATAGAGGCAGAGACGGAGCCAGGGACAGAGACAGATACAGTGATAGAGACAGAGACGGAGATAGTGACAGAGACAGAGATAGAGACAGAGACAGAGACGGAGACGGAGACAAAGACCGAGACAGACGCAGAGACTGAGGCAGAGGCAGAGACAGAGACAGAGACAGAGACAGAGACAGAGACAGAGACAGAGACAGAGACAGAGACAGAGGCAGAGACAGAGACAGAGACAGAGGGAGAGACAGCGACAGAGACAGAGACAGAGACAGAGGCAGAGACAGAGACAGAGACAGAGACAGAGACAGAGACAGAGACAGAGACAGAGACAGAGACAGAGACAGACACAGAGACAGAGGGAGAGATAGAGACAGAGACAGAGACAGAGACAGAGACAGAGACAGAGACAGAGACAGAGACAGAGACAGAGACAGAGACAGAGACAGAGACAGCGACAGAGACAGAGACAGAGACAGAGGCAGATACAGAGACAGAGACAGAGACAGAGACAGAGACAGAGACAGAGACGGAGATAAAGACCGAGACAGAGACAGACACAGAGACAGAGGGAGAGATAGAGACAGAGACAGAGACAGAGACAGAGACAGAGACAGAGACAGAGACAGAGACAGAGACAGAGACAGAGACAGAGACAGAGACAGAGACAGAGACAGAGACAGCGACAGAGACAGAGACAGAGACAGAGGCAGAGACAGAGACAGAGACAGAGACAGAGACAGAGACAGAGACAGAGACAGAGACAGAGACAGACACAGAGACAGAGACAGAGATAGAGACAGAGACAGAGACAGAGACAGAGACAGAGACAGAGACAGAGACAGAGACAGAGACAGAGACAGAGACAGAGACAGAGACAGAGACAGAGACGGAGACGGAGATAGAGGCAGAGACAGAGCCAGGGACAGAGACAGATACAGAGACAGAGACAGAGACAGAGACAGAGACAGAGACAGAGACAGAGACAGAGACAGAGACAGAGACAGAGACAGAGACAGAGACAGAGACAGAGACAGAGACAGAGACAGAGACAGAGACAGAGACAGAGACAGAGACAGAGACGGAGACGGAGACGAGGCAGAGACAGAGACAGAGACGGAGATAAAGACCGAGACAGAGACAGAGACGGAGACAGAGGCAGAGACAGAGCCAGGGACAGAGACAGATACAGAGACAGAGACAGAGACGGAGACAGTGACAGAGACAGAGACAGAGACAGAGACAGAGACAGAGACAGAGACAGAGACAGAGACGGAGACAAACACCGAGACAGACGCAGAGACTGAGACAGAGGCAGAGACAGAGACAGAGACAGAGACAGTGACAGAGACAGAGACAGAGACAGAGACAGAGACAGAGACAGAGACAGAGACAGAGACATAGACAGAGACAGAGATAGAGACGGAGACAAAGACCGAGACAGAGACATAGACGGAGACAGAGGCAGAGACAGAACCAGGGACAGAGACGGAGACAGGGACAGAGGGAGAGACAGCGACAGAGACAGAGACAGAGACAGAGGCAGAGGCAGAGGCAGAGACAGAGACAGAGACAGAGACAGAGACAGAGACAGAGACAGAGACAGAGACAGGGACAGAGACAGAGACAGAGACAGAGACAGAGACAGAGACGGAGACAAAGACAGAGACAGAGACGGAGACAAAGAACGAGACAGAGACAGAGACGGAGACAGAGGCAGAGACAGAGACAGAGAGAGAGACAGAGACAGAGACAGAGACAGAGACAGAGACAGAGACAGAGACAGAGACAGAGACAGAGACAGAGACAGAGACAGAGACAGAGACGGAGACGGAGATAGAGGCAGAGACAGAGCCAGGGACAGAGACAGATACAGAGACAGAGACAGAGACAGTGACAGAGACAGAGACAGAGACAGCGACAGAGACGGAGACGGAGATAGCGTCAGAGGCAGATACAGAGACAGAGACAGAGACAGAGACAGAGACGGAGATAAAGACCGAGACAGAGACAGAGATGGAGACAGAGGCAGGGACAGAGCCAGGGACAGAGACGGAGACCGAGACAGAGGGAGAGACAGCGACAGAGACAGAGACAGAGACAGAGGCAGAGACAGAGACAGAGACAGAGACAGAGACAGAGACAGAGACAGAGACAGAGACAGAGACAGAGACAGAGACAGAGACAGAGACAGAGACAGAGACAGAGACAGAGACAGAGACAGAGACAGAGACGGAGACGGAGATAGAGGCAGAGACAGAGCCAGGGACAGAGACAGATACAGTGACAGAGACTGAGACGGAGACAGTGACAGAGACAGAGATAGAGACAGAGACAGAGACGGAGACAAAGACCGAGACAGACGCAGAGACTGAGGCAGAGGCAGAGACAGAGACAGAGACAGAGACAGAGACAGAGACAGAGACAGAGACAGTGACAGAGACAGAGACAGAGACAGAGACAGAGACAGAGACGGAGACGGAGATAGAGGCAGAGACAGAGCCAGGGACAGAGACAGATACAGAGACAGAGGCAGAGGCAGAGGCAGAGACAGAGACAGAGACAGAGACAGAGACAGAGATAGAGACAGAGACAGAGACAGTGACAGAGACAGAGACAGAGACAGAGACAGAGACGGAGACGGAGATAGAGGCAGAGACAGAGCCAGGGACAGAGACAGATACAGAGACAGAGGCAGAGGCAGAGGCAGAGACAGAGACAGAGACAGAGACAGAGATAGAGACAGAGACAGAGACAGTGACAGAGACAGAGACAGAGACAGAGACAGAGACAGAGACGGAGACGGAGATAGAGGCAGAGACAGAGCCAGGGACAGAGATAGAGACAGAGACAGAGACAGAGACAGAGACAGAGACAGAGACAGAGACAGAGACAGAGACAGAGACAGAGACAGAGACAGAGACAGAGACAGAGACAGAGACAGAGACAGAGACAGAGACAGAGACAGAGACAGAGACGCAGACAAAGACCGAGACAGACGCAGAGACTGAGACAGAGGCAGAGACAGAGACAGAGACAGCGACAGAGACAGTGACAGAGACAGAGACAGAGACAGAGACAGAGACAGAGACAGAGACGGAGACAAACACCGAGACAGACGCAGAGACTGAGACAGAGGCAGAGACAGAGACAGAGACAGAGACAGTGACAGAGACAGAGACAGAGACAGAGACAGAGACAGAGACATAGACAGAGACAGAGATAGAGACGGAGACAGAGGCAGAGACAGAGACAGAGACAGAGACAGAGACAGAGACAGAGACAGAGACGGAGACGGAGATAGAGGCAGAGACAGAGACAGGGACAGAGACAGATACAGAGGCAGAGACAGAGACAGATACAGAGACAGAGACAGAGACGGAGACAGTGACAGAGACAGAGACAGAGACAGAGACAGAGACAGAGACGGAGATAAACACCGAGACAGACGCAGAGACTGAGACAGAGGCAGAGACAGAGACAGAGACAGAGACAGTGACAGAGACAGAGACAGAGACAGAGACAGAGACGGAGACAAACACCGAGACAGACGCAGAGACTGAGACAGAGGCAGAGACAGAGACAGAGACAGAGACAGTGACAGAGACGGAGACAGAGACAGAGACAGAGACAGAGACAGAGACATAGACAGAGACAGAGATAGAGACGGAGACAAAGACCGAGACAGTGACAAAGACAGAGACAGATACAGAGACGGAGACGGAGATAGAGGCAGAGACAGAGCCAGGGACAGAGACAGATACAGAGACAGACGCAGAGGCAGAGGCAGAGACAGAGACAGAGACAGAGAAAGAGACAGAGACATAGATAGAGACGCAGACGGAGATAGGGGCAGAGACAGAGCCCGGGACAGAGACAGATACAGAGACAGAGACAGAGACGGAGACAAAGACAGAGGAAGGGACAGCAACAGAGGCAGAGACAGAAACAGAGACAGAGACAGATACGGGGACAGAGACAGAGGCAGAGATAGAGACAGAGACAGAGACAGAGACGGAGACAGAGACAGGGACTAAGACAGAGACAGAGACAGCGGCAGAGACAGAGACGGCGACAGAGACAGAGACGGAGACGGAGATAGAGGCAGAGACAGAGACAGAGACGGCGACAGAGACAGAGACGGAGACGGAGACGGAGATAGAGGCAGAGACAGAGACAGAGACGGAGACAGAGGCAGAGACAGAGACAGAGACAGAGACAGTGACAGAGACAGAGACAGAGGCAGAGACAGAGACAGAGACATAGACAGAGACAGTGATAGAGATGGAGACAAAGACCGAGACAGTGACAGAGACGGAGACAGAGGCAGAGACAGAACCAGGGACAGAGACGGAGACAGGGACAGAGGGAGAGACAGCGACAGAGACAGAGACAGAGACAAAGGCAGAGGCAGAGGCAGAGGCAGAGACAGAGTCAGAGACAGAGACAGAGTCAGAGACAGAGACGGAGACAAAGACCGAGACAGACGCAGAGACTGAGACAGAGGCAGAGACAGAGACAGAGACAGAGACAGAGACAGTGACAGAGACAAAGACAGAGACAGAGACAGAGACGGAGACGGAGATAGAGGCAGAGACAGAGCCAGGGACAGAGACAGATACAGAGACAGACGCAGATACAGAGACGGCGACAGAGACAGAGACGGAGACGGAGACAGTGACAGAGACAAACACCGAGACAGACGCAGAGACTGAGACAGAGGCAGAGACAGAGACAGAGACAGAGACAGAGACAGAGACAGAGACGGAGACAAACACCGAGACAGACGCAGAGACTGAGACAGAGGCAGAGACAGAGACAGAGACAGAGACAGAGACATAGACAGAGACAGAGACGGAGATAAACACCGAGACAGACGCAGAGACTGAGACAGAGGCAGAGACAGAGACAGAGACAGAGACAGTGACAGAAACAGAGACAGAGACAGAGACAGAGACAGAGACGGAGACAAACACCGAGAGAGACGCAGAGACTGAGACAGAGGCAGAGACAGAGACAGAGACAGAGACAGTGACAGAGACGGAGACAGAGACAGAGACAAAGACAGAGACAGAGACAGAGACATAGACAGAGACAGAGATAGAGACGGAGACAAAGACCGAGACAGAGACAGAGACGGAGACAGAGGCAGAGACAGAGACAGAGATACAGACAGAGACAGAGACAGAGACAGAGACAGAGACAGAGACAGAGACAGAGACAGAGACAGAGACAGAGACAGAGACGCAGACAAAGACCGAGACAGACGCAGAGACTGAGACAGAGGCAGAGACAGAGACAGAGACAGCGACAGAGACAGTGACAGAGACAGAGACAGAGACAGAGACAGAGACAGAGACAGAGACGGAGACAAACACCGAGACAGACGCAGAGACTGAGACAGAGGCAGAGACAGAGACAGAGACAGAGACAGTGACAGAGACAGAGACAGAGACAGAGACAGAGACAGAGACATAGACAGAGACAGAGATAGAGACGGAGACAGAGGCAGAGACAGAGACAGAGACAGAGACAGAGACAGAGACAGAGACGGAGACGGAGATAGAGGCAGAGACAGAGACAGGGACAGAGACAGATACAGAGACAGAGACAGAGACGGAGACAGTGACAGAGACAGAGACAGAGACAGAGACAGAGACAGATACGGAGACAAAGACCGAGACAGACGCAGAGACAGAGGCAGAGGCAGAGGCAGAGACAGAGCCAGGGACAGAGACAGAGACAGAGACAGAGACAGAGACGGAGACAAAGACCGAGACAGAGACAGAGACAGAGACACTGACAGAGACAGAGACAGAGACAGAGACATAGATAGAGACGCAGACGGAGATAGGGGCAGAGACAGAGCCAGGGACAGAGTCAGATACAGAGACAGAGACAGAGACGGAGACAAAGACAGAGGAAGAGACAGCAACAGAGGCAGAGACAGAAACAGAGACAGAGACAGATACGGGGACAGAGACAGAGGCAGAGACAGAGACAGAGACAGAGACAGGGACGGAGACAGAGACAGGGACTGAGACAGAGACAGAGACAGCGGCAGAGACAGAGACGGCGACAGAGACAGAGACGGAGACGGAGATAGAGGCAGAGACAGAGACGGAGACGGAGACAGAGGCAGAGACAGAGCCAGGGACAGAGACAGATACAGAGACAGAGACAGAGACGGAGACAGTGACAGAGACAGAGACAGAGGCAGAGACAGAGACAGAGACAGAGACAGAGACGGAGATAAACACCGAGACAGACGCAGAGACTGAGACAGAGGCAGAGACAGAGACAGAGACAGAGACAGTGACAGAGACAGAGACAGAGACAGAGACAGAGACAGAGACGGAGACAAACACCGAGACAGACGCAGAGACTGAGACAGAGGCAGAGACAGAGACAGAGACAGAGACAGTGACAGAGACGGAGACAGAGACAGAGACAGAGACAGAGACAGAGACATAGACAGAGACAGAGATAGAGACGGAGACAAAGACCGAGACAGAGACAAAGGCAGAGACAGATACAGAGACGGAGACGGAGATAGAGGCAGAGACAGAGCCAGGGACAGAGACAGATACAGAGACAGACGCAGAGGCAGAGGCAGAGACAGAGACAGAGACAGAGACAGAGACAGAGACATAGATAGAGACGCAGACGGAGATAGGGGCAGAGACAGAGCCAGGGACAGAGACAGATACAGAGACAGAGACAGAGACGGAGACAAAGACAGAGGAAGGGACAGCAACAGAGGCAGAGACAGAAACAGAGACAGAGACAGATACGGGGACAGAGACAGATGCAGAGATAGAGACAGAGACAGAGACAGAGACGGAGACAGAGACAGGGACTAAGACAGAGACAGAGACAGCGGCAGAGACAAAGACGGCGACAGAGACAGAGACGGAGACGGAGATAGAGGCAGAGACAGAGACAGAGACGGCGACAGAGACAGAGACGGAGACGGAGACGGAGATAGAGGCAGAGACAGAGACAGAGACGGAGACAGAGGCAGAGACAGAGACAGAGACAGAGACAGTGACAGAGACAGAGACAGAGGCAGAGACAGAGACAGAGACATAGACAGAGACAGAGATAGAGATGGAGACAAAGACCGAGACAGTGACAGAGACGGAGACAGAGGCAGAGACGGAGACGGAGATAGAGGCAGAGACAGAGCCAGGGACAGAGACAGATACAGAGACAGAGACAGAGACGGAGACAGTGACAGGGACAGAGACAGAGACAGAGACAGACACGGAGACAAGGACCGAGACAGACGCAGAGACTGAGGCAGAGGCAGAGACAGAGACAGAGACAGAGAGAGAGACAGTGACAGAGACAGAGACAGAGACAGAGACAGAGACAGAGACAGAGAGAGAGACAGAGACAGAGACAGAGATAGACACAGAGACAGAGACAGAGACAGAGACAGAGACAGGGACAGAGACAGAGACAGAGACAGAGACAGAGACAGAGACAGAGACAGAGACAGAGACGGAGACGGAGATAGAGGCAGAGACGGAGCCAGGGACAGAGACAGATACAGTGATAGAGACAGAGACGGAGATAGTGACAGAGACAGAGATAGAGACAGAGACAGAGACGGAGACGGAGACAAAGACCGAGACAGACGCAGAGACTGAGGCAGAGGCAGAGACAGAGACAGAGACAGAGACAGAGACAGAGACAGAGACAGAGACAGAGACAGAGACAGAGGCAGAGACAGAGACAGAGACAGAGGGAGAGACAGCGACAGAGACAGAGACAGAGACAGAGGCAGAGACAGAGACAGAGACAGAGACAGAGACAGAGACAGAGACAGAGACAGAGACAGAGACAGAGACAGACACAGAGACAGAGGGAGAGATAGAGACAGAGACAGAGACAGAGACAGAGACAGAGACAGAGACAGAGACAGAGACAGAGACAGAGACAGAGACAGAGACAGAGACAGCGACAGAGACAGAGACAGAGACAGAGACAGAGACAGAGACAGAGACGGAGATAAAGACCGAGACAGAGACAGACACAGAGACAGAGGGAGAGATAGAGACAGAGACAGAGACAGAGACAGAGACAGAGACAGAGACAGAGACAGAGACAGAGACAGAGACAGAGACAGAGACAGAGACAGAGACAGAGACAGAGACAGAGACAGAGACAGAGACAGAGACAGCGACAGAGACAGAGACAGAGACAGAGGCAGAGACAGAGACAGAGACAGAGACAGAGACAGAGACAGAGACAGAGACAGAGACAGAGACAGACACAGAGACAGAGACAGAGATAGAGACAGAGACAGAGACAGAGACAGAGACAGAGACAGAGACAGAGACAGAGACAGAGACAGAGACAGAGACAGAGACAGAGACAGAGACAGAGACGGAGACGGAGATAGAGGCAGAGACAGAGCCAGGGACAGAGACAGATACAGAGACAGAGACAGAGACAGAGACAGAGACAGAGACAGAGACAGAGACAGAGACAGAGACAGAGACAGAGACAGAGACAGAGACAGAGACAGAGACAGAGACAGAGACAGAGACAGAGACAGAGACAGAGACAGAGACAGAGACAGAGACAGAGACGGAGACGGAGACGAGGCAGAGACAGAGACAGAGACGGAGATAAAGACCGAGACAGAGACAGAGACGGAGACAGAGGCAGAGACAGAGCCAGGGACAGAGACAGATACAGAGACAGAGACAGAGACGGAGACAGTGACAGAGACAGAGACAGAGACAGAGACAGAGACAGAGACAGAGACAGAGACAGAGACGGAGACAAACACCGAGACAGACGCAGAGAATGAGACAGAGGCAGAGACAGAGACAGAGACAGAGACAGTGACAGAGACAGAGACAGAGACAGAGACAGAGACAGAGACAGAGACAGAGACAGAGACATAGACAGAGACAGAGATAGAGACGGAGACAAAGACCGAGACAGAGACATAGACGGAGACAGAGGCAGAGACAGAACCAGGGACAGAGACGGAGACAGGGACAGAGGGAGAGACAGCGACAGAGACAGAGACAGAGACAGAGGCAGAGGCAGAGGCAGAGACAGAGACAGAGACAGAGACAGAGACAGAGACAGAGACAGAGACAGGGACAGAGACAGAGACAGAGACAGAGACAGAGACAGAGACGGAGACAAAGACAGAGACAGAGACGGAGACAAAGAACGAGACAGAGACAGAGACGGAGACAGAGGCAGAGACAGAGACAGAGAGAGAGACAGAGACAGAGACAGAGACAGAGACAGAGACAGAGACAGAGACAGAGACAGAGACAGAGACAGAGACAGAGACAGAGACAGAGACAGAGACAGAGACAGAGACGGAGACGGAGATAGAGGCAGAGACAGAGCCAGGGACAGAGACAGATACAGAGACAGAGACAGAGACAGTGACAGAGACAGAGACAGAGACAGCGACAGAGACGGAGACGGAGATAGCGTCAGAGGCAGATACAGAGACAGAGACAGAGACAGAGACAGAGACGGAGATAAAGACCGAGACAGAGACAGAGATGGAGACAGAGGCAGGGACAGAGCCAGGGACAGAGACGGAGACCGAGACAGAGGGAGAGACAGCGACAGAGACAGAGACAGAGACAGAGGCAGAGACAGAGACAGAGACAGAGACAGAGACAGAGACAGAGACAGAGACAGAGACAGAGACAGAGACAGAGACAGAGACAGAGACAGAGACAGAGACAGAGACAGAGACAGAGACAGAGACAGAGACAGAGACGGAGACGGAGATAGAGGCAGAGACAGAGCCAGGGACAGAGACAGATACAGTGACAGAGACTGAGACGGAGACAGTGACAGAGACAGAGATAGAGACAGAGACAGAGACGGAGACAAAGACCGAGACAGACGCAGAGACTGAGGCAGAGGCAGAGACAGAGACAGAGACAGAGACAGAGACAGAGACAGAGACAGAGACAGAGACAGAGACAGAGACAGAGACAGAGACAGTGACAGAGACAGAGACAGAGACAGAGACAGAGACAGAGACGGAGACGGAGATAGAGGCAGAGACAGAGCCAGGGACAGAGACAGATACAGAGACAGAGGCAGAGGCAGAGGCAGAGACAGAGACAGAGACAGAGACAGAGACAGAGATAGAGACAGAGACAGAGACAGTGACAGAGACAGAGACAGAGACAGAGACAGAGACGGAGACGGAGATAGAGGCAGAGACAGAGCCAGGGACAGAGACAGATACAGAGACAGAGGCAGAGGCAGAGGCAGAGACAGAGACAGAGACAGAGACAGAGATAGAGACAGAGACAGAGACAGTGACAGAGACAGAGACAGAGACAGAGACAGAGACAGAGACGGAGACGGAGATAGAGGCAGAGACAGAGCCAGGGACAGAGATAGAGACAGAGACAGAGACAGAGACAGAGACAGAGACAGAGACAGAGACAGAGACAGAGACAGAGACAGAGACAGAGACAGAGACAGAGACAGAGACAGAGACAGAGACAGAGACAGAGACAGAGACAGAGACAGAGACGCAGACAAAGACCGAGACAGACGCAGAGACTGAGACAGAGGCAGAGACAGAGACAGAGACAGCGACAGAGACAGTGACAGAGACAGAGACAGAGACAGAGACAGAGACAGAGACAGAGACGGAGACAAACACCGAGACAGACGCAGAGACTGAGACAGAGGCAGAGACAGAGACAGAGACAGAGACAGTGACAGAGACAGAGACAGAGACAGAGACAGAGACAGAGACATAGACAGAGACAGAGATAGAGACGGAGACAGAGGCAGAGACAGAGACAGAGACAGAGACAGAGACAGAGACAGAGACAGAGACGGAGACGGAGATAGAGGCAGAGACAGAGACAGGGACAGAGACAGATACAGAGGCAGAGACAGAGACAGATACAGAGACAGAGACAGAGACGGAGACAGTGACAGAGACAGAGACAGAGACAGAGACAGAGACAGAGACGGAGATAAACACCGAGACAGACGCAGAGACTGAGACAGAGGCAGAGACAGAGACAGAGACAGAGACAGTGACAGAGACAGAGACAGAGACAGAGACAGAGACGGAGACAAACACCGAGACAGACGCAGAGACTGAGACAGAGGCAGAGACAGAGACAGAGACAGAGACAGTGACAGAGACGGAGACAGAGACAGAGACAGAGACAGAGACAGAGACATAGACAGAGACAGAGATAGAGACGGAGACAAAGACCGAGACAGTGACAAAGACAGAGAC
Source organism: Megachile willughbiella (assembly GCA_945859595.2). Taxonomy (NCBI): domain Eukaryota; kingdom Metazoa; phylum Arthropoda; class Insecta; order Hymenoptera; family Megachilidae; genus Megachile; species Megachile willughbiella. Next base: position 1,096,068 of record CAMAOD020000301.1, read on the forward strand.
AGATACAGAGACGGAGACGGAGATAGAGGCAGAGACAGAGCCAGGGACAGAGACAGATACAGAGACAGACGCAGAGGCAGAGGCAGAGACAGAGACAGAGACAGAGAAAGAGACAGAGACATAGATAGAGACGCAGACGGAGATAGGGGCAGAGACAGAGCCAGGGACAGAGACAGATACAGAGACAGAGACAGAGACGGAGACAAAGACAGAGGAAGGGACAGCAACAGAGGCAGAGACAGAAACAGAGACAGAGACAGATACGGGGACAGAGACAGAGGCAGAGATAGAGACAGAGACAGAGACAGAGACGGAGACAGAGACAGGGACTAAGACAGAGACAGAGACAGCGGCAGAGACAGAGACGGCGACAGAGACACAGACGGAGACGGAGATAGAGGCAGAGACAGAGACAGAGACGGCGACAGAGACAGAGACGGAGACGGAGACGGAGATAGAGGCAGAGACAGAGACAGAGACGGAGACAGAGGCAGAGACAGAGACAGAGACAGAGACAGTGACAGAGACAGAGACAGAGGCAGAGACAGAGACAGAGACATAGACAGAGACAGTGATAGAGATGGAGACAAAGACCGAGACAGTGACAGAGACGGAGACAGAGGCAGAGACAGAACCAGGGACAGAGACGGAGACAGGGACAGAGGGAGAGACAGCGACAGAGACAGAGACAGAGACAAAGGCAGAGGCAGAGGCAGAGACAGAGTCAGAGACAGAGACAGAGTCAGAGACAGAGACGGAGACAAAGACCGAGACAGACGCAGAGACTGAGACAGAGGCAGAGACAGAGACAGAGACAGAGACAGAGACAGTGACAGAGACAAAGACAGAGACAGAGACAGAGACGGAGACGGAGATAGAGGCAGAGACAGAGCCAGGGACAGAGACAGATACAGAGACAGACGCAGATACAGAGACGGCGACAGAGACAGAGACGGAGACGGAGACAGTGACAGAGACAAACACCGAGACAGACGCAGAGACTGAGACAGAGGCAGAGACAGAGACAGAGACAGAGACAGAGACAGAGACAGAGACGGAGACAAACACCGAGACAGACGCAGAGACTGAGACAGAGGCAGAGACAGAGACAGAGACAGAGACAGAGACATAGACAGAGACAGAGACGGAGATAAACACCGAGACAGACGCAGAGACTGAGACAGAGGCAGAGACAGAGACAGAGACAGAGACAGTGACAGAAACAGAGACAGAGACAGAGACAGAGACAGAGACGGAGACAAACACCGAGAGAGACGCAGAGACTGAGACAGAGGCAGAGACAGAGACAGAGACAGAGACAGTGACAGAGACGGAGACAGAGACAGAGACAAAGACAGAGACAGAGACAGAGACATAGACAGAGACAGAGATAGAGACGGAGACAAAGACCGAGACAGAGACAGAGACGGAGACAGAGGCAGAGACAGAGACAGAGATACAGACAGAGACAGAGACAGAGACAGAGACAGAGACAGAGACAGAGACAGAGACAGAGACAGAGACAGAGACAGAGACGCAGACAAAGACCGAGACAGACGCAGAGACTGAGACAGAGGCAGAGACAGAGACAGAGACAGCGACAGAGACAGTGACAGAGACAGAGACAGAGACAGAGACAGAGACAGAGACAGAGACGGAGACAAACACCGAGACAGACGCAGAGACTGAGACAGAGGCAGAGACAGAGACAGAGACAGAGACAGTGACAGAGACAGAGACAGAGACAGAGACAGAGACAGAGACATAGACAGAGACAGAGATAGAGACGGAGACAGAGGCAGAGACAGAGACAGAGACAGAGACAGAGACAGAGACAGAGACGGAGACGGAGATAGAGGCAGAGACAGAGACAGGGACAGAGACAGATACAGAGACAGAGACAGAGACGGAGACAGTGACAGAGACAGAGACAGAGACAGAGACAGAGACAGATACGGAGACAAAGACCGAGACAGACGCAGAGACAGAGGCAGAGGCAGAGGCAGAGACAGAGCCAGGGACAGAGACAGAGACAGAGACAGAGACAGAGACGGAGACAAAGACCGAGACAGAGACAGAGACAGAGACACTGACAGAGACAGAGACAGAGACAGAGACATAGATAGAGACGCAGACGGAGATAGGGGCAGAGACAGAGCCAGGGACAGAGTCAGATACAGAGACAGAGACAGAGACGGAGACAAAGACAGAGGAAGAGACAGCAACAGAGGCAGAGACAGAAACAGAGACAGAGACAGATACGGGGACAGAGACAGAGGCAGAGACAGAGACAGAGACAGAGACAGGGACGGAGACAGAGACAGGGACTGAGACAGAGACAGAGACAGCGGCAGAGACAGAGACGGCGACAGAGACAGAGACGGAGACGGAGATAGAGGCAGAGACAGAGACGGAGACGGAGACAGAGGCAGAGACAGAGCCAGGGACAGAGACAGATACAGAGACAGAGACAGAGACGGAGACAGTGACAGAGACAGAGACAGAGGCAGAGACAGAGACAGAGACAGAGACAGAGACGGAGATAAACACCGAGACAGACGCAGAGACTGAGACAGAGGCAGAGACAGAGACAGAGACAGAGACAGTGACAGAGACAGAGACAGAGACAGAGACAGAGACGGAGACAAACACCGAGACAGACGCAGAGACTGAGACAGAGGCAGAGACAGAGACAGAGACAGAGACAGTGACAGAGACGGAGACAGAGACAGAGACAGAGACAGAGACAGAGACATAGACAGAGACAGAGATAGAGACGGAGACAAAGACCGAGACAGAGACAAAGGCAGAGACAGATACAGAGACGGAGACGGAGATAGAGGCAGAGACAGAGCCAGGGACAGAGACAGATACAGAGACAGACGCAGAGGCAGAGGCAGAGACAGAGACAGAGACAGAGACAGAGACAGAGACATAGATAGAGACGCAGACGGAGATAGGGGCAGAGACAGAGCCAGGGACAGAGACAGATACAGAGACAGAGACAGAGACGGAGACAAAGACAGAGGAAGGGACAGCAACAGAGGCAGAGACAGAAACAGAGACAGAGACAGATACGGGGACAGAGACAGATGCAGAGATAGAGACAGAGACAGAGACAGAGACGGAGACAGAGACAGGGACTAAGACAGAGACAGAGACAGCGGCAGAGACAAAGACGGCGACAGAGACAGAGACGGAGACGGAGATAGAGGCAGAGACAGAGACAGAGACGGCGACAGAGACAGAGACGGAGACGGAGACGGAGATAGAGGCAGAGACAGAGACAGAGACGGAGACAGAGGCAGAGACAGAGACAGAGACAGAGACAGTGACAGAGACAGAGACAGAGGCAGAGACAGAGACAGAGACATAGACAGAGACAGAGATAGAGATGGAGACAAAGACCGAGACAGTGACAGAGACGGAGACAGAGGCAGAGACAGAACCAGGGACAGAGACGGAGACAGGGACAGAGGGAGAGACAGCGACAGAGACAGAGACAGAGACAAAGGCAGAGGCAGAGGCAGAGACAGAGACAGAGACAGAGACAGAGTCAGAGACAGAGACGGAGACAAAGACCGAGACAGACGCAGAGACTGAGACAGAGGCAGAGACAGAGACAGAGACAGAGACAGAGACAGTGACAGAGACAAAGACAGAGACAGAGACAGAGACGGAGACGGAGATAGAGGCAGAGACAGAGCCAGGGACAGAGACAGATACAGAGACAGACGCAGATACAGAGACGGCGACAGAGACAGAGACGGAGACGGAGACAGTGACAGAGACAAACACCGAGACAGACGCAGAGACTGAGACAGAGGCAGAGACAGAGACAGAGACAGAGACAGAGACAGAGACAGAGACAGAGACGGAGACAAACACCGAGACAGACGCAGAGACTGAGACAGAGGCAGAGACAGAGACAGAGACAGAGACAGAGACATAGACAGAGACAGAGACGGAGATAAACACCGAGACAGACGCAGAGACTGAGACAGAGGCAGAGACAGAGACAGAGACAGAGACAGTGACAGAGACAGAGACAGAGACAGAGACAGAGACAGAGACAGAGACGGAGACAAACACCGAGACAGACGCAGAGACTGAGACAGAGGCAGAGACAGAGACAGAGACAGAGACAGTGACAGAGACGGAGACAGAGACAGAGACAGTGACAGAGACGGAGACAGAGACAGAGACAGAGACAGAGATAGAGACGGAGACAAAGACCGAGACAGAGACAGAGACGGAGACATAGGCAGAGACAGAACCAGGGACAGAGACGGAGACAGGGACAGAGGGAGAGCCAGCGACAGAGACTGAGACAGAGGCAGAGACAGAGACAGAGACAGAGACTGTGACAGAGACAAAGACAGAGACAGAGACAGAGACGGAGACGGAGATAGAGGCAGAGACAGAGCCAGGGACAGAGACAGATACAGAGACAGACGCAGAGGCAGAGGCAGAGACAGAGACAGAGACAGAGACAGAGACAGAGTCAGAGACAGAGACATAGATAGAGACGCAGACGGAGATAGGGGCAGAGACAGAGCCGGGGACAGAGACAGATACAGAGACAGAGACAGAGACGGAGACAAAGACAGAGGAAGAGACAGCAACAGAGGCAGAGACAGAAACAGAGACAGAGACAGATACGGGGACAGAGACAGAGGCAGAGACAGAGACAGAGACAGAGACAGAGACGGAGACAGAGACAGGGACTAAGACAGAGACAGAGACAGCGGCAGAGACAGAGACGGCGACAGAGACAGAGACGGAGACGGAGATAGAGGCAGAGACAGAGACAGAGACGGCGACAGAGACAGAGACGGAGACGGAGATAGAGGCAGAGACAGAGACAGAGACGGAGACAGAGGCAGAGACAGAGCCAGGGACAGAGACAGAGACAGATACAGAGACAGAGACAGAGACGGAGACAGTGACAGAGACAGAGACAGAGACAGAGACAGAGACAGAGACAGAGACGGAGACAAACACCGAGACAGACGCAGAGACTGAGACAGAGGCAGAGACAGAGACAGAGACAGAGACAGAGACAGTGACAGAGATAGAGACGGAGACAAAGACCGAGACAGAGACAGAGACGGAGACAGAGGCAGAGACAGAACCAGGGACAGAGACGGAGACAGGGACAGAGGGAGAGACAGAGACAGAGACAGAGACAGAGACGGAGACAAAGACCGAGACGGACGCAGAGACTGAGACAGAGGCAGAGACAGAGACAGAGACAGAGACAGAGACAGTGACAGAGACAGAGACAGAGACAGAGACAGAGACGGAGACGGAGATAGAGGCAGAGACATAGCCAGGGACAGAGACAGATACAGAGACAGACGCAGAGGCAGAGGCAGAGACAGAGACAGAGACAGAGACAGAGACAGAGACAGAGACAGAGACAGAGACAGAGACAGAGACAGAGACAGAGACAGAGGCAGAGACGGAGACAGAGGCAGAGACAGAGCCAGGGACAGAGACAGATACAGAGACAGAGGCAGAGGCAGAGGCAGAGACAGAGACAGAGACAGAGACGGAGACAAAGACCGAGACAGAGACAGAGACAGAGACAGAGACAGAGACGGAGACAGAGGCAGAGACAGAGCCAGGGACAGAGACAGATACAGAGACAGAGACAGAGACGGAGACAGTGACAGAGACAGAGACAGAGACAGAGACACAGAGAGAGACGGAGACAAAGACCGAGACAGACGCAGAGACTGAGACAGAGGCAGAGACAGAGACAGAGACAGAGACAGAGACAGAGACAGTGACAGAGACAGAGACAGAGACAGAGACATAGATAGAGACGCAGACGGAGATAGGGGCAGAGACAGAGCCAGGGACAGAGACAGATACAGAGACAGAGACAGAGACGGAGACAAAGACAGAGGAAGAGACAGCAACAGAGGCAGAGACAGAAACAGAGACAGAGACAGATACGGGGACAGAGACAGAGGCAGAGACAGAGACAGAGACAGGGACAGAGACGGAGACAGAGACAGGGACTGAGACAGAGACAGAGACAGCGGCAGAGACAGAGACGGCGACAGAGACAGAGACGGAGACGGAGATAGAAGCAGAGGCAGAGACAGAGACGGAGACAGAGGCAGAGACAGAGCCAAGGACAGAGACAGATACAGAGACAGAGACAGAGACGGAGACAGTGACAGAGACAGAGACAGAGACAGAGACAGAGGCAGAGACAGAGGCAGAGACAGAGACGGCGACAGAGACAGAGACGGAGACGGAGATAGAGGCAGAGACAGAGACAGAGACGGAGACAAAGACCGAGACGGACGCAGAGACTGAGACAGAGGCAGAGACAGAGACAGAGACAGAGACAGAGACAGAGACAGAGACAGAGTCAGAGACGGAGACGGAGATAGAGGCAGAGACATAGCCAGGGACAGAGACAGATACAGAGACAGACGCAGAGGCAGAGGCAGAGACAGAGACAGAGACAGAGACAGAGACAGAGACAGAGACAGAGACAGAGACAGAGACAGAGACAGAGACAGAGACAGAGACAGCGACAGAGACGGAGACGGAGACGGAGATAGCGGCAGAGACAGAGCCAGGGACAGAGACAGAAACAGAGACAGAGACAGAGACGGAGACAGTGACAGAGACAGAGACAGAGACAGAGACAGAGACAGAGACAGAGACAGAGACAGAGACAGAGACAGAGACAGAGACAGAGACAGAGACAGAGACAGAGACGGAGACAAACACCGAGACAGACGCAGAGACTGAGACAGAGGCAGAGACAGAGACAGAGACAGAGACAGTGACAGAGACAGAGACAGAGACAGAGACAGAGACAGAGACATAGACAGAGACAGAGATAGAGACGGAGACAAAGACCGAGACAGAGACAGATACGGAGACAGAGGCAGAGACAGAACCAGGGACAGAGACGGAGACAGGGACAGAGGGAGAGACAGCGACAGAGACAGAGACAGATACAGAGGCAGAGGCAGAGGCAGAGACAGAGACAGAGACAGAGACAGAGACAGGGACAGAGACAGAGACAGAGACAGAGACAGAGACAGAGACAGAGACAGAGACAGAGACAGAGACAGAGACGGAGACAGTGACAGAGACAGTGACAGAGACAAAGACAGAGACAGAGACAGAGACAGAGACAGAGACAGAGACAGAGACAGAGACGGAGACAAACACCGAGACAGCGACAGAGACGGAGACGGAGATAGAGGCAGAGGCAGATACAGAGACGGAGACAGAGACAGAGACAGAGACAGAGTCAGAGACAGAGATAAAGACCGAGACAGAGACAGAGATGGAGACAGAGGCAGAGACAGAGCCAGGGACAGAGACGGAGACCGAGACAGAGGGAGAGACAGCGACAGAGACAGAGACAGAGACAGAGGCAGAGACAGAGACAGAGACAGAGACAGAGACAGAGACAGAGACAGAGACAGAGACAGAGACAGAGACAGAAACTGAGACAGAGACAGAGACAGAGACAGAGACAGAGACAGAGACAGAGACAGAGACAGAGACAGAGACAGAGACAGAGACAGAGACAGAGACGGAGACGGAGACGGAGATAGAGGCAGAGACAGAGCCAGGGACAGAGACAGATACAGTGACAGAGACAGAGACGGAGACAGTGACAGAGACAGAGATAGAGACAGAGACAGAGACGGCAACAAAGACCGAGACAGACGCAGAGACTGAGGCAGAGGCAGAGACAGAGACAGAGGCAGAGACAGAGACAGAGACAGAGACAGAGACAGAGACAGAGACAGAGACAGAGACAGAGACAGAAACAGAGACAGAGACAGAGACAGAGACAGAGACAGACAGAGACAGAGACAGAGACAGAGACAGAGACGGAGACGGAGACGGAGATAGAGGCAGAGACAGAGCCAGGGACAGAGACAGAAACAGAGACAGAGACAGAGACGGAGACAGTGACAGAGACAGAGACAGAGACAGAGACAGAGACAGAGACAGAGACAGAGACAAAGACAGAGACAGAGACAGAGACAGAGACAGAGACAGAGACGGAGACAAACACCGAGACAGACGCAGAGACTGAGACAGAGGCAGAGACAGAGACAGAGACAGAGACAGTGACAGAGACAGAGACAGAGACAGAGACAGAGACAGAGACATAGACAGAGACAGAGATAGAGACGGAGACAAAGACCGAGACAGAGACAGAGACGGAGACAGAGGCAGAGACAGAACCAGAGACAGTGACAGAGACAGAGACAGAGGCAGAGACAGAGACAGAGACGTAGACAGAGACAGAGATAGAGATGGAGACAAAGACCGAGACAGTGACAGAGACGGAGACAGAGGCAGAGACAGAACCAGGGACAGAGACGGAGACAGGGACAGAGGGAGAGACAGCGACAGAGACAGAGACAGAGACAAAGGCAGAGGCAGAGGCAGAGACAGAGACAGAGACAGAGACAGAGACAGAGACAGAGTCAGAGACAGAGACGGAGACAAAGACCGAGACAGACGCAGAGACTGAGACAGAGGCAGAGACAGAGACAGAGACAGAGACAGAGACAGTGACAGAGACAAAGACAGAGACAGAGACAGAGACGGAGACGGAGATAGAGGCAGAGACAGAGCCAGGGACAGAGACAGATACAGAGACAGACGCAGATACAGAGACGGCGACAGAGACAGAGACGGAGACGGAGACAGTGACAGAGACAAACACCGAGACAGACGCAGAGACTGAGACAGAGGCAGAGACAGAGACAGAGACAGAGACAGAGACAGAGACAGAGACAGAGACGGAGACAAACACCGAGACAGACGCAGAGACTGAGACAGAGGCAGAGACAGAGACAGAGACAGAGACGGAGATAAACACCGAGACAGACGCAGAGACTGAGACAGAGGCAGAGACAGAGACAGAGACAGAGACAGTGACAGAGACAGAGACAGAGACAGAGACAGAGACAGAGACCGAGACAAACACCGAGACAGACGCAGAGACTGAGACAGAGGCAGAGACAGAGACAGAGACAGAGACAGTGACAGAGACGGAGAGAGAGACAGAGACAGAGACAGAGACAGAGACAGAGACATAGACAGAGACAGAGATAGAGACGGAGACAAAGACCGAGACAGAGACAGAGACGGAGACAGAGGCAGAGACAGAACCAGGGACAGAGACGGAGACAGGGACAGAGGGAGAGCCAGCGACAGAGACTGAGACAGAGGCAGAGACAGAGACAGAGACAGAGACTGTGACTGAGACAAAGACAGAGACAGAGACAGAGACGGAGACGGAGATAGAGGCAGAGACAGAGCCAGGGACAGAGACAGATACAGAGACAGGGACAGAGACAGAGACAGAGACAGAGACAGAGACAGAGACAGAGACAGAGACAGCGACAGAGACGGAGACGGAGATAGAGGCAGAGGCAGATACAGAGACGGAGACAGAGACAGAGACAGAGACAGAGTCAGAGACAGAGATAAAGACCGAGACAGAGACAGAGATGGAGACAGAGGCAGAGACAGAGCCAGGGACAGAGACGGAGACCGAGACAGAGGGAGAGACAGCGACAGAGACAGAGACAGAGACAGAGGCAGAGACAGAGACAGAGACAGAAACAGAGACAGAGACAGAGACAGAGACAGAGACAGAGACAGAGACAGAGACAGAGACAGAGACAGAGACAGAGACAGAGACAGAGACAGAGACGGAGACGGAGACGGAGATAGAGGCAGAGACAGAGCCAGGGACAGAGACAGAAACAGAGACAGAGACAGAGACGGAGACAGTGACAGAGACAGAGACAGAGACAGAGACAGAGACAGAGACAGAGAGAGAGACAGAGACAGAGACAGAGACAGAGACAGAGACAGAGACAGAGACAGAGACAGAGACAGAGACAGAGACAGAGACAGAGACAGAGACAGAGACAGAGACAGAGACAGAGACGGAGACAGAGACAGAGACAGAGACAGAGACAGAGACAGAGACAGAGACGGAGACAAACACCGAGACAGACGCAGAGACTGAGACAGAGGCAGAGACAGAGACAGAGACAGAGACAGTGACAGAGACAGAGACAGAGACAGAGACAGAGACAGAGACATAGACAGAGACAGAGATAGAGACGGAGACAAAGACCGAGACAGAGACAGAGACGGAGACAGAGGCAGAGACAGAACCAGGGACAGAGACGGAGACAGGGACAGAGGGAGAGACAGCGACAGAGACAGAGACAGAGACAGAGGCAGAGGCAGAGGCAGAGACAGAGACGGAGACAGAGACAGAGACAGGGACAGAGACAGAGACAGAGACAGAGACAGAGACAGAGACGGAGACAGAGACGGAGACAGTGACAGAGACAGTGACAGAGACAAAGACAGAGACAGAGACAGAGACAGAGACAGAGACAGCGACAGAGACGGAGACGGAGATAGAGGCAGAGGCAGATACAGAGACGGAGACAGAGACAGAGACAGAGACAGAGTCAGAGACAGAGATAAAGACCGAGACAGAGACAGAGATGGAGACAGAGGCAGAGACAGAGCCAGGGACAGAGACGGAGACCGAGACAGAGGGAGAGACAGCGACAGAGACAGAGACAGAGACAGAGGCAGAGACAGAGACAGAGACAGAAACAGAGACAGAGACAGAGACAGAGACAGAGACAGAGACAGAGACAGAGACAGAGACAGAGACAGAGACAGAGACAGAGACAGAGACAGAGACGGAGACGGAGACGGAGATAGAGGCAGAGACAGAGCCAGGGACAGAGACAGAAACAGAGACAGAGACAGAGACGGAGACAGTGACAGAGACAGAGACAGAGACAGAGACAGAGACAGAGACAGAGAGAGAGACAGAGACAGAGACAGAGACAGAGACAGAGACAGAGACAGAGACAGAGACAGAGACAGAGACAGAGACAGAGACAGAGACAGAGACAGAGACAGAGACAGAGACAGAGACGGAGACAGAGACAGAGACAGAGACAGAGACAGAGACAGAGACAGAGACGGAGACAAACACCGAGACAGACGCAGAGACTGAGACAGAGGCAGAGACAGAGACAGAGACAGAGACAGTGACAGAGACAGAGACAGAGACAGAGACAGAGACAGAGACATAGACAGAGACAGAGATAGAGACGGAGACAAAGACCGAGACAGAGACAGAGACGGAGACAGAGGCAGAGACAGAACCAGGGACAGAGACGGAGACAGGGACAGAGGGAGAGACAGCGACAGAGACAGAGACAGAGACAGAGGCAGAGGCAGAGGCAGAGACAGAGACGGAGACAGAGACAGAGACAGGGACAGAGACAGAGACAGAGACAGAGACAGAGACGGAGACAAACACCGAGACAGCGACAGAGACGGAGACGGAGATAGAGGCAGAGACAGAGACAGAGACAGAGACAGAGACGGAGACAAACACCGAGACAGCGACAGAGACGGAGACGGAGATAGAGGCAGAGACAGAGACAGAGACGGAGACAAAGACCGAGACGGACGCAGAGACTGAGACAGAGGCAGAGACAGAGACAGAGGCAGAGACAGAGACAGAGACAGAGACAGAGACGGAGACGGAGATAGAGGCAGAGACATAGCCAGGGACAGAGACAGATACAGAGACAGACGCAGAGGCAGAGGCAGAGACAGAGACAGAGACAGAGACAGAGACAGAGACAGAGACAGAGACAGAGACAGAGACAGAGACAGAGACAGAGACAGAGACAGAGACAGAGACAGAGACAGAGACAGAGACAGAGACAGAGACAGAGGCAGAGACGGAGACAGAGGCAGAGACAGAGCCAGGGACAGAGACAGATACAGATACAGAGGCAGAGGCAGAGGCAGAGACAGAGACAGAGACAGAGACGGAGACAAAGACCGAGACAGAGACAGAGACAGAGACAGAGACGGAGACAGAGACGGAGACGGAGACAGAGGCAGAGACAGAGCCAGGGACAGAGACAGATACAGAGACAGAGACAGAGACAGAGACGGAGACAGTGACAGAGACAGAGACAGAGACAGAGACACAGACAGAGACGGAGACAAAGACCGAGACAGACGCAGAGACTGAGACAGAGGCAGAGACAGAGACAGAGACAGAGACAGAGACAGTGACAGAGACAGAGACAGAGACAGAGACAGAGACATAGATAGAGGCGCAGACGGTGATAGGGGCAGAGACAGAGCCAGGGACAGAGACAGATACAGAGACAGAGACAGAGACGGAGACAAAGACAGAGGAAGAGACAGCAACAGAGGCAGAGACAGAAACAGAGACAGAGACAGATACGGGGACAGAGACAGAGGCAGAAACAGAGACAGAGACAGAGACAGAGACGGAGACAGAGACAGGGACTGAGACAGAGACAGAGACAGCGGCAGAGACAGAGACGGCGACAGAGACAGAGACGGAGACGGAGATAGAGGCAGAGGCAGAGACAGAGACGGAGACAGAGGCAGAGACAGAGCCAAGGACAGAGACAGATACAGAGACAGAGAGAGAGACGGAGACAGTGACAGAGACAGAGACAGAGACAGAGACAGAGACAGAGACAGAGGCAGAGACAGAGACAGAGACGGAGACGGAGATAGAGGCAGAGACAGAGCCAGGGACAGAGACAGATACAGAGACAGAGACAGAGACGGAGACAGTGACAGGGACAGAGACAGAGACAGAGACAGACACGGAGACAAGGACCGAGACAGACGCAGAGACTGAGGCAGAGGCAGAGACAGAGACAGAGACAGAGAGAGAGACAGTGACAGAGACAGAGACAGAGACAGAGACAGAGACAGAGACAGAGAGAGAGACAGAGACAGAGACAGAGATAGACACAGAGACAGAGACAGAGACAGAGACAGAGACAGAGACAGGGACAGAGACAGAGACAGAGACAGAGACAGAGACAGAGACAGAGACGGAGACGGAGATAGAGGCAGAGACGGAGCCAGGGACAGAGACAGATACAGTGATAGAGACAGAGACGGAGATAGTGACAGAGACAGAGATAGAGACAGAGACAGAGACGGAGACGGAGACAAAGACCGAGACAGACGCAGAGACTGAGGCAGAGGCAGAGACAGAGACAGAGACAGAGACAGAGACAGAGACAGAGACAGAGACAGAGACAGAGACAGAGGCAGAGACAGAGACAGAGACAGAGGGAGAGACAGCGACAGAGACAGAGACAGAGACAGAGGCAGAGACAGAGACAGAGACAGAGACAGAGACAGAGACAGAGACAGAGACAGAGACAGAGACAGAGACAGAGACAGAGACAGACACAGAGACAGAGGGAGAGATAGAGACAGAGACAGAGACAGAGACAGAGACAGAGACAGAGACAGAGACAGAGACAGAGACAGAGACAGAGACAGAGACAGAGACAGAGACAGAGACAGAGACAGAGACAGCGACAGAGACAGAGACAGAGACAGAGGCAGATACAGAGACAGAGACAGAGACAGAGACAGAGACAGAGACAGAGACGGAGATAAAGACCGAGACAGAGACAGACACAGAGACAGAGGGAGAGATAGAGACAGAGACAGAGACAGAGACAGAGACAGAGACAGAGACAGAGACAGAGACAGAGACAGAGACAGAGACAGAGACAGAGACAGAGACAGAGACAGAGACAGAGACAGAGACAGCGACAGAGACAGAGACAGAGACAGAGGCAGAGACAGAGACAGAGACAGAGACAGAGACAGAGACAGAGACAGAGACAGAGACAGACACAGAGACAGAGACAGAGATAGAGACAGAGACAGAGACAGAGACAGAGACAGAGACAGAGACAGAGACAGAGACAGAGACAGAGACAGAGACAGAGACAGAGACAGAGACAGAGACAGAGACGGAGACGGAGATAGAGGCAGAGACAGAGCCAGGGACAGAGACAGATACAGAGACAGAGACAGAGACAGAGACAGAGACAGAGAGAGAGACAGAGACAGAGACAGAGACAGAGACAGAGACAGAGACAGAGACAGAGACAGAGACAGAGACAGAGACAGAGACGGAGACGGAGACGAGGCAGAGACAGAGACAGAGACGGAGATAAAGACCGAGACAGAGACAGAGACGGAGACAGAGGCAGAGACAGAGCCAGGGACAGAGACAGATACAGAGACAGAGACAGAGACGGAGACAGTGACAGAGACAGAGACAGAGACAGAGACAGAGACAGAGACAGAGACAGAGACAGAGACAGAGACGGAGACAAACACCGAGACAGACGCAGAGACTGAGACAGAGGCAGAGACAGAGAAAGAGACAGAGACAGTGACAGAGACAGAGACAGAGACAGAGACAGAGACAGAGACAGAGAGAGACAGAGACATAGACAGAGACAGAGATAGAGACGGAGACAAAGACCGAGACAGAGACATAGACGGAGACAGAGGCAGAGACAGAACCAGGGACAGAGACGGAGACAGGGACAGAGGGAGAGACAGCGACAGAGACAGAGACAGAGACAGAGGCAGAGGCAGAGGCAGAGACAGAGACAGAGACAGAGACAGAGACAGAGACAGAGACAGGGACAGAGACAGAGACAGAGACAGAGACAGAGACAGAGACGGAGACAAAGACAGAGACAGAGACGGAGACAAAGAACGGGACAGAGACAGAGACGGAGACAGAGGCAGAGACAGAGACAGAGACAGAGACAGAGACAGAGACAGAGACAGAGACAGAGACAGAGACAGAGACAGAGACAGAGACAGAGACAGAGACAGAGACAGAGACAGAGACAGAGACGGAGACGGAGATAGAGGCAGAGACAGAGCCAGGGACAGAGACAGATACAGAGACAGAGACAGAGACAGTGACAGAGACAGAGACAGAGACAGCGACAGAGACGGAGACGGAGATAGAGTCAGAGACAGATACAGAGACAGAGACAGAGACAGAGACAGAGACAGAGACAGAGACAGAGACGGAGATAAAGACCGAGACAGAGACAGAGATGGAGACAGAGGCAGGGACAGAGCCAGGGACAGAGACGGAGACCGAGACAGAGGGAGAGACAGCGACAGAGACAGAGACAGAGACAGAGGCAGAGACAGAGACAGAGACAGAGACAGAGACAGAGACAGAGACAGAGACAGAGACAGAGACAGAGACAGAGACAGAGACAGAGACAGAGACAGAGACAGAGACAGAGACAGAGACAGAGACGGAGACGGAGATAGAGGCAGAGACAGAGCCAGGGACAGAGACAGATACAGTGACAGAGACTGAGACGGAGACAGTGACAGAGACAGAGATAGAGACAGAGACAGAGACGGAGACAAAGACCGAGACAGACGCAGAGACTGAGGCAGAGGCAGAGACAGAGACAGAGACAGAGACAGAGACAGAGACAGAGACAGAGACAGAGACAGAGACAGAGACAGTGACAGAGACGGAGACAGAGGCAGAGACAGAGACAGAGACAGAGACAGAGACATAGACAGAGACAGAGATAGAGACGGAGACAAAGACCGAGACAGAGACAAAGACAGAGACAGATACAGAGACGGAGACGGAGATAGAGGCAGAGACAGAGCCAGGGACAGAGACAGATACAGAGACAGACGCAGAGGCAGAGGCAGAGACAGAGACAGAGACAGAGACAGAGACAGAGACATAGATAGAGACGCAGACGGAGATAGGGGCAGAGACAGAGCCAGGGACAGAGACAGATACAGAGACAGAGACAGAGACGGAGACAAAGACAGAGGAAGGGACAGCAACAGAGGCAGAGACAGAAACAGAGACAGAGACAGATACGGGGACAGAGACAGAGGCAGAGATAGAGACAGAGACAGAGACAGAGACGGAGACAGAGACAGGGACTAAGACAGAGACAGAGACAGCGGCAGAGACAGAGACGGCGACAGAGTCAGAGACGGAGACGGAGATAGAGGCAGAGACAGAGACAGAGACGGCGACAGAGACAGAGACGGAGACGGAGACGGAGATAGAGGCAGAGACAGAGACAGAGACGGAGACAGAGGCAGAGACAGAGACAGAGACAGAGACAGTGACAGAGACAGAGACAGAGGCAGAGACAGAGACAGAGACATAGACAGAGACAGTGATAGAGATGGAGACAAAGACCGAGACAGTGACAGAGACGGAGACAGAGGCAGAGACAGAACCAGGGACAGAGACGGAGACAGGGACAGAGGGAGAGACAGCGACAGAGACAGAGACAGAGACAAAGGCAGAGGCAGAGGCAGAGACAGAGACAGAGACAGAGACAGAGTCAGAGACAGAGACGGGGACAAAGACCGAGACAGACGCAGAGACTGAGACAGAGGCAGAGACAGAGACAGAGACAGAGACAGAGACAGTGACAGAGACAAAGACAGAGACAGAGACAGAGACGGAGACGGAGATAGAGGCAGAGACAGAGCCAGGGACAGAGACAGATACAGAGACAGACGCAGATACGGAGACGGCGACAGAGACAGAGACGGAGACGGAGACAGTGACAGAGACAAACACCGAGACAGACGCAGAGACTGAGACAGAGGCAGAGACAGAGACAGAGACAGAGACAGAGACAGAGACAGAGACGGAGACAAACACCGAGACAGACGCAGAGACTGAGACAGAGGCAGAGACAGAGACAGAGACAGAGACAGAGACATAGACAGAGACAGAGACGGAGATAAACACCGAGACAGACGCAGAGACTGAGACAGAGGCAGAGACAGAGACAGAGACAGAGACAGTGACAGAGACAGAGACAGAGACAGAGACAGAGACAGAGACGGAGACAAACACCGAGAGAGACGCAGAGACTGAGACAGAGGCAGAGACAGAGACAGAGACAGAGACAGTGACAGAGACGGAGACAGAGACAGAGACAAAGACAGAGACAGAGACAGAGACATAGACAGAGACAGAGATAGAGACGGAGACAAAGACCGAGACAGAGACAGAGACGGAGACAGAGGCAGAGACAGAGACACAGACAGAGACAGAGACAGAGACAGAGACAGAGACAGAGACAGAGACAGAGACAGAGACAGAGACAGAGACAGAGACAGAGACAGAGACAGAGACGCAGACAAAGACCGAGACAGACGCAGAGACTGAGACAGAGGCAGAGACAGAGACAGAGACAGCGACAGAGACGGAGACAGTGACAGAGACAGAGACAGAGACAGAGACAGAGACAGAGACAGATACGGAGACAAAGACCGAGACAGACGCAGAGACAGAGGCAGAGGCAGAGGCAGAGACAGAGCCAGGGACAGAGACAGAGACAGAGACAGAGACAGAGACGGAGACGGAGATAGAGGCAGAGACAGAGCCAGGGACAGAGACAGATACAGAGACAGACGCAGAGGCAGAGGCAGAGACAGGGACAGAGACAGAGACAGAGACAGAGACAGAGACAGAGACAGAGACAGGGACAGAGACAGAGACAGAGACAGAGACAGAGACAGAGACGGAGACAGAGGCAGAGACAGAGGCAGGGACAGAGACAGATACAGAGACAGAGGCAGAGGCAGAGGCAGAGACAGAGACAGGGACAGAGACGGAGACAAAGACCGAGACAGAGACAGAGACAGAGACAGAGACAGAGACAGAGACGGCAGAGGCAGAGACAGAGACAGAGACAGAGACAGTGACAGAGACGGAGACAGAGACAGAGACAAAGACAGAGACAGAGACAGAGACATAGACAGAGACAGAGATAGAGACGGAGGCAAAGACCGAGACAGAGACAGAGACGGAGACAGAGGCAGAGACAGAGACACAGACAGAGACAGAGACAGAGACAGAGACAGAGACAGAGACAGAGACAGAGACAGAGACAGAGACGCAGACAAAGACCGAGACAGACGCAGAGACTGAGACAGAGGCAGAGACAGAGACAGAGACAGCGACAGAGACAGTGACAGAGACAGAGACAGAGACAGAGACAGAGACAGAGACAGAGACGGAGACAAACACCGAGACAGACGCAGAGACTGAGACAGAGGCAGAGACAGAGACAGAGACAGAGACAGTGACAGAGACAGAGACAGAGACAGAGACAGAGACAGAGACATAGACAGAGACAGAGATAGAGACGGAGACAGAGGCAGAGACAGAGACAGAGACAGAGACAGAGACAGAGACAGAGACAGAGACAGAGACGGAGACGGAGATAGAGGCAGAGACAGAGACAGGGACAGAGACAGATACAGAGACAGAGACAGAGACGGAGACAGTGACAGAGACAGAGACAGAGACAGAGACAGAGACAGATACGGAGACAAAGACCGAGACAGACGCAGAGACAGAGGCAGAGGCAGAGGCAGAGACAGAGCCAGGGACAGAGACAGAGACAGAGACAGAGACAGAGACGGAGACGGAGATAGAGGCAGAGACAGAGCCAGGGACAGAGACAGATACAGAGACAGACGCAGAGGCAGAGGCAGAGACAGGGACAGAGACAGAGACAGAGACAGAGACAGAGACAGAGACAGGGACAGAGACAGAGACAGAGACAGAGACAGAGACAGAGACAGAGACGGAGACAGAGGCAGAGACAGAGGCAGGGACAGAGACAGATACAGAGACAGAGGCAGAGGCAGAGGCAGAGACAGAGACAGGGACAGAGACGGAGACAAAGACCGAGACAGAGACAGAGACAGAGACAGAGACAGAGACAGAGACGGCAGAGGCAGAGACAGAGCCAGGGACAGAGACAGATACAGAGACAGAGACGGAGACAGAGGCAGAGACAGAGCCAGGGACAGAGACACATACAGAGACAGAGGCAGAGGCAGAGGCAGAGACAGAGACAGAGACAGAGACGGAGACAAAGACCGAGACAGAGACAGAGACAGAGACACTGACAGAGACAGAGACAGAGACAGAGACATAGATAGAGACGCAGACGGAGATAGGGGCAGAGACAGAGCCAGGGACAGAGTCAGATACAGAGACAGAGACAGAGACGGAGACAAAGACAGAGGAAGAGACAGCAACAGAGGCAGAGACAGAAACAGAGACAGAGACAGATACGGGGACAGAGACAGAGGCAGAGACAGAGACAGAGACAGAGACAGAGACAGGGACGGAGACAGAGACAGGGACTGAGACAGAGACAGAGACAGCGGCAGAGACAGAGACGGCGACAGAGACAGAGACGGAGACGGAGATGGAGGCAGAGACAGAGACGGAGACGGAGACAGAGGCAGAGACAGAGCCAGGGACAGAGACAGATACAGAGACAGAGACAGAGACGGAGACAGTGACAGAGACAGAGACAGAGACAGAGACAGAGACAGAGACAGAGACAGAGACGGAGATAAACACCGAGACAGACGCAGAGACTGAGACAGAGGCAGAGACAGAGACAGAGACAGAGACAGTGACAGAGACAGAGACAGAGACAGAGACAGAGACGGAGACAAACACCGAGACAGACGCAGAGACTGAGACAGAGGCAGAGACAGAGACAGAGACAGAGACAGTGACAGAGACGGAGACAGAGACAGAGACAGAGACAGAGACAGAGACATAGACAGAGACAGAGATAGAGACGGAGACAAAGACCGAGACAGAGACAAAGACAGAGACAGATACAGAGACGGAGACGGCGATAGAGGCAGAGACACAGCCAGGGACAGAGACAGATACAGAGACAGACGCAGAGGCAGAGGCAGAGACAGAGACAGAGACAGAGACAGAGACAGAGACATAGATAGAGACGCAGACGGAGATAGGGGCAGAGACAGAGCCAGGGACAGAGACAGATACAGAGACAGAGACAGAGACGGAGACAAAGACAGAGGAAGGGACAGCAACAGAGGCAGAGACAGAAACAGAGACAGAGACAGATACGGGGACAGAGACAGATGCAGAGATAGAGACAGAGACAGAGACAGAGACGGAGACAGAGACAGGGACTAAGACAGAGACAGAGACAGCGGCAGAGACAAAGACGGCGACAGAGACAGAGACGGAGACGGAGACGGAGATAGAGGCAGAGACAGAGACAGAGACGGCGACAGAGACAGAGACGGAGACGGAGACGGAGATAGAGGCAGAGACAGAGACAGAGACGGAGACAGAGGCAGAGACAGAGACAGAGACAGAGACATTGACAGAGACAGAGACAGAGGCAGAGACAGAGACAGAGACATAGACAGAGACAGAGATAGAGATGGAGACAAAGACCGAGACAGTGACAGAGACGGAGACAGAGGCAGAGACAGAACCAGGGACAGAGACGGAGACAGGGACAGAGGGAGAGACAGCGACAGAGACAGAGACAGAGACAAAGGCAGAGGCAGAGGCAGAGACAGAGACAGAGACAGAGACAGAGACAGAGTCAGAGACAGAGACGGAGACAA
Organism: Megachile willughbiella; assembly: GCA_945859595.2. Taxonomy (NCBI): domain Eukaryota; kingdom Metazoa; phylum Arthropoda; class Insecta; order Hymenoptera; family Megachilidae; genus Megachile; species Megachile willughbiella. The sequence continues at coordinate 1,116,453 of CAMAOD020000301.1, forward strand.
AGACCGAGACAGACGCAGAGACTGAGACAGAGGCAGAGACAGAGACAGAGACAGAGACGGAGATAAACACCGAGACAGACGCAGAGACTGAGACAGTGGCAGAGGCAGAGACAGAGACAGAGACAGTGACAGAGACAGAGACAGAGACAGAGACAGAGACAGAGACAGAGACGGAGACAAACACCGAGACAGACGCAGAGACTGAGACAGAGGCAGAGACAGAGACAGAGACAGAGACAGTGACAGAGACGGAGACAGAGACAGAGACAAAGACAGAGACAGAGACAGAGACATAGACAGAGACAGAGATAGAGACGGAGACAAAGACCGAGACAGAGACAGAGACGGAGACATAGGCAGAGACAGAACCAGGGACAGAGACGGAGACAGGGACAGAGGGAGAGCCAGCGACAGAGACTGAGATAGAGGCAGAGACAGAGACAGAGACAGAGACTGTGACAGAGACAAAGACAGAGACAGAGACAGAGACGGAGACGGAGATAGAGGCAGAGACAGAGCCAGGGACAGAGACAGATACAGAGACAGACGCAGAGGCAGAGGCAGAGACAGAGACAGAGACAGAGACAGAGACAGAGACAGAGACATAGATAGAGACGCAGACGGAGATAGGGGCAGAGACAGAGCCGGGGACAGAGACAGATACAGAGACAGAGACAGAGACGGAGACAAAGACAGAGGAAGAGACAGCAACAGAGGCAGAGACAGAAACAGAGACAGAGACAGATACGGGGACAGAGACAGAGGCAGAGACAGAGACAGAGACAGAGACAGAGACGGAGACAGAGACAGGGACTAAGACAGAGACAGAGACAGCGGCAGAGACAGAGACGGCGACAGAGACAGAGACGGAGACGGAGATAGAGGCAGAGACAGAGACAGAGACGGCGACAGAGACAGAGACGGAGACGGAGACGGAGATAGAGGCAGAGACAGAGACAGAGACGGAGACAGAGGCAGAGACAGAGACAGAGACAGAGACAGTGACAGAGACAGAAACAGAGACAGAGACAGAGACAGAGACATAGACAGAGACAGAGATAGAGACGGAGACAAAGACCGAGACAGAGACAGAGACGGAGACAGAGGCAGAGACAGAACCAGGGACAGAGACGGAAACAGGGACAGAGGGAGAGACAGCGACAGAGACAGAGACAGAGACAAAGGCAGAGGCAGAGACAGAGACAGAGACAGAGACAGTGACAGAGACAAAGACAGAGACAGAGACAGAGACGGAGACGGAGATAGAGGCAGAGACAGAGACGGAGACAGAGGCAGAGACAGAGCCAGGGACAGAGACAGAAACAGAGACAGAGACAGAGACGGAGACAGTGACAGAGACAGAAACAGAGACAGAGACAGAGACAGAGACAGAGACAGAGACAGAGACAGAGACGGAGACAAACACCGAGACAGACGCAGAGACTGAGACAGAGGCAGAGACAGAGACAGAGACAGAGACAGTGACAGAGACAGAGACAGAGACAGAGATAGAGACAGAGACAGAGACATAGACAGAGACAGAGATAGAGACGGAGACAAAGACCGAGACAGAGACAGAGACAGAGACAGCGGCAGAGACAGAGACGGCGACAGAGACAGAGACGGAGACGGAGATAGAGGCAGAGACAGAGACAGAGACGGCGACAGAGACAGAGACGGAGACGGAGACGGAGATAGAGGCAGAGACAGAGACAGAGACGGAGACAGAGGCAGAGACAGAGACAGAGACAGAGACAGTGACAGAGACAGAAACAGAGACAGAGACAGAGACAGAGACATAGACAGAGACAGAGATAGAGACGGAGACAAAGACCGAGACAGAGACAGAGACGGAGACAGAGGCAGAGACAGAACCAGGGACAGAGACGGAAACAGGGACAGAGGGAGAGACAGCGACAGAGACAGAGACAGAGACAAAGGCAGAGGCAGAGGCAGAGACAGAGACAGAGACAGAGACAGAGTCAGAGACAGAGACAGAGACAAAGACCGAGACAGACGCAGAGACTGAGACAGAGGCAGAGACAGAGACAGAGACAGAGACAGAGACAGTGACAGAGACAACGACAGGGACAGAGACAGAGACGGAGACGGAGATAGAGGCAGAGACAGAGACGGAGACAGAGGCAGAGACAGAGCCAGGGACAGAGACAGAAACAGAGACAGAGACAGAGACGGAGACAGTGACAGAGACAGAAACAGAGACAGACACAGAGACAGAGACAGAGACAGAGACAGAGACAGAGACAGAGACGGAGACAAACACCGAGACAGACGCAGAGACTGAGACAGAGGCAGAGACAGAGACAGAGACAGAGACAGTGACAGAGACAGAGACAGAGACAGAGATAGAGACAGAGACAGAGACATAGACAGAGACAGAGATAGAGACGGAGACAAAGACCGAGACAGAGACAGAGACGGAGACAGAGGCAGAGACAGAACCAGGGACAGAGACGGAGGCAGGGACAGAGGGAGAGACAGCGACAGAGACAGAGACAGAGACAGAGGCAGAGGCAGAGGCAGAGACAGAGACAGAGACAGAGACAGAGACAGGGACAGAGACAGAGACAGAGACAGAGACAGAGACAGAGACAGAGACAGAGACAGAGGCGGAGACAAAGACAGAGACAGAGACGGAGACAAAGAACGAGACAGAGACAGAGACGGAGACAGACGCAGATACAGAGACAGAGACAGAGACAGAGACAGAGACAGAGACAGAGACAGAGGCAAAGACAGAGACGGAGACGGAGATAGAGGCAGGGACAGAACCAGGGACAGAGACAGATACAGAGACAGAGACAGAGACAGTGACAGAGACAGAGACAGAGACAGCGACAGAGACGGAGACGGAGATAGAGGCAGAGGCAGATACAGAGACGGAGACAGAGACAGAGACAGAGACAGAGTCAGAGACAGAGATAAAGACCGAGACAGAGACAGAGATGGAGACAGAGGCAGAGACAGAGCCAGGGACAGAGACGGAGACCGAGACAGAGGGAGAGACAGCGACAGAGACAGAGACAGAGACAGAGGCAGAGACAGAGACAGAGACAGAGACAGAGACAGAGACAGAGACAGAGACAGAGACAGAAACAGAGACAGAAACAGAGACAGAGACAGAGACAGAGACAGAGACAGAGACAGAGACAGAGACAGAGACAGAGACAGAGACAGAGACAGAGACGGAGACGGAGATAGAGGCAGAGACAGACCCAGGGACAGAGACAGATACAATGACAGAGACAGAGACGGAGACAGTGACAGAGACAGAGATAGAGACAGAGACAGAGACGGAAACAAAGACCGAGACAGACGCAGATACTGAGGCAGAGGCAGAGACAGAGACAGAGACAGAGACAGAGACAGAGACAGAGACAGAGACAGAGACAGAGACAGAGACAGAAACAGAGACAGAGACAGAGACAGAGACAGAGACAGAGACAGAGACAGAGACAGAGACAGAGACAGAGACAGAGACAGAGACAGAGACGGAGACGGAGACGGAGATAGCGGCAGAGACAGAGCCAGGGACAGAGACAGAAACAGAGACAGAGACAGAGACGGAGACAGTGACAGAGACAGAGACAGAGACAGAGACAGAGACAGAGACAGAGACAGAGACAGAGACAGAGACAGAGACAGAGACAGAGACAGAGACGGAGACAAACACCGAGACAGACGCAGAGACTGAGACAGAGGCAGAGACAGAGACAGAGACAGAGACAGTGACAGAGACAGAGACAGAGACAGAGACAGAGACAGAGACATAGACAGAGACAGAGATAGAGACGGAGACAAAGACCGAGACAGAGACAGAGACGGAGACAGAGGCAGAGACAGAACCAGGGACAGAGACGGAGACAGGGACAGAGGGAGAGACAGCGACAGAGACAGAGACAGAGACAGAGGCAGAGGCAGAGGCAGAGACAGAGACAGAGACAGAGACAGAGACAGGGACAGAGACAGAGGCAGAGACAGAGACAGAGACAGAGACAGAGACAGAGACAGAGACAGAGACGGAGACAGTGACAGAGACAGTGACAGAGACAAAGACAGAGACAGAGACAGAGACAGAGACAGAGACAGAGACAGAGACAGAGACAGAGACAGAGACAGAGACAGAGACAGAGACGGAGACAAACACCGAGACAGCGACAGAGACGGAGACGGAGATAGAGGCAGAGGCAGATACAGAGACGGAGACAGAGACAGAGACAGAGACAGAGTCAGAGACAGAGATAAAGACCGAGACAGAGACAGAGATGGAGACAGAGGCAGAGACAGAGCCAGGGACAGAGACGGAGACCGAGACAGAGGGAGAGACAGCGACAGAGACAGAGACAGAGACAGAGGCAGAGACAGAGACAGAGACAGAGACAGAGACAGAGACAGAGACAGAGACAGAGACAGAGACAGAGACAGAGACAGAAACAGAGACAGAGACAGAGACAGAGACAGAGACAGAGACAGAGACAGAGACAGAGACAGAGACAGAGACAGAGACAGAGACAGAGACGGAGACGGAGACGGAGATAGTGGCAGAGACAGAGCCAGGGACAGAGACAGATACAGTGACAGAGACAGAGACGGAGACAGTGACAGAGACAGAGATAGAGACAGAGACAGAGACGGCAACAAAGACCGAGACAGACGCAGAGACTGAGGCAGAGGCAGAGACAGAGACAGAGGCAGAGACAGAGACAGGGACAGAGACAGAGACAGAGACAGAGACAGAGACAGAGACAGAAACAGAGACAGAGACAGAGACAGAGACAGAGACAGAGACAGAGACAGAGACAGAGACAGAGACAGAGACGGAGACGGAGATAGAGGCAGAGACAGAGCCAGGGACAGAGACAGATACAGTGACAGAGACTGAGACGGAGACAGTGACAGAGACAGAGACAGAGGCAGAGACAGAGACAGAGACAGAGACAGAGACAGTGACAGAGACAAAGACAGAGACAGAGACAGAGACGGAGACGGAGATAGAGGCAGAGACTGAGCCAGGGACAGAGACAGATACAGAGACAGACGCAGATACAGAGACGGCGACAGAGACAGAGACGGAGACGGAGACAGTGACAGAGACAAACACCGAGACAGACGCAGAGACTGAGACAGAGGCAGAGACAGAGACAGAGACAGAGACAGAGACAGAGACAGAGACGGAGACGGAGATAGAGACAGAGACAGAGACAGAGACAGAGACAGAGACAGAGACAGAGACAGAGACAGAGACGGAGACGGAGACGGAGATAGAGGCAGAGACAGAGCCAGGGACAGAGACAGATACAGTGACAGAGACAGAGACGGAGACAGTGACAGAGACAGAGATAGAGACAGAGACAGAGACGGCAACAAAGACCGAGACAGACGCAGAGACTGAGGCAGAGGCAGAGACAGAGACAGAGGCAGAGACAGAGACAGAGACAGAGACAGAGACAGAGACAGAGACAGAGACAGAGACAGAAACAGAGACAGAGACAGAGACAGAGACAGAGACAGAGACAGAGACAGAGACAGAGACAGAGACAGAGACAGAGACGGAGACGGAGATAGAGGCAGAGACAGAGCCAGGGACAGAGACAGATACAGTGACAGAGACTGAGACGGAGACAGTGACAGAGACAGAGACAGAGGCAGAGACAGAGACAGAGACAGAGACAGAGACAGTGACAGAGACAAAGACAGAGACAGAGACAGAGACGGAGACGGAGATAGAGGCAGAGACAGAGCCAGGGACAGAGACAGATACAGAGACAGACGCAGAGGCAGAGGCAGAGACAGAGACAGAGACAGAGACAGAGACAGAGACAGAGACATAGATAGAGACGCAGACGGAGATAGGGGCAGAGACAGAGCCGGGGACAGAGACAGATACAGAGACAGAGACAGAGACGGAGACAAAGACAGAGGAAGAGACAGCAACAGAGGCAGAGACAGAAACAGAGACAGAGACAGATACGGGGACAGAGACAGAGGCAGAGACAGAGACAGAGACAGAGACAGAGACGGAGACAGAGACAGGGACTAAGACAGAGACAGAGACAGCGGCAGAGACAGAGACGGCGACAGAGACAGAGACGGAGACGGAGATAGAGGCAGAGACAGAGACAGAGACGGCGACAGAGACAGAGACGGAGACGGAGATAGAGGCAGAGACAGAGACAGAGACGGAGACAGAGGCAGAGACAGAGCCAGGGATAGAGACAGAGACAGATACAGAGACAGAGACAGAGACGGAGACAGTGACAGAGACAGAGACAGAGACAGAGACAGAGACAGAGACAGAGACGGAGACAAACACCGAGACAGACGCAGAGACTGAGACAGAGGCAGAGACAGAGACAGAGACAGAGACAGAGACAGAGACAGAGACAGAGACAGAGACAGAGACGGAGACAGTGACAGAGACAGTGACAGAGACAAAGACAGAGACAGAGACAGAGACAGAGACAGAGACAGAGACAGAGACAGAGACAGAGACAGAGACGGAGACAAACACCGAGACAGCGACAGAGACGGAGACGGAGATAGAGGCAGAGGCAGATACAGAGACGGAGACAGAGACAGAGACAGAGACAGAGACAGAGTCAGAGACAGAGATAAAGACCGAGACAGAGACAGAGATGGAGACAGAGGCAGAGACAGAGCCAGGGACAGAGACGGAGACCGAGACAGAGGGAGAGACAGCGACAGAGACAGAGACAGAGACAGAGGCAGAGACAGAGACAGAGACAGAGACAGAGACAGAGACAGAGACAGAGACAGAGACAGAGACAGAGACAGAGACAGAGACAGAGACAGAGACAGAGACGGAGACGGAGACGGAGATAGAGGCAGAGACAGAGCCAGGGACAGAGACAGATACAGTGACAGAGACAGAGACGGAGACAGTGACAGAGACAGAGATAGAGACAGAGACAGAGACGGCAACAAAGACCGAGACAGACGCAGAGACTGAGGCAGAGGCAGAGACAGAGACAGAGGCAGAGACAGAGACAGAGACAGAGACAGAGACAGAGACAGAGACAGAGACAGAGACAGAAACAGAGACAGAGACAGAGACAGAGACAGAGACAGAGACAGAGACAGAGACAGAGACAGAGACAGAGACAGAGACAGAGACAGAGACAGAGACGGAGACGGAGACGGAGATAGAGGCAGAGACAGAGCCAGGGACAGAGACAGAAACAGAGACAGAGACAGAGACGGAGACAGTGACAGAGACAGAGACAGAGACAGAGACAGAGACAGAGACAGAGACAGAGACAGAGACAGAGACAGAGACAGAGACAGAGACAGAGACAGAGACAGAGACAGAGACAGAGACAGAGACGGAGACAAACACCGAGACAGACGCAGAGACTGAGACAGAGGCAGAGACAGAGACAGAGACAGAGACAGTGACAGAGACAGAGACAGAGACAGAGACAGAGACAGAGACATAGACAGAGACAGAGATAGAGACGGAGACAAAGACCGAGACAGAGACAGAGACGGAGACAGAGGCAGAGACAGAACCAGAGACAGTGACAGAGACAGAGACAGAGGCAGAGACAGAGACAGAGACATAGACAGAGACAGAGATAGAGATGGAGACAAAGACCGAGACAGTGACAGAGACGGAGACAGAGGCAGAGACAGAACCAGGGACAGAGACGGAGACAGGGACAGAGGGAGAGACAGCGACAGAGACAGAGACAGAGACAAAGGCAGAGGCAGAGGCAGAGACAGAGACAGAGACAGAGACAGAGACAGAGTCAGAGACAGAGACGGAGACAAAGACCGAGACAGACGCAGAGACTGAGACAGAGGCAGAGACAGAGACAGAGACACAGACAGAGACAGTGACAGAGACAAAGACAGAGACAGAGACAGAGACGGAGACGGAGATAGAGGCAGAGACAGAGCCAGGGACAGAGACAGAGACAGAGACAGAGACGGAGACAGAGACAGGGACTAAGACAGAGACAGAGACAGCGGCAGAGACAGAGACGGCGACAGAGACAGAGACGGAGACGGAGATAGAGGCAGAGACAGAGACAGAGACGGCGACAGAGACAGAGACGGAGACGGAGATAGAGGCAGAGACAGAGACAGAGACGGAGACAGAGGCAGAGACAGAGCCAGGGATAGAGACAGAGACAGATACAGAGACAGAGACAGAGACGGAGACAGTGACAGAGACAGAGACAGAGACAGAGACAGAGACAGAGACAGAGACGGAGACAAACACCGAGACAGACGCAGAGACTGAGACAGAGGCAGAGACAGAGACAGAGACAGAGACAGAGACAGAGACAGAGACAGAGACAGAGACAGAGACGGAGACAGTGACAGAGACAGTGACAGAGACAAAGACAGAGACAGAGACAGAGACAGAGACAGAGACAGAGACAGAGACAGAGACAGAGACAGAGACGGAGACAAACACCGAGACAGCGACAGAGACGGAGACGGAGATAGAGGCAGAGGCAGATACAGAGACGGAGACAGAGACAGAGACAGAGACAGAGACAGAGTCAGAGACAGAGATAAAGACCGAGACAGAGACAGAGATGGAGACAGAGGCAGAGACAGAGCCAGGGACAGAGACGGAGACCGAGACAGAGGGAGAGACAGCGACAGAGACAGAGACAGAGACAGAGGCAGAGACAGAGACAGAGACAGAGACAGAGACAGAGACAGAGACAGAGACAGAGACAGAGACAGAGACAGAGACAGAGACAGAGACAGAGACAGAGACGGAGACGGAGACGGAGATAGAGGCAGAGACAGAGCCAGGGACAGAGACAGATACAGTGACAGAGACAGAGACGGAGACAGTGACAGAGACAGAGATAGAGACAGAGACAGAGACGGCAACAAAGACCGAGACAGACGCAGAGACTGAGGCAGAGGCAGAGACAGAGACAGAGGCAGAGACAGAGACAGAGACAGAGACAGAGACAGAGACAGAGACAGAGACAGAGACAGAAACAGAGACAGAGACAGAGACAGAGACAGAGACAGAGACAGAGACAGAGACAGAGACAGAGACAGAGACAGAGACAGAGACAGAGACGGAGACGGAGACGGAGATAGAGGCAGAGACAGAGCCAGGGACAGAGACAGAAACAGAGACAGAGACAGAGACGGAGACAGTGACAGAGACAGAGACAGAGACAGAGACAGAGACAGAGACAGAGACAGAGACAGAGACAGAGACAGAGACAGAGACAGAGACAGAGACAGAGACAGAGACAGAGACAGAGACAGAGACGGAGACAAACACCGAGACAGACGCAGAGACTGAGACAGAGGCAGAGACAGAGACAGAGACAGAGACAGTGACAGAGACAGAGACAGAGACAGAGACAGAGACAGAGACATAGACAGAGACAGAGATAGAGACGGAGACAAAGACCGAGACAGAGACAGAGACGGAGACAGAGGCAGAGACAGAACCAGAGACAGTGACAGAGACAGAGACAGAGGCAGAGACAGAGACAGAGACATAGACAGAGACAGAGATAGAGATGGAGACAAAGACCGAGACAGTGACAGAGACGGAGACAGAGGCAGAGACAGAACCAGGGACAGAGACGGAGACAGGGACAGAGGGAGAGACAGCGACAGAGACAGAGACAGAGACAAAGGCAGAGGCAGAGGCAGAGACAGAGACAGAGACAGAGACAGAGACAGAGTCAGAGACAGAGACGGAGACAAAGACCGAGACAGACGCAGAGACTGAGACAGAGGCAGAGACAGAGACAGAGACACAGACAGAGACAGTGACAGAGACAAAGACAGAGACAGAGACAGAGACGGAGACGGAGATAGAGGCAGAGACAGAGCCAGGGACAGAGACAGATACAGAGACAGACGCAGATACAGAGACGGGGACAGAGACAGAGACGGAGACGGAGACAGTGACAGAGACAAACACCGAGACAGACGCAGAGACTGAGACAGAGGCAGAGACAGAGACAGAGACAGAGACAGAGACAGAGACAGAGACAGAGACGGAGACAAACACCGAGACAGACGCAGAGACTGAGACAGAGGCAGAGACAGAGACAGAGACAGAGACAGAGACAGAGACGGAGATAAACACCGAGACAGACGCAGAGACTGAGACAGAGGCAGAGACAGAGACAGAGACAGAGACAGTGACAGAGACAGAGACAGAGACAGAGACAGAGACAGAGACGGAGACAAACACCGAGACAGACGCAGAGACTGAGACAGAGGCAGAGACAGAGACAGAGACAGAGACAGTGACAGAGACGGAGAGAGAGACAGAGACAGAGACAGAGACAGAGACAGAGACATAGACAGAGACAGAGATAGAGACGGAGACAAAGACCGAGACAGAGACAGAGACGGAGACAGAGGCAGAGACAGAACCAGGGACAGAGACGGAGACAGGGACAGAGGGAGAGCCAGCGACAGAGACTGAGACAGAGGCAGAGACAGAGACAGAGACAGAGACTGTGACTGAGACAAAGACAGAGACAGAGACAGAGACGGAGACGGAGATAGAGGCAGAGACAGAGCCAGGGACAGAGACAGATACAGAGACAGGGACAGAGACAGAGACAGAGACAGAGACAGAGACAGAGACAGAGACAGAGACAGCGACAGAGACGGAGACGGAGATAGAGGCAGAGGCAGATACAGAGACGGAGACAGAGACAGAGACAGAGACAGAGTCAGAGACAGAGATAAAGACCGAGACAGAGACAGAGATGGAGACAGAGGCAGAGACAGAGCCAGGGACAGAGACGGAGACCGAGACAGAGGGAGAGACAGCGACAGAGACAGAGACAGAGACAGAGGCAGAGACAGAGACAGAGACAGAAACAGAGACAGAGACAGAGACAGAGACAGAGACAGAGACAGAGACAGAGACAGAGACAGAGACAGAGACAGAGACAGAGACAGAGACAGAGACAGAGACGGAGACGGAGACGGAGATAGAGGCAGAGACAGAGCCAGGGACAGAGACAGAAACAGAGACAGAGACAGAGACGGAGACAGTGACAGAGACAGAGACAGAGACAGAGACGGAGACAGAGACGGAGACAGTGACAGAGACAGTGACAGAGACAAAGACAGAGACAGAGACAGAGACAGAGACAGAGACGGAGACAGAGACAGAGACAGAGACAGAGACGGAGACGGAGATAGAGGCAGAGACATAGCCAGGGACAGAGACAGATACAGAGACAGACGCAGAGGCAGAGGCAGAGACAGAGACAGAGACAGAGACAGAGACAGAGACAGAGACAGAGACAGAGACAGAGACAGAGACAGAGACAGAGACAGAGACAGAGACAGAGACAGAGACAGAGACAGAGACAGAGGCAGAGACGGAGACAGAGGCAGAGACAGAGCCAGGGACAGAGACAGATACAGATACAGAGGCAGAGGCAGAGGCAGAGACAGAGACAGAGACAGAGACGGAGACAAAGGCCGAGACAGAGACAGAGACAGAGACAGAGACGGAGACAGAGACGGAGACAGAGGCAGAGACAGAGCCAGGGACAGAGACAGATACAGAGACAGAGACAGAGACAGAGACGGAGACAGTGACAGAGACAGAGACAGAGACAGAGACAGAGACAGAGACAGAGACAGAGACAGAGACAGAGACAGAGACAGAGACAGAGACAGAGACAGAGACAGAGACGGAGACGGAGATAGAGGCAGAGACAGAGCCAGGGACAGAGACAGATACAGAGACAGAGACAGAGACAGAGACAGAGACAGAGACAGAGACAGAGACAGAGACAGAGACAGAGACAGAGACAGAGACAGAGACAGAGACAGAGACAGAGACGGAGACGGAGACGAGGCAGAGACAGAGACAGAGACGGAGATAAAGACCGAGACAGAGACAGAGACGGAGACAGAGGCAGAGACAGAGCCAGGGACAGAGACAGATACAGAGACAGAGACAGAGACGGAGACAGTGACAGAGACAGAGACAGAGACAGAGACAGAGACAGAGACAGAGACAGAGACAGAGACGGAGACAAACACCGAGACAGACGCAGAGACTGAGACAGAGGCAGAGACAGAGACAGAGACAGAGACAGTGACAGAGACAGAGACAGAGACAGAGACAGAGACAGAGAGAGACAGAGACATAGACAGAGACAGAGATAGAGACGGAGACAAAGACCGAGACAGAGACATAGACGGAGACAGAGGCAGAGACAGAACCAGGGACAGAGACGGAGACAGGGACAGAGGGAGAGACAGCGACAGAGACAGAGACAGAGACAGAGGCAGAGGCAGAGGCAGAGACAGAGACAGAGACAGAGACAGAGACAGAGACAGAGACAGAGACAGGGACAGAGACAGAGACAGAGACAGAGACAGAGACAGAGACGGAGACAAAGACAGAGACAGAGACGGAGACAAAGAACGAGACAGAGACAGAGACGGAGACAGAGGCAGAGACAGAGACAGAGACAGAGACAGAGACAGAGACAGAGACAGAGACAGAGACAGAGACAGAGACAGAGACAGAGACAGAGACAGAGACAGAGACAGAGACAGAGACAGAGACAGAGACAGAGACGGAGACGGAGATAGAGGCAGAGACAGAGCCAGGGACAGAGACAGATACAGAGACAGAGACAGAGACAGTGACAGAGACAGAGACAGAGACAGCGACAGAGACGGAGACGGAGATAGAGTCAGAGACAGATACAGAGACAGAGACAGAGACAGAGACAGAGACAGAGACAGGGACAGAGACAGAGACGGAGATAAAGACCGAGACAGAGACAGAGATGGAGACAGAGGCAGGGACAGAGCCAGGGACAGAGACGGAGACCGAGACAGAGGGAGAGACAGCGACAGAGACAGAGACAGAGACAGAGGCAGAGACAGAGACAGAGACAGAGACAGAGACAGAGACAGAGACAGAGACAGAGACAGAGACAGAGACAGAGACAGAGACAGAGACAGAGACAGAGACAGAGACAGAGACAGAGACAGAGACGGAGACGGAGATAGAGGCAGAGACAGAGCCAGGGACAGAGACAGATACAGTGACAGAGACTGAGACGGAGACAGTGACAGAGACAGAGATAGAGACAGAGACAGAGACGGAGACAAAGACCGAGACAGACGCAGAGACTGAGGCAGAGGCAGAGACAGAGACAGAGACAGAGACAGAGACAGAGACAGAGACAGAGACAGAGACAGAGACAGAGACAGAGACAGTGACAGAGACAGAGACAGAGACAGAGACAGAGACAGAGACAGAGACGGAGATAGAGGCAGAGACAGAGCCAGGGACAGAGACAGATACAGAGACAGAGGCAGAGGCAGAGGCAGAGGCAGAGACAGAGACAGAGACAGAGACAGAGATAGAGACAGAGACAGAGACAGAGCCAGGGACAGAGACAGATACAGATACAGAGGCAGAGGCAGAGGCAGAGACAGAGACAGAGACAGAGACGGAGACAAAGACCGAGACAGAGACAGAGACAGAGACAGAGACGGAGACAGAGACGGAGACAGAGGCAGAGACAGAGCCAGGGACAGAGACAGATACAGAGACAGAGACAGAGACAGAGACGGAGACAGTGACAGAGACAGAGACAGAGACAGAGACACAGACAGAGACGGAGACAAAGACCGAGACAGACGCAGAGACTGAGACAGAGGCAGAGACAGAGACAGAGACAGAGACAGAGACAGAGACAGTGACAGAGACAGAGACAGAGACAGAGACAGAGACATAGATAGAGGCGCAGACGGAGATAGGGGCAGAGACAGAGCCAGGGACAGAGACAGATACAGAGACAGAGACAGAGACGGAGACAAAGACAGAGGAAGAGACAGCAACAGAGGCAGAGACAGAAACAGAGACAGAGACAGATACGGGGACAGAGACAGAGGCAGAAACAGAGACAGAGACAGAGACAGAGACGGAGACAGAGACAGGGACTGAGACAGAGACAGAGACAGCGGCAGAGACAGAGACGGCGACAGAGACAGAGACGGAGACGGAGATAGAGGCAGAGGCAGAGACAGAGACGGAGACAGAGGCAGAGACAGAGCCAAGGACAGAGACAGATACAGAGACAGAGAGAGAGACGGAGACAGTGACAGAGACAGAGACAGAGACAGAGACAGAGACAGAGAGAGAGACAGAGACAGAGACAGAGATAGACACAGAGACAGAGACAGAGACAGAGACAGAGACAGAGACAGAGACAGAGACAGAGACAGAGACAGCGACAGAGACAGAGACAGAGACAGAGGCAGAGACAGAGACAGAGACAGAGACAGAGACAGAGACAGAGACAGAGACAGAGACAGAGACAGACACAGAGACAGAGACAGAGATAGAGACAGAGACAGAGACAGAGACAGAGACAGAGACAGAGACAGAGACAGAGACAGAGACAGAGACAGAGACAGAGACAGAGACAGAGACAGAGACAGAGACGGAGACGGAGATAGAGGCAGAGACAGAGCCAGGGACAGAGACAGATACAGAGACAGAGACAGAGACAGAGACAGAGACAGAGACAGAGACAGAGACAGAGACAGAGACAGAGACAGAGACAGAGACAGAGACAGAGACAGAGACAGAGACAGAGACAGAGACAGAGACAGAGACAGAGACAGAGACGGAGACGGAGACGAGGCAGAGACAGAGACAGAGACGGAGATAAAGACCGAGACAGAGACAGAGACGGAGACAGAGGCAGAGACAGAGCCAGGGACAGAGACAGATACAGAGACAGAGACAGAGACGGAGACAGTGACAGAGACAGAGACAGAGACAGAGACAGAGACAGAGACAGAGACAGAGACAGAGACGGAGACAAACACCGAGACAGACGCAGAGACTGAGACAGAGGCAGAGACAGAGACAGAGACAGAGACAGTGACAGAGACAGAGACAGAGACAGAGACAGAGACAGAGAGAGACAGAGACATAGACAGAGACAGAGATAGAGACGGAGACAAAGACCGAGACAGAGACATAGACGGAGACAGAGGCAGAGACAGAACCAGGGACAGAGACGGAGACAGGGACAGAGGGAGAGACAGCGACAGAGACAGAGACAGAGACAGAGGCAGAGGCAGAGGCAGAGACAGAGACAGAGACAGAGACAGAGACAGAGACAGAGACAGGGACAGAGACAGAGACAGAGACAGAGACAGAGACAGAGACGGAGACAAAGACAGAGACAGAGACGGAGACAAAGAACGAGACAGAGACAGAGACGGAGACAGAGGCAGAGACAGAGACAGAGACAGAGACAGAGACAGAGACAGAGACAGAGACAGAGACAGAGACAGAGACAGAGACAGAGACAGAGACAGAGACAGAGACAGAGACAGAGACAGAGACAGAGACGGAGACGGAGATAGAGGCAGAGACAGAGCCAGGGACAGAGACAGATACAGAGACAGAGACAGAGACAGTGACAGAGACAGAGACAGAGACAGCGACAGAGACGGAGACGGAGATAGAGTCAGAGACAGATACAGAGACAGAGACAGAGACAGAGACAGAGACAGAGACAGAGACAGAGACGGAGATAAAGACCGAGACAGAGACAGAGATGGAGACAGAGGCAGGGACAGAGCCAGGGACAGAGACGGAGACCGAGACAGAGGGAGAGACAGCGACAGAGACAGAGACAGAGACAGAGGCAGAGACAGAGACAGAGACAGAGACAGAGACAGAGACAGAGACAGAGACAGAGACAGAGACAGAGACAGAGACAGAGACAGAGACAGAGACGGAGACGGAGATAGAGGCAGAGACAGAGCCAGGGACAGAGACAGATACAGTGACAGAGACTGAGACGGAGACAGTGACAGAGACAGAGATAGAGACAGAGACAGAGACGGAGACAAAGACCGAGACAGACGCAGAGACTGAGGCAGAGGCAGAGACAGAGACAGAGACAGAGACAGAGACAGAGACAGAGACAGAGACAGAGACAGAGACAGAGACAGAGACAGAGACAGTGACAGAGACAGAGACAGAGACAGAGACAGAGACAGAGACGGAGACGGAGATAGAGGCAGAGACAGAGCCAGGGACAGAGACAGATACAGAGACAGAGGCAGAGGCAGAGGCAGAGGCAGAGACAGAGACAGAGACAGAGACAGAGATAGAGACAGAGACAGAGACAGTGACAG
The DNA here is from genome assembly GCA_945859595.2 of Megachile willughbiella. Lineage (NCBI taxonomy): Eukaryota > Metazoa > Arthropoda > Insecta > Hymenoptera > Megachilidae > Megachile > Megachile willughbiella. Next base: position 1,132,653 of record CAMAOD020000301.1, read on the forward strand.
AGACAGAGACAGAGACAGAGACAGAGACGGAGACGGAGATAGAGGCAGAGACAGAGCCAGGGACAGAGACAGATACAGAGACAGAGGCAGAGGCAGAGGCAGAGACAGAGACAGAGACAGAGACAGAGATAGAGACAGAGACAGAGACAGTGACAGAGACAGAGACAGAGACAGAGACAGAGACAGAGACGGAGACGGAGATAGAGGCAGAGACAGAGCCAGGGACAGAGATACAGACAGAGACAGAGACAGAGACAGAGACAGAGACAGAGACAGAGACAGAGACAGAGACAGAGACAGAGACAGAGACAGAGACAGAGACAGAGACAGAGACAGAGACAGAGACAGAGACAGAGACAGAGACAGAGACAGAGACAGAGACAGAGACAGAGACAGAGACAGAGACAGAGACAGAGACGCAGACAAAGACCGAGACAGACGCAGAGACTGAGACAGAGGCAGAGACAGAGACAGGGACAGCGACAGAGACAGTGACAGAGACAGAGACAGAGACAGAGACAGAGACAGAGACAGAGACGGAGACAAACACCGAGACAGACGCAGAGACTGAGACAGAGGCAGAGACAGAGACAGAGACAGAGACAGTGACAGAGACAGAGACAGAGACAGAGACAGAGACAGAGACAGAGACATAGACAGAGACAGAGATAGAGACGGAGACAGAGGCAGAGACAGAGACAGAGAGAGAGACAGAGACAGAGACAGAGACAGAGACGGAGACGGAGATAGAGGCAGAGACAGAGACAGGGACAGAGACAGATACAGAGACAGAGACAGAGACGGAGACAGTGACAGAGACAGAGACAGAGACAGAGACAGAGACAGATACGGAGACAAAGACCGAGACAGACGCAGAGACAGAGGCAGAGGCAGAGGCAGAGACAGAGCCAGGGACAGAGACAGAGACAGTGACAGAGACAGAGACGGAGACGGAGATAGAGGCAGAGACAGAGCCAGGGACAGAGACAGATACAGAGACAGACGCAGAGGCAGAGGCAGAGACAGGGACAGAGACAGAGACAGAGACAGAGACAGAGACAGAGACAAGGACAGAGACAGAGACAGAGACAGAGACAGAGACAGAGACAGAGACGGAGACAGAGGCAGAGACAGAGGCAGGGACAGAGACAGATACAGAGACAGAGGCAGAGGCAGAGGCAGAGACAGAGACAGGGACAGAGACGGAGACAAAGACCGAGACCGAGACAGAGACAGAGACAGAGACAGAGACGGCAGAGGCAGAGACAGAGCCAGGGACAGAGACAGATACAGAGACAGAGACGGAGACAGAGGCAGAGACAGAGCCAGGGACAGAGACACATACAGAGACAGAGGCAGAGGCAGAGGCAGAGACAGAGACAGAGACAGAGACGGAGACAAAGACCGAGACAGAGACAGAGACAGAGACACTGACAGAGACAGAGACAGAGACAGAGACATAGATAGAGACGCAGACGGAGATAGGGGCAGAGACAGAGCCAGGGACAGAGTCAGATACAGAGACAGAGACAGAGACGGAGACAAAGACAGAGGAAGAGACAGCAACAGAGGCAGAGACAGAAACAGAGACAGAGACAGATACGGGGACAGAGACAGAGGCAGAGACAGAGACAGAGACAGAGACAGGGACGGAGACAGAGACAGGGACTGAGACAGAGACAGAGACAGCGGCAGAGACAGAGACGGCGACAGAGACAGAGACGGAGACGGAGATAGAGGCAGAGACAGAGACGGAGACGGAGACAGAGGCAGAGACAGAGCCAGGGACAGAGACAGATACAGGGACAGAGACAGTGACAGAGACGGAGACAGAGACAGAGACAGAGACAGAGACAGAGACATAGACAGAGACAGAGATAGAGACGGAGACAAAGACCGAGACAGAGACAAAGACAGAGACAGATACAGAGACGGAGACGGAGATAGAGGCAGAGACAGAGCCAGGGACAGAGACAGATACAGAGACAGACGCAGAGGCAGAGGCAGAGACAGAGACAGAGACAGAGACAGAGACAGAGACATAGATAGAGACGCAGACGGAGATAGGGGCAGAGACAGAGCCAGGGACAGAGACAGATACAGAGACAGAGACAGAGACGGAGACAAAGACAGAGGAAGGGACAGCAACAGAGGCAGAGACAGAAACAGAGACAGAGACAGATACGGGGACAGAGACAGAGGCAGAGATAGAGACAGAGACAGAGACAGAGACGGAGACAGAGACAGGGACTAAGACAGAGACAGAGACAGCGGCAGAGACAGAGACGGCGACAGAGACAGAGACGGAGACGGAGATAGAGGCAGAGACAGAGACAGAGACGGCGACAGAGACAGAGACGGAGACGGAGACGGAGATAGAGGCAGAGACAGAGGCAGAGACGGAGACAGAGGCAGAGACAGAGACAGAGACAGAGACAGTGACAGAGACAGAGACAGAGGCAGAGACAGAGACAGAGACATAGACAGAGACAGTGATAGAGATGGAGACAAAGACCGAGACAGTGACAGAGACGGAGACAGAGGCAGAGACAGAACCAGGGACAGAGACGGAGACAGGGACAGAGGGAGAGACAGCGACAGAGACAGAGACAGAGACAAAGGCAGAGGCAGAGGCAGAGACAGAGACAGAGACAGAGACAGAGTCAGAGACAGAGACGGGGACAAAGACCGAGACAGACGCAGAGACTGAGACAGAGGCAGAGACAGAGACAGAGACAGAGACAGAGACAGTGACAGAGACAAAGACAGAGACAGAGACAGAGACGGAGACGGAGATAGAGGCAGAGACAGAGCCAGGGACAGAGACAGATACAGAGACAGACGCAGATACGGAGACGGCGACAGAGACAGAGACGGAGACGGAGACAGTGACAGAGACAAACACCGAGACAGACGCAGAGACTGAGACAGAGGCAGAGACAGAGACATAGACAGAGACAGAGACGGAGATAAACACCGAGACAGACGCAGAGACTGAGACAGAGGCAGAGACAGAGACAGAGACAGAGACAGTGACAGAGACAGAGACAGAGACAGAGACAGAGACAGAGACGGAGACAAACACCGAGAGAGACGCAGAGACTGAGACAGAGGCAGAGACAGAGACAGAGACAGAGACAGTGACAGAGACGGAGACAGAGACAGAGACAAAGACAGAGACAGAGACAGAGACATAGACAGAGACAGAGATAGAGACGGAGACAAAGACCGAGACAGAGACAGAGACGGAGACAGAGGCAGAGACAGAGACACAGACAGAGACAGAGACAGAGACAGAGACAGAGACAGAGACAGAGACAGAGACAGAGACAGAGACAGAGACGCAGACAAAGACCGAGACAGACGCAGAGACTGAGACAGAGGCAGAGACAGAGACAGAGACAGCGACAGAGACAGTGACAGAGACAGAGACAGAGACAGAGACAGAGACAGAGACAGAGACAGAGACGGAGACAAACACCGAGACAGACGCAGAGACTGAGACAGAGGCAGAGACAGAGACAGAGACAGAGACAGTGACAGAGACAGAGACAGAGACAGAGACAGAGACAGAGACATAGACAGAGACAGAGATAGAGACGGAGACAGAGGCAGAGACAGAGACAGAGACAGAGACAGAGACAGAGACAGAGACAGAGACAGAGACGGAGACGGAGATAGAGGCAGAGACAGAGACAGGGACAGAGACAGATACAGAGACAGAGACAGAGACGGAGACAGTGACAGAGACAGAGACAGAGACAGAGACAGAGACAGATACGGAGACAAAGACCGAGACAGACGCAGAGACAGAGGCAGAGGCAGAGGCAGAGACAGAGCCAGGGACAGAGACAGAGACAGAGACAGAGACAGAGACGGAGACGGAGATAGAGGCAGAGACAGAGCCAGGGACAGAGACAGATACAGAGACAGACGCAGAGGCAGAGGCAGAGACAGGGACAGAGACAGAGACAGAGACAGAGACAGAGACAGAGACAGGGACAGAGACAGAGACAGAGACAGAGACAGAGACAGAGACAGAGACGGAGACAGAGGCAGAGACAGAGGCAGGGACAGAGACAGATACAGAGACAGAGGCAGAGGCAGAGGCAGAGACAGAGACAGGGACAGAGACGGAGACAAAGACCGAGACAGAGACAGAGACAGAGACAGAGACAGAGACAGAGACGGCAGAGGCAGAGACAGAGCCAGGGACAGAGACAGATACAGAGACAGAGACGGAGACAGAGGCAGAGACAGAGCCAGGGACAGAGACACATACAGAGACAGAGGCAGAGGCAGAGGCAGAGACAGAGACAGAGACAGAGACGGAGACAAAGACCGAGACAGAGACAGAGACAGAGACACTGACAGAGACAGAGACAGAGACAGAGACATAGATAGAGACGCAGACGGAGATAGGGGCAGAGACAGAGCCAGGGACAGAGTCAGATACAGAGACAGAGACAGAGACGGAGACAAAGACAGAGGAAGAGACAGCAACAGAGGCAGAGACAGAAACAGAGACAGAGACAGATACGGGGACAGAGACAGAGGCAGAGACAGAGACAGAGACAGAGACAGGGACGGAGACAGAGACAGGGACTGAGACAGAGACAGAGACAGCGGCAGAGACAGAGACGGCGACAGAGACAGAGACGGAGACGGAGATAGAGGCAGAGACAGAGACGGAGACGGAGACAGAGGCAGAGACAGAGCCAGGGACAGAGACAGATACAGAGACAGAGACAGAGACGGAGACAGTGACAGAGACAGAGACAGAGACAGAGACAGAGACAGAGACAGAGACAGAGACGGAGATAAACACCGAGACAGACGCAGAGACTGAGACAGAGGCAGAGACAGAGACAGAGACAGAGACAGTGACAGAGACAGAGACAGAGACAGAGACAGAGACGGAGACAAACACCGAGACAGACGCAGAGACTGAGACAGAGGCAGAGACAGAGACAGAGACAGAGACAGTGACAGAGACGGAGACAGAGACAGAGACAGAGACAGAGACAGAGACATAGACAGAGACAGAGATAGAGACGGAGACAAAGACCGAGACAGAGACAAAGACAGAGACAGATACAGAGACGGAGACGGAGATAGAGGCAGAGACAGAGCCAGGGACAGAGACAGATACAGAGACAGACGCAGAGGCAGAGGCAGAGACAGAGACAGAGACAGAGACAGAGACAGAGACAGAGACATAGATAGAGACGCAGACGGAGATAGGGGCAGAGACAGAGCCAGGGACAGAGACAGATACAGAGACAGAGACAGAGACGGAGACAAAGACAGAGGAAGGGACAGCAACAGAGGCAGAGACAGAAACAGAGACAGAGACAGATACGGGGACAGAGACAGATGCAGAGATAGAGACAGAGACAGAGACAGAGACGGAGACATAGGCAGAGACAGAACCAGGGACAGAGACGGAGACAGGGACAGAGGGAGAGCCAGCGACAGAGACTGAGACAGAGGCAGAGACAGAGACAGAGACAGAGACTGTGACAGAGACAAAGAAAGAGACAGAGACAGAGACGGAGACGGAGATAGAGGCAGAGACAGAGCCAGGGACAGAGACAGATACAGAGACAGACGCAGAGGCAGAGGCAGAGACAGAGACAGAGACAGAGACAGAGACAGAGACAGAGACATAGATAGAGACGCAGACGGAGATAGGGGCAGAGACAGAGCCGGGGACAGAGACAGATACAGAGACAGAGACAGAGACGGAGACAAAGACAGAGGAAGAGACAGCAACAGAGGCAGAGACAGAAACAGAGACAGAGACAGATACGGGGACAGAGACAGAGGCAGAGACAGAGACAGAGACAGAGACAGAGACGGAGACAGAGACAGGGACTAAGACAGAGACAGAGACAGCGGCAGAGACAGAGACGGCGACAGAGACAGAGACGGAGACGGAGATAGAGGCAGAGACAGAGACAGAGACGGCGACAGAGACAGAGACGGAGACGGAGACGGAGATAGAGGCAGAGACAGAGACAGAGACGGAGACAGAGGCAGAGACAGAGACAGAGACAGAGACAGTGACAGAGACAGAAACAGAGACAGAGACAGAGACAGAGACATAGACAGAGACAGAGATAGAGACGGAGACAAAGACCGAGACAGAGACAGAGACGGAGACAGAGGCAGAGACAGAACCAGGGACAGAGACGGAAACAGGGACAGAGGGAGAGACAGCGACAGAGACAGAGACAGAGACAAAGGCAGAGGCAGAGACAGAGACAGAGACAGAGACAGTGACAGAGACAAAGACAGAGACAGAGACAGAGACGGAGACGGAGATAGAGGCAGAGACAGAGACGGAGACAGAGGCAGAGGCAGAGACAGAGCCAGGGACAGAGGCAGAAACAGAGACAGAGACAGAGACGGAGACAGTGACAGAGACAGAAACAGAGACAGAGACAGAGACAGAGACAGAGACAGAGACAGAGACAGAGACGGAGACAAACACCGAGACAGACGCAGAGACTGAGACAGAGGCAGAGACAGAGACAGAGACAGAGACAGTGACAGAGACAGAGACAGAGACAGAGATAGAGACAGAGACAGAGACATAGACAGAGACAGATATAGAGACGGAGACAAAGACCGAGACAGAGACAGAGACAGAGACAGCGGCAGAGACAGAGACGGCGACAGAGACAGAGACGGAGACGGAGATAGAGGCAGAGACAGAGACAGAGACGGCGACAGAGACAGAGACGGAGACGGAGACGGAGATAGAGGCAGAGACAGAGACAGAGACGGAGACAGAGGCAGAGACAGAGACAGAGACAGAGACAGTGACAGAGACAGAAACAGAGACAGAGACAGAGACAGAGACAGAGACATAGACAGAGACAGAGATAGAGACGGAGACAAAGACCGAGACAGAGACAGAGACGGAGACAGAGGCAGAGACAGAACCAGGGACAGAGACGGAAACAGGGACAGAGGGAGAGACAGCGACAGAGACAGAGACAGAGACAAAGGCAGAGGCAGAGGCAGAGACAGAGACAGAGACAGAGACAGAGTCAGAGACAGAGACAGAGACAAAGACCGAGACAGACGCAGAGACTGAGACAGAGGCAGAGACAGAGACAGAGACAGAGACAGAGACAGTGACAGAGACAAAGACAGAGACAGAGACAGAGACGGAGACGGAGATAGAGGCAGAGACAGAGACGGAGACAGAGGCAGAGACAGAGCCAGGGACAGAGACAGAAACAGAGACAGAGACAGAGACGGAGACAGTGACAGAGACAGAAACAGAGACAGAGACAGAGACAGAGACAGAGACAGAGACAGAGACAGAGACAGAGACGGAGACAAACACCGAGACAGACGCAGAGACTGAGACAGAGGCAGAGACAGAGACAGAGACAGAGACAGTGACAGAGACAGAGACAGAGACAGAGATAGAGACAGAGACAGAGACATAGACAGAGACAGAGATAGAGACGGAGACAAAGACCGAGACAGAGACAGAGACGGAGACAGAGGCAGAGACAGAACCAGGGACAGAGACGGAGGCAGGAACAGAGGGAGAGACAGCGACAGAGACAGAGACAGAGACAGAGGCAGAGGCAGAGGCAGAGACAGAGACAGAGACAGAGACAGAGACAGGGACAGAGACAGAGACAGAGACAGAGACAGAGACAGAGACAGAGACAGAGACAGAGGCGGAGACAAAGACAGAGACAGAGACGGAGACAAAGAACGAGACAGAGACAGAGACGGAGACAGACGCAGATACAGAGACAGAGACAGAGACAGAGACAGAGACAGAGAGAGAGACAGAGGCAAAGACAGAGACGGAGACGGAGATAGAGGCAGAGACAGAACCAGGGACAGAGACAGATACAGAGACAGAGACAGAGACAGTGACAGAGACAGAGACAGAGACAGCGACAGAGACGGAGACGGAGATAGAGGCAGAGGCAGATACAGAGACGGAGACAGAGACAGAGACAGAGACAGAGTCAGAGACAGAGATAAGGACCGAGACAGAGACAGAGATGGAGACAGAGGCAGAGACAGAGCCAGGGACAGAGACGGAGACCGAGACAGAGGGAGAGACAGCGACAGAGACAGAGACAGAGACAGAGGCAGAGACAGAGACAGAGGCAGAGACAGAGACAGAGACAGAGACAGAGACAGAGACAGAAACAGAGACAGAAACAGAGACAGAGACAGAGACAGAGACAGAGACAGAGACAGAGACAGAGACAGAGACAGAGACAGAGACAGAGACAGAGACAGAGACAGAGACGGAGACGGAGATAGAGGCAGAGACAGACCCAGGGACAGAGACAGATACAATGACAGAGACAGAGACGGAGACAGTGACAGAGACAGAGATAGAGACAGAGACAGAGACGGAAACAAAGACCGAGACAGACGCAGAGACTGAGGCAGAGGCAGAGACAGAGACAGAGACAGAGACAGAGACAGAGACAGAGACAGAAACAGAGACAGAGACAGAGACAGAGACAGAGACAGAAACAGAGACAGAGACAGAGACAGAGACAGAGACAGAGACAGAGACAGAGACAGAGACAGAGACAGAGACAGAGACAGAGACAGAGACGGAGACGGAGACGGAGATAGCGGCAGAGACAGAGCCAGGGACAGAGACAGAAACAGAGACAGAGACAGAGACGGAGACAGTGACAGAGACAGAGACAGAGACAGAGACAGAGACAGAGACAGAGACAGAGACAGAGACAGAGACAGAGACAGAGACGGAGACAAACACCGAGACAGACGCAGAGACTGAGACAGAGGCAGAGACAGAGACAGAGACAGAGACAGTGACAGAGACAGAGACAGAGACAGAGACAGAGACAGAGACATAGACAGAGACAGAGATAGAGACGGAGACAAAGACCGAGACAGAGACAGAGACGGAGACAGAGGCAGAGACAGAACCAGGGACAGAGACGGAGACAGGGACAGAGGGAGAGACAGCGACAGAGACAGAGACAGAGACAGAGGCAGAGGCAGAGGCAGAGACAGAGACAGAGACAGAGACAGAGACAGGGATAGAGACAGAGACAGAGACAGAGACAGAGACAGAGACAGAGACAGAGACAGAGACAGAGACAGAGACGGAGACAGTGACAGAGACAGTGACAGAGACAAAGACAGAGACAGAGACAGAGACAGAGACAGAGACAGAGACAGAGACAGAGACAGAGACAGAGACAGAGACAGAGACGGAGACAAACACCGAGACAGCGACAGAGACGGAGACGGAGATAGAGGCAGAGGCAGATACAGAGACGGAGACAGAGACAGAGACAGAGACAGAGTCAGAGACAGAGATAAAGACCGAGACAGAGACAGAGATGGAGACAGAGGCAGAGACAGAGCCAGGGACAGAGACGGAGACCGAGACAGAGGGAGAGACAGCGACAGAGACAGAGACAGAGACAGAGGCAGAGACAGAGACAGAGACAGAGACAGAGACAGAGACAGAGACAGAGACAGAGACAGAGACAGAGACAGAAACAGAGACAGAGACAGAGACAGAGACAGAGACAGAGACAGAGACAGAGACAGAGACAGAGACAGAGACAGAGACAGAGACAGAGACGGAGACGGAGACGGAGATAGAGGCAGAGACAGAGCCAGGGACAGAGACAGATACAGTGACAGAGACAGAGACGGAGACAGTGACAGAGACAGAGATAGAGACAGAGACAGAGACGGCAACAAAGACCGAGACAGACGCAGAGACTGAGGCAGAGGCAGAGACAGAGACAGAGGCAGAGACAGAGACAGAGACAGAGACAGAGACAGAGACAGAGACAGAGACAGAGACAGAAACAGAGACAGAGACAGAGACAGAGACAGAGACAGAGACAGAGACAGAGACAGAGACAGAGACAGAGACAGAGACAGAGACAGAGACAGAGACGGAGACGGAGACGGAGATAGAGGCAGAGACAGAGCCAGGGACAGAGGCAGAAACAGAGACAGAGACAGAGACGGAGACAGTGACAGAGACAGAGACAGAGACAGAGACAGAGACAGAGACAGAGACAGAGACAGAGACAGAGACAGAGACAGGGACAGAGACAGAGACAGAGACAGAGACGGAGACAAACACCGAGACAGACGCAGAGACTGAGACAGAGGCAGAGACAGAGACAGAGACAGAGACAGTGACAGAGACAGAGACAGAGACAGAGACAGAGACAGAGACATAGACAGAGACAGAGATAGAGACGGAGACAAAGACCGAGACAGAGACAGAGACGGAGACAGAGGCAGAGACAGAACCAGAGACAGTGACAGAGACAGAGACAGAGGCAGAGACAGAGACAGAGACATAGACAGAGACAGAGATAGAGATGAAGACAAAGACCGAGACAGTGACAGAGACGGAGACAGAGGCAGAGACAGAACCAGGGACAGAGACGGAGACAGGGACAGAGGGAGAGACAGCGACAGAGACAGAGACAGAGACAAAGGCAGAGGCAGAGGCAGAGACAGAGACAGAGACAGAGACAGAGACAGTGACAGAGACAGAGACAGAGACAGAGACAGAGACAGAGACGGAGATAAACACCGAGACAGACGCAGAGACTGAGACAGAGGCAGAGACAGAGACAGAGACAGAGACAGTGACAGAGACAGAGACAGAGACAGAGACAGAGACAGAGACAGAGACGGAGACAAACACCGAGACAGACGCAGAGACTGAGACAGAGGCAGAGACAGAGACAGAGACAGAGACAGTGACAGAGACAGAGACAGAGACAGAGACAGAGACAGAGACATAGACAGAGACAGAGATAGAGACGGAGACAAAGACCGAGACAGAGACAGAGACGGAGACAGAGGCAGAGACAGAACCAGGGACAGAGACGGAGACAGGGACAGAGGGAGAGACAGCGACAGAGACAGAGACAGAGACAGAGGCAGAGGCAGAGGCAGAGACAGAGACGGAGACAGAGACAGAGACAGGGACAGAGACAGAGACAGAGACAGAGACAGAGACAGAGACAGAGACAGAGACGGAGACAGTGACAGAGACAGTGACAGAGACAAAGACAGAGACAGAGACAGAGACAGAGACAGAGACAGAGACAGAGACAGAGACGGAGACAAACACCGAGACAGCGACAGAGACGGAGACGGAGATAGAGGCAGAGGCAGATACAGAGACGGAGACAGAGACAGAGACAGAGACAGAGTCAGAGACAGAGATAAAGACCGAGACAGAGACAGAGATGGAGACAGAGGCAGAGACAGAGCCAGGGACAGAGACGGAGACCGAGACAGAGGGAGAGACAGCGACAGAGACAGAGCCAGAGACAGAGGCAGAGACAGAGACAGAGACAGAGACAGAGACAGAGACAGAGACAGAGACAGAGACAGAAACAGAGACAGAGACAGAGACAGGGACAGAGACAGAGACAGAGACAGAGACAGAGACAGAGACAGAGACAGAGACAGAGACGGAGACGGAGATAGAGGCAGAGACAGAGCCAGGGACAGAGACAGATACAGTGACGGAGACAGAGACGGAGACAGTGACAGAGACAGAGATACAGACAGAGACAGAGACGGAAACAAAGACCGAGACAGACGCAGAGACTGAGGCAGAGGCAGAGACAGAGACAGAGGCAGAGACAGAGACAGAGACAGAGACAGAGACAGAGACAGAGACAGAGACAGAGACAGAAACAGAGACAGAGACAGAGACAGAGACAGAGACAGAGACAGAGACAGAGACAGAGACAGAGACGGAGACGGAGACGGAGATAGAGGCAGAGACAGAGCCAGGGACAGAGACAGAAACAGAGACAGAGACAGAGACGGAGACAGTGACAGAGACAGAGACAGAGACAGAGACAGAGACAGAGACAGAGACAGAGACAGAGACAGGGACAGAGACAGAGACAGAGACAGAGACGGAGACAAACACCGAGACAGACGCAGAGACTGAGACAGAGGCAGAGACAGAGACAGAGACAGAGACAGTGACAGAGACAGAGACAGAGACAGAGACAGAGACAGAGACATAGACAGAGACAGAGATAGAGACGGAGACAAAGACCGAGACAGAGACAGAGACGGAGACAGAGGCAGAGACAGAACCAGAGACAGTGACAGAGACAGAGACAGAGGCAGAGACAGAGACAGAGACATAGACAGAGACAGAGATAGAGATGAAGACAAAGACCGAGACAGTGACAGAGACGGAGACAGAGGCAGAGACAGAACCAGGGACAGAGACGGAGACAGGGACAGAGGGAGAGACAGCGACAGAGACAGAGACAGAGACAAAGGCAGAGGCAGAGGCAGAGACAGAGACAGAGACAGAGACAGAGACAGAGTCAGAGACAGAGACGGAGACAAAGACCGAGACAGACGCAGAGACTGAGACAGAGGCAGAGACAGAGACAGAGACAGAGACAGAGACAGTGACAGAGACAAAGACAGAGACAGAGACAGAGACGGAGACGGAGATAGAGGCAGAGACAGAGCCAGGGACAGAGACAGAGACAGAGACAGACGCAGATACAGAGACGGCGACAGAGACAGAGACGGAGACGGAGACAGTGACAGAGACAAACACCGAGACAGACGCAGAGACTGAGACAGAGGCAGAGACAGAGACAGAGACAGAGACAGAGACAGAGACAGAGACGGAGACAAACACCGAGACAGACGCAGAGACTGAGACAGAGGCAGAGACAGAGACAGAGACAGAGACAGAGACAGAGACGGAGATAAACACCGAGACAGACGCAGAGACTGAGACAGAGGCAGAGACAGAGACAGAGACAGAGACAGTGACAGAGACAGAGACAGAGACAGAGACAGAGACAGAGACAGAGACGGAGACAAACACCGAGACAGACGCAGAGACTGAGACAGAGGCAGAGACAGAGACAGAGACAGAGACAGTGACAGAGACAGAGACAGAGACAGAGACAGAGACAGAGACATAGACAGAGACAGAGATAGAGACGGAGACAAAGACCGAGACAGAGACAGAGACGGAGACAGAGGCAGAGACAGAACCAGGGACAGAGACGGAGACAGGGACAGAGGGAGAGACAGCGACAGAGACAGAGACAGAGACAGAGGCAGAGGCAGAGGCAGAGACAGAGACGGAGACAGAGACAGAGACAGGGACAGAGACAGAGACAGAGACAGAGACAGAGACAGAGACAGAGACAGAGACGGAGACAGTGACAGAGACAGTGACAGAGACAAAGACAGAGACAGAGACAGAGACAGAGACAGAGACAGAGACAGAGACGGAGACAAACACCGAGACAGCGACAGAGACGGAGACGGAGATAGAGGCAGAGGCAGATACAGAGACGGAGACAGAGACAGAGACAGAGACAGAGTCAGAGACAGAGATAAAGACCGAGACAGAGACAGAGATGGAGACAGAGGCAGAGACAGAGCCAGGGACAGAGACGGAGACCGAGACAGAGGGAGAGACAGCGACAGAGACAGAGCCAGAGACAGAGGCAGAGACAGAGACAGAGACAGAGACAGAGACAGAGACAGAGACAGAGACAGAGACAGAGACACAGACAGAGACAGAGACAGAGACAGAGACAGAGACAGAGACAGAAACAGAGACAGAGACAGAGACAGGGACAGAGACAGAGACAGAGACAGAGACAGAGACAGAGACAGAGACAGAGACAGAGACGGAGACGGAGATAGAGGCAGAGACAGAGCCAGGGACAGAGACAGATACAGTGACGGAGACAGAGACGGAGACAGTGACAGAGACAGAGATACAGACAGAGACAGAGACGGAAACAAAGACCGAGACAGACGCAGAGACTGAGGCAGAGGCAGAGACAGAGACAGAGGCAGAGACAGAGACAGAGACAGAGACAGAGACAGAGACAGAGACAGAGACAGAGACAGAGACAGAAACAGAGACAGAGACAGAGACAGAGACAGAGACAGAGACAGAGACAGAGACAGAGACAGAGACGGAGACGGAGACGGAGATAGAGGCAGAGACAGAGCCAGGGACAGAGACAGAAACAGAGACAGAGACAGAGACGGAGACAGTGACAGAGACAAAGACAGAGACAGAGACAGAGACAGAGACAGAGACACAGACAGAGACAGAGACAGAGACAGAGACAGAGACAGAGACAGAGACGGAGACAAACACCGAGACAGACGCAGAGACTGAGACAGAGGCAGAGACAGAGACAGAGACAGAGACAGTGACAGAGACAGAGACAGAGACAGAGACAGAGACAGAGACAGAGACATAGACAGAGACAGAGAGAGAGACGGAGACAAAGACCGAGACAGAGACAGAGACGGAGACAGAGGCAGAGACAGAACCAGGGACAGAGACGGAGACAGGGAGAGAGGGAGAGACAGCGACAGAGACAGAGACAGAGACAGAGGCAGAGGCAGAGGCAGAGACAGAGACAGGGACAGAGACAGAGACAGGGACAGAGACAGAGACAGAGACAGAGACAGAGACAGAGACAGAGACAGAGACGGAGACAGTGACAGAGACAGTGACAGAGACAAAGACAGAGACAGAGACAGAGACAGAGACAGAGACAGAGACAGAGACAGAGACAGAGACGGAGACAAACACCGAGACAGACGCAGAGACTGAGACAGAGGCAGAGACAGAGACAGAGACAGAGACAGTGACAGAGACAGAGACAGAGACAGAGACAGAGACAGAGACAGAGACAGAGACGGCGACAGAGACAGAGACGCAGACGGAGATAGAGGCAGAGACAGAGACAGAGACGGAGACAGAGGCAGAGACAGAGACAGAGACATAGACAGAGACAGAGATAGAGACGGAGACAAAGACCGAGACAGAGACAGAGACGGAGACAGAGGCAGAGACAGAACCAGGGACAGAGACGGAGACAGGGACAGAGGGAGAGACAGCGACAGAGACAGAGACAGAGACAGAGGCAGAAGCAGAGGCAGAGACAGAGACAGAGACAGAGGCAGAGACAGGGACAGAGACAGAGACAGAGACAGAGACAGAGACAGAGACAGAGACAGAGACAGAGACAGAGACGGAGACAAAGACAGAGACAGAGACGGAGACAAAGAACGAGACAGAGACAGAGACGGAGACAGACGCAGAGACAGAGACAGAGACAGAGACAGAGACAGAGACAGAGACAGAGACAGAGACAGAGACAGAGACAGAGACAGAAACAGAGACAGAGACAGAGACAAACACCGAGACAGACGCAGAGACTGAGACAGAGGCAGAGACAGAGACAGAGACAGAGACAGTGACAGAAACAGAGACCGAGACAGAGACAGAGACAGAGACATAGACAGAGACAGAGATAGAGACGGAGACAAAGACCGAGACAGAGACAGAGACGGAGACAGAGGCAGAGACAGAACCAGGGACAGAGACGGAGACAGGGACAGAGGGAGAGACAGCGACAGAGACAGAGACAGAGACAGAGGCAGAGGCAGAGGCAGAGACAGAGACAGAGACAGAGACAGAGACAGGGACAGAGACAGAGACAGAGACAGAGACAGAGACAGAGACAGAGACAGAGACAGAGACAGAGACGGAGACAGTGACAGAGACAGTGACAGAGACAAAGACAGAGACAGAGACAGAGACAGAGACAGAGACAGAGACAGAGACAGAGACAGAGACAGAGACAGAGACAGAGACAGAGACAGAGACGGAGACAAACACCGAGACAGACGCAGAGACTGAGACAGAGGCAGAGACAGAGACAGAGACAGAGACAGAGACAGAGACAGTGACAGAGACAGAGACAGAGACAGAGACAGAGACAGAGACAGAGACAGAGACGGCGACAGAGACAGAGACGGAGACGGAGATAGAGGCAGAGACAGAGACAGAGACGGAGACAGAGGCAGAGACAGAGCCAGGGACAGAGACAGAGACAGAGACAGAGACGGCGACAGAGACAGAGACGCAGACGGAGATAGAGGCAGAGACAGAGACAGAGACGGAGACAGAGGCAGAGACAGAGACAGAGACATAGACAGAGACAGAGATAGAGACGGAGACAAAGACCGAGACAGAGACAGAGACGGAGACAGAGGCAGAGACAGAACCAGGGACAGAGACGGAGACAGGGACAGAGGGAGAGACAGCGACAGAGACAGAGACAGAGACAGAGGCAGAAGCAGAGGCAGAGACAGAGACAGAGACAGAGGCAGAGACAGGGACAGAGACAGAGACAGAGACAGAGACAGAGACAGAGACAGAGACAGAGACAGAGACAGAGACAGAGACGGAGACAAAGACAGAGACAGAGACGGAGACAAAGAACGAGACAGAGACAGAGACGGAGACAGACGCAGAGACAGAGACAGAGACAGAGACAGAGACAGAGACAGAGACAGAGACAGAGACAGAGACAGAGACAGAGACAGAGACAGAAACAGAGACAGAGACAGAGACAGAGACAGAGACAGAGACAGAGACAGAGACAGAGACAGAGACAGAGACAGAGACAGAGACGGAGACGGAGACGGAGATAGAGGCAGAGACAGAGCCAGGAACAGAGACAGAAACAGAGACAGAGACAGAGACGGAGACAGTGACAGAGACAGAGACAGAGACAGAGACAGAGACAGAGACAGAGACAGAGACAGAGACAGAGACAGAGACAGAGACAGAGACAGAGACAGAGACAGAGACAGAGACAGAGACAGAGACAGAGACAGAGACTGAGACAGAGACAGAGATGGACACAGAGACAGAGACAGAGGGGCAGGAGACGTGGACGGAGACAAAGACGGAGACAAAGACGGTGACAAAGGCGGAGACAAAGACGGAGACAAAGACGGAGACAAAGACGGTGACAAAGGCGGAGACAAAGACGGAGACGAAGAGGAAGACGACGACGGAGACAAAGGCGGAGACAAAGGCGGAGACAAAGATGGAGACACAGACGGAGACAAATACGGAGACAAAGACGGAGGCAAAGACCGAGACAAAGACGGAGACAAATATGGAGACACAGACGGAGACAAATACGGAGACAAAGACGGTGACAAAGACGGAGGAAAAGACGGAGACGAAGAGGAAGACGACGACGGAGACAAAGACGGAGACAAAGGCGGAGACGAAGATGGAGACACAGACGGAGACAAAGACGGAGGCAAAGATGGAGACACAGACGGAGGCAAATACGGAGACAAGGACGGTGACAAAGACGGAGGCAAAGACGGAGACGAAGATGGAGACAAAGACGGAGACAGAGGCAGAGGCGGAGACAGAGAAGGGAACAGAGACAGGGACAGAGCAAGTGACAGAGACAGAGACAGAGACAGGAAAAGAGACAGAGACAGAGACAGAGTCAGAGACAGAGGCAGCGACAGAGACAGAAACAGAGAGAGAGACAGAGGCACAGACAGAGACACAGACAGAGACAAAGACAGAGGCGCATGAGACAAAGACAGAGCCACAGACAGAGACAGAGGCAGAGACAGAGACAGAGACAGAGACAAAGACAGAGACAGAGAGAGACGGAGACGGAGATAGAGGCAGAGACAGAGCCAGGGACAGAGACAGATACAGTGACAGAGACAGAGACGGAGACAGAGACAGAGACAGAGACAGGGACAGAGACAGAGACAGAGACAGAGACAGAGACAGAGACAGAGACAGAGACAGAGATAGAGATAGAGACAGAGACGGAGACAAAGACAGAGACAGAGACAGAGACAGAGACAGAGACAGAGACGGAGACAAAGAACGAGATAGAGACAGAGACGGGGACAGACGCAGAGACAGAGACAGAGACAGAGGCAAAGACAGAGACGGAGACGGAGATAGAGGCAGAGACAGAGCCAGGGACAGAGACAGATACAGAGACAGAGACAGAGACGGAGATAAAGACCGAGACAGAGACAGGGACAGAGACAGAGACAGAGACAGAGACAGAGGCAGAGACAGAACCAGGGACAGAGACGGAGACAGGGACAGAGGGAGAGACAGCGACAGAGACAGAGACAGAGACAGAGACTGAGACAGAGACAGAGATGGACACAGAGACAGAGACAGAGGGGCAGGAGACGTGGACGGAGACAAAGACGGAGACAAAGACGGTGACAAGGGCGGAGACAAAGACGGAGACAAAGACGGAGACAAAGACGGTGACAAAGGCGGAGACAAAGACGGAGACGAAGAGGAAGACGACGACGGAGACAAAGGCGGAGACAAAGGCGGAGACAAAGATGGAGACACAGACGGAGACAAATACGGAGACAAAGACGGAGGCAAAGACCGAGACAAAGACGGAGACAAATATGGAGACACAGACGGAGACAAATACGGAGACAAAGACGGTGACAAAGACGGAGGCAAAGACGGAGACGAAGAGGAAGACGACGACGGAGACAAAGACGGAGACAAAGGCGGAGACGAAGATGGAGACACAGACGGAGACAAAGACGGAGGCAAAGATGGAGACACAGACGGAGGCAAATACGGAGACAAAGACGGTGACAAAGACGGAGGCAAAGACGGAGACGAAGATGGAGACAAAGACGGAGACAGAGGCAGAGGCGGAGACAGAGAAGGGAACAGAGACGGGGACAGAGCAAGTGACAGAGACAGAGACAGAGACAGGAAAAGAGACAGAGACAGAGACAGAGTCAGAGACAGAGGCAGCGACAGAGACAGAAACAGAGAGAGAGACAGAGGCACAGACAGAGACACAGACAGAGACAAAGACAGAGGCGCATGAGACAAAGACAGAGCCACAGACAGAGACAGAGGCAGAGACAGAGACAGAGACAGAGACAAAGACAGAGACAGAGAGAGAAGCAGTGACAGAAACTGAGACAGAGACAGAGACAGAGACAAAGACAGAGACAGAGAGAGAGGCAGTGACAGAAACTGAGACAGAGACAGAGACAGAGACAGAGACAGAGACAGAGACAGAGACAGACGCGCATGAGACAACGACCGAGACAGAGGGGCAGGAGACACGGACGGAGACACAGACGGAGACAAGGACGGAGACAAAGACGGACACAAAGACGGAGACGAAGAGGAAGACGACGACGGAGACAAAGACGGTGACACAGACGGAGACAAAGACGCAGACAAAGATGGAGACAAAGACGGAGACAGAGGCAGAGACAGAAACAGAGACAGAGACAGAGACAGAGACAGAGACAGAGACAGAGACAGAGACAGAGACAGAGACAGAGACAGAGACAGAGACTGAGACAGAGACAGAGACAGAGGGGCAGGAGACGTGGACGGAGACAAAGACGGAGACAAAGACGGTGACAAAGACGGAGTCAAAGACGGAGACGAAGAGGAAGACGACGACGGAGACAAAGCCGGAGACGAAGAGGAAGACGACGACGGAGACAAAGACGGTGACATAGACGGAGACAAAGATGGAGACAAAGACAGAGACAGAGCCAGAGACAGAGACAGAGACAGAGACAGAGACAGGGACGGAGACGGAGACGGAGACTGAGACAGAGACAGAGACAGAGACAGAGACAGAGACAGAGACAGAGACAGAGACAGAGACAGAGACAGAGACAGAGACAGAGACTGAGACAGAGACAGAGACAGAGGGGCAGGAGACGTGGACGGAGACAAAGACGGAGACAAAGACGGTGACAAAGACGGAGTCAAAGACGGAGACGAAGAGGAAGACGACGACGGAGACAAAGCCGGAGACGAAGAGGAAGACGACGACGGAGACAAAGACGGTGACATAGACGGAGACAAAGATGGAGACAAAGACAGAGACAGAGCCAGAGACAGAGACAGAGACAGAGACAGAGACAGGGACGGAGACGGAGACGGAGACAGAGACGGGGACAGAGACAGAGGCAGAGACAGAGACAGAGACACGGGCAGAGACAGAGACAGAGACAGAGACGGAGACGGAGACAGAGACAGAGGCAGAGGCAGAGACAGAGATAGGGACAGAGACAGAGGCAGAGGCAGAGGCAGAGACAGAGATAGGGACAGAGACAGAGACAGAGGCAGAGACACAGACGGAGACAGAGTCAGAGGCAGACGCGCATGAGACAAGGACCGAGACAGAGGGGCAGGAGAGACGGACGGAGACGCAGACGGAGACAAAGACGGACACAAAGACGGAGACAGAGACCGAGACAGAGACAGAGACAGGGACAGAGACAGAGACAGAGACAGGGACAGAGACAGAGACTGAGACAGAGACAGAGGTGGAGCCAATGACAGAGACAGAGACAGAGACGGAGACGGAGACAGAGACAGGGACAGAGACAGAGATAGAGACAGAGACAGGAAAAGAGAGAGAGACGGAGACAGAGACAGAGGCAGCGACAGAGACTGAGACAGAGACAGAGGGGCAGGAGACGTGGACGGAGACAAAGACGGAGACAAAGGCGGTGACAAAGACGGTGACAAATATGGAGACACAGACGGGTCACAAATACGGAGACAAAGACAGGTACAAAGACGGAGACAGAGACAGAGACGGAGACGGAGACGAAGACAGAGACAGGGAAAGAGACAGAGGCAGAGACAGAGACAGAGACAGAGACAGGGACAGGGACAGAGACAGAGACAGAGACAGAGACAGAGACAGAGACAGAGACAGAGACAGAGACAGAGACAGAGACAAAGACGGAGACAATGACGGAGACAAAGAAGTAGACAAAGACGTAGACAAAGACGGAGACAAAGACGGAGACAACGACGGTGACAAAGACGGAGACAAAGACGGAGACGAGGAGGAAGACGACGACGGAGACAAAGACGGTGACAAAGACGGAGACAAAGATGGAGACAAAGATGGAGACAAGGACGGAGACAGAGGCAGAGGCGGAGACAGAGAAGGGAACAGAGGCAGAGACAGAGAAAGGGACAGAGACAGAGACAGAGACAGAGACAGAGACAGAGACAGAGACAGGAAAAGAGACAGAGACAGAGACAGAGACAGAGGCAGCGACAGAGACAGAAACAGAGACAGAGACAGAGGCACAGACAGAGACACAGACAGAGGCAAAGGCAGAGGCGCATGAGACAAAGACAGAGCCACAGACAGAGACAGAGGCAGAGACAGAGACAGAGAGAGAGACAGAGACAGAGACAGACGCGCATGAGACAACGACCGAGACAGAGGGGCAGGAGACACGGACGGAGACACAGACGGAGACAAGGACGGAGACAAAGACGGACACAAAGACGGAGACGAAGAGGAAGACGACGACGGAGACAAAGACCGTGACAAAGACGGAGACAAAGACGCAGCCAAAGATGGAGACAAAGACGGAGACAGAGGCAGAGACAGAAACAGAGACAGAGACAGAGACAGAGACTGAGACAGAGACAGAGGGGCAGGAGACGTGGACGGAGACAAAGACGGAGACAAAGACGGTGACAAAGACGGACACAAAGACGGAGACGAAGAGGAAGACGACGACGGAGACAAAGACGGAGACGAGGAGGAAGACGACGACGGAGACAAAGACGGTGACAAAGACGGAGACAAAGACGGAGACAAAGATGGAGACAAAGACGGAGACAGAGGCAGAGGCGGAGACAGAGAAGGCAACAGAGGCAGAGACAGAGAAAGGGACAGAGACAGAGACAGAGACAGAGACAGAGACAGAGACAGGAAAAGAGACAGAGACAGAGACAGAGACAGAGGCAGCGACAGAGACAGAAACAGAGACAGAGACAGAGGCACAGACAGAGACACAGACAGAGACAAAGGCAGAGGCGCATGAGACAAAGACAGAGCCACAGACAGAGACAGAGGCAGAGACAGAGACAGAGACAGAGACAGAGACAGAGACAGAGACAGACGCGCATGAGACAACGACCGAGACAGCGGGGCAGGAGACACGGACGGAGACGCAGACGGAGACAAAGACGGACACAAAGACGGAGACAGAGACCGAGACAGAGACAGAGACAGAGACAGGGACAGAGACAGAGACAGAGACAGGGACAGAGAGAGAGACTGAGACAGAGACAGAGGTGGAGCCAATGACAGAGACACAGACAGAGACGGGGACGGAGACAGAGACAGGGACAGAGACAGATATAGAGACAGAGACAGGAAAAGAGAGAGAGACGGAGACAGAGACAGAGGCAGCGACAGAGACTGAGACAGAGACAGAGGGGCAGGAGACGTGGACGGAGACAAAGACGGAGACAAAGGCGGTGACAAAGACGGACACAAAGACGGAGACGAAGAGGAAGACGACGACGGAGACAAAGACGTAGACAAAGACGGAGACAAATATGGAGACACAGACGGACACAAATACGGAGACAAAGACAGGTACAAAGACGGAGACAGAGACAGAGACAGAGACGGAGACGAAGACAGAGACAGGGAAAGAGACAGAGGCAGAGACAGAGACAGAGACAGAGACAGAGACAGAGACAGAGACAGAGACAGAGACAGAGGCAGAGACAGAGACAGAGACAGAGACAGACACAGAGACAGAGACAGAGACAGAGACAGAGACAGGGACAGAGACAGAGACAGAGACAGAGACAGAGGCAGAGACAGAACCAGGGACAGAGACGGAGACAGGGACAGAGGGAGAGACAGCGACAGAGACAGAGACAGAGACAGAGACTGAGACAGAGACAGAGATGGACACAGAGACAGAGACAGAGGGGCAGGAGACGTGGACGGAGACAAAGACGGAGACAAAGACGGTGACAAAGGCGGAGACAAAGACGGAGACAAAGACGGAGACAAAGACGGTGACAAAGGCGGAGACAAAGACGGAGACGAAGAGGAAGACGACGACGGAGACAAAGGCGGAGACAAAGGCGGAGACAAAGATGGAGACACAGACGGAGACAAATACGGAGACAAAGACGGAGGCAAAGACCGAGACAAAGACGGAGACAAATATGGAGACACAGACGGAGACAAATACGGAGACAAAGACGGTGACAAAGACGGAGGCAAAGACGGAGACGAAGAGGAAGACGACGACGGAGACAAAGACGGAGACAAAGGCGGAGACGAAGATGGAGACACAGACGGAGACAAAGACGGAGGCAAAGATGGAGACACAGACGGAGGCAAATACGGAGACAAAGACGGTGACAAAGACGGAGGCAAAGACGGAGACGAAGATGGAGACAAAGACGGAGACAGAGGCAGAGGCGGAGACAGAGAAGGGAACAGAGACAGGGACAGAGCAAGTGACAGAGACAGAGACAGAGACAGGAAAAGAGACAGAGACAGAGACAGAGTCAGAGACAGAGGCAGCGACAGAGACAGAAACAGAGAGAGAGACAGAGGCACAGACAGAGACACAGACAGAGACAAAGACAGAGGCGCATGAGACAAAGACAGAGCCACAGACAGAGACAGAGGCAGAGACAGAGACAGAGACAGAGACAAAGACAGAGACAGAGAGAGAGGCAGTGACAGAAACTGAGACAGAGACAGAGACAGAGACAAAGACAGAGACAGAGAGAGGGGCAGTGACAGAAACTGAGACAGAGACAGAGACAGAGACAGAGACAGAGACAGAGACAGAGACAGAGACAGACGCGCATGAGACAACGACCGAGACAGAGGGGCAGGAGACACGGACGGAGACACAGACGGAGACAAGGACGGAGACAAAGACGGACACAAAGACGGAGACGAAGAGGAAGACGACGACGGAGACAAAGACGGTGACAAAGACGGAGACAAAGACGCAGACAAAGATGGAGACAAAGACGGAGACAGAGGCAGAGACAGGAACAGAGACAGAGACAGAGACAGAGGCAGAGACAGAGACAGAGACAGAGACAGAGACAGAGACTGAGACAGAGACAGAGACAGAGGGGCAGGAGACGTGGACGGAGACAAAGACGGAGACAAAGACGGTGACAAAGACGGAGTCAAAGACGGAGACGAAGAGGAAGACGACGACGGAGACAAAGCCGGAGACGAAGAGGAAGACGACGACGGAGACAAAGACGGTGACATAGACGGAGACAAAGATGGAGACAAAGACAGAGACAGAGCCAGAGACAGAGACAGAGACAGAGACAGGGACGGAGACGGAGACGGAGACAGAGACGGGGACAGAGACAGAGGCAGAGACAGAGACAGAGACAGGGGCAGAGACAGAGACAGAGACAGAGACAGAGACTGAGACGGAGACAGAGACAGAGGCAGAGGCAGAGACAGAGATAGGGACAGAGACAGAGGCAGAGGCAGAGGCAGAGACAGAGATAGGGACAGAGACAGAGACAGAGGCAGAGACACAGACGGAGACAGAGTCAGAGGCAGACGCGCATGAGACAAGGACCGCGACAGAGGGGCAGGAGAGACGGACGGAGACGCAGACGGAGACAAAGACGGACACAAAGACGGAGACAGAGACCGAGACAGAGACAGAGACAGGGACAGAGACAGAGACAGAGACAGGGACAGAGACAGAGACTGAGACAGAGACAGAGGTGGAGCCAATGACAGAGACAGAGACAGAGACGGAGACGGAGACAGAGACAGGGACAGAGACAGAGATAGAGACAGAGACAGGAAAAGAGAGAGAGACGGAGACAGAGACAGAGGCAGCGACAGAGACTGAGACAGAGACAGAGGGGCAGGAGACGTGGACGGAGACAAAGACGGAGACAAAGGCGGTGACAAAGACGGACACAAAGACGGAGACGAAGAGGAAGACGACGACGGAGACAAAGACGTAGACAAAGACGGAGACAAATATGGAGACACAGACGGACACAAATACGGAGACAAAGACAGGTACAAAGACGGAGACAGAGACAGAGACAGAGACGGAGACGAAGACAGAGACAGGGAAAGAGACAGAGGCAGAGACAGAGACAGAGACAGAGACAGGGACAGGGACAGAGACAGAGACAGAGACAGAGACAGAGACAGAGA
Organism: Megachile willughbiella; assembly: GCA_945859595.2. Lineage (NCBI taxonomy): Eukaryota > Metazoa > Arthropoda > Insecta > Hymenoptera > Megachilidae > Megachile > Megachile willughbiella. The sequence goes on from CAMAOD020000301.1 coordinate 1,157,564, forward strand.
CAGAGACAGAGACAGAGACAGAGACAGAGACAGAGACAGAGACAGAGACAGAGACAGAGACAGAGACAGAGACAGAGACAAAGACGGAGACAATGACGGAGACAAAGAAGTAGACAAAGACGTAGACAAAGACGGAGACAAAGACGGAGACAACGACGGTGACAAAGACGGAGACAAAGACGGAGACGAGGAGGAAGACGACGACGGAGACAAAGACGGTGACAAAGACGGAGACAAAGATGGAGACAAAGATGGAGACAAGGACGGAGACAGAGGCAGAGGCGGAGACAGAGAAGGGAACAGAGGCAGAGACAGAGAAAGGGACAGAGACAGAGACAGAGACAGAGACAGAGACAGAGACAGGAAAAGAGACAGAGACAGAGACAGAGACAGAGGCAGCGACAGAGACAGAAACAGAGACAGAGACAGAGGCACAGACAGAGACACAGACAGAGGCAAAGGCAGAGGCGCATGAGACAATGACAGAGCCACAGACAGAGACAGAGGCAGAGACAGAGACAGAGAGAGAGACAGAGACAGAGACAGACGCGCATGAGACAACGACCGAGACAGAGGGGCAGGAGACACGGACGGAGACACAGACGGAGACAATGACGGAGACAAAGACGGACACAAAGACGGAGACGAAGAGGAAGACGACGACGGAGGCAAAGACGGTGACAAAGACGGAGACAAAGACGCAGACAAAGATGGAGACAAAGACGGAGACAGAGGCAGAGACAGAAACAGAGACAGAGACAGAGACAGAGACAGAGACTGAGACAGAGACAGAGGGGCAGGAGACGTGGACGGAGACAAAGACGGAGACAAAGACGGTGACAAAGACGGACACAAAGACAGAGACGAAGAGGAAGACGACGACGGAGACAAAGACGGAGACGAGGAGGAAGACGACGACGGAGACAAAGACGGTGACAAAGACGGAGACAAAGACGGAGACAAAGATGGAGACAAAGACGGAGACAGAGGCAGAGGCGGAGACAGAGAAGGCAACAGAGGCAGAGACAGAGAAAGGGACAGAGACAGAGACAGAGACAGAGACAGAGACAGGAAAAGAGACAGAGACAGAGACAGAGACAGAGGCAGCGACAGAGACAGAAACAGAGACAGAGACAGAGGCACAGACAGAGACACAGACAGAGGCAAAGGCAGAGGCGCATGAGACAAAGACAGAGCCACAGACAGAGACAGAGGCAGAGACAGAGACAGAGAGAGAGACAGAGACAGAGACAGACGCGCATGAGACAACGACCGAGACAGAGGGGCAGGAGACACGGACGGAGACACAGACGGAGACAAGGACGGAGACAAAGACGGACACAAAGACGGAGACGAAGAGGAAGACGACGACGGAGGCAAAGACGGTGACAAAGACGGAGACAAAGACGCAGACAAAGATGGAGACAAAGACGGATACAGAGGCAGAGACAGAAACAGAGACAGAGACAGAGACAGAGACAGAGACTGAGACAGAGACAGAGGGGCAGGAGACGTGGACGGAGACAAAGACGGAGACAAAGACGGTGACAAAGACGGACACAAAGACAGAGACGAAGAGGAAGACGACGACGGAGACAAAGACGGAGACGAGGAGGAAGACGACGACGGAGACAAAGACGGTGACAAAGACGGAGACAAAGACGGAGACAAAGATGGAGACAAAGACGGAGACAGAGGCAGAGGCGGAGACAGAGAAGGCAACAGAGGCAGAGACAGAGAAAGGGACAGAGACAGAGACAGAGACAGAGACGGAGACGGAGACAGAGACGGGGACAGAGACAGAAACCGAGACAGAGACAGAGACAGAGACAGAGACAGAGACAGAGACAGAGACAGAGACAGAGACAGAGACAGCGACAGAGACAGAGACAGAGACAGAGACAGAGACAGAGACAGAGGCAGAGACAGAGACAGTGACAGAGACAGTGACAGAGAGAGAGAAAGCGACACGGACGAAGACAGAAACAGAGACAGAGGCAGAGGCACAGACAGAGACACAGACAGAGACAAAGGCAGAGGCGCATGACACAAAGACAGAGCCACAGACAGAGACAGAGACAGAGACAGAGGCAGAGACAGAGACAGAGACAGAAACAGAGACAGAGACAGAGACAGAGACAGAGACAGAGACAGAGACAGAGACAGAGACAGAGACAGAGACAGAGACAGAGACAGAGACAGAGACAGAGACAGAGACAGAGACAGAGACAGAGACAGAGACAGAGACAGAGACGGAGACGGAGACAGAGACGGGGACAGAGACAGAAACCGAGACAGAGACAGAGACAGAGACAGAGACAGAGACAGAGACAGAGACAGAGCCACAGACAGAGACAGAGGCAGAGACAGAGACAGAGACAGAGACAGAGACAGAGGCAGAGACAGAGACAGAGACAGAAACAGAGACAGAGACAGAGACAGAGACAGAGCCAGAGACAGAAACCGAGACAGAGACAGAGACAGAGACAGAGACAGAGACAGAGACAGAGGGGCCGGAGACGTGGACGGAGACAAAGACGGAGACAAAGACGGTGACAAAGACGGAGACAAAGAGGGAGACGAAGAGGAAGACGACGACGGAGACAAAAACGGAGACAAAGGCGGAGACAAAGATGGAGACACAGACGGAGGCACCTACGGAGACAAAGACGGAGGCAAAGACGGAGACAAAGACGGAGACAAATATGGAGACACAGACGGAGACAAATACGGAGACAAAGACGGTGACAAGGACGGAGGCAAAGACGGAGACGAAGAGGAAGACGACGACGGAGACAAAGACGGAGACAAAGGCGGTGACGAAGATGGAGACACAGACGGAGACAAAGACGGAGGCAAAGATGGAGACACAGACGGAGGCAAATACGGAGACAAAGACGGTGACAAAGACGGAGGCAAAGACGGAGACGAAGATGGAGACAAAGACGGAGACAGAGGCAGAGGCGGAGACAGAGAAGGGAACAGAGACAGGGACAGAGAAAGTGACAGAGACACAGACAGAGACAGGAAAAGAGACAGAGACAGAGACAGAGTCAGAGACAGAGGCAGCGACAGAGACAGAAACAGAGAGAGAGACAGAGGCACAGACAGAGACACAGACAGAGACAAAGACAGAGGCGCATGAGACAAAGACAGAGCCACAGACAGAGACAGAGGCAGAGACAGAGACAGAGACAGAGACAGAGACGGAGACAGAGACAGAGAGAGAAGCAGAGACAGAAACAGAGACAGAGACAGAGACAGAGACAGAGACAGAGGAAGAGACAGAGACAGAGACTGAGACAGCGACAGAGACAGAGGGGCAGGAGACGTGGACGGAGACAAAGACGGAGACAAAGACGGTGACAAAGACGGAGACAGAGACAGAGGCAGAGACAGAAACCGGGACAGGGACAGAGACAGAGACAGAGACAGAGTGTGAGACAGAGACAGAGACTGAGACAGAGACAGAGACAGAGACAGAGGGGCAGGAGACGTGGACGGAGACAAAGACGGAGACATGGACGTAGACAAAGACGGAGACAAAGACGGAGACAAAGACCTAGACAAAGACGGAGACAAATATGGAGACACAGACGGAGACAAATACGGAGACAAAGACGGTGACAAGGACGGAGGCAAAGACGCAGACGAAGAGGAAGACGACGACGGAGACAAAGACGGAGACAAAGGCGGAGACAAAGACGGATACAAAGACAGAGACAGAGACAGAGACAGAGGCAGAGACAGAGACACAGACAGAGACAATGACAGAGGCGCATGAGACAAAGACAGAGCCACAGACAGAGACAGAGACAGAGACAGAGATAGGGACAGAGACAGAGACAGAGACGGAGACAAAGGCGGGGACAAAGACAGAGGCAGAGACAGAGACAGAGACAGAGACGGAGACAGAGATGGAGACACAGACGGAGACAAATACGGAGACAAAGACGGTGACAAGGACGGAGGCAAAGACGGAGACGAAGAGGAAGACGACGACGGAGACAAAGACGGAGACAAAGGCGGTGACGAAGATGGAGACACAGACGGAGACAAAGACGGAGGCAAAGATGGAGACACAGACGGAGGCAAATACGGAGACAAAGACGGTGACAAAGACGGAGGCAAAGACGGAGACGAAGATGGAGACAAAGACGGAGACAGAGGCAGAGGCGGAGACAGAGAAGGGAACAGAGACAGGGACAGAGAAAGTGACAGAGACACAGACAGAGACAGGAAAAGAGACAGAGACAGAGACAGAGTCAGAGACAGAGGCAGCGACAGAGACAGAAACAGAGAGAGAGACAGAGGCACAGACAGAGACACAGACAGAGACAAAGACAGAGGCGCATGAGACAAAGACAGAGCCACAGACAGAGACAGAGGCAGAGACAGAGACAGAGACAGAGACAGAGGAAGAGACAGAGACAGAGACTGAGACAGCGACAGAGACAGAGGGGCAGGAGACGTGGACGGAGACAAAGACGGAGACAAAGACGGTGACAAAGACGGAGACAGAGACAGAGGCAGAGACAGAAACCGGGACAGGGACAGAGACAGAGACAGAGACAGAGTGTGAGACAGAGACAGAGACTGAGACAGAGACAGAGACAGAGACAGAGGGGCAGGAGACGTGGACGGAGACAAAGACGGAGACATGGACGTAGACAAAGACGGAGACAAAGACGGAGACAAAGACCTAGACAAAGACGGAGACAAATATGGAGACACAGACGGAGACAAATACGGAGACAAAGACGGTGACAAGGACGGAGGCAAAGACGCAGACGAAGAGGAAGACGACGACGGAGACAAAGACGGAGACAAAGGCGGAGACAAAGACGGATACAAAGACAGAGACAGAGACAGAGACAGAGGCAGAGACAGAGACACAGACAGAGACAATGACAGAGGCGCATGAGACAAAGACAGAGCCACAGACAGAGACAGAGACAGAGACAGAGATAGGGACAGAGACAGAGACAGAGACGGAGACAAAGGCGGGGACAAAGACAGAGGCAGAGACAGAGACAGAGACAGAGACGGAGACAGAGATGGAGACACAGACGGAGACAAATACGGAGACAAAGACGGTGACAAGGACGGAGGCAAAGACGGAGACGAAGAGGAAGACGACGACGGAGACAAAGACGGAGACAAAGGCGGTGACGAAGATGGAGACACAGACGGAGACAAAGACGGAGGCAAAGATGGAGACACAGACGGAGGCAAATACGGAGACAAAGACGGTGACAAAGACGGAGGCAAAGACGGAGACGAAGATGGAGACAAAGACGGAGACAGAGGCAGAGGCGGAGACAGAGAAGGGAACAGAGACAGGGACAGAGAAAGTGACAGAGACACAGACAGAGACAGGAAAAGAGACAGAGACAGAGACAGAGTCAGAGACAGAGGCAGCGACAGAGACAGAAACAGAGAGAGAGACAGAGGCACAGACAGAGACACAGACAGAGACAAAGACAGAGGCGCATGAGACAAAGACAGAGCCACAGACAGAGACAGAGGCAGAGACAGAGACAGAGACAGAGACAGAGACGGAGACAGAGACAGAGAGAGAAGCAGAGACAGAAACAGAGACAGAGACAGAGACAGAGACAGAGACAGAGGAAGAGACAGAGACAGAGACTGAGACAGCGACAGAGACAGAGGGGCAGGAGACGTGGACGGAGACAAAGACGGAGACAAAGACGGTGACAAAGACGGAGACAAAGACGGAGACGAAGAGGAAGACGACGACGGAGACAAAGACGGATACAAAGACAGAGACAGAGACAGAGACAGAGGCAGAGACAGAGAAGGGAACAGAGACAGAGACAGAGCAAGTGACAGAGTCAGAGACAGAGACAGGAAAAGAGACAGAGACAGAGACAGAGACAGAGACAGATGCAGCGACAGAGACAGAAACAGAGACAAAGACAGAGGCGCATGAGACAAAGACAGAGCCACAGACAGAGACAGAGGCAGAGACAGAGACAGAAACAGAGACAGAGACAGAGACAGAGACAGAGACAGAGACAGAGACAGAGACTGAGACAGCGACAGAGACAGAGGGGCAGGAGACGTGGACGGAGACAAAGACGGAGACAAAGACGGTGACAAAGACGGAGACAAAGACGGAGACGAAGAGGAAGACGACGACGGAGACAAAGACGAAGACAAAGGCGGAGACAAAGATGGAGACACAGACGGAGACAAATACGGAGACAAAGACGGAGGCAAAGACGGAGACAAATATGGAGACACAGACGGAGACAAATACGGAGACAAAGACGGTGACAAAGACGGAGGCAAAGACGGAGACGAAGAGGAAGACACAGACGGAGGCAAATACGGAGACAAAGGCGGAGACAAAGACGGATACAAAGACAGAGACAGAGACCGAGACAGAGGCAGAGACAGAGACGGAGACAGAGACGCAGACAGAGACATAGACAGAGACAGAGACTGAGACTGCGACAGAGACACAGACAGCGGCAGAGACGGAGACAGAGGCAGAGACACTGACAGAGACAGAGACAGAGACAGAGACTGAGACAGAGACAGAGATGGACACAGAGACAGCGGCGGAGACGGAGACGCAGACAGAGACATAGACAGAGACAGAGACAGAGACAGAGACAGAGACAGAGACAGAGACAGAGACTGAGACAGAGGCAGAGACAGAGACAGAGACAGAGACAGAGACAGGGACAGAGACTGAGACAGAGACTGAGACAGAGGGGCAGGAGACGTGGACGGAGACAAAGACGGAGACAAAGACGGTGACAAAGGCGGAGACAAAGACGGAGACAAGGACGGAGACAAAGACGGTGACAAAGACGGTGACAAAGACAGAGGCAAAGACGGAGACGAAGAGGAAGACGACGACGGAGACAAAGACGGAGACAAAGGCGGAGACGAAGATGGAGACACAGACGGAGACAAAGACGGAGACAAAGATGGAGACACAGACGGAGGCAAATACGGAGACAAAGACGGTGACAAAGACGGAGGCAAAGACGGAGACGAAGATGGAGACAAAGAGGGAGACAGAGACAGAGGCGGAGACAGAGAAGGGAACAGAGACAGAGACAGAGCAAGTGACAGAGACAGAGACAGAGACAGGAAAAGAGACAGAGACCTAGACAGAGTCAGAGACAGAGGCAGCGACATAGACAGAAACAGAGACAGAGACAGAGGCACAGACAGAGACACAGACAGAGACAAAGAGAGAGGCGCATGAGACAAAGACAGAGCCACAGACAGAGACAGAGGCAGAGACAGAGGCACAGACAGAGACAGAGACAGAGACAGAGAGAGAGGCAGAGACAGAAACAGAGACAGAGACAGAGACAGAGACAGAGACAGAGACAGAGACAGAGACAGAGACAGAGACTGAGACAGAGACAGAGACAGAGGGGCAGGAGACGTGGACGGAGACAAAGACGGAGACAAAGACGGTGACAAAGACGGAGACGAAGAGGAAGACGACGACGGAGACAAAGCCGGAGACGAAGAGGAAGACGACGACGGAGACAAAGACGGTGACATAGACGGAGACAAAGATGGAGACAAAGACAGAGACAGAGCCAGAGACAGAGACAGAGGCACAGACAGAGACACAGACAGAGACAAAGACAGAGGAGCATGAGACAAAGACAGAGCCACAGACAGAGACAGAGGCAGAGACTGAGAAAGAGACAGAGACAGAGGGGCAGGAGACGTGGACGGAGACAAAGACGGAGACAAAGACGGAGGCAAAGGTGGACACAAATACGGAGACAAAGACAGGTAGAAAGACGGAGACAAAGACGGAGACAGAGACGGAGATAAAGACGGAGACAACGACGGTGACAAAGACGGAGACAAAGACGGAGACGAAGAGGAAGACGACGACGGAGACAAAGACGGTGACAAAGACGGAGACAAAGACGGAGACAAAGATGGAGACAAAGACGGAGACAGAGGCAGAGGCGGAGACAGAGAAGGGAACAGAGGCAGAGACAGAGAAAAGGACAGAGACAGAGACATAGACAGAGACAGGAAAAGAGACAGAGACAGAGACAGAGACAGAGACAGAGGCAGCGACAGAGACAGAAACAGAGACAGAGACAGAGGCACAGACAGAGACTCAGACAGAGACAAAGACAGAGGCGCATGAGACAAAGACAGAGCCACAGACAGAGACAGAGGCAGAGACAGAGACACAGACAGAGACAAAGACAGAGGAGCATGAGACAAAGACAGAGCCACAGACAGAGACAGAGGCAGAGACTGAGAAAGAGACAGAGACAGAGGGGCAGGAGACGTGGACGGAGACAAAGACGGAGACAAAGACGGAGGCAAAGGTGGACACAAATACGGAGACAAAGACAGGTAGAAAGACGGAGACAAAGACGGAGACAGAGACGGAGATAAAGACGGAGACAACGACGGTGACAAAGACGGAGACAAAGACGGAGACGAAGAGGAAGACGACGACGGAGACAAAGACGGTGACAAAGACGGAGACAAAGACGGAGACAAAGATGGAGACAAAGACGGAGACAGAGGCAGAGGCGGAGACAGAGAAGGGAACAGAGGCAGAGACAGAGAAAAGGACAGAGACAGAGACATAGACAGAGACAGGAAAAGAGACAGAGACAGAGACAGAGACAGAGACAGAGGCAGCGACAGAGACAGAAACAGAGACAGAGACAGAGGCACAGACAGAGACACAGACAGAGACAAAGACAGAGGCGCATGAGACAAAGACAGAGCCACAGACAGAGACAGAGGCAGAGACAGAAACAGAGACAGAGACAGAGACAGAGACAGAGCCAGAGACAGAAACCGAGACAGAGACAGAGACAGAGACAGAGACAGAGACAGAGACAGATACAGAGACAGAGACAGAGACAGAGACAGAGACAGAGGGGCCGGAGACGTGGACGGAGACAAAGACGGAGACAAAGACGGTGACAAAGACGGAGACAAAGAGGGAGACGAAGAGGAAGACGACGACGGAGACAAAGACGGAGACAAAGGCGGAGACAAAGATGGAGACACAGACGGAGACAAATACGGAGACAAAGACGGAGGCAAAGACGGAGACAAAGACGGAGACAAATATGGAGACACAGACGGAGACAAATACGGAGACAAAGACGGTGACAAGGACGGAGGCAAAGACGGAGACGAAGAGGAAGACGACGACGGAGACAAAGACGGAGACAAAGGCGGTGACGAAGATGGAGACACAGACGGAGGCAAAGATGGAGACACAGACGGAGGCAAATACGGAGACAAAGACGGTGACAAAGACGGAGGCAAAGACGGAGATGAAGATGGAGACAAAGACGGAGACAGAGGCAGAGGCGGAGACAGAGAAGGGAACAGAGACAGGGACAGAGAAAGTGACAGAGACACAGACAGAGACAGGAAAAGAGACAGAGACAGAGACAGAGTCAGAGACAGAGGCAGCGACAGAGACAGAAACAGAGAGAGAGACAGAGGCACAGACAGAGACACAGACAGAGACAAATACAGAGGCGCATGAGACAAAGACAGAGCCACAGACAGAGACAGAGGCAGAGACAGAGACAGAGACAGAGACAGAGACAGAGACGGAGACAGAGACAGAGAGAGAAGCAGAGACAGAAACAGAGACAGAGACAGAGACAGAGACAGAGACAGAGGAAGAGACAGAGACAGAGACTGAGACAGCGACAGAGACAGAGGGGCAGGAGACGTGGACGGAGACAAAGACGGAGACAAAGACGGTGACAAAGACGGAGACAGAGACAGAGGCAGAGACAGAAACCGAGACAGGGACAGAGACAGAGACAGTGACAGAGTGTGAGACAGAGACAGAGACTGAGACAGAGACAGAGACAGAGACAGAGGGGCAGGAGACGTGGACGGAGACAAAGACGGAGACATGGACGTAGACAAAGACGGAGACAAAGACGGAGACAAAGACCTAGACAAAGACGGAGACAAATATGGAGACACAGACGGAGACAAATACGGAGACAAAGACGGTGACAAGGACGGAGGCAAAGACGGAGACGAAGAGGAAGACGACGACGGAGACAAAGACGGAGACAAAGGCGGAGACAAAGACGGATACAAAGACAGAGACAGAGACAGAGACAGAGGCAGAGACAGAGACACAGACAGAGACAATGACAGAGGCGCATGAGACAAAGACAGAGCCACAGACAGAGACAGAGGCAGAGACAGAGACAGAGACAGAGACAGAGACAGAGACAGAGACAGAGACAGAGACAGAGACAGAGACAGAGACAGAGACAGAGACAGAAACAGAGACAGAGACAGAGACAGAGACAGAGACAGAGACAGAGACGGTGACAAAGACGGAGACAAAGACGGAGACAAAGACGGTGACATAGATGGAGACAAAGACGGTGACGAAGAGGAAGACGATGACGGAGACAAAGACGGAGACAAAGACGGAGACAAAGATGGTGGCAAGGACAGAGACAGAGGCAGAGACAGAGACAGAGACATAGACACAGACAGAGACAGAGGCACTGACAGAGACACAGACAGAGACAAAGACAGAGGCGCATGAGACAAAGACAGAGCCACAGACAGAGAAGAGGCAGAGACTGAGACAGAGACAGAGACAGAGGGGCAGGAGACGTGGACGGAGACAAAGGCGGAGACAAAGACGCAGGCAAAGGCGGACACAAATACGGAGACAAAGACAGGTCCAAAGACGGAGACAAAGACGGAGACAAAGACGGAGACAAAGACGGGGACAAAGACGGAGACAACGACGGTGATAAAGACGGAGACAAAGACGGAGACGAAGAGGAAGACGACGACGGAGACAAAGACGGTGACAAAGACGGAGACAAAGACGGAGACAAAGATGGAGACAAAGACGGAGACAGAGGCAGAGGCGGAGACAGAGAAGGGAACAGAGGCAGAGACAGAGAAAAGGACAGAGACAGAGACATAGACAGAGACAGGAAAAGAGACAGAGACAGAGACAGAGGCAGCGACAGAGACAGAAACAGAGACAGAGACAGAGACAGAGACAGAGACAGAGACAGAGACAGAGACAGAGACAGAGACAGAGACAGAGGCAGAGACAGAGACAGTGACAGAGACAGAGACAGAGAGAGAGAAAGCGACACGGACGAAGACAGAAACAGAGACAGAGGCAGAGGCACAGACAGAGACACAGACAGAGACAAAGGCAGAGGCGCATGACACAAAGACAGAGCCACAGACAGAGACAGAGGCAGAGACAGAGGCAGAGACAGAGACAGAGGCAGAGACAGAGACAGAGACAGAGACAGAAACAGAGACAGAGACAGAGACAGAGACAGAGACAGAGACAGAGACAGAAACCGAGACAGAGACAGAGACAGAGACAGACACAGAGACAGAGACTGAGACAGAGACAGAGACAGAGACAGAGGGGCAGGAGACGTGGACGGAGACAAAGACGGAGACAAGGACGTAGACAAAGACGGAGACAAAGACGGAGACAAAGACGGAGACAAAGACGGTGACAAAGACGGAGACGAAGAGGAAGACGAGGACGGAGACAAAGACGGAGACAAAGACGCAGACAAAGACGGAGACAAAGACGGAGACAAAGACAGAGACAGAGCCAGAGACAGAGACAGAGACAGGGACAGAGACAGCGACAGAGGCAGAGACAGAGACAGAGACAGAAACTGAGACAGACACAGAGATGGAGCCAGAGACAGAGACAGAGACAGAGACAGAGACAGAGACAGAGACAGAGACAGAGACAGAGACAGAGACAGAGACAGAGACAGAGACAGAGACGGAGACGGAGACAGAGACGGGGACAGAGACAGAAACCGAGACAGAGACAGAGACAGAGACAGAGACAGAGACAGAGACAGAGACAGAGACAGAGACGGAGACAGAGACAGAGACAGAGACAGAGACAGAGACAGAGACAGAGGCAGAGACAGAGACAGTGACAGAGACAGTGACAGAGAGAGAGAAAGCGGCACGGACGAAGACAGAAACAGAGACAGAGGCAGAGGCACAGACAGAGACGCAGACAGAGACAAAGGCAGAGGCGCATGACACAAAGACAGAGCCACAGACAGAGACAGAGGCAGAGACAGAGACAGAGACAGAGACAGAGACAGAGGCAGAGACAGAGACAGAGACAGAGACAGAAACAGAGACAGAGACAGAGACAGAGACAGAGGCAGAGACAGAAACTGAGACAGAGACAGAGACAGAGACAGAGACAGAGACAGAGACAGAGACAGAGACAGAGACAGAGACAGAGACAGAGACAGAGACAGAGACAGAGACAGAGACAGAGACTGAGACAGAGACAGAGACAGAGGGGCAGGAGACGTGGACGGAGACAAAGACGGAGACAAAGACGGTGACAAAGACGGAGACAAAGAGGGAGACGAAGAGGAAGACGACGACGGAGACAAAGACGGAGACAAAGGCGGAGACAAAGATGGAGACACAGACGGAGACAAATACGGAGACAAAGACGGAGGCAAAGACGGAGACAAAGACGGAGACAAATATAGAGACACAGACGGAGACAAATACGGAGACAAAGACGGTGACAAGGACGGAGGCAAAGACGGAGACGAAGAGGAAGACGACGACGGAGACAAAGACGGAGACAAAGGCGGAGACAAAGACGGATACAAAGACAGAGACAGAGACAGAGACAGAGGCAGAGACAGAAACGGAGACAGAGACAGAGACAGAGGCAGCGACAGAGACAGAGACAGAGACAGAGACAGAGACAGAGACAGAGACAGAGACAGAGAGAGGGACAGAGACAGAGGCAGAGACAGAAACCGAGACAGAGACAGAGACGGAGACAGAGACAGAGACAGAGACAGAGACAGAGACAGAGACAGAGGCAGAGACAGAAACCGAGACAGAGACAGAGACGGAGACAGAGACAGAGACAGAGCCAGAGACAGAGACAGAGACAGGGACAGAGACAGCGACAGAGACAGAGACAGAGACAGAGACAGAGACAAAGACAGAGGCGCATGAGACAAAGACAGAGGCAGAGACAGAGACAGAGACAGAGGCAGAGACAGAGACAGAGACAGAGACATAGACAGAGACAGAGATAGGGACAGAGACAGAGACAGAGACGGAGACAAAGGCGGGGACAAAGACAGAGGCAGAGACAGAGACAGAGACAGAGACGGAGACAGAGATGGAGACACAGACGGAGACAAATACGGAGACAAAGGTAGAGGCAAAGGCGGAGACAGAGGCGGAGACACAGAGAGAGACAGAGACTGAGACAAAGACAGAGACAGAAACAGAGACAGAGACAGAGACAGAGGCAGGGACAGAGACAGAGACAGAGACAGAGACAGAGACAGAGACAGAGACTGAGACAGAGGGGCAGTTGACGTGGACGGAGACAAAGACGGAGACAAAGACGGTGGCAAAGACGGAGACAGAGCCAGAGACAGAGACGGAGACGAAGACAGAGACAGGGAAAGAGACAGAGGCAGAGACAGAGACAGAGACAGAGACAGAGACAGAGACAGGGACAGGGACAGAGACAGAGACAGAGACAGAGGCAGAGACAGAGGCAGAGACAAGGACAGAGACAGCGACAGAGACAGAGACAGAGACAGAGACAGAAACTGAGACAGACACAGAGATGGAGCCAGAGACAGAGACAGAGACAGAGACAGAGACAGAGGCAGAGACAGAGACAGAGACAGAGACAGAGACAGAGACAGAGACAGAGACAGAGACAGAGACAGAGACAGAGACAGAGACAGAGACAGACACAGAGACAGAGACAGAGACAGAGACAGAGACAGAGACAGAGACAGAGACAACGGCAGAGACACAGACACAGACAGAGGCAGAGGCAGACGCGCATGAGACAACGACCGAGACAGAGGGGCAGGAGACACGGACGGAGACACAGACGGAGACAAGGACGGAGACAAAGACGGACACAAAGACAGAGACAGAGACCGAGACAGAGACGGAGACGGAGACAGGGACGGAGACGGAGACGGAGACAGAGACAGGGACAGAGACAGAGGCAGAGACAGAGAGGGGGACAGAGACAGAGACAGAGACAGGGACAGGGACAGAGACAGAGACAGAGACAGAGACAGAGACAGAGACAGAGGCAGAGACAGAGACAGAGACAGAGACAGAGACAGAGGCAGAGACAGAGACAGAGACAGAGACAGAGACAGAGGCAGAGACAGAGACAGAGACAGAGACAGAGACAGAGGCAGAGGCACGGACAGAGACAGAGACAGAGACAGAGACAGAGACAGAGACAGAGGCAGAGACAGAAACCGAGACAGGGACAGAGACAGAGACAGAGACAGAGTGTGAGACAGAGACAGAGACTGAGACAGAGACAGAGGGGCAGGAGACGTGGACGGAGACAAAGACGGAGACATGGACGTAGACAAAGACGGAGACAAAGACGGAGACAAAGACCTAGACAAAGACGGAGACAAATATGGAGACACAGACGGAGACAAATACGGAGACAAAGACGGTGACAAGGACGGAGGCAAAGACGGAGACGAAGAGGAAGACGACGACGGAGACAAAGACGGAGACAAAGGCGGAGACAAAGACGGATACAAAGACAGAGACAGAGACAGAGACAGAGGCAGAGACAGAGACACAGACAGAGACAATGACAGAGGCGCATGAGACAAACACAGAGCCACAGACAGAGACAGAGACAGAGACAGAGATAGGGACAGAGACAGAGACAGAGACGGAGACAAAGGCGGGGACAAAGACAGAGGCAGAGACAGAGACAGAGACAGAGACGGAGACAGAGATGGAGACACAGACGGAGACAAATACGGAGACAAAGACGGTGACAAGGACGGAGGCAAAGACGGAGACGAAGAGGAAGACGACGACGGAGACAAAGACGGAGACAAAGGCGGTGACGAAGATGGAGACACAGACGGAGACAAAGACGGAGGCAAAGATGGAGACACAGACGGAGGCAAATACGGAGACAAAGACGGTGACAAAGACGGAGGCAAAGACGGAGACGAAGATGGAGACAAAGACGGAGACAGAGGCAGAGGCGGAGACAGAGAAGGGAACAGAGACAGGGACAGAGAAAGTGACAGAGACACAGACAGAGACAGGAAAAGAGACAGAGACAGAGACAGAGACAGAAACAGAGACAGAGACAGAGACAGAGGCAGGGACAGAGACAGAGACAGAGACAGAGACAGAGACAGAGACAGAGACTGAGACAGAGGGGCAGTTGACGTGGACGGAGACAAAGACGGAGACAAAGACGGTGGCAAAGACGGAGACAGAGCCAGAGACAGAGACGGAGACGAAGACAGAGACAGGGAAAGAGACAGAGGCAGAGACAGAGACAGAGACAGAGACAGAGACAGAGACAGGGACAGGGACAGAGACAGAGACAGAGACAGAGGCAGAGACAGAGGCAGAGACAAGGACAGAGACAGCGACAGAGACAGAGACAGAGACAGAGACAGAAACTGAGACAGACACAGAGATGGAGCCAGAGACAGAGACAGAGACAGAGACAGAGACAGAGGCAGAGACAGAGACAGAGACAGAGACAGAGACAGAGACAGAGACAGAGACAGAGACAGAGACAGAGACAGACACAGAGACAGAGACAGAGACAGAGACAGAGACAGAGACAGAGACAGAGACAGAGACAACGGCAGAGACACAGACACAGACAGAGGCAGAGGCAGAGAGAGAGGCAGAGACAGAAACAGAGACAGAGACAGAGACAGAGACAGAGACAGAGACAGAGACAGAGACAGAGACTGAGACAGAGACAGAGACAGAGGGGCAGGAGACGTGGACGGAGACAAAGACGGAGACAAAGACGGTGACAAAGACGGAGACAAAGACGGAGACGAAGAGGAAGACGACGACGGAGACAAAGCCGGAGACGAAGAGGAAGACGACAACGGAGACAAAGGCGGCGACATAGACGGAGACAAAGATGGAGACAAAGACAGAGACAGAGCCAGAGACAGAGACAGAGGCACAGACAGAGACACAGACAGAGACAAAGACAGAGGAGCATGAGACAAAGACAGAGCCACAGACAGAGACAGAGGCAGAGACTGAGAAAGAGACAGAGACAGAGGGGCAGGAGACGTGGACGGAGACAAAGACGGAGACAAAGACGGAGGCAAAGGTGGACACAAATACGGAGACAAAGACAGGTAGAAAGACGGAGACAAAGACGGAGACAGAGACGGAGATAAAGACGGAGACAACGACGGTGACAAAGACGGAGACAAAGACGGAGACGAAGAGGAAGACGACGACGGAGACAAAGACGGTGACAAAGACGGAGACAAAGACGGTGACAAAGACGGAGACAAAGACGGAGACAAAGATGGAGACAAAGACGGAGACAGAGGCAGAGGCGGAGACAGAGAAGGGAGCAGAGGCAGAGACAGAGAAAAGGACAGAGACAGAGACATAGACAGAGACAGGAAAAGAGACAGAGACAGAGACAGAGACAGAGGCAGCGACAGAGACAGAAACAGAGACAGAGACAGAGACAGAGGCAGCGACAGAGACAGAAACAGAGACAGAGACAGAGACAGAGACAGAGACAGAGACAGAGACAGAGACAGAGACAGAGACAGAGACACAGGCAGAGACAGAGACAGTGACAGAGACAGAGACAGAGAGAGAGAAAGCGACACGGACGAAGACAGAAACAGAGACAGAGGCAGAGGCACAGACAGAGACACAGACAGAGACAAAGGCAGAGGCGCGTGACACAAAGACAGAGCCACAGACAGAGACAGAGGCAGAGACAGAGACAGAGACAGGGACAGAGACAGAGGCAGAGACAGAGACAGAGACAGAGACAGAGACAGAGACAGAGAGAGAGAAAGCGACACGGACGAAGACAGAAACAGAGACAGAGGCAGAGGCACAGACAGAGACACAGACAGAGACAAAGGCAGAGGCGCATGACACAAAGACAGAGCCACAGACAGAGACAGAGGCAGAGACAGAGGCAGAGACAGAGACAGAGGCAGAGACAGAGACAGAGACAGAAACAGAGACAGAGACAGAGACAGAGACAGAGACAGAGACAGAGACAGAGACAGAAACCGAGACAGAGACAGAGACAGAGACAGAGACAGAGACTGAGACAGAGACAGAGACAGAGACAGAGGGGCAGGAGACGTGGACGGAGACAAAGACGGAGACAAAGACGGTGACAAAGACGGAGACGAAGAGGAAGACGAGGACGGAGACAAAGACGGAGACAAAGAGGGAGACGAAGAGGAAGACGACGACGGAGACAAAGACGGAGACAAAGGCGGAGACAAAGATGGAGACACAGACGGAGACAAATACGGAGACAAAGACGGAGGCAAAGACGGAGACAAAGACGGAGACAAATATAGAGACACAGACGGAGACAAATACGGAGACAAAGACGGTGACAAGGACGGAGGCAAAGACGGAGACGAAGAGGAAGACGACGACGGAGACAAAGACGGAGACAAAGGCGGAGACAAAGACGGATACAAAGACAGAGACAGAGACAGAGACAGAGGCAGAGACAGAAACGGAGACAGAGACAGAGACAGAGGCAGCGACAGAGACAGAGACAGAGACAGAGACAGAGACAGAGACAGAGACAGAGAGAGGGACAGAGACAGAGACAGAGACAGAGACAGAGACAGAGACAGAGACAGAGACAGAGACAGAGACAGAGACAGAGACAGAGACAGAGACAGTGACAGAGACAGAGACAGAGAGAGAGAAAGCGACACGGACGAAGACAGAAACAGAGACAGAGGCAGAGGCACAGACAGAGACACAGACAGAGACAAAGGCAGAGGCGCATGACACAAAGACAGAGCCACAGACAGAGACAGAGGCAGAGACAGAGACAGAGACAGGGACAGAGACAGAGGCAGAGACAGAGACAGAGACAGAGACAGAGACAGAGACAGAGAGAGAGAAAGCGACACGGACGAAGACAGAAACAGAGACAGAGGCAGAGGCACAGACAGAGACACAGACAGAGACAAAGGCAGAGGCGCATGACACAAAGACAGAGCCACAGACAGAGACAGTGGCAGAGACAGAGGCAGAGACAGAGACAGAGGCAGAGACAGAGACAGAGACAGAGACAGAAACAGAGACAGAGACAGAGACAGAGACAGAGACAGAGACAGAGACAGAAACCGAGACAGAGACAGAGACAGAGACAGAGACAGAGACTGAGACAGAGACAGAGACAGAGACAGAGGGGCAGGAGACGTGGACGGAGACAAAGACGGAGACAAGGACGTAGACAAAGACGGAGACAAAGACGGAGACAAAGACGGAGACAAAGACGGTGACAAAGACGGAGACGAAGAGGAAGACGAGGACGGAGACAAAGACGGAGACAAAGACGCAGACAAAGACGGAGACAAAGACGGAGACAAAGACAGAGACAGAGCCAGAGACAGAGACAGAGACAGGGACAGAGACAGCGACAGAGGCAGAGACAGAGACAGAGACAGAAACTGAGACAGACACAGAGATGGAGCCAGAGACAGAGACAGAGACAGAGACAGAGACAGAGACAGAGACAGAGACAGAGACAGAGACAGAGACAGAGACAGAGACAGAGACAGAGACAGAGACGGAGACGGAGACAGAGACGGGGACAGAGACAGAAACCGAGACAGAGACAGAGACAGAGACAGAGACAGAGACAGAGACAGAGACAGAGACAGAGACGGAGACAGAGACAGAGACAGAGACAGAGACAGAGACAGAGACAGAGACAGAGGCAGAGACAGAGACAGTGACAGAGACAGTGACAGAGAGAGAGAAAGCGGCACGGACGAAGACAGAAACAGAGACAGAGGCAGAGGCACAGACAGAGACACAGACAGAGACAAAGGCAGAGGCGCATGACACAAAGACAGAGCCACAGACAGAGACAGAGGCAGAGACAGAGACAGAGACAGAGACAGAGACAGAGGCAGAGACAGAGACAGAGACAACGGCAGAGACACAGACACAGACAGAGGCAGAGGCAGACGCGCATGAGACAACGACCGAGACAGAGGGGCAGGAGACACGGACGGAGACACAGACGGAGACAAGGACGGAGACAAAGACGGACACAAAGACAGAGACAGAGACCGAGACAGAGACGGAGACGGAGACAGGGACGGAGACGGAGACGGAGACAGAGACAGGGACAGAGACAGAGGCAGAGACAGAGAGAGGGACAGAGACAGAGACAGAGACAGGGACAGGGACAGAGACAGAGACAGAGACAGAGACAGAGACAGAGACAGAGGCAGAGACAGAGACAGAGACAGAGACAGAGACAGAGGCAGAGACAGAGACAGAGACAGAGACAGAGACAGAGGCAGAGACAGAGACAGAGACAGAGACAGAGACAGAGGCAGAGACAGAAACCGAGACAGAGACAGAGACAGAGACAGAGACAGAGACTGAGACAGAGACAGAGACAGAGACAGAGGGGCAGGAGACGTGGACGGAGACAAAGACGGAGACAAAGACGGTGACAAAGACGGAGACGAAGAGGAAGACGAGGACGGAGACAAAGACGGAGACAAAGAGGGAGACGAAGAGGAAGACGACGACGGAGACAAAGACGGAGACAAAGGCGGAGACAAAGATGGAGACACAGACGGAGACAAATACGGAGACAAAGACGGAGGCAAAGACGGAGACAAAGACGGAGACAAATATAGAGACACAGACGGAGACAAATACGGAGACAAAGACGGTGACAAGGACGGAGGCAAAGACGGAGACGAAGAGGAAGACGACGACGGAGACAAAGACGGAGACAAAGGCGGAGACAAAGACGGATACAAAGACAGAGACAGAGACAGAGACAGAGGCAGAGACAGAAACGGAGACAGAGACAGAGACAGAGGCAGCGACAGAGACAGAGACAGAGACAGAGACAGAGACAGAGACAGAGACAGAGAGAGGGACAGAGACAGAGACAGAGACAGAGACAGAGACAGAGACAGAGACAGAGACAGAGACAGAGACAGAGACAGAGACAGAGACAGAGACAGTGACAGAGACAGAGACAGAGAGAGAGAAAGCGACACGGACGAAGACAGAAACAGAGACAGAGGCAGAGGCACAGACAGAGACACAGACAGAGACAAAGGCAGAGGCGCATGACACAAAGACAGAGCCACAGACAGAGACAGAGGCAGAGACAGAGACAGAGACAGGGACAGAGACAGAGGCAGAGACAGAGACAGAGACAGAGACAGAGACAGAGACAGAGAGAGAGAAAGCGACACGGACGAAGACAGAAACAGAGACAGAGGCAGAGGCACAGACAGAGACACAGACAGAGACAAAGGCAGAGGCGCATGACACAAAGACAGAGCCACAGACAGAGACAGTGGCAGAGACAGAGGCAGAGACAGAGACAGAGGCAGAGACAGAGACAGAGACAGAGACAGAAACAGAGACAGAGACAGAGACAGAGACAGAGACAGAGACAGAGACAGAAACCGAGACAGAGACAGAGACAGAGACAGAGACAGAGACTGAGACAGAGACAGAGACAGAGACAGAGGGGCAGGAGACGTGGACGGAGACAAAGACGGAGACAAGGACGTAGACAAAGACGGAGACAAAGACGGAGACAAAGACGGAGACAAAGACGGTGACAAAGACGGAGACGAAGAGGAAGACGAGGACGGAGACAAAGACGGAGACAAAGACGCAGACAAAGACGGAGACAAAGACGGAGACAAAGACAGAGACAGAGCCAGAGACAGAGACAGAGACAGGGACAGAGACAGCGACAGAGGCAGAGACAGAGACAGAGACAGAAACTGAGACAGACACAGAGATGGAGCCAGAGACAGAGACAGAGACAGAGACAGAGACAGAGACAGAGACAGAGACAGAGACAGAGACAGAGACAGAGACAGAGACAGAGACAGAGACAGAGACGGAGACGGAGACAGAGACGGGGACAGAGACAGAAACCGAGACAGAGACAGAGACAGAGACAGAGACAGAGACAGAGACAGAGACAGAGACAGAGACGGAGACAGAGACAGAGACAGAGACAGAGACAGAGACAGAGACAGAGACAGAGGCAGAGACAGAGACAGTGACAGAGACAGTGACAGAGAGAGAGAAAGCGGCACGGACGAAGACAGAAACAGAGACAGAGGCAGAGGCACAGACAGAGACACAGACAGAGACAAAGGCAGAGGCGCATGACACAAAGACAGAGCCACAGACAGAGACAGAGGCAGAGACAGAGACAGAGACAGAGACAGAGACAGAGGCAGAGACAGAGACAGAGACAACGGCAGAGACACAGACACAGACAGAGGCAGAGGCAGACGCGCATGAGACAACGACCGAGACAGAGGGGCAGGAGACACGGACGGAGACACAGACGGAGACAAGGACGGAGACAAAGACGGACACAAAGACAGAGACAGAGACCGAGACAGAGACGGAGACGGAGACAGGGACGGAGACGGAGACGGAGACAGAGACAGGGACAGAGACAGAGGCAGAGACAGAGAGAGGGACAGAGACAGAGACAGAGACAGGGACAGGGACAGAGACAGAGACAGAGACAGAGACAGAGACAGAGACAGAGGCAGAGACAGAGACAGAGACAGAGACAGAGACAGAGGCAGAGACAGAGACAGAGACAGAGACAGAGACAGAGGCAGAGACAGAGACAGAGACAGAGACAGAGACAGAGGCAGAGGCACGGACAGAGACAGAGACAGAGACAGAGACAGAGACAGAGACAGAGGCAGAGACAGAAACCGAGACAGGGACAGAGACAGAGACAGAGACAGAGTGTGAGACAGAGACAGAGACTGAGACAGAGACAGAGGGGCAGGAGACGTGGACGGAGACAAAGACGGAGACATGGACGTAGACAAAGACGGAGACAAAGACGGAGACAAAGACCTAGACAAAGACGGAGACAAATATGGAGACACAGACGGAGACAAATACGGAGACAAAGACGGTGACAAGGACGGAGGCAAAGACGGAGACGAAGAGGAAGACGACGACGGAGACAAAGACGGAGACAAAGGCGGAGACAAAGACGGATACAAAGACAGAGACAGAGACAGAGACAGAGGCAGAGACAGAGACACAGACAGAGACAATGACAGAGGCGCATGAGACAAACACAGAGCCACAGACAGAGACAGAGACAGAGACAGAGATAGGGACAGAGACAGAGACAGAGACGGAGACAAAGGCGGGGACAAAGACAGAGGCAGAGACAGAGACAGAGACAGAGACGGAGACAGAGATGGAGACACAGACGGAGACAAATACGGAGACAAAGACGGTGACAAGGACGGAGGCAAAGACGGAGACGAAGAGGAAGACGACGACGGAGACAAAGACGGAGACAAAGGCGGTGACGAAGATGGAGACACAGACGGAGACAAAGACGGAGGCAAAGATGGAGACACAGACGGAGGCAAATACGGAGACAAAGACGGTGACAAAGACGGAGGCAAAGACGGAGACGAAGATGGAGACAAAGACGGAGACAGAGGCAGAGGCGGAGACAGAGAAGGGAACAGAGACAGGGACAGAGAAAGTGACAGAGACACAGACAGAGACAGGAAAAGAGACAGAGACAGAGACAGAGACAGAAACAGAGACAGAGACACAGACAGAGGCAGGGACAGAGACAGAGACAGAGACAGAGACAGAGACAGAGACAGAGACTGAGACAGAGGGGCAGTTGACGTGGACGGAGACAAAGACGGAGACAAAGACGGTGGCAAAGACGGAGACAGAGCCAGAGACAGAGACGGAGACGAAGACAGAGACAGGGAAAGAGACAGAGGCAGAGACAGAGACAGAGACAGAGACAGAGACAGAGACAGGGACAGGGACAGAGACAGAGACAGAGACAGAGGCAGAGACAGAGGCAGAGACAAGGACAGAGACAGCGACAGAGACAGAGACAGAGACAGAGACAGAAACTGAGACAGACACAGAGTGGAGCCAGAGACAGAGACAGAGACAGAGACAGAGACAGAGGCAGAGACAGAGACAGAGACAGAGACAGAGACAGAGACAGAGACAGAGACAGAGACAGAGACAGAGACAGACACAGAGACAGAGACAGAGACAGAGACAGAGACAGAGACAGAGACAGAGACAGAGACAACGGCAGAGACACAGACACAGACAGAGGCAGAGGCAGAGAGAGAGGCAGAGACAGAAACAGAGACAGAGACAGAGACAGAGACAGAGACAGAGACAGAGACAGAGACAGAGACTGAGACAGAGACAGAGACAGAGGGGCAGGAGACGTGGACGGAGACAAAGACGGAGACAAAGACGGTGACAAAGACGGAGACAAAGACGGAGACGAAGAGGAAGACGACGACGGAGACAAAGCCGGAGACGAAGAGGAAGACGACAACGGAGACAAAGGCGGCGACATAGACGGAGACAAAGATGGAGACAAAGACAGAGACAGAGCCAGAGACAGAGACAGAGGCACAGACAGAGACACAGACAGAGACAAAGACAGAGGAGCATGAGACAAAGACAGAGCCACAGACAGAGACAGAGGCAGAGACTGAGAAAGAGACAGAGACAGAGGGGCAGGAGACGTGGACGGAGACAAAGACGGAGACAAAGGCGGAGGCAAAGGTGGACACAAATACGGAGACAAAGACAGGTAGAAAGACGGAGACAAAGACGGAGACAGAGACGGAGATAAAGACGGAGACAACGACGGTGACAAAGACGGAGACAAAGACGGAGACGAAGAGGAAGACGACGACGGAGACAAAGACGGTGACAAAGACGGAGACAAAGACGGTGACAAAGACGGAGACAAAGACGGAGACAAAGATGGAGACAAAGACGGAGACAGAGGCAGAGGCGGAGACAGAGAAGGGAGCAGAGGCAGAGACAGAGAAAAGGACAGAGACAGAGACATAGACAGAGACAGGAAAAGAGACAGAGACAGAGACAGAGACAGAGACAGAGGCAGCGACAGAGACAGAAACAGAGACAGAGACAGAGACAGAGGCAGCGACAGAGACAGAAACAGAGACAGAGACAGAGACAGAGACAGAGACAGAGACAGAGACAGAGACAGAGACAGAGACAGAGACAGAGACACAGGCAGAGACAGAGACAGTGACAGAGACAGAGACAGAGAGAGAGAAAGCGACACGGACGAAGACAGAAACAGAGACAGAGGCAGAGGCACAGACAGAGACACAGACAGAGACAAAGGCAGAGGCGCATGACACAAAGACAGAGCCACAGACAGAGACAGAGGCAGAGACAGAGACAGAGACAGGGACAGAGACAGAGGCAGAGACAGAGACAGAGACAGAGACAGAGACAGAGACAGAGAGAGAGAAAGCGACACGGACGAAGACAGAAACAGAGACAGAGGCAGAGGCACAGACAGAGACACAGACAGAGACAAAGGCAGAGGCGCATGACACAAAGACAGAGCCACAGACAGAGACAGAGGCAGAGACAGAGGCAGAGACAGAGACAGAGGCAGAGACAGAGACAGAGACAGAAACAGAGACAGAGACAGAGACAGAGACAGAGACAGAGACAGAGACAGAAACCGAGACAGAGACAGAGACAGAGACAGAGACAGAGACTGAGACAGAGACAGAGACAGAGACAGAGGGGCAGGAGACGTGGACGGAGACAAAGACGGAGACAAAGACGGTGACAAAGACGGAGACGAAGAGGAAGACGAGAACGGAGACAAAGACGGAGACAAAGAGGGAGACGAAGAGGAAGACGACGACGGAGACAAAGACGGAGACAAAGGCGGAGACAAAGATGGAGACACAGACGGAGACAAATACGGAGACAAAGACGGAGGCAAAGACGGAGACAAAGACGGAGACAAATATAGAGACACAGACGGAGACAAATACGGAGACAAAGACGGTGACAAGGACGGAGGCAAAGACGGAGACGAAGAGGAAGACGACGACGGAGACAAAGACGGAGACAAAGGCGGAGACAAAGACGGATACAAAGACAGAGACAGAGACAGAGACAGAGGCAGAGACAGAAACGGAGACAGAGACAGAGACAGAGGCAGCGACAGAGACAGAGACAGAGACAGAGACAGAGACAGAGACAGAGACAGAGAGAGGGACAGAGACAGAGACAGAGACAGAGACAGAGACAGAGACAGAGACAGAGACAGAGACAGAGACAGAGACAGAGACAGAGACAGAGACAGTGACAGAGACAGAGACAGAGAGAGAGAAAGCGACACGGACGAAGACAGAAACAGAGACAGAGGCAGAGGCACAGACAGAGACACAGACAGAGACAAAGGCAGAGGCGCATGACACAAAGACAGAGCCACAGACAGAGACAGTGGCAGAGACAGAGGCAGAGACAGAGACAGAGGCAGAGACAGAGACAGAGACAGAAACAGAGACAGAGACAGAGACAGAGACAGAGACAGAGACAGAGACAGAAACCGAGACAGAGACAGAGACAGAGACAGAGACAGAGACTGAGACAGAGACAGAGACAGAGACAGAGGGGCAGGAGACGTGGACGGAGACAAAGACGGAGACAAGGACGTAGACAAAGACGGAGACAAAGACGGAGACAAAGACGGAGACAAAGACTGTGACAAAGACGGAGACGAAGAGGAAGACGAGGACGGAGACAAAGACGGAGACAAAGACGCAGACAAAGACGGAGACAAAGACGGAGACAAAGACAGAGACAGAGCCAGAGACAGAGACAGAGACAGGGACAGAGACAGCGACAGAGGCAGAGACAGAGACAGAGACAGAAACTGAGACAGACACAGAGATGGAGCCAGAGACAGAGACAGAGACAGAGACAGAGACAGAGACAGAGACAGAGACAGAGACAGAGACAGAGACAGAGACAGAGACAGAGACAGAGACGGAGACGGAGACAGAGACGGGGACAGAGACAGAAACCGAGACAGAGACAGAGACAGAGACAGAGACAGAGACAGAGACAGAGACAGAGACAGAGACAGAGACAGAGACAGAGACAGACACAGAGACAGAGACAGAGACAGAGACAGAGACAGAGACAGAGACAGAGACAGAGACAACGGCAGAGACACAGACACAGACAGAGGCAGAGGCAGAGAGAGAGGCAGAGACAGAAACAGAGACAGAGACAGAGACAGAGACAGAGACAGAGACAGAGACAGAGACAGAGACTGAGACAGAGACAGAGACAGAGGGGCAGGAGACGTGGACGGAGACAAAGACGGAGACAAAGACGGTGACAAAGACGGAGACAAAGACGGAGACGAAGAGGAAGACGACGACGGAGACAAAGCCGGAGACGAAGAGGAAGACGACAACGGAGACAAAGGCGGCGACATAGACGGAGACAAAGATGGAGACAAAGACAGAGACAGAGCCAGAGACAGAGACAGAGGCACAGACAGAGACACAGACAGAGACAAAGACAGAGGAGCATGAGACAAAGACAGAGCCACAGACAGAGACAGAGGCAGAGACTGAGAAAGAGACAGAGACAGAGGGGCAGGAGACGTGGACGGAGACAAAGACGGAGACAAAGGCGGAGGCAAAGGTGGACACAAATACGGAGACAAAGACAGGTAGAAAGACGGAGACAAAGACGGAGACAGAGACGGAGATAAAGACGGAGACAACGACGGTGACAAAGACGGAGACAAAGACGGAGACGAAGAGGAAGACGACGACGGAGACAAAGACGGTGACAAAGACGGAGACAAAGACGGTGACAAAGACGGAGACAAAGACGGAGACAAAGATGGAGACAAAGACGGAGACAGAGGCAGAGGCGGAGACAGAGAAGGGAGCAGAGGCAGAGACAGAGAAAAGGACAGAGACAGAGACATAGACAGAGACAGGAAAAGAGACAGAGACAGAGACAGAGACAGAGACAGAGGCAGCGACAGAGACAGAAACAGAGACAGAGACAGAGACAGAGGCAGCGACAGAGACAGAAACAGAGACAGAGACAGAGACAGAGACAGAGACAGAGACAGAGACAGAGACAGAGACAGAGACAGAGACAGAGACACAGGCAGAGACAGAGACAGTGACAGAGACAGAGACAGAGAGAGAGAAAGCGACACGGACGAAGACAGAAACAGAGACAGAGGCAGAGGCACAGACAGAGACACAGACAGAGACAAAGGCAGAGGCGCATGACACAAAGACAGAGCCACAGACAGAGACAGAGGCAGAGACAGAGACAGAGACAGGGACAGAGACAGAGGCAGAGACAGAGACAGAGACAGAGACAGAGACAGAGACAGAGAGAGAGAAAGCGACACGGACGAAGACAGAAACAGAGACAGAGGCAGAGGCACAGACAGAGACACAGACAGAGACAAAGGCAGAGGCGCATGACACAAAGACAGAGCCACAGACAGAGACAGAGGCAGAGACAGAGGCAGAGACAGAGACAGAGGCAGAGACAGAGACAGAGACAGAAACAGAGACAGAGACAGAGACAGAGACAGAGACAGAGACAGAGACAGAAACCGAGACAGAGACAGAGACAGAGACAGAGACAGAGACTGAGACAGAGACAGAGACAGAGACAGAGGGGCAGGAGACGTGGACGGAGACAAAGACGGAGACAAAGACGGTGACAAAGACGGAGACGAAGAGGAAGACGAGAACGGAGACAAAGACGGAGACAAAGAGGGAGACGAAGAGGAAGACGACGACGGAGACAAAGACGGAGACAAAGGCGGAGACAAAGATGGAGACACAGACGGAGACAAATACGGAGACAAAGACGGAGGCAAAGACGGAGACAAAGACGGAGACAAATATAGAGACACAGACGGAGACAAATACGGAGACAAAGACGGTGACAAGGACGGAGGCAAAGACGGAGACGAAGAGGAAGACGACGACGGAGACAAAGACGGAGACAAAGGCGGAGACAAAGACGGATACAAAGACAGAGACAGAGACAGAGACAGAGGCAGAGACAGAAACGGAGACAGAGACAGAGACAGAGGCAGCGACAGAGACAGAGACAGAGACAGAGACAGAGACAGAGACAGAGACAGAGAGAGGGACAGAGACAGAGACAGAGACAGAGACAGAGACAGAGACAGAGACAGAGACAGAGACAGAGACAGAGACAGAGACAGAGACAGAGACAGTGACAGAGACAGAGACAGAGAGAGAGAAAGCGACACGGACGAAGACAGAAACAGAGACAGAGGCAGAGGCACAGACAGAGACACAGACAGAGACAAAGGCAGAGGCGCATGACACAAAGACAGAGCCACAGACAGAGACAGTGGCAGAGACAGAGGCAGAGACAGAGACAGAGGCAGAGACAGAGACAGAGACAGAAACAGAGACAGAGACAGAGACAGAGACAGAGACAGAGACAGAGACAGAAACCGAGACAGAGACAGAGACAGAGACAGAGACAGAGACTGAGACAGAGACAGAGACAGAGACAGAGGGGCAGGAGACGTGGACGGAGACAAAGACGGAGACAAGGACGTAGACAAAGACGGAGACAAAGACGGAGACAAAGACGGAGACAAAGACTGTGACAAAGACGGAGACGAAGAGGAAGACGAGGACGGAGACAAAGACGGAGACAAAGACGCAGACAAAGACGGAGACAAAGACGGAGACAAAGACAGAGACAGAGCCAGAGACAGAGACAGAGACAGGGACAGAGACAGCGACAGAGGCAGAGACAGAGACAGAGACAGAAACTGAGACAGACACAGAGATGGAGCCAGAGACAGAGACAGAGACAGAGACAGAGACAGAGACAGAGACAGAGACAGAGACAGAGACAGAGACAGAGACAGAGACAGAGACAGAGACGGAGACGGAGACAGAGACGGGGACAGAGACAGAAACCGAGACAGAGACAGAGACAGAGACAGAGACAGAGACAGAGACAGAGACAGAGACAGAGACGGAGACAGAGACAGAGACAGAGACAGAGACAGAGACAGAGACAGAGGCAGAGACAGAGACAGTGACAGAGACAGTGACAGAGAGAGAGAAAGCGGCACGGACGAAGACAGAAACAGAGACAGAGGCAGAGGCACAGACAGAGACACAGACAGAGACAAAGGCAGTGGCGCATGACACAAAGACAGAGCCACAGACAGAGACAGAGGCAGAGACAGAGACAGAGACAGAGACAGAGACAGAGGCAGAGACAGAGACAGAGACAGAGACAGAAACAGAGTCAGAGACAGAGACAGAGACAGAGGCAGAGACAGAAACTGAGACAGAGACAGAGACAGAGACAGAGACAGAGACAGAGACAGAGACAGAGACAGAGACAGAGACAGAGACAGAGACAGAGACAGAGACAGAGACAGAGACAGAGACAGAGACAGAGACAGAGACAGAGACAGAGACAGAGACAGAGACTGAGACAGAGACAGAGACAGAGGGGCAGGAGACGTGGACGGAGACAAAGACGGAGACAAAGACGGTGACAAAGACGGAGACAAAGAGGGAGACGAAGAGGAAGACGACGACGGAGACAAAGACGGAGACAAAGGCGGAGACAAAGATGGAGACACAGACGGAGACAAATACGGAGACAAAGACGGAGGCAAAGACGGAGACAAAGACGGAGACAAATATAGAGACACAGACGGAGACAAATACGGAGACAAAGACGGTGACAAGGATGGAGGCAAAGACGGAGACGAAGAGGAAGACGACGACGGAGACAAAGACGGAGACAAAGGCGGAGACAAAGACGGATACAAAGACAGAGACAGAGACAGAGACAGAGGCAGAGACAGAAACGGAGACAGAGACAGAGACAGAGGCAGCGACAGAGACAGAGACAGAGAGAGGGACAGAGACAGAGACAGAGACAGAGACAGAGACAGAGACAGAGACAGAGACAGAGACAGAGACAGAGACAGAGACAGAGACAGAGGCAGAGACAGAGACAGAGACAGAGACAGAGACAGAGAGAGAGAAAGCGACACGGACGAAGACAGAAACAGGGACAGAGGCAGAGGCACAGACAGAGATACAGACAGAGACAAAGGCAGAGGCGCATGACACAAAGACAGAGCCACAGACAGAGACAGAGGCAGAGACAGAGACAGAGACAGAGACAGAGACAGAGAGAGAGGCAGAGACAGAGACAGAGACGGAGACAGAGACAGAGACAGAGACAGAGGCAGAGACAGAAACCGAGACAGAGACAGAGACGGAGACAGAGACAGAGACAGAGACAGAGACAGAGACAGAGACAGAGGCAGAGACAGAAACCGAGACAGAAACCGAGACAGAGACAGAGACGGAGACAGAGACAGAGACAGAGCCAGAGACAGAGACAGAGACAGGGACAGAGACAGCGACAGAGACAGAGACAGAGACAGAGACAGAGACAAAGACAGAGGCGCATGAGACAAAGACAGAGGCAGAGACAGAGACAGAGACAGAGGCAGAGACAGAGACAGAGACAGAGACAGAGATAGGGACAGAGACAGAGACAGAGACGGAGACAAAGGCGGGGACAAAGACAGAGGCAGAGACAGAGACAGAGACAGAGACGGAGACAGAGATGGAGACACAGACGGAGACAAATACGTAGACAAAGGTAGAGGCAAAGGCGGAGACAGAGGCGGAGACACAGAGAGAGACAGAGACTGAGACAAAGACAGAGACAGAAACAGAGACAGAGACAGAGACAGAGGCAGGGACAGAGACAGAGACAGAGACAGAGACAGAGACAGAGACAGAGACAGAGACTGAGACAGAGGGGCAGTTGACGTGGACGGAGACAAAGACGGAGACAAAGACGGTGGCAAAGACGGAGACAGAGCCAGAGACAGAGACGGAGACGAAGACAGAGACAGGGAAAGAGACAGAGGCAGAGACAGAGACAGAGACAGAGACAGAGACAGAGACAGGGACAGGGACAGAGACAGAGACAGAGACAGAGGCAGAGACAGAGGCAGAGACAAGGACAGAGACAGCGACAGAGACAGAGACAGAGACAGAGACAGAGACAGAAACTGAGACAGACACAGAGATGGAGCCAGAGACAGAGACAGAGACAGAGACAGAGACAGAGGCAGAGACAGAGACAGAGACAGAGACAGAGACAGAGACAGAGACAGAGACAGAGACAGAGACAGAGACAGAGACAGAGACAGACACAGAGACAGAGACAGAGACAGAGACAGAGACAGAGACAGAGACAGAGACAACGGCAGAGACACAGACTCAGACAGAGGCAGAGGCAGACGCGCATGAGACAACGACCGAGACAGAGGGGCAGGAGACACGGACGGAGACACAGACGGAGACAAGGACGGGGACAAAGACGGACACAAAGACAGAGACAGAGACCGAGACAGAGACGGAGACGGAGACAGAGACGGAGACGGAGACGGAGACAGAGACAGGGACAGAGACAGAGGCAGAGACAGAGAGAGGGACAGAGACAGAGACAGAGACAGGGACAGGGACAGAGACAGAGACAGAGACAGAGACAGAGACAGAGACAGAGACAGAGGCAGAGACAGAGACAGAGACAGAGACAGAGACAGAGGCAGAGACAGAGACAGAGACAGAGACAGAGACAGAGGCAGAGACAGAGACAGAGACAGAGACAGAGGCAGAGGCACGGACAGAGACAGAGACAGAGACAGAGACAGAGACAGAGACAGAGGGGCAGGAGACGTGGACGGAGACAAAGACGGAGACAAAGACGGAGGCAAAGGTGGACACAAATACGGAGACAAAGACAGGTAGAAAGACGGAGACAAAGACGGAGACAGAGACGGAGATAAAGACGGAGACAACGACGGTGACAAAGACGGAGACAAAGACGGAGACGAAGAGGAAGACGACGACGGAGACAAAGACGGTGACAAAGACGGAGACAAAGACGGAGACAAAGATGGAGACAAAGACGGAGACAGAGGCAGAGGCGGAGACAGAGAAGGGAACAGAGGCAGAGACAGAGAAAAGGACAGAGACAGAGACATAGACAGAGACAGGAAAAGAGACAGAGACAGAGACAGAGACAGAGGCAGCGACAGAGACAGAAACAGAGACAGAGACAGAGACAGAGACAGAGACAGAGACAGAGACAGAGACAGAGACAGAGACAGAGACAGAGACAGAGGCAGAGACAGAGACAGTGACAGAGACAGAGACAGAGAGAGAGAAAGCGACACGGACGAAGACAGAAACAGAGACAGAGGCAGAGGCACAGACAGAGACACAGACAGAGACAAAGGCAGAGGCGCATGACACAAAGACAGAGCCACAGACAGAGACAGAGGCAGAGACAGAGACAGAGACAGGGACAGAGACAGAGGCAGAGACAGAGTCAGAGACAGAGACAGAGACAGAGACAGAGAGAGAGAAAGCGACACGGACGAAGACAGAAACAGAGACAGAGGCAGAGGCACAGACAGAGACACAGACAGAGACAAAGGCAGAGGCGCATGACACAAAGACAGAGCCACAGACAGAGACAGAGGCAGAGACAGAGGCAGAGACAGAGACAGAGGCAGAGACAGAGACAGAGACAGAAACAGAGACAGAGACAGAGACAGAGACAGAGACAGAGACAGAGACAGAAACCGAGACAGAGACAGAGACAGAGACAGAGACAGAGACTGAGACAGAGACAGAGACAGAGACAGAGGGGCAGGAGACGTGGACGGAGACAAAGACGGAGACAAGGACGTAGACAAAGACGGAGACAAAGACGGAGACAAAGACGGAGACAAAGACGGTGACAAAGACGGAGACGAAGAGGAAGACGAGGACGGAGACAAAGACGGAGACAAAGACGCAGACAAAGACGGAGACAAAGACGGAGACAAAGACAGAGACAGAGCCAGAGACAGAGACAGAGACAGGGACAGAGACAGCGACAGAGGCAGAGACAGAGACAGAGACAGAAACTGAGACAGACACAGAGATGGAGCCAGAGACAGAGACAGAGACAGAGACAGAGACAGAGACAGAGACAGAGACAGAGACAGAGACAGAGACAGAGACAGAGACAGAGACAGAGACAGAGACAGAGACAGAGACAGAGACGGAGACGGAGACAGAGACGGGGACAGAGACAGAAACCGAGACAGAGACATAGACAGAGACAGAGACAGAGACAGAGACAGAGACAGAGACAGAGACGGAGACAGAGACAGAGACAGAGACAGAGACAGAGACAGAGACAGAGGCAGAGACAGAGACAGTGACAGAGACAGTGACAGAGAGAGAGAAAGCGGCACGGACGAAGACAGAAACAGAGACAGAGGCAGAGGCACAGACAGAGACACAGACAGAGACAAAGGCAGAGGCGCATGACACAAAGACAGAGCCACAGACAGAGACAGAGGCAGAGACAGAGACAGAGACAGAGACAGAGACAGAGGCAGAGACAGAGACAGAGACAGAGACAGAAACAGAGACAGAGACAGAGACAGAGACAGAGGCAGAGACAGAAACTGAGACAGAGACAGAGACAGAGACAGAGACAGAGACAGAGACAGAGACAGAGACAGAGACAGAGACAGAGACAGAGACAGAGACAGAGACAGAGACAGAGACAGAGACAGAGACAGAGACAGAGACAGAGACAGAGACAGAGACAGAGACAGAGACTGAGACAGAGACAGAGACAGAGGGGCAGGAGACGTGGACGGAGACAAAGACGGAGACAAAGACGGTGACAAAGACGGAGACAAAGAGGGAGACGAAGAGGAAGACGACGACGGAGACAAAGACGGAGACAAAGGCGGAGACAAAGATGGAGACACAGACGGAGACATATACGGAGACAAAGACGGAGGCAAAGACGGAGACAAAGACGGAGACAAATATAGAGACACAGACGGAGACAAATACGGAGACAAAGACGGTGACAAGGACGGAGGCAAAGACGGAGACGAAGAGGAAGACGACGACGGAGACAAAGACGGAGACAAAGGCGGAGACAAAGACGGATACAAAGACAGAGACAGAGACAGAGACAGAGGCAGAGACAGAAACGGAGACAGAGACAGAGACAGAGGCAGCGACAGAGACAGAGACAGAGACAGAGACCGAGACAGAGACGGAGACGGAGACAGAGACGGAGACGGAGACGGAGACAGAGACAGGGACAGAGACAGAGGCAGAGACAGAGAGAGGGACAGAGACAGAGACAGAGACAGGGACAGGGACAGAGACAGAGACAGAGACAGAGACAGAGACAGAGACAGAGGCAGAGACAGAGACAGAGACAGAGACAGAGACAGAGGCAGAGACAGAGACAGAGACAGAGACAGAGACAGAGGCAGAGACAGAGACAGAGACAGAGACAGAGGCAGAGGCACGGACAGAGACAGAGACAGAGACAGAGACAGAGACAGAGACAGAGGCAGAGACAGAAACCGAGACAGGGACAGAGACAGAGACAGAGACAGAGTGTGAGACAGAGACAGAGACTGAGACAGAGACAGAGACAGAGACAGAGGGGCAGGAGACGTGGACGGAGACAAAGACGGAGACATGGACGTAGACAAAGACGGAGACAAAGACGGAGACAAAGACCTAGACAAAGACGGAGACAAATATGGAGACACAGACGGAGACAAATACGGAGACAAAGACGCTGACAAGGACGGAGGCAAAGACGGAGACGAAGAGGAAGACGACGACGGAGACAAAGACGGAGACAAAGGCGGAGACAAAGACGGATACAAAGACAGAGACAGAGACAGAGACAGAGGCAGAGACAGAGACACAGAGAGAGACAATGACAGAGGCGCATGAGACAAAGACAGAGCCACAGACAGAGACAGAGACAGAGACAGAGATAGGGACAGAGACAGAGACAGAGACGGAGACAAAGGCGGGGACAAAGACAGAGGCAGAGACAGAGACAGAGACAGAGACGGAGACAGAGATGGAGACACAGACGGAGACAAATACGGCGACAAAGGTAGAGGCAAAGGCGGAGACAGAGGCGGAGACACAGACAGAGACAGAGACTGAGACAAAGACAGAGACAGAAACAGAGACAGAGACAGAGACAGAGGCAGGGACAGAGACAGAGGCAGAGACAGAGACACAGACAGAGACAATGACAGAGGCGCATGAGACAAAGACAGAGCCACAGACAGAGACAGAGACAGAGACAGAGATAGGGACAGAGACAGAGACAGAGACGGAGACAAAGGCGGGGACAAAGACAGAGGCAGAGACAGAGACAGAGACAGAGACGGAGACAGAGATGGAGACACAGACGGAGACAAATACGGAGACAAAGGTAGAGGCAAAGGCGGAGACAGAGGCGGAGACACAGACAGAGACAGAGACTGAGACAAAGACAGAGACAGAAACAGAGACAGAGACAGAGACAGAGACGAAGACAGAGACAGGGAAAGAGGCAGAGGCAGAGACAGAGACAGAGACAGAGACAGAGACAGAGACAGAGACCGAGACAGGGACAGGGACAGAGACAGAGACAGAGACAGAGACAGAGACAGAGGCAGAGACAGAGACAGAGACAGAGACAGAGACAGAGGCAGAGACAGAGACAGAGACAGAGACAGAGACAGAGACAGAGACAGAGGCAGAGACAGAAACCGAGACAGGGACAGAGACAGAGACAGAGACAGAGAGTGAGACAGAGACAGAGACTGAGACAGAGACAGAGACAGAGACAGAGGGGCAGGAGACGTGGACGGAGTCAAAGACGGAGACAAGGACGTAGACAAAGACGGAGACAAAGGCGGAGACAAAGACGGAGACAAAGACGGTGACAAAAACGGAGACGAAGAGGAAGACGAGGACGGAGACAAAGCCGGAGACAAAGACGGAGACAAAGGCGGAGACAAAGACGCAGACAAAGATAGAGACAAAGACGGAGACAGAGGCAGAGGCGGAGACAGAGAACGGAACAGAGACAGAGACAGAGAAAAGGACAGAGACAGAGACAGAGACAGAGACAGAGACAGAGAGAGAGACAGGAAAAGAGACAGAGATAGAGACAGAGACAGAGGCAGCGACAGAGACAGAAACAGAGACAAAGACAGAGGCGCATGAGACAAAGACAGAGCAACAGACAGAGACAGAGGCAGAGACAGAGACAGAGACAGGACAGAGACAGAGACAGAGACAGAGACAGAGACAGAGACAGAGACAGAGACAGAGACAGAGACAGAGACAGAGACAGAGACAGAGACAGAGACAGAGACAGAGACAGAAACAGAGACAGAGACAGAGACAGAGACAGCGACAGAGACAGAGACAGAGACTGAGACAGAGACAGAGATGGAGCCAATGACAGAGACAGAGACAGAGACGGAGACGGAGACAGAGACAGAGACAGAGACAGAGACGGAGACAGAGACAGGGACAGAGACAGAGACAAAGACAGAGGAGCATGAGACAAAGACAGAGCCACAGACAGAGACAGAGGCAGAGACTGAGAAAGAGACAGAGACAGAGGGGCAGGAGACGTGGACGGAGACAAAGACGGAGACAAAGACGGAGGCAAAGGTGGACACAAATACGGAGACAAAGACAGGTAGAAAGACGGAGACAAAGACGGAGACAGAGACGGAGATAAAGACGGAGACAACGACGGTGACAAAGACGGAGACAAAGACGGAGACGAAGAGGAAGACGACGACGGAGACAAAGACGGTGACAAAGACGGAGACAAAGACGGAGACAAAGATGGAGACAAAGACGGAGACAGAGGCAGAGGCGGAGACAGAGAAGGGAACAGAGGCAGAGACAGAGAAAAGGACAGAGACAGAGACATAGACAGAGACAGGAAAAGAGACAGAGACAGAGACAGAGACAGAGGCAGCGACAGAGACAGAAACAGAGACAGAGACAGAGACAGAGACAGAGACAGAGACAGAGACAGAGACAGAGACAGAGACAGAGACAGAGACAGAGGCAGAGACAGAGACAGTGACAGAGACAGAGACAGAGACAGAGAGAGAGAAAGCGACACGGACGAAGACAGAAACAGAGACAGAGGCAGAGGCACAGACAGAGACACAGACAGAGACAAAGGCAGAGGCGCATGACACAAAGACAGAGCCACAGACAGAGACAGAGGCAGAGACAGAGACAGAGACAGGGACAGAGACAGAGGCAGAGACAGAGACAGAGACAGAGACAGAGACAGAGACAGAGAGAGAGAAAGCGACACGGACGAAGACAGAAACAGAGACAGAGGCAGAGGCACAGACAGAGACACAGACAGAGACAAAGGCAGAGGCGCATGACACAAAGACAGAGCCACAGACAGAGACAGAGGCAGAGACAGAGGCAGAGACAGAGACAGAGGCAGAGACAGAGACAGAGACAGAAACAGAGACAGAGACAGAGACAGAGACAGAGACAGAGACAGAGACAGAAACCGAGACAGAGACAGAGACAGAGACAGAGACTGAGACAGAGACAGAGACAGAGACAGAGGGGCAGGAGACGTGGACGGAGACAAAGACGGAGACAAGGACGTAGACAAAGACGGAGACAAAGACGGAGACAAAGACGGAGACAAAGACGGTGACAAAGACGGAGACGAAGAGGAAGACGAGGACGGAGACAAAGACGGAGACAAAGACGCAGACAAAGACGGAGACAAAGACGGAGACAAAGACAGAGACAGAGCCAGAGACAGAGACAGAGACAGGGACAGAGACAGCGACAGAGGCAGAGACAGAGACAGAGACAGAAACTGAGACAGACACAGAGATGGAGCCAGGGACAGAGACAGAGACAGAGACTGAGACAGAGACAGAGACAGAGGGGCAGGAGACGTGGACGGAGACAAAGACGGAGACAAAGACGGTGACAAAGACGGAGACAAAGAGGGAGACGAAGAGGAAGACGACGACGGAGACAAAGACGGAGACAAAGGCGGAGACAAAGATGGAGACACAGACGGAGACAAATACGGAGACAAAGACGGAGGCAAAGACGGAGACAAAGACGGAGACAAATATAGAGACACAGACGGAGACAAATACGGAGACAAAGACGGTGACAAGGACGGAGGCAAAGACGGAGACGAAGAGAAAGACGACGACGGAGACAAAGACGGAGACAAAGGCGGAGACAAAGACGGATACAAAGACAGAGACAGAGACAGAGGCAGAGACAGAAACGGAGACAGAGACAGAGACAGAGGCAGCGACAGAGACAGAGACAGAGACAGAGACAGAGACAGAGACTGAGACAGAGAGAGGGACAGAGACAGAGACAGAGACAGAGACAGAGACAGAGACAGAGACAGAGACAGAGACAGAGACAGAGACAGAGGCAGAGACAGAGACAGAGACAGAGACAGAGACAGAGAGAGAGAAAGCGACACGGACGAAGACAGAAACAGGGACAGAGGCAGAGGCACAGACAGAGATACAGACAGAGACAAAGGCAGAGGCGCATGACACAAAGACAGAGCCACAGACAGAGACAGAGGCAGAGACAGAGACAGAGACAGAGACAGAGACAAAGAGAGAGGCAGAGACAGAGACAGAGACGGAGACAGAGACAGAGACAGAGACAGAGGCAGAGACAGAAACCGAGACAGAGACAGAGACGGAGTCAGAGACAGAGACAGAGACAGAGACAGAGACAGAGACAGAGGCAGAGGCAGAAACCGAGACAGAGACAGAGACGGAGACAGAGACAGAGACAGAGCCAGAGACAGAGACAGAGACAGGGACAGAGACAGCGACAGAGACAGAGACAGAGACAGAGACAGAGACAAAGACAGAGGCCCATGAGACAAAGACAGAGGCAGAGACAGAGACAGAGACAGAGGCAGAGACAGAGACAGAGACAGAGACAGAGACAGAGACAGAGATAGGGACAGAGACAGAGACAGAGACGGAGACAAAGGCGGGGACAAAGACAGAGGCAGAGACAGAGACAGAGACAGAGACGGAGACAGAGATGGAGACACAGACGGAGACAAATACGGAGACAAAGGAAGAGGCAAAGGCGGAGACAGAGGCGGAGACACAGAGAGAGACAGAGACTGAGACAAAGACAGAGACAGAAACAGAGACAGAGACAGAGACAGAGGCAGGGACAGAGACAGAGACAGAGACAGAGACAGAGACAGAGACAGAGACAGAGACTGAGACAGAGGGGCAGTTGACGTGGACGGAGACAAAGACGGAGACAAAGACGGTGGCAAAGACGGAGACAGAGCCAGAGACAGAGACGGAGACGAAGACAGAGACAGGGAAAGAGACAGAGGCAGAGACAGAGACAGAGACAGAGACAGAGACAGAGACAGGGACAGGGACAGAGACAGAGACAGAGACAGAGGCAGAGACAGAGGCAGAGACAAGGACAGAGACAGCGACAGAGACAGAGACAGAGACAGAGACAGAAACTGAGACAGACACAGAGATGGAGCCAGAGACAGAGACAGAGACAGAGACAGAGACAGAGGCAGAGACAGAGACAGAGACAGAGGCAGAGACAGAGACAGAGACAGAGACAGAGACAGAGACAGAGACAGAGACAGAGACAGAGACAGACACAGAGACAGAGACAGAGACAGAGACAGAGACAGAGACAGAGACAGAGACAACGGCAGAGACACAGACACAGACAGAGGCAGAGGCAGACGCGCATGAGACAACGACCGAGACAGAGGGGCAGGAGACACGGACGGAGACACAGACGGAGACAAGGACGGAGACAAAGACGGACACAAAGACAGAGACAGAGACCGAGACAGAGACGGAGACGGAGACAGAGACGGAGACGGAGACGGAGACAGAGACAGGGACAGAGACAGAGGCAGAGACAGAGAGAGGGACAGAGACAGAGACAGAGACAGGGACAGGGACAGAGACAGAGACAGAGACAGAGACAGAGACAGAGGCAGAGACAGAGACAGAGACAGAGACAGAGACAGAGGCAGAGACAGAGACAGAGACAGAGACAGAGACAGAGGCAGAGACAGAGACAGAGACAGAGACAGAGGCAGAGACGGAAACCGAGACAGGGACAGAGACAGAGACAGAGACAGAGTGTGAGACAGAGACAGAGACTGAGACAGAGACAGAGACAGAGACAGAGGGGCAGGAGACGTGGACGGAGACAAAGACGGAGACATGGACGTAGACAAAGACGGAGACAAAGACGGAGACAAAGACCTAGACAAAGACGGAGACAAATATGGAGACACAGACGGAGACAAATACGGAGACAAAGACGCTGACAAGGACGGAGGCAAAGACGGAGACGAAGAGGAAGACGACGACGGAGACAAAGACGGAGACAAAGGCGGAGACAAAGACGGATACAAAGACAGAGACAGAGACAGAGACAGAGGCAGAGACAGAGACACAGACAGAGACAATGACAGAGGCGCATGAGACAAAGACAGAGCCACAGACAGAGACAGAGACAGAGACAGAGATAGGGACAGAGACAGAGACAGAGACGGAGACAAAGGCGGGGACAAAGACAGAGGCAGAGACAGAGACAGAGACAGAGACGGAGACAGAGATGGAGACACAGACGGAGACAAATACGGAGACAAATGTAGAGGTGAAGGCGGAGACAGAGGCGGAGACACAGACAGAGACAGAGACTGAGACAAAGACAGAGACAGAAACAGAGACAGAGACAGAGACAGAGGCAGGGACAGAGACAGAGGCAGAGACAGAGACACAGACAGAGACAATGACAGAGGCGCATGAGACAAAGACAGAGCCACAGACAGAGACAGAGACAGAGACAGAGATAGGGACAGAGACAGAGACAGAGACGGAGACAAAGGCGGGGACAAAGACAGAGGCAGAGACAGAGACAGAGACAGAGACGGAGACAGAGATGGAGACACAGACGGAGACAAATACGGAGACAAAGGTAGAGGCAAAGGCGGAGACAGAGGCGGAGACACAGACAGAGACAGAGACTGAGACAAAGACAGAGACAGAAACAGAGACAGAGACAGAGACAGAGACAGAGACGAAGACAGAGACAGGGAAAGAGGCAGAGGCAGAGACAGAGACAGAGACAGAGACAGAGACAGAGACAGAGACAGAGACCGAGACAGGGACAGGGACAGAGACAGAGACAGAGACAGAGACAGAGACAGAGGCAGAGACAGAGACAGAGACAGAGACAGAGACAGAGGCAGAGACAGAGACAGAGACAGAGACAGAGACAGAGACAGAGACAGAGGCAGAGACAGAAACCGAGACAGGGACAGAGACAGAGACAGAGACAGAGAGTGAGACAGAGACAGAGACTGAGACAGAGACAGAGACAGAGACAGAGGGGCAGGAGACGTGGACGGAGTCAAAGACGGAGACAAGGACGTAGACAAAGACGGAGACAAAGGCGGAGACAAAGACGGAGACAAAGACGGTGACAAAAACTGAGACGAAGAGGAAGACGAGGACGGAGACAAAGCCGGAGACAAAGACGGAGACAAAGGCGGAGACAAAGACGCAGACAAAGATAGAGACAAAGACGGAGACAGAGGCAGAGGCGGAGACAGAGAACGGAACAGAGACAGAGACAGAGAAAAGGACAGAGACAGAGACAGAGACAGAGACAGAGACAGAGACAGAGAGAGAGACAGGAAAAGAGACAGAGATAGAGACAGAGACAGAGGCAGCGACAGAGACAGAAACAGAGACAAAGACAGAGGCGCATGAGACAAAGACAGAGCAACAGACAGAGACAGAGGCAGAGACAGAGACAGAGACAGGACAGAGACAGAGACAGAGACAGAGACAGAGACAGAGACAGAGACAGAGACAGAGACAGAGACAGAGACAGAGACAGAGACAGAGACAGAAACAGAGACAGAGACAGAGACAGAGACAGCGACAGAGACAGAGACAGAGACTGAGACAGAGACAGAGATGGAGCCAATGACAGAGACAGAGACAGAGACGGAGACGGAGACAGAGACAGAGACAGAGACAGAGACGGAGACAGAGACAGGGACAGAGACAGAGACAGAGGGGCAGGAGACGTGGACGGAGACAAAGACGGAGACAAAGACGGTGACAAAGACGGAGACAAAGACGGAGACAAAGATGCAGACAAAGACAGAGACAAAGACGGAGAGAAAGAGGAAAACGACGACGAAGACAAAGACGGAGACAGAGTCCGATACAGAGACAGAGACTGAGACAGAGACGGAGACGGAGACAGAGACGGGGACAGAGACAGAGGCAGAGGCAGAGGCAGAGACAGAGACAGAGACAGAGACAGAGACAGAGACAAAGGCAGAGACCGATACAGAGACAGAGACAGAGGCAGACGCGCATGAGACAACGACCGAGACAGAGGGGCAGGAGACACGGACGGAGACACAAACGGACACAAGGACGGAGACAAAGACGGACACAAAGACGGAGACAGAGACCGAGACAGAGACAGAGACTGGGACAGAGACAGAGACAGAGACAGAGACAGAGACTGAGACAGAGACAGAGATGGAGCCAATGACAGAGACAGAGACAGAAACGGAGACGCAGACAGGGACAGAGACAGAGACAGAGACAGAGACAGAGACAGGAAAAGAGAGAGAGACGGAGACAGAGACAGAGGCAGCGACAGAGACGGAAACAGAGACAGAGACAGAGGCACAGACAGAGACACAGACAGAGACAAAGATAGAGGCGCATGAGACAAAGACAGAGCCACAGACACAGACAGAGACAAAGACAGAGGCGCATGAGACAAAGACAGAGCCGCAGACAGAGACAGAGGCAGAGACAGAGACAGAGACAGAGACAGAGACAGAGACAGAGACAGGGATAGAGACAGAGACAGAGGCAGAGACAGAGACAGAGACAGAGACAGAGACAGAGACAGAGACAGGGATAGAGACAGAGACAGAGACAGAGACAGAGACAGAGGCAGAGACAGAGGCAGAGACAGAAACAGAGACAGAGACGGAGACAGAGACAGAGACTGAGACAGAGACAGAGACAGAGGGGCAGGAGACGTGGACGGAGACAAAGACGGAGACAAAGACGGTGACAAAGACGGAGACAAAGACGGAGACGAAGAGGCAGACGACGACGGAGACAAAGACGGAGACACAGGCGGAGGCAAAGATGGAGACACAGACAGAGACAAATACGGAGACAAAGACGGAGGCAAAGACGGAGTCAAAGACGGAGACAAATATGGAGACACAGACGGAGACAAATACGGAGACAAAGACGGTGACAAAGACGGAGGCAAAGGGGGAGACGAAGAGGAAGACGACGACGGAGACAAAGACGGTGACAAAGACGGAGGCAAAGACGGAGACGAAGAGGAAGACGACGACGGAGACAAAGACGGAGACAAAGGCGGA
Source organism: Megachile willughbiella (assembly GCA_945859595.2). Taxonomy (NCBI): domain Eukaryota; kingdom Metazoa; phylum Arthropoda; class Insecta; order Hymenoptera; family Megachilidae; genus Megachile; species Megachile willughbiella. The sequence goes on from CAMAOD020000301.1 coordinate 1,200,959, forward strand.
GACGAAGATGGAGATACAGACGGAGACAAATACGGAGACAAAGACGGAGGCAAAGACGGAGACAAAGACGGAGACAAAGATGGAGACACAGACGGAGGAAAATACGGAGACAAAGACGGTGACAAAGACGGAGGCAAAGACGGAGACGAAGAGGAAGGCGACGACGGAGACAAAGACGTAGACAAAGTCGGAGACAAATCTGGAGACACAGACGGACACAAATACGGAGACAAAGACAGGTACAAAGACAGAGACAGAGACAGAGACAGAGACAGAGACGGAGACGGAGACAGAGACAGAGACAGGGACAGAGACAGAGGCAGAGACAGAGACAGGGACAGAGACAGAGACAGAGACAGGGACAGGGAGAGAGACAAAGACAGAGACGGAGACAGAGACAGAGACAGAGACAGAGACAGAGACAGAGGCAGCGACAGAGACAGAAACAGAGACAGAGAGAGAGGCACAGACAGAGACACAGACAGAGACAAAGACAGAGGCGCATGAGACAAAGACAGAGCCACAGACAGAGACAGAGGCAGAGACAGAGACAGAGGCAGAGACAGAGACAGAGACAGAGACAGAGACAGAGACAGAGACAGAGACAGAGACAGAGACAGAGACAGAGACTGAGACAGAGACAGAGACAGAGACAGAGACAGAGACAGAGGCAGCGACAGAGACAGAAACAGAGACAGAGAGAGAGGCACAGACAGAGACACAGACAGAGACAAAGACAGAGGCGCATGAGACAAAGACAGAGCCACAGACAGAGACAGAGGCAGAGACAGAGACAGAGACAGAGACAGAGACAGAGACAGAGACAGAGACAGAGACAGAGACTGAGACAGCGACAGAGACAGAGGGGCAGGAGACGTGGACGGAGACAAAGACGGAGACAAAGACGGTGTCAAAGACGGAGACAAAGACGGAGACGAAGAGGAAGACGACGACGGAGACAAAGACGGAGACAAAGGCGGAGACGAAGATGGAGATGCAGACGGAGACAAATACGGAGACAAAGACGGAGGCAAAGACCGAGACAAAGACGGAGACAAAGATGGAGACACAGACGGAGGAAAATACGGAGACAAAGACGGTGACAAAGACGGAGGCAAAGACGGAGACGAAGAGGAAGGCGACGACGGAGACAAAGACGTAGACAAAGTCGGAGACAAATCTGGAGACACAGACGGTCACAAATACGGAGACAAAGACAGGTACAAAGACAGAGACAGAGACAGAGACAGAGACGGAGACGGAGACAGAGACAGAGACAGGGACAGAGACAGAGGCAGAGACAGAGACAGGGACAGAGACAGAGACAGAGACAGGGACAGGGAGAGAGACAAAGACAGAGACGGAGACAGAGACAGAGACAGAGACAGAGACAGAGACAGAGACAGAGGCAGCGACAGAGACAGAAACAGAGACAGAGAGAGAGGCACAGACAGAGACACAGACAGAGACAAAGACAGAGGCGCATGAGACAAAGACAGAGCCACAGACAGAGACAGAGGCAGAGACAGAGACAGAGACAGAGACAGAGACAGAGACAGAGACAGAGACAGAGACAGAGACAGAGACAGAGACAGAGAAAGAGACTGAGACAGCGACAGAGACAGAGGGGCAGGAGACGTGGACGGAGACAAAGACGGAGACAAAGACGGTGTCAAAGACGGAGACAAAGACGGAGACGAAGAGGAAGACGACGACGGAGACAAAGACGGAGACAAAGGCGGAGACAAAGATGGAGACACAGACGGAGACAAATACGGAGACAAGGACGGTGACAAAGACGGAGGCAAAGACGGAGACGAAGAGGAAGACGACGACGGAGACAAAGACGGTGACAAAGGCGGAGACGAAGTTGGAGACACAGACGGAGACAAAGACGGAGGCAAAGGCGGAGACGAAGAGGTAGACGACGACGGAGACAAAGACGGAGACAAAGGCGGAGACAAAGACGGATACAACGACAGAGACAGAGACAGAGACAGAGACAGAGACAGAGGCAGAGACAGAGGCAGAGACAGAAACAGAGACAGAGACGGAGACAGAGACAGAGACTGAGACAGAGACAGAGACAGAGGGGCAGGAGACGTGGACGGAGACAAAGACGGAGACAAAGGCGGTGACAATGACGGAGACAAAGACGGAGACGAAGAGAAAGACGACGACGGAGACAAAGACGGAGACACAGGCGGAGGCAAAGATGGAGACACAGACAGAGACAAATACGGAGACAAAGACGGAGGCAAAGACGGAGTCAAAGACGGAGACAAATATGGAGACACAGACGGAGACAAATACGGAGACAAAGACGGTGACAAAGACGGAGGCAAAGACGGAGACGAAGAGGAAGACGACGACGGAGACAAAGACGGTGACAAAGGCGGAGACGAAGTTGGAGACACAGACGGAGACAAAGACGGAGGCAAAGATGGAGACCCAGACGGAGGCAAATACGGAGACAAAGACGGTGACAAAGACGGAGGCAAAGACGGAGACGAAGATGGAGAGAAAGACGGAGACAGAGGCAGAGGCGGAGACAGAGAAGGGAACAGAGACAGAGACAGAGCAAGTGACAGAGACAGAGACAGAGACAGGAAAGGAGACAGAGACAGAGACAGATTCAGAGACAGAGGCAGCGACAGAGACAGAAACAGAGACAGAGACAGAGGCACAGACAGAGACACAGACAAAGACAAAGACAGAGGCGCATGAGACAAAGACAGAGCCACAGACAGAGACAGAGGCAGAGACAGACACACAGACAGAGACAGAGACAGAGACAGAGACAGAGAGAGAGGCAGAGACAGAAACAGAGACAGGGACACGGGCAGAGACAGAGACAGAGACAGAGACAGGAAAAGAGAGAGAGACAGAGACAGAGAAAGAGGCAGCGACAGAGACAGAAACAGAGACAGAGACAGAGTCACAGACAGAGACACAGACAGAGACAAAGACAGAGGCGCATGAGACAAAGACAGAGGCAGAGACAGAGACATAGGCAGAGACAGAGACAGAGACAGAGACAGAGACAGAGGGGCCGGAGACGTGGACGGAGAAAAAGACGGAGACAAAGACGTAGACAAAGACGGAGACAAAGACGTAGACAAAGACGGTGACAAAGACGGACACAAAGACGGAGACGAAGAGGAAGACGACGACGGAGACAAAGACGGAGACAAAGGCGGAGACAAATATGGAGACACAGACGGACACAAATACGGGGACAAAGACAGGTACAAAGACGGAGACAGAGACAGAGACAGAGACGGAGACGAAGACAGAGACAGGGAAAGATTCAGAGGCAGAGACAGAGACAGAGACAGAGACAGAGACAGAGACAGAGACAGAGACAGAGACAGGGACAGGGACAGGGACAGAGACAGAGACAGAGACAGAGACAGAGACAAAGACGGAGACAAAGACGGAGACATAGAAGTAGACAAAGTCGTAGACAAAGACGGAGACAAAGACGGAGACAACGACGGTGACAAAGACGGAGACAAAGACGGAGACGAGGAGGAAGACGACGACGGAGACAAAGACGGTGACAAAGACGGAGACAAAGACTGAGACAAAGATGGAGACAAAGACGGAGACAGAGGCAGAGGCGGAGACAGAGAAGGAACAGAGGCAGAGACAGAGAAAGGGACAGAGACAGAGACAGAGACAGAGACAGAGACAGGAAAAGAGACAGAGACAGAGACAGAGATAGAGGCAGCGACAGAGACAGAAACAGAGACAGAGACAGAGGCACAGACAGAGACACAGACAGAGACAAAGGCAGAGGCGCATGAGACAAAGACAGAGCCACAGACAGAGACAGAGGCAGAGACAGAGACAGAGACACAGACAGAGACAGAGACAGAGACAGAGACAGAGACAGAGACAGAGACTGAGACAGCGACAGAGACAGAGGGGCAGGAGACGTGGACGGAGACAAAGACGGAGACAAAGACGGTGTGAAAGACGGAGACAAAGACGGAGACGAAGAGGAAGACGACGACGGAGACAAAGACGGAGACAAAGGAGGAGACAAAGATGGAGACACAGACGCAGACAAATACGGAGACAAAGACGGTGACAAAGACGGAGGCAAAGGCGGAGACGAAGAGGTAGACGACGACGGAGACAAAGACGGAGACAAAGGCGGAGACAAAGACGGATACAACGACAGAGACAGAGACAGAGACAGAGACAGAGACAGAGACAGAGACAGAGACAGAGACAGAGACAGAGACAGGGACAGAGACAGAGACAGAGACAGAGACAGAGGCAGAGACAGAGGCAGAGACAGAAACAGAGACAGAGACGGAGACAGAGACAGAGACTGAGACAGAGACAGAGACAGAGGGGCAGGAGACGTGGACGGTGACGTGGACGGAGACAAAGACGGTGACAAAGACGGAGACAAAGACGGAGACACATGCGGAGGCAAAGATGGAGACACAGACAGAGACAAATACGGAGACAAAGACGGAGGCAAAGACGGAGTCAAAGACGGAGACAAATATGGAGACACAGACGGAGACAAATACGGAGACAAAGACGGTGACAAAGACGGAGGCAAAGACGGAGACGAAGAGGAAGACGACGACGGAGACAAAGACGGTGACAAAGACGGAGGCAAAGACGGAGACGAAGAGGAAGACGACGACGGAGACAAAGACGGAGACAAAGGCGGAGACGAAGATGGAGATACAGACGGAGACAAATACGGAGACAAAGACGGAGGCAAAGACGGAGACAAAGACGGAGACAAAGATGGAGACACAGACGGAGGAAAATACGGAGACAAAGACGGTGACAAAGACGGAGGCAAAGACGGAGACGAAGAGGAAGACGACGACGGAGACAAAGACGTAGACAAAGTCGGAGACAAATCTGGAGACACAGACGGACACAAATACGGAGACAAAGACAGGTACAAAGACAGAGACAGAGACAGAGACAGAGACAGAGACGGAGACGGAGACAGAGACAGAGACAGGGACAGAGACAGAGGCAGAGACAGAGACAGGGACAGAGACAGAGACAGAGACAGGGACAGGGAGAGAGACAAAGACAGAGACGGAGACAGAGACAGAGACAGAGACAGAGACAGAGACAGAGACAGAGGCAGCGACAGAGACAGAAACAGAGACAGAGGCACGGACAGAGACAGAGACAGAGACAGAGACAGAGACAGAGACAGAGGCAGAGACAGAAACCGAGACAGGGACAGAGACAGAGACAGAGACAGCGTGTGAGACAGAGACAGAGACTGAGACAGAGACAGAGACAGAGACAGAGGGGCAGGAGACGTGGACGGAGACAAAGACGGATACATGGACGTAGACAAAGACGGAGACAAAGACGGAGACAAAGACGGAGACAAAGACGGAGACAAATATGGAGACACAGACGGAGACAAATACGGAGACAAAGACGGTGACAAGGACGGAGGCAAAGACGGAGACGAAGAGGAAGACGACGACGGAGACAAAGACGGAGACAAAGGCGGAGACAAAGACAGAGACAGAGACCGAGACAGAGACGGAGACGGAGACAGAGACGGAGACGGAGACGGAGACGGAGACAGAGACAGGGACAGAGACAGAGGCAGAGACAGAGACATAGGCAGAGACAGAGACAGAGACAGAGACAGAGACAGAGGGGCCGGAGACGTGGACGGAGAAAAAGACGGAGACAAAGACGTAGACAAAGACGGAGACAAAGACGTAGACAAAGACGGTGACAAAGACGGACACAAAGACGGAGACGAAGAGGAAGACGACGACGGAGACAAAGACGGAGACAAAGGCGGAGACAAATATGGAGACGCAGACGGACACAAATACGCAGACAAAGACAGGTACAAAGACGGAGACAGAGACAGAGACAGAGACGGAGACGAAGACAGAGACAGGGAAAGAGACAGAGGCAGAGACAGAGACAGAGACAGAGACAGGGACAGAGACAGAAACAGAGACAGAGACAGAGGCAGAGACAGAGACAGGGACAGAGACAGAGGCAGAGACAGAGACATAGGCAGAGACAGAGACTGAGACAGAGAGAGAGACAGAGGGGCAGTTGACGTGGACGGAGACAAAGACGGAGACAAAGACGGTGACAAAGACGGAGACAAAGACGGAGACGAAGAGGAAGACGACGACGGAGACAAAGACGTAGACAACGACGGAGACAAATATGGAGACACAGACGGACACAAATACGGAGACAAAGACGGAGACAAAGACGGAGACAAAGGCGGAGACAAAGACGCAGACAAAGATGGAGACAAAGACGGAGACAGAGGCAGAGGCGGAGACAGAGAAGGGAACAGAGACAGAGACAGAGAAAAGGACAGAGACAGAGACAGAGACAGAGACAGAGAGAGAGACAGGAAAAGAGACAGAGATAGAGACAGAGACAGAGGCAGCGACAGAGACAGAAACAGAGACAAAGACAGAGGCGCATGAGACAAAGACAGAGCCACAGACAGAGACAGAGGCAGAGACAGAGACAGAGACAGGACAGAGACAGAGACAGAGACAGAGACAGAGACAGAGACAGAGACAGAGACAGAGACAGAGACAGAGACAGAGACAGAGACAGAAGCAGAGACAGAGACAGAGACAGAGACAGCGACAGAGACAGAGACAGAGACTGAGACAGAGACAGAGATGGAGCCAATGACAGAGACTGAGACAGAGACGGAGACGGAGACAGAGACGGGGACAGAGACAGAGGCAGAGGCAGAGGCAGAGACAGAGACAGAGACAGAGACAGAGACAAAGGCAGAGACCGATACAGAGACAGAGACAGAGGCAGACGCGCATGAGACAACGACCGAGACAGAGGGGCAGGAGACACGGACGGAGACACAAACGGACACAAGGACGGAGACAAAGACGGACACAAAGACGGAGACAGAGACCGAGACAGAGACAGAGACAGGGACAGAGACAGAGACAGAGACAGAGACAGAGACTGAGACAGAGACAGAGATGGAGCCAATGACAGAGACAGAGACAGAAACGGAGACGCAGACAGGGACAGAGACAGAGACAGAGACAGAGACAGAGACAGAGACAGAGAGAGGACAGAGACAGAGACAGAGACAGAGACGGAGACAGAGACAGAGACAGAGACAGAGACAGAGACAGAGACAGAGACAGAGACAGAGACGGAGACGGAGACAGAGACAGGGACAGAGACAGAGACAGAGACAGAGACAGAGACAGGAAAAGAGAGAGAGAGACGGAGACAGAGACAGAGGCAGCGACAGAGACGGAAACAAAGACAGAGACAGGGACAGAGACAGAGACAGAGGCAGCGACAGAGACAGAAACAGAGACAGAGAGAGAGGCACAGACAGAGACACAGACAGAGACAAAGGCAGAGGCGCATGAGACAAAGACAGAGCCACAGACAGAGACAGAGGCAGAGACAGAGACAGAGACAGAGACAGAGACAGAGACAGAGACAGAGACAGAGACAGAGACTGAGACAGCGACAGAGACAGAGGGGCAGGAGACGTGGACGGAGACAAAGACGGAGACAAAGACGGTGTCAAAGACGGAGACAAAGACGGAGACGAAGAGGAAGACGACGACGGAGACAAAGACGGAGACAAAGGCGGAGACAAAGATGGAGACACAGACGGAGACAAATACGGAGACAAAGACGGTGACAAAGACGGAGGCAAAGGCGGAGACGAAGAGGTAGACGACGACGGAGACAAAGACGGAGACAAAGGCGGAGACAAAGACGGATACAACGACAGAGACAGAGACAGAGACAGAGACAGAGACAGAGACAGAGACAGAGACAGAGACAGAGACAGAGACAGAGACAGGGACAGAGACAGAGACAGAGACAGAGGCAGAGCCAGAGGCAGAGACAGAAACAGAGACAGAGACGGAGACAGAGACAGAAACTGAGACAGAGACAGAGACAGAGGGGCAGGAGACGTGGACGGAGACAAAGACGGAGACAAAGACGGTGACAAAGACGGAGACAAAGACGGAGACGAAGAGAAAGACGACGACGGAGACAAAGACGGAGACACAGGCGGAGGCAAAGATGGAGACACAGACAGAGACAAATACGGAGACAAAGAAGGAGGCAAAGACGGAGTCAAAGACGGAGACAAATATGGAGACACAGACGGAGACAAATACGGAGACAAAGACGGTGACAAAGACGGAGGCAAAGACGGAGACGAAGAGGAAGACGACGACGGAGACAAAGACGGTGACAAAGACGGAGGCAAAGACGGAGACGAAGAGGAAGACGACGACGGAGACAAAGACGGAGACAAAGGCGGAGACGAAGATGGAGATACAGACGGAGACAAATACGGAGACAAAGACGGAGGCAAAGACGGAGACAAAGACGGAGACAAAGATGGAGACACAGACGGAGGAAAATACGGAGACAAAGACGGTGACAAAGACGGAGGCAAAGACGGAGACGAAGAGGAAGACGACGACGGAGACAAAGACGTAGACAAAGTCGGAGACAAATCTGGAGACACAGACGGACACAAATACGGAGACAAAGACAGGTACAAAGACAGAGACAGAGACAGAGACTGAGACAGAGACGGAGACGGAGACAGAGACAGAGACAGGGACAGAGACAGAGGCAGAAACAGAGACAGGGACAGAGACAGAGACAGAGACAGGGACAGGGAGAGAGACAAAGACAGAGACGGAGACAGAGACAGAGACAGAGACAGAGACAGAGACAGAAACAGAGGCAGCGACAGAGACAGAAACAGAGAGAGAGACAGAGGCACAGACAGAGACACAGACTGAGACAAAGACAGAGGCGCATGGGACAAAGACAGAGCCACAGACAGAGACAGAGGCAGAGACAGAGACAGAGACAGAGACAGAGACAGAGACAGAGACAGAGACAGAAACAGAGACAGAGACAGAGACGGAGACAGAGACAGAGACAGACACAGAGACAGAGACAGAGACAGAGGCGGAGACAGAGGCAGAGACAGAAACAGAGACAGAGACAGAGACAGAGTCAGAGACAGAGATAGAGACTGGGACAGAGACAGAGACAGAGGGGCAGGTGACGTGGACGGAGACAAAGACGGATACGAAGAGGAAGACGACGACGGAGACAAAGACGGAGACAAAGGCGGAGACAAAGATGCAGACACAGACGGAGACAAATACCGAGACAATGACGGAGGCAAAGACGCAGACAAAGACGGAGACACAGACGGAGACAAATACGGAGACAAAGACGGTGACAAAGACGGAATCAAAGACGGAAACGAAGAGGAAGACGACGACGGAGACAAAGACGGAGACAAAGGCGGAGACACAGACGGATACAACGACAGAGACAGAGACAGAGACAGAGGCAGAGAGAGAGACGGAGACAGAGACAGAGACATAGACAGAGGGGCAGGAGACGTGGACGGAGACAAAGACGGAGACAAAGGCGGAGACGAAGATGGAGACGACGACGGAGGCAAAGACGGAGACAGAGACAAAGACGAAGACAAAGAGGAAGACGACGACGAAGACAAAGACGGGGACAGAGTCCGATACAGAGACAGAGACAGAGACAGAGACAGAGACAGAGACAGAGACAGAGACAGAGACGGAGACGGAGACAGAGACGGGGACAGAGACAGAGGCAGAGGCAGAGGCAGAGACAGAGACAGAGACAGAGACAGAGACAAAGGCAGAGACCGATACAGAGACAGAGACAGAGGCAGACGCGCATGAGACAACGACCGAGACAGACGGGCAGGAGACACGGACGGAGACACAAATGGAGACAAGGACAGAGACAAAGACGGACACAAAGACGGAGACAGAGACCGAGACAGAGACAGAGACAGGGACAGAGACAGAGACAGAGACAGAGACAGAGACAGAGACAGAGACAGAGACTGAGACAGAGACAGAGATGGAGCCAATGACAGAGACAGAGACAGAAACGGAGACGCAGACAGGGACAGAGACAGAGACAGAGACAGAGACAGAGACAGGAAAAGAGAGAGAGACGGAGACAGAGACAGAGGCAGCGACAGAGACGGAAACAGAGACAGAGACAGAGGCACAGACAGAGACACAGACAGAGACAAAGACAGAGGCGCATGAGACAAAGACAGAGCCACAGACAGAGACAGAGGCAGAGACAGAGACAGAGAGAGGACAGAGACAGAGACAGAGACAGAGACAGAGATAGAGACAGAGACAGAGACAGAGACAGAGACAGAGACAGAGACAGAGACAGAGACAGAGGAAGAGGCAAAGGCAGAGACCGATACAGAGGCAGAGACACAGACAGAGACAGAGACAGAGGCAGGCGCGCATGAGACAACGACCGAGACAGAGGGGCAGGAGACACGGACGGAGACACAGACGGAGACAAGGACGGAGACAAAGACGGACACAAAGACGGAGACAGAGACCGAGACAGAGACAGAGACAGAGACACGGGCAGAGACAGAGACAGAGACAGAGACAGAGACAGAGACAGAGACAGAGACAGAGACAGAGACTGAGACAGAGACAGAGATGGAGCCAATGACAGAGACTGAGACAGAGACAGAGATGGAGCCAATGACAGAGACAGAGACAGAAACGGTGACGGAGACGGAGACAGAGACAGGGACAGAGACATAGGCAGCGACAGAGACGGAAACAAAGACAGAGACAGAGGCACAGACAGAGACACAGACAGAGACAAAGACAGAGGCGCATGAGACAAAGGCAGAGCCACAGACAGAGACAGAGGCAGAGACAGAGACAGAGACAGGACAGAGACAGAGACAGAGGCAGAGGCGGAGACAGAGAAGGGAACAGAGACAGAGACAGAGAAAAGGACAGAGACAGAGACAGAGACAGTGACAGGAAAAGAGACAGAGATAGAGACAGAGACAGGGGCAGCGACAGAGACAGAAACAGAGGCACACACAGAGACACAGACAGAGACAAAGACAGAGGCGCATGAGACAAAGACAGAGCCGCAGACAGAGACAGAGGCAGAGACAGAGACAGAGACAGAGACAGAGACAGAGACAGAGACAGAGACAGGGACAGAGACAGAGACAGAGACAGAGACAGAGGCAGAGACAGAGGCAGAGACAGAAACAGAGACAGAGACGGAGACAGAGACAGAGACTGAGACAGAGACAGAGACAGAGGGGCAGGAGACGTGGACGGATACAAAGACGGAGACAAAGACGGTGACAAAGACGGAGACAAAGACGGAGACGAAGAGGAAGACGACGACGGAGACAAAGACGGAGACACAGGCGGAGGCAAAGATGGAGACACAGACAGAGACAAATACGGAGACAAAGACGGAGGCAAAGACGGAGTCAAAGACGGAGACAAATATGGAGACACAGACGGAGACAAATACGGAGACAAAGACGGTGACAAAGACGGAGGCAAAGACGGAGACGAAGAGGAAGACGACGACGGAGACAAAGACGGAGACAAAGGCGGAGACGAAGATGGAGATACAGACGGAGACAAATACGGAGACAAAGACGGAGGCAAAGACGGAGACAAAGACGGAGACAAAGATGGAGGCAAAGACGGAGACGAAGAGGAAGACGACGACGGAGACAAAGACGTAGACAAAGTCGGAGACAAATCTGGAGACACAGACGGACACAAATACGGAGACAAAGACAGGTACAAAGACAGAGACAGAGACAGAGACAGAGACAGAGACGGAGACGGAGACAGAGACAGAGACAGGGACAGAGACAGAGGCAGAGACAGAGACAGAGGCAGAGACAGAGACAGAGACAGGGACTGGGAGAGAGACAAAGACAGAGACGGAGACAGAGACAGAGACAGAGACAGAGACAGAGACAGAGACAGAGACAGAGGCAGCGACAGAGACAGAAACAGAGACAGAGAGAGAGGCACAGACAGAGACACAGACAGAGACAAAGACAGAGCCACAGACAGAGACAGAGGCAGAGACAGAGACAGAGACAGAGACAGAGACAGAGACAGAAACAGAGACAGAGACAGAGACGGAGACAGAGACAGAGACAGACACAGAGACAGAGACAGAGACAGAGGCGGAGACAGAGGCAGAGACAGAAACAGAGACAGAGACAGAGACAGAGTCAGAGACAGAGACAGAGACTGGGACAGAGACAGAGACAGAGGGGCAGGTGACGTGGACGGAGACAAAGACGGATACGAAGAGGAAGACGACGGCGGAGACAAAGACGGAGACAAAGGCGGAGACAACGATGCAGACACAGACGGAGACAAATACCGAGACAATGACGGAGGCAAAGACGCAGACAAAGACGGAGACAAATATGGAGACACAGACGGAGACAAATACGGAGACAAAGACGGTGACAAAGACGGAATCAAAGACGGAAACGAAGAGGAAGACGACGACGGAGACAAAGACGGAGACAAAGGCGGAGACAAAGACGGATACAACGACAGAGACAGAGACAGAGACAGAGGCAGAGAGAGAGACGGAGACAGAGACAGAGACAGAGACAGAGACAGAGGCAGAGACAGAGGCAGAGACAGAGACAGAGACAGAGGCAGCGACAGAGACAGAAACAGAGACAGAGACAGAGGCACAGACAGAGACACAGACAGAGACAAAGACAGAGGCGCATGAGACAAAGACAGAGCCACAGACAGAGACAGAGGCAGAGACAGAGGCAGAGACAGAAACAGAGACAGAGACAGAGACAGAGACAGAGACAGAAACAGAGACAGAGACAGAGACGGAGACAGAGACAGAGACAGACACAGAGACAGAGACAGAGACAGAGGCGGAGACAGAGGCAGAGACAGAAACAGAGACAGAGACAGAGACAGAGGCGCATGAGACAAAGACAGAGCCACAGACAGAGACAGAGGCAGAGACAGAGACAGAGACAGAGACAGAGACAGAGACAGAGACAGAGACAGAGACAGAGACAGAGACTGAGACAGCGACAGAGACAGAGGGGCAGGAGACGTGGACGGAGACAAAGACGGAGACAAAGACGGTGACAAAGACGGAGGCAAAGGCAGAGACGAAGAGGTAGACGACGACGGAGACAAAGACGGAGACAAAGACGGAGACAAAGGCGGAGACAAAGACGGATACAACGACAGAGACAGAGACAGAGACAGAGACAGAGACAGAGACAGAGACAGAGACAGAGACAGAGACAGAGACAGAGACAGGGAGAGACGGAGACGGAGATAGAGGCAGAGACAGAGACAGAGACAGAGACGGAGACAAAGACAGAGACGGGGACAGACGCAGAGACAGAGACAGAGACAGAGACAGAGACAGAGACAGAGACAGAGACAGAGGCAAAGACAGAGACGGAGACGGAGATAGAGGCAGAGACAGAGACAGAGACAGAGACAGAGACAGAGACAGGGCCAGAGACAGAGACAGAGACAGAGACAGAGGGGCAGGAGACGTGGACGGAGACAAAGACGGAGACAAGGACGGTGACAAAGGCGGAGACAAAGACGGAGACAAAGACGGAGACAAAGACGGTGACAAAGGCGGAGACAAAGACGGAGACAAAGACGGAGACAAAGACGGTGACAAAGGCGGAGACAAAGACGGAGACGAAGAGGAAGACGACGACGGAGACAAAGGCGGAGACAAAGGCGGAGACAAAGATGGAGACACAGACGGAGACAAAGACGGAGGCAAAGATGGAGACACAGACGGAGGCAAATACGGAGACAAAGACGGTGACAAAGACGGAGGCAAAGACGGAGACGAAGATGGAGACAAAGACGGAGACACAGGCAGAGGCGGAGACAGAGAAGGGAACAGAGACAGAGACAGAGCAAGTGACAGAGTCAGAGACAGAGACAGGAAAAGAGACAGAGACAGAGACAGAGTCAGAGACAGAGGCAGCGACAGAGACAGAAACAGAGAGAGAGACAGAGGCACAGACAGAGACACAGACAGAGACAAAGACAGAGGCGCATGAGACAAAGACACAGCCACAGACAGAGACAGAGGCAGAGACAGAGGCAGAGACAGAGACAGAGACGGAGACAGAGACAGAGACAGAGACAGAGACAGAGGAAGAGACAGAGACAGAGACTGAGACAGCGACAGAGACAGAGGGGCAGGAGACGTGGACGGAGACAAAGACGGAGACAAAGACGGTGACAAAGACGGAGACAAAGACGGAGACGAAGAGGAAGACGACGACGGAGGCAAAGACGGAGACAAAGGCGGAGACAAAGATGGAGACACAGACGGAGACAAATACGGAGACAAAGACGGAGGCAAAGACGGTGACAAATATGGAGACACAGACGGAGACAAATACGGAGACAAAGGCGGAGACAAAGACGGATACAAAGACAGAGACAGAGACAGAGACAGAGGCAGAGACAGAGACGGAGACAGAGACAGAGATGGACACAGAGGCAGAGACAGAGACAGCGGCGGAGACGGAGACGCAGACAGAGACATAGACAGAGACAGAGACAGAGACAGCGACAGAGACACAGACAGCGCCAGAGACGGAGACAGAGACAGAGACAAAGACAGAGACAGAGACAGAGACAGAGACAGAGACAGAGACAGAGACAGAGACAGAGACAGAGACAGAGACAGAGACAGAGACAGAGACAGAGACAGAGACAGAGACAGAGACAGAGACAGAGACAGAGACAGAGACAGAGACAGAGACAGAGACAGAGACAGAGACAGAGACAGAGACGGAGACAGAGACAGAGACAGAGACAGAGACAGAGACTGAGACAGAGGCAGAGACAGAGACAGAGACAGAGACAGAGACAGTGACAGAGACTGAGACAGAGACTGAGACAGAGGGGCAGGAGACGTGGACGGAGACAAAGACGGAGACAAGGACGGAGACAAAGACGGTGACAAAGGCGGAGACAAAGACGGAGAAGAAGAGGAAGACGACGACGGAGACAAAGGCGGAGACAAAGGCGGAGACAAAGATGGAGACACAGACGGAGACAAATACGGCGACAAAGACGGAGGCAAAGACCGAGACAAAGACGGAGACAAATATGGAGACACAGACGGATACAAATACGGAGACAAAGACGGTGACAAAGACGGAGGCAAAGACGGAGACGAAGAGGAAGACGACGACGGAGACAAAGACGGTGACATAGACGGAGACAAAGATGGAGACACAGACGGAGACAAAGACGGAGGCAAAGATGGAGACACAGACGGAGGCAAATACGGAGACAAAGACGGTGACAAAGACGGAGGCAAAGACGGACACGAAGATGGAGACAAAGACGGAGACACAGGCAGAGGCGGAGACAGAGAAGGGAACAGAGACAGAGACAGAGCAAGTGACAGAGTCAGAGACAGAGACAGGAAAAGAGACAGAGACAGAGACAGAGTCAGAGACAGAGGCAGCGACAGAGACAGAAACAGAGAGAGAGACAGAGGCACAGACAGAGACACAGACAGAGACAAAGACAGAGGCGCATGAGACAAAGACACAGCCACAGACAGAGACAGAGGCAGAGACAGAGACAGAGACAGAGACAGAGACGGAGACAGAGACAGAGACAGAGACAGAGACAGAGGAAGAGACAGAGACAGAGACTGAGACAGCGACAGAGACAGAGGGGCAGGAGACGTGGACGGAGACAAAGACGGAGACAAAGACGGTGACAAAGACGGAGACAAAGACGGAGACGAAGAGGAAGACGACGACGGAGGCAAAGACGGAGACAAAGGCGGAGACAAAGATGGAGACACAGACGGAGACAAATACGGAGACAAAGACGGAGGCAAAGACGGTGACAAATATGGAGACACAGACGGAGACAAATACGGAGACAAAGGCGGAGACAAAGACGGATACAAAGACAGGGACAGAGACAGAGACAGAGGCAGAGACAGAGGCAGAGACAGAGACGGAGACAGAGACAGAGACAGAGACGGAGACGGAGACAGAGACGCAGACAGAGACATAGACAGAGACAGAGACTGAGACAGCGACAGAGACACAGACAGCGGCAGAGACGGAGACAGAGGCAGAGACACTGACAGAGACAGAGACAGAGACAGAGACAGAGACTGAGACAGAGACAGAGATGGACACAGAGACAGAGACAGAGACAGCGGCGGAGACGGAGACGCAGACAGAGACATAGACAGAGACAGAGACAGAGACAGCGACAGAGACACAGACAGCGCCAGAGACGGAGACAGAGACAGAGACAAAGACAGAGACAGAGACAGAGACAGAGACAGAGACAGAGACAGAGACAGAGACAGAGACAGAGACAGAGACAGAGACAGAGACAGAGACAGAGACAGAGACAGAGACAGAGACAGAGACAGAGACAGAGACGGAGACGGAGACAGAGACAGAGACAGAGACAGAGACAGAGACAGAGACAGAGACAGAGACAGAGACAGAGACAGAGACAGAGACAGAGACTGAGACAGAGGCAGAGACAGAGACAGAGACAGAGACAGAGACAGAGACAGAGACTGAGACAGAGACTGAGACAGAGGGGCAGGAGACGTGGACGGAGACAAAGACGGAGACAAGGACGGAGACAAAGACGGTGACAAAGGCGGAGACAAAGACGGAGACGAAGAGGAAGACGACGACGGAGACAAAGGCGGAGACAAAGGCGGAGACAAAGATGGAGACACAGACGGAGACAAATACGGCGACAAAGACGGAGGCAAAGACCGAGACAAAGACGGAGACAAATATGGAGACACAGACGGATACAAATACGGAGACAAAGACGGTGACAAAGACGGAGGC
Organism: Megachile willughbiella; assembly: GCA_945859595.2. Classification (NCBI taxonomy): domain Eukaryota; kingdom Metazoa; phylum Arthropoda; class Insecta; order Hymenoptera; family Megachilidae; genus Megachile; species Megachile willughbiella. The sequence continues at coordinate 1,217,736 of CAMAOD020000301.1, forward strand.
AAAGACGGAGACGAAGAGGAAGACGACGACGGAGACAAAGACGGTGACATAGACGGAGACAAAGATGGAGACAATGACAGAGACAGAGCCAGAGACAGAGACAGAGACAGAGACAGGGACGGAGACGGAGACGGAGACAGAGACGGGGACAGAGACAGAGGCAGAGACAGAGACAGAGACAGGGGCAGAGACAGAGACAGAGACAGAGACGGAGACGGAGACAGAGACAGAGACAGAGGCAGAGACAGAGATAGGGACAGAGACAGAGGCAGAGGCAGAGGCAGAGACAGAGATAGGGACAGAGACAGAGACAGAGGCAGAGACACAGACGGAGACAGAGTCAGAGGCAGACGCGCATGAGACAAGGACCGCGACAGAGGGGCAGGAGAGACGGACGGAGACGCAGACGGAGACAAAGACGGACACAAAGACGGAGACAGAGACCGAGACAGAGACAGAGACAGGGACAGAGACAGAGACAGAGACAGGGACAGAGACAGAGACTGAGACAGAGACAGAGGTGGAGCCAATGACAGAGACAGAGACAGAGACGGAGACAGAGACAGGGACAGAGACAGAGATAGAGACAGAGACAGAGACAGAGACAGAGACAGTGACAGAGACTGAGACAGAGACTGAGACAGAGGGGCAGGAGACGTGGACGGAGACAAAGACGGAGACAAGGACGGAGACAAAGACGGTGACAAAGGCGGAGACAAAGACGGAGAAGAAGAGGAAGACGACGACGGAGACAAAGGCGGAGACAAAGGCGGAGACAAAGATGGAGACACAGACGGAGACAAATACGGCGACAAAGACGGAGGCAAAGACCGAGACAAAGACGGAGACAAATATGGAGACACAGACGGATACAAATACGGAGACAAAGACGGTGACAAAGACGGAGGCAAAGACGGAGACGAAGAGGAAGACGACGACGGAGACAAAGACGGTGACATAGACGGAGACAAAGATGGAGACACAGACGGAGACAAAGACGGAGGCAAAGATGGAGACACAGACGGAGGCAAATACGGAGACAAAGACGGTGACAAAGACGGAGGCAAAGACGGACACGAAGATGGAGACAAAGACGGAGACACAGGCAGAGGCGGAGACAGAGAAGGGAACAGAGACAGAGACAGAGCAAGTGACAGAGTCAGAGACAGAGACAGGAAAAGAGACAGAGACAGAGACAGAGTCAGAGACAGAGGCAGCGACAGAGACAGAAACAGAGAGAGAGACAGAGGCACAGACAGAGACACAGACAGAGACAAAGACAGAGGCGCATGAGACAAAGACACAGCCACAGACAGAGACAGAGGCAGAGACAGAGACAGAGACAGAGACAGAGACGGAGACAGAGACAGAGACAGAGACAGAGACAGAGGAAGAGACAGAGACAGAGACTGAGACAGCGACAGAGACAGAGGGGCAGGAGACGTGGACGGAGACAAAGACGGAGACAAAGACGGTGACAAAGACGGAGACAAAGACGGAGACGAAGAGGAAGACGACGACGGAGGCAAAGACGGAGACAAAGGCGGAGACAAAGATGGAGACACAGACGGAGACAAATACGGAGACAAAGACGGAGGCAAAGACGGTGACAAATATGGAGACACAGACGGAGACAAATACGGAGACAAAGGCGGAGACAAAGACGGATACAAAGACAGGGACAGAGACAGAGACAGAGGCAGAGACAGAGGCAGAGACAGAGACGGAGACAGAGACAGAGACAGAGACGGAGACGGAGACAGAGACGCAGACAGAGACATAGACAGAGACAGAGACTGAGACAGCGACAGAGACACAGACAGCGGCAGAGACGGAGACAGAGGCAGAGACACTGACAGAGACAGAGACAGAGACAGAGACAGAGACTGAGACAGAGACAGAGATGGACACAGAGACAGAGACAGAGACAGCGGCGGAGACGGAGACGCAGACAGAGACATAGACAGAGACAGAGACAGAGACAGCGACAGAGACACAGACAGCGCCAGAGACGGAGACAGAGACAGAGACAAAGACAGAGACAGAGACAGAGACAGAGACAGAGACAGAGACAGAGACAGAGACAGAGACAGAGACAGAGACAGAGACAGAGACAGAGACAGAGACAGAGACAGAGACAGAGACAGAGACAGAGACAGAGACAGAGACAGAGACAGAGACGGAGACGGAGACAGAGACAGAGACAGAGACAGAGACAGAGACAGAGACAGAGACAGAGACAGAGACAGAGACAGAGACAGAGACAGAGACAGAGACTGAGACAGAGGCAGAGACAGAGACAGAGACAGAGACAGAGACAGAGACAGAGACTGAGACAGAGACTGAGACAGAGGGGCAGGAGACGTGGACGGAGACAAAGACGGAGACAAGGACGGAGACAAAGACGGTGACAAAGGCGGAGACAAAGACGGAGACGAAGAGGAAGACGACGACGGAGACAAAGGCGGAGACAAAGGCGGAGACAAAGATGGAGACACAGACGGAGACAAATACGGCGACAAAGACGGAGGCAAAGACCGAGACAAAGACGGAGACAAATATGGAGACACAGACGGATACAAATACGGAGACAAAGACGGTGACAAAGACGGAGGCAAAGACGGAGACGAAGAGGAAGACGACGACGGAGACAAAGACGGTGACATAGACGGAGACAAAGATGGAGACAATGACAGAGACAGAGCCAGAGACAGAGACAGAGACAGAGACAGGGACGGAGACGGAGACGGAGACAGAGACGGGGACAGAGACAGAGGCAGAGACAGAGACAGAGACAGGGGCAGAGACAGAGACAGAGACAGAGACGGAGACGGAGACAGAGACAGAGACAGAGGCAGAGACAGAGATAGGGACAGAGACAGAGGCAGAGGCAGAGGCAGAGACAGAGATAGGGACAGAGACAGAGACAGAGGCAGAGACACAGACGGAGACAGAGTCAGAGGCAGACGCGCATGAGACAAGGACCGCGACAGAGGGGCAGGAGAGACGGACGGAGACGCAGACGGAGACAAAGACGGACACAAAGACGGAGACAGAGACCGAGACAGAGACAGAGACAGGGACAGAGACAGAGACAGAGACAGGGACAGAGACAGAGACTGAGACAGAGACAGAGGTGGAGCCAATGACAGAGACAGAGACAGAGACGGAGACAGAGACAGGGACAGAGACAGAGATAGAGACAGAGACAGGAAAAGAGAGAGAGACGGAGACAGAGACAGAGGCAGCGACAGAGACTGAGACAGAGACAGAGGGGCAGGAGACGTGGACGGAGACAAAGACGGAGACAAAGGCGGTGACAAAGACGGACACAAAGACGGAGACGAAGAGGAAGACGACGACGGAGACAAAGACGTAGACAAAGACGGAGACAAATATGGAGACACAGACGGACACAAATACGGAGACAAAGACAGGTACAAAGACGGAGACAGAGACAGAGACAGAGACGGAGACGAAGACAGAGACAGGGAAAGAGACAGAGGCAGAGACAGAGACAGAGACAGAGACAGAGACAGGGACAGAGACAGAGACAGGGACAGGGACAGGGACAGAGACAGAGACAGAGACAAAGACAGAGACAAAGACGGAGACAAAGACGGAGACAGAGACAGAGACAAAGACGGAGACAATGACGGAGACAAAGACGGAGACAACGACGGTGACAAAGACGGAGACAAAGACGGAGACGAGGAGGAAGACGACGACGGAGACAAAGACGGTGACAAAGACGGAGACAAAGACTGAGACAAAGATGGAGACAAAGACGGAGAGAGAGGCAGAGGCGGAGACAGAGAAGGAACAGAGGCAGAGACAGAGAAAGGGACAGAGACAGAGACAGAGACAGAGACAGAGACAGGAAAGGAGACAGAGACAGAGACAGAGACAGAGGCAGCGACAGAGACAGAAACAGAGACAGAGACAGGGGCACTGACAGAGACACAGACAGAGACAAAGGCAGAGGCGCATGAGACAAAGACAGAGCCACAGACAGAGACAGAGGCAGAGACAGAGACAGAGACAGAGACAGAGACAGAGACAGAGACAGAGACAGAGACAGAGACTGAGACAGAGACAGAGACAGAGGGGCAGGAGACGTGGACGGAGACAAAGACGGAGACAAAGACGGTGACAAAGACGGAGACAAAGACGGAGACGAAGAGAAAGACGACGACGGAGACAAAGACGGAGACACAGGCGGAGACAAAGATGGAGACACAGACGGAGACAAATACGGAGACAAAGACGGAGGCAAAGACGGAGTCAAAGACGGAGACAAATATGGAGACACAGACGGAGACAAATACGGAGACAAAGACGGTGACAAAGACGGAGGCAAAGACGGAGACGAAGAGGAAGACGACGACGGAGACAAAGACGGTGACAAAGACGGAGGCAAAGACGGAGGCAAAGACGGAGACAAAGACGGAGACAAAGATGGAGACACAGACGGAGGAAAATACGGAGACAAAGACGGTGACAAAGACGGAGGCAAAGACGGAGACGAAGAGGAAGACGACGACGGAGACAAAGACGTAGACAAAGTCGGAGACAAATCTGGAGACACAGACGGACACAAATACGGAGACAAAGACAGGTACAAAGACAGAGACAGAGACAGAGACAGAGACAGAGACGGAGACGGAGACAGAGACAGAGACAGGGACAGGGACAGAGGCAGAAACAGAGACAGGGACAGAGACAGAGACAGAGACAGGGACAGGGAGAGAGACAAAAACAGAGACGGAGACAGAGACAGAGACAGAGACAGAGACAGAGACAGAGACAGAGGCAGCGACAGAGACAGAAACAGAGAGAGAGACAGAGGCACAGACAGAGACACAGACTGAGACAAAGACAGAGGCGCATGAGGCAAAGACAGAGCCACAGACAGAGACAGAGGCAGAGGCAGAGACAGAGACAGAGACAGAGACAGAGACAGAGACAGAAACAGAGACAGAGACAGAGACGGAGACAGAGACAGAGACAGACACAGAGACAGAGACAGAGACAGAGGCGGAGACAGAGGCAGAGACAGAAACAGAGACAGAGACAGAGACAGAGTCAGAGACAGAGATAGAGACTGGGACAGATACAGAGACAGAGGGGCAGGTGACGTGGACGGAGACAAAGACGGATACGAAGAGGAAGACGACGACGGAGACAAAGACGGAGACAAAGGCGGAGACAAAGATGCAGACACAGACGGAGACAAATACCGAGACAATGACGGAGGCAAAGACGCAGACAAAGACGGAGACAAATATGGAGACACAGACGGAGACAAATACGGAGACAAAGACGGTGACAAAGACGGAATCAAAGACGGAAACGAAGAGGAAGACGACGACGGAGACAAAGACGGAGACAAAGGCGGAGACAAAGACGGATACAACGACAGAGACAGAGACAGAGACAGAGGCAGAGAGAGAGACGGAGACAGAGACAGAGACAGAGACAGAGGGGCAGGAGACGTGGACGGAGACAAAGACGGAGACAAAGGCGGAGACGAAGATGGAGACGACGACGGAGGCAAAGACGGAGACAGAGACAAAGACGAAGACAAAGAGGAAGACGACGACGAAGACAAAGACGGAGACAGAGTCCGATACAGAGACAGAGACAGAGACAGAGACAGAGACAGTGACAGAGACAGAAACAGAGACGGAGACGGAGACAGAGACCGAGACAGAGACAGAGACAGGGACAGAGACAGAGACAGAGACAGAGACAGAGACAGAGGCAGAGACTGAGACAGAGACAGAGATGGAGCCAATGACAGAGACAGAGACAGAAACGGAGACGCAGACAGGGACAGAGACAGAGACAGAGACAGGAAAATAGAGAGAGATGGAGACAGAGACAGAGGCAGCGACAGAGACGGAAACAGAGACAGAGACAGAGGCACAGACAGAGACACAGACGGAGACAAAGACAGAGGCGCATGAGACAAAGACAGAGCCACAGACAGAGACAGAGGCAGAGACAGAGACAGAGACAGGACAGAGACAGAGACAGAGACAGAGACAGAAACCGAGACAGAGACAGAGACAGAGACAGAGACAGAGACAGAGGCAGAGACAGAGGCAGAGACAGAAACAGAGACAGAGACGGAGACAGAGACAGAGGCAGAGACAGAAACCGAGACAGAGACAGAGACAGAGACAGAGAAAGAGAGTGAGACAGAGACAGAGGGGCAGGAGACGTGAACGGAGACAAAGACGGAGACAAGGACGTAGACAAAGACGGTGACAAAGACGGAGACGAAGAGGAAGACGAGGACGGAGACAAAGACGGAGACAAAGACGGAGACAAGGACAGAGACAGAGCCAGAGACAGAGACAGAGACAGGGACAGAGACAGGGACAGAGACAGCGACAGAGACAGAGACAGAGACAGAGACAGAGACAAAGACAGAGGCGCATGAGACAAAGACAGAGGCAGAGACAGAGACAGAGGCAGAGACAGAGACAGAGGCAGAGACAGAGACAGAGACAGAGACAGAGACAGAGATAGGGACAGAGACAGAGACAGAGACGGAGACAAAGGCGGGGACAAAGACAGAGGCAGAGACAGGGACAGAGACAGAGACGGAGACAGAGATGGGGACACAGACGGAGACAAATACGGAGACAAAGGTAGAGGCAAAGGCGGAGACAGAGGCGGAGACACAGACAGAGACAGAGACTGAGACAAAGACAGAGACAGAAACAGAGACAGAGACAGAGACAGAGACAGAGGCAGCGACAGAGACAGAAACAGAGACAAAGACAGAGGCGCATGAGACAAAGACAGAGCCACAGACAGAGACAGAGGCAGAGACAGAGACAGAGACAGGACAGAGACAGAGACAGAGACAAAGGCAGAGACCGATACAGAGACAGAGACAGAGGCAGACGCGCATGAGACAACGACCGAGACAGAGGGGCAGGAGACACGGACGGAGACACAAACGGACACAAGGACGGAGACAAAGACGGACACAAAGACGGAGACAGAGACCGAGACAGAGACAGAGACAGGGACAGAGACAGAGACAGAGACTGAGACAGAGACAGAGATGGAGCCAATGACAGAGACAGAGACAGAAACGGAGACGCAGACAGGGACAGAGACAGAGACAGAGACAGGAAAAGAGAGAGAGACGGAGACAGAGACAGAGGCAGCGACAGAGACGGAAACAGAGACAGAGACAGAGGCACAGACAGAGACACAGACAGAGACAAAGACAGAGGCGCATGAGACAAAGACAGAGCCACAGACAGAGACAGAGGCAGAGACAGAGACAGAGAGAGGACAGAGACAGAGACAGAGACAGAGACGGAGACAGAGACAGAGACAGAGACAGAGACAGAGACAGAGACAGAGACAGAGACGGAGACGGAGACAGAGACAGGGACAGAGACAGAGACAGAGACAGAGACAGGAAAAGAGAGAGAGAGACGGAGACAGAGACAGAGGCAGCGACAGAGACGGAAACAGAGACAGAGACAGAGGCACAGACAGAGACACAGACAGAGACACAGACAGAGACAAAGACAGAGGCGCATGAGACAAAGGCAGAGCCACAGACAGAGACAGAGGCAGAGACAGAGACAGAGACAGGACAGAGACAGAGACAGAGGCAGAGGCGGAGACAGAGAAGGGAACAGAGACAGAGACAGAGAAAAGGACAGAGACAGAGACAGAGACAGTGACAGCAAAAGAGACAGAGATAGAGACAGAGACAGGGGCAGCGACAGAGACAGAGACAGAAACAGAGACAGAGACAGAGGCACACACAGAGACACAGACAGAGACAAAGACAGAGGCGCATGAGACAAAGACAGAGCCGCAGACAGAGACAGAGGCAGAGACAGAGACAGAGACAGAGACAGAGACAGAGACAGAGACAGAGACAGAGACAGGGACAGAGACAGAGACAGAGACAGAGACAGAGGCAGAGACAGAGGCAGAGACAGAAACAGAGACAGAGACGGAGACAGAGACACAGACTGAGACAGAGACAGAGACAGAGGGGCAGGAGACGTGGACGGAGACAAAGACGGAGACAAAGACGGTGACAAAGACGGAGACAAAGACGGAGACGAAGAGGAAGACGACGACGGAGACAAAGACGGAGACACAGGCGGAGGCAAAGATGGAGACACAGACAGAGACAAATACGGAGACAAAGACGGAGGCAAAGACGGAGTCAAAGACGGAGACAAATATGGAGACACAGACGGAGACAAATACGGAGACAAAGACGGTGACAAAGACGGAGGCAAAGAGGGAGACGAAGAGGAAGACGACGACGGAGACAAAGACGGTGACAAAGACGGAGGCAAAGACGGAGACGAAGAGGAAGACGACGACGGAGACAAAGACGGAGACAAAGGCGGAGACGAAGATGGAGATACAGACGGAGACAAATACGGAGACGAAGACGGAGGCAAAGACGGAGACAAAGACGGAGACAAAGATAGAGACACAGACTGAGGAAAATACGGAGACAAAGACGGTGACAAAGACGGAGGCAAAGACGGAGACGAAGAGGAAGGCGACGACGGAGACAAAGACGTAGACAAAGTCGGAGACAAATCTGGAGACACAGACGGACACAAATACGGAGACAAAGACAGGTACAAAGACAGAGACAGAGACAGAGACAGAGACAGAGACAGAGACAGAGACGGAGACGGAGACAGAGACAGAGACAGGGACAGAGACAGAGGCAGAGACAGAGACAGGGACAGAGACAGAGACAGAGACAGGGACAGGGAGAGAGACAAAGACAGAGACGGAGACAGAGACAGAGACAGAGACAGAGACAGGGACAGAGACAGAGACAGAGGCAGCGACAGAGACAGAAACAGAGACAGAGAGAGAGGCACAGACAGAGACACAGACAGAGACAAAGGCAGAGGCGCATGAGACAAAGACAGAGCCACAGACAGAGACAGAGGCAGAGACAGAGACAGAGACAGAGACAGAGACAGAGACAGAGACAGAGACAGAGACAGAGACAGAGACAGAGACAGAGACTGAGACAGCGACAGAGACAGAGGGGCAGGAGACGTGGACGGAGACAAAGACGGAGACAAAGACGGTGTCAAAGGCGGAGACAAAGACGGAGACGAAGAGGAAGACGACGACGGAGACAAAGACGGAGACAAAGGCGGAGACAAAGATGGAGACACAGACGGAGACAAATACGGAGACAAAGACGGTGACAAAGACGGAGGCAAAGGCGGAGACGAAGAGGTAGACGACGACGGAGACAAAGACGGAGACAAAGGCGGAGACAAAGACGGATACAACGACAGAGACAGAGACAGAGACAGAGACAGAGACAGAGACAGAGACAGAGACAGAGACAGAGACAGGGACAGAGACAGAGACAGAGACAGAGACAGAGGCAGAGACAGAGGCAGAGACAGAAACAGAGACAGAGACGGAGACAGAGACAGAGACTGAGACAGTGACAGAGACAGAGGGGCAGGAGACGTGGACGGAGACAAAGACGGAGACAAAGACGGTGACAAAGACGGAGACAAAGACGGAGACGAAGAGAAAGACGACGACGGAGACAAAGACGGAGACACAGGCGGAGGCAAAGATATAGACACAGACAGAGACAAATACGGAGACAAAGACGGAGGCAAAGACGGAGTCAAAGACGGAGACAAATATGGAGACACAGACGGAGACAAATACGGAGACAAAGACGGTGACAAAGACGGAGGCAAAGACGGAGACGAAGAGGAAGACGACGACGGAGACAAAGACGGTGACAAAGGCGGAGACGAAGTTGGAGACACAGACGGAGACAAAGACGGAGGCAAAGATGGAGACACAGACGGAGGCAAATACGGAGACAAAGACGGTGACAAAGACGGAGGCAAAGACGGAGACGAAGATGGAGAGAAAGACGGAGACAGAGGCAGAGGCGGAGACAGAGAAGGGAACAGAGACAGAGACAGAGCAAGTGACAGAGACAGAGACAGAGACAGGAAAGGAGACAGAGACAGAGACAGATTCAGAGACAGAGGCAGCGACAGAGACAGAAACAGAGACAGAGACAGAGGCACAGACAGAGACACAGACAAAGACAAAGACAGAGGCGCATGAGACAAAGACAGAGCCACAGACAGAGACAGAGGCAGAGACAGACACACAGACAGAGACAGAGACAGAGACAGAGGCAGAGACAGAGACAGAGGCAGAGACAGAGACAGAGACAGAGACAGAGACACAGACAGAGACAAAGACAGAGGCGCATGAGACAAAGACAGAGCCACAGACAGAGACAGAGGCAGAGACAGAGACAGAGACAGGACAGAGACAGAGACAGAGACAGAGACAGAGACAGAGGCAGAGACAGAAACCGAGACAGAGACAGAGACAGAGACAGAGAAAGAGAGTGAGACAGAGACAGAGGGGCAGGAGACGTGAACGGAGACAAAGACGGAGACAAGGACGTAGACAAAGACGGAGACAAAGACGGAGACAAAGACGGAGACAAAGACGGTGACAAAGACGGAGACGAAGAGGAAGACGAGGACGGAGACAAAGACGGAGACAAAGACGGAGACAAGGACAGAGACAGAGCCAGAGACAGAGACAGAGACAGGGACAGAGACAGGGACAGAGACAGCGACAGAGACAGAGACAGAGACAGAGACAGAGACAAAGACAGAGGCGCATGAGACAAAGACAGAGGCAGAGACAGAGACAGAGGCAGAGACAGAGACAGAGGCAGAGACAGAGACAGAGACAGAGACAGAGACAGAGACAGAGATAGGGACAGAGACAGAGACAGAGACGGAGACAAAGGCGGGGACAAAGACAGAGGCAGAGACAGAGACAGAGACAGAGACGGAGACAGAGATGGGGACACAGACGGAGACAAATACGGAGACAAAGGTAGAGGCAAAGGCGGAGACAGAGGCGGAGACACAGACAGAGACAGAGACTGAGACAAAGACAGAGACAGAAACAGAGACAGAGACAGAGACAGAGACAGAGACAGAGACAGAGACAGAGACAGAGACAGGGACAGAGACAGAGACAGAGACAGAGACAGAGACAGAGACAGAGACTGAGACAGAGAGAGAGACAGAGGGGCAGTTGACGTGGACGGAGACAAAGACGGAGACAAAGACGGTGACAAAGACGGAGACAAAGACGGAGACGAAGAGGAAGACGACGACGGAGACAAAGACGTAGACAAAGACGGAGACAAATATGGAGACACAGACGGACACAAATACGGAGACAAAGACGGAGACAAAGACGGAGACAAAGGCGGAGACAAAGACGCAGACAAAGATGGAGACAAAGACGGAGACAGAGGCAGAGGCGGAGACAGAGAAGGGAACAGAGACAGAGACAGAGAAAAGGACAGAGACAGAGACAGAGACAGAGACAGAGACAGAGAGAGAGACAGGAAAAGAGACAGAGATAGAGACAGAGACAGAGGCAGCGACAGAGACAGAAACAGAGACAAAGACAGAGGCGCATGAGACAAAGACAGAGCCACAGACAGAGACAGAGGCAGAGACAGAGAGAGAGACAGGACAGAGACAGAGACAGAGACAGAGACAGAGACAGAGACAGAGACAGAGACAGATACAGAGACAGAGACAGAGACAGAAGCAGAGACAGAGACAGAGACAGAGACAGCGACAGAGACAGAGACAGAGACTGAGACAGAGACAGAGATGGAGCCAATGACAGAGACAGAGACAGAGACAGAGACAGAGGCAGAGACAGAGACAGAGACAGAGACAGAGACAGAGACAGAGACAGAGACAGGGACAGAGACAGAGACAGAGACAGAGACAGAGGCAGAGACAGAGGCAGAGACAGAAACAGAGACAGAGACGGAGACAGAGACACAGACTGAGACAGAGACAGAGACAGAGGGGCAGGAGACGTGGACGGAGACAAAGACGGAGACAAAGACGGTGACAAAGACGGAGACAAAGACGGAGACGAAGAGGAAGACGACGACGGAGACAAAGACGGAGACACAGGCGGAGGCAAAGATGGAGACACAGACAGAGACAAATACGGAGACAAAGACGGAGGCAAAGACGGAGTCAAAGACGGAGACAAATATGGAGACACAGACGGAGACAAATACGGAGACAAAGACGGTGACAAAGACGGAGGCAAAGAGGGAGACGAAGAGGAAGACGACGACGGAGACAAAGACGGTGACAAAGACGGAGGCAAAGACGGAGACGAAGAGGAAGACGACGACGGAGACAAAGACGGAGACAAAGGCGGAGACGAAGATGGAGATACAGACGGAGACAAATACGGAGACGAAGACGGAGGCAAAGACGGAGACAAAGACGGAGACAAAGATAGAGACACAGACGGAGGAAAATACGGAGACAAAGACGGTGACAAAGACGGAGGCAAAGACGGAGACGAAGAGGAAGGCGACGACGGAGACAAAGACGTAGACAAAGTCGGAGACAAATCTGGAGACACAGACGGACACAAATACGGAGACAAAGACAGGTACAAAGACAGAGACAGAGACAGAGACAGAGACAGAGACAGAGACGGAGACGGAGACAGAGACAGAGACAGGGACAGAGACAGAGGCAGAGACAGAGACAGGGACAGAGACAGAGACAGAGACAGGGACAGGGAGAGAGACAAAGACAGAGACGGAGACAGAGACAGAGACAGAGACAGAGACAGGGACAGAGACAGAGACAGAGGCAGCGACAGAGACAGAAACAGAGACAGAGAGAGAGGCACAGACAGAGACACAGACAGAGACAAAGGCAGAGGCGCATGAGACAAAGACAGAGCCACAGACAGAGACAGAGGCAGAGACAGAGACAGAGACAGAGACAGAGACAGAGACAGAGACAGAGACAGAGACAGAGACAGAGACAGAGACAGAGACTGAGACAGCGACAGAGACAGAGGGGCAGGAGACGTGGACGGAGACAAAGACGGAGACAAAGACGGTGTCAAAGACGGAGACAAAGACGGAGACGAAGAGGAAGACGACGACGGAGACAAAGACGGAGACAAAGGCGGAGACAAAGATGGAGACACAGACGGAGACAAATACGGAGACAAAGACGGTGACAAAGACGGAGGCAAAGGCGGAGACGAAGAGGTAGACGACGACGGAGACAAAGACGGAGACAAAGGCGGAGACAAAGACGGATACAACGACAGAGACAGAGACAGAGACAGAGACAGAGACAGAGACAGAGACAGAGACAGAGACAGAGACAGGGACAGAGACAGAGACAGAGACAGAGACAGAGACAGAGGCAGAGACAGAGGCAGAGACAGAAACAGAGACAGAGACGGAGACAGAGACAGAGACTGAGACAGTGACAGAGACAGAGGGGCAGGAGACGTGGACGGAGACAAAGACGGAGACAAAGACGGTGACAAAGACGGAGACAAAGACGGAGACGAAGAGAAAGACGACGACGGAGACAAAGACGGAGACACAGGCGGAGGCAAAGATGGAGACACAGACAGAGACAAATACGGAGACAAAGACGGAGGCAAAGACGGAGTCAAAGACGGAGACAAATATGGAGACACAGACGGAGACAAATACGGAGACAAAGACGGTGACAAAGACGGAGGCAAAGACGGAGACGAAGAGGAAGACGACGACGGAGACAAAGACGGTGACAAAGGCGGAGACGAAGTTGGAGACACAGACGGAGACAAAGACGGAGGCAAAGATGGAGACACAGACGGAGGCAAATACGGAGACAAAGACGGTGACAAAGACGGAGGCAAAGACGGAGACGAAGATGGAGAGAAAGACGGAGACAGAGGCAGAGGCGGAGACAGAGAAGGGAACAGAGACAGAGACAGAGCAAGTGACAGAGACAGAGACAGAGACAGGAAAGGAGACAGAGACAGAGACAGATTCAGAGACAGAGGCAGCGACAGAGACAGAAACAGAGACAGAGACAGAGGCACAGACAGAGACACAGACAAAGACAAAGACAGAGGCGCATGAGACAAAGACAGAGCCACAGACAGAGACAGAGGCAGAGACAGACACACAGACAGAGACAGAGACAGAGACAGAGACAGGGAGAGAGGCAGAGACAGAAACAGAGACAGGGACACGGGCAGAGACAGAGACAGAGACAGAGACAGGAAAAGAGAGAGAGACAGAGACAGAGAAAGAGGCAGCGACAGAGACAGAAACAGAGACAGAGACAGAGTCACAGACAGAGACACAGACAGAGACAAAGACAGAGGCGCATGAGACAAAGACAGAGGCAGAGACAGAGACATAGGCAGAGACAGAGACAGAGACAGAGACAGAGACAGAGTCAGAGACAGAGACAGAGACTGGGACAGAGACAGAAACAAAGGGGCAGGTGACGTGGACGGAGACAAAGACGGATACGAAGAGGAAGACGACGACGGAGACAAAGACGGAGACAAAGGCGGAGACAAAGATGCAGACACAGACGGAGACAAATACCGAGAAAATGACGGAGGCAAAGACGCAGACAAAGACGGAGACAAATATGGAGACACAGATGGAGAAAAATACGGAGACAAAGACGGTGACAAAGACGGAATCAAAGACGGAAACGAAGAGGAAGACGACGACGGAGACAAAGACGGAGACAAAGGCGGAGACAAAGACGGATACAACGACAGAGACAGAGACAGTGACAGAGGCAGAGAGAGAGACGGAGACAGAGACAGAGACAGAGACAGAGACAGAGGCAGAGACAGAGACAGAGACAGAGGCAGCGACAGAGACAGAAACAGAGACAGAGACAGAGGCACAGACAGAGACACAGACAGAGACAAAGACAGAGGCGCATGAGACAAAGACGGAGCCACAGACAGAGACAGAGGCAGAGACAGAGACAGAGACAGAGACAGAGACAGAGACAGAGACAGAGACAGAGACAGAGGGGCAGGAGACGTGGACGGAGACAAAGACGGAGACAAAGACGGTGACAAAGGCGGAGACAAAGACGGAGACAAAGGCGTAGACAAAGACGGTGACAAAGGCGGAGACAAAGACGGAGACGAAGAGGAAGACGACGACGGAGACAAAGGCGGAGACAAAGGCCTCAGACAAAGATGGAGACACAGACGGAGACAAATACGGAGACAAAGACGGAGGCCAAGACCGAGACAAAAACGGAGACAAATATGGAGACACAGACGGATACAAATTCGGAGACAAAGACGGTGACAAAGACGGAGGCAAAGACGGAGACGAAGAGGAAGACGACGACGGAGACAAAGACGGAGACAAAGGCGGAGACGAAGTTGGAGACACAGACGGAGACAAAGACGGAGGCAAAGATGGAGACACAGACGGAGGCAAATACGGAGACAAAGACGGTGACAAAGACGGAGGCAAAGACGGAGACGAAGATGGAGAGAAAGACGGAGACAGAGGCAGAGGCGGAGACAGAGAAGGGAACAGAGACAGAGACAGAGCAAGTGACAGAGACAGAGGCAGAGACAGGAAAAGACACAGAGACAGAGACAGAGTCAGAGACAGAGGCAGCGACAGAGACAGAAACAGAGACAGAGACAGAGGCACAGACAGAGACACAGACAAAGACAAAGACAGAGGCGCATGAGACAAAGACAGAGCCACAGACAGAGACAGAGGCAGAGACAGACACACAGACAGTGACAGAGACAGAGACAGAGACAGAGAGAGAGGCAGAGACAGAAACAGAGACAGGGACACGGGCAGAAACAGAGACAGAGACAGAGACAGGAAAAGAGAGAGAGACAGAGACAGAGAAAGAGGCAGCGACAGAGACAGAAACAGAGACAGAGACAGAGACAGAGTCACAGACAGAGACACAGACAGAGACAAAGACAGAGGCGCATGAGACAAAGACAGAGGCAGAGACAGAGACATAGGCAGAGACAGAGACAGAGACAGAGGCAGAGACAGAGGGGCCGGAGACGTGGACGGAGAAAAAGACGGAGACAAAGACGTAGACAAAGACGGAGACAAAGACGTAGACAAAGACGGTGACAAAGACGGACACAAAGACGGAGACGAAGACAGGTACAAAGACGGAGACAGAGACAGAGACAGAGACGGAGACGAAGACAGAGACAGGGAAAGAGACAGAGGCAGAGACAGAGACAGAGACAGAGACAGAGACAGGGACAGAGACAGAGACAGGGACAGGGACAGAGACAGAGACAGAGACAGAGACAGAGACAAAGACGGAGACAAAGACGGAGACAAAGAAGTAGACAAAGACGTAGACAAAGACGGAGACAAAGACGGAGACAAAGACGGAGACAACGACGGTGACAAAGACGGAGACAAAGACGGAGACGAGGAGGAAGACGACGACGGAGACAAAGACGGTGACAAAGACGGAGACAAAGACTGAGACAAAGATGGAGACAAAGACGGAGAGAGAGGCAGAGGCGGAGACAGAGAAGGAACAGAGGCAGAGACAGAGAAAGGGACAGAAACAGAGACAGAGACAGAGACAGAGACAGGAAAGGAGACAGAGACAGAGACAGCGACAGAGGCAGCGACAGAGACAGAAACAGAGACAGAGACAGAGGCACGGACAGAGACACAGACAGAGACAAAGGCAGAGGCGCATGAGACAAAGACAGAGCCACAGACAGAGACAGAGGCAGAGACAGAGACAGAGACAGAGACAGAGACAGAGACAGAGACAGAGACAGAGACAGAGACAGAGACTGAGACAGCGACAGAGACAGAGGGGCAGGAGACGTGGACGGAGACAAAGACGGAGACAAAGACGGTGTCAAAGACGGAGACAAAGACGGAGACGAAGAGGAAGACGACGACGGAGACAAAGACGGAGACAAAGGCGGAGACAAAGATGGAGACACAGACGGAGACAAATACGGAGACAAAGACGGTGACAAAGACGGAGGCAAAGGCGGAGACGAAGAGGTAGACGACGACGGAGACAAAGACGGAGACAAAGGCGGAGACAAATCTGGAGACACAGACGGACACAAATACGGAGACAAAGACAGGTACAAAGACAGAGACAGAGACAGAGACAGAGACAGAGACAGAGACGGAGACGGAGACAGAGACAGAGACAGGGACAGAGACAGAGGCAGAGACAGAGACAGAGACAGAGAGAGAGACAGGAAAAGAGACAGAGATAGAGACAGAGACAGAGGCAGCGACAGAGACAGAAACAGAGACAAAGACAGAGGCGCATGAGACAAAGACAGAGCCACAGACAGAGACAGAGGCAGAGACAGAGACAGAGACAGGACAGAGACAGAGACAGAGACAGAGACAGAGACAGAGACAGAGACAGAGACAGAGACAGAGACAGAGACAGAGACAGAGACAGAAGCAGAGACAGAGACAGAGACAGAGACAGCGACAGAGACAGAGACAGAGACTGAGACAGAGACAGAGATGGAGCCAATGACAGAGACAGAGACAGAGACGGAGACGGAGACAGAGACAGAGACAGAGACAGAGACAGAGACAGAGACGGAGACAGAGACAGGGACAGAGACAGAGACAGAGGGGCAGGAGACGTGGACGGAGACAAAGACGGAGACAAAGACGGTGACAAAGACGGAGACAAAGACGGAGACAAAGATGCAGACAAAGACAGAGACAAAGACGGAGAGAAAGAGGAAGACGACGACGAAGACAAAGACAGAGACAGAGTCCGATACAGAGACAGAGACTGAGACAGAGACGGAGACGGAGACAGAGACGGGGACAGAGACAGAGGCAGAGGCAGAGGCAGAGACAGAGACAGAGACAGAGACAGAGACAAAGGCAGAGACCGATACAGAGACAGAGACAGAGGCAGACGCGCATGAGACAACGACCGAGACAGAGGGGCAGGAGACACGGACGGAGACACAAACGGACACAAGGACGGAGACAAAGACGGACACAAAGACGGAGACAGAGACCGAGACAGAGACAGAGACAGGGACAGAGACAGAGACAGAGACAGAGACAGAGACTGAGACAGAGACAGAGATGGAGCCAATGACAGAGACAGAGACAGAAACGGAGACGCAGACAGGGACAGAGACAGAGACAGAGACAGAGACAGAGACAGGAAAAGAGAGAGAGACGGAGACAGAGACAGAGGCAGCGACAGAGACGGAAACAGAGACAGAGACAGAGGCACAGACAGAGACACAGACAGAGACAAAGACAGAGGCGCATGAGACAAAGACAGAGGCAGAGACAGAGACAGAGACAGAGGGGCCGGAGACGTGGACGGAGAAAAAGACGGAGACAAAGACGTAGACAAAGACGGAGACAAAGACGTAGACAAAGACGGTGACAAAGACGGACACAAAGACGGAGACGAAGAGGAAGATGACGACGGAGACAAAGACGGAGACAAAGGCGGAGACAAATATGGAGACACAGACGGACACCTATACGGAGACAAAGACAGGTACAAAGACGGAGACAGAGACAGAGACAGAGACGGAGACGAAGACAGAGACAGGGAAAGAGACAGAGGCAGAGACAGAGACAGAGACAGAGACAGAGACTGAGACAGCGACAGAGACAGAGGGGCAGGAGACGTGGACGGAGACAAAGACGGAGACAAAGACGGTGTCAAAGACGGAGACAAAGTCGGAGACGAAGAGGAAGACGACGACGGAGACAAAGACGGAGACAAAGGCGGAGACAAAGATGGAGACACAGACGGAGACAAATACGGAGACAAAGACGGTGACAAAGACGGAGGCAAAGGCGGAGACGAAGAGGTAGACGACGACGGAGACAAAGACGGTGACAAAGGCGGAGACGAAGTTGGAGACACAGACGGAGACAAAGACGGAGGCAAAGATGGAGACACAGACGGAGGCAAATACGGAGACAAAGACGGTGACAAAGACGGAGGCAAAGACGGAGACGAAGAGGAAGACGACGACGGAGACAAAGACGGTGACAAAGGCGGAGACGAAGTTGGAGACACAGACGGAGACAAAGACGGAGGCAAAGATGGAGACACAGACGGAGGCAAATACGGAGACAAAGACGGTGACAAAGACGGAGGCAAAGACGGAGACGAAGATGGAGAGAAAGACGGAGACAGAGGCAGAGGCGGAGACAGAGAAGGGAACAGAGACAGAGACAGAGCAAGTGACAGAGACAGAGACAGAGACAGGAAAGGAGACAGAGACAGAGACAGATTCAGAGACAGAGGCAGCGACAGAGACAGAAACAGAGACAGAGACAGAGGCACAGACAGAGACACAGACAAAGACAAAGACAGAGGCGCATGAGACAAAGACAGAGCCACAGACAGAGACAGAGGCAGAGACAGACACACAGACAGAGACAGAGACAGAGACAGAGACAGAGAGAGAGGCAGAGACAGAAACAGAGACAGGGACACGGGCAGAGACAGAGACAGAGACAGAGACAGGAAAAGAGAGAGAGACAGAGACAGAGAAAGAGGCAGCGACAGAGACAGAAACAGAGACAGAGACAGAGTCACAGACAGAGACACAGACAGAGACAAAGACAGAGGCGCATGAGACAAAGACAGAGGCAGAGACAGAGACATAGGCAGAGACAGAGACAGAGACAGAGACAGAGACAGAGGGGCCGGAGACGTGGACGGAGAAAAAGACGGAGACAAAGACGTAGACAAAGACGGAGACAAAGACGTAGACAAAGACGGTGACAAAGACGGACACAAAGACGGAGACGAAGAGGAAGACGACGACGGAGACAAAGACGGAGACAAAGGCGGAGACAAATATGGAGACACAGACGGACACAAATACGGAGACAAAGACAGGTACAAAGACGGAGACAGAGACAGAGACAGAGACGGAGACGAAGACAGAGACAGGGAAAGAGACAGAGGCAGAGACAGAGACAGAGACAGAGACAGGGACAGAGACAGAAACAGAGACAGAGACAGAGGCAGAGACAGAGTCAGAGGCAGAGACAGAAACAGAGACAGAGACGGAGACAGAGACAGAGACTGAGACAGAGACAGAGACAGAGGCAGAGACAGAGACAGAGACAGAGGCAGCGACAGAGACAGAAACAGAGACAGAGACAGAGGCACAGACAGAGACACAGACAGAGACAAAGACAGAGGCGCATGAGACAAAGACAGAGCCACAGACAGAGACAGAGGCAGAGACAGAGACAGAGACAGAGACAGAGACAGAGACAGAGACAGAGACTGAGACAGCGACAGCGACAGAGGGGCAGGAGACGTGGACGGAGACAAAGACGGAGACAAAGACGGTGACAAAGGCGGAGACAAAGACGGAGACAAAGACGTAGACAAAGACGGTGACAAAGGCGGAGACAAAGACGGAGACGAAGAGGAAGACGACGACGGAGACAAAGGCGGAGACAAAGGCCTCAGACAAAGATGGAGACACAGACGGAGACAAATACGGACACAAAGACGGAGGCAAAGACCGAGACAAAGACGGAGACAAATATGGAGACACAGACGGATACAAATACGGAGACAAAGACGGTGACAAAGACGGAGGCAAAGACGGAGACGAAGAGGAAGACGACGACGGAGACAAAGACGGAGACAAAGGCGGAGACGAAGTTGGAGACACAGACGGAGACAAAGACGGAGGCAAAGAAGGAGACACAGACGGAGGCAAATACGGAGACAAAGACGGTGACAAAGACGGAGGCAAAGACGAAGACGAAGATGGAGAGAAAGACGGAGACAGAGGCAGAGGCGGAGACAGAGAAGGGAACAGAGACAGAGACAGAGCAAGTGACAGAGACAGAGACAGAGACAGGAAAAGAGACGGAGACAGAGACAGAGTCAGAGACAGAGGCAGAGACAGACACACAGACAGAGACAGAGACAGAGACAGAGAGAGAGGCAGAGACAGAAACAGAGACAGGGACACGGGCAGAGACAGAGACAGAGACAGAGACAGGAAAAGAGAGAGAGACAGAGACAGAGAAAGAGGCAGCGACAGAGACAGAAACAGAGACAGAGACAGAGTCACAGACAGAGACACAGACAGAGACAAAGACAGAGGCGCATGAGACAAAGACAGAGGCAGAGACAGAGACATAGGCAGAGACAGAGACAGAGACAATGACAGAGACAGAGGGGCCGGAGACGTGGACGGAGAAAAAGACGGAGACAAAGACGTAGACAAAGACGGAGACAAAGACGTAGACAAAGACGGTGACAAAGACGGACACAAAGGCGGAGACGAAGAGGAAGACGACGACGGAGACAAAGACGGAGACAAAGGCGGAGACAAATATGGAGACACAGACGGACACAAATACGGAGACAAAGACAGGTACAAAGACGGAGACAGAGACAGAGACAGAGACGGAGACGAAGACAGAGACAGAGGCGGAGACAGAGGCAGAGACAGAAACAGAGACAGAGACAGAGACAGAGACAGAGTCAGAGACAGAGATAGAGACTGGGACAGAGACAGAGACAGAGGGGCAGGTGACGTGGACGGAGACAAAGACGGATACGAAGAGGAAGACGACGACGGAGACAAAGACGGAGACAAAGGCGGAGACAAAGATGCAGACACAGACGGAGACAAATACCGAGACAATGACGGAGGCAAAGACGCAGACAAAGACGGAGACAAATATGGAGACACAGACGGAGACAAATACGGAGACAAAGACGGTGACAAAGACGGAATCAAAGACGGAAACGAAGAGGAAGACGACGACGGAGACAAAGACGGAGACAAAGGCGGAGACAAAGACGGATACAACGACAGAGACAGAGACAGAGACAGAGGCAGAGAGAGAGACGGAGACAGAGACAGAGACAGAGACAGAGGGGCAGGAGACGTGGACGGAGACAAAGACGGAGACAAAGGCGGAGACGAAGATGGAGACGACGACGGAGGCAAAGACGGAGACAGAGACAAAGACGAAGACAAAGAGGAAGACGACGACGAAGACAAAGACGGAGACAGAGTCCGATACAGAGACAGAGACAGAGACAGAGACAGAGACAGAGACAGAGACAGAGACAGAGACAGAGACGGAGACGGAGACAGAGACGGGGACAGAGACAGAGGCAGAGGCAGAGGCAGAGACAGAGACAGAGACAGAGACAGAGACAAAGGCAGAGACCGATACAGAGACAGAGACAGAGGCAGACGCGCATGAGACAACGACCGAGACAGACGGGCAGGAGACACGGACGGAGACACAAATGGAGACAAGGACAGAGACAAAGACGGACACAAAGACGGAGACAGAGACCGAGACAGAGACAGAGACAGGGACAGAGACAGAGACAGAGACAGAGACAGAGACAGAGACAGAGACAGAGACAGAGACAGAGACTGAGACAGAGACAGAGATGGAGCCAATGACAGAGACAGAGACAGAAACGGAGACGCAGACAGGGACAGAGACAGAGACAGAGACAGGAAAAGAGAGAGAGATGGAGACAGAGACAGAGGCAGCGACAGAGACGGAAACAGAGACAGAGACAGAGGCACAGACAGAGACACAGACAGAGACAAAGACAGAGGCGCATGAGACAAAGACAGAGCCACAGACAGAGACAGAGGCAGAGACAGAGACAGAGACAGGACAGAGACAGAGACAGAGACAGAGACAGAGACAGAGACAGAGACAGAGACAGAGGCAGCGACAGAGACAGAAACAGAGACAGAGACAGAGGCACAGACAGAGACACAGACTGAGACAAAGACAGAGGCGCATGAGACAAAGACAGAGCCACAGACAGAGACAGAGGCAGAGACAGAGACAGAGACAGAGACAGAGACAGAGACAGAGACAGAAACAGAGACAGAGACAGAGACGGAGACAGAGACAGAGACAGACACAGAGACAGAGACAGAGACAGAGGCGGAGACAGAGGCAGAGACAGAAACAGAGACAGAGACAGAGACAGAGTCAGAGACAGAGATAGAGACTGGGACAGAGACAGAGACAGAGGGGCAGGTGACGTGGACGGAGACAAAGACGGATACGAGGAGGAAGACGACGACGGAGACAAAGACGGAGACAAAGGCGGAGACAAAGACGGATACAACGACAGAGGCAGAGACAGAGACAGAGGCAGAGAGAGAGACGGAGACAGAGACAGAGACAGAGACAGAGGGGCAGGAGACGTGGACGGAGACAAAGACGGAGACAAAGGCGGAGACGAAGATGGAGACGACGACGGAGGCAAAGACGGAGACAGAGACAAAGACGAAGACAAAGAGGAAGACGACGACGAAGACAAAGACGGAGACAGAGTCCGATACAGAGACAGAGACAGAGACAGAGACAGAGACAGAGACAGAGACAGAGACGGAGACGGAGACAGAGACGGGGACAGAGACAGAGGCAGAGGCAGAGGCAGAGACAGAGACAGAGACAGAGACAGAGACAAAGGCAGAGACCGATACAGAGACAGAGACAGAGGTAGACGCGCATGAGACAACGACCGAGACAGACGGGCTGGAGACACGGACGGAGACACAAATGGAGACAAGGACAGAGACAAAGACGGACACAAAGACGGAGACAGAGACCGAGACAGAGACAGAGACAGGGACAGAGACAGAGACAGAGACAGAGACAGAGACAGAGACAGAGACAGAGACAGAGACAGAGACAGAGACTGAGACAGAGACAGAGATGGAGCCAATGACAGAGACAGAGACAGAAACGGAGACGCAGACAGGGACAGAGACAGAGACAGAGACAGGAAAAGAGAGAGAGATGGAGACAGAGACAGAGGCAGCGACAGAGACGGAAACAGAGACAGAGACAGAGGCACAGACAGAGACACAGACAGAGACAAAGGCAGAGACCGATACAGAGACAGAGACAGAGGCAGACGCGCATGAGACAACGACCGAGACAGACGGGCAGGAGACACGGACGGAGACACAAATGGAGACAAGGACAGAGACAAAGACGGACACAAAGACGGAGACAGAGACCGAGACAGAGACAGAGACAGGGACAGAGACAGAGACAGAGACAGAGACAGAGACAGAGACAGAGACAGAGACAGAGACAGAGACTGAGACAGAGACAGAGATGGAGCCAATGACAGAGACAGAGACAGAAACGGAGACGCAGACAGGGACAGAGACAGAGACAGAGACAGGAAAAGAGAGAGAGATGGAGACAGAGACAGAGGCAGCGACAGAGACGGAAACAGAGACAGAGACAGAGGCACAGACAGAGACACAGACAGAGACAAAGACAGAGGCGCATGAGACAAAGACAGAGCCACAGACAGAGACAGAGGCAGAGACAGAGACAGAGACAGGACAGAGACAGAGACAGAGACAGAGACAGAGACAGAGACAGAGACAGAGACAGAGGCAGCGACAGAGACAGAAACAGAGACAGAGACAGAGGCACAGACAGAGACACAGACTGAGACAAAGACAGAGGCGCATGAGACAAAGACAGAGCCACAGACAGAGACAGAGGCAGAGACAGAGACAGAGACAGAGACAGAGACAGAGACAGAAACAGAGACAGAGACAGAGACGGAGACAGAGACAGAGACAGACACAGAGACAGAGACAGAGACAGAGGCGGAGACAGAGGCAGAGACAGAAACAGAGACAGAGACAGAGACAGAGTCAGAGACAGAGATAGAGACTGGGACAGAGACAGAGACAGAGGGGCAGGTGACGTGGACGGAGACAAAGACGGATACGAGGAGGAAGACGACGACGGAGACAAAGACGGAGACAAAGGCGGAGACAAAGACGGATACAACGACAGAGACAGAGACAGAGACAGAGGCAGAGAGAGAGACGGAGACAGAGACAGAGACAGAGACAGAGGGGCAGGAGACGTGGACGGAGACAAAGACGGAGACAAAGGCGGAGACGAAGATGGAGACGACGACGGAGGCAAAGACGGAGACAGAGACAAAGACGAAGACAAAGAGGAAGACGACGACGAAGACAAAGACGGAGACAGAGTCCGATACAGAGACAGAGACAGAGACAGAGACAGAGACAGAGACAGAGACAGAGACAGAGACGGAGACGGAGACAGAGACGGGGACAGAGACAGAGGCAGAGGCAGAGGCAGAGACAGAGACAGAGACAGAGACAGAGACAAAGGCAGAGACCGATACAGAGACAGAGACAGAGGTAGACGCGCATGAGACAACGACCGAGACAGACGGGCTGGAGACACGGACGGAGACACAAATGGAGACAAGGACAGAGACAAAGACGGACACAAAGACGGAGACAGAGACCGAGACAGAGACAGAGACAGGGACAGAGACAGAGACAGAGACAGAGTCAGAGACAGAGACAGAGACTGGGACAGAGACAGAAACAAAGGGGCAGGTGACGTGGACGGAGACAAAGACGGATACGAAGAGGAAGACGACGACGGAGACAAAGACGGAGACAAAGGCGGAGACAAAGATGCAGACACAGACGGAGACAAATACCGAGAAAATGACGGAGGCAAAGACGCAGACAAAGACGGAGACAAATATGGAGACACAGATGGAGAAAAATACGGAGACAAAGACGGTGACAAAGACGGAATCAAAGACGGAAACGAAGAGGAAGACGACGACGGAGACAAAGACGGAGACAAAGGCGGAGACAAAGACGGATACAACGACAGAGACAGAGACAGTGACAGAGGCAGAGAGAGAGACGGAGACAGAGACAGAGACAGAGACAGAGACAGAGGCAGAGACAGAGACAGAGACAGAGGCAGCGACAGAGACAGAAACAGAGACAGAGACAGAGGCACAGACAGAGACACAGACAGAGACAAAGACAGAGGCGCATGAGACAAAGACGGAGCCACAGACAGAGACAGAGGCAGAGACAGAGACAGAGACAGAGACAGAGACAGAGACAGAGACAGAGACAGAGACAGAGACAGAGGGGCAGGAGACGTGGACGGAGACAAAGACGGAGACAAAGACGGTGACAAAGGCGGAGACAAAGACGGAGACAAAGGCGTAGACAAAGACGGTGACAAAGGCGGAGACAAAGACGGAGACGAAGAGGAAGACGACGACGGAGACAAAGGCGGAGACAAAGGCCTCAGACAAAGATGGAGACACAGACGGAGACAAATACGGAGACAAAGACGGAGGCAAAGACCGAGACAAAAACGGAGACAAATATGGAGACACAGACGGATACAAATTCGGAGACAAAGACGGTGACAAAGACGGAGGCAAAGACGGAGACGAAGAGGAAGACGACGACGGAGACAAAGACGGAGACAAAGGCGGAGACGAAGTTGGAGACACAGACGGAGACAAAGACGGAGGCAAAGATGGAGACACAGACGGAGGCAAATACGGAGACAAAGACGGTGACAAAGACGGAGGCAAAGACGGAGACGAAGATGGAGAGAAAGACGGAGACAGAGGCAGAGGCGGAGACAGAGAAGGGAACAGAGACAGAGACAGAGCAAGTGACAGAGACAGAGGCAGAGACAGGAAAAGACACAGAGACAGAGACAGAGTCAGAGACAGAGGCAGCGACAGAGACAGAAACAGAGACAGAGACAGAGGCACAGACAGAGACACAGACAAAGACAAAGACAGAGGCGCATGAGACAAAGACAGAGCCACAGACAGAGACAGAGGCAGAGACAGACACACAGACAGTGACAGAGACAGAGACAGAGACAGAGAGAGAGGCAGAGACAGAAACAGAGACAGGGACACGGGCAGAAACAGAGACAGAGACAGAGACAGGAAAAGAGAGAGAGACAGAGACAGAGAAAGAGGCAGCGACAGAGACAGAAACAGAGACAGAGACAGAGACAGAGTCACAGACAGAGACACAGACAGAGACAAAGACAGAGGCGCATGAGACAAAGACAGAGGCAGAGACAGAGACATAGGCAGAGACAGAGACAGAGACAGAGGCAGAGACAGAGGGGCCGGAGACGTGGACGGAGAAAAAGACGGAGACAAAGACGTAGACAAAGACGGAGACAAAGACGTAGACAAAGACGGTGACAAAGACGGACACAAAGACGGAGACGAAGACAGGTACAAAGACGGAGACAGAGACAGAGACAGAGACGGAGACGAAGACAGAGACAGGGAAAGAGACAGAGGCAGAGACAGAGACAGAGACAGAGACAGAGACAGGGACAGAGACAGAGACAGGGACAGGGACAGAGACAGAGACAGAGACAGAGACAGAGACAAAGACGGAGACAAAGACGGAGACAAAGAAGTAGACAAAGACGTAGACAAAGACGGAGACAAAGACGGAGACAAAGACGGAGACAACGACGGTGACAAAGACGGAGACAAAGACGGAGACGAGGAGGAAGACGACGACGGAGACAAAGACGGTGACAAAGACGGAGACAAAGACTGAGACAAAGATGGAGACAAAGACGGAGAGAGAGGCAGAGGCGGAGACAGAGAAGGAACAGAGGCAGAGACAGAGAAAGGGACAGAAACAGAGACAGAGACAGAGACAGAGACAGGAAAGGAGACAGAGACAGAGACAGCGACAGAGGCAGCGACAGAGACAGAAACAGAGACAGAGACAGAGGCACGGACAGAGACACAGACAGAGACAAAGGCAGAGGCGCATGAGACAAAGACAGAGCCACAGACAGAGACAGAGGCAGAGACAGAGACAGAGACAGAGACAGAGACAGAGACAGAGACAGAGACAGAGACAGAGACAGAGACTGAGACAGCGACAGAGACAGAGGGGCAGGAGACGTGGACGGAGACAAAGACGGAGACAAAGACGGTGTCAAAGACGGAGACAAAGACGGAGACGAAGAGGAAGACGACGACGGAGACAAAGACGGAGACAAAGGCGGAGACAAAGATGGAGACACAGACGGAGACAAATACGGAGACAAAGACGGTGACAAAGACGGAGGCAAAGGCGGAGACGAAGAGGTAGACGACGACGGAGACAAAGACGGAGACAAAGGCGGAGACAAATCTGGAGACACAGACGGACACAAATACGGAGACAAAGACAGGTACAAAGACAGAGACAGAGACAGAGACAGAGACAGAGACAGAGACGGAGACGGAGACAGAGACAGAGACAGGGACAGAGACAGAGGCAGAGACAGAGACAGAGACAGAGAGAGAGACAGGAAAAGAGACAGAGATAGAGACAGAGACAGAGGCAGCGACAGAGACAGAAACAGAGACAAAGACAGAGGCGCATGAGACAAAGACAGAGCCACAGACAGAGACAGAGGCAGAGACAGAGACAGAGACAGGACAGAGACAGAGACAGAGACAGAGACAGAGACAGAGACAGAGACAGAGACAGAGACAGAGACAGAGACAGAGACAGAGACAGAGACAGAAGCAGAGACAGAGACAGAGACAGAGACAGCGACAGAGACAGAGACAGAGACTGAGACAGAGACAGAGATGGAGCCAATGACAGAGACAGAGACAGAGACGGAGACGGAGACAGAGACAGAGACAGAGACAGAGACAGAGACAGAGACGGAGACAGAGACAGGGACAGAGACAGAGACAGAGGGGCAGGAGACGTGGACGGAGACAAAGACGGAGACAAAGACGGTGACAAAGACGGAGACAAAGACGGAGACAAAGATGCAGACAAAGACAGAGACAAAGACGGAGAGAAAGAGGAAGACGACGACGAAGACAAAGACAGAGACAGAGTCCGATACAGAGACAGAGACTGAGACAGAGACGGAGACGGAGACAGAGACGGGGACAGAGACAGGGACAGAGACAGAGACAGAGACAGAGACAGAGGCAGAGACAGAGGCAGAGACAGAAACAGAGACAGAGACGGAGACAGAGACAGAGACTGAGACAGAGGCAGAGACAGAGACAGAGACAGAGACAAAGGCAGAGACCGATACAGAGACAGAGACAGAGGTAGACGCGCATGAGACAACGACCGAGACAGACGGGCTGGAGACACGGACGGAGACACAAATGGAGACAAGGACAGAGACAAAGACGGACACAAAGACGGAGACAGAGACCGAGACAGAGACAGAGACAGGGACAGAGACAGAGACAGAGACAGAGTCAGAGACAGAGACAGAGACTGGGACAGAGACAGAAACAAAGGGGCAGGTGACGTGGACGGAGACAAAGACGGATACGAAGAGGAAGACGACGACGGAGACAAAGACGGAGACAAAGGCGGAGACAAAGATGCAGACACAGACGGAGACAAATACCGAGAAAATGACGGAGGCAAAGACGCAGACAAAGACGGAGACAAATATGGAGACACAGATGGAGAAAAATACGGAGACAAAGACGGTGACAAAGACGGAATCAAAGACGGAAACGAAGAGGAAGACGACGACGGAGACAAAGACGGAGACAAAGGCGGAGACAAAGACGGATACAACGACAGAGACAGAGACAGTGACAGAGGCAGAGAGAGAGACGGAGACAGAGACAGAGACAGAGACAGAGACAGAGGCAGAGACAGAGACAGAGACAGAGGCAGCGACAGAGACAGAAACAGAGACAGAGACAGAGGCACAGACAGAGACACAGACAGAGACAAAGACAGAGGCGCATGAGACAAAGACGGAGCCACAGACAGAGACAGAGGCAGAGACAGAGACAGAGACAGAGACAGAGACAGAGACAGAGACAGAGACAGAGACAGAGGGGCAGGAGACGTGGACGGAGACAAAGACGGAGACAAAGACGGTGACAAAGGCGGAGACAAAGACGGAGACAAAGGCGTAGACAAAGACGGTGACAAAGGCGGAGACAAAGACGGAGACGAAGAGGAAGACGACGACGGAGACAAAGGCGGAGACAAAGGCCTCAGACAAAGATGGAGACACAGACGGAGACAAATACGGAGACAAAGACGGAGGCAAAGACCGAGACAAAAACGGAGACAAATATGGAGACACAGACGGATACAAATTCGGAGACAAAGACGGTGACAAAGACGGAGGCAAAGACGGAGACGAAGAGGAAGACGACGACGGAGACAAAGACGGAGACAAAGGCGGAGACGAAGTTGGAGACACAGACGGAGACAAAGACGGAGGCAAAGATGGAGACACAGACGGAGGCAAATACGGAGACAAAGACGGTGACAAAGACGGAGGCAAAGACGGAGACGAAGATGGAGAGAAAGACGGAGACAGAGGCAGAGGCGGAGACAGAGAAGGGAACAGAGACAGAGACAGAGCAAGTGACAGAGACAGAGGCAGAGACAGGAAAAGACACAGAGACAGAGACAGAGTCAGAGACAGAGGCAGCGACAGAGACAGAAACAGAGACAGAGACAGAGGCACAGACAGAGACACAGACAAAGACAAAGACAGAGGCGCATGAGACAAAGACAGAGCCACAGACAGAGACAGAGGCAGAGACAGACACACAGACAGTGACAGAGACAGAGACAGAGACAGAGAGAGAGGCAGAGACAGAAACAGAGACAGGGACACGGGCAGAAACAGAGACAGAGACAGAGACAGGAAAAGAGAGAGAGACAGAGACAGAGAAAGAGGCAGCGACAGAGACAGAAACAGAGACAGAGACAGAGACAGAGTCACAGACAGAGACACAGACAGAGACAAAGACAGAGGCGCATGAGACAAAGACAGAGGCAGAGACAGAGACATAGGCAGA
Organism: Megachile willughbiella; assembly: GCA_945859595.2. NCBI lineage: Eukaryota > Metazoa > Arthropoda > Insecta > Hymenoptera > Megachilidae > Megachile > Megachile willughbiella. Next base: position 1,248,362 of record CAMAOD020000301.1, read on the forward strand.
GACAGAGACAGAGACAGAGGCAGAGACAGAGGGGCCGGAGACGTGGACGGAGAAAAAGACGGAGACAAAGACGTAGACAAAGACGGAGACAAAGACGTAGACAAAGACGGTGACAAAGACGGACACAAAGACGGAGACGAAGACAGGTACAAAGACGGAGACAGAGACAGAGACAGAGACGGAGACGAAGACAGAGACAGGGAAAGAGACAGAGGCAGAGACAGAGACAGAGACAGAGACAGAGACAGGGACAGAGACAGAGACAGGGACAGGGACAGAGACAGAGACAGAGACAGAGACAGAGACAAAGACGGAGACAAAGACGGAGACAAAGAAGTAGACAAAGACGTAGACAAAGACGGAGACAAAGACGGAGACAAAGACGGAGACAACGACGGTGACAAAGACGGAGACAAAGACGGAGACGAGGAGGAAGACGACGACGGAGACAAAGACGGTGACAAAGACGGAGACAAAGACTGAGACAAAGATGGAGACAAAGACGGAGAGAGAGGCAGAGGCGGAGACAGAGAAGGAACAGAGGCAGAGACAGAGAAAGGGACAGAAACAGAGACAGAGACAGAGACAGAGACAGGAAAGGAGACAGAGACAGAGACAGCGACAGAGGCAGCGACAGAGACAGAAACAGAGACAGAGACAGAGGCACGGACAGAGACACAGACAGAGACAAAGGCAGAGGCGCATGAGACAAAGACAGAGCCACAGACAGAGACAGAGGCAGAGACAGAGACAGAGACAGAGACAGAGACAGAGACAGAGACAGAGACAGAGACAGAGACAGAGACAGAGACTGAGACAGCGACAGAGACAGAGGGGCAGGAGACGTGGACGGAGACAAAGACGGAGACAAAGACGGTGTCAAAGACGGAGACAAAGACGGAGACGAAGAGGAAGACGACGACGGAGACAAAGACGGAGACAAAGGCGGAGACAAAGATGGAGACACAGACGGAGACAAATACGGAGACAAAGACGGTGACAAAGACGGAGGCAAAGGCGGAGACGAAGAGGTAGACGACGACGGAGACAAAGACGGAGACAAAGGCGGAGACAAATCTGGAGACACAGACGGACACAAATACGGAGACAAAGACAGGTACAAAGACAGAGACAGAGACAGAGACAGAGACAGAGACAGAGACGGAGACGGAGACAGAGACAGAGACAGGGACAGAGACAGAGGCAGAGACAGAGACAGAGACAGAGAGAGAGACAGGAAAAGAGACAGAGATAGAGACAGAGACAGAGGCAGCGACAGAGACAGAAACAGAGACAAAGACAGAGGCGCATGAGACAAAGACAGAGCCACAGACAGAGACAGAGGCAGAGACAGAGACAGAGACAGGACAGAGACAGAGACAGAGACAGAGACAGAGACAGAGACAGAGACAGAGACAGAGACAGAGACAGAGACAGAGACAGAGACAGAAGCAGAGACAGAGACAGAGACAGAGACAGCGACAGAGACAGAGACAGAGACTGAGACAGAGACAGAGATGGAGCCAATGACAGAGACAGAGACAGAGACGGAGACGGAGACAGAGACAGAGACAGAGACAGAGACAGAGACAGAGACGGAGACAGAGACAGGGACAGAGACAGAGACAGAGGGGCAGGAGACGTGGACGGAGACAAAGACGGAGACAAAGACGGTGACAAAGACGGAGACAAAGACGGAGACAAAGATGCAGACAAAGACAGAGACAAAGACGGAGAGAAAGAGGAAGACGACGACGAAGACAAAGACAGAGACAGAGTCCGATACAGAGACAGAGACTGAGACAGAGACGGAGACGGAGACAGAGACGGGGACAGAGACAGGGACAGAGACAGAGACAGAGACAGAGACAGAGGCAGAGACAGAGGCAGAGACAGAAACAGAGACAGAGACGGAGACAGAGACAGAGACTGAGACAGAGACAGAGACAGAGGGGCAGGAGACGTGGACGGAGACAAATACGGAGACAAAGACGGTGACAAAGACGGAGGCAAAGGCGGAGACGAAGAGGTAGACGACGACGGAGACAAAGACGGAGACAAAGGCGGAGACAAAGACGGATACAACGACAGAGACAGAGACAGAGACAGAGACAGAGACAGAGACAGAGACAGAGACAGAGACAGGGACAGGGAGAGAGACAAAGACAGAGACGGAGACAGAGACAGAGACAGAGACAGACACAGAGACAGAGACAGAGACAGAGGCGGAGACAGAGGCAGAGACAGAAACAGAGACAGAGACAGAGACAGAGACAGAGTCAGAGACAGAGATAGAGACTGGGACAGAGACAGAGACAGAGGGGCAGGTGACGTGGACGGAGACAAAGACGGATACGAAGAGGAAGACGACGACGGAGACAAAGACGGAGACAAAGGCGGAGACAAAGATGCAGACACAGACGGAGACAAATACCGAGACAATGACGGAGGCAAAGACGCAGACAAAGACGGAGACAAATATGGAGACACAGACGGAGACAAATACGGAGACAAAGACGGTGACAAAGACGGAATCAAAGACGGAAACGAAGAGGAAGACGACGACGGAGACAAAGACGGAGACAAAGGCGGAGACAAAGACGGATACAACGACAGAGACAGAGACAGAGACAGAGGCAGAGAGAGAGACGGAGACAGAGACAGAGACAGAGACAGAGGGGCAGGAGACGTGGACGGAGACAAAGACGGAGACAAAGGCGGAGACGAAGATGGAGACGACGACGGAGGCAAAGACGGAGACAGAGACAAAGACGAAGACAAAGAGGAAGACGACGACGAAGACAAAGACGGAGACAGAGTCCGATACAGAGACAGAGACAGAGACAGAGACAGAGACAGAGACAGAGACAGAGACAGAGACGGAGACGGAGACAGAGACGGGGACAGAGACAGAGGCAGAGGCAGAGGCAGAGACAGAGACAGAGACAGAGACAGAGACAAAGGCAGAGACCGATACAGAGACAGAGACAGAGGCAGACGCGCATGAGACAACGACCGAGACAGACGGGCAGGAGACACGGACGGAGACACAAATGGAGACAAGGACAGAGACAAAGACGGACACAAAGACGGAGACAGAGACCGAGACAGAGACAGAGACAGGGACAGAGACAGAGACAGAGACAGAGACAGAGACAGAGACAGAGACAGAGACAGAGACAGAGACTGAGACAGAGACAGAGATGGAGCCAATGACAGAGACAGAGACAGAAACGGAGACGCAGACAGGGACAGAGACAGAGACAGAGACAGGAAAAGAGAGAGAGATGGAGACAGAGACAGAGGCAGCGACAGAGACGGAAACAGAGACAGAGACAGAGGCACAGACAGAGACACAGACAGAGACAAAGACAGAGGCGCATGAGACAAAGACAGAGCCACAGACAGAGACAGAGGCAGAGACAGAGACAGAGACAGGACAGAGACAGAGACAGAGACAGAGACAGAGACAGAGACAGAGACAGAGACAGAGGCAGCGACAGAGACAGAAACAGAGACAGAGACAGAGGCACAGACAGAGACACAGACTGAGACAAAGACAGAGGCGCATGAGACAAAGACAGAGCCACAGACAGAGACAGAGGCAGAGACAGAGACAGAGACAGAGACAGAGACAGAGACAGAGACAGAAACAGAGACAGAGACAGAGACGGAGACAGAGACAGAGACAGACACAGAGACAGAGACAGAGACAGAGGCGGAGACAGAGGCAGAGACAGAAACAGAGACAGAGACAGAGACAGAGTCAGAGACAGAGATAGAGACTGGGACAGAGACAGAGACAGAGGGGCAGGTGACGTGGACGGAGACAAAGACGGATACGAGGAGGAAGACGACGACGGAGACAAAGACGGAGACAAAGGCGGAGACAAAGACGGATACAACGACAGAGGCAGAGACAGAGACAGAGGCAGAGAGAGAGACGGAGACAGAGACAGAGACAGAGACAGAGGGGCAGGAGACGTGGACGGAGACAAAGACGGAGACAAAGGCGGAGACGAAGATGGAGACGACGACGGAGGCAAAGACGGAGACAGAGACAAAGACGAAGACAAAGAGGAAGACGACGACGAAGACAAAGACGGAGACAGAGTCCGATACAGAGACAGAGACAGAGACAGAGACAGAGACAGAGACAGAGACAGAGACAGAGACGGAGACGGAGACAGAGACGGGGACAGAGACAGAGGCAGAGGCAGAGGCAGAGACAGAGACAGAGACAGAGACAGAGACAAAGGCAGAGACCGATACAGAGACAGAGACAGAGGTAGACGCGCATGAGACAACGACCGAGACAGACGGGCTGGAGACACGGACGGAGACACAAATGGAGACAAGGACAGAGACAAAGACGGACACAAAGACGGAGACAGAGACCGAGACAGAGACAGAGACAGGGACAGAGACAGAGACAGAGACAGAGACAGAGACAGAGACAGAGACAGAGACAGAGACAGAGACTGAGACAGAGACAGAGATGGAGCCAATGACAGAGACAGAGACAGAAACGGAGACGCAGACAGGGACAGAGACAGAGACAGAGACAGGAAAAGAGAGAGAGATGGAGACAGAGACAGAGGCAGCGACAGAGACGGAAACAGAGACAGAGACAGAGGCACAGACAGAGACACAGACAGAGACAAAGGCAGAGACCGATACAGAGACAGAGACAGAGGCAGACGCGCATGAGACAACGACCGAGACAGACGGGCAGGAGACACGGACGGAGACACAAATGGAGACAAGGACAGAGACAAAGACGGACACAAAGACGGAGACAGAGACCGAGACAGAGACAGAGACAGGGACAGAGACAGAGACAGAGACAGAGACAGAGACAGAGACAGAGACAGAGACAGAGACAGAGACTGAGACAGAGACAGAGATGGAGCCAATGACAGAGACAGAGACAGAAACGGAGACGCAGACAGGGACAGAGACAGAGACAGAGACAGGAAAAGAGAGAGAGATGGAGACAGAGACAGAGGCAGCGACAGAGACGGAAACAGAGACAGAGACAGAGGCACAGACAGAGACACAGACAGAGACAAAGACAGAGGCGCATGAGACAAAGACAGAGCCACAGACAGAGACAGAGGCAGAGACAGAGACAGAGACAGGACAGAGACAGAGACAGAGACAGAGACAGAGACAGAGACAGAGACAGAGACAGAGACAGAGGCAGCGACAGAGACAGAAACAGAGACAGAGACAGAGGCACAGACAGAGACACAGACTGAGACAAAGACAGAGGCGCATGAGACAAAGACAGAGCCACAGACAGAGACAGAGGCAGAGACAGAGACAGAGACAGAGACAGAGACAGAGACAGAAACAGAGACAGAGACAGAGACGGAGACAGAGACAGAGACAGACACAGAGACAGAGACAGAGACAGAGGCGGAGACAGAGGCAGAGACAGAAACAGAGACAGAGACAGAGACAGAGTCAGAGACAGAGATAGAGACTGGGACAGAGACAGAGACAGAGGGGCAGGTGACGTGGACGGAGACAAAGACGGATACGAGGAGGAAGACGACGACGGAGACAAAGACGGAGACAAAGGCGGAGACAAAGACGGATACAACGACAGAGACAGAGACAGAGACAGAGGCAGAGAGAGAGACGGAGACAGAGACAGAGACAGAGACAGAGGGGCAGGAGACGTGGACGGAGACAAAGACGGAGACAAAGGCGGAGACGAAGATGGAGACGACGACGGAGGCAAAGACGGAGACAGAGACAAAGACGAAGACAAAGAGGAAGACGACGACGAAGACAAAGACGGAGACAGAGTCCGATACAGAGACAGAGACAGAGACAGAGACAGAGACAGAGACAGAGACAGAGACGGAGACGGAGACAGAGACGGGGACAGAGACAGAGGCAGAGGCAGAGGCAGAGACAGAGACAGAGACAGAGACAGAGACAAAGGCAGAGACCGATACAGAGACAGAGACAGAGGTAGACGCGCATGAGACAACGACCGAGACAGACGGGCTGGAGACACGGACGGAGACACAAATGGAGACAAGGACAGAGACAAAGACGGACACAAAGACGGAGACAGAGACCGAGACAGAGACAGAGACAGGGACAGAGACAGAGACAGAGACAGAGTCAGAGACAGAGACAGAGACTGGGACAGAGACAGAAACAAAGGGGCAGGTGACGTGGACGGAGACAAAGACGGATACGAAGAGGAAGACGACGACGGAGACAAAGACGGAGACAAAGGCGGAGACAAAGATGCAGACACAGACGGAGACAAATACCGAGAAAATGACGGAGGCAAAGACGCAGACAAAGACGGAGACAAATATGGAGACACAGATGGAGAAAAATACGGAGACAAAGACGGTGACAAAGACGGAATCAAAGACGGAAACGAAGAGGAAGACGACGACGGAGACAAAGACGGAGACAAAGGCGGAGACAAAGACGGATACAACGACAGAGACAGAGACAGTGACAGAGGCAGAGAGAGAGACGGAGACAGAGACAGAGACAGAGACAGAGACAGAGGCAGAGACAGAGACAGAGACAGAGGCAGCGACAGAGACAGAAACAGAGACAGAGACAGAGGCACAGACAGAGACACAGACAGAGACAAAGACAGAGGCGCATGAGACAAATACGGAGCCACAGACAGAGACAGAGGCAGAGACAGAGACAGAGACAGAGACAGAGACAGAGACAGAGACAGAGACAGAGACAGAGGGGCAGGAGACGTGGACGGAGACAAAGACGGAGACAAAGACGGTGACAAAGGCGGAGACAAAGACGGAGACAAAGGCGTAGACAAAGACGGTGACAAAGGCGGAGACAAAGACGGAGACGAAGAGGAAGACGACGACGGAGACAAAGGCGGAGACAAAGGCCTCAGACAAAGATGGAGACACAGACGGAGACAAATACGGAGACAAAGACGGAGGCAAAGACCGAGACAAAAACGGAGACAAATATGGAGACACAGACGGATACAAATTCGGAGACAAAGACGGTGACAAAGACGGAGGCAAAGACGGAGACGAAGAGGAAGACGACGACGGAGACAAAGACGGAGACAAAGGCGGAGACGAAGTTGGAGACACAGACGGAGACAAAGACGGAGGCAAAGATGGAGACACAGACGGAGGCAAATACGGAGACAAAGACGGTGACAAAGACGGAGGCAAAGACGGAGACGAAGATGGAGAGAAAGACGGAGACAGAGGCAGAGGCGGAGACAGAGAAGGGAACAGAGACAGAGACAGAGCAAGTGACAGAGACAGAGGCAGAGACAGGAAAAGACACAGAGACAGAGACAGAGTCAGAGACAGAGGCAGCGACAGAGACAGAAACAGAGACAGAGACAGAGGCACAGACAGAGACACAGACAAAGACAAAGACAGAGGCGCATGAGACAAAGACAGAGCCACAGACAGAGACAGAGGCAGAGACAGACACACAGACAGTGACAGAGACAGAGACAGAGACAGAGAGAGAGGCAGAGACAGAAACAGAGACAGGGACACGGGCAGAAACAGAGACAGAGACAGAGACAGGAAAAGAGAGAGAGACAGAGACAGAGAAAGAGGCAGCGACAGAGACAGAAACAGAGACAGAGACAGAGACAGAGTCACAGACAGAGACACAGACAGAGACAAAGACAGAGGCGCATGAGACAAAGACAGAGGCAGAGACAGAGACATAGGCAGAGACAGAGACAGAGACAGAGGCAGAGACAGAGGGGCCGGAGACGTGGACGGAGAAAAAGACGGAGACAAAGACGTAGACAAAGACGGAGACAAAGACGTAGACAAAGACGGTGACAAAGACGGACACAAAGACGGAGACGAAGACAGGTACAAAGACGGAGACAGAGACAGAGACAGAGACGGAGACGAAGACAGAGACAGGGAAAGAGACAGAGGCAGAGACAGAGACAGAGACAGAGACAGAGACAGGGACAGAGACAGAGACAGGGACAGGGACAGAGACAGAGACAGAGACAGAGACAGAGACAAAGACGGAGACAAAGACGGAGACAAAGAAGTAGACAAAGACGTAGACAAAGACGGAGACAAAGACGGAGACAAAGACGGAGACAACGACGGTGACAAAGACGGAGACAAAGACGGAGACGAGGAGGAAGACGACGACGGAGACAAAGACGGTGACAAAGACGGAGACAAAGACTGAGACAAAGATGGAGACAAAGACGGAGAGAGAGGCAGAGGCGGAGACAGAGAAGGAACAGAGGCAGAGACAGAGAAAGGGACAGAAACAGAGACAGAGACAGAGACAGAGACAGAGACAGGAAAGGAGACAGAGACAGAGACAGCGACAGAGGCAGCGACAGAGACAGAAACAGAGACAGAGACAGAGGCACGGACAGAGACACAGACAGAGACAAAGGCAGAGGCGCATGAGACAAAGACAGAGCCACAGACAGAGACAGAGGCAGAGACAGAGACAGAGACAGAGACAGAGACAGAGACAGAGACAGAGACAGAGACAGAGACAGAGACTGAGACAGCGACAGAGACAGAGGGGCAGGAGACGTGGACGGAGACAAAGACGGAGACAAAGACGGTGTCAAAGACGGAGACAAAGACGGAGACGAAGAGGAAGACGACGACGGAGACAAAGACGGAGACAAAGGCGGAGACAAAGATGGAGACACAGACGGAGACAAATACGGAGACAAAGACGGTGACAAAGACGGAGGCAAAGGCGGAGACGAAGAGGTAGACGACGACGGAGACAAAGACGGAGACAAAGGCGGAGACAAATCTGGAGACACAGACGGACACAAATACGGAGACAAAGACAGGTACAAAGACAGAGACAGAGACAGAGACAGAGACAGAGACAGAGACGGAGACGGAGACAGAGACAGAGACAGGGACAGAGACAGAGGCAGAGACAGAGACAGAGACAGAGAGAGAGACAGGAAAAGAGACAGAGATAGAGACAGAGACAGAGGCAGCGACAGAGACAGAAACAGAGACAAAGACAGAGGCGCATGAGACAAAGACAGAGCCACAGACAGAGACAGAGGCAGAGACAGAGACAGAGACAGGACAGAGACAGAGACAGAGACAGAGACAGAGACAGAGACAGAGACAGAGACAGAGACAGAGACAGAGACAGAGACAGAGACAGAGACAGAGACAGAAGCAGAGACAGAGACAGAGACAGAGACAGCGACAGAGACAGAGACAGAGACTGAGACAGAGACAGAGATGGAGCCAATGACAGAGACAGAGACAGAGACGGAGACGGAGACAGAGACAGAGACAGAGACAGAGACAGAGACAGAGACGGAGACAGAGACAGGGACAGAGACAGAGACAGAGGGGCAGGAGACGTGGACGGAGACAAAGACGGAGACAAAGACGGTGACAAAGACGGAGACAAAGACGGAGACAAAGATGCAGACAAAGACAGAGACAAAGACGGAGAGAAAGAGGAAGACGACGACGAAGACAAAGACAGAGACAGAGTCCGATACAGAGACAGAGACTGAGACAGAGACGGAGACGGAGACAGAGACGGGGACAGAGACAGAGGCAGAGGCAGAGGCAGAGACAGAGACAGAGACAGAGACAGAGACAGAGACAAAGGCAGAGACCGATACAGAGACAGAGACAGAGGCAGACGCGCATGAGACAACGACCGAGACAGAGGGGCAGGAGACACGGACGGAGACACAAACGGACACAAGGACGGAGACAAAGACGGACACAAAGACGGAGACAGAGACCGAGACAGAGACAGAGACAGGGACAGAGACAGAGACAGAGACAGAGACAGAGACTGAGACAGAGACAGAGATGGAGCCAATGACAGAGACAGAGACAGAAACGGAGACGCAGACAGGGACAGAGACAGAGACAGAGACAGAGACAGAGACAGGAAAAGAGAGAGAGACGGAGACAGAGACAGAGGCAGCGACAGAGACGGAAACAGAGACAGAGACAGAGGCACAGACAGAGACACAGACAGAGACAAAGACAGAGGCGCATGAGACAAAGACAGAGGCAGAGACAGAGACAGAGACAGAGGGGCCGGAGACGTGGACGGAGAAAAAGACGGAGACAAAGACGTAGACAAAGACGGAGACAAAGACGTAGACAAAGACGGTGACAAAGACGGACACAAAGACGGAGACGAAGAGGAAGATGACGACGGAGACAAAGACGGAGACAAAGGCGGAGACAAATATGGAGACACAGACGGACACCTATACGGAGACAAAGACAGGTACAAAGACGGAGACAGAGACAGAGACAGAGACGGAGACGAAGACAGAGACAGGGAAAGAGACAGAGGCAGAGACAGAGACAGAGACAGAGACAGAGACTGAGACAGCGACAGAGACAGAGGGGCAGGAGACGTGGACGGAGACAAAGACGGAGACAAAGACGGTGTCAAAGACGGAGACAAAGTCGGAGACGAAGAGGAAGACGACGACGGAGACAAAGACGGAGACAAAGGCGGAGACAAAGATGGAGACACAGACGGAGACAAATACGGAGACAAAGACGGTGACAAAGACGGAGGCAAAGGCGGAGACGAAGAGGTAGACGACGACGGAGACAAAGACGGTGACAAAGGCGGAGACGAAGTTGGAGACACAGACGGAGACAAAGACGGAGGCAAAGATGGAGACACAGACGGAGGCAAATACGGAGACAAAGACGGTGACAAAGACGGAGGCAAAGACGGAGACGAAGAGGAAGACGACGACGGAGACAAAGACGGTGACAAAGGCGGAGACGAAGTTGGAGACACAGACGGAGACAAAGACGGAGGCAAAGATGGAGACACAGACGGAGGCAAATACGGAGACAAAGACGGTGACAAAGACGGAGGCAAAGACGGAGACGAAGATGGAGAGAAAGACGGAGACAGAGGCAGAGGCGGAGACAGAGAAGGGAACAGAGACAGAGACAGAGCAAGTGACAGAGACAGAGACAGAGACAGGAAAGGAGACAGAGACAGAGACAGATTCAGAGACAGAGGCAGCGACAGAGACAGAAACAGAGACAGAGACAGAGGCACAGACAGAGACACAGACAAAGACAAAGACAGAGGCGCATGAGACAAAGACAGAGCCACAGACAGAGACAGAGGCAGAGACAGACACACAGACAGAGACAGAGACAGAGACAGAGACAGAGAGAGAGGCAGAGACAGAAACAGAGACAGGGACACGGGCAGAGACAGAGACAGAGACAGAGACAGGAAAAGAGAGAGAGACAGAGACAGAGAAAGAGGCAGCGACAGAGACAGAAACAGAGACAGAGACAGAGTCACAGACAGAGACACAGACAGAGACAAAGACAGAGGCGCATGAGACAAAGACAGAGGCAGAGACAGAGACATAGGCAGAGACAGAGACAGAGACAGAGACAGAGACAGAGGGGCCGGAGACGTGGACGGAGAAAAAGACGGAGACAAAGACGTAGACAAAGACGGAGACAAAGACGTAGACAAAGACGGTGACAAAGACGGACACAAAGACGGAGACGAAGAGGAAGACGACGACGGAGACAAAGACGGAGACAAAGGCGGAGACAAATATGGAGACACAGACGGACACAAATACGGAGACAAAGACAGGTACAAAGACGGAGACAGAGACAGAGACAGAGACGGAGACGAAGACAGAGACAGGGAAAGAGACAGAGGCAGAGACAGAGACAGAGACAGAGACAGGGACAGAGACAGAAACAGAGACAGAGACAGAGGCAGAGACAGAGTCAGAGGCAGAGACAGAAACAGAGACAGAGACGGAGACAGAGACAGAGACTGAGACAGAGACAGAGACAGAGGCAGAGACAGAGACAGAGACAGAGGCAGCGACAGAGACAGAAACAGAGACAGAGACAGAGGCACAGACAGAGACACAGACAGAGACAAAGACAGAGGCGCATGAGACAAAGACAGAGCCACAGACAGAGACAGAGGCAGAGACAGAGACAGAGACAGAGACAGAGACAGAGACAGAGACAGAGACTGAGACAGCGACAGCGACAGAGGGGCAGGAGACGTGGACGGAGACAAAGACGGAGACAAAGACGGTGACAAAGGCGGAGACAAAGACGGAGACAAAGACGTAGACAAAGACGGTGACAAAGGCGGAGACAAAGACGGAGACGAAGAGGAAGACGACGACGGAGACAAAGGCGGAGACAAAGGCCTCAGACAAATATGGAGACACAGACGGAGACAAATACGGACACAAAGACGGAGGCAAAGACCGAGACAAAGACGGAGACAAATATGGAGACACAGACGGATACAAATACGGAGACAAAGACGGTGACAAAGACGGAGGCAAAGACGGAGACGAAGAGGAAGACGACGACGGAGACAAAGACGGAGACAAAGGCGGAGACGAAGTTGGAGACACAGACGGAGACAAAGACGGAGGCAAAGAAGGAGACACAGACGGAGGCAAATACGGAGACAAAGACGGTGACAAAGACGGAGGCAAAGACGAAGACGAAGATGGAGAGAAAGACGGAGACAGAGGCAGAGGCGGAGACAGAGAAGGGAACAGAGACAGAGACAGAGCAAGTGACAGAGACAGAGACAGAGACAGGAAAAGAGACGGAGACAGAGACAGAGTCAGAGACAGAGGCAGAGACAGACACACAGACAGAGACAGAGACAGAGACAGAGAGAGAGGCAGAGACAGAAACAGAGACAGGGACACGGGCAGAGACAGAGACAGAGACAGAGACAGGAAAAGAGAGAGAGACAGAGACAGAGAAAGAGGCAGCGACAGAGACAGAAACAGAGACAGAGACAGAGTCACAGACAGAGACACAGACAGAGACAAAGACAGAGGCGCATGAGACAAAGACAGAGGCAGAGACAGAGACATAGGCAGAGACAGAGACAGAGACAATGACAGAGACAGAGGGGCCGGAGACGTGGACGGAGAAAAAGACGGAGACAAAGACGTAGACAAAGACGGAGACAAAGACGTAGACAAAGACGGTGACAAAGACGGACACAAAGGCGGAGACGAAGAGGAAGACGACGACGGAGACAAAGACGGAGACAAAGGCGGAGACAAATATGGAGACACAGACGGACACAAATACGGAGACAAAGACAGGTACAAAGACGGAGACAGAGACAGAGACAGAGACGGAGACGAAGACAGAGACAGAGGCGGAGACAGAGGCAGAGACAGAAACAGAGACAGAGACAGAGACAGAGACAGAGTCAGAGACAGAGATAGAGACTGGGACAGAGACAGAGACAGAGGGGCAGGTGACGTGGACGGAGACAAAGACGGATACGAAGAGGAAGACGACGACGGAGACAAAGACGGAGACAAAGGCGGAGACAAAGATGCAGACACAGACGGAGACAAATACCGAGACAATGACGGAGGCAAAGACGCAGACAAAGACGGAGACAAATATGGAGACACAGACGGAGACAAATACGGAGACAAAGACGGTGACAAAGACGGAATCAAAGACGGAAACGAAGAGGAAGACGACGACGGAGACAAAGACGGAGACAAAGGCGGAGACAAAGACGGATACAACGACAGAGACAGAGACAGAGACAGAGGCAGAGAGAGAGACGGAGACAGAGACAGAGACAGAGACAGAGGGGCAGGAGACGTGGACGGAGACAAAGACGGAGACAAAGGCGGAGACGAAGATGGAGACGACGACGGAGGCAAAGACGGAGACAGAGACAAAGACGAAGACAAAGAGGAAGACGACGACGAAGACAAAGACGGAGACAGAGTCCGATACAGAGACAGAGACAGAGACAGAGACAGAGACAGAGACAGAGACAGAGACAGAGACGGAGACGGAGACAGAGACGGGGACAGAGACAGAGGCAGAGGCAGAGGCAGAGACAGAGACAGAGACAGAGACAGAGACAAAGGCAGAGACCGATACAGAGACAGAGACAGAGGCAGACGCGCATGAGACAACGACCGAGACAGACGGGCAGGAGACACGGACGGAGACACAAATGGAGACAAGGACAGAGACAAAGACGGACACAAAGACGGAGACAGAGACCGAGACAGAGACAGAGACAGGGACAGAGACAGAGACAGAGACAGAGACAGAGACAGAGACAGAGACAGAGACAGAGACAGAGACAGAGACAGAGACAGAGACAGAGGCAGCGACAGAGACAGAAACAGAGACAGAGACAGAGGCACAGACAGAGACACAGACAGAGACAAAGACAGAGGCGCATGAGACAAAGACAGAGCCACAGACAGAGACAGAGGCAGAGACAGAGACAGAGACAGAGACAGAGACAGAGACTGAGACAGCGACAGAGACAGAGGGGCAGGAGACGTGGACGGAGACAAAGACGGAGACAAAGACGGTGTCAAAGACGGAGACAAAGTCGGAGACGAAGAGGAAGACGACGACGGAGACAAAGACGGAGACAAAGGCGGAGACAAAGATGGAGACACAGACGGAGACAAATACAGAGACAAAGACGGTGACAAAGACGGAGGCAAAGGCGGAGACGAAGAGGTAGACGACGACGGAGACAAAGACGGAGACAAAGGCGGAGACAAAGACGGATACAACGACAGAGACAGAGACAGAGACAGAGACAGAGACAGAGACAGAGACAGAGACAGAGACAGAGACAGAGACAGAGACAGGGACAGAGACAGAGACAGAGACAGAGACAGAGGCAGAGACAGAGGCAGAGACAGAAACAGAGACAGAGACGGAGACAGAGACAGAGACTGAGACAGAGACAGAGACAGAGGGGCAGGAGACGTGGACGGAGACAAATACGGAGACAAAGACGGTGACAAAGACGGAGGCAAAGGCGGAGACGAAGAGGTAGACGACGACGGAGACAAAGACGGAGACAAAGGCGGAGACAAAGACGGATACAACGACAGAGACAGAGACAGAGACAGAGACAGAGACAGAGACAGAGACAGAGACAGAGACAGGGACAGGGAGAGAGACAAAGACAGAGACGGAGACAGAGACAGAGACAGAGACAGACACAGAGACAGAGACAGAGACAGAGGCGGAGACAGAGGCAGAGACAGAAACAGAGACAGAGACAGAGACAGAGACAGAGTCAGAGACAGAGATAGAGACTGGGACAGAGACAGAGACAGAGGGGCAGGTGACGTGGACGGAGACAAAGACGGATACGAAGAGGAAGACGACGACGGAGACAAAGACGGAGACAAAGGCGGAGACAAAGATGCAGACACAGACGGAGACAAATACCGAGACAATGACGGAGGCAAAGACGCAGACAAAGACGGAGACAAATATGGAGACACAGACGGAGACAAATACGGAGACAAAGACCGTGACAAAGACGGAATCAAAGACGGAAACGAAGAGGAAGACGACGACGGAGACAAAGACGGAGACAAAGGCGGAGACAAAGACGGATACAACGACAGAGACAGAGACAGAGACAGAGACAGAGACAGAGACAGAGACAGAGACAGAGACAGAGACGGAGACGGAGACAGAGACGGGGACAGAGACAGAGGCAGAGGCAGAGGCAGAGACAGAGACAGAGACAGAGACAGAGACAAAGGCAGAGACCGATACAGAGACAGAGACAGAGGCAGACGCGCATGAGAAAACGACCGAGACAGACGGGCAGGAGACACGGACGGAGACACAAATGGAGACAAGGACAGAGACAAAGACGGACACAAAGACGGAGACAGAGACCGAGACAGAGACAGAGACAGGGACAGAGACAGAGACAGAGACAGAGACAGAGACAGAGACAGAGACAGAGACAGAGACAGAGACTGAGACAGAGACAGAGATGGAGCCAATGACAGAGACAGAGACAGAAACGGAGACGCAGACAGGGACAGAGACAGAGACAGAGACAGGAAAAGAGAGAGAGATGGAGACAGAGACAGAGGCAGCGACAGAGACGGAAACAGAGACAGAGACAGAGGCACAGACAGAGACACAGACAGAGACAAAGACAGAGGCGCATGAGACAAAGACAGAGCCACAGACAGAGACAGAGGCAGAGACAGAGACAGAGACAGGACAGAGACAGAGACAGAGACAGAGACAGAGACAGAGACAGAGACAGAGACAGAGACAGAGGCAGCGACAGAGACAGAAACAGAGACAGAGACAGAGGCACAGACAGAGACACAGACTGAGACAAAGACAGAGGCGCATGAGACAAAGACAGAGCCACAGACAGAGACAGAGGCAGAGACAGAGACAGAGACAGAGACAGAGACAGAGACAGAAACAGAGACAGAGACAGAGACGGAGACAGAGACAGAGACAGACACAGAGACAGAGACAGAGACAGAGGCGGAGACAGAGGCAGAGACAGAAACAGAGACAGAGACAGAGACAGAGTCAGAGACAGAGATAGAGACTGGGACAGAGACAGAGACAGAGGGGCAGGTGACGTGGACGGAGACAAAGACGGATACGAGGAGGAAGACGACGACGGAGACAAAGACGGAGACAAAGGCGGAGACAAAGACGGATACAACGACAGAGGCAGAGACAGAGACAGAGGCAGAGAGAGAGACGGAGACAGAGACAGAGACAGAGACAGAGGGGCAGGAGACGTGGACGGAGACAAAGACGGAGACAAAGGCGGAGACGAAGATGGAGACGACGACGGAGGCAAAGACGGAGACAGAGACAAAGACGAAGACAAAGAGGAAGACGACGACGAAGACAAAGACGGAGACAGAGTCCGATACAGAGACAGAGACAGAGACAGAGACAGAGACAGAGACAGAGACAGAGACAGAGACGGAGACGGAGACAGAGACGGGGACAGAGACAGAGGCAGAGGCAGAGGCAGAGACAGAGACAGAGACAGAGACAGAGACAAAGGCAGAGACCGATACAGAGACAGAGACAGAGGTAGACGCGCATGAGACAACGACCGAGACAGACGGGCTGGAGACACGGACGGAGACACAAATGGAGACAAGGACAGAGACAAAGACGGACACAAAGACGGAGACAGAGACCGAGACAGAGACAGAGACAGGGACAGAGACAGAGACAGAGACAGAGACAGAGACAGAGACAGAGACAGAGACAGAGACAGAGACTGAGACAGAGACAGAGATGGAGCCAATGACAGAGACAGAGACAGAAACGGAGACGCAGACAGGGACAGAGACAGAGACAGAGACAGGAAAAGAGAGAGAGATGGAGACAGAGACAGAGGCAGCGACAGAGACGGAAACAGAGACAGAGACAGAGGCACAGACAGAGACACAGACAGAGACAAAGGCAGAGACCGATACAGAGACAGAGACAGAGGCAGACGCGCATGAGACAACGACCGAGACAGACGGGCAGGAGACACGGACGGAGACACAAATGGAGACAAGGACAGAGACAAAGACGGACACAAAGACGGAGACAGAGACCGAGACAGAGACAGAGACAGGGACAGAGACAGAGACAGAGACAGAGACAGAGACAGAGACAGAGACAGAGACAGAGACTGAGACAGAGACAGAGATGGAGCCAATGACAGAGACAGAGACAGAAACGGAGACGCAGACAGGGACAGAGACAGAGACAGAGACAGGAAAAGAGAGAGAGATGGAGACAGAGACAGAGGCAGCGACAGAGACGGAAACAGAGACAGAGACAGAGGCACAGACAGAGACACAGACAGAGACAAAGACAGAGGCGCATGAGACAAAGACAGAGCCACAGACAGAGACAGAGGCAGAGACAGAGACAGAGACAGGACAGAGACAGAGACAGAGACAGAGACAGAGACAGAGACAGAGACAGAGACAGAGGCAGCGACAGAGACAGAAACAGAGACAGAGACAGAGGCACAGACAGAGACACAGACTGAGACAAAGACAGAGGCGCATGAGACAAAGACAGAGCCACAGACAGAGACAGAGGCAGAGACAGAGACAGAGACAGAGACAGAGACAGAGACAGAAACAGAGACAGAGACAGAGACGGAGACAGAGACAGAGACAGACACAGAGACAGAGACAGAGACAGAGGCGGAGACAGAGGCAGAGACAGAAACAGAGACAGAGACAGAGACAGAGTCAGAGACAGAGATAGAGACTGGGACAGAGACAGAGACAGAGGGGCAGGTGACGTGGACGGAGACAAAGACGGATACGAGGAGGAAGACGACGACGGAGACAAAGACGGAGACAAAGGCGGAGACAAAGACGGATACAACGACAGAGACAGAGACAGAGACAGAGGCAGAGAGAGAGACGGAGACAGAGACAGAGACAGAGACAGAGGGGCAGGAGACGTGGACGGAGACAAAGACGGAGACAAAGGCGGAGACGAAGATGGAGACGACGACGGAGGCAAAGACGGAGACAGAGACAAAGACGAAGACAAAGAGGAAGACGACGACGAAGACAAAGACGGAGACAGAGTCCGATACAGAGACAGAGACAGAGACAGAGACAGAGACAGAGACAGAGACAGAGACGGAGACGGAGACAGAGACGGGGACAGAGACAGAGGCAGAGGCAGAGGCAGAGACAGAGACAGAGACAGAGACAGAGACAAAGGCAGAGACCGATACAGAGACAGAGACAGAGGTAGACGCGCATGAGACAACGACCGAGACAGACGGGCTGGAGACACGGACGGAGACACAAATGGAGACAAGGACAGAGACAAAGACGGACACAAAGACGGAGACAGAGACCGAGACAGAGACAGAGACAGGGACAGAGACAGAGACAGAGACAGAGACAGAGACAGAGACAGAGACAGAGACAGAGACAGAGACTGAGACAGAGACAGAGATGGAGCCAATGACAGAGACAGAGACAGAAACGGAGACGCAGACAGGGACAGAGACAGAGACAGAGACAGGAAAAGAGAGAGAGATGGAGACAGAGACAGAGGCAGCGACAGAGACGGAAACAGAGACAGAGACAGAGGCACAGACAGAGACACAGACAGAGACAAAGACAGAGGCGCATGACACAAAGACAGAGCCACAGACAGAGACAGAGGCAGAGACAGAGACAGAGACAGGACAGAGACAGAGACAGAGACAGAGACAGAGACAGAGACAGAGACAGAGACAGAGACAGAGACAGAGACAGAGACAGAGACAGAGACAGAGACAGAGACAGAGACAGAGACAGAGACAGAGACAGAAACAGAGACAGAGACAGAGGCACAGACAGAGACAGAGACAGCGACAGAGACAGAGACAGAGACTGAGACAGAGACAGAGATGGAGCCAATGACAGAGACAGAGACAGAGACGGAGACGGAGACAGAGACAGAGACAGAGACAGAGACGGAGACAGAGACAGGGACAGAGACAGAGACAGAGGGGCAGGAGACGTGGACGGAGACAAAGACGGAGACAAAGACGGTGACAAAGACGGACACAAAGACGGAGACAGAGACCGAGACAGAGACAGAGACAGGGACAGAGACAGAGACAGAGACAGAGACAGAGACAGAGACAGAGACAGAGACTGAGACAGAGACAGAGATGGAGCCAATGACAGAGACAGAGACAGAAACGGAGACGCAGACAGGGACAGAGACAGAGACAGAGACAGAGACAGAGACAGGAAAAGAGAGAGAGACGGAGACAGAGACAGAGGCAGCGACAGAGACGGAAACAGAGACAGAGACAGAGGCACAGACAGAGACACAGACTGAGACAAAGACAGAGGCGCATGAGACAAAGACAGAGCCACAGACAGAGACAGAGGCAGAGACAGAGACAGAGAGAGGACAGAGACAGAGACAGAGACAGAGACAGAGACAGAGACAGAGACAGAGACAGAGACAGAGACAGAGACAGAGACAGAGACAGAGACAGAGGAAGAGGCAAAGGCAGAGACCGATACAGAGGCAGAGACACAGACAGAGACAGAGACAGAGGCAGGCGCGCATGAGACAACGACCGAGACAGAGGGGCAGGAGACACGGACGGAGACATAGACGGAGACAAGGACGGAGACAAAGGCGGACACAAAGACGGAGACAGAGACCGAGACAGAGACAGAGACAGAGACACGGGCAGAGACAGAGACAGAGACAGAGACAGAGACAGAGACAGAGACAGAGACTGAGACAGAGACAGAGATGGAGCCAATGACAGAGACTGAGACAGAGACAGAGATGGAGCCAATGACAGAGACAGAGACAGAAACGGAGACGGAGACGGAGACAGAGACAGGGACAGAGACAGAGGCAGAGACAGAGACAGAGACAGAGACAGAGACAGAGACAGAGACAGGAAAAGAGAGAGAGAGACGGAGACAGAGACAGAGGCAGCGACAGAGACGGAAACAGAGACAGAGACAGAGACAGAGGCACAGACAGAGACACAGACAGAGACAAAGACAGAGGCGCATGAGACAAAGGCAGAGCCACAGACAGAGACAGAGGCAGAGACAGAGACAGAGACAGGACAGAGACAGAGACAGAGGCAGAGGCGGAGACAGAGAAGGGAACAGAGACAGAGACAGAGAAAAGGACAGAGACAGAGACAGAGACAGTGACAGGAAAAGAGACAGAGATAGAGACAGAGACAGGGGCAGCGACAGAGACAGAAACAGAGACAGAGACAGAGGCACACACAGAGACACAGACAGAGACAAAGACAGAGGCGCATGAGACAAAGACAGAGCCGCAGACAGAGACAGAGGCAGAGACAGAGACAGAGACAGAGACAGAGACAGAGACAGAGACAGAGACAGAGACAGAGACAGAGACAGGGACAGAGACAGAGGCAGAGACAGAGACAGAGGCAGAGACAGAGGCAGAGACAGAAACAGAGACAGAGACGGAGACAGAGACAGAGACTGAGACAGAGACAGAGACAGAGGGGCAGGAGACGTGGACGGATACAAAGACGGAGACAAAGACGGTGACAAAGACGGAGACAAAGACGGAGACGAAGAGGAAGACGACGACGGAGACAAAGACGGAGACACAGGCGGAGGCAAAGATGGAGACACAGACAGAGACAAATACGGAGACAAAGACGGAGGCAAAGACGGAGTCAAAGACGGAGACAAATATGGAGACACAGACGGAGACAAATACGGAGACAAAGACGGTGACAAAGACGGAGGCAAAGACGGAGACGAAGAGGAAGACGACGACGGAGACAAAGACGGTGACAAAGACGGAGGCAAAGACGGAGACGAAGAGGAAGACGACGACGGAGACAAAGACGGAGACAAAGGCGGAGACGAAGATGGAGATACAGACGGAGACAAATACGGAGACAAAGACGGAGGCAAAGACGGAGACAAAGACGGAGACAAAGATGGAGGCAAAGACGGAGACAAAGAGGAAGACGACGACGGAGACAAAGACGGTGACAAAGACGGAGGCAAAGACGGAGACGAAGAGGAAGACGACGACGGAGACAAAGACGGAGACAAAGGCGGAGACGAAGATGGAGATACAGACGGAGACAAATACGGAGACAAAGACGGAGGCAAAGACGGAGACAAAGACGGAGACAAAGATGGAGGCAAAGACGGAGACAAAGAGGAAGACGACGACGGAGACAAAGACGTAGACAAAGTCGGAGACAAATCTGGAGACACAGACGGACACAAATACGGAGACAAAGACAGGTACAAAGACAGAGACAGAGACAGAGACAGAGACAGAGACAGAGACGGAGACGGAGACAGAGACAGAGACAGGGACAGAGACAGAGGCAGAGACAGAGACAGAGGCAGAGACAGAGACAGAGACAGGGACTGGGAGAGAGACAAAGACAGAGACGGAGACAGAGACAGAGACAGAGACAGAGACAGAGACAGAGACAGAGACAGAGACAGAGACAGAGGCAGCGACAGAGACAGAAACAGAGACAGAGAGAGAGGCACAGACAGAGACACAGACAGAGACAAAGACAGAGCCACAGACAGAGACAGAGGCAGAGACAGAGACAGAGACAGAGACAGAGACAGAGACAGAGACAGAAACAGAGACAGAGACAGAGACAGAGACGGAGACAGAGACAGAGACAGACACAGAGACAGAGACAGAGACAGAGGCGGAGACAGAGGCAGAGACAGAAACAGAGACAGAGACAGAGACAGAGACAGAGTCAGAGACAGAGACAGAGACTGGGACAGAGACAGAGACAGAGGGGCAGGTGACGTGGACGGAGACAAAGACGGATACGAAGAGGAAGACGACGACGGAGACAAAGACGGAGACAAAGGCGGAGACAACGATGCAGACACAGACGGAGACAAATACCGAGACAATGACGGAGGCAAAGACGCAGACAAAGACGGAGACAAATATGGAGACACAGACGGAGACAAATACGGAGACAAAGACGGTGACAAAGACGGAATCAAAGACGGAAACGAAGAGGAAGACGACGACGGAGACAAAGACGGAGACAAAGGCGGAGACAAAGACGGATACAACGACAGAGACAGAGACAGAGACAGGGACAGGGACAGAGACAGAGACAGAGACAGAGACAGAGACAGAGACAGAGACAGAGACAAAGACGGAGACAAAGACGGAGACAAAGAAGTAGACAAAGACGTAGACAAAGACGGAGACAAAGACGGAGACAACGACGGTGACAAAGACGGAGACAAAGACGGAGACGAGGAGGAAGACGACGACGGAGACAAAGACGGTGACAAAGACGGAGACAAAGACTGAGACGAAGAGGAAGACGACGACGGAGACAAAGACGGAGACAAAGGCGGAGACGAAGATGGAGATACAGACGGAGACAAATACGGAGACAAAGACGGAGGCAAAGACGGAGACAAAGACGGAGACAAAGATGGAGACACAGACGGAGGAAAATACGGAGACAAAGACGGTGACAAAGACGGAGGCAAAGACGGAGACTAAGAGGAAGACGACGACGGAGACAAAGACGTAGACAAAGTCGGAGACAAATCTGGAGACACAGACGGACACAAATACGGAGACAAAGACAGGTACAAAGACAGAGACAGAGACAGAGACAGAGACAGAGACGGAGACGGAGACAGAGGCAGAGACAGGGACAGAGACAGAGGCAGAGACAGAGACAGGGACAGAGACAGAGACAGAGACAGGGACAGGGAGAGAGACAAAGACAGAGACGGAGACAGAGACAGAGACAGAGACAGAGACAGAGACAGAGACAGAGGCAGCGACAGAGACAGAAACAGAGACAGAGACAGAGGCACAGACAGAGACACAGACTGAGACAAAGACAGAGGCGCATGAGACAAAGACAGAGCCACAGACAGAGACAGGGGCAGAGACAGAGACAGAGACAGAGACAAAGACAGAGACAGAGACAGAAACAGAGACAGAGACAGAGACGGAGGCAGAGAAAGAGACAGACACAGAGACAGAGACAGGGACAGAGGCGGAGACAGAGGCAGAGACAGAAACAGAGACAGAGACAGAGACAGAGACAGAGTCAGAGACAGAGACAGAGACTGGGACAGAGACAGAGACAGAGGGGCAGGTGACGTGGACGGAGACAAAGACGGATACGAAGAGGAAGACGACGACGGAGACAAAGACGGAGACAAAGGCGGAGAGAAAGATGCAGACACAGACGGAGACAAATACCGAGACAATGACGGAGGCAAAGACGCAGACAAAGACGGAGACAAATATGGAGACACAGACGGAGACAAATACGGAGACAAAGACGGTGACAAAGACGGAATCAAAGACGGAAACGAAGAGGAAGACGACGACGGAGACAAAGACGGAGACAAAGGCGGAGACGAAGTTGGAGACACAGACGGAGACAAAGACGGAGGCAAAGATGGAGACACAGACGGAGGCAAATACGGAGACAAAGACGGTGACAAAGACGGAGGCAAAGACGGAGACGAAGATGGAGAGAAAGACGGAGACAGAGGCAGAGGCGGAGACAGAGAAGGGAACAGAGACAGAGACAGAGCAAGTGACAGAGACAGAGACAGAGACAGGAAAAGAGACAGAGACAGAGACAGAGTCAGAGACAGAGGCAGCGACAGAGACAGAAACAGAGACAGAGACAGAGGCACAGACAGAGACACAGACAAAGACAAAGACAGAGGCGCATGAGACAAAGACAGAGCCACAGACAGAGACAGAGGCAGAGACAGACACACAGACAGAGACAGAGACAGAGACAGAGACAGAGAGAGAGGCAGAGACAGAAACAGAGACAGGGACACGGGCAGAAACAGGGACAGAGACAGAGACAGGAAAAGAGAGAGAGACAGAGACAGAGAAAGAGGCAGCGACAGAGACAGAAACAGAGACAGAGACAGAGTCACAGACAGAGACACAGACAGAGACAAAGACAGAGGCGCATGAGACAAAGACAGAGGCAGAGACAGAGACAGAGGCAGAGACAGAGAAGGGAACAGAGACAGAGACAGAGCAAGTGACAGAGACAGAGACAGAGACAGGAAAAGAGACAGAGACAGAGACAGAGTCAGAGACAGAGGCAGAGACAGAGACAGAGACAAAGACAGAGACAGAGGGGCCGGAGACGTGGACGGAGAAAAAGACGGAGACAAAGACGTAGACAAAGACGGAGACAAAGACGTAGACAAAGACGGTGACAAAGACGGACACAAAGACGGAGACGAAGAGGAAGACGACGACGGAGACAAAGACGGAGACAAAGGCGGAGACAAATATGGAGACACAGACGGACACAAATACGGAGACAAAGACAGGTACAAAGACGGAGACAGAGACAGAGACAGAGACGGAGACGAAGACAGAGACAGGGAAAGAGACAGAGGCAGAGACAGAGACAGAGACAGAGACAGAGACAGAGACAGAGACAGAGACAGGGACAGGGACAGAGACAGAGACAGAGACAGAGACAGAGACAGAGACAAAGACGGAGACAAAGACGGAGACAAAGAAGTAGACAAAGACGTAGACAAAGACGGAGACAAAGACGGAGACAACGACGGTGACAAAGACGGAGACAAAGACGGAGACGAGGAGGAAGACGACGACGGAGACAAAGACGGTGACAAAGACGGAGACAAAGACTGAGACAAAGATGGAGACAAAGACGGAGAGAGAGGCAGAGGCGGAGACAGAGAAGGAAAAGAGGCAGAGACAGAGAAAGGGACAGAGACAGAGACAGAGACAGAGACAGAGACAGGAAAAGAGACAGAGACAGAGACAGAGACAGAGGCAGCGACAGAGACAGAAACAGAGACAGAGACAGAGGCACAGACAGAGACACAGACAGAGACAAAGGCAGAGGCGCATGAGACAAAGACAGAGCCACAGACAGAGACAGAGACAGAGACAGAGACAGAGACAGAGACAGAGACAGAGACAGAGACAGAGACTGAGACAGCGACAGAGACAGAGGGGCAGGAGACGTGGACGGAGACAAAGACGGAGACAAAGACGGTGACAAAGGCGGAGACAAAGACGGAGACAAGGACGGAGACAAAGACGGTGACAAAGGCGGAGACAAAGACGGAGACGAAGAGGAAGACGACGACGGAGACAAAGGCGGAGACAAAGGCGGAGACAAAGATGGAGACACAGACGGAGACAAATACGGCGACAAAGACGGAGGCAAAGACCGAGACAAAGACGGAGACAAATATGGAGACACAGACGGATACAAATACGGAGACAAAGACGGTGACAAAGACGGAGGCAAAGACGGAGACGAAGAGGAAGACGACGACGGAGACAAAGACGGAGACAAAGGCGGAGACGAAGATGGAGACACAGACGGAGACAAAGACGGAGACAAAGATGGAGACACAGACGGAGGCAAATACGGAGACAAAGACGGTGACAAAGACGGAGGCAAAGACGGAGACGAAGATGGAGACCAAGACGGAGACAGAGGCAGAGGCGGAGACAGAGAAGGGAACAGAGACAGAGACAGAGCAAGTGACAGAGACAGAGACAGAGACAGGAAAAGAGACAGAGACCTGGACAGAGTCAGAGACAGAGGCAGCGACATAGACAGAAACAGAGACAGAGACAGAGGCACAGACAGAGACACAGACAGAGGCGCATGAGACAAAGACAGAGCCACAGACAGAGACAGAAGCAGAGTCAGAGGCACAGACAGAGACAGAGACAGAGACAGAGACAGAGAGAGAGGCAGAGACAGAAACAGAGACAGAGACAGAGACAGAGACAGAGACAGAGACAGAGACAGAGACTGAGACAGAGACAGAGACAGAGGGGCAGGAGACGTGGACGGAGACAAAGACGGAGACAAAGACGGTGACAAAGACGGAGACAAAGACGGAGACGAAGAGGAAGACGACGACGGAGACAAAGCCGGAGACGAAGAGGAAGACGACGACGGAGACAAAGACGGAGACAAAGGCGGAGACGAAGATGGAGACGACGACGGAGGCAAAGACGGAGACAGAGACAAAGACGAAGACAAAGAGGAAGACGACGACGAAGACAAAGACGGAGACAGAGTCCGATACAGAGACAGAGACAGAGACAGAGACAGAGACAGAGACAGAGACAGAGACAGAGACAGAGACAGAGACGGAGACGAAGACAGAGACGGGGACAGAGACAGAGGCAGAGGCAGAGGCAGAGACAGAGACAGAGACAGAGACAGAGACAAAGGCAGAGACCGATACAGAGACAGAGACAGAGGTAGACGCGCATGAGACAACGACCGAGACAGACGGGCTGGAGACACGGACGGAGACACAAATGGAGACAAGGACAGAGACAAAGACGGACACAAAGACGGAGACAGAGACCGAGACAGAGACAGAGACAGGGACAGAGACAGAGACAGAGACAGAGACAGAGACAGAGACAGAGACAGAGACAGAGACAGAGACAGAGACTGAGACAGAGACAGAGATGGAGCCAATGACAGAGACAGAGACAGAAACGGAGACGCAGACAGGGACAGAGACAGAGACAGAGACAGGAAAAGAGAGAGAGATGGAGACAGAGACAGAGGCAGCGACAGAGACGGAAACAGAGACAGAGACAGAGGCACAGACAGAGACACAGACAGAGACAAAGACAGAGGCGCATGAGACAAAGACAGAGCCACAGACAGAGACAGAGGCAGAGACAGAGACAGAGACAGGACAGAGACAGAGACAGAGACAGAGACAGAGACAGAGACAGAGACAGAGACAGAGACAGAGACAGAGACAGAGACAGAGACAGAGACAGAGACAGAGACAGAGACAGAGACAGAGACAGAAACAGAGACAGAGACAGAGGCACAGACAGAGACACAGACTGAGACAAAGACAGAGGCGCATGAGACAAAGACAGAGCCACAGACAGAGACAGAGGCAGAGACAGAGACAGAGACAGAGACAGAGACAGAGACAGAGACAGAAACAGAGACAGAGACAGAGACAGACACACAGACAGAGACAGAGACAGAGGCGGAGACAGAGGCAGAGACAGAAACAGAGACAGAGACAGAGACAGAGTCAGAGACAGAGATAGAGACTGGGACAGAGACAGAGACAGAGGGGCAGGTGACGTGGACGGAGACAAAGACGGATACGAAGAGGAAGACGACGACGGAGACAAAGACGGAGACAAAGGCGGAGACAAAGACGGATACAACGACAGAGACAGAGACAGAGACAGAGGCAGAGAGAGAGACGGAGACAGAGACAGAGACAGAGACAGTGGGGCAGGAGACGTGGACGGAGACAAAGACGGAGACAAATGCGGAGACGAAGATGGAGACGACGACGGAGGCAAAGACGGAGACAGAGACAAAGACGAAGACAAAGAGGAAGACGACGACGAAGACAAAGACGGAGACAGAGTCCGATACAGAGACAGAGACAGAGACAGAGACAGAGACAGAGACAGAGACAGAGACGGAGACGGAGACAGAGACGGGGACAGAGACAGAGGCAGAGGCAGAGGCAGAGACAGAGACAGAGACAGAGACAGAGACAAAGGCAGAGACCGATACAGAGACAGAGACAGAGGTAGACGCGCATGAGACAACGACCGAGACAGACGGGCTGGAGACACGGACGGAGACACAAATGGAGACAAGGACAGAGACAAAGACGGACACAAAGACGGAGACAGAGACCGAGACAGAGACAGAGACAGGGACAGAGACAGAGACAGAGACAGAGACAGAGACAGAGACAGAGACAGAGACAGAGACAGAGACTGAGACAGAGACTGAGATGGAGCCAATGACAGAGACAGAGACAGAAACGGAGACGCAGACAGGGACAGAGACAGAGACAGAGACAGGAAAAGAGAGAGAGATGGAGACAGAGACAGAGGCAGCGACAGAGACGGAAACAGAGACAGAGACAGAGGCACAGACAGAGACACAGACAGAGACAAAGACAGAGGCGCATGACACAAAGACAGAGCCACAGACAGAGACAGAGGCAGAGACAGAGACAGAGACAGGACAGAGACAGAGACAGAGACAGAGACAGAGACAGAGACAGAGACAGAGACAGAGACAGAGACAGAGACAGAGACAGAGACAGAGACAGAGACAGAGACAGAGACAGAGACAGAGACAGAGACAGAGACAGAAACAGAGACAGAGACAGAGACAGAGACAGCGACAGAGACAGAGACAGAGACTGAGACAGAGACAGAGATGGAGCCAATGACAGAGACAGAGACAGAGACGGAGACGGAGACAGAGACAGAGACAGAGACAGAGACGGAGACAGAGACAGGGACAGAGACAGAGACAGAGGGGCAGGAGACGTGGACGGAGACAAAGACGGAGACAAAGACGGTGACAAAGACGGACACAAAGACGGAGACAGAGACCGAGACAGAGACAGAGACAGGGACAGAGACAGAGACAGAGACAGAGACAGAGACAGAGACAGAGACAGAGACAGAGACAGAGACAGAGACTGAGACAGAGACAGAGATGGAGCCAATGACAGAGACAGAGACAGAAACGGAGACGCAGACAGGGACAGAGACAGAGACAGAGACAGAGACAGAGACAGGAAAAGAGAGAGAGACGGAGACAGAGACAGAGGCAGCGACAGAGACGGAAACAGAGACAGAGACAGAGGCACAGACAGAGACACAGACAGAGACAAAGACAGAGGCGCATGAGACAAAGACAGAGCCACAGACAGAGACAGAGGCAGAGACAGAGACAGAGAGAGGACAGAGACAGAGACAGAGACAGAGACAGAGACAGAGACAGAGACAGAGACAGAGACAGAGACAGAGACAGAGACAGAGACAGAGGAAGAGGCAAAGGCAGAGACCGATACAGAGGCAGAGACACAGACAGAGACAGAGACAGAGGCAGGCGCGCATGAGACAACGACCGAGACAGAGGGGCAGGAGACACGGACGGAGACACAGACGGAGACAAGGACGGAGACAAAGGCGGACACAAAGACGGAGACAGAGACCGAGACAGAGACAGAGACAGAGACACGGGCAGAGACAGAGACAGAGACAGTGACAGAGACAGAGACAGAGACAGAGACAGAGACAGAGACTGAGACAGAGACAGAGATGGAGCCAATGACAGAGACTGAGACAGAGACAGAGATGGAGCCAATGACAGAGACAGAGACAGAAACGGAGACGGAGACGGAGACAGAGACAGGGACAGAGACAGAGGCAGAGACAGAGACAGAGACAGAGACAGAGACAGAGACAGAGACAGGAAAAGAGAGAGAGAGACGGAGACAGAGACAGAGGCAGCGACAGAGACGGAAACAGAGACAGAGACAGAGGCACAGACAGAGACACAGACAGAGACAAAGACAGAGGCGCATGAGACAAAGGCAGAGCCACAGACAGAGACAGAGGCAGAGACAGAGACAGAGACAGGACAGAGACAGAGACAGAGGCAGAGGCGGAGACAGAGAAGGGAACAGAGACAGAGACAGAGAAAAGGACAGAGACAGAGACAGAGACAGTGACAGGAAAAGAGACAGAGATAGAGACAGAGACAGGGGCAGCGACAGAGACAGAAACAGAGACAGAGACAGAGGCACACACAGAGACACAGACAGAGACAAAGACAGACGCGCATGAGACAAAGACAGAGCCGCAGACAGAGACAGAGGCAGAGACAGAGACAGAGACAGAGACAGAGACAGAGACAGAGACAGAGACAGAGACAGAGACAGAGACAGAGACAGAGACAGGGACAGAGACAGAGGCAGAGACAGAGACAGAGGCAGAGACAGAGGCAGAGACAGAAACAGAGACAGAGACGGAGACAGAGACAGAGACTGAGACAGAGACAGAGACAGAGGGGCAGGAGACGTGGACGGATACAAAGACGGAGACAAAGACGGTGACAAAGACGGAGACAAAGACGGAGACGAAGAGGAAGACGACGACGGAGACAAAGACGGAGACACAGGCGGAGGCAAAGATGGAGACACAGACAGAGACAAATACGGAGACAAAGACGGAGGCAAAGACGGAGTCAAAGACGGAGACAAATATGGAGACACAGACGGAGACAAATACGGAGACAAAGACGGTGACAAAGACGGAGGCAAAGACGGAGACGAAGAGGAAGACGACGACGGAGACAAAGACGGTGACAAAGACGGAGGCAAAGACGGAGACGAAGAGGAAGACGACGACGGAGACAAAGACGGAGACAAAGGCGGAGACGAAGATGGAGATACAGACGGAGACAAATACGGAGACAAAGACGGAGGCAAAGACGGAGACAAAGACGAAGACAAAGATGGAGGCAAAGACGGAGACAAAGAGGAAGACGACGACGGAGACAAAGACGTAGACAAAGTCGGAGACAAATCTGGAGACACAGACGGACACAAATACGGAGACAAAGACAGGTACAAAGACAGAGACAGAGACAGAGACAGAGACAGAGACAGAGACGGAGACGGAGACGGAGACAGAGACAGGGACAGAGACAGAGGCAGAGACAGAGACAGAGGCAGAGACAGAGACAGAGACAGGGACTGGGAGAGAGACAAAGACAGAGACGGAGACAGAGACAGAGACAGAGACAGAGACAGAGACAGAGACAGAGACAGAGACAGAGGCAGCGACAGAGACAGAAACAGAGACAGAGAGAGAGGCACAGACAGAGACACAGACAGAGACAAAGACAGAGCCACAGACAGAGACAGAGGCAGAGACAGAGACAGAGACAGAGACAGAGACAGAGACAGAAACAGAGACAGAGACAGAGACAGAGACGGAGACAGAGACAGAGACAGACACAGAGACAGAGACAGAGACAGAGGCGGAGACAGAGGCAGAGACAGAAACAGAGACAGAGACAGAGACAGAGTCAGAGACAGAGACAGAGACTGGGACAGAGACAGAGACAGAGGGGCAGGTGACGTGGACGGAGACAAAGACGGATACGAAGAGGAAGACGACGACGGAGACAAAGACGGAGACAAAGGCGGAGACAACGATGCAGACACAGACGGAGACAAATACCGAGACAATGACGGAGGCAAAGACGCAGACAAAGACGGAGACAAATATGGAGACACAGACGGAGACAAATACGGAGACAAAGACGGTGACAAAGACGGAATCAAAGACGGAAACGAAGAGGAAGACGACGACGGAGACAAAGACGGAGACAAAGGCGGAGACAAAGACGGATACAACGACAGAGACAGAGACAGAGACAGGGACAGGGACAGAGACAGAGACAGAGACAGAGACAGAGACAGAGACAGAGACAAAGACGGAGACAAAGACGGAGACAAAGAAGTAGACAAAGACGTAGACAAAGACGGAGACAAAGCCGGAGACAACGACGGTGACAAAGACGGAGACAAAGACGGAGACGAGGAGGAAGACGACGACGGAGACAAAGACGGTGACAAAGACGGAGACAAAGACTGAGACGAAGAGGAAGACGACGACGGAGACAAAGACGGAGACAAAGGCGGAGACGAAGATGGAGATACAGACGGAGACAAATACGGAGACAAAGACGGAGGCAAAGACGGAGACAAAGACGGAGACAAAGATGGAGACACAGACGGAGGAAAATACGGAGACAAAGACGGTGACAAAGACGGAGGCAAAGACGGAGACTAAGAGGAAGACGACGACGGAGACAAAGACGTAGACAAAGTCGGAGACAAATCTGGAGACACGGACGGACACAAATACGGAGACAAAGACAGGTACAAAGACAGAGACAGAGACAGAGACAGAGACAGAGACGGAGACGGAGACAGAGGCAGAGACAGGGACAGAGACAGAGGCAGAGACAGAGACAGGGACAGAGACAGAGACAGAGACAGGGAAAGGGAGAGAGACAAAGACAGAGACGGAGACAGAGACAGAGACAGAGACAGAGACAGAGACAGAGACAGAGGCAGCGACAGAGACAGAAACAGAGACAGAGACAGAGGCACAGACAGAGACACAGACTGAGACAAAGACAGAGGCGCATGAGACAAAGACAGAGCCACAGACAGAGACAGGGGCAGAGACAGAGACAGAGACAGAGACAAAGACAGAGACAGAGACAGAAACAGAGACAGAGACAGAGACGGAGACAGAGAAAGAGACAGACACAGAGACAGAGACAGAGACAGAGGCGGAGACAGAGGCAGAGACAGAAACAGAGACAGAGACAGAGACAGAGACAGAGTCAGAGACAGAGACAGAGACTGGGACAGAGACAGAGACAGAGGGGCAGGTGACGTGGACGGAGACAAAGACGGATACGAAGAGGAAGACGACGACGGAGACAAAGACGGAGACAAAGGCGGAGACAACGATGCAGACACAGACGGAGACAAATACCGAGACAATGACGGAGGCAAAGACGCAGACAAAGACGGAGACAAATATGGAGACACAGACGGAGACAAATACGGAGACAAAGACGGTGACAAAGACGGAATCAAAGACGGAAACGAAGAGGAAGACGACGACGGAGACAAAGACGGAGACAAAGGCGGAGACGAAGTTGGAGACACAGACGGAGACAAAGACGGAGGCAAAGATGGAGACACAGACGGAGGCAAATACGGAGACAAAGACGGTGACAAAGACGGAGGCAAAGACGGAGACGAAGATGGAGAGAAAGACGGAGACAGAGGCAGAGGCGGAGACAGAGAAGGGAACAGAGACAGAGACAGAGCAAGTGACAGCGACAGAGACAGAGACAGGAAAAGAGACAGAGACAGAGACAGAGTCAGAGACAGAGGCAGCGACAGAGACAGAAACAGAGACAGAGACAGAGGCACAGACAGAGACACAGACAAAGACAAAGACAGAGGCGCATGAGACAAAGACAGAGCCACAGACAGAGACAGAGGCAGAGACAGACACACAGACAGAGACAGAGACAGAGACAGAGACAGAGAGAGAGGCAGAGACAGAAACAGAGACAGGGACACGGGCAGAAACAGAGACAGAGACAGAGACAGGAAAAGAGAGAGAGACAGAGACAGAGAAAGAGGCAGCGACAGAGACAGAAACAGAGACAGAGACAGAGTCACAGACAGAGACACAGACAGAGACAAAGACAGAGGCGCATGAGACAAAGACAGAGGCAGAGACAGAGACATAGGCAGAGACAGAGACAGAGACAAAGACAGAGACAGAGGGGCCGGAGACGTGGACGGAGAAAAAGACGGAGACAAAGACGTAGACAAAGACGGAGACAAAGACGTAGACAAAGACGGTGACAAAGACGGACACAAAGACGGAGACGAAGAGGAAGACGACGACGGAGACAAAGACGGAGACAAAGGCGGAGACAAATATGGAGACACAGACGGACACAAATACGGAGACAAAGACAGGTACAAAGACGGAGACAGAGACAGAGACAGAGACGGAGACGAAGACAGAGACAGGGAAAGAGACAGAGGCAGAGACAG
This sequence comes from Megachile willughbiella, assembly GCA_945859595.2. Taxonomy (NCBI): domain Eukaryota; kingdom Metazoa; phylum Arthropoda; class Insecta; order Hymenoptera; family Megachilidae; genus Megachile; species Megachile willughbiella. The sequence continues at coordinate 1,282,221 of CAMAOD020000301.1, forward strand.
AGACAGAGACAGAGACAGAGACAGAGACAGAGACAGAGACAGGGACAGGGACAGAGACAGAGACAGAGACAGAGACAGAGACAGAGACAAAGACGGAGACAAAGACGGAGACAAAGAAGTAGACAAAGACGTAGACAAAGACGGAGACAAAGACGGAGACAACGACGGTGACAAAGACGGAGACAAAGACGGAGACGAGGAGGAAGACGACGACGGAGACAAAGACGGTGGCAAAGACGGAGACAAAGACTGAGACAAAGATGGAGACAAAGACGGAGAGAGAGGCAGAGGCGGAGACAGAGAAGGAACAGAGGCAGAGACAGAGAAAGGGACAGAGACAGAGACAGAGACAGAGACAGAGACAGGAAAAGAGACAGAGACAGAGACAGAGACAGAGGCAGCGACAGAGACAGAAACAGAGACAGAGACAGAGGCACAGACAGAGACACAGACAGAGACAAAGGCAGAGGCGCATGAGACAAAGACAGAGCCACAGACAGAGACAGAGACAGAGACAGAGACAGAGACAGAGACAGAGACAGAGACAGAGACTGAGACAGCGACAGAGACAGAGGGGCAGGAGACGTGGACGGAGACAAAGACGGAGACAAAGACGGTGACAAAGGCGGAGACAAAGACGGAGACAAGGACGGAGACAAAGACGGTGACAAAGGCGGAGACAAAAACGGAGACGAAGAGGAAGACGACGACGGAGACAAAGGCGGAGACAAAGGCGGAGACAAAGATGGAGACACAGACGGAGACAAATACGGCGACAAAGACGGAGGCAAAGACCGAGACAAAGACGGAGACAAATATGGAGACACAGACGGATACAAATACGGAGACAAAGACGGTGACAAAGACGGAGGCAAAGACGGAGACGAAGAGGAAGACGACGACGGAGACAAAGACGGAGACAAAGGCGGAGACGAAGATGGAGACACAGACGGAGACAAAGACGGAGACAAAGATGGAGACACAGACGGAGGCAAATACGGAGACAAAGACGGTGACAAAGACGGAGGCAAAGACGGAGACGAAGATGGAGACCAAGACGGAGACAGAGGCAGAGGCGGAGACAGAGAAGGGAACAGAGACAGAGACAGAGCAAGTGACAGAGACAGAGACAGAGACAGGAAAAGAGACAGAGACCTAGACAGAGTCAGAGACAGAGGCAGCGACATAGACAGAAACAGAGACAGAGACAGAGGCACAGACAGAGACACAGACAGAGGCGCATGAGACAAAGACAGAGCCACAGACAGAGACAGAAGCAGAGTCAGAGGCACAGACAGAGACAGAGACAGAGACAGAGACAGAGAGAGAGGCAGAGACAGAAACAGAGACAGAGACAGAGACAGAGACAGAGACAGAGACAGAGACAGAGACTGAGACAGAGACAGAGACAGAGGGGCAGGAGACGTGGACGGAGACAAAGACGGAGACAAAGACGGTGACAAAGACGGAGACAAAGACGGAGACGAAGAGGAAGACGACGACGGAGACAAAGCCGGAGACGAAGAGGAAGACGACGACGGAGACAAAGACGGTGACATAGACGGAGACAAAGATGGAGACAATGACAGAGACAGAGCCAGAGACAGAGACAGAGACAGAGACAGGGACGGAGACGGAGACGGAGACAGAGACGGGGACAGAGACAGAGGCAGAGACAGAGACAGAGACAGGGGCAGAGACAGAGACAGAGACGGAGACGGAGACAGAGACAGAGACAGAGGCAGAGACAGAGATAGGGACAGAGACAGAGGCAGAGGCAGAGGCAGAGACAGAGATAGGGACAGAGACAGAGACAGAGGCAGAGACACAGACGGAGACAGAGTCAGAGGCAGACGCGCATGAGACAAGGACCGAGACAGAGGGGCAGGAGAGACGGACGGAGACGCAGACGGAGACAAAGACGGACACAAAGACGGAGACAGAGACCGAGACAGAGACAGAGACAGGGACAGAGACAGAGACAGAGACAGGGACAGAGACAGAGACTGAGACAGAGACAGAGGTGGAGCCAATGACAGAGACAGAGACAGAGACGGAGACGGAGACAGAGACAGGGACAGAGACAGAGATAGAGACAGAGACAGGAAAAGAGAGAGAGACGGAGACAGAGACAGAGACAGAGACAGAGACAGAGACAGAGACAGAGACTGAGACAGAGACAGAGACAGAGGGGCAGGAGACGTGGACGGAGACAAAGACGGAGACAAAGACGGTGACAAAGACGGAGACAAAGACGGAGACGAAGAGGAAGACGACGACGGAGACAAAGCCGGAGACGAAGAGGAAGACGACGACGGAGACAAAGACGGTGACATAGACGGAGACAAAGATGGAGACAATGACAGAGACAGAGCCAGAGACAGAGACAGAGACAGAGACAGGGACGGAGACGGAGACGGAGACAGAGACGGGGACAGAGACAGAGGCAGAGACAGAGACAGAGACAGGGGCAGAGACAGAGACAGAGACGGAGACGGAGACAGAGACAGAGACAGAGACAGAGACAGGGACAGGGACAGAGACAGAGACAGAGACAGAGACAGAGACAGAGACAGAGACAGAGACAGAGACAGAGACAGAGACAGAGACAGAGACAGAGACAGAGACAGAGACAGAGACAAAGACGGAGACAATGACGGAGACAAAGAAGTAGACAAAGACGTAGACAAAGACGGAGACAAAGACGGAGACAACGACGGTGACAAAGACGGAGACAAAGACGGAGACGAGGAGGAAGACGACGACGGAGACAAAGACGGTGACAAAGACGGAGACAAAGATGGAGACAAAGATGGAGACAAGGACGGAGGCAGAGGCAGAGGCGGAGACAGAGAAGGGAACAGAGGCAGAGGCAGAGAAAGGGACACAGACAGAGACAGAGACAGAGACAGAGACAGAGACAGAGACAGAGACAGGAAAAGAGACAGAGACAGAGACAGATACAGAGACAGGAAAAGAGACAGAGACAGAGACAGAGACAGAGGCAGCGACAGAGACAGAAACAGAGACAGAGACAGAGGCACAGACAGAGACACAGACAGAGGCAAAGGCAGAGGCGCATGAGACAAAGACAGAGCCACAGACAGAGACAGAGGCAGAGACAGAGACAGAGAGAGAGACAGAGACAGAGACAGACGCGCATGAGACAACGACCGAGACAGAGGGGCAGGAGACACGGACGGAGACACAGACGGAGACAAAGGCGGAGACAAACATGGAGACACAGACGGAGACAAATACGGAGACAAAGACGGTGACAAAGACGGAGGCAAAGGCGGAGACGAAGAGGTAGACGACGACGGAGACAAAGACGGAGACAAAGGCGGAGACAAAGAAGGATACAACGACAGAGACAGAGATAGAGACAGAGACAGAGACAGAGACAGAGACAGAGACAGAGACAGGGACAGAGACAGAGACAGAGACAGAGACAGAGGCAGAGACAGACGCAGAGACAGAAACAGAGACAGAGACGGAGACAGAGACAGAGACTGAGACAGAGACAGAGACAGAGGGGCAGGAGACGTGGACGGAGACAAAGACGGAGACAAAGACCGTGACAAAGACGGAGACAAAGACGGAGACGAAGAGAAAGACGACGACGGAGACAAAGACGGAGACACAGGCGGAGGCAAAGATGGAGACACAGACAGAGACAAATACGGAGACAAAGACGGAGGCAAACACGGAGTCAAAGACGGAGACAAATATGGAGACACAGACGGAGACAAATACGGAGACAAAGACGGTGACAAAGACGGAGGCAAAGACGGAGACGAAGAGGAAGACGACGACGGAGACAAAGGCGGAGACAAAGGCGGAGACAAAGATGGAGACACAGACGGAGACAGAGCCAGAGACAGAGACAGAGACAGAGACAGGGACGGAGACGGAGACGGAGACAGAGACGGGGACAGAGACAGAGGCAGAGACAGAGACAGAGACAGGGGCAGAGACAGAGACAGAGACAGAGACGGAGACAAAGACAGAGACAGAGACAGAGACAGAGACAGAGACAGAGACGGAGACGGAGATAGAGGCAGAGACAGAGCCAGGGACAGAGACAGATACAGTGACAGAGACAGAGACGGAGACAGTGACAGAGACAGAGATAGAGACAGAGACAGAGACGGAGACAAAGACAGAGACAGAGACAGAGACAGAGACAGAGACAGAGACATAGACAGAGACAGAGATAGAGACGGAGACAAAGACCGGGACAGAGACAGAGACGGAGACAGAGGCAGAGACAGAACCAGGGACAGAGACGGAGACAGGGACAGACGGAGAGACAGCGACAGAGACAGAGACAGAGACAGAGACTGAGACAGAGACAGAGATGGACACAGAGACAGAGACAGAGGGGCAGGAGACGTGGACGGAGACAAAGACGGAGACAAAGACGGTGACAAAGGCGGAGACAAAGACGGAGACAAAGACGGAGACAAAGACGGTGACAAAGGCGGAGACAAAGACGGAGACGAAGAGGAAGACGGCGACGGAGACAAAGGCGGAGACAAAGGCGGAGACAAAGATGGAGACACAGACGGAGACAGAGCCAGAGACAGAGACAGAGACAGAGACAGGGACGGCGACGGAGACGGAGACAGAGACGGGGACAGAGACAGAGGCAGAGACAGAGACAGAGACAGGGGCAGAGACAGAGACAGAGACAGAGACGGAGACGGAGACAGAGACAGAGACAGAGGCAGAGACAGAGATAGGGACAGAGGCAGAGGCAGAGGCAGAGGCAGAGACAGAGATAGGGACAGAGACAGAGACAGAGGCAGAGACACAGACGGAGACAGAGTCAGAGGCAGACGCGCATGAGACAAGGACCGAGACAGAGGGGCAGGAGAGACGGACGAAGACGCAGACGGAGACAAAGACGGACACAAAGACGGAGACAGAGACCGAGACAGAGACAGAGACAGGGACAGAGACAGAGACAGAGACAGGGACAGAGACAGAGACTGAGACAGAGACAGAGGTGGAGCCAATGACAGAGACAGAGACAGAGACGGAGACGGAGACAGAGACAGGGACAGAGAGAGTGATAGAGACAGAGACAGGAAAAGAGAGAGAGACGGAGACAGAGACAGAGGCAGCGACAGAGACTGAGACAGAGACAGAGGGGCAGGAGACGTGGACGGAGACAAAGACGGAGACAAAGGCGGTGACAAAGACGGACACAAAGACGGAGACGAAGAGGAAGACGACGACGGAGACAAAGACGTAGACAAAGACGGAGACAAATATGGAGACACAGACGGACACAAATACGGAGACAAAGACAGGTACAAAGACGGAGACAGAGACAGAGACAGAGACGGAGACGAGGACAGAGACAGGGAAAGAGACAGAGGCAGAGACAGAGACAGAGACAGAGACAGGTACAGGGACAGAGACAGAGACAGAGACAGAGACAGGGACAGAGACAGAGACAGAGACAGAGACAGAGACGGAGACGGAGATAGAGGCAGAGGCAGAGCCAGGGACAGAGACAGATACAGTGACAGAGACAGAGACGGAGACAGTGACAGAGACAGAGATAGAGACAGAGACAGAGACGGAGACAAAGACAGAGACAGAGACAGAGACAGAGACAGAGACAGAGACATAGACAGAGACAGAGATAGAGACGGAGACAAAGACCGGGACAGAGACAGAGACGGAGACAGAGGCAGAGACAGACCCAGGGACAGAGACGGAGACAGGGACAGACGGAGAGACAGCGACAGAGACAGAGACAGAGACAGAGACTGAGACAGAGACAGAGATGGACACAGAGACAGAGACAGAGGGGCAGGAGACGTGGACGGAGACAAAGACGGAGACAAAGACGGTGACAAAGGCGGAGACAAAGACGGAGACAAAGACGGAGACAAAGACGGTGACAAAGGCGGAGACAAAGACGGAGACGAAGGGGAAGACGACGACGGAGACAAAGGCGGAGACAAAGGCGGAGACAAAGATGGAGACACAGACGGAGACAGAGCCAGAGACAGAGACAGAGACAGAGACAGGGACGGAGACGGAGACGGAGACAGAGACGGGGACAGAGACAGAGGCAGAGGCAGAGACAGAGACAGGGGCAGAGACAGAGACAGAGACAGAGACAGAGACAGAGACAGAGACAGGGACAGAGACAGAGACAGAGACAGAGACGGAGACGGAGATAGAGGCAGAGACAGAGCCAGGGACAGAGACAGATACAGTGACAGAGACAGAGACGGAGACAGTGACAGAGACAGAGATAGAGACAGAGACAGAGACGGAGACAAAGACAGAGACAGAGACAGGGACAGAGACAGAGACAGAGACATAGACAGAGACAGAGATAGAGACGGAGACAAAGACCGGGACAGAGACAGAGACGGAGACAGAGGCAGAGACAGAACCAGGGACAGAGACGGAGACAGGGACAGACGGAGAGACAGCGACAGAGACAGAGACAGAGACAGAGACTGAGACAGAGACAGAGATGGACACAGAGACAGAGACAGAGGGGCAGGAGACGTGGACGGAGACAAAGACGGAGACAAAGACGGTGACAAAGGCGGAGACAAAGACGGAGACAAAGACGGAGACAAAGACGGTGACAAAGGCGGAGACAAAGACGGAGACGAAGAGGAAGACGGCGACGGAGACAAAGGCGGAGACAAAGGCGGAGACAAAGATGGAGACACAGACGGAGACAGAGCCAGAGACAGAGACAGAGACAGAGACAGGGACGGAGACGGAGACGGAGACAGAGACGGGGACAGAGACAGAGGCAGAGACAGAGACAGAGACAGGGGCAGAGACAGAGACAGAGACAGAGACGGAGACGGAGACAGAGACAGAGACAGAGGCAGAGACAGAGATAGGGACAGAGACAGAGGCAGAGGCAGAGGCAGAGACAGAGATAGGGACAGAGACAGAGACAGAGGCAGAGACACAGACGGAGACAGAGTCAGAGGCAGACGCGCATGAGACAAGGACCGAGACAGAGGGGCAGGAGAGACGGACGGAGACGCAGACGGAGACAAAGACGGACACAAAGACGGAGACAGAGACCGAGACAGAGACAGAGACAGGGACAGAGACAGAGACAGAGACAGGGACAGAGACAGAGACTGAGACAGAGACAGAGGTGGAGCCAATGACAGAGACAGAGACAGAGACGGAGACGGAGACAGAGACAGGGACAGAGAGAGAGATAGAGACAGAGACAGGAAAAGAGAGAGAGACGGAGACAGAGACAGAGGCAGCGACAGAGACTGAGACAGAGACAGAGGGGCAGGAGACGTGGACGGAGACAAAGACGGAGACAAAGGCGGTGACAAAGACGGACACAAAGACGGAGACGAAGAGGAAGACGACGACGGAGACAGAGACAGGGACGGAGACGGAGACGGAGACAGAGACGGGGACAGAGACAGAGGCAGAGGCAGAGACAGAGACAGGGGCAGAGACAGAGACAGAGACAGAGACAGAGACAGAGACAGGGACAGAGACAGAGACAGAGACAGAGACGGAGACGGAGATAGAGGCAGAGACAGAGCCAGGGACAGAGACAGATACAGTGACAGAGACAGAGACGGAGACAGTGACAGAGACAGAGATAGAGACAGAGACAGAGACGGAGACAAAGACAGAGACAGAGACAGAGACAGAGACAGAGACAGAGACATAGACAGAGACAGAGATAGAGACGGAGACAAAGACCGGGACAGAGACAGAGACGGAGACAGAGGCAGAGACAGAACCAGGGACAGAGACGGAGACAGGGACAGACGGAGAGACAGCGACAGAGACAGAGACAGAGACAGAGACTGAGACAGAGACAGAGATGGACACAGAGACAGAGACAGAGGGGCAGGAGACGTGGACGGAGACAAAGACGGAGACAAAGACGGTGACAAAGGCGGAGACAAAGACGGAGACAAAGACGGTGACAAAGGCGGAGACAAAGACGGAGACGAAGAGGAAGACGGCGACGGAGACAAAGGCGGAGACAAAGGCGGAGACAAAGATGGAGACACAGACGGAGACAGAGCCAGAGACAGAGACAGAGACAGAGACAGGGACGGAGACGGAGACGGAGACAGAGACGGGGACAGAGACAGAGGCAGAGACAGAGACAGAGACAGGGGCAGAGACAGAGACAGAGACAGAGACGGAGACGGAGACAGAGACAGAGACAGAGGCAGAGACAGAGATAGGGACAGAGACAGAGGCAGAGGCAGAGGCTGAGACAGAGATAGGGACAGAGACAGAGACAGAGGCAGAGACACAGACGGAGACAGAGTCAGAGGCAGACGCGCATGAGACAAGGACCGAGACAGAGGGGCAGGAGAGACGGACGGAGACGCAGACGGAGACAAAGACGGACACAAAGGCGGAGACAGAGACCGAGACAGAGACAGAGACAGGGACAGAGACAGAGACAGAGACAGGGACAGAGACAGAGACTGAGACAGAGACAGAGGTGGAGCCAATGACAGAGACAGAGACAGAGACGGAGACGGAGACAGAGACAGGGACAGAGACAGAGATAGAGACAGAGACAGGAAAAGAGAGAGAGACGGAGACAGAGACAGAGGCAGCGACAGAGACTGAGACAGAGACAGAGGGGCAGGATACGTGGACGGAGACAAAGACGGAGACAAAGGCGGTGACAAAGACGGACACAAAGACGGAGACGAAGAGGAAGACGACGACGGAGACAAAGACGTAGACAAAGACGGAGACAAATATGGAGACACAGACGGACACAAATACGGAGACAAAGACAGGTACAAAGACGGAGACAGAGACAGAGACAGAGACGGCGACGAAGACAGAGACAGGGAAAGAGACAGAGGCAGAGACAGAGACATAGACAGAGACAGGGACAGGGACAGAGACAGAGACAGAGACAGAGACAGGGACAGAGACAGAGACAGAGACAGAGACAGAGACGGAGACGGAGATAGAGGCAGAGACAGAGCCAGGGACAGAGACAGATACAGTGACAGAGACAGAGACGGAGACAGTGACAGAGACAGAGATAGAGACAGAGACAGAGACGGAGACAAAGACAGAGACAGAGACAGAGACAGAGACAGAGACAGAGACATAGACAGAGACAGAGATAGAGACGGAGACAAAGACCGGGACAGAGACAGAGACGGAGACAGAGGCAGAGACAGAACCAGGGACAGAGACGGAGACAGGGACAGACGGAGAGACAGCGACAGAGACAGAGACAGAGACAGAGACTGAGACAGAGACAGAGATGGACACAGAGACAGAGACAGAGGGGCAGGAGACGTGGACGGAGACAAAGACGGAGACAAAGACGGTGACAAAGGCGGAGACAAAGACGGAGACAAAGACGGAGACAAAGACGGTGACAAAGGCGGAGACAAAGATGGAGACACAGACGGAGACAGAGCCAGAGACAGAGACAGAGACAGAGACAGGGACGGAGACGGAGACGGAGACAGAGACGGGGACAGAGACAGAGGCAGAGACAGAGACAGAGACAGAGACAGGGGCAGAGACAAAGACAGAGACAGAGACGGAGACGGAGACAGAGACAGAGACAGAGGCAGAGACAGAGACAGAGATAGGGACAGAGACAGAGGCAGAGGCAGAGACAGAGACAGAGACAGGGGCAGAGACAAAGACAGAGACAGAGACGGAGACGGAGACAGAGACAGAGACAGAGGCAGAGACAGAGACAGAGATAGGGACAGAGACAGAGGCAGAGGCAGAGGCAGAGACAGAGATAGGGACAGAGACAGAGACAGAGGCAGAGACACAGACGGAGACAGTGTCAGAGGCAGACGCGCATGAGACAAGGACCGAGACAGAGGGGCAGGAGAGACGGACGGAGACGCAGACGGAGACAAAGACGGACACAAAGACGGAGACAGAGACCGAGACAGAGACAGAGACAGGGACAGAGACAGAGACAGAGACAGGGACAGAGATAGAGACTGAGACAGAGACAGAGGTGGAGCCAATGACAGAGACAGAGACAGAGACGGAGACGGAGACAGAGACAGGGACAGAGACAGAGATAGAGACAGAGACAGGAAAAGAGAGAGAGACGGAGACAGAGACAGAGGCAGCGACAGAGACTGAGACAGAGACAGAGGGGCAGGAGACGTGGACGGAGACAAAGACGGAGACAAGGGCGGTGACAAAGACGGACACAAAGACGGAGACGAAGAGGAAGACGACGACCGAGACAAAGACGTAGACAAAGACGGAGACAAATATGGAGACACAGACGGACACAAATACGGAGACAAAGACAGGTACAAAGACGGAGACAGAGACAGAGACAGAGACGGAGACGAAGACAGAGACAGGGAAAGAGACAGAGGCAGAGACAGAGACAGAGACACTGACAGAGACAGAGACAGAGACAGAGACTGAGACAGAGACAGAGATGGACACAGAGACAGAGACAGAGACAGCGGCGGAGACGGAGACGCAGACAGAGACATAGACAGAGACAGGGACAGAGACAGCGACAGAGACTGAGACAGAGGCAGAGACAGAGACAGAGACAGAGACAGAGACAGAGACAGAGACTGAGACAGAGACTGAGACAGAGGGGCAGGAGACGTGGACGGAGACAAAGACGGAGACAAAGACGGTGACAAAGGCGGAGACAAAGACGGAGACAAGGACGGAGACAAAGACGGTGACAAAGGCGGAGACAAAGACGGAGACGAAGAGGAAGACGACGACGGAGACAAAGGCGGAGACAAAGGCGGAGACAAAGATGGAGACACAGACGGAGACAAATACGGCGACAAAGACGGAGGCAAAGACCGAGACAAAGACGGAGACGAAGAGGTAGACGACGACGGAGACAAAGACGGAGACAAAGGCGGAGACAAAGACGGATACAACGACAGAGACAGAGACAGAGACAGAGACAGAGACAGAGACAGAGACAGAGACAGAGACAGAGACAGAGACAGAGACAGAGACAGAGACAGGGACAGAGACAGAGACAGAGACAGAGACAGAGGCAGAGACAGAGGCAGAGACAGAAACAGAGACAGAGACGGAGACAGAGACAGAGACTGAGACAGAGACAGAGACAGAGGGGCAGGAGACGTGGACGGAGACAAAGACGGAGACAAAGACGGTGACAAAGACGGAGACAAAGACGGAGACGAAGAGAAAGACGACGACGGAGACAAAGACGGAGACTCAGGCGGAGGCAAAGATGGAGACACAGACAGAGACAAATACGGAGACAAAGACGGAGGCAAAGACGGAGTCAAAGACGGAGACAAATATGGAGACACAGACGGAGACAAATACGGAGACAAAGACGGTGACAAAGACGGAGGCAAAGACGGAGACGAAGAGGAAGACGACGACGGAGACAAAGACGGAGACAAAGGCGGAGACAAAGACGGATACAAAGACAGAGACAGAGACAGAGACAGAGACAGAGACAGAGACAGAGACAGAGACAGAGACAGAGACAGAGACAGAGACGGAGACAGAGACAGAGACAGAGACAGAGACAGAGACAGAGACAGAGACAGAGGCAGAGACAGAGACAGAGACAGAGACAGAGACGTAGACGGAGACAGAGACGGGGACAGAGACAGAAACCGAGACAGAGACAGAGACAGAGACAGAGACAGAGACAGAGACAGAGACAGAGACAGAGACAGAGACAGAGACAGAGACAGAGACAGAGACAGAGACAGAGACAGAGACAGAGACAGAGACAGAGACAGAGACAGAGGCAGAGACAGAGACAGTGACAGAGACAGTGACAGAGAGAGAGAAAGCGACACGGACGAAGACAGAAACAGAGACAGAGGCAGAGGCACAGACAGAGACACAGACAGAGACAAAGGCAGAGGCGCATGACACAAAGACAGAGCCACAGACAGAGACAGAGGCAGAGACAGAGACAGAGACAGAGACAGAGACAGAGACAGAGGCAGAGACAGAGACAGAGACAGAAACAGAGACAGAGACAGAGACAGAGACAGAGACAGAGACAGAGACAGAGACAGAGACAGAGACAGAGACAGAGACAGAGACTGAGACAGAGACAGAGACAGAGACAGAGACAGAGACAGAGACAGAGACGGAGACGGAGACAGAGACAGAGACAGAGACAGAGACAGAGACAGAGACTGAGACAGAGGCAGAGACATAGGGGCAGGAGACGTGGACGGAGACAAGGACGGAGACAGAGACAGAGACAGAGACAGAGACAGAGACAGAGGCAGAGACAGAGACAGTGACAGAGACAGTGACAGAGAGAGAGAAAGCGACACGGACGAAGACAGAAACAGAGACAGAGGCAGAGGCACAGACAGAGACACAGACAGAGACAAAGGCAGAGGCGCATGACACAAAGACAGAGCCACAGACAGAGACAGAGGCAGAGACAGAGACAGAGACAGAGACAGAGACAGAGACAGAGACAGATACAGAGACAGAGACAGAGACAGAGGCAGAGACAGAACCAGGGACAGAGCCGGAGACAGGGACAGAGGGAGAGACAGCGACAGAGACAGAGACAGAGGCAGAGACTGAGACAGAGACAGAGATGGACACAGAGACAGAGACAGAGGGGCAGGAGACGTGGACGGAGACAAAGACGGAGACAAAGACGGTGACAAAGGCGGAGACAAAGACGGAGACAAAGACGGAGACAAAGACGGTGACAAAGGCGGAGACAAAGACGGAGACGAAGAGGAAGACGACGACGGAGACAAAGGCGGAGACAAAGGCGGAGACAAAGATGGAGACACAGACGGAGACAAATACGGAGACAAAGACGGAGGCAAAGGCCGAGACAAAGACGGAGACAAATATGGAGACACAGACGGAGACAAATACGGAGACAAAGACGGTGACAAAGACGGAGGCAAAGACGGAGACGAAGAGGAAGACGACGACGGAGACAAAGACGGATACAAAGACAGAGACAGAGACAGAGACAGGGGCAGAGACAGAGAAGGGAACAGAGACAGAGACAGAGCAAGTGACAGAGACAGAGACAGAGACAGGAAAAGAGACAGAGACAGAGACAGAGACAGAGACAGATGCAGCGACAGAGACAGAAACAGAGACAAAGACGGAGGCGCATGAGACAAAGACAGAGCCACAGACAGAGACAGAGGCAGAGACAGAGACAGAAACAGAGACAGAGACAGAGACAGAGACAGAGACAGAGACTGAGACAGCGACAGAGACAGAGGGGCAGGAGACGTGGACGGAGACAAAGACGGAGACAAAGACGGTGACAAAGACGGAGACAAAGACGGAGACGAAGAGGAAGACGACGACGGAGACAAAGACGAAGACAAAGGCGGACACAAAGACAGAGCCACAGACAGAGACAGAGGCAGAGACAGAGACAGAGACAGAGACAGAGAGAGGCAGAGACAGAGACAGAGACAGAAACAGAGACAGAGACAGAGACAGAGACAGAGGCAGAGACAGAAACCGAGACAGAGACAGAGACAGAGACAGAGACAGAGACAGAGACAGAGACAGAGACAGAGACTGAGACAGCGACAGAGACAGAGGGGCAGGAGACGTGGACGGAGACAAAGACGGAGACAAAGACGGTGACAAAGACGGAGACAAAGACGGAGACGAAGAGGAAGACGACGACGGAGACAAAGACGAAGACAAAGGCGGAGACAAAGATGGAGACACAGACGGAGACAAATACGGAGACAAAGACGGAGGCAAAGACGGAGACAAATATGGAGACACAGACGGAGACAAATACGGAGACAAAGACGGTGACAAAGACGGAGGCAAAGACGGAGACGAAGAGGAAGACACAGACGGAGACAAATACGGAGACAAAGGCGGAGACAAAGACGGATACAAAGACAGAGGCAGAGACACTGACAGAGACAGAGACAGAGACAGAGACTGAGACAGAGACAGAGACAGAGACAGAGACAGAGACAGAGAGAGAGACAGAGACAGAGACAGAGACAGAGACAGAGACAGAGACTGAGACAGAGGCAGAGACAGAGACAGAGACAGAGACAGAGACAGAGACAGAGACAGAGACTGAGACAGAGACTGAGACAGAGGGGCAGGAGACGTGGACGGAGACAAAGACGGAGACAAAGACGGTGACAAAGGCGGAGACAAAGACGGAGACAAGGACGGAGACAAAGACGGTGACAAAGGCGGAGACAAAGACGGAGACGAAGAGGAAGACGACGACGGAGACAAAGGCGGAGACAAAGGGGGATACAAAGATGGAGACACAGACGGAGACAAATACGGAGACAAAGACGGAGGCAAAGACCGAGACAAAGACGGAGACAAAGATGGAGACACAGACGGAGGCAAATACGGAGACAAAGACGGTGACAAAGACGGAGGCAAAAACGGAGACGAAGATGGAGACAAAGAGGGAGACAGAGGCAGAGGCGGAGACAGAGAAGGGAACAGAGACAGAGACAGAGCAAGTGACAGAGACAGAGACAGAGACAGGAAAAGAGACAGAGACCTAGACAGAGTCAGAGACAGAGGCAGCGACATAGACAGAAACAGAGACAGAGACAGAGGCACAGACAGAGACACAGACAGAGACAAAGAGAGAGGCGCATGAGACAAAGACAGAGCCACAGACAGAGACAGAGGCAGAGACAGAGGCACAGACAGAGACAGAGACAGAGACAGAGACAGAGAGAGAGGCAGAGACAGAAACAGAGACAGAGACAGAGACAGAGACAGAGACAGAGACAGAGACTGAGACAGAGACAGAGACAGAGACAGAGACAGAGACAGAGACAGAGGCACAGACAGAGACACAGACAGAGACAAAGACAGAGGAGCATGAGACAAAGACAGAGCCACAGACAGAGACAGAGGCAGAGACTGAGAAAGAGACAGAGACAGAGGGGCAGGAGACGTGGACGGAGACAAAGACGGAGACAAAGACGGAGGCAAAGGTGGACACAAATACGGAGACAAAGACAGGTAGAAAGACGGAAACAAAGACGGAGACAGAGACGGAGACAAAGACGGAGACAACGACGGTGACAAAGACGGAGACGAAGACGGAGACGAAGAGGAAGACGACGACGGAGACAAAGACGGTGACAAAGACGGAGACAAAGACGGAGACAAAGATGGAGACAAAGACGGAGACAGAGGCAGAGGCGGAGACAGAGAAGGGAACAGAGGCAGAGACAGAGAAAAGGACAGAGACAGAGACATAGACAGAGACAGAGACAGAGACAGAGACAGAGGCAGCGACAGAGACTGAGACAGAGGCAGAGACAGAGACAGAGACAGAGACAGAGACAGAGACAGAGACAGAGACTGAGACAGAGACTGAGACAGAGGGGCAGGAGACGTGGACGGAGACAAAGACGGAGACAGAGACGGTGACAAAGGCGGAGACAAAGACGGAGACAAGGACGGAGACAAAGACGGTGACAAAGGCGGAGACAAAGACGGAGACGAAGAGGAAGATGACGACGGAGACAAAGGCGGAGACAAAGGGGGATACAAAGATGGAGACACAGACGGAGACAAAGACGGAGGCAAAGACCGAGACAAAGACGGAGACAAATATGGAGACACAGACGGATCCAAATACGGAGACAAAGACGGTGACAAAGACGGAGGCAAAGACGGAGACGAAGAGGAAGACGACGACGGAGACAAAGACGGAGACAAAGGCGGAGACGAAGATGGAGACACAGACGGAGACAAAGACGGAGACAAAGATGGAGACACAGACGGAGGCAAATACGGAGACAAAGACGGTGACAAAGACGGAGGCAAAAACGGAGACGAAGATGGAGACAAAGAGGGAGACAGAGGCAGAGGCGGAGACAGAGAAGGGAACAGAGACAGAGACAGAGCAAGTGACAGAGACAGAGACAGAGACAGGAAAAGAGACAGAGACCTAGACAGAGTCAGAGACAGAGGCAGCGACATAGACAGAAACAGAGACAGAGACAGAGGCACAGACAGAGACACAGACAGAGACAAAGAGAGAGGCGCATGAGACAAAGACAGAGCCACAGACAGAGACAGAGGCAGAGACAGAGGCACAGACAGAGACAGAGACAGAGACAGAGACAGAGAGAGAGGCAGAGACAGAAACAGAGACAGAGACAGAGACAGAGACAGAGACAGAGACAGAGACTGAGACAGAGACAGAGACAGAGGGGCAGGAGACATGGACGGAGACAAAGACGGAGACAAAGGCGGTGACAAAGACGGAGACAAAGACGGAGACGAAGAGGAAGACGACGACGGAGACAAAGCCGGAGACGAAGAGGAAGACGACGACGGAGACAAAGACGGTGACATAGACGGAGACAAAGATGGAGACAAAGACAGAGACAGAGCCAGAGACAGAGACAGAGACAGAGGCAGGGACGGAGACGGAGACAGAGACGGGGACAGAGACAGAGGCAGAGACAGAGACAGAGACAGAGACAGAGGCACAGACAGAGACACAGACAGAGACAAAGACAGAGGAGCATGAGACAAAGACAGAGCCACAGACAGAGACAGAGGCAGAGACTGAGAAAGAGACAGAGACAGAGGGGCAGGAGACGTGGACGGAGACAAAGACGGAGACAAAGACGGAGGCAAAGGTGGACACAAATACGGAGACAAAGACAGGTAGAAAGACGGAGACAAAGACGGAGACAGAGACGGAGACAAAGACGGAGACAACGACGGTGACAAAGACGGAGACGAAGACGGAGACGAAGAGGAAGACGACGACGGAGACAAAGACGGTGACAAAGACGGAGACAAAGACGGAGACAAAGATGGAGACAAAGACGGAGACAGAGGCAGAGGCGGAGACAGAGAAGGGAACAGAGGCAGAGACAGAGAAAAGGACAGAGACAGAGACATAGACAGGGACAGAGACAGAGACAGAGACAGAGGCAGCGACAGAGACTGAGACAGAGGCAGAGACAGAGACAGAGACAGAGACAGAGACAGAGACAGAGACAGAGACTGAGACAGAGACTGAGACAGAGGGGCAGGAGACGTGGACGGAGACAAAGACGGAGACAAAGACGGTGACAAAGGCGGAGACAAAGACGGAGACAAGGACGGAGACAAAGACGGTGACAAAGGCGGAGACAAAGACGGAGACGAAGAGGAAGACGACGACGGAGACAAAGGCGGAGACAAAGGGGGATACAAAGATGGAGACACAGACGGAGACAAATACGGAGACAAAGACGGAGGCAAAGACCGAGACAAAGACGGAGACAAATATGGAGACACAGACGGATCCAAATACGGAGACAAAGACGGTGACAAAGACGGAGGCAAAGACGGAGACGAAGAGGAAGACGACGACGGAGACAAAGACGGAGACAAAGGCGGAGACGAAGATGGAGACACAGACGGAGACAAAGACGGAGACAAAGATGGAGACACAGACGGAGGCAAATACGGAGACAAAGACGGTGACAAGGACGGAGGCAAAAACGGAGACGAAGATGGAGACAAAGAGGGAGACAGAGGCAGAGGCGGAGACAGAGAAGGGAACAGAGACAGAGACAGAGCAAGTGACAGAGACAGAGACAGAGACAGGAAAAGAGACAGAGACCTAGACAGAGTCAGAGACAGAGGCAGCGACATAGACAGAAACAGATACAGAGACAGAGGCACAGACAGAGACACAGACAGAGACAAAGAGAGAGGCGCATGAGACAAAGACAGAGCCACAGACAGAGACAGAGGCAGAGACAGAGGCACAGACAGAGACAGAGACAGAGACAGAGACAGAGAGAGAGGCAGAGACAGAAACAGAGACAGAGACAGAGACAGAGACAGAGACAGAGACAGAGACTGAGACAGAGACAGAGACAGAGGGGCAGGAGACATGGACGGAGACAAAGACGGAGACAAAGACGGTGACAAAGACGGAGACAAAGACGGAGACGAAGAGGAAGACGACGACGGAGACAAAGCCGGAGACGAAGAGGAAGACGACGACGGAGACAAAGACGGTGACATAGACGGAGACAAAGATGGAGACAAAGACAGAGACAGAGCCAGAGACAGAGACAGAGACAGAGACAGGGACGGAGACGGAGACAGAGACGGGGACAGAGACAGAGGCAGAGACGGAGACAGAGACAGAGACAGAGACAGAGACAGAGGCACAGACAGAGACACAGACAGAGACAAAGACAGAGGAGCATGAGACAAAGACAGAGCCACAGACAGAGACAGAGGCAGAGACTGAGAAAGAGACAGAGACAGAGGGGCAGGAGACGTGGACGGAGACAAAGACGGAGACAAAGACGGAGGCAAAGGTGGACACAAATACGGAGACAAAGACAGGTAGAAAGACGGAGACAAAGACGGAGACAGAGACGGAGACAAAGACGGAGACAACGACGGTGACAAAGACGGAGACGAAGACGGAGACGAAGAGGAAGACGACGACGGAGACAAAGACGGTGACAAAGACGGAGACAAACACGGAGACAAAGATGGAGACAAAGACGGAGACAGAGGCAGAGGCGGAGACAGAGAAGGGAACAGAGGCAGAGACAGAGAAAAGGACAGAGACAGAGACATAGACAGAGACAGGAAAAGAGACAGAGACAGAGACAGAGACAGAGACAGAGGCAGCGACAGAGACAGAAACAGAGACAGAGACAGAGGCACAGACAGAGACACAGACAGAGACAAAGACAGAGGCGCATGAGACAAAGACAGAGCCACAGACAGAGACAGAGGCAGAGACAGAGACAGAGACAGAGACAGAGACAGAGACAGAGACAGAGACAGAGACAGAGACAGAGACAGAGACAGAGACAGAGACAGAGACAGAGACAGAGACAGAGACAGAGACAGAGACAGAGACAGAGACAGAGACAGAGACAGAGACAGAGACAGAGACAGAGACAGAGACAGAGACAGAAACGGAGACAGAGACAGAGACAGAGACAGAGACAGAGACAGAGACTGAGACAGAGGCAGAGCCATAGGGGCAGGAGACGTGGACGGAGACAAGGACGGAGACAAAGACGGAGACAAACACGGAGACAAAGACGGTGACAAAGACGGAGACAAAGACGGAGACAAAGACGGTGACATAGACGGAGACAAAGACGGAGACGAAGAGGAAGACGATGACGGAGACAAAGACGGAGACAAAGACGGAGACAAAGATGGTGGCAAGGACAGAGACAGAGGCAGAGACAGAGACAGAGACATAGACACAGACAGAGACAGAGGCACTGATAGAGACACAGACAGAGACAAAGACAGAGGCGCATGACACAAAGACAGAGCCACAGACAGAGACAGAGGCAGAGACTGAGACAGAGACAGAGACAGAGGGGCAGGAGACGTGGACGGAGACAAAGGCGGAGACAAAGACGGTGACAAAGACGGAGACAAAGACGGAGACGAAGAGGAAGACGACGACGGAGACAAAGACGGATACAAAGACAGAGACAGAGACAGAGACAGAGGCAGAGACAGAGAAGGGAACAGAGACAGAGACAGAGCAACTGACAGAGACAGAGACAGAGACAGGAAAAGAGACAGAGACAGAGACAGAGACAGATGCAGCGACAGAGACAGAAACAGAGACAAAGACGGAGGCGCATGAGACAAAGACAGAGCCACAGACAGAGACAGAGGCAGAGACAGAGACAGAAACAGAGACAGAGACAGAGACAGAGACAGAGACTGAGACAGCGACAGAGACAGAGGGGCAGGAGACGTGGACGGAGACAAAGACGGAGACAAAGACGGTGACAAAGACGGAGACAAAGACGGAGACGAAGAGGAAGACGACGACGGAGACAAAGACGAAGACAAAGACGGTGACAAAGACGGAGGCAAAGACGGGGACGAAGAGGAAGGCGACGACGGAGACAAAGACGGAGACAAAGGCGGAGACGAAGATGGAGACACAGACGGAGACAAAGACGGAGGCAAAGATGGAGACACAGACGGAGGCAAATACGGAGACAAAGACGGTGACAAAGACGGAGGCAAAGACGGAGACGAAGATGGAGACAAAGACGGAGACAGAGGCAGAGGCGGAGACAGAGAAAGGAACAGAGACAGAGACAGAGACAGAGTCAGAGACAGAGACAGAGGCAGAGACAGAGACAGAGACAGAGACAGAGACAGAGACAGAGACAGAGACAGAGACAGAGACAGAGACAGAGAGAGACGGAGACGGAGATAGAGGCAGAGACAGAGCCAGGGACAGAGACAGATACAGTGACAGAGACAGAGACGGAGACAGAGACAGAGACAGAGACAGGGACAGAGACAGAGACAGAGACAGAGACAGAGACAGAGACAGAGACAGAGATGGACACAGAGACAGAGACAGAGGGGCAGGAGACGTGGACGGAGACAAAGACGGAGACAAAGACGGTGACAAAGGCGGAGACAAAGACGGAGACAAAGACGGAGACAAAGACGGTGACAAAGACGGAGGCAAAGACGGAGACGAAGATGGAGACACAGACGGAGACAAATACGGAGACAAAGACGGAGGCAAAGACGGTGACAAATATGGAGACACAGACGGAGACAAATACGGAGACAAAGGCGGAGACAAAGACGGATACAAAGACAGAGACAGAGACAGAGACAGAGGCAGAGACAGAGACGGAGACAGAGACAGAGACAGAGACGGAGACGGAGACAGAGACGCAGACAGAGACATAGACAGAGACAGAGACTGAGACAGCGACAGAGACACAGACAGCGGCAGAGACGGAGACAGAGAAAGAGACACTGACAGAGACAGAGACAGAGACAGAGACTGAGACAGAGACAGAGATGGACACAGAGACAGAGACAGAGACAGCGGCGGAGACGGAGACGCAGACAGAGACATAGACAGAGACAGAGACAGAGACAGCGACAGAGACACAGACAGCGCCAGAGACGGAGACAGAGACAGAGACAAAGACAGAGACAGAGACAGAGACAGAGACAGAGACAGAGACAGAGACAGAGACAGAGACAGAGACAGAGACAGAGACAGAGACAGAGACAGAGACAGAGACAGAGACAGAGACAGAGACAGAGACAGAGACAGAGACGGAGACAGAGACAGAGACAGAGACAGAGACAGAGACAGAGACAGAGACAGAGACAGAGACAGAGACAGAGACTGAGACAGAGGCAGAGACAGAGACAGAGACAGAGACAGAGACAGAGACAGAGACAGAGACTGAGACAGAGACTGAGACAGAGGGGCAGGAGACGTGGACGGAGACAAAGACGGAGACAAAGACGCTGACAAAGGCGGAGACAAAGACGGAGACAAGGACGGAGACAAAGACGGTGACAAAGGCGGAGACAAAGACGGAGACGAAGAGGAAGACGACGACGGAGACAAAGGCGGAGACAAAGGCGGAGACAAAGATGGAGACACAGACGGAGACAAATACGGCGACAAAGACGGAGGCAAAGACCGAGACAAAGACGGAGACAAATATGGAGACACAGACGGATACAAATACGGAGACAAAGACGGTGACAAAGACGGAGGCAAAGACGGAGACGAAGAGGAAGACGACGACGGAGACAAAGACGGAGACAAAGGCGGAGACGAAGATGGAGACACAGACGGAGACAAAGGCCGAGACAAAGACGGAGACAAATATGGAGACACAAACGGAGACAAATACGGAGACAAGGACGGTGACAAAGACGGAGGCAAAGACGGAGACGAAGAGGAAGACGACGACGGAGACAAAGACGGAGACAAAGGCGGAGACGAAGATGGAGACACAGACGGAGACAAAGACGGAGGCAAAGATGGAGACACAGACGGAGGCAAATACGGAGACAAAGACGGTGACAAAGACGGAGGCAAAGACGGAGACGAAGATGGAGACAAAGAGGGAGACAGAGGCAGAGGCGGAGACAGAGAAGGGAACAGAGACAGAGACAGAGCAAGTGACAGAGACAGAGACAGAGACAGGAAAAGAGACAGAGACCTAGACAGAGTCAGAGACAGAGGCAGCGACATAGACAGAAACAGAGACAGAGACAGAGGCACAGACAGAGACACAGACAGAGGCGCATGAGACAAAGACAGAGCCACAGCCAGACACAGAAGCAGAGACAGAGGCACAGACAGAGACAGAGACAGAGACAGAGACAGAGAGAGAGGCAGAGACAGAAACAGAGACAGAGACAGAGACAGAGACAGAGACAGAGACAGAGACAGAGACAGAGACAGAGACTGAGACAGAGACAGAGACAGAGGGGCAGGAGACGTGGACGGAGACAAAGACGGAGACAAAGACGGTGACAAAGACGGAGACAAAGACGGAGCCGAAGAGGAAGACGACGACGGAGACAAAGCCGGAGACGAAGAGGAAGACGACGACGGAGACAAAGACGGTGACAAAGACGGAGACAAATATGGAGACACAGACGGACACAAATACGGAGACAAAGACAGGTACAAAGACGGAGACAGAGACAGAGACAGAGACGGAGACGAAGACAGAGACAGGGAAAGGGACAGAGGCAGAGACAGAGACAGAGACAGAGACAGAGACAGGGACAGGGACAGAGACAGAGACAGAGACAGAGACAGAGACAGAGACAGAGACAGAGACAGAGACAGAGACAGAGACAGAGACAGAGACAGAGACAGAGACAGAGACAAAGACGGAGACAATGACGGAGACAAAGAAGTAGACAAAGACGTAGACAAAGACGGAGACAAAGACGGAGACAACGACGGTGACAAAGACGGAGACAAAGACGGAGACGAGGAGGAAGACGACGACGGAGACAAAGACGGTGACAAAGACGGAGACAAAGATGGAGACAAAGATGGAGACAAGGACGGAGACAGAGGCAGAGGCGGAGACAGAGAAGGGAACAGAGGCAGAGACAGAGACAGAGACAGAGACAGAGACAGAGACAGAGACAGGAAAAGAGGCAGAGACAGAGACAGAGACAGAGGCAGCGACAGAGACAGAAACAGAGACAGAGACAGAGGCACAGACAGAGACACAGACAGAGGCAAAGGCAGAGGCGCATGAGACAAAGACAGAGCCACAGACAGAGACAGAGGCAGAGACAGAGACAGAGAGAGAGACAGAGACAGAGACAGACGCGCATGAGACAACGACCGAGACAGAGGGGCAGGAGACACGGACGGAGACACAGACGGAGACAAGGACGGAGACAAAGACGGACACAAAGACGGAGACGAAGAGGAAGACGACGACGGAGACAAAGACGGTGACAAAGACGGAGACAAAGACGCAGACAAAGATGGAGACAGAGACGGTGACATAGACGGAGACAAAGACGGAGACGAAGAGGAAGACGAGGACGGAGACAAAGACGGAGACAAAGACGGGGACAAAGACGGAGACAACGACGGTGATAAAGACGGAGACAAAGACGGAGACGAAGAGGAAGACGACGACGGAGACAAAGACGGTGACAAAGACGGAGACAAAGACGGCGACAAAGATGGAGACAAAGACGGAGACAGAGGCAGAGGCGGAGACAGAGGAGGGAACACAGGCAGAGACAGAGAAAAGGACAGAGACAGAGACCGAGACAGAGACAGGAAAAGAGCCACAGACAGAGACAGAGGCAGAGACAGAAACAGAGACAGAGACAGAGACAGAGACAGAGACAGAGACAGAGACAGAGACAGAGACAGAGACAGAGACAGAGACAGAAACAGAGACAGAGACAGAGACAGAGACAGAGACTGAGACAGAGACAGAGACAGAGACATAGGGGCAGGAGACGTGGACGGAGACAAAGACGCAGACAAAGACGGTGACAAAGATAGAGACACAGACGGAGACAAATACGGAGACAAAGACGGAGGCAAAGGCCGAGACAAAGACGGAGACAAATATGGAGACACAGACGGAGACAAATACGGAGACAAAGACGGTGACAAAGACGGAGACAGAGACAGAGACAGAGGCAGAGACAGAGAAGGGAACAGAGACAGAGACAGAGCACGTGACAGAGACAGAGACAGAGACAGGAAAAGAGACAGAGACAGAGACAGAGACAGAGACAGATGCAGCGACAGAGACAGAAACAGAGACAAAGACGGAGGCGCATGAGACAAAGACAGAGCCACAGACAGAGACAGAGGCAGAGACAGAGACAGAAACAGAGGCAGAGACAGAGACAGAGACAGAGACAGAGACTGAGACAGCGACAGAGACAGAGGGGCAGGAGACGTGGACGGAGACAAAGACGGAGACAAAGACGGTGACAAAGACGGAGACAAAGACGGAGACGAAGAGGAAGACGACGACGGAGACAAAGACGAAGACAAAGGCGGAGACAAAGATGGAGACACAGACGGAGACAAATACGGAGACAAAGACGGAGGCAAAGACGGAGACAAATATGGAGACACAGACGGAGACAAATACGGAGACAAAGACGGTGACAAAGACGGAGGCAAAGACGGAGACGAAGAGGAAGACACAGACGGAGACAAATACGGAGACAAAGGCGGAGACAAAGACGGATACAAAGACAGAGGCAGAGACACTGACAGAGACAGAGACAGAGACAGAGACTGAGACAGAGACAGAGACAGAGACAGAGACAGAGACAGAGACAGAGACAGAGACAGAGACTGAGACAGAGGCAGAGACAGAGACAGAGACAGAGACAGAGACAGAGACAGAGACTGAGACAGAGGGGCAGGAGACGTGGACGGAGACAAAGACGGAGACAAAGACGGTGACAAAGGCGGAGACAAAGACGGAGACAAGGACGGAGACAAAGAGGAAGACGACGACGGAGACAAAGGCGGAGACAAAGGCGGATACAATGATGGAGACACAGACGGAGACAAATACGGAGACAAAGACGGAGGCAAAGACCGAGACAAAGACGGAGACAAATATGGAGACACAGACGGATCCAAATACGGAGACAAAGACGGTGACAAAGACGGAGGCAAAGACGGAGACGAAGAGGAAGACGACGACGGAGACAAAGACGGAGACAAAGGCGGAGACGAAGATGGAGACACAGACGGAGACAAAGACGGAGACAAAGATGGAGACACAGACGGAGGCAAATACGGAGACAAAGACGGTGACAAAGACGGAGGCAAGGACGGAGACGAAGATGGAGACAAAGAGGGAGACAGAGGCAGAGGCGGAGACAGAGAAGGGAACAGAGACAGAGACAGAGCAAGTGACAGAGACAGAGACAGAGACAGGAAAAGAGACAGAGACCTAGACAGAGTCAGAGACAGAGGCAGCGACATAGACAGAAACAGAGACAGATACAGAGGCACAGACAGGTACACAGACAGAGGCGCATGAGACAAAGACAGAGCCACAGCCAGACACAGAAGCAGAGACAGAGGCACAGACAGAGACAGAGACAGAGACAGAGACAGAGAGAGAGGCAGAGACAGAAACAGAGACAGAGACAGAGACAGAGACAGAGACAGAGACAGAGACAGAGACAGAGGCAGAGACTGAGACAGAGACAGAGACAGAGGGGCAGGAGACGTGGACGGAGACAAAGACGGAGACAAAGACGGTGACAAAGACGGAGACAAAGACGGTGACAAAGGCGGAGACAAAGACGGAGACAAAGACGGAGACAAAGACGGTGACAAAGGCGGAGACAAAGACGGAGACGAAGAGGAAGACGACGACGGAGACAAAGGCGGAGACAAAGGCGGAGACAAAGATGGAGACACAGACGGAGACAAATACGGAGACAAAGACGGAGGCAAAGGCCGAGACAAAGACGGAGACAAATATGGAGACACAGACGGAGACAAATACGGAGACAAAGACGGTGACAAAGACGGAGGCAAAGACGGAGACGAAGAGGAAGACGACGACGGAGACAAAGACGGAGACGAAGGCGGAGACGAAGATGGAGACACAGACGGAGACAAAGACGGAGGCAAAGATGGAGACACAGACGGAGGCAAATACGGAGACAAAGACGGTGACAAAGACGGAGGCAAAGACGGAGACGAAGATGGAGACAAAGACGGAGACAGAGGCAGAGGCGGAGACAGAGAAGGGAACAGAGACAGGGACAGAGCAAGTGACAGAGACAGAGACAGAGACAGGAAAAGAGACAGAGACGGAGACAGAGTCAGAGACAGAGGCAGCGACAGAGACAGAAGCAGAGAGAGAGACAGAGGCACAGACAGAGACACAGACAGAGACAAAGACAGAGGCGCATGAGACAAAGACAGAGCCACAGACAGAGACAGAGGCAGAGACGGAGACGGAGACAGAGACAGAGACTGAGACAGAGACAGAGATGGACACAGAGACAGAGACAGAGGGGCAGGAGACGTGGACGGAGACAAAGACGGAGACAAAGACGGTGACAAAGGCGGAGACAAAGACGGAGACAAAGACGGAGACAAAGACGGTGACAAAGGCGGAGACAAAGACGGAGACGAAGAGGAAGACGACGACGGAGACAAAGGCGGAGACAAAGGCGGAGACAAAGATGGAGACATAGACGGAGACAAATACGGAGACAAAGACGGAGGCAAAGGCCGAGACAAAGACGGAGACAAATATGGAGACACAGACGGAGACAAATACGGAGACAAAGACGGTGACAAAGACGGAGGCAAAGACGGAGACGAAGAGGAAGACGACGACGGAGACAGAGACGGAGACGAAGGCGGAGACGAAGATGGAGACACAGACGGAGACAAAGACGGAGGCAAAGATGGAGACACAGACGGAGGCAAATACGGAGACAAAGACGGTGACAAAGACGGAGGCAAAGACGGAGACGAAGATGGAGACAAAGACGGAGACAGAGGCAGAGGCGGAGACAGAGAAGGGAACAGAGACAGGGACAGAGCAAGTGACAGAGACAGAGACAGAGACAGGAAAAGAGACAGAGACGGATACAGAGTCAGAGACAGAGGCAGCGACAGAGACAGAAACAGAGAGAGAGACAGAGGCACAGACAGAGACACAGACAGAGACAAAGAGAGAGGCGCATGAGACAAAGACAGAGCCACAGACAGAGACAGAGGCAGAGACAGAGGCAGAGACAGAGACAGAGACAGAGTCAGAGACAGAGACAGAGGCAGAGACAGAGACAGAGACAGAGACAGAGACAGAGACAGAGACAGAGACAGAGACAGAGACAGAGACAGAGAGAGACGGAGACGGAGATAGAGGCAGAGACAGAGCCAGGGACAGAGACAGATACAGTGACAGAGACAGAGACGGAGACAGAGACAGAGACAGAGACAGGGACAGAGACAGAGACAGAGACAGAGACAGAGACAGAGACAGAGACAGAGATGGACACAGAGACAGAGACAGAGGGGCAGGAGACGTGGACGGAGACAAAGACGGAGACAAAGACGGTGACAAAGGCGGAGACAAAGACGGAGACAAAGACGGAGACAAAGACGGTGACAAAGACGGAGGCAAAGACGGAGACGAAGATGGAGACACAGACGGAGACAAATACGGAGACAAAGACGGAGGCAAAGACGGTGACAAATATGGAGACACAGACGGAGACAAATACGGAGACAAAGGCGGAGACAAAGACGGATACAAAGACAGAGACAGAGACAGAGACAGAGGCAGAGACAGAGACGGAGACAGAGACAGAGACAGAGACGGAGACGGAGACAGAGACGCAGACAGAGACATAGACAGAGACAGAGACTGAGACAGCGACAGAGACACAGACAGCGGCAGAGACGGAGACAGAGAAAGAGACACTGACAGAGACAGAGACAGAGACAGAGACTGAGACAGAGACAGAGATGGACACAGAGACAGAGACAGAGACAGCGGCGGAGACGGAGACGCAGACAGAGACATAGACAGAGACAGAGACAGAGACAGCGACAGAGACACAGACAGCGCCAGAGACGGAGACAGAGACAGAGACAAAGACAGAGACAGAGACAGAGACAGAGACAGAGACAGAGACAGAGACAGAGACAGAGACAGAGACAGAGACAGAGACAGAGACAGAGACAGAGACAGAGACAGAGACAGAGACAGAGACAGAGACAGAGACAGAGACGGAGACAGAGACAGAGACAGAGACAGAGACAGAGACAGAGACAGAGACAGAGACAGAGACAGAGACAGAGACTGAGACAGAGGCAGAGACAGAGACAGAGACAGAGACAGAGACAGAGACAGAGACAGAGACTGAGACAGAGACTGAGACAGAGGGGCAGGAGACGTGGACGGAGACAAAGACGGAGACAAAGACGCTGACAAAGGCGGAGACAAAGACGGAGACAAGGACGGAGACAAAGACGGTGACAAAGGCGGAGACAAAGACGGAGACGAAGAGGAAGACGACGACGGAGACAAAGGCGGAGACAAAGGCGGAGACAAAGATGGAGACACAGACGGAGACAAATACGGCGACAAAGACGGAGGCAAAGACCGAGACAAAGACGGAGACAAATATGGAGACACAGACGGATACAAATACGGAGACAAAGACGGTGACAAAGACGGAGGCAAAGACGGAGACGAAGAGGAAGACGACGACGGAGACAAAGACGGAGACAAAGGCGGAGACGAAGATGGAGACACAGACGGAGACAAAGGCCGAGACAAAGACGGAGACAAATATGGAGACACAAACGGAGACAAATACGGAGACAAGGACGGTGACAAAGACGGAGGCAAAGACGGAGACGAAGAGGAAGACGACGACGGAGACAAAGACGGAGACAAAGGCGGAGACGAAGATGGAGACACAGACGGAGACAAAGACGGAGGCAAAGATGGAGACACAGACGGAGGCAAATACGGAGACAAAGACGGTGACAAAGACGGAGGCAAAGACGGAGACGAAGATGGAGACAAAGAGGGAGACAGAGGCAGAGGCGGAGACAGAGAAGGGAACAGAGACAGAGACAGAGCAAGTGACAGAGACAGAGACAGAGACAGGAAAAGAGACAGAGACCTAGACAGAGTCAGAGACAGAGGCAGCGACATAGACAGAAACAGAGACAGAGACAGAGGCACAGACAGAGACACAGACAGAGGCGCATGAGACAAAGACAGAGCCACAGCCAGACACAGAAGCAGAGACAGAGGCACAGACAGAGACAGAGACAGAGACAGAGACAGAGAGAGAGGCAGAGACAGAAACAGAGACAGAGACAGAGACAGAGACAGAGACAGAGACAGAGACAGAGACAGAGACAGAGACTGAGACAGAGACAGAGACAGAGGGGCAGGAGACGTGGACGGAGACAAAGACGGAGACAAAGACGGTGACAAAGACGGAGACAAAGACGGAGCCGAAGAGGAAGACGACGACGGAGACAAAGCCGGAGACGAAGAGGAAGACGACGACGGAGACAAAGACGGTGACAAAGACGGAGACAAATATGGAGACACAGACGGACACAAATACGGAGACAAAGACAGGTACAAAGACGGAGACAGAGACAGAGACAGAGACGGAGACGAAGACAGAGACAGGGAAAGGGACAGAGGCAGAGACAGAGACAGAGACAGAGACAGAGACAGGGACAGGGACAGAGACAGAGACAGAGACAGAGACAGAGACAGAGACAGAGACAGAGACAGAGACAGAGACAGAGACAGAGACAGAGACAGAGACAGAGACAGAGACAAAGACGGAGACAATGACGGAGACAAAGAAGTAGACAAAGACGTAGACAAAGACGGAGACAAAGACGGAGACAACGACGGTGACAAAGACGGAGACAAAGACGGAGACGAGGAGGAAGACGACGACGGAGACAAAGACGGTGACAAAGACGGAGACAAAGATGGAGACAAAGATGGAGACAAGGACGGAGACAGAGGCAGAGGCGGAGACAGAGAAGGGAACAGAGGCAGAGACAGAGACAGAGACAGAGACAGAGACAGAGACAGAGACAGGAAAAGAGGCAGAGACAGAGACAGAGACAGAGGCAGCGACAGAGACAGAAACAGAGACAGAGACAGAGGCACAGACAGAGACACAGACAGAGGCAAAGGCAGAGGCGCATGAGACAAAGACAGAGCCACAGACAGAGACAGAGGCAGAGACAGAGACAGAGAGAGAGACAGAGACAGAGACAGACGCGCATGAGACAACGACCGAGACAGAGGGGCAGGAGACACGGACGGAGACACAGACGGAGACAAGGACGGAGACAAAGACGGACACAAAGACGGAGACGAAGAGGAAGACGACGACGGAGACAAAGACGGTGACAAAGACGGAGACAAAGACGCAGACAAAGATGGAGACAGAGACGGTGACATAGACGGAGACAAAGACGGAGACGAAGAGGAAGACGAGGACGGAGACAAAGACGGAGACAAAGACGGGGACAAAGACGGAGACAACGACGGTGATAAAGACGGAGACAAAGACGGAGACGAAGAGGAAGACGACGACGGAGACAAAGACGGTGACAAAGACGGAGACAAAGACGGCGACAAAGATGGAGACAAAGACGGAGACAGAGGCAGAGGCGGAGACAGAGGAGGGAACACAGGCAGAGACAGAGAAAAGGACAGAGACAGAGACCGAGACAGAGACAGGAAAAGAGCCACAGACAGAGACAGAGGCAGAGACAGAAACAGAGACAGAGACAGAGACAGAGACAGAGACAGAGACAGAGACAGAGACAGAGACAGAGACAGAGACAGAGACAGAAACAGAGACAGAGACAGAGACAGAGACAGAGACTGAGACAGAGACAGAGACAGAGACATAGGGGCAGGAGACGTGGACGGAGACAAAGACGCAGACAAAGACGGTGACAAAGACGGAGACAAAGAGGGAGACGAAGAGGAAGACGACGACGGAGACAAAGACGGAG
Source organism: Megachile willughbiella (assembly GCA_945859595.2). Lineage (NCBI taxonomy): Eukaryota > Metazoa > Arthropoda > Insecta > Hymenoptera > Megachilidae > Megachile > Megachile willughbiella. The sequence goes on from CAMAOD020000301.1 coordinate 1,313,071, forward strand.
ACAAAGGCGGAGACAAAGATAGAGACACAGACGGAGACAAATACGGAGACAAAGACGGAGGCAAAGACGGAGACAAAGACGGAGACAAATATGGAGACACAGACGGAGACAAATACGGAGACAAAGACGGTGACAAAGACGGAGGCAAAGACGGAGACGAAGAGGAAGACGACGACGGAGACAAAGACGGAGACAAAGGCGGAGACAAAGACGGATACAAAGACAGAGACAGAGACAGAGACAGAGGCGGAGACAGAGACGGAGACAGAGACAGAGACAGAGACAGAGACAGAGACAGAGACAGAGACAGAGACAGAGACAGAGACAGAGACAGAGACGGGGACAGAGACAGAAACCGAGACAGAGACAGAGACAGAGACAGAGACAGAGACAGAGACAGAGACAGAGACAGAGACAGAGACAGATACAGAGACAGAGACAGAGACAGAGGCAGAGACAGAACCAGGGACAGAGACGGAGACAGGGACAGAGGGAGAGACAGCGACAGAGACAGAGACAGAGACAAAGACTGAGACAGAGACAGAGATGGACACAGAGACAGAGACAGAGGGGCAGGAGACGTGGACGGAGACAAAGACGGAGACAAAGACGGTGACAAAGGCGGAGACAAAGACGGAGACAAAGACGGAGACAAAGACGGTGACAAAGGCGGAGACAAAGACGGAGACGAAGAGGAAGACGACGACGGAGACAAAGGCGGAGACAAAGGCGGAGACAAAGATGGAGACACAGACGGAGACAAATACGGAGACAAAGACGGAGGCAAAGGCCGAGACAAAGACGGAGACAAATATGGAGACACAGACGGAGACAAATACGGAGACAAAGACGGTGACAAAGACGGAGACAGAGACAGAGACAGAGGCAGAGACAGAGAAGGGAACAGAGACAGAGACAGAGCACGTGACAGAGACAGAGACAGAGACAGGAAAAGAGACAGAGACAGAGACAGAGACAGAGACAGATGCAGCGACAGAGACAGAAACAGAGACAAAGACGGAGGCGCATGAGACAAAGACAGAGCCACAGACAGAGACAGAGGCAGAGACAGAGACAGAAACAGAGGCAGAGACAGAGACAGAGACAGAGACAGAGACTGAGACAGCGACAGAGACAGAGGGGCAGGAGACGTGGACGGAGACAAAGACGGAGACAAAGACGGTGACAAAGACGGAGACAAAGACGGAGACGAAGAGGAAGACGACGACGGAGACAAAGACGAAGACAAAGGCGGAGACAAAGATGGAGACACAGACGGAGACAAATACGGAGACAAAGACGGAGGCAAAGACGGAGACAAATATGGAGACACAGACGGAGACAAATACGGAGACAAAGACGGTGACAAAGACGGAGGCAAAGACGGAGACGAAGAGGAAGACACAGACGGAGACAAATACGGAGACAAAGGCGGAGACAAAGACGGATACAAAGACAGAGGCAGAGACACTGACAGAGACAGAGACAGAGACAGAGACTGAGACAGAGACAGAGACAGAGACAGAGACAGAGACAGAGACAGAGACAGAGACAGAGACTGAGACAGAGGCAGAGACAGAGACAGAGACAGAGACAGAGACAGAGACAGAGACTGAGACAGAGGGGCAGGAGACGTGGACGGAGACAAAGACGGAGACAAAGACGGTGACAAAGGCGGAGACAAAGACGGAGACAAGGACGGAGACAAAGAGGAAGACGACGACGGAGACAAAGGCGGAGACAAAGGCGGATACAATGATGGAGACACAGACGGAGACAAATACGGAGACAAAGACGGAGGCAAAGACCGAGACAAAGACGGAGACAAATATGGAGACACAGACGGATCCAAATACGGAGACAAAGACGGTGACAAAGACGGAGGCAAAGACGGAGACGAAGAGGAAGACGACGACGGAGACAAAGACGGAGACAAAGGCGGAGACGAAGATGGAGACACAGACGGAGACAAAGACGGAGACAAAGATGGAGACACAGACGGAGGCAAATACGGAGACAAAGACGGTGACAAAGACGGAGGCAAGGACGGAGACGAAGATGGAGACAAAGAGGGAGACAGAGGCAGAGGCGGAGACAGAGAAGGGAACAGAGACAGAGACAGAGCAAGTGACAGAGACAGAGACAGAGACAGGAAAAGAGACAGAGACCTAGACAGAGTCAGAGACAGAGGCAGCGACATAGACAGAAACAGAGACAGATACAGAGGCACAGACAGGTACACAGACAGAGGCGCATGAGACAAAGACAGAGCCACAGCCAGACACAGAAGCAGAGACAGAGGCACAGACAGAGACAGAGACAGAGACAGAGACAGAGAGAGAGGCAGAGACAGAAACAGAGACAGAGACAGAGACAGAGACAGAGACAGAGACAGAGACAGAGACAGAGGCAGAGACTGAGACAGAGACAGAGACAGAGGGGCAGGAGACGTGGACGGAGACAAAGACGGAGACAAAGACGGTGACAAAGACGGAGACAAAGACGGTGACAAAGGCGGAGACAAAGACGGAGACAAAGACGGAGACAAAGACGGTGACAAAGGCGGAGACAAAGACGGAGACGAAGAGGAAGACGACGACGGAGACAAAGGCGGAGACAAAGGCGGAGACAAAGATGGAGACACAGACGGAGACAAATACGGAGACAAAGACGGAGGCAAAGGCCGAGACAAAGACGGAGACAAATATGGAGACACAGACGGAGACAAATACGGAGACAAAGACGGTGACAAAGACGGAGGCAAAGACGGAGACGAAGAGGAAGACGACGACGGAGACAAAGACGGAGACGAAGGCGGAGACGAAGATGGAGACACAGACGGAGACAAAGACGGAGGCAAAGATGGAGACACAGACGGAGGCAAATACGGAGACAAAGACGGTGACAAAGACGGAGGCAAAGACGGAGACGAAGATGGAGACAAAGACGGAGACAGAGGCAGAGGCGGAGACAGAGAAGGGAACAGAGACAGGGACAGAGCAAGTGACAGAGACAGAGACAGAGACAGGAAAAGAGACAGAGACGGAGACAGAGTCAGAGACAGAGGCAGCGACAGAGACAGAAGCAGAGAGAGAGACAGAGGCACAGACAGAGACACAGACAGAGACAAAGACAGAGGCGCATGAGACAAAGACAGAGCCACAGACAGAGACAGAGGCAGAGACGGAGACGGAGACAGAGACAGAGACTGAGACAGAGACAGAGATGGACACAGAGACAGAGACAGAGGGGCAGGAGACGTGGACGGAGACAAAGACGGAGACAAAGACGGTGACAAAGGCGGAGACAAAGACGGAGACAAAGACGGAGACAAAGACGGTGACAAAGGCGGAGACAAAGACGGAGACGAAGAGGAAGACGACGACGGAGACAAAGGCGGAGACAAAGGCGGAGACAAAGATGGAGACATAGACGGAGACAAATACGGAGACAAAGACGGAGGCAAAGGCCGAGACAAAGACGGAGACAAATATGGAGACACAGACGGAGACAAATACGGAGACAAAGACGGTGACAAAGACGGAGGCAAAGACGGAGACGAAGAGGAAGACGACGACGGAGACAGAGACGGAGACGAAGGCGGAGACGAAGATGGAGACACAGACGGAGACAAAGACGGAGGCAAAGATGGAGACACAGACGGAGGCAAATACGGAGACAAAGACGGTGACAAAGACGGAGGCAAAGACGGAGACGAAGATGGAGACAAAGACGGAGACAGAGGCAGAGGCGGAGACAGAGAAGGGAACAGAGACAGGGACAGAGCAAGTGACAGAGACAGAGACAGAGACAGGAAAAGAGACAGAGACGGATACAGAGTCAGAGACAGAGGCAGCGACAGAGACAGAAACAGAGAGAGAGACAGAGGCACAGACAGAGACACAGACAGAGACAAAGAGAGAGGCGCATGAGACAAAGACAGAGCCACAGACAGAGACAGAGGCAGAGACAGAGGCAGAGACAGAGACAGAGACAGAGACAGAGACAGAGAGAGAGGCAGAGACAGAAACACAGACAGAGACAGAGACAGAGACAGAGACAGAGACAGAGACTGAGACAGAGACAGAGACAGAGGGGCAGGAGACGTGGACGGAGACAAAGACGGGGACAAAGACGGTGACAAAGACGGAGACAAAGACGGAGACGAAGAGGAAGACGACGACGGAGACAAAGACGGAGACAAAGGCGGAGACAAAGATGGTGACACAGACGGAGACAAATACGGAGACAAAGACGGAGGCAAAGACGGAGACAAAGACGGAGACAAATATAGAGACACAGACGGAGACAAATACGGAGACAAAGACGGTGACAAGGACGGAGGCAAAGACGGAGACGAAGAGGAAGACGACGACGGAGACAAAGACGGAGACAAAGGCGGAGACAAAGACGGATACAAAGACAGAGACAGAGACAGAGACAGAGGCAGAGACAGAGACGGAGACAGAGACAGAGACAGAGACAGCGACAGAGACAGAGACAGAGACAGAGACAGAGACAGAGACAGGGACAGAGAGAGGGACAGAGACAGAGACAGAGACAGAGACAGAGACAGAGACAGAGACAGAGACAGAGACAGAGACAGAGACAGAGACAGAGACAGAGACAGAGGCAGAGACAGAGACAGAGACAGAGACAGAGACAGAGAGAGAGAAAGCGACACGGACGAAGACAGAAACAGAGACAGAGGCAGAGGCACAGACAGAGATACAGACAGAGACAAAGGCAGAGGCGCATGACACAAAGACAGAGCCACAGACAGAGACAGCGGCAGAGACAGAGACAGAGACAGAGACAGAGAGAGAGGCAGAGACAGAGACAGAGACGGAGACAGAGACAGAGACAGAGACAGAGGCAGAGACAGAAACCGAGACAGAGACAGAGACGGAGACAGAGACAGAGACAGAGACAGAGGCAGAGACAGAAACCGAGACAGAGACAGAGACGGAGACAGAGACAGAGACAGAGCCAGAGACAGAGACAGAGACAGGGACAGAGACAGCGACAGAGACAGAGACAGAGACAGAGACAGAGACAAAGACAGAGGCGCATGAGACAAAGACAGAGGCAGAGACAGAGACAGAGACAGAGGCAGATACAGAGACAGAGACAGAGACGGAGACAGAGATGGAGACACAGACGGAGACAAAGACGGAGACAAAGACGGTGGCAAAGACGGAGACAGAGCCAGAGACAGAGACGGAGACGAAGACAGAGACAGGGAAAGAGACAGAGGCAGAGACAGAGACAAAGACAGAGACAGAGACCGAGACAGAGACGGAGACGGAGACAGAGACGGAGACGGAGACAGAGACGGAGACAGGGACAGAGACAGAGACAGGGACAGAGACAGAGGCAGAGACAGAGAGAGGGACAGAGACAGAGACAGAGACAGGGACAGGGACAGAGACAGAGACAGAGACAGAGACAGAGACAGAGGCAGAGACAGAGACAGAGACAGAGACAGAGACAGAGACAGAGGGGCAGGAGACGTGGACGGAGACAAAGACGGAGACAAAGAAGTAGACAAAGACGTAGACAAGGACGGAGACAAAGACGGAGACAACGACGGTGACAAAGACGGAGGCAAAGACGGAGACGAAGAGGAAGACGACGACGGAGACAAAGACGGTGACAAAGACGGACACAAAGACGGAGACAAAGATGGAGACAAAGACGGAGACAGAGGCAGAGGCGGAGACAGAGAAGGGAACAGAGGCAGAGACAGGGAAAGGGACAGAAACAGAGACAGAGACAGAGACAGAGACAGAGACAGAGACAGAGGCAGCGACAGAGACAGAGACAGAGGCACAGACAGAGACACAGACAGAGACAATGACAGAGGCGCATGAGACAAAGACAGAGCCACAGACAGAGACAGAGACAGAGACAGAGATAGGGACAGAGACAGAGACAGAGACGGAGACAAAGGCGGGGACAAAGACAGAGGCAGAGACAGAGACAGAGACAGAGACGGAGACAGAGATGGAGACACAGACGGAGACAAATACGGAGACAAAGGTAGAGGCAAAGGCGGAGACAGAGGCGGAGACACAGACAGAGACAGAGACTGAGACAAAGACACAGACAGAAACAGAGACAGAGACAGAGACAGAGGCAGGGACAGAGTCAGAGACAGAGACAGAGACAGAGACAGAGACAGAGACAGAGACAGAGACAGAGACTGAGACAGAGGGGCAGTTGACGTGGACGGAGACAAAGACGGAGACAAAGACGGTGGCAAAGACGGAGACAGAGCCAGAGACAGAGACGGAGACGAAGACAGAGACAGGGAAAGAGACAGAGGCAGAGACAGAGACAGAGACAGAGACAGAGACAGGGACAGGGACAGAGACAGAGACAGAGACAGAGACAGAGACAGAGGCAGAGACAGGGACAGAGACAGCGACAGAGACAGAGACAGAGACAGAAACTGAGACAGACACAGAGATGGAGCCAGAGACAGAGACAGAGACAGAGACAGAGACAGAGACAGAGACAGAGACAGAGACAGAGACAGAGACAGAGACAGAGACAGAGACAGAGACAGAGACAGAGACGGAGACAGAGACAGAGACAGACACAGAGGCAGAGACAGAAACCGAGACAGAGACTGAGACGGAGACAGAGACAGAGGCAGAGACAGAGGCAGAGGCAGAGACAGAGACAGAGGCAGAGACAGAAACCGAAACAGAGACAGAGACAGAGACAGAGACAGAGAGTGAGACAGAGACAGAGGGGCAGGAGACGTGAACGGAGACAAAGACGGAGACAAGGACGTAGACAAAGACGGAGACAAAGACGGAGACAAAGACGGAGACAAAGACGGTGACAAAGACGGAGACGAAGAGGAAGACGAGGACGGAGACAAAGACGAAGACAAAGGCGGAGACAAAGATGGAGACACAGACGGAGGCAAATACGGAGACAAAGACGGTGACAAAGACGGAGGCAAAGACGGAGACGAAGATGGAGACAAAGACGGAGACAGAGGCAGAGGCGGAGACAGAGAAGGGAACAGAGACAGGGACAGAGCAAGTGACAGAGACAGAGACAGAGACAGGAAAAGAGACAGAGACGGAGACAGAGTCAGAGACAGAGGCAGCGACAGAGACAGAAACAGAGAGAGAGACAGAGGCACAGACAGAGACACAGACAGAGACAAAGACAGAGGCGCATGAGACAAAGACAGAGCCACAGACAGAGACAGAGGCAGAGACAGAGACAGAGACAGAGACAGAGACGGAGACAGAGACAGAGAGAGAAGCAGAGACAGGAACAGAGACAGAGACAGAGACAGAGACAGAGACAGAGACAGAGGAAGAGACAGAGACAGAGACTGAGACAGCGACAGAGACAGAGGGGCAGGAGACGTGGACGGAGACAAAGACGGAGACAAAGACGGTGACAAAGACGGAGACAAAGACGGAGACGAAGAGGAAGACGACGACGGAGACAAAGACGGATACAAAGACAGAGACAGAGACAGAGACAGAGGCAGAGACAGAGAAGGGAACAGAGACAGAGACAGAGAAAGTGACAGAGACAGAGACAGAGACAGGAAAAGAGACAGAGACAGAGACAGAGACAGAGACAGATGCAGCGACAGAGACAGAAACAGAGACAAAGACGGAGGCGCATGAGACAAAGACAGAGCCACAGACAGAAAAGAGGCAGAGACAGAGACAGAAACAGAGACAGAGACAGAGACAGAGACAGCGACAGAGACTGAGACAGCGACAGAGACAGAGGGGGAGGAGACGTGGACGGAGACAAAGACGGAGACAAAGACGGTGACAAAGACGGAGACAAAGACGGAGACGAAGAGGAAGACGACGACGGAGACAAAGACGAAGACAAAGGCGGAGACAAAGATGGAGACACAGACGGAGACAAATACGGAGACAAAGACGGTGACAAAGACGGAGGGAAAGACGGAGACGAAGAGGAAGACACAGACGGAGACAAATACGGAGACAAAGGCGGACACAAAGACGGATACAAAGACAGAGACAGAGACAGAGACAGAGGCAGAGACAGAGACGGAGACAGAGACGCAGACAGAGACATAGACAGAGACAGAGACTGAGACAGCGACAGAGACACAGACAGCGGCAGAGACGGAGACAGAGGCAGAGACACTGACAGAGACAGAGACAGAGACAGAGACTGAGACAGAGACAGAGATGGACACAGAGACAGAGACAGAGACAGCGGCGGAGACGGAGACGCAGAGAGAGACATAGACAGAGACAGAGACAGAGACAGAGACAGAGACAGAGACAGAGACAGAGACAGAGACAGAGACAGAGACAGAGACTGAGACAGAGGCAGAGACAGAGACAGAGACAGAGACAGAGACAGAGACAGAGACTGAGACAGAGACTGAGACAGAGGGGCAGGAGACGTGGACGGAGACAAAGACGGAGACAAAGATTGTGACAAACGCGGAGACAAAGACGGAGACAAGGACGGAGACAAAGACGGTGACAAAGGCGGAGACAAAGACGGAGACGAAGAGGAAGACGACGACGGAGACAAAGGCGGAGACAAAGGCGGATACAAAGATGGAGACACAGACGGAGACAAATACGGAGACAAAGACGGAGGCAAAGACCGAGACAAAGACGGAGACAAATATGGAGACACAGACGGATCCAAATACGGAGACAAAGACGGTGACAGAGGCAGAGACAGAAACAGAGACAGAGACAGAGACAGAGACAGAGACAGAGACAGAGACAGAGACAGAGACAGAGACTGAAACAGAGACAGAGACAGAGGGGCAGGAGACGTGGACGGAGACAAAGACGGAGACAAAGACGGTGACAAAGACGGAGACAAAGACGGAGACAAAGACGGTGACATAGACGGAGACAAAGACGGAGACGAAGAGGAAGACGAGGACGGAGACAAAGACGGAGACAAAGACGGGGACAAAGACGGAGACAACGACGGTGATAAAGACGGAGACAAAGACGGAGACGAAGAGGAAGACGACGACGGAGACAAAGACGGTGACAAAGACGGAGACAAAGACGGCGACAAAGATGGAGACAAAGACGGAGACAGAGGCAGAGGCGGAGACAGAGGAGGGAACACAGGCAGAGACAGAGAAAAGGACAGAGACAGAGACATAGACAGAGACAGGAAAAGAGCCACAGACAGAGACAGAGGCAGAGACAGAAACAGAGACAGAGACAGAGGCAGAGACAGAAACCGAGACAGAGTCAGAGACAGAGACAGAGACAGAGACAGAGACAGAGACAGAGACAGATACAGAGACAGAGACAGAGACAGAGGCAGCGACAGAACCAGGGACAGAGACGGAGACAGGGACAGAGGGAGAGACAGCGACAGAGACAGAGACAGAGACAGAGACTGAGACAGAGACAGAGATGGACACAGAGACAGAGACAGAGGGGCAGGAGACGTGGACGGAGACAAAGACGGAGACAAAGACGGTGACAAAGGCGGAGACAAAGACGGAGACAAAGACGGAGACATAGACGGTGACAAAGGCGGAGACAAAGACGGAGACGAAGAGGAAGACGACGACGGAGACAGAGGCAGAGGCGGAGACAGAGAAGGGAACAGAGACAGGGACAGAGCAAGTGACAGAGACAGAGACAGAGACAGGAAAAGAGACAGAGACGGAGACAGAGTCAGAGACAGAGGCAGCGACAGAGACAGAAACAGAGAGAGAGACAGAGGCACAGACAGAGACACAGACAGAGACAGAGGCAGAGACAGAGACAGAGACAGAGACAGAGACGGAGACATAGACAGAGAGAGAAGCAGAGACAGAGACAGAGACAGAGACAGAGACAGAGACAGAGACAGAGACAGAGACAGAGACAGAGACAGAGACAGAGACAGAGACAGAGACTGAGACAGAGGCAGAGACAGAGACAGAGACAGAGACAGAGACAGAGACAGAGACTGAGACAGAGGGGCAGGAGACGTGGACGGAGACAAAGACGGAGACAAAGACGGTGACAAAGGCGGAGACAAAGACGGAGACAAGGACGGAGACAAAGAGGAAGACGACGACGGAGACAAAGGCGGAGACAAAGGCGGATACAATGATGGAGACACAGACGGAGACAAATACGGAGACAAAGACGGAGGCAAAGACTGAGACAAAGACGGAGACAAATATGGAGACACAGACGGATCCAAATACGGAGACAAAGACGGTGACAAAGACGGAGGCAAAGACGGAGACGAAGAGGAAGACGACGACGGAGACAAAGACGGAGACAAAGGCGGAGACGAAGATGGAGACACAGACGGAGACAAAGACGGAGACAAAGATGGAGACACAGACGGAGGCAAATACGGAGACAAAGACGGTGACAAAGACGGAGGCAAAGACGGAGACGAAGATGGAGACAAAGAGGGAGACAGAGGCAGAGGCGGAGACAGAGAAGGGAACAGAGACAGAGACAGAGCAAGTGACAGAGACAGAGACAGAGACGGGAAAAGAGACAGAGACCTAGACAGAGTCAGAGACAGAGGCAGCGACATAGACAGAAACAGAGACAGAGACAGAGGCACAGACAGAGACACAGACAGAGGCGCATGAGACAAAGACAGAGCCACAGCCAGACACAGAAGCAGAGACAGAGGCACAGACAGAGACAGAGACAGAGACAGAGACAGAGACAGAGACAGAGACAGAGACAAAGACGGAGACAATGACGGAGACAAAGAAGTAGACAAAGACGTAGACAAAGACGGAGACAAAGACGGAGACAACGACGGTGACAAAGACGGAGACAAAGACGGAGACGAGGAGGAAGACGACGACGGAGACAAAGACGGTGACAAAGACGGAGACAAAGATGGAGACAAAGATGGAGACAAGGACGGAGACAGAGGCAGAGGCGGAGACAGAGAAGGGAACAGAGGCAGAGACAGAGACAGAGACAGAGACAGAGACAGAGACAGAGACAGGAAAAGAGGCAGAGACAGAGACAGAGACAGAGGCAGCGACAGAGACAGAAACAGAGACAGAGACAGAGGCACAGACAGAGACACAGACAGAGGCAAAGGCAGAGGCGCATGAGACAAAGACAGAGCCACAGACAGAGACAGAGGCAGAGACAGAGACAGAGAGAGAGACAGAGACAGAGACAGACGCGCATGAGACAACGACCGAGACAGAGGGGCAGGAGACACGGACGGAGACACAGACGGAGACAAGGACGGAGACAAAGACGGACACAAAGACGGAGACGAAGGGGGAGACGACGACGGAGACAAAGACGGTGACAAAGACGGAGACAAAGACGCAGACAAAGATGGAGACAGAGACGGTGACATAGACGGAGACAAAGACGGAGACGAAGAGGAAGACGAGGACGGAGACAAAGACGGAGACAAAGACGGGGACAAAGACGGAGACAACGACGGTGATAAAGACGGAGACAAAGACGGAGACGAAGAGGAAGACGACGACGGAGACAAAGACGGAGACAAAGGCGGAGACAAAGATAGAGACACAGACGGAGACAAATACGGAGACAAAGACGGAGGCAAAGACGGAGACAAAGACGGAGACAAATATGGAGACACAGACGGAGACAAATACGGAGACAAAGACGGTGACAAAGACGGAGGCAAAGACGGAGACGAAGAGGAAGACGACGACGGAGACAAAGACGGAGACAAAGGCGGAGACAAAGACGGATACAAAGACAGAGACAGAGACAGAGACAGAGGCGGAGACAGAGACGGAGACAGAGACAGAGACAGAGACAGAGACAGAGACAGAGACAGAGACAGAGGCAGAGACAGAGACAGAGACAGAGACAGAGACGGGGACAGAGACAGAAACCGAGACAGAGACAGAGACAGAGACAGAGACAGAGACAGAGACAGAGACAGAGACAGAGACAGAGACAGAGACAGAGACAGAGACAGAGACAGAGACAGAGACAGAGACAGAGACAGAGACAGAGGCAGAGGCAGAGACAGTGACAGAGACAGTGACAGAGAGAGAGAAAGCGACACGGACGAAGACAGAAACAGAGACAGAGGCAGAGGCACAGACAGAGACACAGACAGAGACAAAGGCAGAGGCGCATGACACAAAGACAGAGCCACAGACAGAGACAGAGGCAGAGACAGAGACAGAGACAGAGACAGAGACAGAGGCAGAGACAGAGACAGAGACAGAAACAGAGACAGAGACAGAGACAGAGACAGAGACAGAGACAGAGACAGAGACAGAGACAGAGACAGAGACAGAGACAGAGACAGAGACAGAGACAGAGACAGAGACAGAGACAGAGACAGAGACAGAGACAGAGACAGAGACAGAGACAGAGACAGAGGCAGAGACAGAGACAGAGACAGAAACAGAGACAGAGACAGAGACAGAGACAGAGACAGAGACAGAGACAGAGACAGAGACAGAGACAGAGACAGAGACAGAGACAGAGACAGAGACAGAGACAGAGACAGAGACAGAGACAGAGACAGAGACAGAGACAGAGACAGAGACAGAGACAGAGACAGAGACAGAGACAGAGACAGAGACAGAGACAGAGACAGAGACGGAGACGGAGACAGAGACGGGGACAGAGACAGAAACCGAGACAGAGACAGAGACAGAGACAGAGACAGAGACAGAGACAGAGACAGAGACAGAGACAGAGACAGAGACAGAGACAGAGACAGAGACAGAGACAGAGACAGAGACAGAGACAGAGACAGAGACAGAGACAGAGACAGAGACAGAGACAGAGACAGAGACAGAGACAGAGACGGGGACAGAGACAGAAACCGAGACAGAGACAGAGACAGAGACAGAGACAGAGACAGAGACAGAGACAGAGACAGAGACAGAGACAGAGACGGAGACAGGGACAGAGGGAGAGACAGCGACAGAGACAGAGACAGAGGCAGAGACTGAGACAGAGACAGAGATGGACACAGAGACAGAGACAGAGGCGCAGGAGACGTGGACGGAGACAAAGACGGAGACAAAGACGGTGACAAAGGCGGAGACAAAGACGGAGACAAAGACGGAGACAAAGACGGTGACAAAGGCGGAGACAAAGACGGAGACGAAGAGGAAGACGACGACGGAGACAAAGACGAAGACAAAGGCGGAGACAAAGATGGAGACACAGACGGAGACAAATACGGAGACAAAGACGGAGGCAAAGACGGAGACAAATATGGAGACACAGACGGAGACAAATACGGAGACAAAGACGGTGACAAAGACGGAGGCAAAGACGGAGACGAAGAGGAAGACACAGACGGAGACAAATACGGAGACAAAGGCGGAGACAAAGACGGATACAAAGACAGAGGCAGAGACACTGACAGAGACAGAGACAGAGACAGAGACTGAGACAGAGACAGAGACAGAGACAGAGACAGAGACAGAGACAGAGACAGAGACAGAGACAGAGACTGAGACAGAGGCAGAGACAGAGACAGAGACAGAGACAGAGACAGAGACAGAGACTGAGACAGAGGGGCAGGAGACGTGGACGGAGACAAAGACGGAGACAAAGACGGTGACAAAGGCGGAGACAAAGACGGAGACAAGGACGGAGACAAAGAGGAAGACGACGACGGAGACAAAGGCGGAGACAAAGGCGGATACAATGATGGAGACACAGACGGAGACAAATACGGAGACAAAGACGGAGGCAAAGACCGAGACAAAGACGGAGACAAATATGGAGACACAGACGGATCCAAATACGGAGACAAAGACGGTGACAAAGACGGAGGCAAAGACGGAGACGAAGAGGAAGACGACGACGGAGACAAAGACGGAGACAAAGGCGGAGACGAAGATGGAGACACAGACGGAGACAAAGACGGAGACAAAGATGGAGACACAGACGGAGGCAAATACGGAGACAAAGACGGTGACAAAGACGGAGGCAAAGACGGAGACGAAGATGGAGACAAAGAGGGAGACAGAGGCAGAGGCGGAGACAGAGAAGGGAACAGAGACAGAGACAGAGCAAGTGACAGAGACAGAGACAGAGACAGAGACAGGAAAAGAGACAGAGACCTAGACAGAGTCAGAGACAGAGGCAGCGACATAGACAGAAACAGAGACAGAGACAGAGGCACAGACAGAGACACAGACAGAGGCGCATGAGACAAAGACAGAGCCACAGCCAGACACAGAAGCAGAGACAGAGGCACAGACAGAGACAGAGACAGAGACAGAGACAGAGAGAGAGGCAGAGACAGAAACAGAGACAGAGACAGAGACAGAGACAGAGACAGAGACAGAGACAGAGACAGAGACAGAGACAGAGACTGAGACAGAGACAGAGACAGAGGGGCAGGAGACGTGGACGGAGACAAAGACGGAGACAAAGACGGTGACAAAGACGGAGACAAAGACGGTGACAAAGGCGGAGACAAAGACGGAGACAAAGACGGAGACAAAGACGGTGACAAAGGCGGAGACAAAGACGGAGACGAAGAGGAAGACGACGACGGAGACAAAGGCGGAGACAAAGGCGGAGACAAAGATGGAGACACAGACGGAGACAAATACGGAGACAAAGACGGAGGCAAAGGCCGAGACAAAGACGGAGACAAATATGGAGACACAGACGGAGACAAATACGGAGACAAAGACGGTGACAAAGACGGAGGAAAGGACGGAGACGAAGAGGAAGACGACGACGGAGACAAAGACGGAGACGAAGGCGGAGACGAAGATGGAGACACAGACGGAGACAAAGACGGAGGCAAAGATGGAGACACAGACGGAGGCAAATACGGAGACAAAGACGGTGACAAAGACGGAGGCAAAGACGGAGACGAAGATGGAGACAAAGACGGAGACAGAGGCAGAGGCGGAGACAGAGAAGGGAACAGAGACAGGGACAGAGCAAGTGACAGAGACAGAGACAGAGACAGGAAAAGAGACAGAGACGGAGACAGAGTCAGAGACAGAGGCAGCGACAGAGACAGAAGCAGAGAGAGAGACAGAGGCACAGACAGAGACACAGACAGAGACAAAGACAGAGGCGCATGAGACAAAGACAGAGCCACAGACAGAGACAGAGGCAGAGACAGAGACAGAGACAGAGACTGAGACAGAGACAGAGATGGACACAGAGACAGAGACAGAGGGGCAGGAGACGTGGACGGAGACAAAGACGGAGACAAAGACGGTGACAAAGACGGAGACAAAGACGGAGACGAAGAGGAAGACGACGACGGAGACAAAGACGAAGACAAAGGCGGAGACAAAGATGGAGACACAGACGGAGACAAATACGGAGACAAAGACGGTGACAAAGACGGAGGCAAAGACGGAGACGAAGAGGAAGGCACAGACGGAGACAAATACGGAGACAAAGGCGGAGACAAAGACGGATACAAAGACAGAGGCAGAGACACTGACAGAGACAGAGACAGAGACAGAGACTGAGACAGAGACAGAGACAGAGACAGAGACAGAGACTGAGACAGAGACTGAGACAGAGGGGCAGGAGACGTGGACGGAGACAAAGACGGAGACAAAGACGGTGAAAAAGGCGGAGACAAAGACGGAGACAAGGACGGAGACAAAGACGGTGACAAAGGCGGAGACAAAGACGGAGACGAAGAGGAAGACGACGACGGAGACAAAGGCGGAGACAAAGGCGGATACAAAGATGGAGACACAGACGGAGACAAATACGGAGACAAAGACGGAGGCAAAGACCGAGACAAAGACGGAGACAAATATGGAGACACAGACGGATCCAAATACGGAGACAAAGACGGTGACAAAGACGGAGGCAAAGACGGAGACGAAGAGGAAGACGACGACGGAGACAAAGACGGAGACAAAGGCGGAGACGAAGATGGAGACACAGACGGAGACAAAGACGGAGACAAAGATGGAGACACAGACGGAGGCAAACACGGAGACAAAGACGGTGACAAAGACGGAGGCAAAGACGGAGACGAAGATGGAGACAAAGAGGGAGACAGAGGCAGAGGCGGAGACAGAGAAGGGAACAGAGACAGAGACAGAGCAAGTGACAGAGACAGAGACAGAGACAGGAAAAGAGAGAGAGACCTAGACAGAGTCAGAGACAGAGGCAGCGACATAGACAGAAACAGAGACAGAGACAGAGGCACAGACAGAGACACAGACAGAGACAAAGAGAGAGGCGCATGAGACAAAGACAGAGCCACAGACAGAGACAGAGGCAGAGACAGATGCACAGACAGAGACAGAGACAGAGACAGAGACAGAGAGAGAGGCAGAGACAGAAACACAGACAGAGACAGAGACAGAGACAGAGACAGAGACTGAGACAGAGACAGAGATAGAGGGGCAGGAGACGTGGACGGAGACAAAGACGGAGACAAAGACGGTGACAAAGACGGAGACAAAGACGGAGACGAAGAGGAAGACGACGACGGAGACAAAGCCGGAGACGAAGAGGAAGACGACGACGGAGACAAAGACGGTGACATAGACGGAGACAAAGATGGAGACAAAGACAGAGACAGAGCCAGAGACAGAGACAGAGACAGAGACAGGGACGGAGACGGAGACAGAGACGGGGACAGAGACAGAGGCAGAGACAGAGACAGAAACAGAGACAGAGACAGAGGCACAGACAGAGACACAGACAGAGACAAAGACAGAGGAGCATGAGACAAAGACAGAGCCACAGACAGAGACAGAGGCAGAGACTGAGAAAGAGACAGAGACAGAGGGGCAGGAGACGTGGACGGAGACAAAGACGGAGACAAAGACGGAGACAAAGACGGAGGCAAAGGTGGACACAAATACGGAGACAAAGACAGGTAGAAAGACGGAGACAAAGACGGAGACAGAGACGGAGACAAAGACGGAGACAACGACGGTGACAAAGACGGAGACGAAGACGGAGACGAAGAGGAAGACGACGACGGAGACAAAGACGGTGACAAAGACGGAGACAAAGACGGAGACAAAGATGGAGACAAAGACGGAGACAGAGGCAGAGGCGGAGACAGAGAAGGGAACAGAGGCAGAGACAGAGAAAAGGACAGAGACAGAGACATAGACAGAGACAGGAAAAGAGACAGAGACAGAGACAGAGACAGAGACAGAGACAGAGGCAGCGACAGAGACAGAAACAGAGACAGAGACAGAGGCACAGACAGAGACACAGACAGAGACAAAGACAGAGGCGCATGACACAAAGACAGAGCCACAGACAGAGACAGAGGCAGAGACAGAGACAGAGACAGGGACAGAGACAGAGACAGAGACAGAGACAGAGACAGAGACAGAGACAGAGACAGAGACAGAGACAGAGACAGAGACAGAGACAGAAACAGAGACAGAGACAGAGACAGAGACAGAGACAGAGACAGAGACAGAGACAGAGACAGAGACTGAGACAGAGACTGAGACAGAGGCAGAGACATAGGGGCAGGAGACGTGGACGGAGACAAGGACGGATACAAAGACGTAGACAAAGACGGAGACAAAGACGGAGACAAGGACGGTGACAAAGACGGAGACAAAGACGGAGACAAAGACGGTGACATAGACGGAGACAAAGACGGAGACGAAGAGGAAGACGATGACGGAGACAAAGACGGAGACAAAGACGGAGACAAAGACGGAGACAAAGATGGTGGCAAGGACAGAGACAGAGACAGAGACATAGACACAGACAGAGTCAGAGGCACTGATAGAGACACAGACAGAGACAAAGACAGAGGCGCATGAGACAAAGACAGAGCCACAGACAGAGACAGATGCAGAGACTGAGACAGAGACAGAGACAGAGGGGCAGGAGACGTGGACGGAGACAAAGGCGGAGACAAAGACGGAGGCAAAGGCGGACACAAATACGGAGACAAAGACAGGTCCAAAGACGGAGACAAAGACGGAGACAAAGACGGAGACAAAGACGGGGACAAAGACGGAGACAACGACGGTGATAAAGACGGAGACAAAGACGGAGACGAAGAGGAAGACGACGACGGAGACAAAGACGGTGACAAAGACGGAGACAAAGACGGAGACAAAGATGGAGACAAAGACGGAGACAGAGGCAGAGGCGGAGACAGAGAAGGGAACAGAGGCAGAGACAGAGAAAAGGACAGAGACAGAGACATAGACAGAGACAGGAAAAGAGACAGAGACAGAGACAGAGGCAGAGGCAGCGACAGAGACAGAAACAGAGACAGAGACAGAGACAGAGACAGAGACAGAGACAGACACAGAGACAGAGACAGAGACAGAGACAGAGACAGAGACAGAGACAGAGACAGAGGCAGAGACAGAGACAGTGACAGAGACAGAGACAGAGAGAGAGAAAGCGACACGGACGAAGACAGAAACAGAGACAGAGGCAGAGGCACAGACAGAGACACAGACAGAGACAAAGGCAGAGGCGCATGACACAAAGACAGAGCCACAGACAGAGACAGAGGCAGAGACAGAGACAGAGACAGGGACAGAGACAGAGGCAGAGACAGAGACAGAGACAGAGACAGAGACAGAGACAGAGACAGAGACAGAGACAGAGACAGAAACAGAGACAGAGACAGAGACAGAGACAGCGACAGAGACAGAGACAGAGACAGAGACAGAGACAGAGACAGAGACAGAGACAGAGACAGAGAGAGGGACAGAGACAGAGACAGAGACAGAGACAGAGACAGAGACAGAGACAGAGACAGAGACAGAGACAGAGACAGAGGCAGAGACAGAGACAGAGACAGAGACAGAGGCAGAGACAGAGACAGTGAAAGAGACAGTGACAGAGAGAGAGAAGCGACACGGACGAAGACAGAAACAGAGACAGAGGCAGAGGCACAGACACAGACACAGACAGAGACAAAGGCAGAGGCGCATGACAGAAAGACAGAGCCACAGACAGAGACAGAGGCAGAGACAGAGACAGAGACAGAGACAGAGACAGAGGCAGAGACAGAGACAGAGACAGAGACAGAAACAGAGACAGAGACGGAGACAGAGACAGAGGCAGAGACAGAAACTGAGACAGAGACAGAGACAGAGACAGAGACAGAGACAGAGACAGAGACAGAGACAGAGACAGAGACAGAGACAGAGACAGAGGCAGAGACAGAAACCGAGCCAGAGACAGAGACAGAGACAGAGACAGAGACAGAGACAGAGACAGAGACAGAGACTGAGACAGAGACAGAGACAGAGGGGCAGGAGACGTGGACGGAGACAAAGACGGAGACAAAGACGGTGACAAAGACGGAGACAAAGAGGGAGACGAAGAGGAAGACGACGACGGAGACAAAGACGGAGACAAAGGCGGAGACAAAGATGGAGACACAGACGGAGACAAATACGGAGACAAAGACGGAGGCAAAGACGGAGACAAAGACGGAGACAAATATAGAGACACAGACGGAGACAAATACGGAGACAAAGGCGGTGACAAGGACGGAGGCAAAGACGGGGACGAAGAGGAAGACGACGACGGAGACAAAGACGGAGACAGAGACGGAGACGGAGACAGAGACAGAGACAGAGGCAGAGACAGAAACCGAGACAGAGACAGAGACGGAGACAGAGACAGAGACAGAGCCAGAGACAGAGACAGAGACAGGGACAGAGACAGCGACAGAGACAGAGACAGAGACAGAGGCAGAGGAAGAGACAGAGACAGAGACTGAGACAGCGACAGAGACAGAGGGGCAGGAGACGTGGACGGAGACAAAGACGGAGACAAAGACGGTGACAAAGACGGAGACAAAGACGGAGACGAAGAGGAAGACGACGACGGAGACAAAGACGGATACAAAGACAGAGACAGAGACAGAGACAGAGGCAGAGACAGAGAAGGGAACAGAGACAGAGACAGAGCAAGTGACAGAGACAGAGACGGAGACAGGAAAAGAGACAGAGACAGAGACAGAGACAGAGACAGATGCAGCGACAGAGACAGAAACAGAGACAAAGACGGAGGCGCATGAGACAAAGACAGAGCCACAGACAGAGACAGAGGCAGAGACAGAGACAGAAACAGAGACAGAGACAGAGACAGAGACAGAGACAGAGACTGAGACAGCGACAGAGACAGAGGGGCAGGAGACGTGGACGGAGACAAAGACGGAGACAAAGACGGTGACAAAGACGGAGACAAAGACGGAGACGAAGAGGAAGACGACGACGGAGACAAAGACGAAGACAAAGGCGGAGACAAAGATGGAGACACAGACGGAGACAAATACGGAGACAAAGACGGAGGCAAAGACGGAGACAAATATGGAGACACAGACGGAGACAAATACGGAGACAAAGACGGTGACAAAGACGGAGGCAAAGACGGAGACGAAGAGGAAGACACAGACGGAGACAAATACGGAGACAAAGGCGGAGACAAAGACGGATACAAAGACAGAGACAGAGACAGAGACAGAGGCAGAGACAGAGACGCAGACAGAGACATAGACAGAGACAGAGACTGAGACAGCGACAGAGACACAGACAGCGGCAGAGACGGAGACAGAGGCAGAGACACTGACAGAGACAGAGACAGAGACAGAGACTGAGACAGAGACAGAGATGGACACAGAGACAGAGACACAGACAGCGGCGGAGACGGAGACGCAGAGAGAGACATAGACAGAGACAGAGACAGAGACAGAGACAGAGACAGAGACAGAGACAGAGACAGAGACAGAGACTGAGACAGAGGCAGAGACAGAGACAGAGACAGAGACAGAGACAGAGACAGAGACTGAGACAGAGACTGAGACAGAGGGGCAGGAGACGTGGACGGAGACAAAGACGGAGACAAAGACGGTGACAAAGACGGAGACAAAGACGGAGACAAGGACGGAGACAAAGACGGTGACAAAGGCGGAGACAAAGACGGAGACGAAGAGGAAGACGACGACGGAGACAAAGGCGGAGACAAAGGCGGATACAAAGATGGAGACACAGACGGAGACAAATACGGAGACAAAGACGGAGGCAAAGACCGAGACAAAGACGGAGACAAATATGGAGACACAGACGGATCCAAATACGGAGACAAAGACGGTGACAAAGACGGAGGCAAAGACGGAGACGAAGAGGAAGACGACGACGGAGACAAAGACGGAGACAAAGGCGGAGACGAAGATGGAGACACAGACGGAGACAAAGACGGAGACAAAGATGGAGACACAGACGGAGGCAAATACGGAGACAAAGACGGTGACAAAGACGGAGGCAAAGACGGAGACGAAGATGGAGACAAAGAGGGAGACAGAGGCAGAGGCGGAGACAGAGAAGGGAACAGAGACAGAGACAGAGCAAGTGACAGAGACAGAGACAGAGACAGGAAAAGAGACAGAGACCTAGACAGAGTCAGAGACAGAGGCAGCGACATAGACAGAAACAGAGACAGAGACAGAGGCACAGACAGAGACACAGACAGAGACAAAGAGAGAGGCGCATGAGACAAAGACAGAGCCACAGACAGAGACAGAGGCAGAGACAGAGGCACAGACAGAGACAGAGACAGAGACAGAGACAGAGAGAGAGGCAGAGACAGAAACACAGACAGAGACAGAGACAGAGACAGAGACAGAGACAGAGACTGAGACAGAGACAGAGACAGAGGGGCAGGAGACGTGGACGGAGACAAAGACGGGGACAAAGACGGTGACAAAGACGGAGACAAAGACGGAGACGAAGAGGAAGACGACGACGGAGACAAAGACGGAGACAAAGGCGGAGACAAAGATGGAGACACAGACGGAGACAAATACGGAGACAAAGACGGAGGCAAAGACGGAGACAAAGACGGAGACAAATATAGAGACACAGACGGAGACAAATACGGAGACAAAGACGGTGACAAGGACGGAGGCAAAGACGGAGACGAAGAGGAAGACGACGACGGAGACAAAGACGGAGACAAAGGCGGAGACAAAGACGGATACAAAGACAGAGACAGAGACAGAGACAGAGGCAGAGACAGAGACGGAGACAGAGACAGAGACAGAGACAGCGACAGAGACAGAGACAGAGACAGAGACAGAGACAGAGACAGAGAGAGCGACAGAGACAGAGACAGAGGCAGAGACAGAGACAGAGACAGAGACAGAGACAGAGACAGAGACAGAGACAGAGACAGAGACAGAGGCAGAGACAGAGACAGAGACAGAGACAGAGACAGAGAGAGAGAAAGCGACACGGACGAAGACAGAAACAGAGACAGAGGCAGAGGCACAGAGAGAGATACAGACAGAGACAAAGGCAGAGGCGCATGACAGAAAGACAGAGCCACAGACAGAGACAGCGGCAGAGACAGAGACAGAGACAGAGACAGAGAGAGAGGCAGAGACAGAGACAGAGACGGAGACAGAGACAGAGACAGAGACAGAGGCAGAGACAGAAACCGAGACAGAGACAGAGACGGAGACAGAGACAGAGACAGAGACAGAGGCAGAGACAGAAACCGAGACAGAGACAGAGACGGAGACAGAGACAGAGACAGAGCCAGAGACAGAGACAGAGACAGGGACAGAGACAGCGACAGAGACAGAGACAGAGACAGAGACAGAGACAAAGACAGAGGCGCATGAGACAAAGACAGAGGCAGAGACAGAGACAGAGACAGAGGCAGATACAGAGACAGATACAGAGACGGAGACAGAGATGGAGACACAGACGGAGACAAAGACGGAGACAAAGACGGTGGCAAAGACGGAGACAGAGCCAGAGACAGAGACGGAGACGAAGACAGAGACAGGGAAAGAGACAGAGGCAGAGACAGAGACAAAGACAGAGACAGAGACCGAGACAGAGACGGAGACGGAGACAGAGACGGAGACGGAGACAGAGACGGAGACAGGGACAGAGACAGAGACAGGGACAGAGACAGAGGCAGAGACAGGGAGAGGGACAGAGACAGAGACAGAGACAGGGACAGGGACAGAGACAGAGACAGAGACAGAGACAGAGACAGAGGCAGAGACAGAGACAGAGACAGAGACAGAGACAGAGACAGAGACAGAGGGGCAGGAGACGTGGACGGAGACAAAGACGGAGACAAAGAAGTAGACAAAGACGTAGACAAGGACGGAGACAAAGACGGAGACAACGACGGTGACAAAGACGGAGGCAAAGACGGAGACGAAGAGGAAGACGACGACGGAGACAAAGACGGTGACAAAGACGGACACAAAGACGGAGACAAAGATGGAGACAAAGACGGAGACAGAGGCAGAGGCGGAGACAGAGAAGGGAACAGAGGCAGAGACAGGGAAAGGGACAGAGACAGAGACAGAGACAGAGACAGAGACAGAGACAGAGACAGAGGCAGCGACAGGGACAGAGACAGAGGCACAGACAGAGACACAGACAGAGACAATGACAGAGGCGCATGAGACAAAGACAGAGCCACAGACAGAGACAGAGACAGAGACAGAGATAGGGACAGAGACAGAGACAGAGACGGAGACAAAGGCGGGGACAAAGACAGAGGCAGAGACAGAGACAGAGACAGAGACGGAGACAGAGATGGAGACACAGACGGAGACAAATACGGAGACAAAGGTAGAGGCAAAGGCGGAGACAGAGGCGGAGACACAGACAGAGACAGAGACTGAGACAAAGACACAGACAGAAACAGAGACAGAGACAGAGGCAGAGGCAGGGACAGAGAAAGAGACAGAGACAGAGACAGAGACAGAGACAGAGACAGAGACAGAGACTGAGACAGAGGGGCAGTTGACGTGGACGGAGACAAAGACGGAGACAAAGACGGTGGCAAAGACGGAGACAGAGCCAGAGACAGAGACGGAGACGAAGACAGAGACAGGGAAAGAGACAGAGGCAGAGACAGAGACAGAGACAGAGACAGAGACAGAGACAGAGACAGGGACAGGGACAGAGACAGAGACAGAGACAGAGACAGAGACAGAGGCAGAGACAGGGACAGAGACAGCGACAGAGACAGAGACAGAGACAGAAACTGAGACAGACACAGAGATGGAGCCAGAGACAGAGACAGAGACAGAGACAGAGACAGAGACAGAGACAGAGACAGAGACAGAGACAGAGACAGAGACAGAGACGGAGACAGAGACAGAGACAGACACAGAGGCAGAGACAGAAACCGAGACAGAGACTGAGACGGAGACAGAGACAGAGGCAGAGACAGAGGCAGAGGCAGAGACAGAGACAGAGGCAGAGACAGAAACCGAGACAGAGACAGAGACAGAGACAGAGACAGAGAGTGAGACAGAGACAGAGGGGCAGGAGACGTGAACGGAGACAAAGACGGAGACAAAGACGGTGACAAAGACGGAGACGAAGAGGAAGACGAGGACGGAGACAAAGACGAAGACAAAGGCGGAGACAAAGATGGAGACACAGACGGAGGCAAATACGGAGACAAAGACGGTGACAAAGACGGAGGCAAAGACGGAGACGAAGATGGAGACAAAGACGGAGACAGAGGCAGAGGCGGAGACAGAGAAGGGAACAGAGACAGGGACAGAGCAAGTGACAGAGACAGAGACAGAGACAGGAAAAGAGACAGAGACGGAGACAGAGTCAGAGACAGAGGCAGCGACAGAGACAGAAACAGAGAGAGAGACAGAGGCACAGACAGAGACACAGACAGAGACAAAGACAGAGGCGCATGAGACAAAGACAGAGCCACAGACAGAGACAGAGGCAGAGACAGAGACAGAGACAGAGACAGAGACGGAGACAGAGACAGAGAGAGAAGCAGAGACAGAAACAGAGACAGAGACAGAGACAGAGACAGAGACAGAGACGGAGACAGCGACAGAGACAGAGGGGCAGGAGACGTGGACGGAGACAAAGACGGAGACAAAGACGGTGACAAAGACGGAGACAAAGACGGAGACGAAGAGGAAGACGACGACGGAGACAAAGACGGATACAAAGACAGAGACAGAGACAGAGACAGAGGCAGAGACAGAGAAGGGAACAGAGACAGAGACAGAGCAAGTGACAGAGACAGAGACAGAGACAGGAAAAGAGACAGAGACAGAGACAGAGACAGAGACAGATGCAGCGACAGAGACAGAAACAGAGACAAAGACGGAGGCGCATGAGACAAAGACAGAGCCACAGACAGAGACAGAGGCAGAGACAGAGACAGAAACAGAGACAGAGACAGAGACAGAGACAGCGACAGAGACTGAGACAGCGACAGAGACAGAGGGGGAGGAGACGTGGACGGAGACAAAGACGGAGACAAAGACGGTGACAAAGACGGAGACAAAGACGGAGACGAAGAGGAAGACGACGACGGAGACAAAGACGAAGACAAAGGCGGAGACAAAGATGGAGACACAGACGGAGACAAATACGGAGACAAAGACGGAGGCAAAGACGGAGACAAATATGGAGACACAGACGGAGACAAATACGGAGACAAAGACGGTGACAAAGACGGAGGCAAAGACGGAGACGAAGAGGAAGACACAGACGGAGACAAATACGGAGACAAAGGCGGACACAAAGACGGATACAAAGACAGAGACAGAGACAGAGACAGAGGCAGAGACAGAGACGGAGACAGAGACGCAGACAGAGACATAGACAGAGACAGAGACTGAGACAGCGACAGAGACACAGACAGCGGCAGAGACGGAGACAGAGGCAGAGACACTGACAGAGACAGAGACAGAGACAGAGACTGAGACAGAGGGGCAGTTGACGTGGACGGAGACAAAGACGGAGACAAAGACGGTGGCAAAGACGGAGACAGAGCCAGAGACAGAGACGGAGACGAAGACAGAGACAGGGAAAGAGACAGAGGCAGAGACAGAGACAGAGACAGAGACAGAGACAGAGACAGAGACAGGGACAGGGACAGAGACAGAGACAGAGACAGAGACAGAGACAGAGGCAGAGACAGGGACAGAGACAGCGACAGAGACAGAGACAGAGACAGAAACTGAGACAGACACAGAGATGGAGCCAGAGACAGAGACAGAGACAGAGACAGAGACAGAGACAGAGACAGAGACAGAGACAGAGACAGAGACAGAGACAGAGACGGAGACAGAGACAGAGACAGACACAGAGGCAGAGACAGAAACCGAGACAGAGACTGAGACGGAGACAGAGACAGAGGCAGAGACAGAGGCAGAGGCAGAGACAGAGACAGAGGCAGAGACAGAAACCGAGACAGAGACAGAGACAGAGACAGAGACAGAGAGTGAGACAGAGACAGAGGGGCAGGAGACGTGAACGGAGACAAAGACGGAGACAAAGACGGTGACAAAGACGGAGACGAAGAGGAAGACGAGGACGGAGACAAAGACGAAGACAAAGGCGGAGACAAAGATGGAGACACAGACGGAGGCAAATACGGAGACAAAGACGGTGACAAAGACGGAGGCAAAGACGGAGACGAAGATGGAGACAAAGACGGAGACAGAGGCAGAGGCGGAGACAGAGAAGGGAACAGAGACAGGGACAGAGCAAGTGACAGAGACAGAGACAGAGACAGGAAAAGAGACAGAGACGGAGACAGAGTCAGAGACAGAGGCAGCGACAGAGACAGAAACAGAGAGAGAGACAGAGGCACAGACAGAGACACAGACAGAGACAAAGACAGAGGCGCATGAGACAAAGACAGAGCCACAGACAGAGACAGAGGCAGAGACAGAGACAGAGACAGAGACAGAGACGGAGACAGAGACAGAGAGAGAAGCAGAGACAGAAACAGAGACAGAGACAGAGACAGAGACAGAGACAGAGACGGAGACAGCGACAGAGACAGAGGGGCAGGAGACGTGGACGGAGACAAAGACGGAGACAAAGACGGTGACAAAGACGGAGACAAAGACGGAGACGAAGAGGAAGACGACGACGGAGACAAAGACGGATACAAAGACAGAGACAGAGACAGAGACAGAGGCAGAGACAGAGAAGGGAACAGAGACAGAGACAGAGCAAGTGACAGAGACAGAGACAGAGACAGGAAAAGAGACAGAGACAGAGACAGAGACAGAGACAGATGCAGCGACAGAGACAGAAACAGAGACAAAGACGGAGGCGCATGAGACAAAGACAGAGCCACAGACAGAGACAGAGGCAGAGACAGAGACAGAAACAGAGACAGAGACAGAGACAGAGACAGCGACAGAGACTGAGACAGCGACAGAGACAGAGGGGGAGGAGACGTGGACGGAGACAAAGACGGAGACAAAGACGGTGACAAAGACGGAGACAAAGACGGAGACGAAGAGGAAGACGACGACGGAGACAAAGACGAAGACAAAGGCGGAGACAAAGATGGAGACACAGACGGAGACAAATACGGAGACAAAGACGGAGGCAAAGACGGAGACAAATATGGAGACACAGACGGAGACAAATACGGAGACAAAGACGGTGACAAAGACGGAGGCAAAGACGGAGACGAAGAGGAAGACACAGACGGAGACAAATACGGAGACAAAGGCGGACACAAAGACGGATACAAAGACAGAGACAGAGACAGAGACAGAGGCAGAGACAGAGACGGAGACAGAGACGCAGACAGAGACATAGACAGAGACAGAGACTGAGACAGCGACAGAGACACAGACAGCGGCAGAGACGGAGACAGAGGCAGAGACACTGACAGAGACAGAGACAGAGACAGAGACTGAGACAGAGACAGAGATGGACACAGAGACAGAGACAGAGACAGCGGCGGAGACGGAGACGCAGAGAGAGACATAGACAGAGACAGAGACAGAGACAGAGACAGAGACAGAGACAGAGACAGAGACAGAGACAGAGACCGAGACAGAGACTGAGACAGAGGCAGAGACAGAGACAGAGCCAGAGACAGAGACAGAGACAGAGACAGAGACTGAGACAGAGACAGAGACTGAGACAGAGGGGCAGGAGACGTGGACGGAGACAAAGACGGAGACAAAGACTGTGACAAACGCGGAGACAAAGACGGAGACAAGGACGGTGACAAAGACGGTGACAAAGGCGGAGACAAAGACGGAGACGAAGAGGAAGACGACGACGGAGACAAAGGCGGAGACAAAGGCGGATACAAAGATGGAGACACAGACGGAGACAAATACGGAGACAAAGACGGAGGCAAAGACCGAGACAAAGACGGAGACAAATATGGAGACACAGACGGATCCAAATACGGAGACAAAGACGGTGACAAGGACGGAGGCAAAGACGGAGAAGAAGAGGAAGACGACGACGGAGACAAAGACGGAGACAAAGGCGGAGACGAAGATGGAGACACAGACGGAGACAAAGACGGAGACAAAGATGGAGACACAGACGGAGGCAAATACGGAGACAAAGACGGTGACAAAGACGGAGGCAAAGACGGAGACGAAGATGGAGACAAAGAGGGAGACAGATGCAGAGGCGGAGACAGAGAAGGGAACAGAGACAGAGACAGAGCAAGTGACAGAGACAGAGACAGAGACAGGAAAAGAGACAGAGACCTAGACAGAGTCAGAGACAGAGGCAGCGACATAGACAGAGACAGAGACAGAGACAGAGGCAGAGACAGAGACGGAGACAGAGACGCAGACAGAGACATAGACAGAGACAGAGACTGAGACAGCGACAGAGACACAGACAGCGGCAGAGACGGAGGCAGAGGCAGAGACAGAGACAGAGGCAGAGACAGAAACCGAGACAGAGACAGAGACAGAGACAGAGACAGAGAGTGAGACAGAGACAGAGGGGCAGGAGACGTGAACGGAGACAAAGACGGAGACAAGGACGTAGACAAAGACGGAGACAAAGACGGAGACAAAGACGGTGACAAAGACGGAGACGAAGAGGAAGACGAGGACGGAGACAAAGACGAAGACAAAGGCGGAGACAAAGATGGAGACACAGACGGAGGCAAAGACGGAGGCAAAGACGGAGACAAATATGGAGACACAGACGGAGACAAATACGGAGACAAAGACGGTGACAAAGACGGAGGCAAAGACGGAGACGAAGAGGAAGACACAGACGGAGACAAATACGGAGA
This sequence comes from Megachile willughbiella, assembly GCA_945859595.2. NCBI lineage: Eukaryota > Metazoa > Arthropoda > Insecta > Hymenoptera > Megachilidae > Megachile > Megachile willughbiella. The sequence continues at coordinate 1,342,065 of CAMAOD020000301.1, forward strand.
CAAAGGCGGACACAAAGACGGATACAAAGACAGAGACAGAGACAGAGACAGAGGCAGAGACAGAGACGGAGACAGAGACGCAGACAGAGACATAGACAGAGACAGAGACTGAGACAGCGACAGAGACACAGACAGCGGCAGAGACGGAGACAGAGGCAGAGACACTGACAGAGACAGAGACAGAGACAGAGACTGAGACAGAGACAGAGATGGACACAGAGACAGAGACAGAGACAGCGGCGGAGACGGAGACGCAGAGAGAGACATAGACAGAGACAGAGACAGAGACAGAGACAGAGACAGAGACAGAGACAGAGACAGAGACAGAGACAGAGACAGAGACTGAGACAGAGGCAGAGACAGAGACAGAGCCAGAGACAGAGACAGAGACAGAGACAGAGACTGAGACAGAGACTGAGACAGAGGGGCAGGAGACGTGGACGGAGACAAAGACGGAGACAAAGACTGTGACAAACGCGGAGACAAAGACGGAGACAAGGACGGAGACAAAGACGGTGACAAAGGCGGAGACAAAGACGGAGACGAAGAGGAAGACGACGACGGAGACAAAGGCGGAGACAAAGGCGGATACAAAGATGGAGACACAGACGGAGACAAATACGGAGACAAAGACGGAGGCAAAGACCGAGACAAAGACGGAGACAAATATGGAGACACAGACGGATCCAAATACGGAGACAAAGACGGTGACAAAGACGGAGGCAAAGACGGAGACGAAGATGGAGACAAAGAGGGAGACAGAGGCAGAGGCGGAGACAGAGAAGGGAACAGAGACAGAGACAGAGCAAGTGACAGAGACAGAGACAGAGACAGGAAAAGAGACAGAGACCTAGACAGAGTCAGAGACAGAGGCAGCGACATAGACAGAGACAGAGACAGAGACAGAGGCAGAGACAGAGACGGAGACAGAGACGCAGACAGAGACATAGACAGAGACAGAGACTGAGACAGCGAGAGAGACACAGACAGCGGCAGAGACGGAGACAGAGGCAGAGACACTGACAGAGACAGAGACAGAGACAGAGACTGAGACAGAGACAGAGATGGACACAGAGACAGCGACAGAGACAGGGACAGAGACAGCGACAGAGACAGAGACAGAGACAGAAACTGAGACAGACACAGAGATGGAGCCAGAGACAGAGACAGAGACAGAGACGGAGACAGAGACAGAGACAGAGACAGAGACAGAGACAGAGACGGAGACAGAGACAGAGACAGACACAGAGGCAGAGACAGAAACCGAGACAGAGACTGAGACGGAGACAGAGACAGAGGCAGAGACAGAGGCAGAGGCAGAGACAGAGACAGAGGCAGAGACAGAAACCGAGACAGGGACAGAGACAGAGACAGAGACAGAGAGTGAGACAGAGACAGAGGGGCAGGAGACGTGAACGGAGACAAAGACGGAGACAAGGACGTAGACAAAGACGGAGACAAAGACGGAGACAAAGACGGTGACAAAGACGGAGACGAAGAGGAAGACGAGGACGGAGACAAAGACGAAGACAAAGGCGGAGACAAAGATGGAGACACAGACGGAGGCAAATACGGAGACAAAGACGGTGACAAAGACGGAGGCAAAGACGGAGACGAAGATGGAGACACAGACGGAGACAAAGACGGAGACAAAGATGGAGACACAGACGGAGGCAAATACGGAGACAAAGACGGTGACAAAGACGGAGGCAAAGACGGAGACGAAGATGGAGACAAAGAGGGAGACAGAGGCAGAGGCGGAGACAGAGAAGGGAACAGAGACAGAGACAGAGCAAGTGACAGAGACAGAGACAGAGACAGGAAAAGAGACAGAGACCTAGACAGAGTCAGAGACAGAGGCAGCGACATAGACAGAAACAGAGACAGAGACAGAGGCACAGACAGAGACACAGACAGAGACAAAGAGAGAGGCGCATGAGACAAAGGCAGAGCCACATACAGAGACAGAGGCAGAGACAGATGCACAGACAGAGACAGAGACAGAGACAGAGACAGAGAGAGAGGCAGAGACAGAAACACAGACAGAGACAGAGACAGAGACAGAGACAGAGACAGAGACAGAGACTGAGACAGAGACAGAGATAGAGGGGCAGGAGACGTGGACGGAGACAAAGACGGAGACAAAGACGGTGACAAAGACGGAGACAAAGACGGAGACGAAGAGGAAGACGACGACGGAGACAAAGCCGGAGACGAAGAGGAAGACGACGACGGAGACAAAGACGGTGACATAGACGGAGACAAAGATGGAGACAAAGACAGAGACAGAGCCAGAGACAGAGACAGAGACAGAGACAGGGACGGAGACGGAGACAGAGACGGGGACAGAGACAGAGGCAGAGACAGAGACAGAGACAGAGACAGAGACAGAGACAGAGGCACAGACAGAGACACAGACAGAGACAAAGACAGAGGAGCATGAGACAAAGACAGAGCCACAGACAGAGACAGAGGCAGAGACTGAGAAAGAGACAGAGACAGAGGGGCAGGAGACGTGGACGGAGACAAAGACGGAGACAAAGACGGAGACAAAGACGGAGGCAAAGGTGGACACAAATACGGAGACAAAGACAGGTAGAAAGACGGAGACAAAGACGGAGACAGAGACGGAGACAAAGACGGAGACAACGACGGTGACAAAGACGGAGACGAAGACGGAGACGAAGAGGAAGACGACGACGGAGACAAAGACGGTGACAAAGACGGAGACAAAGACGGAGACAAAGATGGAGACAAAGACGGAGACAGAGGCAGAGGCGGAGACAGAGAAGGGAACAGAGGCAGAGACAGAGAAAAGGACAGAGACAGAGACATAGACAGAGACAGGAAAGGAGACAGAGACAGAGACAGAGACAGAGACAGAGGCAGCGACAGAGACAGAAACAGAGACAGAGACAGAGGCACAGACAGAGACACAGACAGAGACAAAGACAGAGGCGCATGAGACAAAGACAGAGCCACAGACAGAGACAGAGGCAGAGACTGAGACAGAGACAGAGACAGAGGGGCAGGAGACGTGGACGGAGACAAAGCCGGAGACAAAGACGGAGGCAAAGGCGGACACAAATACGGAGAAAAAGACAGGTCCAAAGACGGAGACAGAGGCAGAGGCGGAGACAGAGAAGGGAACAGAGGCAGAGACAGAGAAAAGGACAGAGACAGAGACATAGACAGAGACAGGAAAAGAGACAGAGACAGAGACAGAGGCAGAGGCAGCGACAGAGACAGAAACAGAGACAGAGACAGAGACAGAGACAGAGACAGAGACAGAGACAGAGACAGAGACAGAGACAGAGACAGAGACAGAGACAGAGACAGAGGCAGAGACAGAGACAGTGACAGAGACAGAGACAGAGAGAGAGAAAGCGACACGGACGAAGACAGAAACAGAGACAGAGGCAGAGGCACAGACAGAGACACAGACAGAGACAAAGGCAGAGGCGCATGACACAAAGACAGAGCCACAGACAGAGACAGAGGCAGAGACAGAGACAGAGACAGGGACAGAGACAGAGGCAGAGACAGAGACAGAGACAGAGACAGAGACAGAGACAGAGACAGAGACAGAGACAGAAACAGAGACAGAGACAGAGACAGAGACAGAGACAGCGACAGAGACAGAGACAGAGACAGAGACAGAGACAGAGACAGAGACAGAGACAGAGACAGAGACAGAGACAGAGAGAGGGACAGAGACAGAGACAGAGACAGAGACAGAGACAGAGACAGAGACAGAGACAGAGACAGAGGCAGAGACAGAGACAGAGACAGAGACAGAGGCAGAGACAGAGACAGTGACAGAGACAGTGACAGAGAGAGAGAAAGCGACACGGACGAAGACAGAAACAGAGACAGAGGCAGAGGCACAGACAGAGACACAGACAGAGACAAAGGCAGAGGCGCATGACACAAAGACAGAGCCACAGACAGAGAAAGAGGCAGAGACAGAGACAGAGACAGAGACAGAGACAGAGGCAGAGACAGAGACAGAGACAGAGACAGAAACAGAGACAGAGACAGAGACAGAGACAGAGGCAGAGACAGAAACTGAGACAGAGACAGAGACAGAGACAGAGACAGAGACAGAGACAGAAACAGAGACAGAGACAGAGACAGAGACAGAGACAGCGACAGAGACAGAGACAGAGACAGAGACAGAGACAGAGACAGAGACAGAGACAGAGACAGAGGCAGAGACTGAGACAGAGACAGAGACAGAGGGGCAGGAGACGTGGACGGAGACAAAGACGGGGACAAAGACGGTGACAAAGACGGAGACAAAGAGGGAGACGAAGAGGAAGACGACGACGGAGACAAAGACGGAGACAAAGGCGGAGACAAAGATGGAGACACAGACGGAGACAAATACGGAGACAAAGACGGAGGCAAAGACGGAGACAAAGACGGAGACAAATATAGAGACACAGACGGAGACAAATACGGAGACAAAGACGGTGACAAGGACGGAGGCAAAGACGGAGACGAAGAGGAATACGACGACGGAGACAAAGACGGAGACAAAGGCGGAGACAAAGACGGATACAAAGACAGAGACAGAGACAGAGACAGAGGCAGAGACAGAGACGGAGACAGAGACAGAGACAGAGACAGCGACAGAGACAGAGACAGAGACAGAGACAGAGACAGAGACAGAGACAGAGACAGAGAGAGGGACAGAGACAGAGACAGAGACAGAGACAGAGACAGAGACAGAGACAGAGACAGAGACAGAGGCAGAGACAGAGACAGAGACAGAGACAGAGACAGAGACAGAGACAGAGACAGAGACAGAGAGAGAGAAAGCGACACGGACGAAGACAGAAACAGAGACAGAGGCAGAGGCACAGACAGAGATACAGACAGAGACAAAGGCAGAGGCGCATGACACAAAGACAGAGCCACAGACAGAGACAGCGGCAGAGACAGAGACAGAGACAGAGACAGAGAGAGAGGCAGAGACAGAGACAGAGACGGAGACAGACACAGAGACAGAGACAGAGGCAGAGACAGAAACCGAGACAGAGACAGAGACGGAGACAGAGACAGAGACAGAGACAGAGGCAGAGACAGAAACCGAGACAGAGACAGAGACGGAGACAGAGACAGAGACAGAGCCAGAGACAGAGACAGAGACAGGGACAGAGACAGCGACAGAGACAGAGACAGAGACAGAGACAGAGGAAGAGACAGAGACAGAGACTGAGACAGCGACAGAGACAGAGGGGCAGGAGACGTGGACGGAGACAAAGACGGAGACAAAGACGGTGACAAAGACGGAGACAAAGACGGAGACGAAGAGGAAGACGACGACGGAGACAAAGACGGATACAAAGACAGAGACAGAGACAGAGACAGAGGCAGAGACAGAGAAGGGAACAGAGACAGAGACAGAGCAAGTGACAGAGACAGAGACAGAGACAGGAAAAGAGACAGAGACAGAGACAGAGACAGAGACAGATGCAGCGACAGAGACAGAAACAGAGACAAAGACGGAGGCGCATGAGACAAAGACAGAGCCACAGACAGAGACAGAGGCAGAGACAGAGACAGAAACAGAGACAGAGACAGAGACAGAGACAGAGACAGAGACTGAGACAGCGACAGAGACAGAGGGGCAGGAGACGTGGACGGAGACAAAGACGGAGACAAAGACGGTGACAAAGACGGAGACAAAGACGGAGACGAAGAGGAAGACGACGACGGAGACAAAGACGAAGACAAAGGCGGAGACAAAGATGGAGACACAGACGGAGACAAATACGGAGACAAAGACGGAGGCAAAGACCGAGACAAAGACGGAGACAAATATGGAGACACAGACGGATCCAAATACGGAGACAAAGACGGTGACAAAGACGGAGGCAAAGACGGAGACGAAGAGGAAGACGACGACGGAGACAAAGACGGAGACAAAGGCGGAGACGAAGATGGAGACACAGACGGAGACAAAGACGGAGACAAAGATGGAGACACAGACGGAGGCAAATACGGAGACAAAGACGGTGACAAAGACGGAGGCAAAGACGGAGACGAAGATGGAGACAAAGAGGGAGACAGAGGCAGAGGCGGAGACAGAGAAGGGAACAGAGACAGAGACACAGCAAGTGACAGAGACAGAGACAGAGACAGGAAAAGAGACAGAGACCTAGACAGAGTCAGAGACAGAGGCAGCGACATAGACAGAAACAGAGACAGAGACAGAGGCACAGACAGAGACACAGACAGAGACAAAGAGAGAGGCGCATGAGACAAAGACAGAGCCACAGACAGAGACAGAGGCAGAGACAGAGGCACAGACAGAGACAGAGACAGAGACAGAGACAGAGAGAGAGGCAGAGACAGAAACACAGACAGAGACAGAGACAGAGACAGAGACAGAGACAGAGACTGAGACAGAGACAGAGACAGAGGGGCAGGAGACGTGGACGGAGACAAAGACGGGGACAAAGACGGTGACAAAGACGGAGACAAAGACGGAGACGAAGAGGAAGACGACGACGGAGACAAAGCCGGAGACGAAGAGGAAGACGACGACGGAGACAAAGACGGTGACATAGACGGAGACAAAGATGGAGACAAAGACAGAGACAGAGCCAGAGACAGAGACAGAGACAGAGACAGGGACGGAGACGGAGACAGAGACGGGGACAGAGACAGAGGCAGAGACAGAGACAGAGACAGAGACAGAGACAGAGACAGAGGCACAGACAGAGACACAGACAGAGACAAAGACAGAGGAGCATGAGACAAAGACAGAGCCACAGACAGAGACAGAGGCAGAGACTGAGAAAGAGACAGAGACAGAGGGGCAGGAGACGTGGACGGAGACAAAGACGGAGACAAAGACGGAGACAAAGACGGAGGCAAAGGTGGACACAAATACGGAGACAAAGACAGGTAGAAAGACGGAGACAAAGACGGAGACAGAGACGGAGACAAAGACGGAGACAACGACGGTGACAAAGACGGAGACGAAGACGGAGACGAAGAGGAAGACGACGACGGAGACAAAGACGGTGACAAAGACGGAGACAAAGACGGAGACAAAGATGGAGACAAAGACGGAGACAGAGGCAGAGGCGGAGACAGAGAAGGGAACAGAGGCAGAGACAGAGAAAAGGACAGAGACAGAGACATAGACAGAGACAGGAAAGGAGACAGAGACAGAGACAGAGACAGAGACAGAGGCAGCGACAGAGACAGAAACAGAGACAGAGACAGAGGCACAGACAGAGACACAGACAGAGACAAAGACAGAGGCGCATGAGACAAAGACAGAGCCACAGACAGAGACAGAGGCAGAGACTGAGACAGAGACAGAGACAGAGGGGCAGGAGACGTGGACGGAGACAAAGCCGGAGACAAAGACGGAGGCAAAGGCGGACACAAATACGGAGAAAAAGACAGGTCCAAAGACGGAGACAGAGGCAGAGGCGGAGACAGAGAAGGGAACAGAGGCAGAGACAGAGAAAAGGACAGAGACAGAGACATAGACAGAGACAGGAAAAGAGACAGAGACAGAGACAGAGGCAGAGGCAGCGACAGAGACAGAAACAGAGACAGAGACAGAGACAGAGACAGAGACAGAGACAGAGACAGAGACAGAGACAGAGACAGAGACAGAGACAGAGACAGAGACAGAGGCAGAGACAGAGACAGTGACAGAGACAGAGACAGAGAGAGAGAAAGCGACACGGACGAAGACAGAAACAGAGACAGAGGCAGAGGCACAGACAGAGACACAGACAGAGACAAAGGCAGAGGCGCATGACACAAAGACAGAGCCACAGACAGAGACAGAGGCAGAGACAGAGACAGAGACAGGGACAGAGACAGAGGCAGAGACAGAGACAGAGACAGAGACAGAGACAGAGACAGAGACAGAGACAGAGACAGAAACAGAGACAGAGACAGAGACAGAGACAGAGACAGCGACAGAGACAGAGACAGAGACAGAGACAGAGACAGAGACAGAGACAGAGACAGAGACAGAGACAGAGACAGAGAGAGGGACAGAGACAGAGACAGAGACAGAGACAGAGACAGAGACAGAGACAGAGACAGAGACAGAGGCAGAGACAGAGACAGAGACAGAGACAGAGGCAGAGACAGAGACAGTGACAGAGACAGTGACAGAGAGAGAGAAAGCGACACGGACGAAGACAGAAACAGAGACAGAGGCAGAGGCACAGACAGAGACACAGACAGAGACAAAGGCAGAGGCGCATGACACAAAGACAGAGCCACAGACAGAGAAAGAGGCAGAGACAGAGACAGAGACAGAGACAGAGACAGAGGCAGAGACAGAGACAGAGACAGAGACAGAAACAGAGACAGAGACAGAGACAGAGACAGAGACAGCGACAGAGACAGAGACAGAGACAGAGACAGAGACAGAGACAGAGACAGAGACAGAGACAGAGGCAGAGACTGAGACAGAGACAGAGACAGAGGGGCAGGAGACGTGGACGGAGACAAAGACGGGGACAAAGACGGTGACAAAGACGGAGACAAAGAGGGAGACGAAGAGGAAGACGACGACGGAGACAAAGACGGAGACAAAGGCGGAGACAAAGATGGAGACACAGACGGAGACAAATACGGAGACAAAGACGGAGGCAAAGACGGAGACAAAGACGGAGACAAATATAGAGACACAGACGGAGACAAATACGGAGACAAAGACGGTGACAAGGACGGAGGCAAAGACGGAGACGAAGAGGAATACGACGACGGAGACAAAGACGGAGACAAAGGCGGAGACAAAGACGGATACAAAGACAGAGACAGAGACAGAGACAGAGGCAGAGACAGAGACGGAGACAGAGACAGAGACAGAGACAGCGACAGAGACAGAGACAGAGACAGAGACAGAGACAGAGACAGAGACAGAGAGAGGGACAGAGACAGAGACAGAGACAGAGACAGAGACAGAGACAGAGACAGAGACAGAGACAGAGACAGAGACAGAGGCAGAGACAGAGACAGAGACAGAGACAGAGACAGAGACAGAGACAGAGACAGAGACAGAGAGAGAGAAAGCGACACGGACGAAGACAGAAACAGAGACAGAGGCAGAGGCACAGACAGAGATACAGACAGAGACAAAGGCAGAGGCGCATGACACAAAGACAGAGCCACAGACAGAGACAGCGGCAGAGACAGAGACAGAGACAGAGACAGAGAGAGAGGCAGAGACAGAGACAGAGACGGAGACAGACACAGAGACAGAGACAGAGGCAGAGACAGATACCGAGACAGAGACAGAGACGGAGACAGAGACAGAGACAGAGACAGAGGCAGAGACAGAAACCGAGACAGAGACAGAGACGGAGACAGAGACAGAGACAGAGCCAGAGACAGAGACAGAGACAGGGACAGAGACAGCGACAGAGACAGAGACAGAGACAGAGACAGAGGAAGAGACAGAGACAGAGACTGAGACAGCGACAGAGACAGAGGGGCAGGAGACGTGGACGGAGACAAAGACGGAGACAAAGACGGTGACAAAGACGGAGACAAAGACGGAGACGAAGAGGAAGACGACGACGGAGACAAAGACGGATACAAAGACAGAGACAGAGACAGAGACAGAGGCAGAGACAGAGAAGGGAACAGAGACAGAGACAGAGCAAGTGACAGAGACAGAGACAGAGACAGGAAAAGAGACAGAGACAGAGACAGAGACAGAGACAGATGCAGCGACAGAGACAGAAACAGAGACAAAGACGGAGGCGCATGAGACAAAGACAGAGCCACAGACAGAGACAGAGGCAGAGACAGAGACAGAAACAGAGACAGAGACAGAGACAGAGACAGAGACAGAGACTGAGACAGCGACAGAGACAGAGGGGCAGGAGACGTGGACGGAGACAAAGACGGAGACAAAGACGGTGACAAAGACGGAGACAAAGACGGAGACGAAGAGGAAGACGACGACGGAGACAAAGACGAAGACAAAGGCGGAGACAAAGATGGAGACACAGACGGAGACAAATACGGAGACAAAGACGGAGGCAAAGACCGAGACAAAGACGGAGACAAATATGGAGACACAGACGGATCCAAATACGGAGACAAAGACGGTGACAAAGACGGAGGCAAAGACGGAGACGAAGAGGAAGACGACGACGGAGACAAAGACGGAGACAAAGGCGGAGACGAAGATGGAGACACAGACGGAGACAAAGACGGAGACAAAGATGGAGACACAGACGGAGGCAAATACGGAGACAAAGACGGTGACAAAGACGGAGGCAAAGACGGAGACGAAGATGGAGACAAAGAGGGAGACAGAGGCAGAGGCGGAGACAGAGAAGGGAACAGAGACAGAGACACAGCAAGTGACAGAGACAGAGACAGAGACAGGAAAAGAGACAGAGACCTAGACAGAGTCAGAGACAGAGGCAGCGACATAGACAGAAACAGAGACAGAGACAGAGGCACAGACAGAGACACAGACAGAGACAAAGAGAGAGGCGCATGAGACAAAGACAGAGCCACAGACAGAGACAGAGGCAGAGACAGAGGCACAGACAGAGACAGAGACAGAGACAGAGACAGAGAGAGAGGCAGAGACAGAAACACAGACAGAGACAGAGACAGAGACAGAGACAGAGACAGAGACTGAGACAGAGACAGAGACAGAGGGGCAGGAGACGTGGACGGAGACAAAGACGGGGACAAAGACGGTGACAAAGACGGAGACAAAGACGGAGACGAAGAGGAAGACGACGACGGAGACAAAGCCGGAGACGAAGAGGAAGACGACGACGGAGACAAAGACGGTGACATAGACGGAGACAAAGATGGAGACAAAGACAGAGACAGAGCCAGAGACAGAGACAGAGACAGAGACAGGGACGGAGACGGAGACAGAGACGGGGACAGAGACAGAGGCAGAGACAGAGACAGAGACAGAGACAGAGACAGAGGCACAGACAGAGACACAGACAGAGACAAAGACAGAGGAGCATGAGACAAAGACAGAGCCACAGACAGAGACAGAGGCAGAGACTGAGAAAGAGATAGAGACAGAGGGGCAGGAGACGTGGACGGAGACAAAGACGGAGACAAAGACGGAGGCAAAGGTGGACACAAATACGGAGACAAAGACAGGTAGAAAGACGGAGACAAAGACGGAGACAAAGACGGAGACAAAGACGGAGACAACGACGGTGACAAAGACGGAGACGAAGACGGAGACGAAGAGGAAGACGACGACGGAGACAAAGACGGTGACAAAGACGGAGACAAAGACGGAGACAAAGATGGAGACAAAGACGGAGACAGAGGCAGAGGCGGAGACAGAGAAGGGAACAGAGGCAGAGACAGAGAAAAGGACAGAGACAGAGACGTAGACAGAGACAGGAAAAGAGACAGAGACAGAGACAGAGACAGAGACAGAGGCAGCGACAGAGACAGAAACAGAGACAGAGACAGAGACACAGACAGAGACAAAGACAGAGGCGCATGAGACAAAGACAGAGCCACAGACAGAGACAGAGGCAGAGACTGAGACAGAGACAGAGACAGAGGGGCAGGAGACGTGGACGGTGACAAAGGCGGAGACAAAGACGGAGGCAAAGGCGGACACAAATACGGAGACAAAGACAGGTCCAAAGACGGAGACAAAGACGGAGACAAAGACGGAGACAAAGACGGGGACAAAGACGGAGACAACGACGGTGATAAAGACGGAGACAAAGACGGAGACGAAGAGGAAGACGACGACGGAGACAAAGACGGTGACAAAGACGGAGACAAAGACGGAGACAAAGATGGAGACAAAGACGGAGACAGAGGCAGAGGCGGAGACAGAGAAGGGAACAGAGGCAGAGACAGAGAAAAGGACAGAGACAGAGACAGAGACAGAGACAGAGACGGAGACGGAGACAGAGACGGGGACAGAGACAGGAACCGAGACAGAGACAGAGACAGAGACAGAGACAGAGACAGAGACAGAGACAGAGACAGAGACAGAGACAGAGACAGAGACAGAGACAGAGACAGAGACAGAGACAGAGACAGAGACAGAGACAGAGACAGAGACAGAGACAGAGACAGAGACAGAGACAGAGGCAGAGACAGAGACAGTGACAGAAACAGTGACAGAGAGAGAGAAAGCGACACGGACGAAGACAGAAACAGAGACAGAGGCAGAGGCACAGACAGAGACACAGACAGAGACAAAGGCAGAGGCGCATGACACAAAGACAGAGCCACAGACAGAGACAGAGGCACAGACAGAGACAGAGACAGAGACAGAGACAGAGGCAGAGACAGAGACAGAGACAGAGACAGAAACAGAGACAGAGACAGAGACAGAGACAGAGACAGAGGCAGAGACAGAAACTGAGACAGAGACAGAGACAGAGACAGAGACAGAGACAGAGACAGAGACAGAGACAGAGACAGAGACAGAGACAGAGGCAGAGACAGAGACAGAGACAGAGACAGAGACAGAGGCAGAGACAGAAACCGAGACAGAGACAGAGACAGAGACAGAGACAGAGACAGAGACAGAGACAGAGACAGAGACAGAGACAGAGACAGAGACAGAGACAGAGACTGAGACAGAGACAGAGACAGAGGGGCAGGAGACGTGGACGGAGACAAAGACGGAGACAAAGACGGTGACAAAGACAGAGACAAAGAGGGAGACGAAGAGGAAGACGACGACGGAGACAAAGACGGAGACAAAGGCGGAGACAAAGATGGAGACACAGACGGAGACAAATACGGAGACAAAGACGGAGGCAAAGACGGAGACAAAGACGGAGACAAATATAGAGACACAGACGGAGACAAATACGGAGACAAAGACGGTGACAAGGACGGAGGCAAAGACGGAGACGAAGAGGAAGACGACGACGGAGACAAAGACGGAGACAAAGGCGGAGACAAAGACGGATACAAAGACAGAGACAGAGACAGAGACAGAGGCAGAGACAGAGACGGAGAGAGAGACAGAGACAGAGACAGCGACAGAGACAGAGACAGAGACAGAGACAGAGACAGAGAGAGGGACAGAGACAGAGACAGAGACAGAGACAGAGACAGAGACAGAGACAGAGACAGAGACAGAGACAGAGACAGAGACAGAGACAGAGACAGAGGCAGAGACAGAGACAGAGACAGAGGCAGAGACAGAGAGAGAGAAAGCGACACGGACGAAGACAGAAACAGAGACAGAGGCAGAGGCACAGACAGAGATACAGACAGAGACAAAGGCAGAGGCGCATGACACAAAGACAGAGCCACAGACAGAGACAGCGGCAGAGACAGAGACAGAGACAGAGACAGAGAGAGAGGCAGAGACAGAGACAGAGACGGAGACAGAGACAGAGACAGAGACAGAGGCAGAGACAGAAACCGAGACAGAGACAGAGACGGAGACAGAGACAGAGACAGAGACAGAGGCAGAGACAGAAACCGAGACAGAGACAGAGACGGAGACAGAGACAGAGACAGAGCCAGAGACAGAGACAGAGACAGGGACAGAGACAGCGACAGAGACAGAGACAGAGACAGAGACAGAGACAGAGACAGAGACAAAGACAGAGGCGCATGAGACAAAGACAGAGGCAGAGACAGAGACAGAGACAGAGGCAGATACAGAGACAGAGACAGAGACGGAGACAGAGATGGAGACACAGACGGAGACAAAGACGGAGACAAAGACGGTGGCAAAGACGGAGACAGAGCCAGAGACAGAGACGGAGACGAAGACAGAGACAGGGAAAGAGACAGAGGCAGAGACAGAGACAAAGACAGAGACAGAGACCGAGACAGAGACGGAGACGGAGACAGAGACGGAGACGGAGACAGAGACGGAGACAGGGACAGAGACAGAGACAGGGACAGAGACAGAGGCAGAGACAGAGAGAGGGACAGAGACAGAGACAGAGACAGGGACAGGGACAGAGACAGAGACAGAGACAGAGACAGAGACAGAGGCAGAGACAGAGACAGAGACAGAGACAGAGACAGAGACAGAGGGGCAGGAGACGTGGACGGAGACAAAGACGGAGACAAAGAAGTAGACAAAGACGTAGACAAGGACGGAGACAAAGACGTAGACAAGGACGGAGACAAAGACGGAGACAACGACGGTGACAAAGACGGAGGCAAAGACGGAGACGAAGAGGAAGACGACGACGGAGACAAAGACGGTGACAAAGACGGACACAAAGACGGAGACAAAGATGGAGACAAAGACGGAGACAGAGGCAGAGGCGGAGACAGAGAAGGGAACAGAGGCAGAGACAGAGAAAGGGACAGAGACAGAGACAGAGACAGAGACAGAGACAGAGACAGAGACAGAGGCAGCGACAGAGACAGAGACAGAGGCACAGACAGAGACACAGACAGAGACAATGACAGAGGCGCATGAGACAAAGACAGAGCCACAGACAGAGACAGAGACAGAGACAGAGATAGGGACAGAGACAGAGACAGAGACGGTGACAAAGGCGGGGACAAAGACAGAGGCAGAGACAGAGACAGAGACAGAGACGGAGACAGAGATGGAGACACAGACGGAGACAAATACGGAGACAAAGGTAGAGGCAAAGGCGGAGACAGAGGCGGAGACACAGACAGAGACAGAGACTGAGACAAAGACAGAGACAGAAACAGAGACAGAGACAGAGACAGAGGCAGGGACAGAGACAGAGACAGAGACAGAGACAGAGACAGAGACAGAGACAGAGACAGAGACAGAGACTGAGACAGAGGGGCAGTTGACGTGGACGGAGACAAAGACGGAGACAAAGACGGTGGCAAAGACGGAGACAGAGCCAGAGACAGAGACGGAGACGAAGACAGAGACAGGGAAAGAGACAGAGGCAGAGACAGAGACAGAGACAGAGACAGAGACAGAGACAGGGACAGGGACAGAGACAGAGACAGAGACAGAGACAGAGACAGAGGCAGAGACAGGGACAGAGACAGCGACAGAGACAGAGACAGAGACAGAAACTGAGACAGACACAGAGATGGAGCCAGAGACAGAGACAGAGACAGAGACAGAGGCAGAGACAGAGACAGTGACAGAGACAGAGACAGAGAGGGAGAAAGCGACACGGACGAAGACAGAAACAGAGACAGAGGCAGAGGCACAGACAGAGACACAGACAGAGACAAAGGCAGAGGCGCATGACACAAAGACAGAGCCACAGACAGAGACAGAGGCAGAGACAGAGACAGAGACAGGGACAGAGACAGAGGCAGAGACAGAGACAGAGACAGAGACAGAGACAGAGACAGAGACAGAGACAGAAACAGAGACAGAGACAGAGACAGAGACAGCGACAGAGACAGAGACAGAGACAGAGACAGAGACAGAGACAGAGACAGAGACAGAGAGAGGGACAGAGACAGAGACAGAGACAGAGACAGAGACAGAGACAGAGACAGAGACAGAGACAGAGACAGAGACAGAGGCAGAGACAGAGACAGAGACAGAGACAGAGGCAGAGACAGAGACAGTGACAGAGACAGTGACAGAGAGAGAGAAAGCGACACGGACGAAGACAGAAACAGAGACAGAGGCAGAGGCACAGACAGAGACACAGACAGAGACAAAGGCAGAGGCGCATGACACAAAGACAGAGCCACAGACAGAGACAGAGGCAGAGACAGAGACAGAGACAGAGACAGAGACAGAGGCAGAGACAGAGACAGAGACAGAGACAGAAACAGAGACAGAGACAGAGACAGAGACAGAGGCAGAGACAGAAACTGAGACAGAGACAGAGACAGAGACAGAGACAGAGACAGAGACAGAGACAGAGACAGAGACAGAGACAGAGACAGAGACAGAGACAGAGACAGAGACAGAGACAGAGGCAGAGACAGAGACAGAGACAGAGACAGAGACAGAGGCAGAGACAGAAACCGAGACAGAGACAGAGACAGAGACAGAGACAGAGACAGAGACAGAGACAGAGACAGAGACAGAGACAGAGACAGAGACTGAGACAGAGACAGAGACAGAGGGGCAGGAGACGTGGACGGAGACAAAGACGGAGACAAAGACGGTGACAAAGACGGAGACAAAGAGGGAGACGAAGAGGAAGACGACGACGGAGACAAAGACGGAGACAAAGGCGGAGACAAAGATGGAGACACAGACGGAGACAAATACGGAGACAAAGACGGAGGCAAAGACGGAGACAAAGACGGAGACAAATATAGAGACACAGACGGAGACAAATACGGAGACAAAGACGGTGACAAGGACGGAGGCAAAGACGGAGACGAAGAGGAATACGACGACGGAGACAAAGACGGAGACAAAGGCGGAGACAAAGACGGATACAAAGACAGAGACAGAGACAGAGACAGAGGCAGAGACAGAGACGGAGACAGAGACAGAGACAGAGACAGCGACAGAGACAGAGACAGAGACAGAGACAGAGACAGAGACAGAGACAGAGAGAGGGACAGAGACAGAGACAGAGACAGAGACAGAGACAGAGACAGAGACAGAGACAGAGACAGAGACAGAGACAGAGACAGAGACAGAGACAGAGACAGAGACAGAGGCAGAGACAGAGACAGAGACAGAGACAGAGACAGAGAGAGAGAAAGCGACACGGACGAAGACAGAAACAGAGACAGAGGCAGAGGCACAGACAGAGATACAGACAGAGACAAAGGCAGAGGCGCATGACACAAAGACAGAGCCACAGACAGAGACAGCGGCAGAGACAGAGACAGAGACAGAGACAGAGAGAGAGGCAGAGACAGAGACAGAGACGGAGACAGAGACAGAGACAGAGACAGAGGCAGAGACAGAAACCGAGACAGAGACAGAGACGGAGACAGAGACAGAGACAGAGACAGAGGCAGAGACAGAAACCGAGACAGAGACAGAGACGGAGACAGAGACAGAGACAGAGCCAGAGACAGAGACAGAGACAGGGACAGAGACAGCGACAGAAACAGAGACAGAGACAGAGACAGAGGAAGAGACAGAGACAGAGACTGAGACAGCGACAGAGACAGAGGGGCAGGAGACGTGGACGGAGACAAAGACGGAGACAAAGACGGTGACAAAGACGGAGACAAAGACGGAGACGAAGAGGAAGACGACGACGGAGACAAAGACGGATACAAAGACAGAGACAGAGACAGAGACAGAGGCAGAGACAGAGAAGGGAACAGAGACAGAGACAGAGCAAGTGACAGAGACAGAGACAGAGACAGGAAAAGAGACAGAGACAGAGACAGAGACAGAGACAGATGCAGCGACAGAGACAGAAACAGAGACAAAGACGGAGGCGCATGAGACAAAGACAGAGCCACAGACAGAGACAGAGGCAGAGACAGAGACAGAAACAGAGACAGAGACAGAGACAGAGACAGAGACAGAGACAGAGACTGAGACAGCGACAGAGACAGAGGGGCAGGAGACGTGGACGGAGACAAAGACGGTGACAAAGACGGAGACAAAGACGGAGACGAAGAGGAAGACGACGACGGAGACAAAGACGAAGACAAAGGCGGAGACAAAGATGGAGACACAGACGGAGACAAATACGGAGACAAAGACGGAGGCAAAGACCGAGACACAGACGGATCCAAATACGGAGACAAAGACGGTGACAAAGACGGAGGCAAAGACGGAGACGAAGAGGAAGACGACGACGGAGACAAAGACGGAGACAAAGGCGGAGACGAAGATGGAGACACAGACGGAGACAAAGACGGAGACAAAGATGGAGACACAGACGGAGGCAAATACGGAGACAAAGACGGTGACAAAGACGGAGGCAAAGACGGAGACGAAGATGGAGACAAAGAGGGAGACAGAGGCAGAGGCGGAGACAGAGAAGGGAACAGAGGCAGAGACACAGCATGTGACAGAGACAGAGACAGAGACAGGAAAAGAGACAGAGACCTAGACAGAGTCAGAGACAGAGGCAGCGACATAGACAGAAACAGAGACAGAGACAGAGGCACAGACAGAGACACAGACAGAGACAAAGAGAGAGGCGCATGAGACAAAGACAGAGCCACAGACAGAGACAGAGGCAGAGACAGAGGCACAGACAGAGACAGAGACAGAGACAGAGACAGAGAGAGAGGCAGAGACAGAAACACAGACAGAGACAGAGACAGAGACAGAGACAGAGACAGAGACTGAGACAGAGACAGAGACAGAGGGGCAGGAGACGTGGACGGAGACAAAGACGGGGACAAAGACGGTGACAAAGACGGAGACAAAGACGGAGACGAAGAGGAAGACGACGACGGAGACAAAGCCGGAGACGAAGAGGAAGACGACGACGGAGACAAAGACGGTGACATAGACGGAGACAAAGATGGAGACAAAGACAGAGACAGAGCCAGAGACAGAGACAGAGACAGAGACAGGGACGGAGACGGAGACAGAGACGGGGACAGAGACAGAGGCAGAGACAGAGACAGAGACAGAGACAGAGACAGAGGCACAGACAGAGACACAGACAGAGACAAAGACAGAGGAGCATGAGACAAAGACAGAGCCACAGACAGAGACAGAGGCAGAGACTGAGAAAGAGACAGAGACAGAGGGGCAGGAGACGTGGACGGAGACAAAGACGGAGACAAAGACGGAGACAAAGACGGAGGCAAAGGTGGACACAAATACGGAGACAAAGACAGGTAGAAAGACGGAGACAAAGACGGAGACAGAGACGGAGACAAAGACGGAGACAACGACGGTGACAAAGACGGAGACGAAGACGGAGACGAAGAGGAAGACGACGACGGAGACAAAGACGGTGACAAAGACGGAGACAAAGACGGAGACAAAGATGGAGACAAAGACGGAGACAGAGGCAGAGGCGGAGACAGAGAAGGGAACAGAGGCAGAGACAGAGAAAAGGACAGAGACAGAGACATAGACAGACACAGGAAAGGAGACAGAGACAGAGACAGAGACAGAGACAGAGGCAGCGACAGAGACAGAAACAGAGACAGAGACAGAGGCACAGACAGAGACACAGACAGAGACAAAGACAGAGGCGCATGAGACAAAGACAGAGCCACAGACAGAGACAGAGGCAGAGACAGAGACAGAGACAGAGACAGAGACAGAGACAGAGACAGAGACAGAGACAGAGACAGAGACAGAGACAGAGACAGAGACAGAGACAGAGACAGAGACAGAGACAGAGACAGAAACAGAGACAGAGACAGAGACATAGGGGCAGGAGACGTGGACGGAGACAAGGACGGAGACAAAGACGTAGACAAAGACGGAGACAAAGACGGAGACAAGGACGGTGACAAAGACGGAGACAAAGACGGAGACAAAGACGGTGACATAGACGGAGACAAAGACGGAGACGAAGAGGAAGACGATGACGGAGACAAAGACGGAGACAAAGACGGAGACAAAGACGGAGACAAAGATGGTGGCAAGGACAGAGACAGAGGCAGAGACAGAGACAGAGACATAGACACAGACAGAGTCAGAGGCACTGATAGAGACACAGACAGAGACAAAGACAGAGGCGCATGAGACAAAGACAGAGCCACAGACAGAGACAGAGGCAGAGACTGAGACAGAGACAGAGACAGAGGGGCAGGAGACGTGGACGGAGACAAAGCCGGAGACAAAGACGGAGGCAAAGGCGGACACAAATACGGAGAAAAAGACAGGTCCAAAGACGGAGACAGAGGCAGAGGCGGAGACAGAGAAGGGAACAGAGGCAGAGACAGAGAAAAGGACAGAGACAGAGACATAGACAGAGACAGGAAAAGAGACAGAGACAGAGACAGAGGCAGAGGCAGCGACAGAGACAGAAACAGAGACAGAGACAGAGACAGAGACAGAGACAGAGACAGAGACAGAGACAGAGACAGAGACAGAGACAGAGACAGAGACAGAGGCAGAGACAGAGACAGTGACAGAGACAGAGACAGAGAGAGAGAAAGCGACACGGACGAAGACAGAAACAGAGACAGAGGCAGAGGCACAGACAGAGACACAGACAGAGACAAAGGCAGAGGCGCATGACACAAAGACAGAGCCACAGACAGAGACAGAGGCAGAGACAGAGACAGAGACAGGGACAGAGACAGAGGCAGAGACAGAGACAGAGACAGAGACAGAGACAGAGACAGAGACAGAGACAGAGACAGAGACAGAAACAGAGACAGAGACAGAGACAGAGACAGAGACAGCGACAGAGACAGAGACAGAGACAGAGACAGAGACAGAGACAGAGACAGAGACAGAGACAGAGACAGAGAGAGGGACAGAGACAGAGACAGAGACAGAGACAGAGACAGAGACAGAGACAGAGACAGAGACAGAGACAGAGGCAGAGACAGAGACAGAGACAGAGACAGAGACAGAGGCAGAGACAGAGACAGTGACAGAGACAGTGACAGAGAGAGAGAAAGCGACACGGACGAAGACAGAAACAGAGACAGAGGCAGAGGCACAGACAGAGACACAGACAGAGACAAAGGCAGAGGCGCATGACACAAAGACAGAGCCACAGACAGAGACAGAGGCAGAGACAGAGACAGAGACAGAGACAGAGGCAGAGACAGAGACAGAGACAGAGACAGAAACAGAGACAGAGACAGAGACAGAGACAGAGGCAGAGACAGAAACTGAGACAGAGACAGAGACAGAGACAGAGACAGAGACAGAGACAGAGACAGAGACAGAGACAGAGACAGAGACAGAGGCAGAGACAGAGACAGAGACAGAGACAGAGACAGAGGCGGAGACAGAAACCGAGACAGAGACAGAGACAGAGACAGAGACAGAGACAGAGACAGAGACAGAGACAGAGACAGAGACAGAGACAGAGACAGAGACAGAGACTGAGACAGAGACAGAGACATAGGGGCAGGAGACGTGGACGGAGACAAAGACGGAGACAAAGACGGTGACAAAGACGGAGACAAAGAGGGAGACGAAGAGGAAGACGACGACGGAGACAAAGACGGAGACAAAGGCGGAGACAAAGATGGAGACACAGACGGAGACAAATACGGAGACAAAGACGGAGGCAAAGACGGAGGCAAAGACGGAGACAAATATAGAGACACAGACGGAGACAAATACGGAGACAAAGACGGTGACAAGGACGGAGGCAAAGACGGAGACGAAGAGGAATACGACGACGAAGACAAAGACGGAGACAAAGGCGGAGACAAAGACGGATACAAAGACAGAGACAGAGACAGAGACAGAGGCAGAGACAGAGACGGAGACAGAGACAGAGACAGAGACAGCGACAGAGACAGAGACAGAGACAGAGACAGAGACAGAGACAGAGACAGAGAGAGGGACAGAGACAGAGACAGAGACAGAGACAGAGACAGAGACAGAGACAGAGACAGAGACAGAGACAGAGACAGAGGCAGAGACAGAGACAGAGACAGAGACAGAGACAGAGAGAGAGAAAGCGACACGGACGAAGACAGAAACAGAGACAGAGGCAGAGGCACAGACAGAGATACAGACAGAGACAAAGGCAGAGGCGCATGACACAAAGACAGAGCCACAGACAGAGACAGCGGCAGAGACAGAGACAGAGACAGAGACAGAGAGAGAGGCAGAGACAGAGACAGAGACGGAGACAGAGACAGAGACAGAGACAGAGGCAGAGACAGAAACCGAGACAGAGACAGAGACGGAGACAGAGACAGAGACAGAGACAGAGGCAGAGACAGAAACCGAGACAAAGACAGAGACGGAGACAGAGACAGAGACAGAGCCAGAGACAGAGACAGAGACAGGGACAGAGACAGCGACAGAGACAGAGACAGAGACAGAGACAGAGGAAGAGACAGAGACAGAGACTGAGACAGCGACAGAGACAGAGGGGCAGGAGACGTGGACGGAGACAAAGACGGAGACAAAGACGGTGACAAAGACGGAGACAAAGACGGAGACGAAGAGGAAGACGACGACGGAGACAAAGACGGATACAAAGACAGAGACAGAGACAGAGACAGAGGCAGAGACAGAGAAGGGAACAGAGACAGAGACAGAGCAAGTGACAGAGACAGAGACAGAGACAGGAAAAGAGACAGAGACAGAGACAGAGACAGAGACAGATGCAGCGACAGAGACAGAAACAGAGACAAAGACGGAGGCGCATGAGACAAAGACAGAGCCACAGACAGAGACAGAGGCAGAGACAGAGACAGAAACAGAGACAGAGACAGAGACAGAGACAGAGACAGAGACAGAGACTGAGACAGCGACAGAGACAGAGGGGCAGGAGACGTGGACGGAGACAAAGACGGAGACAAAGACGGTGACAAAGACGGAGACAAAGACGGAGACGAAGAGGAAGACGACGACGGAGACAAAGACGAAGACAAAGGCGGAGACAAAGATGGAGACACAGACGGAGACAAATACGGAGACAAAGACGGAGGCAAAGACCGAGACACAGACGGATCCAAATACGGAGACAAAGACGGATCCAAATACGGAGACAAAGACGGTGACAAAGACGGAGGCAAAGACGGAGACGAAGAGGAAGACGACGACGGAGACAAAGACGGAGACAAAGGCGGAGACGAAGATGGAGACACAGACGGAGACAAAGACGGAGACAAAGATGGAGACACAGACGGAGGCAAATACGGAGACAAAGACGGTGACAAAGACGGAGGCAAAGACGGAGACGAAGATGGAGACAAAGAGGGAGACAGAGGCAGAGGCGGAGACAGAGAAGGGAACAGAGACAGAGACACAGCAAGTGACAGAGACAGAGACAGAGACAGGAAAAGAGACAGAGACCTAGACAGAGTCAGAGACAGAGGCAGCGACATAGACAGAAACAGAGACAGAGACAGAGGCACAGACAGAGACACAGACAGAGACAAAGAGAGAGGCGCATGAGACAAAGACAGAGCCACAGACAGAGACAGAGGCAGAGACAGAGGCACAGACAGAGACAGAGACAGAGACAGAGACAGAGAGAGAAGCAGAAACAGAAACACAGACAGAGACAGAGACAGAGACAGAGACAGAGACAGAGACTGAGACAGAGACAGAGACAGAGGGGCAGGAGACGTGGACGGAGACAAAGACGGGGACAAAGACGGTGACAAAGACGGAGACAAAGACGGGGACAAAGACGGAGACAACGACGGTGATAAAGACGGAGACAAAGACGGAGACGAAGAGGAAGACGACGACGGAGACAAAGACGGTGACAAAGACGGACACAAAGACGGAGACAAAGATGGAGACAAAGACGGAGACAGAGGCAGAGGCGGAGACAGAGAAGGGAACAGAGGCAGAGACAGAGAAAGGGACAGAGACAGAGACAGAGACAGAGACAGAGACAGAGACAGAGGCAGCGACAGAGACAGAGACAGAGGCACAGACAGAGACACAGACAGAGACAATGACAGAGGCGCATGAGACAAAGACAGAGCCACAGACAGAGACAGAGACAGAGACAGAGATAGGGACAGAGACAGAGACAGAGACGGTGACAAAGGCGGGGACAAAGACAGAGGCAGAGACAGAGACAGAGACAGAGACGGAGACAGAGATGGAGACACAGACGGAGACAAATACGGAGACAAAGGTAGAGGCAAAGGCGGAGACAGAGGCGGAGACACAGACAGAGACAGAGACTGAGACAAAGACAGAGACAGAAACAGAGACAGAGACAGAGACAGAGGCAGGGACAGAGACAGAGACAGAGACAGAGACAGAGACAGAGACAGAGACAGAGACAGAGACTGAGACAGAGGGGCAGTTGACGTGGACGGAGACAAAGACGGAGACAAAGACGGTGGCAAAGACGGAGACAGAGCCAGAGACAGAGACGGAGACGAAGACAGAGACAGGGAAAGAGACAGAGGCAGAGACAGAGACAGAGACAGAGACAGAGACAGAGACAGGGACAGGGACAGAGACAGAGACAGAGACAGAGACAGAGACAGAGGCAGAGACAGGGACAGAGACAGCGACAGAGACAGAGACAGAGACAGAAACTGAGACAGACACAGAGATGGAGCCAGAGACAGAGACAGAGACAGAGACAGAGGCAGAGACAGAGACAGTGACAGAGACAGAGACAGAGAGGGAGAAAGCGACACGGACGAAGACAGAAACAGAGACAGAGGCAGAGGCACAGACAGAGACACAGACAGAGACAAAGGCAGAGGCGCATGACACAAAGACAGAGCCACAGACAGAGACAGAGGCAGAGACAGAGACAGAGACAGGGACAGAGACAGAGGCAGAGACAGAGACAGAGACAGAGACAGAGACAGAGACAGAGACAGAGACAGAGACAGAGACAGAAACAGAGACAGAGACAGAGACAGAGACAGCGACAGAGACAGAGACAGAGACAGAGACAGAGACAGAGACAGAGACAGAGACAGAGAGAGGGACAGAGACAGAGACAGAGACAGAGACAGAGACAGAGACAGAGACAGAGACAGAGACAGAGACAGAGGCAGAGACAGAGACAGAGACAGAGACAGAGGCAGAGACAGAGACAGTGACAGAGACAGTGACAGAGAGAGAGAAAGCGACACGGACGAAGACAGAAACAGAGACAGAGGCAGAGGCACAGACAGAGACACAGACAGAGACAAAGGCAGAGGCGCATGACACAAAGACAGAGCCACAGACAGAGACAGAGGCAGAGACAGAGACAGAGACAGAGACAGAGACAGAGGCAGAGACAGAGACAGAGACAGAGACAGAAACAGAGACAGAGACAGAGACAGAGACAGAGGCAGAGACAGAAACTGAGACAGAGACAGAGACAGAGACAGAGACAGAGACAGAGACAGAGACAGAGACAGAGACAGAGACAGAGACAGAGACAGAGACAGAGACAGAGACAGAGACAGAGACAGAGGCAGAGACAGAGACAGAGACAGAGACAGAGACAGAGGCAGAGACAGAAACCGAGACAGAGACAGAGACAGAGACAGAGACAGAGACAGAGACAGAGACAGAGACAGAGACAGAGACAGAGACAGAGACAGAGACTGAGACAGAGACAGAGACAGAGGGGCAGGAGACGTGGACGGAGACAAAGACGGAGACAAAGACGGTGACAAAGACGGAGACAAAGAGGGAGACGAAGAGGAAGACGACGACGGAGACAAAGACGGAGACAAAGGCGGAGACAAAGATGGAGACACAGACGGAGACAAATACGGAGACAAAGACGGAGGCAAAGACGGAGACAAAGACGGAGACAAATATAGAGACACAGACGGAGACAAATACGGAGACAAAGACGGTGACAAGGACGGAGGCAAAGACGGAGACGAAGAGGAATACGACGACGGAGACAAAGACGGAGACAAAGGCGGAGACAAAGACGGATACAAAGACAGAGACAGAGACAGAGACAGAGGCAGAGACAGAGACGGAGACAGAGACAGAGACAGAGACAGCGACAGAGACAGAGACAGAGACAGAGACAGAGACAGAGACAGAGACAGAGAGAGGGACAGAGACAGAGACAGAGACAGAGACAGAGACAGAGACAGAGACAGAGACAGAGACAGAGACAGAGACAGAGACAGAGACAGAGACAGAGGCAGAGACAGAGACAGAGACAGAGACAGAGACAGAGAGAGAGAAAGCGACACGGACGAAGACAGAAACAGAGACAGAGGCAGAGGCACAGACAGAGATACAGACAGAGACAAAGGCAGAGGCGCATGACACAAAGACAGAGCCACAGACAGAGACAGCGGCAGAGACAGAGACAGAGACAGAGACAGAGAGAGAGGCAGAGACAGAGACAGAGACGGAGACAGAGGCAGAGACAGAGACAGAGGCAGAGACAGAAACCGAGACAGAGACAGAGACGGAGACAGAGACAGAGACAGAGACAGAGGCAGAGACAGAAACCGAGACAGAGACAGAGACGGAGACAGAGACAGAGACAGAGCCAGAGACAGAGACAGAGACAGGGACAGAGACAGCGACAGAAACAGAGACAGAGACAGAGACAGAGGAAGAGACAGAGACAGAGACTGAGACAGCGACAGAGACAGAGGGGCAGGAGACGTGGACGGAGACAAAGACGGAGACAAAGACGGTGACAAAGACGGAGACAAAGACGGAGACGAAGAGGAAGACGACGACGGAGACAAAGACGGATACAAAGACAGAGACAGAGACAGAGACAGAGGCAGAGACAGAGAAGGGAACAGAGACAGAGACAGAGCAAGTGACAGAGACAGAGACAGAGACAGGAAAAGAGACAGAGACAGAGACAGAGACAGAGACAGATGCAGCGACAGAGACAGAAACAGAGACAAAGACGGAGGCGCATGAGACAAAGACAGAGCCACAGACAGAGACAGAGGCAGAGACAGAGACAGAAACAGAGACAGAGACAGAGACAGAGACAGAGACAGAGACAGAGACTGAGACAGCGACAGAGACAGAGGGGCAGGAGACGTGGACGGAGACAAAGACGGAGACAAAGACGGTGACAAAGACGGAGACAAAGACGGAGACGAAGAGGAAGACGACGACGGAGACAAAGACGAAGACAAAGGCGGAGACAAAGATGGAGACACAGACGGAGACAAATACGGAGACAAAGACGGAGGCAAAGACCGAGACAAAGACGGAGACAAATATGGAGACACAGACGGATCCAAATACGGAGACAAAGACGGTGACAAAGACGGAGGCAAAGACGGAGACGAAGAGGAAGACGACGACGGAGACAAAGACGGAGACAAAGGCGGAGACGAAGATGGAGACACAGACGGAGACAAAGACGGAGACAAAGATGGAGACACAGACGGAGGCAAATACGGAGACAAAGACGGTGACAAAGACGGAGGCAAAGACGGAGACGAAGATGGAGACAAAGAGGGAGACAGAGGCAGAGGCGGAGACAGAGAAGGGAACAGAGACAGAGACAGAGCAAGTGACAGAGACAGAGACAGAGACAGGAAAAGAGACAGAGACCTAGACAGAGTCAGAGACAGAGGCAGCGACATAGACAGAAACAGAGACAGAGACAGAGGCACAGACAGAGACACAGACAGAGACAAAGAGAGAGGCGCATGAGACAAAGACAGAGCCACAGACAGAGACAGAGGCAGAGACAGAGGCACAGACAGAGACAGAGACAGAGACAGAGACAGAGAGAGAGGCAGAGACAGAAACACAGACAGAGACAGAGACAGAGACAGAGACAGAGACAGAGACTGAGACAGACAGAGACAGAGGGGCAGGAGACGTGGACGGAGACAAAGACGGGGACAAAGACGGTGACAAAGACGGAGACAAAGACGGAGACGAAGAGGAAGACGACGACGGAGACAAAGCCGGAGACGAAGAGGAAGACGACGACGGAGACAAAGACGGTGACATAGACGGAGACAAAGATGGAGACAAAGACAGAGACAGAGCCAGAGACAGAGACAGAGACAGAGACAGGGACGGAGACGGAGACAGAGACGGGGACAGAGACAGAGGCAGAGACAGAGACAGAGACAGAGACAGAGACAGAGGCACAGACAGAGACACAGACAGAGACAAAGACAGAGGAGCATGAGACAAAGACAGAGCCACAGACAGAGACAGAGGCAGAGACTGAGAAAGAGACAGAGACAGAGGGGCAGGAGACGTGGACGGAGACAAAGACGGAGACAAAGACGGAGGCAAAGGTGGACACAAATACGGAGACAAAGACAGGTAGAAAGACGGAGACAAAGACGGAGACAGAGACGGAGACAAAGACGGAGACAACGACGGTGACAAAGACGGAGACGAAGACGGAGACGAAGAGGAAGACGACGACGGAGACAAAGACGGTGACAAAGACGGAGACAAAGACGGAGACAAAGATGGAGACAAAGACGGAGACAGAGGCAGAGGCGGAGACAGAGAAGGGAACAGAGGCAGAGACAGAGAAAAGGACAGAGACAGAGACGTAGACAGAGACAGGAAAAGAGACAGAGACAGAGACAGAGACAGAGACAGAGGCAGCGACAGAGACAGAAACAGAGACAGAGACAGAGACACAGACAGAGACAAAGACAGAGGCGCATGAGACAAAGACAGAGCCACAGACAGAGACAGAGGCAGAGACTGAGACAGAGACAGAGACAGAGGGGCAGGAGACGTGGGCGGTGACAAAGGCGGAGACAAAGACGGAGGCAAAGGCGGACACAAATACGGAGACAAAGACAGGTCCAAAGACGGAGACAAAGACGGAGACAAAGACGGAGACAAAGACGGGGACAAAGACGGAGACAACGACGGTGATAAAGACGGAGACAAAGACGGAGACGAAGAGGAAGACGACGACGGAGACAAAGACGGTGACAAAGACGGAGACAAAGACGGAGACAAAGGTGGAGACAAAGACGGAGACAGAGGCAGAGGCGGAGACAGAGAAGGGAACAGAGGCAGAGACAGAGAAAAGGACAGAGACAGAGACAGAGACAGAGACAGAGACGGAGACGGAGACAGAGACGGGGACAGAGACAGGAACCGAGACAGAGACAGAGACAGAGACAGAGACAGAGACAGAGACAGAGACAGAGACAGAGACAGAGACAGAGACAGAGACAGAGACAGAGACAGAGACAGAGACAGAGACAGAGACAGAGACAGAGACAGAGACAGAGACAGAGACAGAGACAGAGACAGAGACAGAGACAGAGACAGAGACAGAGACAGAGGCAGAGACAGAGACAGTGACAGAAACAGTGACAGAGAGAGAGAAAGCGACACGGACGAAGACAGAAACAGAGACAGAGGCAGAGGCACAGACAGAGACACAGACAGAGACAAAGGCAGAGGCGCATGACACAAAGACAGAGCCACAGACAGAGACAGAGGCACAGACAGAGACAGAGACAGAGACAGAGACAGAGGCAGAGACAGAGACAGAGACAGAGACAGAAACAGAGACAGAGACAGAGACAGAGACAGAGACAGAGGCAGAGACAGAAACTGAGACAGAGACAGAGACAGAGACAGAGACAGAGACAGAGACAGAGACAGAGACAGAGACAGAGACAGAGACAGAGACAGAGGCAGAGACAGAGACAGAGACAGAGACAGAGACAGAGGCAGAGACAGAAACCGAGACAGAGACAGAGACAGAGACAGAGACAGAGACAGAGACAGAGACAGAGACAGAGACAGAGACTGAGACAGAGACAGAGACAGAGGGGCAGGAGACGTGGACGGAGACAAAGACGGAGACAAAGACGGTGACAAAGACAGAGACAAAGAGGGAGACGAAGAGGAAGACGACGACGGAGACAAAGACGGAGACAAAGGCGGAGACAAAGATGGAGACACAGACGGAGACAAATACGGAGACAAAGACGGAGGCAAAGACGGAGACAAAGACGGAGACAAATATAGAGACACAGACGGAGACAAATACGGAGACAAAGACGGTGACAAGGACGGAGGCAAAGACGGAGACGAACAGGAAGACGACGACGGAGACAGAGACAGAGACAGAGACAGCGACAGAGACAGAGACAGAGACAGAGACAGAGACAGAGACAGAGACAGAGACAGAGACAGAGAGAGGGACAGAGACAGAGACAGAGACAGAGACAGAGACAGAGACAGAGACAGAGACAGAGACAGAGACAGAGACAGAGACAGAGACAGAGGCAGAGACAGAGACAGAGACAGAGACAGAGACAGAGAGAGAGAAAGCGACACGGACGAAGACAGAAACAGAGACAGAGGCAGAGGCACAGACAGAGATACAGACAGAGACAAAGGCAGAGGCGCATGACACAAATACAGAGCCACAGACAGAGACAGCGGCAGAGACAGAGACAGAGACAGAGACAGAGAGAGAGGCAGAGACAGAGACAGAGACGGAGACAGAGACAGAGACAGAGACAGAGGCAGAGACAGAAACCGAGACAGAGACAGAGACGGAGACAGAGACAGAGACAGAGACAGAGGCAGAGACAGAAACCGAGACAGAGACAGAGACGGAGACAGAGACAGAGACAGAGCCAGAGACAGAGACAGAGACAGGGACAGAGACAGCGACAGAGACAGAGACAGAGACAGAGACAGAGACAGAGACAGAGACAAAGACAGAGGCGCATGAGACAAAGACAGAGGCAGATACAGAGACAGAGACAGAGACGGAGACAGAGATGGAGACACAGACGGAGACAAAGACGGACACAAAGACGGTGGCAAAGACGGAGACAGAGCCAGAGACGGAGACGGAGACGAAGACAGAGACAGGGAAAGAGACAGAGGCAGAGACAGAGACAAAGACAGAGACAGAGACCGAGACAGAGACGGAGACGGAGACAGAGACGGAGACGGAGACAGAGACGGAGACAGGGACAGAGACAGAGGCAGAGACAGAGAGAGGGACAGAGACAGAGACAGAGACAGGGACAGGGACAGAGACAGAGACAGAGACAGAGACAGAGACAGAGACAGAAGCAGAGACAGAGACAGAGACAGAGGGGCAGGAGACGTGGACGGAGACAAAGACGGAGACAAAGAAGTAGACAAAGACGTAGACAAGGACGGAGACAAAGACGGAGACAACGACGGTGACAAAGACGGAGGCAAAGACGGAGACGAAGAGGAAGACGACGACGGAGACAAAGACGGTGACAAAGACGGACACAAAGACGGAGACAAAGATGGAGACAAAGACGGAGACAGAGGCAGAGGCGGAGACAGAGAAGGGAACAGAGGCAGAGACAGAGAAAGGGACAGAGACGGAGACAGAGATGGAGACACAGACGGAGACAAATACGGAGACAAAGGTAGAGGCAAAGGCGGAGACAGAGGCGGAGACACAGACAGAGACAGAGACTGAGACAAAGACAGAGACAGAAACAGAGACAGAGACAGAGACAGAGGCAGGGACAGAGACAGAGACAGAGACAGAGACAGAGACAGAGACAGAGACAGAGACAGAGACTGAGACAGAGGGGCAGTTGACGTGGACGGAGACAAAGACGGAGTCAAAGACGGTGGCAAAGACGGAGACAGAGCCAGAGACAGAGACGGAGACGAAGACAGAGACAGGGAAAGAGACAGAGGCAGAGACAGAGACAGAGACAGAGACAGAGACAGAGACAGGGACAGGGACAGAGACAGAGACAGAGACAGAGACAGAGACAGAGGCAGAGACAGGGACAGAGACAGCGACAGAGACAGAGACAGAGACAGAAACTGAGACAGACACAGAGATGGAGCCAGAGACAGAGACAGAGACAGAGACAGAGACAGAGACAGAGACAGAGACAGAGACAGAGACGGAGACAGAGACAGAGACAGACACAGAGGCAGAGACAGAAACCGAGACAGAGACTGAGACGGAGACAGAGACAGAGGCAGAGACAGAGGCAGAGGCAGAGACAGAGACAGAGGCAGAGACAGAAACCGAGCCAGAGACAGAGACAGAGACAGGGACAGAGACAGGGACAGAGACAGCGACAGAGACAGAGACAGAGACAGAGACAGAGACAAAGACAGAGGCGCATGAGACAAAGACAGAGGCAGAGACAGAGACAGAGGCAGAGACAGAGACAGAGGCAGAGACAGAGACAGAGACAGAGACAGAGACAGGGACAGGGACAGAGACAGAGACAGAGACAGAGACAGAGACAGAGACAGAGACAGAGACAGAGACTGAGACAGAGACAGAGACAGAGGGGCAGTTGACGTGGACGGAGACAAAGACAGAGACAAAGACGGTGACAAAGACGGAGACAAAGACGGAGACGAAGAGGAAGACGACGACGGAGACAAAGACGTAGACAAAGACGGAGACAAATATGGAGACACAGACGGACACAAATACGGAGACAAAGACGGAGACAGAGCCAGAGACAGAGCCAGAGACAGAGACGGAGACGAAGACAGAGACAGGGAAAGAGGCAGAGGCAGAGACAGAGACAGAGACAGAGACAGAGACAGAGACAGAGACAGGGACAGGGACAGAGACAGAGACAGAGACAGAGACAGAGACAGAGGCAGAGACAGAGACAGAGACAGAGACAGAGACAGGGACAGAGACAGAGACAGAGACAGGGACAGGGAGAGAGACAAAGACAGAGACGGAGACAGAGACAGAGACAGAGACAGAGACAGAGGCAGAGACAGAGACAGAGGCAGAGACAGAGACGGAGACGGAGACAGAGACGGGGACAGAGACAGAGGCAGAGGCAGAGGCAGAGACAGAGACAGAGACAGAGACAGAGACAAAGGCAGAGACCGATACAGAGACAGAGACAGAGGCAGACGCGCATGAGACAACGACCGAGACAGAGGGGCAGGAGACACGGACGGAGACACAAACGGAGACAAGGACGGAGACAAAGACGGACACAAAGACGGAGACAGAGACCGAGACAGAGACAGAGACAGGGACAGAGACAGAGACAGAGACAGAGACAGAGGCTGAGACAGAGACAGAGATGGAGCCAATGACAGAGACAGAGACAGAAACGGAGACGCAGACAGGGACAGAGACAGAGACAGAGACAGAGACAGAGACAGGAAAAGAGAGAGAGACGGAGACAGAGACAGAGGCAGCGACAGAGACGGAAACAGAGACAGAGACAGAGGCACAGACAGAGACACAGACAGAGACAAAGACAGAGGCGCATGAGACAAAGACAGAGCCACAGACAGAGACAGAGGCAGAGACAGAGACAGAGACAGAGACAGAGACAGAGACTGAGACAGAGACAGAGATGGAGCCAAAGACAGAGACTGAGACAGAGACAGAGATGGAGCCAATGACAGAGACAGAGACAGAAACGGAGACGGAGACGGAGACAGAGACAGGGACAGAGACAGAGGCAGAGACAGAGACAGAGACAGAGACAGAGACAGAGACAGAGACGGAGACGGAGACAGAGACAGGGACAGAGACAGAGACAGAGACCGAGACAGGAAAAGAGAGAGAGAGACGGAGACAGAGACAGAGGCAGCGACAGAGACGGAAACAGAGACAGAGACAGAGTCACAGACAGAGACACAGACAGAGACAAAGACAGAGGCGCATGAGACAAAGGCAGAGCCACAGACAGAGACAGATGCAGAGACAGAGGGGCAGGAGACAGGACAGAGACAGAGACAGAGGCAGAGGCGGAGACAGAGAAGGGAACAGAGACAGAGACAGAGAAAAGGACAGAGACAGAGATAGAGACAGTGACAGGAAAAGAGACAGAGATAGAGACAGAGACAGGGGCAGCGACAGAGACAGAAACAGAGACAGAGACAGAGACAGAGGCAGAGACAGAGAGAGGTACAGAGACAGAGACAGAGACAGGGACAGGGACAGAGACAGAGACAGAGACAGAGACAGAGACAGAGACAGAGGCAGAGACAGAGACAGAGACAGAGACAGAGACAGAGACAGAGACTGAGACAGAGACAGAGACAGAGGGGCAGGAGACGTGGACGGAGACAAAGACGGAGACAAAGAAGTAGACAAAGACGTAGACAAAGACGGAGACAAAGACGGAGACAACGACGGTGACAAAGACGGAGGCAAAGACGGAGACGAAGAGGAAGACGACGACGGAGACAAAGACGGTGACAAAGACGGAGACAAAGACGGAGACAAAAATGGAGACAAAGACGGAGACAGAGGCAGAGGCGGAGACAGAGAAGGGAACAGAGGCAGAGACAGAGAAAGGGACAGAGACAGAGCCAGAGACAGAGACAGAGACAGAGACAGAGACAGAGGCAGCGACAGAGACAGAGACAGAGGCACAGACAGAGACACAGACAGAGACAATGACAGAGGCGCATGAGACAAAGACAGAGCCACAGACAGAGACAGAGGCAGAGACAGAGACAGAGACAGAGACAGAGACAGAGGCAGAGACAGAGACAGAGACAGAGACAGAGACAGAGGCAGAGACAGAGACAGAGACAGAGACAGAGACAGAGGCACGGACAGAGACAGAGACAGAGACAGAGACAGAGACAGAGACAGAGGCAGAGACAGAAACCGAGACAGGGACAGAGACAGAGGCAGAGACAGAGTGTGAGACAGAGGCAGAGACTGAGACAGAGACAGAGACAGAGACAGAGGGGCAGGAGACGTGGACGGAGACAAAGACGGAGACATGGACGTAGACAAAGACGGAGACAAAGACGGAGACAAAGACGGAGACAAAGACGGAGACAAAGACGGAGACAAATATGGAGACACAGACGGAGACAAATACGGAGACAAAGACGGTGACAAGGACGGAGGCAAAGACGGAGACGAAGAGGAAGACGACGACGGAGACAAAGACGGAGACAAAGGCGGAGACAAAGACGGATACAAAGACAGAGACAGAGACAGAGACAGAGGCAGAGACAGAGACGGAGACAGAGACAGAGACAGAGACCGCGACAGAGACAGGGACAGAGACAGAGACAGAGACAGAGATAGGGACAGAGACAGAGACAGTGACGGAGACAAAGGCGGGGACAAAGACAGAGGCAGAGACAGAGACAGAGACAGAGACGGAGACAGAGATGGAGACACAGACGGAGACAAAGACGGAGACAAAGACGGTGGCAAAGACGGAGACAGAGCCAGAGACAGAGACGGAGACGAAGACAGAGACAGGGAAAGAGACAGAGGCAGAGACAGAGACAGAGACAGAGACAGGGACAGGGACAGAGACAGAGACAGAGACAGAGACAGAGACAGAGGCAGAGACAGGGACAGAGACAGCGACAGAGACAGAGACAGAGACAGAGACAGAAACCGAGACAGACACAGAGATGGAGCCAGAGACAGAGACAGAGACAGAGACAGAGACAGAGACAGAGACAGAGACAGAGACAGAGACAGAGACAGAGACAGAGACAGAGACAGAGACAGAGACAGAGACAGAGACAGAGACAGAGACAGAGACAGAGACAGAGACAAAGGCAGAGACACAGACACAGACAGAGGCAGAGGCAGACGCGCATGAGGCAACGACCGAAACAGAGGGGCAGGAGACACGGACGGAGACACAGACGGAGACAAGGACGGAGACAAAGACGGACACAAAGACAGAGACAGAGACCGAGACAGAGACGGAGACGGAGACAGAGACGGAGACGGAGACAGAGACGGAGACATGGACAGAGACAGAGACAGGGACAGAGACAGAGGCAGAGACAGAGAGAGGGACAGAGACAGAGACAGAGACAGGGACAGGGACAGGGACAGAGACAGAGACAGAGACAGAGACAGAGACAGAGGCAGAGACAGGGACAGAGACAGAGACAGAGACAGAGACAGAGACAGAGACAGAGACAGAAACTGAGACAGACACAGAGATGGAGCCAGAGACAGAGACAGAGACAGAGACAGAGACAGAGACAGAGACAGAGACAGAGACAGAGACAGAGACAGAGACAGAGACGGAGACAGAGACAGAGACAGAGACAGAGGCAGAGACAGAGACAGAGACAGAGGCACGGACAGAGACAGAGACAGAGACAGAGACAGAGACAGAGACAGAGGCAGAGACAGAAACCGAGACAGGGACAGAGACAGAGACAGAGTGTGAGACAGAGACAGAGACTGAGACAGAGACAGAGACAGAGACAGAGGGGCAGGAGACGTGGACGGAGACAAAGACGGAGACATGGACGTAGACAAAGACGGAGACAAAGACGGAGACAAAGACGGAGACAAAGACGGAGACAAAGACGGAGACAAATATGGAGACACAGACGGAGACAAATACGGAGACAAAGACGGTGACAAGGATGGAGGCAAAGACGGAGACGAAGAGGAAGACGACGACGGAGACAAAGACGGAGACAAAGGCGGAGACAAAGACGGATACAAAGACAGAGACAGAGACAGAGACAGAGGCAGAGACAGAGACGGAGACAGAGACAGAGACAGAGACCGCGACAGAGACAGAGACAGAGACAGAGACAGAGACAGAGACAGAGATAGGGACAGAGACAGGGACAGAGACGGAGACAAAGGCGGGGACAAAGACAGAGGCAGAGACAGAGACAGAGACAGAGACGGAGACAGAGATGGAGACACAGACGGAGACAAAGACGGAGACAAAGACGGTGGCAAAGACGGAGACAGAGCCAGAGACAGAGACGGAGACGAAGACAGAGACAGGGAAAGAGACAGAGGCAGAGACAGAGACAGAGACAGAGACAGAGACAGAGACAGGGACAGGGACAGAGACAGAGACAGAGACAGAGACAGAGGCAGAGACAGGGACAGAGACAGCGACAGAGACAGAGACAGAGACAGAGACAGAAACTGAGACAGACACAGAGATGGAGCCAGAGACAGAGACAGAGACAGAGACAGAGACAGAGACAGAGACAGAGACAGAGACAGAGACAGAGACAGAGACAGAGACAGAGACAGAGACAGAGACAGAGACAGAGACAGAGACAGAGACAGAGACCGAGACAGAGACGGAGACGGAGACAGAGACGGAGACGGAGACAGAGACGGAGACATGGACAGAGACAGAGACAGGGACAGAGACAGAGGCAGAGACAGAGAGAGGGACAGAGACAGAGACAGAGACAGGGACAGGGACAGAGACAAAGACAGAGACAGAGACAGAGACAGAGGCAGAGACAGAGACAGAGACAGAGACAGAGACAGAGACAGAGACAGAGGGGCAGGAGACGTGGACGGAGACAAAGACGGAGACAAAGTAGTAGACAAAGACGTAGACAAGGACGGAGACAAAGACGGAGACAACGACGGTGACAAAGACGGAGGCAAAGACGGAGACGAAGAGGAAGACGACGACGGAGACAAAGACGGTGACAAAGACGGAGACAAAGACGGAGACAAAGATGGAGACAAAGACGGAGACAGAGGCAGAGGCGGAGACAGAGAAGGGAACAGAGGCAGTGACAGAGAAAGGGACAGAGACAGAGACAGAGACAGAGACAGAGACAGAGACAGAGACAGAGACAGAGACAGAGACAGAGACAGAGACAGAGACAGAGACAGAGACAGAGACAGAGACAGAGGCAGAGACAGAGAGAGGGACAGAGACAGAGACAGAGACAGGGACAGGGACAGAGACAGAGACAGAGACAGAGACAGAGACAGAGACAGAGGCAGAGACAGAGACAGAGACAGAGACAGAGACAGAGACAGAGACTGAGACAGAGACAGAGACAGAGGGGCAGGAGACGTGGACGGAGACAAAGACGGAGACAAAGAAGTAGACAAAGACGTAGACAAAGACGGAGACAAAGACGGAGACAACGACGGTGACAAAGACGGAGGCAAAGACGGAGACGAAGAGGAAGACGACGACGGAGACAAAGACGGTGACAAAGACGGAGACAAAGACGGAGACAAAAATGGAGACAAAGACGGAGACAGAGGCAGAGGCGGAGACAGAGAAGGGAACAGAGGCAGAGACAGAGAAAGGGACAGAGACAGAGCCAGAGACAGAGACAGAGACAGAGACAGAGACAGAGGCAGCGACAGAGACAGAGACAGAGGCACAGACAGAGACACAGACAGAGACAATGACAGAGGCGCATGAGACAAAGACAGAGCCACAGACAGAGACAGAGGCAGAGACAGAGACAGAGACAGAGACAGAGACAGAGACAGAGGCAGAGACAGAGACAGAGACAGAGACAGAGACAGAGACAGAGGCAGAGACAGAGACAGAGACAGAGACAGAGACAGAGGCACGGACAGAGACAGAGACAGAGACAGAGACAGAGACAGAGACAGAGGCAGAGACAGAAACCGAGACAGGGACAGAGACAGAGACAGAGACAGAGTGTGAGACAGAGACAGAGACTGAGACAGAGACAGAGACAGAGACAGAGGGGCAGGAGACGTGGACGGAGACAAAGACGGAGACATGGACGTAGGCAAAGACGGAGACAAAGACGGAGACAAAGACGGAGACAAAGACGGAGACAAAGACGGAGACAAATATGGAGACACAGACGGAGACAAATACGGAGACAAAGACGGTGACAAGGACGGAGGCAAAGACGGAGACGAAGAGGAAGACGACGACGGAGACAAAGACGGAGACAAAGGCGGAGACAAAGACGGATACAAAGACAGAGACAGAGACAGAGACAGAGGCAGAGACAGAGACGGAGACAGAGACAGAGACAGAGACCGCGACAGAGACAGAGACAGAGACAGAGACAGAGACAGAGACAGAGACAGAGATAGGGACAGAGACAGAGACAGAGACGGAGACAAAGGCGGGGACAAAGACAGAGGCAGAGACAGAGACAGAGACAGAGACGGAGACAGAGATGGAGACACAGACGGAGACAAAGACGGAGACAAAGACGGTGGCAAAGACGGAGACAGAGCCAGAGACAGAGACGGAGACGAAGACAGAGACAGGGAAAGAGACAGAGGCAGAGACAGAGACAGAGACAGAGACAGGGACAGAGACAGGGACAGGGACAGAGACAGAGACAGAGACAGAGACAGAGACAGAGGCAGAGACAGGGACAGAGACAGCGACAGAGACAGAGACAGAGACAGAGACAGGAACTGAGACAGACACAGAGATGGAGCCAGAGACAGAGACAGAGACAGAGACAGAGACAGAGACAGAGACAGAGGCAGAGACAGAGGGGCAGGAGACGTGGACGGAGACAAAGACGGAGACAAAGAAGTAGACAAAGACGTAGACAAGGACGGAGACAAAGACGGAGACAACGACGGTGACAAAGACGGAGGCAAAGACGGAGACGAAGAGGAAGACGACGACGGAGACAAAGACGGTGACAAAGACGGAGACAAAGACGGAGACAAAGATGGAGACAAAGACGGAGACAGAGGCAGAGGCGGAGACAGAGAAGGGAACAGAGGCAGAGACAGAGAAAGGGACAGAGACAGAGACAGAGACAGAGACAGAGACAGAGACAGAGACAGAGACAGAGACAGAGACAGAGACAGAGACAGAGACAGAGACAGAGACAGAGACAGAGACAGAGACAGAGACAGAGACAGAGACAGAGACAGAGACAGAGACAGAGACAGAGACAGAGACAGAGACAGAGGCAGAGACAGAGAGAGGGACAGAGACAGAGACAGAGACAGGGACAGGGACAGAGACAGAGACAGAGACAGAGACAGAGACAGAGACAGAGGCAGAGACAGAGACAGAGACAGAGACAGAGACAGAGACTGAGACAGAGACAGAGACAGAGGGGCAGGAGACGTGGACGGAGACAAAGACGGAGACAAAGAAGTAGACAAAGACGTAGACAAAGACGGAGACAAAGACGGAGACAACGACGGTGACAAAGACGGAGGCAAAGACGGAGACGAAGAGGAAGACGACGACGGAGACAAAGACGGTGACAAAGACGGAGACAAAGACGGAGACAAAAATGGAGACAAAGACGGAGACAGAGGCGGAGGCGGAGACAGAGAAGGGAACAGAGGCAGAGACAGAGAAAGGGACAGAGACAGAGCCAGAGACAGAGACAGAGACAGAGACAGAGACAGAGGCAGCGACAGAGACAGAGACAGAGGCAC
The DNA here is from genome assembly GCA_945859595.2 of Megachile willughbiella. NCBI lineage: Eukaryota > Metazoa > Arthropoda > Insecta > Hymenoptera > Megachilidae > Megachile > Megachile willughbiella. Next base: position 1,381,574 of record CAMAOD020000301.1, read on the forward strand.
AGACAGAGACACAGACAGAGACAATGACAGAGGCGCATGAGACAAAGACAGAGCCACAGACAGAGACAGAGGCAGAGACAGAGACAGAGACAGAGACAGAGACAGAGGCAGAGACAGAGACAGAGACAGAGACAGAGACAGAGACAGAGGCAGAGACAGAGACAGAGACAGAGACAGAGACAGAGACAGAGGCACGGACAGAGACAGAGACAGAGACAGAGACAGAGACAGAGACAGAGGCAGAGACAGAAACCGAGACAGGGACAGAGACAGAGACAGAGACAGAGTGTGAGACAGAGACAGAGACTGAGACAGAGACAGAGACAGAGACAGAGACAGAGACAGTGGCAGAGACAGGGACAGAGACAGCGACAGAGACAGAGACAGAGACAGAGACAGAAACTGAGACAGACACAGAGATGGAGCCAGAGACAGAGACAGAGACAGAGACAGAGACAGAGACAGAGACAGAGACAGAGACAGAGACAGAGACAGAGACAGAGACAGAGACAGAGACAGAGACAGAGACAGAGACAGAGACAGAGACAGAGACAGAGACAGAGACAGAGACAAAGGCAGAGACACAGACACAGACAGAGGCAGAGGCAGACGCGCATGAGGCAACGACCGAAACAGAGGGGCAGGAGACACGGACGGAGACACAGACGGAGACAAGGACGGAGACAAAGACGGACACAAAGACAGAGACAGAGACCGAGACAGAGACGGAGACGGAGACAGAGACGGAGACGGAGACAGAGACGGAGACAGGGACAGAGACAGAGACAGGGACAGAGACAGAGGCAGAGACAGAGAGAGGGACAGAGACAGAGACAGAGACAGGGACAGGGACAGAGACAGAGACAGAGACAGAGACAGAGACAGAGGCAGAGACAGAGACAGAGACAGAGACAGAGACAGAGACAGAGACAGAGGGGCAGGAGACGTGGACGGAGACAAAGACGGAGACAAAGATGTAGACAAAGACGTAGACAAGGACGGAGACAAAGACGGAGACAACGACGGTGACAAAGACGGAGGCAAAGACGGAGACGAAGAGGAAGACGACGACGGAGACAAAGACGGTGACAAAGACGGAGACAAAGACGGAGACAAAGATGGAGACAAAGACGGAGACAGAGGCAGAGGCGGAGACAGAGAAGGGAACAGAGGCAGAGACAGAGAAAGGGACAGAGACAGAGACAGAGACAGAGACAGAGACAGAGACAGAGGCAGCGACAGAGACAGAGACAGAGGCACAGACAGAGACACAGACAGAGACAATAACAGAGGCGCATGAGACAAAGACAGAGCCACAGACAGAGACAGAGACAGAGACAGAGATAGGGACAGAGACGGAGACAAAGACGGAGACAAAGGCGGGGACAAAGACAGAGGCAGAGACAGAGACAGAGACAGAGACGGAGACAGAGATGGAGACACAGACGGAGACAAATACGGAGACAAAGGTAGAGGCAAAGGCGGAGACAGAGGCGGAGACACAGACAGAGACAGAGACTGAGACAAAGACAGAGACTGAAACAGAGACAGAGACAGAGACAGAGGCAGGGACAGAGACAGAGACAGAGACAGAGACAGAGACAGAGACAGAGACTGAGACAGAGGGGCAGTTGACGTGGACGGAGACAAAGACGGAGACAAAGACGGTGGCAAAGACGGAGACAGAGCCAGAGACAGAGACGGAGACGAAGACAGAGACAGGTAAAGAGACAGAGGCAGAGACAGAGACAGAGACAGAGACAGAGACAGAGACAGGGACAGGGACAGAGACAGAGACAGAGACAGAGACAGAGACAGAGGCAGAGACAGGGACAGAGACAGCGACAGAGACAGAGACAGAGACAGAGACAGAGACAGAAACTGAGACAGACACAGAGATGGAGCCAGAGACAGAGACAGAGACAGAGACAGAGACAGAGACAGAGACAGAGACAGAGACAGAGACAGAGACAGAGGCGGAGACAGAGACAGAGACAGAGACAGAGGCAGAGACAGAAACCGAGACAGAGACTGAGACGGAGACAGAGACAGAGGCAGAGACAGAGACAGAGGCAGAGACAGAGACAGAGGCAGAGACAGAAACCGAGACAGAGACAGAGACAGAGACAGAGATAGAGAGTGAGACAGAGACAGAGGGGCAGGAGACGTGAACGGAGACAAAGACGGAGACAAGGACGTAGACAAAGACGGAGACAAAGACGGAGACAGAGACGGAGACAAAGACGGTGACAAAGACGGAGACGAAGAGGAAGACGAGGACGGAGACAAAGACGGAGACAAAGACGGAGACAAAGACAGAGACAGAGCCAGAGACAGAGACAGAGACAGAGACAGAGACAGAGACAGAGACAAAGACAGAGGCGCATGAGACAAAGACAGAGGCAGAGACAGAGACAGAGGCAGAGACAGAGACAGAGGCAGAGACAGAGACAGAGACAGAGACAGAGACAGAGACAGAGACAGAGACAGAGACAGGGACAGAGACAGAGACAGAGACAGAGACAGAGACAGAGGCAGAGACAGAGACAGAGACAGAAACTGAGACAGACACAGAGATGGAGCCAGAGACAGAGACAGAGACAGAGACAGAGACAGAGACAGAGACAGAGACAGAGACGGAGACGAAGACAGAGACAGGGAAAGAGGCAGAGGCAGAGACAGAGACAGAGACAGAGACAGAGACAGAGACAGAGACAGGGACAGGGACAGAGACAGAGACAGAGACCGAGACAGAGACAGAGGCAGAGACAGAGACAGAGACAGAGACAGAGACAGAGGCAGAGACAGAGACAGAGACAGAGACAGAGACAGAGACAGAGACAGAGACAGAGACAGAGACAGAGACAGAGACAGAGACAGAGACAGAGACAGAGACAGAGGCAGAGACAGAAACAGAGACAGAGACTGAGACAGAGACAGAGGTGCAGGAGACGTGGACGGAGACAAAGTCGGAGACAAAGACGGTGACAAAGACGAAGACAAAGACGGAGACGAAGAGGAAGACGACGACGGAGACAAAGACGGAGACAAAGGCGGAGACGAAGATGGAGACGACGACGGAGGCAAAGACGGAGACAGAGACAAAGACGAAGACAAAGAGGAAGACGACGACGAAGACAAAGACGGAGACAGAGTCCGATACAGAGACAGAGACAGAGACAGAGACAGAGACAGAGACAGAGACAGAGACAGAGACAGAGACGGAGACGGAGACAGAGACGGGGACAGAGACAGAGGCAGAGGCAGAGGCAGAGACAGAGACAAAGACAGAGACAGAGACAAAGGCAGAGACCGATACAGAGACAGAGACGGAGGCAGACGCGCATGAGACAACGACCGAGACAGACGGGCAGGAGACACGGACGGAGACACAAATGGAGAAAAGGACAGAGACAAAGACGGACACAATGACGGAGACAGAGACCGAGACAGAGACAGAGACAGGGACAGAGACAGAGACAGAGACAGAGACAGAGACAGAGACAGAGACAGAGACAGAGACAGAGACAGAGACAGAGACTGAGACAGAGACAGAGATGGAGCCAATGACAGAGACAGAGACAGAAACGGAGACGCAGACAGGGACAGAGACAGAGACAGAGACAGGAAAAGAGAGAGAGATGGAGACAGAGACAGAGGCAGCGACAGAGACGGAAACAGAGACAGAGACAGAGGCACAGACAGAGACACAGACAGAGACAAAGACAGAGGCGCATGAGACAAAGACAGAGCCACAGACAGAGACAGAGGCAGAGACAGAGACAGAGACAGGACAGAGACAGAGACAGAGACAGAGACAGAGACAGAGACAGAGACAGAGACAGAGACAGAGACAGAAACACAGACAGAGACAGAGACGGAGACAGAGACAGAGACAGAGACAGAGACAGAGGCAGAGACAGAAACAGAGACAGAGACTGAGACAGAGACAGAGGGGCAGGAGACGTGGACGGAGACAAAGACGGAGACAAAGACGGTGACAAAGACGAAGACAAAGACGGAGACGAAGAGGAAGACGACGACGGAGACAAAGACGGAGACAAAGGCGGAGACGAAGATGGAGACGACGACGGAGGCAAAGACGGAGACAGAGACAAAGACGAAGACAAAGAGGAAGACGACGACGAAGACAAAGACGGAGACAGAGTCCGATACAGAGACAGAGACAGAGACAGAGACAGAGACAGAGACAGAGACAGAGACAGAGACAGAGACAGAGACGGAGACGGAGACAGAGACGGGGACAGAGACGGAGGCAGAGGCAGAGGCAGAGACAGAGACAGAGACAGAGACAGAGACAAAGGCAGAGACCGATACAGAGACAGAGACGGAGGCAGACGCGCATGAGACAACGACCGAGACAGACGGGCAGGAGACACGGACGGAGACACAAATGGAGACAAGGACAGAGACAAAGACGGACACAAAGACGGAGACAGAGACCGAGACAGAGACAGAGACAGGGACAGAGACAGAGACAGAGACAGAGACAGAGACAGAGACAGAGACAGAGACTGAGACAGAGACAGAGATGGAGCCAATGACAGAGACAGAGACAGAAACGGAGACGCAGACAGGGACAGAGACAGAAACGGAGACGCAGACAGGGACAGAGACAGAGACAGAGACAGGAAAAGAGAGAGAGATGGAGACAGAGACAGAGGCAGCGACAGAGACGGAAACACAGACAGAGACAGAGGCACAGACAGAGACACAGACAGAGACAAAGACAGAGGCGCATGAGACAAAGACAGAGCCACAGACAGAGACAGAGGCAGAGACAGAGACAGAGACAGGACAGAGACAGAGACAGAGACAGAGACAGAGACAGAGACAGAGACAGAGACAGAGACAGAGACAGAGACAGAGACAGAAACAGAGACAGAGACAGAGACGGAGACAGAGACAGAGACAGACACAGAGACAGAGACAGAGACAGAGGCGGAGACAGAGGCAGAGACAGAAACAGAGACAGAGACAGAGACAGAGTCAGAGACAGAGACAGAGACAGAGACTGGGACAGAGACAGAGACAAAGGGGCAGGTGACGTGGACGGAGACAAAGACGGATACGAAGAGGAAGACGACGACGGAGACAAAGACGGAGACAAAGGCGGAGACAAAGATGCAGACACAGACGGAGACAAATACCGAGACAATGACGGAGGCAAAGACGCAGACAAAGACGGAGACAAATATGGAGACACAGACGGAGACAAACACGGAGACAAAGACGGTGACAAAGACGGAATCAAAGACGGAAAAGAAGAGGAAGACGACGACGGAGACAAAGATGGAGACAAAGGCGGAGACAAAGACGGATACAACGACAGAGACAGAGACAGAGACAGAGGCAGCGACAGAGACAGAAACAGAGACAGAGACAGAGGCACAGACAGAGACACAGACAAAGACAAAGACAGAGGCGCATGAGACAAAGACAGAGCCACAGACAGAGACAGAGGCAGAGACAGACACACAGACAGAGACAGAGACAGAGACAGAGACAGAGACAGAGACAGAGACAGAGACAGGGACAGGGACAGAGACAGAGACAGAGACCGAGACAGAGACAGAGGCAGAGACAGAGACAGAGACAGAGACAGAGACAGAGGCAGAGACAGAGACAGAGACAGAGACAGAGACAGGGACAGAGACAGAGACAGAGACAGAGACAGAGACAGAGACAGAGACAGAGACAGAGGCAGAGACAGAAACAGAGACAGAGACAGAGACAGAGACAGAGTCAGAGACAGAGACAGAGACTGGGACAGAGACAGAGACAGAGGGGCAGGTGACGTGGACGGAGACAAAGACGGATACGAAGAGGAAGACGACGACGGAGACAAAGACGGAGACAAAGGCGGAGACAAAGATGCAGACGCAGACGGAGACAAATACCGAGACAATGACGGAGGCAAAGACGCAGACAAAGACGGAGACAAATATGGAGACACAGACGGAGACAAATACGGAGACAAAGACGGTGACAAAGACGGAATCAAAGACGGAAACGAAGAGGAAGACGACGACGGAGACAAAGACGGAGACAAAGGCGGAGACAAAGACGGATACAACGACAGAGACAGAGACAGAGACAGAGGCAGAGAGAGAGACGGAGACAGAGACAGAGACAGAAACAGAGACAGAGGCAGAGACAGAGACAGAGACAGAGACAGAGGCAGCGACAGAGACAGAAACAGAGACAGAGACAGAGGCACAGACAGAGACACAGACAGAGACAAAGACAGAGGCGCATGAGACAAAGACAGAGCCACAGACAGAGACAGAGGCAGAGACAGAGACAGAGACAGAGACAGAGACAGAGACAGAGACAGAGACAGAGACTGAGACAGCGACAGAGACAGAGGGGCAGGAGACGTGGACGGAGACAAAGACGGAGGCAAAGACGGTGACAAAGGCGGAGACAAAGACGGAGACAAAGACGTAGACAAAGACGGTGACAAAGGCGGAGACAAAGACGGAGACGAAGAGGAAGACGACGACGGAGACAAAGGCGGAGACAAAGGCCTCAGAAAAAGATGGAGACACAGACGGAGACAAATACGGAGACAAAGACGGAGGCAAAGACCGAGACAAAGACGGAGACAAATATGGAGACACAGACGGATACAAATACGGAGACAAGGACGGTGACAAAGACGGAGGCAAAGACGGAGACGAAGAGGAAGACGACGACGGAGACAAAGACGGAGACAAAGGCGGGGACGAAGTTGGAGACACAGACGGAGACAAAGACGGAGGCAAAGATGGAGACACAGACGGAGGCAAATACGGAGACAAAGACGGTGACAAAGACGGAGGCAAAGACGGAGACGAAGATGGAGAGAAAGACGGAGACAGAGGCAGAGGCGGAGACAGAGAAGGGAACAGAGACAGAGACAGAGCAAGTGACAGAGACAGAGACAGAGACAGGAAAAGAGACAGAGACAGAGACAGAGTCAGAGACAGAGGCAGCGACAGAGACAGAAACAGAGACAGAGACAGAGGCACAGACAGAGACACAGACAAAGACAAAGACAGAGGCGCATGAGACAAAGACAGAGCCACAGACAGAGACAGAGGCAGAGACAGACACACAGACAGAGACAGAGACAGAGACAGAGACAGAGAGAGAGGCAGAGACAGAAACACAGACAGGGACACGGGCAGAGACAGAGACAGAGACAGAGACAGGAAAAGAGAGAGAGACGGAGACAGAGAAAGAGGCAGCGACAGAGACAGAAACAGAGACAGAGACAGAGTCACAGACAGAGACACAGACAGAGACAAAGACAGAGGCGCATGAGACAAAGACAGAGGCAGAGACAGAGACATAGGCAGAGACAGAGACAGAGACAGAGACAGAGACAGAGGGTCCGGAGACGTGGACGGAGAAAAAGACGGAGACAAAGACGTAGACAAAGACGGAGACAAAGACGTAGACAAAGACGGAGACAAAGATGGAGACACAGACGGAGGAAAATACGGAGACAAAGACGGTGACAAAGACGGAGGCAAAGACGGAGACGAAGAGGAAGACGTCGACGGAGACAAAGACGTAGACAAAGTCGGAGACAAATCTGGAGACACAGACGGACACAAATACGGAGACAAAGACAGGTACAAAGACAGAGACAGAGACAGAGACAGAGACGGAGACAGGGACAGAGGGAGAGACAGCGACAGAGATAGAGACAGAGACAAAGGCAGAGGCAGAGGCAGAGACAGAGACAGAGACAGAGACAGAGTCAGAGACAGAGACGGAGACAAAGACCGAGACAGACGCAGAGACTGAGACAGAGGCAGAGACAGAGACAGAGACAGAGACAGAGACAGTGACAGGGACAAAGACAGAGACAGAGACAGAGACGGAGACGGAGATAGAGGCAGAGACAGAGCCAGGGACAGAGACAGATACAGAGACAGACGCAGAGACAGAGACGGCGACAGAGACAGAGACAGAGACGGAGACGGAGATAGAGGCAGAGAGAGAGACAGAGACGGAGACAGAGGCAGAGACAGAGGCAGGGACAGAGACAGAAACAGAGGCAGAGACAGAGACGGAGACAGTGACAGAGACAGAGACAGAGACAGAGACAGAGACAGAGACAGAGACAGAGACAGAGACAGAGACATAGACAGAGACAGAGATAGAGACGGAGACAAAGACCGAGACAGAGACAGAGACGGAGACAGAGGCAGAGACAGAACCAGGGACAGAGACGGAGACAGGGACAGAGGGAGAGACAGCGACAGAGACAGAGACAGAGACAGAGGCAGAGGCAGAGGCAGAGACAGAGACAGAGACAGAGACAGATACAGAGACAGGGACAGAGACAGAGACAGAGACAGAGACAGAAACAGAGACAGAGACATAGATAGAGACGCCGACAAAGACAGAGACAGAGACAGAGACGGAGACGGAGACAGAGGCAGAGACAGAACCAGGGACAGAGACAGAGACAGAGACAGAGACAGAGACAGAGACAGAGACAGAGACAGAGACAGAGACAGAGACAGAGACAGAGACAGAGACAGAAACAGAGACAGAGACAGAGACTGAGACAGAGACAGAGATGGAGCCAATGACAGAGACAGAGACAGAGACGGAGACGGAGACAGAGACAGAGACAGAGACAGAGACGGAGACAGAGACAGGGACAGAGACAGAGACAGAGGGGCAGGAGACGTGGACGGAGACAAAGACGGAGTCAAAGACGGTGACAAAGACGGAGACAAAGATGCAGACAAACACAGAGACAAAGACGGAGAGAAAGAGGAAGACGACGACGAAGACAAAGACGGAGACAGAGTCCGATACAGAGACAGAGACTGAGACAGAGACGGAGACGGAGACAGAGACGGGGACAGAGACAGAGGCAGAGGCAGAGGCAGAGACAGAGACAGAGACAGAGACAGAGACAGAGACAGATACGGAGACACAGACAGAGGAAGAGACAGCAACAGAGGCAGAGACAGAAACAGAGACAGAGACAGATACGGGGACAGAGACAGAGGCAGGGACAGAGACGGAGACAGAGGCAGAGACAGAACCAGGGACAGAGACGGAGACAGGGACAGAGGGAGAGACAGCGACAGAGACAGAGACAGAGACAAAGGCAGAGGCAGAGGCAGAGACAGAGACAGAGACAGAGACAGAGTCAGAGAGAGAGACGGAGACAAAGACCGAGACAGACGCAGAGACTGAGACAGAGGCAGAGACAGAGACAGAGACAGAGACAGAGACAGTGACAGGGACAAAGACAGAGACAGAGACAGAGACGGAGACGGAGATAGAGGCAGAGACAGAGCCAGGGACAGAGACAGATCCAGAGACAGACGCAGAGACAGAGACGGCGACAGAGACAGAGACGGAGACGGAGATAGAGGCAGAGACAGAGACAGAGACGGAGACGGAGACAGAGGCAGAGACAGAGGCAGGGACAGAGACAGAAACAGAGACAGAGACAGAGACGGAGACAGTGACAGAGACAGAGACAGAGACAGAGACAGAGACAGAGACAGAGACAGAGACAGAGACAGAGACGGAGACGGAGACAAACACCGAGACAGACGCAGAGACTGAGACAGAGGCAGAGACAGAGACAGAGACAGAGACAGTGACAGAGACAGAGACAGAGACAGAGACAGAGACGGAGACAAAGACCGAGACAGAGACAGAGACGGAGACGGAGACAGAGACAGGGACAGAGACGGAGACGGAGATAGAGGCAGAGACAGAGCCAGGGACAGAGACAGATACAGAGACAGAGACAGAGACGGAGACAGTGACAGAGACAGAGACAGAGACAGAGACAGAGGCGGAGACAAAGACCGAGACAGACGCAGAGACTGAGGCAGAGGCAGAGACAGAGACAGAGACAGAGACAGAGACAGAGACAGTGACAGAGACAGAGACAGAGACAGAGACGGATACGGAGATAGAGGCAGAGGCAGATATAGAGACAGAGACAGAGACAGAGACAGAGACAGAGACAGAGACAGAGACGGAGATAAAGACCGAGACAGAGACAGAGATGGAGACAGAGGCAGAGACAGAGCCAGGGACAGAGACGGTGACCGAGACAGAGGGAGAGACAGCGACAGAGACAGAGACAGAGACAGAGGCAGAGACAGAGACAGAGACAGAGACAGAGACAGAGACAGAGACAGAGACAGAGACAGAGACAGAGACAGAGACAGAGACAGAGACAGAGACAGAGACAGAGACAGAGACAGAGGCAGAGACAGAGACAGAGACAGAGACAGTGACAGAGACAGAGACAGAGACAGAGACAGAGACAGAGACATAGACAGAGACAGAGATAGAGACGGAGACAAAGACCGAGACAGAGACAGAGACGGAGACAGAGGCAGAGACAGAACCAGGGACAGAGACGGAGACAGGGACAGAGGGAGAGACAGCGACAGAGTCAGAGACAGAGACAGAGGCAGAGGCAGAGACAGAGACAGAGACAGAGACAGAGACAGGGACAGAGACAGAGACAGAGACAGAGACAGAGACAGAGACAGAGACAGTGACAGAGACAGAGACAGAGACAGAGACAGAGACAGAGACGGAGACAAAGACCGAGACAGACGCAGAGACTGAGACAGAGGCAGAGACAGAGCCAGGGACAGAGACAGATACAGAGACAGACGCAGAGGCAGAGACAGAGACAGAGACAGAGATAGAGACAGAGACAGAGACAGAGACAGAGACAGAGACAGAGACAGAGACAGAGACAGAGACAGAGACAGAGACAGAGACAGAGACAGAGACAGAGACAGAGACAGAGACAGAGACAGAGACAGAGACAGAGACAGAGACAGAGACAGAGAGAGAGGCAGAGGCAGAGGCAGAGACAGAGACAGGGACAGAGACAGAGACTGAGACAGAGACAGAGACAGAGACAGAGACAGGGACAGAGACAGAGACAGAGGCAGAGACAGAGCCAGGGGCAGAGACAGATACAGAGACAGAGACAGAGACGGAGACAGTGACAGAGACAGAGACAGAGACAGAGACAGAGACAGAGACGGAGACAAAGACCGAGACAGACGCAGAGACTGCGACAGAGGCAGAAACAGAGACAGAGACAGAGACAGAGACACTGACAGAGACAGAGACAGAGACAGAGACAGAGACAGAGACAGAGCCAGGGACAGAGACAGAGACAGAGACGGAGACAGAGGCAGAGACAGAGCCAGGGACAGAGACACATACAGAGACAGAGGCAGAGGCAGAGGCAGAGACAGAGACAGAGACAAAGACGGAGACGGAGACAGAGACAGAGGCAGAGACAGAGACAGAGACAGAGACAGAGACAGAGACAGAGACAGAGGCAGAGGCAGAGGCAGAGACAGATACAGAGACAGAGACAGAGACAGGGACAGAGACAGAGACAGAGACAGAGACAGAGACAGAGACAGAGACAGAGACAGTGACAGAGACAGAGACAGAGACAGAGACAGAGACAGAGACGGAGACAAAGACCGAGACAGACGCAGTGACTGAGACAGAGGCAGAGACAGAGCCAGGGACAGAGACAGATACAGAGACAGACGCAGAGGCAGAGACAGAGACAGTGACAGAGATAGAGACAGAGACAGAGACAGAGACAGAGACAGAGACAGAGACAGAGACAGAGACAGAGACAGAGACAGAGACAGAGACAGAGACAGAGACAGAGACAGAGACAGAGACAGAGACAGAGACAGAGACAGAGACAGAGACAGAGACAGAGACAGAGACAGAGGCAGAGGCAGAGGCAGAGACAGAGACAGAGACAGAGACAGAGACAGAGACAGAGACAGAGACAGAGACAGGAACAGAGACAGAGACAGAGGCAGAGACAGAGCCAGGGGCAGAGACAGATACAGAGACAGAGACAGAGACGGAGACAGTGACAGAGACAGAGACAGAGACAGAGACAGAGACAGAGACGGAGACAAAGACCGAGACAGACGCAGAGACTGAGACAGAGGCAGAGACAGAGACAGAGACAGAGACAGAGACACTGACAGAGACAGAGACAGAGACAGAGACATAGATAGAGACGCAGACGGAGATAGGGGCAGAGACAGAGCCAGGGACAGAGACAGATACAGAGACAGAGACAGAGACGGAGACAAAGACAGAGGAAGAGACAGCAACAGAGGCAGAGACAGAAACAGAGACAGAGACAGATACGGGGACGGAGACAGAGACGGAGACGGAGACGGAGATAGAGGCAGAGACAGAGACAGAGACAGAGACGGAGACAGAGGCAGAGACAGAGACAGAGACAGAGACAGTGACAGAGACAGAGACAGAGACTGAGACAGAGACAGTGACAGAGACAGATACAGAGACAGAGACAGAGACGGAGACAGTGACAGAGACAGAGACAGAGACAGAGACAGAGACAGAGGCAGAGACAGAGCCAGGGACAGAGACAGATACAGAGACAGAGACAGAGACGGAGACAGTGACAGAGACAGAGACAGAGACAAAGACAGAGGCGGAGGCAAAGACCGAGACAGACGCAGAGACTGAGGCAGAGGCAGAGACAGAGACAGAGACAGAGACAGAGACAGAGACAGTGACAGAGACAGAGACAGAGACAGAGACGGAGACGGAGATAGAGGCAGAGGCAGATATAGAGACAGAGACAGAGACAGAGACAGAGACAGAGACAGAGACAGAGACAGAGACAGAGACGGAGACAGAGCCAGGGGCAGAGACAGATACAGAGACAGAGACAGAGACGGAGACAGTGACAGATACAGAGACGGAGACAGAGACGGAGACAAAGACAGAGGAAGAGACAGCAACAGAGGCAGAGACAGAAACAGAGACAGAGACAGAGACGGAGACAGAGGCAGAGACAGAGCCAGGGACAGAGACACATACAGAGACAGAGGCAGAGGCAGAGGCAGAGACAGAGACAGGGACAGAGACGGAGACAGAGACAGAGACAGAGACAGAGACAGAGACAGAGACAGAGACAGAGACAGAGACAGAGACAGAGACAGAGACAGAGGCAGAGGCAGAGGCAGAGACAGAGACAGAGACAGAGACAGGGACAGAGACGGAGACAAAGACCGAGACAGACGCAGAGACTGAGACAGAGGCAGAGACAGAGACAGAGACTGAGACAGAGACAGTGACAGAGACAGATACAGAGACAGAGACAGAGACGGAGACAGTGACAGAGACAGAGACAGAGACAGAGACAGAGACAGAGGCAGAGACAGAGCCAGGGACAGAGACAGATACAGAGACAGAGACAGAGACGGAGACAGTGACAGAGACAGAGACAGAGACAAAGACAGAGGCGGAGGCAAAGACCGAGACAGACGCAGAGACTGAGGCAGAGGCAGAGACAGAGACAGAGACAGAGACAGAGACAGAGACAGTGACAGAGACAGAGACAGAGACAGAGACGGAGACGGAGATAGAGGCAGAGGCAGATATAGAGACAGAGACAGAGACAGAGACAGAGACAGAGACAGAGACAGAGACAGAGACAGAGACGGAGACAGAGCCAGGGGCAGAGACAGATACAGAGACAGAGACAGAGACGGAGACAGTGACAGAGACAGAGACAGAGACAGAGACAGAGACGGAGAAAAAGACCGAGACAGACGCAGAGACTGCGACAGAGGCAGAAACAGAGACAGAGACAGAGACAGAGACACTGACAGAGGCAGAGACAGAGACAGAGACATAGATAGAGACGCAGACGGAGATAGGGGCAGAGACAGAGCCAGGGACAGAGACAGATACAGAGACAGAGACAGAGACGGAGACAAAGACAGAGGAAGAGACAGCAACAGAGGCAGAGACAGAAACAGAGACAGAGACAGATACGGGGACAGAGACAGAGACGGAGACGGAGACGGAGATAGAGGCAGAGACAGAGACAGAGACAGAGGCGGAGACAGAGGCAGAGACAGAGACAGAGACAGAGACAGTGACAGAGACAGAGACAGAGCCAGGGACAGAGACAGAGACAGAGACGGAGACAGAGGCAGAGACAGAGCCAGGGACAGAGACACATACAGAGACAGAGGCAGAGGCAGAGGCAGAGACAGAGACAGAGACAGAGACGGAGACAGAGACAGAGACAGAGACAGAGACAGAGACAGAGACAGAGACAGAGACAGAGACAGAGGCAGAGGCAGAGGCAGAGACAGATACAGAGACAGAGACAGAGACAGGGACAGAGACAGAGACAGAGACAGAGACAGAGACAGAGACAGAGACAGTGACAGAGACAGAGACAGAGACAGAGACAGAGACAGAGACGGAGACAAAGACCGAGACAGACGCAGTGACTGAGACAGAGGCAGAGACAGAGCCAGGGACAGAGACAGATACAGAGACAGACGCAGAGGCAGAGACAGAGACAGTGACAGAGATAGAGACAGAGACAGAGACAGAGACAGAGACAGAGACGGAGAAAAAGACCGAGACAGACGCAGAGACTGCGACAGAGGCAGAAACAGAGACAGAGACAGAGACAGAGACACTGACAGAGGCAGAGACAGAGACAGAGACATAGGTAGAGACGCAGACGGAGATAGGGGCAGAGACAGAGCCAGGGACAGAGACAGATACAGAGACAGAGACAGAGACGGAGACAAAGACAGAGGAAGAGACAGCAACAGAGGCAGAGACAGAAACAGAGACAGAGACAGATACGGGGACAGAGACAGAGACGGAGACGGAGACGGAGATAGAGGCAGAGACAGAGACAGAGACAGAGGCGGAGACAGAGGCAGAGACAGAGACAGAGACAGAGACAGTGACAGAGACAGAGACAGAGCCAGGGACAGAGACAGAGACAGAGACGGAGACAGAGGCAGAGACAGAGCCAGGGACAGAGACACATACAGAGACAGAGGCAGAGGCAGAGGCAGAGACAGAGACAGAGACAGAGACGGAGACAGAGACAGAGACAGAGACAGAGACAGAGACAGAGACAGAGACAGAGACAGAGGCAGAGGCAGAGGCAGAGACAGATACAGAGACAGAGACAGAGACAGGGACAGAGACAGAGACAGAGACAGAGACAGAGACAGAGACAGAGACAGTGACAGAGACAGAGACAGAGACAGAGACAGAGACAGAGACGGAGACAAAGACCGAGACAGACGCAGTGACTGAGACAGAGGCAGAGACAGAGCCAGGGACAGAGACAGATACAGAGACAGACGCAGAGGCAGAGACAGAGACAGTGACAGAGATAGAGACAGAGACAGAGACAGAGACAGAGACAGAGACAGAGACAGAGACAGAGACAGAGACAGAGACAGAGACAGAGACAGAGACAGAGACAGAGACAGAGACAGAGACAGAGACAGAGACAGAGACAGAGACAGAGACAGAGACAGAGACAGAGACAGAGACAGAGACAGAGACAGAGACAG
Organism: Megachile willughbiella; assembly: GCA_945859595.2. Taxonomy (NCBI): domain Eukaryota; kingdom Metazoa; phylum Arthropoda; class Insecta; order Hymenoptera; family Megachilidae; genus Megachile; species Megachile willughbiella. The sequence goes on from CAMAOD020000301.1 coordinate 1,397,014, forward strand.
AGACAGAGACAGAGACAGAGACAGAGACAGAGACAGAGACAGAGACAGAGGCAGAGGCAGAGGCAGAGACAGAGACAGAGACAGAGACAGAGACTGAGACAGAGACAGAGACAGAGACAGAGACAGGGACAGAGACAGAGACAGAGGCAGAGACAGAGCCAGGGGCAGAGACAGATACAGAGACAGAGACAGAGACGGAGACAGTGACAGAGACAGAGACAGAGACAGAGACAGAGACGGAGACAAAGACCGAGACAGACGCAGAGACTGAGACAGAGGCAGAGACAGAGACAGAGACAGAGACAGAGACACTGACAGAGACAGAGACAGAGACAGAGACATAGATAGAGACGCAGACGGAGATAGGGGCAGAGACAGAGCCAGGGACAGAGACAGATACAGAGACAGAGACAGAGACGGAGACAAAGACAGAGGAAGAGACAGCAACAGAGGCAGAGACAGAAACAGAGACAGAGACAGATACGGGGACAGAGACAGAGACGGAGACGGAGACGGTGATAGAGGCAGAGACAGAGACAGAGACAGAGACGGAGACAGAGGCAGAGACAGAGACAGAGACAGAGACAGTGACAGAGACAGAGACAGAGCCAGGGACAGAGACAGAGACAGAGACGGAGACAGAGGCAGAGACAGAGCCAGGGACAGAGACACATACAGAGACAGAGGCAGAGGCAGAGGCAGAGACAGAGACAGAGACAGAGACGGAGACAGAGACAGAGACAGAGACAGAGACAGAGACAGAGACAGAGACAGAGACAGAGACAGAGACAGAGGCAGAGGCAGAGGCAGAGACAGAGACAGAGACAGAGACAGGGACAGAGACGGAGACAAAGACCGAGACAGACGCAGAGACTGAGACAGAGGCAGAGACAGAGACAGAGACTGAGACAGAGACAGTGACAGAGACAGATACAGAGACAGAGACAGAGACGGAGACAGTGACAGAGACAGAGACAGAGACAGAGACAGAGACAGAGGCAGAGACAGAGACAGAGCCAGGGACAGAGACAGATACAGAGACAGAGACAGAGACGGAGACAGTGACAGAGACAGAGACAGAGACAAAGACAGAGGCGGAGGCAAAGACCGAGACAGACGCAGAGACTGAGGCAGAGGCAGAGACAGAGACAGAGACAGAGACAGAGACAGAGACAGTGACAGAGACAGAGACAGAGACAGAGACGGAGACGGAGATAGAGGCAGAGGCAGATATAGAGACAGAGACAGAGACAGAGACAGAGCCAGGGACAGAGACAGATACAGAGACAGAGACAGAGACGGAGACAGTGACAGAGACAGAGACAGAGACAAAGACAGAGGCGGAGGCAAAGACCGAGACAGACGCAGAGACTGAGGCAGAGGCAGAGACAGAGACAGAGACAGAGACAGAGACAGAGACAGTGACAGAGACAGAGACAGAGACAGAGACGGAGACGGAGATAGAGGCAGAGGCAGATATAGAGACAGAGACAGAGACAGAGACAGAGACAGAGACAGAGACAGAGACAGAGACGGAGACAGAGCCAGGGGCAGAGACAGATACAGAGACAGAGACAGAGACGGAGACAGTGACAGAGACAGAGACAGAGACAGAGACAGAGACGGAGACAAAGACCGAGACAGACGCAGAGACTGCGACAGAGGCAGAAACAGAGACAGAGACAGAGACAGAGACACTGACAGAGACAGAGACAGAGACAGAGACATAGATAGAGATGCAGACGGAGATAGGGGCAGAGACAGAGCCAGGGACAGAGACAGATACAGAGACAGAGACAGAGACGGAGACAAAGACAGAGGAAGAGACAGCAACAGAGGCAGAGACAGAAACAGAGACAGAGACAGATACGGGGACAGAGACAGAGACGGAGACGGAGACGGAGATAGAGGCAGAGACAGAGACAGAGACAGAGGCGGAGACAGAGGCAGAGACAGAGACAGAGACAGAGACAGTGACAGAGACAGAGACAGAGCCAGGGACAGAGACAGAGACAGAGACGGAGACAGAGGCAGAGACAGAGCCAGGGACAGAGACACATACAGAGACAGAGGCAGAGGCAGAGGCAGAGACAGAGACAGAGACAGAGACGGAGACAGAGACAGAGACAGAGACAGAGACAGAGACAGAGACAGAGACAGAGACAGAGACAGAGGCAGAGGCAGAGGCAGAGACAGATACAGAGACAGAGACAGAGACAGGGACAGAGACAGAGACAGAGACAGAGACAGAGACAGAGACAGAGACAGAGACAGAGACAGTGACAGAGACAGAGACAGAGACAGAGACAGAGACAGAGACGGAGACAAAGACCGAGACAGACGCAGTGACTGAGACAGAGGCAGAGACAGAGCCAGGGACAGAGACAGATACAGAGACAGACGCAGAGGCAGAGACAGAGACAGTGACAGAGATAGAGACAGAGACAGAGACAGAGACAGAGACAGAGACAGAGACAGAGACAGAGACGGAGACAAAGACCGAGACAGACGCAGAGACTGAGACAGAGGCAGAGACAGAGCCAGGGACAGAGACAGATACAGAGACAGAGACAGAGACGGAGACAAAGACAGAGGAAGAGACAGCAACAGAGGCAGAGACAGAAACAGAGACAGAGACAGATACGGGGACAGAGACAGAGACGGAGACGGAGACGGAGATAGAGGCAGAGACAGAGACAGAGACAGAGACTGAGACAGAGGCAGAGACAGAGACAGAGACTGAGACAGAGACAGTGACAGAGACAGATACAGAGACAGAGACAGAGACGGAGACAGAGACAGAGACGGAGACAAAGACCGAGACAGACGCAGTGACTGAGACAGAGGCAGAGACAGAGCCAGGGACAGAGACAGATACAGAGACAGACGCAGAGGCAGAGACAGAGACAGTGACAGAGATAGAGACAGAGACAGAGACAGAGACAGAGACAGAGACAGAGACAGAGACAGAGACAGAGACAGAGACAGAGACAGAGACAGAGACAGAGACAGAGACAGAGACAGAGACAGAGACAGAGACAGAGACAGAGACAGAGACAGAGACAGAGGCAGAGGCAGAGGCAGAGACAGAGACAGAGACAGAGACAGAGACTGAGACAGAGACAGAGACAGAGACAGAGACAGGGACAGAGACAGAGACAGAGGCAGAGACAGAGCCAGGGGCAGAGACAGATACAGAGACAGAGACAGAGACGGAGACAGTGACAGAGACAGAGACAGAGACAGAGACAGAGACGGAGACAAAGACCGAGACAGACGCAGAGACTGAGACAGAGGCAGAGACAGAGACAGAGACAGAGACAGAGACACTGACAGAGACAGAGACAGAGACAGAGACATAGATAGAGACGCAGACGGAGATAGGGGCAGAGACAGAGCCAGGGACAGAGACAGATACAGAGACAGAGACAGAGACGGAGACAAAGACAGAGGAAGAGACAGCAACAGAGGCAGAGACAGAAACAGAGACAGAGACAGATACGGGGACAGAGACAGAGACGGAGACGGAGACGGAGATAGAGGCAGAGACAGAGACAGAGACAGAGACGGAGACAGAGACAGAGACAGAGACAGAGACAGAGACAGAGACAGAGACAGAGACAGAGACAGAGACAGAGACAGAGACAAAGACCGAGACAGACGCAGAGACTGAGACAGAGGCAGAGACAGAGACAGAGACTGAGACAGAGACAGTGACAGAGACAGATACAGAGACAGAGACAGAGACGGAGACAGAGACAGAGACGGAGACAAAGACCGAGACAGACGCAGTGACTGAGACAGAGGCAGAGACAGAGCCAGGGACAGAGACAGATACAGAGACAGACGCAGAGGCAGAGACAGAGACAGTGACAGAGATAGAGACAGAGACAGAGACAGAGACAGAGACAGAGACAGAGACAGAGACAGAGACAGAGACAGAGACAGAGACAGAGACAGAGACAGAGACAGAGACAGAGACAGAGACAGAGACAGAGACAGAGACAGAGACAGAGACAGAGACGGAGACAGAGGCAGAGACAGAGCCAGGGACAGAGACACATACAGAGACAGAGGCAGAGGCAGAGGCAGAGACAGAGACAGAGACAGAGACGGAGACAGAGACAGAGACAGAGACAGAGACAGAGACAGAGACAGAGACAGAGACAGAGACAGAGACAGAGGCAGAGGCAGAGGCAGAGACAGAGACAGAGACAGAGACAGGGACAGAGACGGAGACAAAGACCGAGACAGACGCAGAGACTGAGACAGAGGCAGAGACAGAGACAGAGACTGAGACAGAGACAGTGACAGAGACAGATACAGAGACAGAGACAGAGACGGAGACAGTGACAGAGACAGAGACAGAGACAGAGACAGAGACAGAGGCAGAGACAGAGCCAGGGACAGAGACAGATACAGAGACAGAGACAGAGACGGAGACAGTGACAGAGACAGAGACAGAGACAAAGACAGAGGCGGAGGCAAAGACCGAGACAGACGCAGAGACTGAGGCAGAGGCAGAGACAGAGACAGAGACAGAGACAGAGACAGAGACAGTGACAGAGACAGAGACAGAGACAGAGACGGAGACGGAGATAGAGGCAGAGGCAGATATAGAGACAGAGACAGACACAGAGACAGAGCCAGGGACAGAGACAGATACAGAGACAGAGACAGAGACGGAGACAGTGACAGAGACAGAGACAGAGACAAAGACAGAGGCGGAGGCAAAGACCGAGACAGACGCAGAGACTGAGGCAGAGGCAGAGACAGAGACAGAGACAGAGACAGAGACAGAGACAGAGACAGTGACAGAGACAGAGACAGAGACAGAGACGGAGACGGAGATAGAGGCAGAGGCAGATATAGAGACAGAGACAGAGACAGAGACAGAGACAGAGACAGAGACAGAGACAGAGACGGAGACAGAGCCAGGGGCAGGGACAGATACAGAGACAGAGACAGAGACGGAGACAGTGACAGAGACAGAGACAGAGACAGAGACAGAGACGGAGACAAAGACCGAGACAGACGCAGAGACTGCGACAGAGGCAGAAACAGAGACAGAGACAGAGACAGAGACACTGACAGAGACAGAGACAGAGACAGAGACATAGATAGAGACGCAGACGGAGATAGGGGCAGAGACAGAGCCAGGGACAGAGACAGATACAGAGACAGAGACAGAGACGGAGACAAAGACAGAGGAAGATACAGCAACAGAGGCAGAGACAGAAACAGAGACAGAGACAGATACGGGGACAGAGACAGAGACGGAGACGGAGACGGAGATAGAGGCAGAGACAGAGACAGAGACAGAGGCGGAGACAGAGGCAGAGACAGAGACAGAGACAGAGACAGTGACAGAGACAGAGACAGAGCCAGGGACAGAGACAGAGACAGAGACGGAGACAGAGGCAGAGACAGAGCCAGGGACAGAGACACATACAGAGACAGAGGCAGAGGCAGAGGCAGAGACAGAGACAGAGACAGAGACGGAGACAGAGACAGAGACAGAGACAGAGACAGAGACAGAGACAGAGACAGAGACAGAGACAGAGGCAGAGGCAGAGACAGATACAGAGACAGAGACAGAGACAGGGACAGAGACAGAGACAGAGACAGAGACAGAGACAGAGACAGAGACAGAGACAGTGACAGAGACAGAGACTGAGGCAGAGGCAGAGACAGAGACAGAGACAGAGACAGAGACAGAGACAGTGACAGAGACAGAGACAGAGACAGAGACGGAGACGGAGATAGAGGCAGAGGCAGATATAGAGACAGAGACAGAGACAGAGACAGAGCCAGGGACAGAGACAGATACAGAGACAGAGACAGGGACGGAGACAGTGACAGAGACAGAGACAGAGACAAAGACAGAGGCGGAGGCAAAGACCGAGACAGACGCAGAGACTGAGGCAGAGGCAGAGACAGAGACAGAGACAGAGACAGAGACAGAGACAGTGACAGAGACAGAGACAGAGACAGAGACGGAGACGGAGATAGAGGCAGAGGCAGATATAGAGACAGAGACAGAGACAGAGACAGAGACAGAGACAGAGACAGAGACAGAGACGGAGACAGAGCCAGGGGCAGAGACAGATACAGAGACAGAGACAGAGACGGAGACAGTGACAGAGACAGAGACAGAGACAGAGACAGAGACAGAGACGGAGACAAAGACCGAGACAGACGCAGAGACTGCGACAGAGGCAGAAACAGAGACAGAGACAGAGACAGAGACACTGACAGAGACAGAGACAGAGACAGAGACATAGATAGAGACGCAGACGGAGATAGGGGCAGAGACAGAGCCAGGGACAGAGACAGATACAGAGACAGAGACAGAGACGGAGACAAAGACAGAGGAAGAGACAGCAACAGAGGCAGAGACAGAAACAGAGACAGAGACAGATACGGGGACAGAGACAGAGACGGAGACGGAGACGGAGATAGAGGCAGAGACAGAGACAGAGACAGAGGCGGAGACAGAGGCAGAGACAGAGACAGAGACAGAGACAGTGACAGAGACAGAGACAGAGCCAGGGACAGAGACAGAGACAGAGACGGAGACAGAGGCAGAGACAGAGCCAGGGACAGAGACACATACAGAGACAGAGGCAGAGGCAGAGGCAGAGACAGAGACAGAGACAGATACAGAGACAGACGCAGAGGCAGAGACAGAGACAGTGACAGAGATAGAGACAGAGACAGAGACAGAGACAGAGACAGAGACAGAGACAGAGACAGAGACAGAGACAGAGACAGAGACAGAGACAGAGACAGAGACAGAGACAGAGACAGAGACAGAGACAGAGACAGAGACAGAGACAGAGACAGAGACAGAGACAGAGACAGAGACAGAGACAGAGACAGAGACAGAGACAGAGGCAGAGGCAGAGGCAGAGACAGAGACAGAGACAGAGACAGAGACTGAGACAGAGACAGAGACAGAGACAGAGACAGGGACAGAGACAGAGACAGAGGCAGAGACAGTGCCAGGGGCAGAGACAGATACAGAGACAGAGACAGAGACGGAGACAGTGACAGAGACAGAGACAGAGACAGAGACAGAGACGGAGACAAAGACCGAGACAGACGCAGAGACTGAGACAGAGGCAGAGACAGAGACAGAGACAGAGACAGAGACACTGACAGAGACAGAGACAGAGACAGAGACATAGATAGAGACGCAGACGGAGATAGGGGCAGAGACAGAGCCAGGGACAGAGACAGATACAGAGACAGAGACAGAGACGGAGACAAAGACAGAGGAAGAGACAGCAACAGAGGCAGAGACAGAAACAGAGACAGAGACAGATACGGGGACAGAGACAGAGACGGAGACGGAGACGGAGATAGAGGCAGAGACAGAGACAGAGACAGAGACAGAGACGGAGACAGAGGCAGAGACAGAGACAGAGACAGAGACAGTGACAGAGACAGAGACAGAGCCAGGGACAGAGACAGAGACAGAGACGGAGACAGAGGCAGAGACAGAGCCAGGGACAGAGACACATACAGAGATAGAGGCAGAGGCAGAGGCAGAGACAGAGACAGAGACAGAGACGGAGACAGAGACAGATACAGAGACAGAGACAGAGACAGAGACAGAGACAGAGACAGAGACAGAGACAGAGACAGAGACAGAGACAGAGACAGAGACAGAGACAGAGACAGAGACAGAGACAGAGACAGAGACAGTGACAGAGATAGAGACAGAGACAGAGACAGAGACAGAGACAGAGACAGAGACAGAGACAGAGACAGAGACAGAGACAGAGACAGAGGCGGAGGCAAAGACCGAGACAGACGCAGAGACTGAGGCAGAGACAGAGACAGAGACAGAGACAGATACAGAGACAGAGACAGAGACAGAGACAGAGACAGAGACAGAGACAGAGACAGAGACAGAGACAGAGACAGAGACAGAGACAGAGACAGAGACAGAGACAGAGACAGAGACAGAGACAGAGACAGAGACAGAGACAGAGACAGAGACAGTGACAGAGATAGAGACAGAGACAGAGACAGAGACAGAGACAGAGACAGAGACAGAGACAGAGACAGAGACAGAGACAGAGACAGAGGCGGAGGCAAAGACCGAGACAGACGCAGAGACTGAGGCAGAGACAGAGACAGAGACAGAGACAGAGACAGAGACAGAGACAGAGACAGAGACAGAGACAGAGACAGAGACAGAGACGGAGACGGAGATAGACGCAGAGGCAGATATAGAGACAGAGACAGAGACAGAGACAGAGACAGAGACAGAGACAGAGACAGAGACAGAGACGGAGATAAAGACCGAGACAGAGACAGAGATGGAGACAGAGGCAGAGACAGAGCCAGGGACAGAGACGGAGACCGAGACAGAGGGAGAGACAGCGACAGAGACAGAGACAGAGACAGAGGCAGAGACAGAGACAGAGACAGAGACAGAGACAGAGACAGAGACAGAGACAGAGAAAGAGACAGAGACAGAGACAGAGACAGAGACGGAGATAAAGACAGAGACAGAGACAGAGATGGAGACAGAGGCAGAGACAGAGCCAGGGACAGAGACGGAGACCGAGACAGAGGGAGAGACAGCGACAGAGACAGAGACAGAGACAGAGGCAGAGACAGAGACAGAGACAGAGACAGAGACAGAGACAGAGACAGAGACAGAGACAGAGACAGAGACAGAGACAGAGACAGAGACAGAGACAGAGACAGAGACAGAGACAGAGACAGAGACAGAGACAGAGACAGAGACAGAGACAGAGACAGAGACAGAGACAGAGACAGAGACAGAGACAGAGACAGAGACAGAGACAGAGACAGAGACAGAGACAGAGACAGAGACAGAGACAGAGACAGAGACAGAGACAGAGGCAGAGGCAGAGGCAGAGACAGAGACAGAGACAGAGACAGAGACAGTGACGGAGACAGAGACAGAGACAGAGACAGAGACAGAGACAGAGACAGAGACAGAGACAGAGACGGAGACAGAGACAGAGACGGAGACAGAGGCAGAGACAGAGCCAGGGACAGAGACAGATACAGAGACAGACGCAGAGGCAGAGGCAGAGACAGAGACAGAGACAGAGACAGAGACGGAGACAGAGGCAGAGACAGAGCCAGGGACAGAGACGGAGACGGAGATAGAGGCAGAGACAGAGCCAGGGACAGAGACAGATACGGAGACAGAGACAGAGACGGAGACAGTGACAGAGACAGAGACAGAGACAGAGACAGAGACAGAGACAGAGACAGAGACAGAGACAGAGACAGAGACAGAGACGGAGACGGAGATAGAGGCAGAGACAGAGCCAGGGACAGAGACAGATACAGAGACAGAGACAGAGACGGAGACAGTGACAGAGGCAGAGACAGAGACAGAGACAGAGACAGAGACGGAGACGGAGATAGTGGCAGAGACATAGCCAGGGACAGAGACAGATACAGAGACAGACGGATAGGCAGAGGCAGAGACAGAGCCAGGGACAGAGACAGATACAGAGACAGAGACAGAGACAGAGACGGAGACAGTGACAGAGACAGAGACAGAGACAGAGACAGAGACAGAGACAGAGACGGAGACAAAGACCGAGACAGACGCAGAGACTGAGACAGAGGCAGAGACAGAGACAGAGACAGAGACAGAGACAGAGACAGAGACAGAGACAGAGACAGAGACAGTGACAGAGACAGAGACGGCGACAGAGACAGAGACGGAGACGGAGATAGAGGCAGAGACAGAGACAGAGACGGGGACAGAGGCAGAGACAGAGCCAGGGACAGAGACAGAGACAGATACAGAGACAGAGACAGAGACGGAGACAGTGACAGAGACAGAGACAGAGACAGAGACAGAGACAGAGACAGAGACAGAGACGGAGACAAACACCGAGACAGACGCAGAGACTGAGACAGAGGCAGAGACAGAGACAGAGACAGAGACAGTGACAGAGACAAAGACAGAGACAGAGACAGAGACAGAGACATAGACAGAGACAGAGATAGAGACGGAGACAAAGACCGAGACAGAGACAGAGACGGAGACAGAGGCAGAGACAGAACCAGGGACAGAGACGGAGACAGGGACAGAGGGAGAGACAGAGACAGAGACAGAGACAGAGACGGAGACAAAGACCGAGACGGACGCAGAGACTGAGACAGAGGCAGAGACAGAGACAGAGACACAGACAGAGACAGAGACAGTGACAGAGACAGAGACAGAGACAGAGACAGAGACAGAGACAGAGGCGGAGACGGAGATAGAGGCAGAGACATAGCCAGGGACAGAGACAGATACAGAGACAGACGCAGAGGCAGAGGCAGAGACAGAGACAGAGACAGAGACAGAGACAGAGACAGAGACAGAGACAGAGACAGAGACAGAGACAGAGGCAGAGACGGAGACAGAGGCAGAGACAGAGCCAGGGACAGAGACAGATACAGAGACAGAGGCAGAGGCAGAGGCAGAGACAGAGACAGAGACAGAGACGGAGACAAAGACCGAGACAGAGACAGAGACAGAGACAGAGACAGAGACGGAGACAGAGGCAGAGACAGAGCCAGGGACAGAGACAGATACAGAGACAGAGACAGAGACGGAGACAGTGACAGAGACAGAGACAGAGACACAGAGAGAGACGGAGACAAAGACCGAGACAGACGCAGAGACTGAGACAGGGGCAGAGACAGAGACAGAGACAGAGACAGAGACAGAGACAGTGACAGAGACAGAGACAGAGACAGAGACATAGATAGAGACGCAGACGGAGATAGGGGCAGAGACAGAGCCAGGGACAGAGACAGATACAGAGACAGAGACAGAGACGGAGACAAAGACAGAGGAAGAGACAGCAACAGAGGCAGAGACAGAAACAGAGACAGAGACAGATACGGGGACAGAGACAGAGGCAGAGACAGAGACAGAGACAGGGACAGAGACGGAGACAGAGACAGGGACTGAGACAGAGACAGAGACAGCGGCAGAGACAGAGACGGCGACAGAGACAGAGACGGAGACGGAGATAGAGGCAGAGGCAGAGACAGAGACGGACACAGAGGCAGAGACAGAGCCAAGGACAGAGACAGATACAGAGACAGAGACAGAGACAGAGACGGAGACAGTGACAGAGACAGAGACAGAGACAGAGACAGAGACAGAGACAGAGACAGAGACAGAGGCAGAGACAGAGACAGAGACAGAGACAGAGACAGAGACAGAGACAGAGACAGAGACAGAGACAGAGACAGAGACAGAGACAGAGACAGAGGCAGAGGCAGAGGCAGAGACAGAGACAGAGACAGAGACAGAGACAGTGACGGAGACAGAGACAGAGACAGAGACTGAGACAGAGACAGAGACAGAGGGGCAGGAGACGTGGACGGAGACAAAGACGGAGACAAAGACGGTGACAAAGACGGAGACAAAGACGGAGACGAAGAGGAAGACGACGACGGAGACAAAGACGGAGACACAGGCGGAGGCAAAGATGGAGACACAGACAGAGACAAATACGGAGACAAAGACGGAGGCAAAGACGGAGTCAAAGACGGAGACAAATATGGAGACACAGACGGAGACAAATACGGAGACAAAGACGGTGACAAAGACGGAGGCAAAGTGGGAGACGAAGAGGAAGACGACGACGGAGACAAAGACGGTGACAAAGACGGAGGCAAAGACGGAGACGAAGAGGAAGACGACGACGGAGACAAAGACGGAGACAAAGGCGGAGACGAAGATGGAGATACAGACGGAGACAAATACGGAGACAAAGACGGAGGCAAAGACGGAGACAAAGACGGAGACAAAGATGGAGACACAGACGGAGGAAAATACGGAGACAAAGACGGTGACAAAGACGGAGGCAAAGACGGAGACGAAGAGGAAGGCGACGACGGAGACAAAGACGTAGACAAAGTCGGAGACAAATCTGGAGACACAGACGGACACAAATACGGAGACAAAGACAGGTACAAAGACAGAGACAGAGACAGAGACAGAGACAGAGACGGAGACGGAGACAGAGACAGAGACAGGGACAGAGACAGAGGCAGAGACAGAGACAGGGACAGAGACAGAGACAGAGACAGGGACAGGGAGAGAGACAAAGACAGAGACGGAGACAGAGACAGAGACAGAGACAGAGACAGAGACAGAGGCAGCGACAGAGACAGAAACAGAGACAGAGAGAGAGGCACAGACAGAGACACAGACAGAGACAAAGACAGAGGCGCATGAGACAAAGACAGAGCCACAGACAGAGACAGAGGCAGAGACAGAGACAGAGGCAGAGACAGAGACAGAGACAGAGACAGAGACTGAGACAGCGACAGAGACAGAGGGGCAGGAGACGTGGACGGAGACAAAGACGGAGACAAAGACGGTGTCAAAGACGGAGACAAAGACGGAGACGAAGAGGAAGACGACGACGGAGACAAAGACGGAGACAAAGGCGGAGACGAAGATGGAGATACAGACGGAGACAAATACGGAGACAAAGACGGAGGCAAAGACGGAGACAGAGACAGAGACAGAGACGGAGACGAAGACAGAGACAGGGAAAGAGACAGAGGCAGAGACAGAGACAGAGACAGAGACAGGGACAGAGACAGAAACAGAGACAGAGACAGAGGCAGAGACAGAGACAGGGACAGAGACAGAGGCAGAGACAGAGACATAGGCAGAGACAGAGACTGAGACAGAGAGAGAGACAGAGGGGCAGTTGACGTGGACGGAGACAAAGACGGAGACAAAGACGGTGACAAAGACGGAGACAAAGACGGAGACGAAGAGGAAGACGACGACGGAGACAAAGACGTAGACAACGACGGAGACAAATATGGAGACACAGACGGACACAAATACGGAGACAAAGACGGAGACAAAGACGGAGACAAAGGCGGAGACAAAGACGCAGACAAAGATGGAGACAAAGACGGAGACAGAGGCAGAGGCGGAGACAGAGAAGGGAACAGAGACAGAGACAGGGAAAAGGACAGAGACAGAGACAGAGACAGAGACAGAGAGAGAGACAGGAAAAGAAAAAGAGACAGAGATAGAGACAGAGACAGAGACAGAGACAGAGACAGAGACAGAGACAGAGACAGAGACAGAGACAGAGACAGAGACAGAGACAGTGACAGAGATAGAGACAGAGACAGAGACAGAGACAGAGACAGAGACAGAGACAGAGACAGAGACAGAGACAGAGACAGAGACAGAGGCGGAGGCAAAGACCGAGACAGAAGCAGAGACTGAGGCAGAGACAGAGACAGAGACAGAGACAGAGACAGAGACAGAGACAGAGACAGAGACAGAGACAGAGACAGAGACAGAGACAGAGACGGAGACGGAGATAGACGCAGAGGCAGATATAGAGACAGAGACAGAGACAGAGACAGAGACAGAGACAGAGACAGAGACAGAGACAGAGACGGAGATAAAGACCGAGACAGAGACAGAGATGGAGACAGAGGCAGAGACAGAGCCAGGGACAGAGACGGAGACCGAGACAGAGGGAGAGACAGCGACAGAGACAGAGACAGAGACAGAGGCAGAGACAGAGACAGAGACAGAGACAGAGACAGAGACAGAGACAGAGACAGAGAAAGAGACAGAGACAGAGACAGAGACAGAGACGGAGATAAAGACAGAGACAGAGACAGAGATGGAGACAGAGGCAGAGACAGAGCCAGGGACAGAGACGGAGACCGAGACAGAGGGAGAGACAGCGACAGAGACAGAGACAGAGACAGAGGCAGAGACAGAGACAGAGACAGAGACAGAGACAGAGACAGAGACAGAGACAGAGACAGAGACAGAGACAGAGACAGAGACAGAGACAGAGACAGAGACAGAGACAGAGACAGAGACAGAGACAGAGACAGAGACAGAGACAGAGACAGAGACAGAGACAGAGACAGAGACAGAGACAGAGACAGAGACAGAGACAGAGACAGAGACAGAGACAGAGACAGAGACAGAGACAGAGACAGAGACAGAGACAGAGACAGAGGCAGAGGCAGAGGCAGAGACAGAGACAGAGACAGAGACAGAGACAGTGACGGAGACAGAGACAGAGACAGAGACAGAGACAGAGACAGAGACAGAGACAGAGACAGAGACGGAGACAGAGACAGAGACGGAGACAGAGGCAGAGACAGAGCCAGGGACAGAGACAGATACAGAGACAGACGCAGAGGCAGAGGCAGAGACAGAGACAGAGACAGAGACAGAGACGGAGACAGAGGCAGAGACAGAGCCAGGGACAGAGACGGAGACGGAGATAGAGGCAGAGACAGAGCCAGGGACAGAGACAGATACGGAGACAGAGACAGAGACGGAGACAGTGACAGAGACAGAGACAGAGACAGAGACAGAGACAGAGACAGAGACAGAGACAGAGACAGAGACAGAGACAGAGACGGAGACGGAGATAGAGGCAGAGACAGAGCCAGGGACAGAGACAGATACAGAGACAGAGACAGAGACGGAGACAGTGACAGAGGCAGAGACAGAGACAGAGACAGAGACAGAGACGGAGACGGAGATAGTGGCAGAGACATAGCCAGGGACAGAGACAGATACAGAGACAGACGGATAGGCAGAGGCAGAGACAGAGCCAGGGACAGAGACAGATACAGAGACAGAGACAGAGACAGAGACGGAGACAGTGACAGAGACAGAGACAGAGACAGAGACAGAGACAGAGACAGAGACGGAGACAAAGACCGAGACAGACGCAGAGACTGAGACAGAGGCAGAGACAGAGACAGAGACAGAGACAGAGACAGAGACAGAGACAGAGACAGAGACAGAGACAGTGACAGAGACAGAGACGGCGACAGAGACAGAGACGGAGACGGAGATAGAGGCAGAGACAGAGACAGAGACGGGGACAGAGGCAGAGACAGAGCCAGGGACAGAGACAGAGACAGATACAGAGACAGAGACAGAGACGGAGACAGTGACAGAGACAGAGACAGAGACAGAGACAGAGACAGAGACAGAGACGGAGACAAACACCGAGACAGACGCAGAGACTGAGACAGAGGCAGAGACAGAGACAGAGACAGAGACAGTGACAGAGACAAAGACAGAGACAGAGACAGAGACAGAGACATAGACAGAGACAGAGATAGAGACGGAGACAAAGACCGAGACAGAGACAGAGACGGAGACAGAGGCAGAGACAGAACCAGGGACAGAGACGGAGACAGGGACAGAGGGAGAGACAGAGACAGAGACAGAGACAGAGACGGAGACAAAGACCGAGACGGACGCAGAGACTGAGACAGAGGCAGAGACAGAGACAGAGACACAGACAGAGACAGAGACAGTGACAGAGACAGAGACAGAGACAGAGACAGAGACAGAGACAGAGGCGGAGACGGAGATAGAGGCAGAGACATAGCCAGGGACAGAGACAGATACAGAGACAGACGCAGAGGCAGAGGCAGAGACAGAGACAGAGACAGAGACAGAGACAGAGACAGAGACAGAGACAGAGACAGAGACAGAGGCAGAGACGGAGACAGAGGCAGAGACAGAGCCAGGGACAGAGACAGATACAGAGACAGAGGCAGAGGCAGAGGCAGAGACAGAGACAGAGACAGAGACGGAGACAAAGACCGAGACAGAGACAGAGACAGAGACAGAGACAGAGACGGAGACAGAGGCAGAGACAGAGCCAGGGACAGAGACAGATACAGAGACAGAGACAGAGACGGAGACAGTGACAGAGACAGAGACAGAGACACAGAGAGAGACGGAGACAAAGACCGAGACAGACGCAGAGACTGAGACAGGGGCAGAGACAGAGACAGAGACAGAGACAGAGACAGAGACAGTGACAGAGACAGAGACAGAGACAGAGACATAGATAGAGACGCAGACGGAGATAGGGGCAGAGACAGAGCCAGGGACAGAGACAGATACAGAGACAGAGACAGAGACGGAGACAAAGACAGAGGAAGAGACAGCAACAGAGGCAGAGACAGAAACAGAGACAGAGACAGATACGGGGACAGAGACAGAGGCAGAGACAGAGACAGAGACAGGGACAGAGACGGAGACAGAGACAGGGACTGAGACAGAGACAGAGACAGCGGCAGAGACAGAGACGGCGACAGAGACAGAGACGGAGACGGAGATAGAGGCAGAGGCAGAGACAGAGACGGACACAGAGGCAGAGACAGAGCCAAGGACAGAGACAGATACAGAGACAGAGACAGAGACAGAGACGGAGACAGTGACAGAGACAGAGACAGAGACAGAGACAGAGACAGAGACAGAGACAGAGACAGAGGCAGAGACAGAGACAGAGACAGAGACAGAGACAGAGACAGAGACAGAGACAGAGACAGAGACAGAGACAGAGACAGAGACAGAGACAGAGGCAGAGGCAGAGGCAGAGACAGAGACAGAGACAGAGACAGAGACAGTGACGGAGACAGAGACAGAGACAGAGACTGAGACAGAGACAGAGACAGAGGGGCAGGAGACGTGGACGGAGACAAAGACGGAGACAAAGACGGTGACAAAGACGGAGACAAAGACGGAGACGAAGAGGAAGACGACGACGGAGACAAAGACGGAGACACAGGCGGAGGCAAAGATGGAGACACAGACAGAGACAAATACGGAGACAAAGACGGAGGCAAAGACGGAGTCAAAGACGGAGACAAATATGGAGACACAGACGGAGACAAATACGGAGACAAAGACGGTGACAAAGACGGAGGCAAAGTGGGAGACGAAGAGGAAGACGACGACGGAGACAAAGACGGTGACAAAGACGGAGGCAAAGACGGAGACGAAGAGGAAGACGACGACGGAGACAAAGACGGAGACAAAGGCGGAGACGAAGATGGAGATACAGACGGAGACAAATACGGAGACAAAGACGGAGGCAAAGACGGAGACAAAGACGGAGACAAAGATGGAGACACAGACGGAGGAAAATACGGAGACAAAGACGGTGACAAAGACGGAGGCAAAGACGGAGACGAAGAGGAAGGCGACGACGGAGACAAAGACGTAGACAAAGTCGGAGACAAATCTGGAGACACAGACGGACACAAATACGGAGACAAAGACAGGTACAAAGACAGAGACAGAGACAGAGACAGAGACAGAGACGGAGACGGAGACAGAGACAGAGACAGGGACAGAGACAGAGGCAGAGACAGAGACAGGGACAGAGACAGAGACAGAGACAGGGACAGGGAGAGAGACAAAGACAGAGACGGAGACAGAGACAGAGACAGAGACAGAGACAGAGACAGAGGCAGCGACAGAGACAGAAACAGAGACAGAGAGAGAGGCACAGACAGAGACACAGACAGAGACAAAGACAGAGGCGCATGAGACAAAGACAGAGCCACAGACAGAGACAGAGGCAGAGACAGAGACAGAGGCAGAGACAGAGACAGAGACAGAGACAGAGACTGAGACAGCGACAGAGACAGAGGGGCAGGAGACGTGGACGGAGACAAAGACGGAGACAAAGACGGTGTCAAAGACGGAGACAAAGACGGAGACGAAGAGGAAGACGACGACGGAGACAAAGACGGAGACAAAGGCGGAGACGAAGATGGAGATACAGACGGAGACAAATACGGAGACAAAGACGGAGGCAAAGACGGAGACAGAGACAGAGACAGAGACGGAGACGAAGACAGAGACAGGGAAAGAGACAGAGGCAGAGACAGAGACAGAGACAGAGACAGGGACAGAGACAGAAACAGAGACAGAGACAGAGGCAGAGACAGAGACAGGGACAGAGACAGAGGCAGAGACAGAGACATAGGCAGAGACAGAGACTGAGACAGAGAGAGAGACAGAGGGGCAGTTGACGTGGACGGAGACAAAGACGGAGACAAAGACGGTGACAAAGACGGAGACAAAGACGGAGACGAAGAGGAAGACGACGACGGAGACAAAGACGTAGACAACGACGGAGACAAATATGGAGACACAGACGGACACAAATACGGAGACAAAGACGGAGACAAAGACGGAGACAAAGGCGGAGACAAAGACGCAGACAAAGATGGAGACAAAGACGGAGACAGAGGCAGAGGCGGAGACAGAGAAGGGAACAGAGACAGAGACAGGGAAAAGGACAGAGACAGAGACAGAGACAGAGACAGAGAGAGAGACAGGAAAAGAGACAGAGATAGAGACAGAGACAGAGGCAGCGACAGAGACAGAAACAGAGACAAAGACAGAGGCGCATGAGACAAAGACAGAGCCACAGACAGAGACAGAGGCAGAGACAGAGACAGAGACAGGACAGAGACAGAGACAGAGACAGAGACAGAGACAGAGACAGAGACAGAGACAGAGACAGAGACAGAGACAGAGACAGAGACAGAGACAGAGACAGAAGCAGAGACAGAGACAGAGACAGAGACAGCGACAGAGACAGAGACAGAGACTGAGACAGAGACAGAGATGGAGCCAATGACAGAGACAGAGACAGAGACGGAGACGGAGACAGAGACAGAGACAGAGACAGAGACGGAGACAGAGACAGGGACAGAGACAGAGACAGAGGGGCAGGAGACGTGGACGGAGACAAAGACGGAGACAAAGACGGTGACAAAGACGGAGACAAAGACGGAGACAAAGATGCAGACAAAGACAGAGACAAAGACGGAGAGAAAGAGGAAGACGACGACGAAGACAAAGACGGAGACAGAGTCCGATACAGAGACAGAGACAGAGACAGAGACAGAGACAGAGACAAAGGCAGAGACCGATACAGAGACAGAGACAGAGGCAGACGCGCATGAGACAACGACCGAGACAGAGGGGCAGGAGACACGGACGGAGACACAAACGGACACAAGGACGGAGACAGAGACCGAGACAGAGACAGAGACAGGGACAGAGACAGAGACAGAGACAGAGACAGAGACAGAGACAGAGACAGAGACAGAGACAGAGACAGAGACAGAGACTGAGACAGCGACAGAGACAGAGGGGCAGGAGACGTGGACGGAGACAAAGAGGGAGACAAAGACGGTGTCAAAGACGGAGACAAAGACGGAGACGAAGAGGAAGACGACGACGGAGACAAAGACGGAGACAAAGGCGGAGACAAAGATGGAGACACAGACGGAGACAAATACGGAGACAAAGACGGTGACAAAGACGGAGGCAAAGGCGGAGACGAAGAGGTAGACGACGACGGAGACAAAGACGGAGACAAAGGCGGAGACAAAGACGGATACAACGACAGAGACAGAGACAGAGACAGAGACAGAGACAGAGACAGAGACAGAGACAGAGACAGAGACAGAGACAGGGACAGAGACAGAGACAGAGACAGAGGCAGAGCCAGAGGCAGAGACAGAAACAGAGACAGAGACGGAGACAGAGACAGAAACTGAGACAGAGACAGAGACAGAGGGGCAGGAGACGTGGACGGAGACAAAGACGGAGACAAAGACGGTGACAAAGACGGAGACAAAGACGGAGACGAAGAGAAAGACGACGACGGAGACAAAGACGGAGACACAGGCGGAGGCAAAGATGGAGACACAGACAGAGACAAATACGGAGACAAAGACGGAGGCAAAGACGGAGTCAAAGACGGAGACAAATATGGAGACACAGACGGAGACAAATACGGAGACAAAGACGGTGACAAAGACGGAGGCAAAGACGGAGACGAAGAGGAAGACGACGACGGAGACAAAGACGGTGACAAAGACGGAGGCAAAGACGGAGACGAAGAGGAAGACGACGACGGAGACAAAGACGGAGACAAAGGCGGAGACGAAGATGGAGATACAGACGGAGACAAATACGGAGACAAAGACGGAGGCAAAGACGGAGACAAAGACGGAGACAAAGATGGAGACACAGACGGAGGAAAATACGGAGACAAAGACGGTGACAAAGACGGAGGCAAAGACGGAGACGAAGAGGAAGACGACGACGGAGACAAAGACGTAGACAAAGTCGGAGACAAATCTGGAGACACAGACGGACACAAATACGGAGACAAAGACAGGTACAAAGACAGAGACAGAGACAGAGACAGAGACAGAGACGGAGACGGAGACAGAGACAGAGACAGGGACAGAGACAGAGGCAGAAACAGAGACAGGGACAGAGACAGAGACAGAGACAGGGACAGGGAGAGAGACAAAGACAGAGACGGAGACAGAGACAGAGACAGAGACAGAGACAGAGACAGAAACAGAGGCAGCGACAGAGACAGAAACAGAGAGAGAGACAGAGGCACAGACAGAGACACAGACTGAGACAAAGACAGAGGCGCATGGGACAAAGACAGAGCCACAGACAGAGACAGAGGCATAGACAGAGACAGAGACAGAGACAGAGACAGAGACAGAGACAGAAACAGAGACAGAGACAGAGACGGAGACAGAGACAGAGACAGACACAGAGACAGAGACAGAGACAGAGGCGGAGACAGAGGCAGAGACAGAAACAGAGACAGAGACAGAGACAGAGTCAGAGACAGAGATAGAGACTGGGACAGAGACAGAGACAGAGGGGCAGGTGACGTGGACGGAGACAAAGACGGATACGAAGAGGAAGACGACGACGGAGACAAAGACGGAGACAAAGGCGGAGACAAAGATGCAGACACAGACGGAGACAAATACCGAGACA
Organism: Megachile willughbiella; assembly: GCA_945859595.2. Classification (NCBI taxonomy): domain Eukaryota; kingdom Metazoa; phylum Arthropoda; class Insecta; order Hymenoptera; family Megachilidae; genus Megachile; species Megachile willughbiella. The sequence continues at coordinate 1,417,676 of CAMAOD020000301.1, forward strand.
ATGACGGAGGCAAAGACGCAGACAAAGACGGAGACAAATATGGAGACACAGACGGAGACAAATACGGAGACAAAGACGGTGACAAAGACGGAATCAAAGACGGAAACGAAGAGGAAGACGACGACGGAGACAAAGACGGAGACAAAGGCGGAGACAAAGACGGATACAACGACAGAGACAGAGACAGAGACAGAGGCAGAGAGAGAGACGGAGACAGAGACAGAGACAGAGACAGAGGGGCAGGAGACGTGGACGGAGACAAAGACGGAGACAAAGGCGGAGACGAAGATGGAGACGACGACGGAGGCAAAGACGGAGACAGAGACAAAGACGAAGACAAAGAGGAAGACGACGACGAAGACAAAGACGGGGACAGAGTCCGATACAGAGACAGAGACAGAGACAGAGACAGAGACAGAGACAGAGACAGAGACGGAGACGGAGACAGAGACGGGGACAGAGACAGAGGCAGAGGCAGAGGCAGAGACAGAGACAGAGACAGAGACAGAGACAAAGGCAGAGACCGATACAGAGACAGAGACAGAGGCAGACGCGCATGAGACAACGACCGAGACAGACGGGCAGGAGACACGGACGGAGACACAAATGGAGACAAGGACAGAGACAAAGACGGACACAAAGACGGAGACAGAGACCGAGACAGAGACAGAGACAGGGACAGAGACAGAGACAGAGACAGAGACAGAGACAGAGACAGAGACAGAGACTGAGACAGAGACAGAGACAGAGACAGAGATGGAGCCAATGACAGAGACAGAGACAGAAACGGAGACGCAGACAGGGACAGAGACAGAGACAGAGACAGGAAAAGAGAGAGAGATGGAGACAGAGACAGAGGCAGCGACAGAGACGGAAACAGAGACAGAGACAGAGGCACAGACAGAGACACAGACAGAGACAAAGACAGAGGCGCATGAGACAAAGACAGAGCCACAGACAGAGACAGAGGCAGAGACAGAGACAGAGACAGGACAGAGACAGAGACAGAGACAGAGACAGAGACAGAGACAGAGACAGAGACAGAGACAGAGACAGAGACAGAGACAGAGACAGAGGCAGCGACAGAGACAGAAACAGAGACAGAGACAGAGGCACAGACAGAGACACAGACTGAGACAAAGACAGAGGCGCATGAGACAAAGACAGAGCCACAGACAGAGACAGAGGCAGAGACAGAGACAGAGACAGAGACAGAGACAGAGACAGAGACAGAAACAGAGACAGAGACAGAGACGGAGACAGAGACAGAGACAGACACAGAGACAGAGACAGAGACAGAGGCGGAGACAGAGGCAGAGACAGAAGCAGAGACAGAGACAGAGACAGAGTCAGAGACAGAGATAGAGACTGGGACAGAGACAGAGACAGAGGGGCAGGTGACGTGGACGGAGACAAAGACGGATACGAAGAGGAAGACGACGACGGAGACAAAGACGGAGACAAAGGCGGAGACAAAGACGGATACAACGACAGAGACAGAGACAGAGACAGAGGCAGAGAGAGAGACGGAGACAGAGACAGAGACAGAGACAGAGGGGCAGGAGACGTGGACGGAGACAAAGACGGAGACAAAGGCGGAGACGAAGATGGAGACGACGACGGAGGCAAAGACGGAGACAGAGACAAAGACGAAGACAAAGAGGAAGACGACGACGAAGACAAAGACGGAGACAGAGTCCGATACAGAGACAGAGACAGAGACAGAGACAGAGACAGAGACAGAGACAGAGACGGAGACGGAGACAGAGACGGGGACAGAGACAGAGGCAGAGGCAGAGGCAGAGACAGAGACAGAGACAGAGACAGAGACAAAGGCAGAGACCGATACAGAGACAGAGACAGAGGTAGACGCGCATGAGACAACGACCGAGACAAACGGGCTGGAGACACGGACGGAGACACAAATGGAGACAAGGACAGAGACAAAGACGGACACAAAGACGGAGACAGAGACCGAGACAGAGACAGAGACAGGGACAGAGACAGAGACAGAGACAGAGACAGAGACAGAGACAGAGACAGAGACAGAGACAGAGACTGAGACAGAGACAGAGATGGAGCCAATGACAGAGACAGAGACAGAAACGGAGACGCAGACAGGGACAGAGACAGAGACAGAGACAGGAAAAGAGAGAGAGATGGAGACAGAGACAGAGGCAGCGACAGAGACGGAAACAGAGACAGAGACAGAGGCACAGACAGAGACACCGACAGAGACAAAGACAGAGGCGCATGAGACAAAGACAGAGCCACAGACAGAGACAGAGGCAGAGACAGAGACAGAGACAGGACAGAGACAGAGACAGAGACAGAGACAGAGACAGAGACAGAGACAGAGACAGAGACAGAGACAGAGACAGAGACAGAGACAGAGACAGAAACAGAGACAGAGACAGAGACAGAGACAGAAACAGAGACAGAGACAGAGACAGAGACAGCGACAGAGACAGAGACAGAGACTGAGACAGAGACAGAGATGGAGCCAATGACAGAGACAGAGACAGAGACGGAGACGGAGACAGAGACAGAGACAGAGACAGAGACGGAGACAGAGACAGGGACAGAGACAGAGACAGAGGGGCAGGAGACGTGGACGGAGACAAAGACGGAGACAAAGACGGTGACAAAGACGGAGACAAAGACGGAGGCAAAGATGCAGACAAAGACAGAGACAAGGACGGAGAGAAAGAGGAAGACGACGACGAAGACAAAGACGGAGACAGAGTCCGATACATAGACAGAGACTGAGACAGAGACGGAGACGGAGACAGAGACGGGGACAGAGACAGAGGCAGAGGCAGAGGCAGAGACAGAGACAGAGACAGAGACAGAGACAGAGACAAAGGCAGAGACCGATACAGAGACAGAGACAGAGGCAGACGCGCATGAGACAACGACCGAGACAGACGGGCAGGAGACACGGACGGAGACACAAATGGAGACAAGGACAGAGACAAAGACGGACACAAAGACGGAGACAGAGACCGAGACAGAGACAGAGACAGGGACAGAGACAGAGACAGAGACAGAGACAGAGACAGAGACAGAGACAGAGACAGAGACTGAGACAGAGACAGAGATGGAGCCAATGACAGAGACAGAGACAGAAACGGAGACGCAGACAGGGACAGAGACAGAGACAGAGACAGAGACAGAGACAGGAAAAGAGAGAGAGACGGAGACAGAGACAGAGGCAGCGACAGAGACGGAAACAGAGACAGAGACAGAGGCACAGACAGAGACACAGACAGAGACAAAGACAGAGGCGCATGAGACAAAGACAGAGCCACAGACAGAGACAGAGGCAGAGACAGAGACAGAGAGAGGACAGAGACAGAGACAGAGACAGAGACAGAGATAGAGACAGAGACAGAGACAGAGACAGAGACAGAGACAGAGGAAGAGGCAAAGGCAGAGACCGATACAGAGGCAGAGACACAGACAGAGACAGAGACAGAGGCAGGCGCGCATGAGACAACGACCGAGACAGAGGGGCAGGAGACACGGACGGAGACACAGACGGAGACAAGGACGGAGACAAAGACGGACACAAAGACGGAGACAGAGACCGAGACAGAGACAGAGACAGAGACACGGGCAGAGACAGAGACAGAGACAGAGACAGAGACAGAGACAGAGACAGAGACAGAGACTGAGACAGAGACAGAGATGGAGCCAATGACAGAGACTGAGACAGAGACAGAGATGGAGCCAATGACAGAGACAGAGACAGAAACGGTGACGGAGACGGAGACAGAGACAGGGACAGAGACAGAGGCAGAGACAGAGACAGAGACAGAGACAGAGACAGAGACAGAGACAGGAAAAGAGAGAGAGAGACGGAGACAGAGACAGAGGCAGCGACAGAGACGGAAACAAAGACAGAGACAGAGGCACAGACAGAGACACAGACAGAGACAAAGACAGAGGCGCATGAGACAAAGGCAGAGCCACAGACAGAGACAGAGGCAGAGACAGAGACAGAGACAGGACAGAGACAGAGACAGAGGCAGAGGCGGAGACAGAGAAGGGAACAGAGACAGAGACAGAGAAAAGGACAGAGACAGAGACAGAGACAGTGACAGGAAAAGAGACAGAGATAGAGACAGAGACAGGGGCAGCGACAGAGACAGAAACAGAGGCACACACAGAGACACAGACAGAGACAAAGACAGAGGCGCATGAGACAAAGACAGAGCCGCAGACAGAGACAGAGGCAGAGACAGAGACAGAGACAGAGACAGAGACAGAGACAGAGACAGAGACAGGGACAGAGACAGAGACAGAGACAGAGACAGAGGCAGAGACAGAGGCAGAGACAGAAACAGAGACAGAGACGGAGACAGAGACAGAGACTGAGACAGAGACAGAGACAGAGGGGCAGGAGACGTGGACGGATACAAAGACGGAGACAAAGACGGTGACAAAGACGGAGACAAAGACGGAGACGAAGAGGAAGACGACGACGGAGACAAAGACGGAGACACAGGCGGAGGCAAAGATGGAGACACAGACAGAGATAAATACGGAGACAAAGACGGAGGCAAAGACGGAGTCAAAGACGGAGACAAATATGGAGACACAGACGGAGACAAATACGGAGACAAAGACGGTGACAAAGACGGAGGCAAAGACGGAGACGAAGAGGAAGACGACGACGGAGACAAAGACGGTGACAAAGACGGAGGCAAAGACGGAGACGAAGAGGAAGACGACGACGGAGACAAAGACGGAGACAAAGGCGGAGACGAAGATGGAGATACAGACGGAGACAAATACGGAGACAAAGACGGAGGCAAAGACGGAGACAAAGACGGAGACAAAGATGGAGGCAAAGACGGAGACGAAGAGGAAGACGACGACGGAGACAAAGACGTAGACAAAGTCGGAGACAAATCTGGAGACACAGACGGACACAAATACGGAGACAAAGACAGGTACAAAGACAGAGACAGAGACAGAGACAGAGACAGAGACGGAGACGGAGACAGAGACAGAGACAGGGACAGAGACAGAGGCAGAGACAGAGACAGAGGCAGAGACAGAGACAGAGACAGGGACTGGGAGAGAGACAAAGACAGAGACGGAGACAGAGACAGAGACAGAGACAGAGACAGAGACAGAGACAGAGACAGAGACAGAGGCAGCGACAGAGACAGAAACAGAGACAGAGAGAGAGGCACAGACAGAGACACAGACAGAGACAAAGACAGAGCCACAGACAGAGACAGAGGCAGAGACAGAGACAGAGACAGAGACAGAGACAGAGACAGAAACAGAGACAGAGACAGAGACGGAGACAGAGACAGAGACAGAAACAGAGACAGAGACAGAGACAGAGGCGGAGACAGAGGCAGAGACAGAAACAGAGACAGAGACAGAGACAGAGTCAGAGACAGAGACAGAGACTGGGACAGAGACAGAGACAGAGGGGCAGGTGACGTGGACGGAGACAAAGACGGATACGAAGAGGAAGACGACGACGGAGACAAAGACGGAGACAAAGGCGGAGACAACGATGCAGACACAGACGGAGACAAATACCGAGACAATGACGGAGGCAAAGACGCAGACAAAGACGGAGACAAATATGGAGACACAGACGGAGACAAATACGGAGACAAAGACGGTGACAAAGACGGAATCAAAGACGGAAACGAAGAGGAAGACGACGACGGAGACAAAGACGGAGACAAAGGCTGAGACAAAGACGGATACAACGACAGAGACAGAGACAGAGACAGAGGCAGAGAGAGAGACGGAGACAGAGACAGAGACAGAGACAGAGACAGAGGCAGAGACAGAGGCAGAGACAGAGACAGAGACAGAGGCAGCGGCAGAGACAGAAACAGAGACAGAGACAGAGGCACAGACAGAGACACAGACAGAGACAAAGACAGAGGCGCATGAGACAAAGACAGAGCCACAGACAGAGACAGAGGCAGAGACAGAGGCAGAGACAGAAACAGAGACAGAGACAGAGACAGAGACAGAGACAGAGACAGAAACAGAGACAGAGACAGAGACGGAGACAGAGACAGAGACAGACACAGAGACAGAGACAGAGACAGAGACAGAGGCGGAGACAGAGGCAGAGACAGAAACAGAGACAGAGACAGAGACAGAGTCAGAGACAGAGACAGAGACTGGGACAGAGACAGAGACAGAGGGGCAGGTGACGTGGACGGAGACAAAGACGGATACGAAGAGGAAGACGACGACGGAGACAAAGACGGAGACAAAGGCGGAGACAACGATGCAGACACAGACGGAGACAAATACCGAGACAATGACGGAGGCAAAGACGCAGACAAAGACGGAGACAAATATGGAGACACAGACGGAGACAAATACGGAGACAAAGACGGTGACAAAGACGGAATCAAGGACGGAAACGAAGAGGAAGACGACGACGGAGACAAAGACGGATACAAAGACGGAGACAAAGAAGGTGACAAAGACGGAGACAAAGACGGAGACGTAGAGGAAGACGACGACGGAGACAAAGACGGAGACAAAGGCGGAGACAAAGATGGAGACACAGACGGAGACAAATACAGAGACAAAGACGGTGACAAAGACGGAGGCAAAGACGGAGACGAAGAGGAAGACGACGACGGAGACAAAGACGGAGACAAAGGCGGAGACAAATATGGAGACACAGACGGACACAAATACGGAGACAAAGACAGGTACAAAGACGGAGACAGAGACAGAGACAGAGACGGAGACGAAGACAGAGACAGGGAAAGAGGCAGAGACAGAGACAGAGACAGAGACAGAGACAGAGACAGAGACAGAGACAGAGACAGAGACAGGGACAGGGACAGAGACAGAGACAGAGACAGAGACAGAGACAAAGACGGAGACAAAGACGGAGACAAAGAAGTAGACAAAGACGTAGACAAAGACGGAGACAAAGACGGAGACAACGACGGTGACAAAGACGGAGACAAAGACGGAGACGAGGAGGAAGACGACGACGGAGACAAAGACGGTGACAAAGACGGAGACAAAGACTGAGACGAAGAGGAAGACGACGACGGAGACAAAGACGGAGACAAAGGCGGAGACGAAGATGGAGATACAGACGGAGACAAATACGGAGACAAAGACGGAGGCAAAGACGGAGACAAAGACGGAGGCAAAGATGGAGACACAGACGGAGGAAAATACGGAGACAAAGACGGTGACAAAGACGGAGGCAAAGACGGAGACTAAGAGGAAGACGACGACGGAGACAAAGACGTAGACAAAGTCGGAGACAAATCTGGAGACACAGACGGACACAAATACGGAGACAAAGACAGGTACAAAGACAGAGACAGAGACAGAGACAGAGACAGAGACGGAGACGGAGACAGAGACAGAGACAGGGACAGAGACAGAGGCAGAGACAGAGACAGGGACAGGGAGAGAGACAAAGACAGAGACGGAGACAGAGACAGAGACAGAGACAGAGACAGAGACAGAGACAGAGGCAGCGACAGAGACAGAAACAGAGACAGAGACAGAGGCACAGACAGAGACACAGACTGAGACAAAGACAGAGGCGCATGAGACAAAGACAGAGCCACAGACAGAGACAGGGGCAGAGACAGAGACAGAGACAGAGACAAAGACAGAGACAGAGACAGAAACAGAGACAGAGACAGAGACGGAGACAGAGACAGAGACAGACACAGAGACAGAGACAGAGACAGAGGCGGAGACAGAGGCAGAGACAGAAACAGAGACAGAGACAGAGACAGAGACAGAGTCAGAGACAGAGACAGAGACTGGGACAGAGACAGAGACAGAGGGGCAGGTGACGTGGACGGAGACAAAGACGGATACGAAGAGGAAGACGACGACGGAGACAAAGACGGAGACAAAGGCGGAGAGAAAGATGCAGACACAGACGGAGACAAATACCGAGACAATGACGGAGGCAAAGACGCAGACAAAGACGGAGACAAATATGGAGACACAGACGGAGACAAATACGGAGACAAAGACGGTGACAAAGACGGAATCAAAGACGGAAACGAAGAGGAAGACGACGACGGAGACAAAGACGGAGACAAAGGCGGAGACGAAGTTGGAGACACAGACGGAGACAAAGACGGAGGCAAAGATGGAGACACAGACGGAGGCAAATACGGAGACAAAGACGGTGACAAAGACGGAGGCAAAGACGGAGACGAAGATGGAGAGAAAGACGGAGACAGAGGCAGAGGCGGAGACAGAGAAGGGAACAGAGACAGAGACAGAGCAAGTGACAGAGACAGAGACAGAGACAGGAAAAGAGACAGAGACAGAGACAGAGTCAGAGACAGAGGCAGCGACAGAGACAGAAACAGAGACAGAGACAGAGGCACAGACAGAGACACAGACAAAGACAAAGACAGAGGCGCATGAGACAAAGACAGAGCCACAGACAGAGGCAGAGGCAGAGACAGACACACAGACAGAGACAGAGACAGAGACAGAGACAGAGAGAGAGGCAGAGACAGAAACAGAGACAGGGACACGGGCGGAAACAGAGACAGAGACAGAGACAGGAAAAGAGAGAGAGACAGATACAGAGAAAGAGGCAGCGACAGAGACAGAAACAGAGACAGAGACAGAGTCACAGACAGGGACACAGACAGAGACAAAGACAGAGGCGCATGAGACAAAGACAGAGGCAGAGACAGAGACATAGGCAGAGACAGAGACAGAGACAGAGGGGCCGGAGACGTGGACGGAGAAAAAGACGGAGACAAAGACGTAGACAAAGACGGAGACAAAGACGTAGACAAAGACGGTGACAAAGACGGACACAAAGACGGAGACGAAGAGGAAGACGACGACGGAGACAAAGACGGAGACAAAGGCGGAGACAAATATGGAGACACAGACGGACACAAATACGGAGACAAAGACAGGTACAAAGACGGAGACAGAGACAGAGACAGAGACGGAGACGAAGACAGAGACAGGGAAAGAGACAGAGGCAGAGACAGAGACAGACACAGAGACAGAGACAGAGACAGAGACAGAGACAGGGACAGGGACAGAGACAGAGACAGAGACAGAGACAGGAAAAGAGGCAGAGACAGAGACAGAGACAGAGGCAGCGACAGAGACAGAAACAGAGACAGAGACAGAGGCACAGACAGAGACACAGACAGAGACAAAGGCAGAGGCGCATGAGACAAAGACAGAGCCACAGACAGAGACAGAGGCAGAGACAGAGACAGAGACAGAGACAGAGACAGAGACAGAGACAGAGACAGAGACAGAGACTGAGACAGCGACAGAGACAGAGGGGCAGGAAACGCGGACGGAGACAAAGACGGAGACAAAGACGGTGTCAAAGACGGAGACAAAGACGGAGACGAAGAGGAAGACGACGACGGAGACAAAGACGGAGACAAAGGCGGAGACAAAGATGGAGACACAGACGGAGACAAATACGGAGACAAAGACGGTGACAAAGACGGAGGCAAAGGCGGAGACGAAGAGGTAGACGACGACGGAGACAAAGACGGAGACAAAGGCGGAGACAAAGACGGATACAACGACAGAGACAGAGACAGAGACAGAGACAGAGACAGAGACAGAGACAGAGACAGAGACAGAGACAGAGACAGAGACAGAGACAGAGACAGAGACAGAGACAGAGACAGAGACAGAGACAGGGACAGAGACAGAGACAGAGACAGAGACAGAGGCAGAGACAGAGGCAGATACAGAAACAGAGACAGAGACGGAGACAGAGACAGAGACTGAGACAGAGACAGAGACAGAGGGGCAGGAGACTTGGACGGAGACAAAGACGGAGACAAAGACGGTGACAAAGACGGAGACAAAGACGGAGACGAAGAGAAAGACGACGACGGAGACAAAGACGGAGACACAGGCGGAGGCAAAGATGGAGACACAGACAGAGACAAATACGGAGACAAAGACGGAGGCAAAGACGGAGTCAAAGACGGAGACAAATATGGAGACACAGACGGAGACAAATACGGAGACAAAGACGGTGACAAAGACGGAGGCAAAGACGGAGACGAAGAGGAAGACGACGACGGAGACAAAGACGGTGACAATGACGGAGGCAAAGACGGAGACGAAGAGGAAGACGACGACGGAGACAAAGACGGAGACAAAGGCGGAGACGAAGATGGAGATACAGACGGAGACAAATACGGAGACAAAGACGGAGGCAAAGACGGAGACAAAGACGGAGACAAAGATGGAGACACAGACGGAGGAAAATACGGAGACAAAGACGGTGACAAAGACGGAGGCAAAGACGGAGACTAAGAGGAAGACGACGACGGAGACAAAGGCGGAGACAAAGGCGGAGACAAAGATGGAGACACAGACGGAGACAAAGACGGAGGCAAAGATGGAGACACAGACGGAGGCAAATACGGAGACAAAGACGGTGACAAAGACGGAGGCAAAGACGGAGACGAAGATGGAGACAAAGACGGAGACACAGGCAGAGGCGGAGACAGAGAAGGGAACAGAGACAGAGACAGAGCAAGTGACAGAGTCAGAGACAGAGACAGGAAAAGAGACAGAGACAGAGACAGAGTCAGAGACAGAGGCAGCGACAGAGACAGAAACAGAGAGAGAGACAGAGGCACAGACAGAGACACAGACGGAGACAAAGACAGAGGCGCATGAGACAAAGACACAGCCACAGACAGAGACAGAGGCAGAGACAGAGACAGAGACAGAGACAGAGACGGAGACAGAGACAGAGACAGAGAGAGAGACAGAGGAAGAGACAGAGACAGAGACTGAGACAGCGACAGAGACAGAGGGGCAGGAGACGTGGTCGGAGACAAAGACGGAGACAAAGACGGTGACAAAGACGGAGACAAAGACGGAGACGAAGAGGAAGACGACGACGGAGGCAAAGACGGAGACAAAGGCGGAGACAAAGATGGAGACACAGACGGAGACAAATACGGAGACAAAGACGGAGGCAAAGACGGTGACAAATATGGAGACACAGACGGAGACAAATACGGAGACAAAGGCGGAGACAAAGACGGATACAAAGACAGAGACAGAGACAGAGACAGTGGCAGAGACAGAGACGGAGACAGAGACAGAGATGGACACAGAGACAGAGACAGAGACAGCGGTGGAGACGGAGACGCAGACAGAGACATAGACAGAGACAGAGACAGAGACAGCGACAGAGACACAGACAGCGCCAGAGACGGAGACAGAGACAGAGACAAAGACAGAGACAGAGACAGAGACAGAGACAGAGACAGAGACAGAGACAGAGACAGAGACAGAGACAGAGACAGAGACAGAGACAGAGACAGAGACAGAGACAGAGACAGAGACAGAGACAGAGACAGAGACAGAGACAGAGACAGAGACAGAGACAGAGACAGAGACAGAGACGGAGACAGAGACAGAGACAGAGACAGAGACAGAGACTGAGACAGAGGCAGAGACAGAGACAGAGACAGAGACAGAGACAGAGACAGAGACTGAGACAGAGACTGAGACAGAGGGGCAGGAGACGTGGACGGAGACAAAGACGGAGACAAGGACGGAGACAAAGACGGTGACAAAGGCGGAGACAAAGACGGAGACGAAGAGGAAGACGACGACGGAGACAAAGGCGGAGACAAAGGCGGAGACAAAGATGGAGACACAGACGGAGACAAATACGGCGACAAAGACGGAGGCAAAGACCGAGACAAAGACGGAGACAAATATGGAGACACAGACGGATACAAATACGGAGACAAAGACGGTGACAAAGACGGAGGCAAAGACGGAGACGAAGAGGAAGACGACGACGGAGACAAAGACGGTGACATAGACGGAGACAAAGATGGAGACAATGACAGAGACAGAGCCAGAGACAGAGACAGAGACAGAGACAGGGACGGAGACGGAGACGGAGACAGAGACGGGGACAGAGACAGAGGCAGAGACAGAGACAGAGACAGGGGCAGAGACAGAGACAGAGACAGAGACGGAGACGGAGACAGAGACAGAGACAGAGGCAGAGACAGAGATAGGGACAGAGACAGAGGCAGAGGCAGAGGCAGAGACAGAGATAGGGACAGAGACAGAGACAGAGGCAGAGACACAGACGGAGACAGAGTCAGAGGCAGACGCGCATGAGACAAGGACCGAGACAGAGGGGCAGGAGAGACGGACGGAGACGCAGACGGAGACAAAGACGGACACAAAGACGGAGACAGAGACCGAGACAGAGACAGAGACAGGGACAGAGACAGAGACAGAGACAGGGACAGAGACAGAGACTGAGACAGAGACAGAGGTGGAGCCAATGACAGAGACAGAGACAGAGACGGAGACAGAGACAGGGACAGAGACAGAGATAGAGACAGAGACAGGAAAAGAGAGAGAGACGGAGACAGAGACAGAGGCAGCGACAGAGACTGAGACAGAGACAGAGGGGCAGGAGACGTGGACGGAGACAAAGACGGAGACAAAGGCGGTGACAAAGACGGACACAAAGACGGAGACGAAGAGGAAGACGACGACGGAGACAAAGACGTAGACAAAGACGGAGACAAATATGGAGACACAGACGGACACAAATACGGAGACAAAGACAGGTACAAAGACGGAGACAGAGACAGAGACAGAGACGGAGACGAAGACAGAGACAGGGAAAGAGACAGAGGCAGAGACAGAGACAGAGACAGAGACAGGGACAGGGACAGAGACAGAGACAGAGACAGAGACAGAGACAGAGACAGAGACAGAGACAGAGACAGAGACAGAGACAGAGACAGAGACAGAGACAGAGACAGAGACAGAGACAAAGACGGAGACAATGACGGAGACAAAGAAGTAGACAAAGACGTAGACAAAGACGGAGACAAAGACGGAGACAACGACGGTGACAAAGACGGAGACAAAGACGGAGACGAGGAGGAAGACGACGACGGAGACAAAGACGGTGACAAAGACGGAGACAAAGATGGAGACAAAGATGGAGACAAGGACGGAGGCAGAGGCAGAGGCGGAGACAGAGAAGGGAACAGAGGCAGAGGCAGAGAAAGGGACAGAGACAGAGACAGAGACAGAGACAGAGACAGAGACAGGAAAAGAGACAGAGACAGAGACAGAGACAGAGGCAGCGACAGAGACAGAAACAGAGACAGAGACAGAGGCACAGACAGAGACACAGACAGAGGCAAAGGCAGAGGCGCATGAGACAAAGACAGAGCCACAGACAGAGACAGAGGCAGAGACAGAGACAGAGAGAGAGACAGAGACAGAGACAGACGCGCATGAGACAACGACCGAGACAGAGGGGCAGGAGACACGGACGGAGACACAGACGGAGACAAAGGCGGAGACAAAGATGGAGACACAGACGGAGACAAATACGGAGACAAAGACGGTGACAAAGACGGAGGCAAAGGCGGAGACGAAGAGGTAGACGACGACGGAGACAAAGACGGAGACAAAGAAGGATACAACGACAGAGACAGAGACAGAGACAGAGACAGAGACAGAGACAGAGACAGAGACAGAGACAGAGACAGAGACAGAGACAGGGACAGAGACAGAGACAGAGACAGAGACAGAGACAGAGGCAGAGACAGAGGCAGAGACAGAAACAGAGACAGAGACGGAGACAGAGACAGAGACTGAGACAGAGACAGAGACAGAGGGGCAGGAGACGTGGACGGAGACAAAGACGGAGACAAAGACCGTGACAAAGACGGAGACAAAGACGGAGACGAAGAGAAAGACGACGACGGAGACAAAGACGGAGACACAGGCGGAGGCAAAGATGGAGACACAGACAGAGACAAATACGGAGACAAAGACGGAGGCAAACACGGAGTCAAAGACGGAGACAAATATGGAGCCACAGACGGAGACAAATACGGAGACAAAGACGGTGATAAAGACGGAGGCAAAGACGGAGACGAAGAGGAAGACGACGACGGAGACAAAGACGTAGACAAAGTCGGAGACAAATCTGGAGACACAGACGGACACAAATACGGAGACAAAGACAGGTACAAAGACAGAGACAGAGACAGAGACAGAGACAGAGACGGAGACGGAGACAGAGACAGAGACAGGGACAGAGACAGAGGCAGAGACAGAGACAGGGACAGAGACAGAGACAGAGACAGGGACAGGGAGAGAGACAAATACAGAGACGGAGACAGAGACAGAGACAGAGACAGAGACAGAGACAGAGACAGAGACAGAGACAGAGGCAGCGACAGAGACAGAAACAGAGACAGAGACAGAGGCACAGACAGAGACACAGACTGAGACAAAGACAGAGGCGCATGAGACAAAGACAGAGCCACAGACAGAGACAGAGGCAGAGACAGAGACAGAGACAGAGACAGAGACAGAGACAGAGACAGAGACAGAGACAGAAACAGAGACAGAGACAGAGACGGAGACAGAGACAGAGACAGACACAGAGACAGAGACAGAGACAGAGGCGGAGACAGAGGCAGAGACAGAAACAGAGACAGAGACAGAGACAGAGTCAGAGACAGAGACAGAGACTGGGACAGAGAGAGAGACAGAGGGGCAGGTGACGTGGACGGAGACAAAGACGGATACGAAGAGGAAGACGACGACGGAGACAAAGACGGAGACAAAGGCGGAGACAAAGATGCAGACACAGACGGAGACAAATACCGAGACAATGACGGAGGCAAAGACGCAGACAAAGACGGAGACAAATATGGAGACACAGACGGAGACAAATACGGAGACAAAGACGGTGACAAAGACGGAATCAAAGACGGAAACGAAGAGGAAGACGACGACGGTGACAAAGGCGGAGACAAAGACGGAGACAAAGGCGTAGCCAAAGACGGTGACAAAGGCGGAGACAAAGACGGAGACGAAGAGGAAGACGACGACGGAGACAAAGGCGGAGACAAAGGCCTCAGACAAAGATGGAGACACAGACGGAGACAAATACGGAGACAAAGACGGAGGCAAAGACCGAGACAAAGACGGAGACAAATATGGAGACACAGACGGATACAAATACGGAGACAAAGACGGTGACAAAGACGGAGGCAAAGACGGAGACGAAGAGGAAGACGACGACGGAGACAAAGACGGAGACAAAGGCGGAGACGAAGTTGGAGACACAGACGGAGACAAAGACGGAGGCAAAGATGGAGACACAGACGGAGGCAAATACGGAGACAAAGACGGTGACAAAGACGGAGGCAAAGACGGAGACGAAGATGGAGAGAAAGACGGAGACAGAGGCAGAGGCGGAGACAGAGAAGGGAACAGAGACAGAGACAGAGCAAGTGACAGAGACAGAGACAGAGACAGGAAAAGAGACAGAGACAGAGACAGAGTCAGAGACAGAGGCAGCGACAGAGACAGAAACAGAGACAGAGACAGAGGCACAGACAGAGACACAGACAAAGACAAAGACAGAGGCGCATGAGACAAAGACAGAGCCACAGACAGAGACAGAGGCAGAGACAGACACACAGACAGAGACAGAGACAGAGACAGAGACAGAGAGAGAGGCAGAGACAGAAACAGAGACAGGGACACGGGCAGAAACAGAGACAGAGACAGAGACAGGAAAAGAGAGAGAGACAGAGACAGAGAAAGAGGCAGCGACAGAGACAGAAACAGAGACAGAGACAGAGTCACAGACAGAGACACAGACAGAGACAAAGACAGAGGCGCATGAGACAAAGACAGAGGCAGAGACAGAGACATAGGCAGAGACAGAGACAGAGACAGAGACAGAGACAGAGACAGAGGGGCCGGAGACGTGGACGGAGAAAAAGACGGAGACAAAGACGTAGACAAAGACGGAGACAAAGACGTAGACAAAGACGGTGACAAAGACGGACACAAAGACGGAGACGAAGAGGAAGACGACGACGGAGACAAAATCGGAGACAAAGGCGGAGACAAATATGGAGACACAGACGGACACAAATACGGAGACAAAGACAGGTACAAAGACGGAGACAGAGACAGAGACGGAGACGAAGACAGAGACAGGGAAAGAGACAGAGGCAGAGACAGAGACAGAGACAGAGACAGAGACAGGGACAGAGACAGAGACAGGGACAGGGACAGGGACAGAGACAGAGACAGAGACAAAGACAGAGACAAAGACGGAGACAAAGACGGAGACAAAGAAGTAGACAAAGACGTAGACAAAGACGGAGACAAAGACGGAGACAACGACGGTGACAAAGACGGAGACAAAGACGGAGACGAGGAGGAAGACGACGACGGAGACAAAGACGGTGACAAAGACGGAGACAAAGACTGAGACAAAGATGGAGACAAAGACGGAGAGAGAGGCAGAGGCGGAGACAGAGAAGGAACAGAGGCAGAGACAGAGAAAGGGACAGAGACAGAGACAGAGACAGAGACAGAGACAGGAAAGGAGACAGAGACAGAGACAGAGACAGAGACAGAGGCAGCGACAGAGACAGAAACAGAGACAGAGACAGGGGCACAGACAGAGACACAGACAGAGACAAAGGCAGAGGCGCATGAGACAAAGACAGAGCCACAGACAGAGACAGAGGCAGAGACAGAGACAGAGACAGAGACAGAGACAGAGACAGAGACAGAGACAGAGACAGAGACTGAGACAGAGACAGAGACAGAGGGGCAGGAGACGTGGACGGAGACAAAGACGGAGACAAAGACGGTGACAAAGACGGAGACAAAGACGGAGACGAAGAGAAAGACGACGACGGAGACAAAGACGGAGACACAGGCGGAGACAAAGATGGAGACACAGACGGAGACAAATACGGAGACAAAGACGGAGGCAAAGACGGAGTCAAAGACGGAGACAAATATGGAGACACAGACGGAGACAAATACGGAGACAAAGACGGTGACAAAGACGGAGGCAAAGACGGAGACGAAGAGGAAGACGACGACGGAGACAAAGACGGTGACAAAGACGGAGGCAAAGACGGAGACGAAGAGGAAGACGACGACGGAGACAAAGACGGAGACAAAGGCGGAGACGAAGATGGAGATACAGACGGAGACAAATACGGAGACAAAGACGGAGGCAAAGACGGAGACAAAGACGGAGACAAAGATGGAGACACAGACGGAGGAAAATACGGAGACAAAGACGGTGACAAAGACGGAGGCAAAGACGGAGACGAAGAGGAAGACGACGACGGAGACAAAGACGTAGACAAAGTCGGAGACAAATCTGGAGACACAGACGGACACAAATACGGAGACAAAGACAGGTACAAAGACAGAGACAGAGACAGAGACAGAGACAGAGACGGAGACGGAGAC
Organism: Megachile willughbiella; assembly: GCA_945859595.2. NCBI lineage: Eukaryota > Metazoa > Arthropoda > Insecta > Hymenoptera > Megachilidae > Megachile > Megachile willughbiella. The sequence continues at coordinate 1,434,992 of CAMAOD020000301.1, forward strand.
AGAGACAGAGACAGGGACAGGGACAGAGGCAGAAACAGAGACAGGGACAGAGACAGAGACAGAGACAGGGACAGGGAGAGAGACAAAAACAGAGACGGAGACGGAGACAGAGACAGAGACAGAGACAGAGACAGAGACAGAGACAGAGGCAGCGACAGAGACAGAAACAGAGAGAGAGACAGAGGCACAGACAGAGACACAGACTGAGACAAAGGCAGAGGCGCATGAGGCAAAGACAGAGCCACAGACAGAGACAGAGGCAGAGGCAGAGACAGAGACAGAGACAGAGACAGAGACAGAGACAGAAACAGAGACAGAGACAGAGACGGAGACAGAGACAGAGACAGACACAGAGACAGAGACAGAGACAGAGGCGGAGACAGAGGCAGAGACAGAAACAGAGACAGAGACAGAGACAGAGACAGAGACAGAGACAAAGACAGAGGCGCATGAGACAAAGACAGAGGCAGAGACAGAGACAGAGGCAGAGACAGAGACAGAGGCAGAGACAGAGACAGAGACAGAGACAGAGACACAGACAGAGACAAAGACAGAGGCGCATGAGACAAAGACAGAGCCACAGACAGAGACAGAGGCAGAGACAGAGACAGAGACAGGACAGAGACAGAGACAGAGACAGAGACAGAGACAGAGGCAGAGACAGAAACCGAGACAGAGACAGAGACAGAGACAGAGAAAGAGAGTGAGACAGAGACAGAGGGGCAGGAGACGTGAACGGAGACAAAGACGGAGACAAGGACGTAGACAAAGACGGTGACAAAGACGGAGACGAAGAGGAAGACGAGGACGGAGACAAAGACGGAGACAAAGACGGAGACAAGGACAGAGACAGAGCCAGAGACAGAGACAGAGACAGGGACAGAGACAGGGACAGAGACAGCGACAGAGACAGAGACAGAGACAGAGACAGAGACAAAGACAGAGGCGCATGAGACAAAGACAGAGGCAGAGACAGAGACAGAGACAGAGACAGAGACAGAGGCAGAGACAGAGACAGAGACAGAGACAGAGACAGAGATAGGGACAGAGACAGAGACAGAGACGGAGACAAAGGCGGGGACAAAGACAGAGGCAGAGACAGAGACAGAGACAGAGACGGAGACAGAGATGGGGACACAGACGGAGACAAATACGGAGACAAAGGTAGAGGCAAAGGCGGAGACAGAGGCGGAGACACAGACAGAGACAGAGACTGAGACAAAGACAGAGACAGAAACAGAGACAGAGACAGAGACAGAGACAGAGGCAGCGACAGAGACAGAAACAGGGACAAAGACAGAGGCGCATGAGACAAAGACAGAGCCACAGACAGCGACAGAGGCAGAGACAGAGACAGAGACAGGACAGAGACAGAGACAGAGACAAAGGCAGAGACCGATACAGAGACAGAGACAGAGGCAGACGCGCATGAGACAACGACCGAGACAGAGGGGCAGGAGACACGGACGGAGACACAAACGGACACAAGGACGGAGACAAAGACGGACACAAAGACGGAGACAGAGACCGAGACAGAGACAGAGACAGGGACAGAGACAGAGACAGAGACTGAGACAGAGACAGAGATGGAGCCAATGACAGAGACAGAGACAGAAACGGAGACGCAGACAGGGACAGAGACAGAGACAGAGACAGAGACAGAGACAGGAAAAGAGAGAGAGACGGAGACAGAGACAGAGGCAGCGACAGAGACGGAAACAGAGACAGAGACAGAGGCACAGACAGAGACACAGACAGAGACAAAGACAGAGGCGCATGAGACAAAGACAGAGCCACAGACAGAGACAGAGGCAGAGACAGAGACAGAGAGAGGACAGAGACAGAGACAGAGACAGAGACAGAGACAGAGACAGAGACAGGGACAGAGACAGAGACAGAGACAGAGACAGAGGCAGAGACAGAGGCAGAGACAGAAACAGAGACAGAGACGGAGACAGAGACACAGACTGAGACAGAGACAGAGACAGAGGGGCAGGAGACGTGGACGGAGACAAAGACGGAGACAAAGACGGTGACAAAGACGGAGACAAAGACGGAGACGAAGAGGAAGACGACGACGGAGACAAAGACGGAGACACAGGCGGAGGCAAAGATGGAGACACAGACAGAGACAAATACGGAGACAAAGACGGAGGCAAAGACGGAGTCAAAGACGGAGACAAATATGGAGACACAGACGGAGACAAATACGGAGACAAAGAGGGAGACGAAGAGGAAGACGACGACGGAGACAAAGACGGTGACAAAGACGGAGGCAAAGACGGAGACGAAGAGGAAGACGACGACGGAGACAAAGACGGAGACAAAGGCGGAGACGAAGATGGAGATACAGACGGAGACAAATACGGAGACGAAGACGGAGGCAAAGACGGAGACAAAGACGGAGACAAAGATAGAGACACAGACGGAGGAAAATACGGAGACAAAGACGGTGACAAAGACGGAGGCAAAGACGGAGACGAAGAGGAAGGCGACGACGGAGACAAAGACGTAGACAAAGTCGGAGACAAATCTGGAGACACAGACGGACACAAATACGGAGACAAAGACAGGTACAAAGACAGAGACAGAGACAGAGACAGAGACAGAGACAGAGACGGAGACGGAGACAGAGACAGAGACAGGGACAGAGACAGAGGCAGAGACAGAGACAGGGACAGAGACAGAGACAGAGACAGGGACAGGGAGAGAGACAAAGACAGAGACGGAGACAGAGACAGAGACAGAGACAGAGACAGGGACAGAGACAGAGACAGAGGCAGCGACAGAGACAGAAACAGAGACAGAGAGAGAGGCACAGACAGAGACACAGACAGAGACAAAGGCAGAGGCGCATGAGACAAAGACAGAGCCACAGACAGAGACAGAGGCAGAGACAGAGACAGAGACAGAGACAGAGACAGAGACAGAGACAGAGACAGAGACAGAGACAGAGACAGAGACAGAGACAGAGACTGAGACAGCGACAGAGACAGAGGGGCAGGAGACGTGGACGGAGACAAAGACGGAGACAAAGACGGTGTCAAAGACGGAGACAAAGACGGAGACGAAGAGGAAGACGACGACGGAGACAAAGACGGAGACAAAGGCGGAGACAAAGATGGAGACACAGACGGAGACAAATACGGAGACAAAGACGGTGACAAAGACGGAGGCAAAGGCGGAGACGAAGAGGTAGACGACGACGGAGACAAAGACGGAGACAAAGGCGGAGACAAAGACGGATACAACGACAGAGACAGAGACAGAGACAGAGACAGAGACAGAGACAGAGACAGAGACAGAGACAGAGACAGAGACAGAGACAGAGACAGGGACAGAGACAGAGACAGAGACAGAGACAGAGGCAGAGACAGAGGCAGAGACAGAAACAGAGACAGAGACGGAGACAGAGACAGAGACTGAGACAGTGACAGAGACAGAGGGGCAGGAGACGTGGACGGAGACAAAGACGGAGACAAAGACGGTGACAAAGACGGAGACAAAGACGGAGACGAAGAGAAAGACGACGACGGAGACAAAGACGGAGACACAGGCGGAGGCAAAGATATAGACACAGACAGAGACAAATACGGAGACAAAGACGGAGGCAAAGACGGAGTCAAAGACGGAGACAAATATGGAGACACAGACGGAGACAAATACGGAGACAAAGACGGTGACAAAGACGGAGGCAAAGACGGAGACGAAGAGGAAGACGACGACGGAGACAAAGACGGTGACAAAGGCGGAGACGAAGTTGGAGACACAGACGGAGACAAAGACGGAGGCAAAGATGGAGACACAGACGGAGGCAAATACGGAGACAAAGACGGTGACAAAGACGGAGGCAAAGACGGAGACGAAGATGGAGAGAAAGACGGAGACAGAGGCAGAGGCGGAGACAGAGAAGGGAACAGAGACAGAGACAGAGCAAGTGACAGAGACAGAGACAGAGACAGGAAAGGAGACAGAGACAGAGACAGATTCAGAGACAGAGGCAGCGACAGAGACAGAAACAGAGACAGAGACAGAGGCACAGACAGAGACACAGACAAAGACAAAGACAGAGGCGCATGAGACAAAGACAGAGCCACAGACAGAGACAGAGGCAGAGACAGACACACAGACAGAGACAGAGACAGAGACAGAGGCAGAGACAGAGACAGAGGCAGAGACAGAGACAGAGACAGAGACAGAGACACAGACAGAGACAAAGACAGAGGCGCATGAGACAAAGACAGAGCCACAGACAGAGACAGAGGCAGAGACAGAGACAGAGACAGGACAGAGACAGAGACAGAGACAGAGACAGAGACAGAGGCAGAGACAGAAACCGAGACAGAGACAGAGACAGAGAAAGAGAGTGAGACAGAGACAGAGGGGCAGGAGACGTGAACGGAGACAAAGACGGAGACAAGGACGTAGACAAAGACGGAGACAAAGACGGAGACAAAGACGGAGACAAAGACGGTGACAAAGACGGAGACGAAGAGGAAGACGAGGACGGAGACAAAGACGGAGACAAAGACGGAGACAAGGACAGAGACAGAGCCAGAGACAGAGACAGAGACAGGGACAGAGACAGGGACAGAGACAGCGACAGAGACAGAGACAGAGACAGAGACAGAGACAAAGACAGAGGCGCATGAGACAAAGACAGAGGCAGAGACAGAGACAGAGGCAGAGACAGAGACAGAGGCAGAGACAGAGACAGAGACAGAGACAGAGACAGAGATAGGGACAGAGACAGAGACAGAGACGGAGACAAAGGCGGGGACAAAGACAGAGGCAGAGACAGAGACAGAGACAGAGACGGAGACAGAGATGGGGACACAGACGGAGACAAATACGGAGACAAAGGTAGAGGCAAAGGCGGAGACAGAGGCGGAGACACAGACAGAGACAGAGACTGAGACAAAGACAGAGACAGAAACAGAGACAGAGACAGAGACAGAGACAGAGACAGAGACAGAGACAGAGACAGGGACAGAGACAGAGACAGAGACAGAGACAGAGACAGAGACAGAGACTGAGACAGAGAGAGAGACAGAGGGGCAGTTGACGTGGACGGAGACAAAGACGGAGACAAAGACGGTGACAAAGACGGAGACAAAGACGGAGACGAAGAGGAAGACGACGACGGAGACAAAGACGTAGACAAAGACGGAGACAAATATGGAGACACAGACGGACACAAATACGGAGACAAAGACGGAGACAAAGACGGAGACAAAGGCGGAGACAAAGACGCAGACAAAGATGGAGACAAAGACGGAGACAGAGGCAGAGGCGGAGACAGAGAAGGGAACAGAGACAGAGACAGAGAAAAGGACAGAGACAGAGACAGAGACAGAGACAGAGAGAGAGACAGGAAAAGAGACAGAGATAGAGACAGAGACAGAGGCAGCGACAGAGACAGAAGCAGAGACAAAGACAGAGGCGCATGAGACAAAGACAGAGCCACAGACAGAGACAGAGGCAGAGACAGAGACAGAGACAGGACAGAGACAGAGACAGAGACAGAGACAGAGACAGAGACAGAGACAGAGACAGAGACAGAGACAGAGACAGAGACAGAAGCAGAGACAGAGACAGAGACAGAGACAGCGACAGAGACAGAGACAGAGACGGAGACAAAGGCGGGGACAAAGACAGAGGCAGAGACAGAGACAGAGACAGAGACGGAGACAGAGATGGGGACACAGACGGAGACAAATACGGAGACAAAGGTAGAGGCAAAGGCGGAGACAGAGGCGGAGACACAGACAGAGACAGAGACTGAGACAAAGACAGAGACAGAAACAGAGACAGAGACAGAGACAGAGACAGAGACAGAGACAGAGACAGAGACAGAGACAGGGACAGAGACAGAGACAGAGACAGAGACAGAGACAGAGACAGAGACAGAAGCAGAGACAGAGACAGAGACAGAGACAGCGACAGAGACAGAGACAGAGACGGAGACAAAGGCGGGGACAAAGACAGAGGCAGAGACAGAGACAGAGACAGAGACGGAGACAGAGATGGGGACACAGACGGAGACAAATACGGAGACAAAGGTAGAGGCAAAGGCGGAGACAGAGGCGGAGACACAGACAGAGACAGAGACTGAGACAAAGACAGAGACAGAAACAGAGACAGAGACAGAGACAGAGACAGAGACAGAGACAGAGACAGAGACAGAGACAGGGACAGAGACAGAGACAGAGACAGAGACAGAGACAGAGACAGAGACTGAGACAGAGAGAGAGACAGAGGGGCAGTTGACGTGGACGGAGACAAAGACGGAGACAAAGACGGTGACAAAGACGGAGACAAAGACGGAGACGAAGAGGAAGACGACGACGGAGACAAAGACGTAGACAAAGACGGAGACAAATATGGAGACACAGACGGACACAAATACGGAGACAAAGACGGAGACAAAGACGGAGACAAAGGCGGAGACAAAGACGCAGACAAAGATGGAGACAAAGACGGAGACAGAGGCAGAGGCGGAGACAGAGAAGGGAACAGAGACAGAGACAGAGAAAAGGACAGAGACAGAGACAGAGACAGAGACAGAGACAGAGAGAGAGACAGGAAAAGAGACAGAGATAGAGACAGAGACAGAGGCAGCGACAGAGACAGAAACAGAGACAAAGACAGAGGCGCATGAGACAAAGACAGAGCCACAGACAGAGACAGAGGCAGAGACAGAGACAGAGACAGGACAGAGACAGAGACAGAGACAGAGACAGAGACAGAGACAGAGACAGAGACAGAGACAGAGACAGAGACAGAAGCAGAGACAGAGACAGAGACAGAGACAGCGACAGAGACAGAGACAGAGACTGAGACAGAGACAGAGATGGAGCCAATGACAGAGACAGAGACAGAGACGGAGACGGAGACAGAGACAGAGACAGAGACAGAGACGGAGACAGAGACACGGACAGAGACAGAGACAGAGGGGCAGGAGACGTGGACGGAGACAAAGACGGAGACAAAGACGGTGACAAAGACGGAGACAAAGACGGAGACAAAGACGGTGACAAAGACGGAGACAAAGACGGAGACGAAGAGGAAGACGACGACGGAGACAAATACGGAGACAAAGACGGAGGCAAAGACGGAGTCAAAGACGGAGACAAATATGGAGACACAGACGGAGACAAATACGGAGACAAAGACGGTGACAAAGACGGAGGCAAAGACGGAGACGAAGAGGAAGACGACGACGGAGACAAAGACGGTGACAAAGGCGGAGACGAAGTTGGAGACACAGACGGAGACAAAGACGGAGGCAAAGATGGAGACACAGACGGAGGCAAATACGGAGACAAAGACGGTGACAAAGACGGAGGCAAAGACGGAGACGAAGATGGAGAGAAAGACGGAGACAGAGGCAGAGGCGGAGACAGAGAAGGGAACAGAGACAGAGACAGAGCAAGTGACAGAGACAGAGACAGAGACAGGAAAGGAGACAGAGACAGAGACAGATTCAGAGACAGAGGCAGCGACAGAGACAGAAACAGAGACAGAGACAGAGACAGAGGCACAGACAGAGACACAGACAAAGACAAAGACCGAGGCGCATGAGACAAAGACAGAGCCACAGACAGAGACAGAGGCAGAGACAGACACACAGACAGAGACAGAGACAGAGACAGAGACAGAGAGAGAGGCAGAGACAGAAACAGAGACAGGGACACGGGCAGAGACAGAGACAGAGACAGAGACAGGAAAAGAGAGAGAGACAGAGACAGAGAAAGAGGCAGCGACAGAGACAGAAACAGAGACAGAGACAGAGTCACAGACAGAGACACAGACAGAGACAAAGACAGAGGCGCATGAGACAAAGACAGAGACAGAGACAGAGACATAGGCAGAGACAGAGACAGAGACAGAGACAGAGACAGAGGGGCCGGAGACGTGGACGGAGAAAAAGACGGAGACAAAGACGTAGACAAAGACGGAGACAAAGACGTAGACAAAGACGGTGATAAAGACGGACACAAAGACGGAGACGAAGAGGAAGACGACGACGGAGACAAAGACGGAGACAAAGGCGGAGACAAATATGGAGACACAGACGGACACAAATACGGAGACAAAGACAGGTACAAAGACGGAGACAGAGACAGAGACAGAGACGGAGACGAAGACAGAGACAGGGAAAGAGACAGAGGCAGAGACAGAGACAGAGACAGAGACAGGGACAGAGACAGAGACAGAGACAGGGACAGGGAGAGAGACAAAGACAGAGACGGAGACAGAGACAGAGACAGAGACAGAGACAGAGACAGAGACAGAGGCAGCGACAGAGACAGAAACAGAGACAGAGACAGAGGCACAGACAGAGACACAGACTGAGAAAAAGACAGAGGCGCATGAGACAAAGACAGAGCCACAGACAGAGACAGAGGCAGAGACAGAGACAGAGACAGAGACAGAGACAGAGACAGAGACAGAAACAGAGACAGAGACAGAGACGGAGACAGAGACAGAGACAGACACAGAGACAGAGACAGAGACAGAGGCGGAGACAGAGGCAGAGACAGAAACAGAGACAGAGACAGAGACAGAGTCAGAGACAGAGACAGAGACTGGGACAGAGACAGAAACAGAGGGGCAGGTGACGTGGACGGAGACAAAGACGGATACGAAGAGGAAGACGACGACGGAGACAAAGACGGAGACAAAGGCGGAGACAAAGATGCAGACACAGACGGAGACAAATACCGAGAAAATGACGGAGGCAAAGACGCAGACAAAGACGGAGACAAATATGGAGACACAGATGGAGAAAAATACGGAGACAAAGACGGTGACAAAGACGGAATCAAAGACGGAAACGAAGAGGAAGACGACGACGGAGACAAAGACGGAGACAAAGGCGGAGACAAAGACGGATACAACGACAGAGACAGAGACAGTGACAGAGGCAGAGAGAGAGACGGAGACAGAGACAGAGACAGAGACAGAGACAGAGGCAGAGACAGAGACAGAGACAGAGGCAGCGACAGAGACAGAAACAGAGACAGAGACAGAGGCACAGACAGAGACACAGACAGAGACAAAGACAGAGGCGCATGAGACAAAGACGGAGCCACAGACAGAGACAGAGGCAGAGACAGAGACAGAGACAGAGACAGAGACAGAGACAGAGACAGAGACAGAGACAGAGACAGAGGGGCAGGAGACGTGGACGGAGACAAAGACGGAGACAAAGACGGTGACAAAGGCGGAGACAAAGACGGAGACAAAGGCGTAGACAAAGACGGTGACAAAGGCGGAGACAAAGACGGAGACGAAGAGGAAGACGACGACGGAGACAAAGGCGGAGACAAAGGCCTCAGACAAAGATGGAGACACAGACGGAGACAAATACGGAGACAAAGACGGAGGCAAAGACCGAGACAAAGACGGAGACAAATATGGAGACACAGACGGATACAAATACGGAGACAAAGACGGTGACAAAGACGGAGGCAAAGACGGAGACGAAGAGGAAGACGACGACGGAGACAAAGACGGAGACAAAGGCGGAGGCAAAGATGGAGACACAGACGGAGGCAAATACGGAGACAAAGACGGTGACAAAGACGGAGGCAAAGACGGAGACGAAGATGGAGAGAAAGACGGAGACAGAGGCAGAGGCGGAGACAGAGAAGGGAACAGAGACAGAGACAGAGCAAGTGACAGAGACAGAGGCAGAGACAGGAAAAGAGACAGAGACAGAGACAGAGTCAGAGACAGAGGCAGCGACAGAGACAGAAACAGAGACAGAGACAGAGGCACAGACAGAGACACAGACAAAGACAAAGACAGAGGCGCATGAGACAAAGACAGAGCCACAGACAGAGACAGAGGCAGAGACAGACACACAGACAGAGACAGAGACAGAGACAGAGACAGAGAGAGAGGCAGAGACAGAAACAGAGACAGGGACACGGGCAGAAACAGAGACAGAGACAGAGACAGGAAAAGAGAGAGAGACAGAGACAGAGAAAGAGGCAGCGACAGAGACAGAAACAGAGACAGAGACAGAGACAGAGTCACAGACAGAGACACAGACAGAGACAAAGACAGAGGCGCATGAGACAAAGACAGAGGCAGAGACAGAGACATAGGCAGAGACAGAGACAGAGACAGAGGCAGAGACAGAGGGGCCGGAGACGTGGACGGAGAAAAAGACGGAGACAAAGACGTAGACAAAGACGGAGACAAAGACGTAGACAAAGACGGTGACAAAGACGGACACAAAGACGGAGACGAAGACAGGTACAAAGACGGAGACAGAGACAGAGACAGAGACGGAGACGAAGACAGAGACAGGGAAAGAGACAGAGGCAGAGACAGAGACAGAGACAGAGACAGAGACAGGGACAGAGACAGAGACAGAGACAAAGACAGAGACAAAGACGGAGACAAAGACGGAGACAAAGAAGTAGACAAAGACGTAGACAAAGACGGAGACAAAGACGGAGACAACGACGGTGACAAAGACGGAGACAAAGACGGAGACGAGGAGGAAGACGACGACGGAGACAAAGACGGTGACAAAGACGGAGACAAAGGCGGAGACAAATATGGAGACACAGACGGACACAAATACGGAGACAAAGACAGGTACAAAGACGGAGACAGAGACAGAGACAGAGACGGAGACGAAGACAGAGACAGGGAAAGAGACAGAGGCAGCGACAGAGACAGAGACAGAGACAGAGACAGAGACAGAGACAGAGACAGAGACAGAGACAGGGACAGGGACAGAGACAGAGACAGAGACAGAGACAGAGACAAAGACGGAGACAAAGACGGAGACAAAGAAGTAGACAAAGACGTAGACAAAGACGGAGACAAAGACGGAGACAAAGACGGAGACAACGACGGTGACAAAGACGGAGACAAAGACGGAGACGAGGAGGAAGACGACGACGGAGACAAAGACGGTGACAAAGACGGAGACAAAGACTGAGACAAAGATGGAGACAAAGACGGAGAGAGAGGCAGAGGCGGAGACAGAGAAGGAACAGAGGCAGAGACAGAGAAAGGGACAGAGACAGAGACAGAGACAGAGACAGAGACAGGAAAGGAGACAGAGACAGAGACAGCGACAGAGGCAGCGACAGAGACAGAAACAGAGACAGAGACAGAGGCACGGACAGAGACACAGACAGAGACAAAGGCAGAGGCGCATGAGACAAAGACAGAGCCAAAGACAGAGACAGAGGCAGAGACAGAGACAGAGACAGAGACAGAGACAGAGACAGAGACAGAGACAGAGACAGAGACAGAGACAGAGACTGAGACAGCGACAGAGACAGAGGGGCAGGAGACGTGGACGGAGACAAAGACGGAGACAAAGACGGTGTCAAAGACGGAGACAAAGACGGAGACGAAGAGGAAGACGACGACGGAGACAAAGACGGAGACAAAGGCGGAGACAAAGATGGAGACACAGACGGAGACAAATACGGAGACAAAGACGGTGACAAAGACGGAGGCAAAGGCGGAGACGAAGAGGTAGACGACGACGGAGACAAAGACGGAGACAAAGGCGGAGACAAAGACGGATACAACGACAGAGACAGAGACAGAGACAGAGACAGAGACAGAGACAGAGACAGAAACAGAGACAGAGACAGAGACAGAGACAGAGACAGAGACAGGGACAGAGACAGAGACAGAGACAGAGACAGAGGCAGAGACAGAGGCAGAGACAGAAACAGAGACAGAGACGGAGACAGAGACAGAGACTGAGACAGAGACAGAGACAGAGGGGCAGGAGACGTGGACGGAGACAAAGACGGAGACAAAGACGGTGACAAAGACGGAGACAAAGACGGAGACGAAGAGAAAGACGACGACGGAGACAAAGACGGAGACTCAGGCGGAGGCAAAGATGGAGACACAGACAGAGACAAATACGGAGACAAAGACGGAGGCAAAGACGGAGTCAAAGACGGAGACAAATATGGAGACACAGACGGAGACAAATACGGAGACAAAGACGGTGACAAAGACGGAGGCAAAGACGGAGACGAAGAGGAAGACGACGACGGAGACAAAGACGGTGACAAAGACGGAGGCAAAGACGGAGACGAAGAGGAAGACGACGACGGAGACAAAGACGGAGACAAAGGCGGAGACGAAGATGGAGATACAGACGGAGACAAATACGGAGACAAAGACGGAGGCAAAGACGGAGACAAAGACGGAGACAAAGATGGAGACAAAGACGATGACAAGAACGGAGGCAAAGACGGAGACGAAGAGGAAGACGACGACGGAGACAAAGACGTAGACAAAGTCGGAGACAAATCTGGAGACACAGACGGACACAAATACGGAGACAAAGACAGGTACAAAGACAGAGACAGAGACAGAGACAGAGACAGAGACAGAGACGGAGACGGAGACAGAGACAGAGACAGGGACAGAGACAGAGGCAGAGACAGAGACAGAGACAGAGAGAGAGACAGGAAAAGAGACAGAGATAGAGACAGAGACAGAGGCAGCGACAGAGACAGAAACAGAGACAAAGACAGAGGCGCATGAGACAAAGACAGAGCCACAGACAGAGACAGAGGCAGAGACAGAGACAGAGACAGGACAGAGACAGAGACAGAGACAGAGACAGAGACAGAGACAGAGACAGAGACAGAGACAGAGACAGAGACAGAGACAGAGACAGAAGCAGAGACAGAGACAGAGACAGAGACAGCGACAGAGACAGAGACAGAGACTGAGACAGAGACAGAGATGGAGCCAATGACAGAGACAGAGACAGAGACGGAGACGGAGACAGAGACAGAGACAGAGACAGAGACAGAGACAGAGACGGAGACAGAGACAGGGACAGAGACAGAGACAGAGGGGCAGGAGACGTGGACGGAGACAAAGACGGAGACAAAGACGGTGACAAAGACGGAGACAAAGACGGAGACAAAGATGCAGACAAAGACAGAGACAAAGACGGAGAGAAAGAGGAAGACGACGACGAAGACAAAGACGGAGACAGAGTCCGATACAGAGACAGAGACTGAGACAGAGACGGAGACGGAGACAGAGACGGGGACAGAGACAGAGGCAGAGGCAGAGGCAGAGGCAGAGACAGAGACAGAGACAGAGACAGAGACAAAGGCAGAGACCGATACAGAGACAGAGACAGAGGCAGACGCGCATGAGACAACGACCGAGACGGAGGGGCAGGAGACACGGACGGAGACACAAACGGACACAAGGACGGAGACAAAGACGGACACAAAGACGGAGACAGAGACCGAGACAGAGACAGAGACAGGGACAGAGACAGAGACAGAGACAGAGACAGAGACTGAGACAGAGACAGAGATGGAGCCAATGACAGAGACAGAGACAGAAACGGAGACGCAGACAGGGACAGAGACAGAGACAGAGACAGAGACAGAGACAGGAAAAGAGAGAGAGACGGAGACAGAGACAGAGGCAGCGACAGAGACGGAAACAGAGACAGAGACAGAGGCACAGACAGAGACACAGACAGAGACAAAGACAGAGGCGCATGAGACAAAGACAGAGCCACAGACAGAGACAGAGGCAGAGACAGAGACAGAGAGAGGACAGAGACAGAGACAGAGACAGAGACGGAGACAGAGACAGAGACAGAGACAGAGACAGAGACAGAGACAGAGACGGAGACGGAGACAGAGACAGGGACAGAGACAGAGACAGAGACAGAGACAGGAAAAGAGAGAGAGAGACGGAGACAGAGACAGAGGCAGCGACAGAGACGGAAACAGAGACAGAGACAGAGGCACAGACAGAGACACAGACAGAGACAAAGACAGAGGCGCATGAGACAAAGGCAGAGCCACAGACAGAGACAGAGGCAGAGACAGAGACAGAGACAGGACAGAGACAGAGACAGAGGCAGAGGCGGAGACAGAGAAGGGAACAGAGACAGAGACAGAGAAAAGGACAGAGACAGAGACAGAGACAGTGACAGCAAAAGAGACAGAGATAGAGACATAGACAGGGGCAGCGACATAGACAGAGACAGAAACAGAGACAGAGACAGAGGCACACACAGAGACACAGACAGAGACAAAGACAGAGGCGCATGAGACAAAGACAGAGGCAGAGACAGAGACAGAGACAGAGGGGCCGGAGACGTGGACGGAGAAAAAGACGGAGACAAAGACGTAGACAAAGACGGAGACAAAGACGTAGACAAAGACGGTGACAAAGACGGACACAAAGACGGAGACGAAGAGGAAGACGACGACGGAGACAAAGACGGAGACAAAGGCGGAGACAAATATGGAGACACAGACGGACACAAATACGGAGACAAAGACAGGTACAAAGACGGAGACAGAGACAGAGACAGAGACGGAGACGAAGACAGAGACAGGGAAAGAGACAGAGGCAGAGACAGAGACAGAGACAGAGACAGAGACTGAGACAGCGACAGAGACAGAGGGGCAGGAGACGTGGACGGAGACAAAGACGGAGACAAAGACGGTGTCAAAGACGGAGACAAAGTCGGAGACGAAGAGGAAGACGACGACGGAGACAAAGACGGAGACAAAGGCGGAGACAAAGATGGAGACACAGACGGAGACAAATACGGAGACAAAGACGGTGACAAAGACGGAGGCAAAGGCGGAGACGAAGAGGTAGACGACGACGGAGACAAAGACGGTGACAAAGGCGGAGAGGAAGTTGGAGACACAGACGGAGACAAAGACGGAGGCAAAGATGGAGACACAGACGGAGGCAAATACGGAGACAAAGACGGTGACAAAGACGGAGGCAAAGACGGAGACGAAGAGGAAGACGACGACGGAGACAAAGACGGTGACAAAGGCGGAGACGAAGTTGGAGACACAGACGGAGACAAAGACGGAGGCAAAGATGGAGACACAGACGGAGGCAAATACGGAGACAAAGACGGTGACAAAGACGGAGGCAAAGACGGAGACGAAGATGGAGAGAAAGACGGAGACAGAGGCAGAGGCGGAGACAGAGAAGGGAACAGAGACAGAGACAGAGCAAGTGACAGAGACAGAGACAGAGACAGGAAAGGAGACAGAGGCAGAGACAGATTCAGAGACAGAGGCAGCGACAGAGACAGAGACAGAGACAGAGAGAGAGGCAGAGACAGAAACAGAGACAGGGACACGGGCAGAGACAGAGACAGAGACAGAGACAGGAAAAGAGAGAGAGACAGAGACAGAGAAAGAGGCAGCGACAGAGACAGAAACAGAGACAGAGACAGAGTCACAGACAGAGACACAGACAGAGACAAAGACAGAGGCGCATGAGACAAAGACAGTGGCAGAGACAGAGACATAGGCAGAGACAGAGACAGAGACAGAGACAGAGACAGAGGGGCCGGAGACGTGGACGGAGAAAAAGACGGAGACAAAGACGTAGACAAAGACGGAGACAAAGACGTAGACAAAGACGGTGACAAAGACGGACACAAAGACGGAGACGAAGAGGAAGACGACGACGGAGACAAAGACGGAGACAAAGGCGGAGACAAATATGGAGACACAGACGGACACAAATACGGAGACAAAGACAGGTACAAAGACGGAGACAGAGACAGAGACAGAGACGGAGACGAAGACAGAGACAGGGAAAGAGACAGAGGCAGAGACAGAGACAGAGACAGAGACAGGGACAGAGACAGAAACAGAGACAGAGACAGAGGCAGAGACAGAGTCAGAGGCAGAGACAGAAACAGAGACAGAGACGGAGACAGAGACAGAGACTGAGACAGAGACAGAGACAGAGGCAGAGACAGAGACAGAGACAGAGGCAGCGACAGAGACAGAAACAGAGACAGAGACAGAGGCACAGACAGAGACACAGACAGAGACAAAGACAGAGGCGCATGAGACAAAGACAGAGCCACAGACAGAGACAGAGGCAGAGACAGAGACAGAGACAGAGACAGAGACAGAGACAGAGACAGAGACTGAGACAGCGTCAGCGACAGAGGGGCAGGAGACGTGGACGGAGACAAAGACGGAGAGAAAGACGGTGACAAAGGCGGAGACAAAGACGGAGACAAAGACGTAGACAAAGACGGTGACAAAGGCGGAGACAAAGACGGAGACGAAGAGGAAGACGACGACGGAGACAAAGGCGGAGACAAAGGCCTCAGACAAAGATGGAGACACAGACGGAGACAAATACGGACACAAAGACGGAGGCAAAGACCGAGACAAAGACGGAGACAAATATGGAGACACAGACGGATACAAATACGGAGACAAAGACGGTGACAAAGACGGAGGCAAAGACGGAGACGAAGAGGAAGACGACGACGGAGACAAAGACGGAGACAAAGGCGGAGACGAAGTTGGAGACACAGACGGAGACAATGACGGAGGCAAAGAAGGAGACACAGACGGAGGCAAATACGGAGACAAAGACGGTGACAAAGACGGAGGCAAAGACGAAGACGAAGATGGAGAGAAAGACGGAGACAGAGGCAGAGGCGGAGACAGAGAAGGGAACAGAGACAGAGACAGAGCAAGTGACAGAGACAGAGACAGAGACAGGAAAAGAGACGGAGACAGAGACAGAGTCAGAGACAGAGGCAGAGACAGACACACAGACAGAGACAGAGACAGAGACAGAGAGAGAGGCAGAGACAGAAACAGAGACAGGGACACGGGCAGAGACAGAGACAGAGACAGAGACAGGAAAAGAGAGAGAGACAGAGACAGAGAAAGAGGCAGCGACAGAGACAGAAACAGAGACAGAGACAGAGTCACAGACAGAGACACAGACAGAGACAAAGACAGAGGCGCATGAGACAAAGACAGAGGCAGAGACAGAGACATAGGCAGAGACAGAGACAGAGACAATGACAGAGACAGAGGGGCCGGAGACGTGGACGGAGAAAAAGACGGAGACAAAGACGTAGACAAAGACGGAGACAAAGACGTAGACAAAGACGGTGACAAAGACGGACACAAAGGCGGAGACGAAGAGGAAGACGACGACGGAGACAAAGACGGAGACAAAGGCGGAGACAAATATGGAGACACAGACGGACACAAATACGGAGACAAAGACAGGTACAAAGACGGAGACAGAGACAGAGACAGAGACGGAGACGAAGACAGAGACAGGGAAAGAGACAGAGGCAGAGACAGAGACAGAGACAGAGACAGAGACAGAGACAGAGACAGAGACAGAGACAGAGACAGGGACAGGGACAGAGACAGAGACAGAGACAGAGACAGAGACAAAGACGGAGACAAAGACGGAGACAAAGAAGTAGACAAAGACGTAGTCAAAGACGGAGACAAAGACGGAGACAACGACGGTGACAAAGACGGAGACAAAGACGGAGACGAGGAGGAAGACCACGACGGAGACAAAGACGGTGACAAAGACGGAGACAAAGACTGAGACAAAGACGGAGACAGAGGCAGAGGCGGAGACAGAGAAGGAACAGAGGCAGAGACAGAGAAAGGGACAGAGACAGAGACAGAGACAGAGACAGAGACAGAGACAGAGACAGAGACAGAGACAGAGACTGAGACAGCGACAGAGACAGAGGGGCAGGAGACGTGGACGGAGACAAAGACGGAGACAAAGACGGTGTCAAAGACGGAGACAAAGTCGGAGACGAAGAGGAAGACGACGACGGAGACAAAGACGGAGACAAAGGCGGAGACAAAGATGGAGACACAGACGGAGACAAATACGGAGACAAAGACGGTGACAAAGACGGAGGCAAAGGCGGAGACGAAGAGGTAGACGACGACGGAGACAAAGACGGAGACAAAGGCGGAGACAAAGACGGATACAACGACAGAGACAGAGACAGAGACAGAGACAGAGACAGAGACAGAGACAGAGACAGAGACAGAGACAGAGACAGGGACAGAGACAGAGACAGAGACAGAGACAGAGACAGAGGCAGAGACAGAGGCAGAGACAGAAACAGAGACAGAGACGGAGACAGAGACAGAGACTGAGACAGAGACAGAGACAGAGGGGCAGGAGACGTGGACGGAGACAAAGACGGAGACAAAGACGGTGACAAAGACGGAGACAAAGACGGAGACAAAGACGGAGACGAAGAGAAAGACGACGACGGAGACAAAGACGGAGACACAGGCGGAGGCAAAGATGGAGACACAGACAGAGACAAATACGGAGACAAAGACGGAGGCAAAGACGGAGTCAAAGACGGAGACAAATATGGAGACACAGACGGAGACAAATACGGAGACAAAGACGGTGACAAAGACGGAGGCAAAGACGGAGACGAAGAGGAAGACGACGACGGAGACAAAGACGGTGACAAAGACGGAGGCAAAGACGGAGACGAAGAGGAAGACGACGACGGAGACAAAGACGGAGACAAAGGCGGAGACGAAGATGGAGATACAGACGGAGACAAATACGGAGACAAAGACGGAGGCAAAGACGGAGACAAAGACGGAGACAAAGATGGAGACACAGACGGAGGAAAATACGGAGACAAAGACGGTGACAAAGACGGAGGCAAAGACGGAGACGAAGAGGAAGACGACGACGGAGACAAAGACGTAGACAAAGTCGGAGACAAATCTGGAGACACAGACGGACACAAATACGGAGACAAAGACAGGTACAAAGACAGAGACAGAGACAGAGACAGAGACGGAGACGGAGACAGAGACAGAGACAGGGACAGAGACAGAGGCAGAAACAGAGACAGGGACAGAGACAGAGACAGAGACAGGGACAGGGAGAGAGACAAAGACAGAGACGGAGACAGAGACAGAGACAGAGACAGAGACAGAGACAGAGACAGAGACAGAAACAGAGGCAGCGACAGAGACAGAAACAGAGAGAGAGACAGAGGCACAGACAGAGACACAGACTGAGACAAAGACAGAGGCGCATGAGACAAAGACAGAGCCACAGACAGAGACAGAGGCAGAGACAGAGACAGAGACAGAGACAGAGACAGAGACAGAGACAGAAACAGAGACAGAGACAGAGACGGAGACGGAGACAGAGACAGACACAGAGACAGAGACAGAGACAGAGGCGGAGACAGAGGCAGAGACAGAAACAGAGACAGAGACAGAGACAGAGACAGAGTCAGAGACAGAGATAGAGACTGGGACAGAGACAGAGACAGAGGGGCAGGTGACGTGGACGCAGACAAAGACGGATACGAAGAGGAAGACGACGACGGAGACAAAGACGGAGACAAAGGCGGAGACAAAGATGCAGACACAGACGGAGACAAATACCGAGACAATGACGGAGGCAAAGACGCAGACAAAGACGGAGACAAATATGGAGACACAGACGGAGACAAATACGGAGACAAAGACGGTGACAAAGACGGAATCAAAGACGGAAACGAAGAGGAAGACGACGACGGAGACAAAGACGGAGACAAAGGCGGAGACAAAGACGGATACAACGACAGAGACAGAGACAGAGACAGAGGCAGAGAGAGAGACGGAGACAGAGACAGAGACAGAGACAGAGGGGCAGGAGACGTGGACGGAGACAAAGACGGAGACAAAGACGGTGACAAAGGCGGAGACAAAGACGGAGACAAAGACGTAGACAAAGACGGTGACAAAGGCGGAGACAAAGACGGAGACGAAGAGGAAGACGACGACGGAGACAAAGGCGGAGACAAAGGCCTCAGACAAAGATGGAGACACAGACGGAGACAAATACGGACACAAAGACGGAGGCAAAGACCGAGACAAAGACGGAGACAAATATGGAGACACAGACGGATACAAATACGGAGACAAAGACGGTGACAAAGACGGAGGCAAAGACGGAGACGAAGAGGAAGACGACGACGGAAACAAAGACGGAGACAAAGGCGGAGACGAAGTTGGAGACACAGACGGAGACAAAGACGGAGGCAAAGAAGGAGACACAGACGGAGGCAAATACGGAGACAAAGACGGTGACAAAGACGGAGGCAAAGACGAAGACGAAGATGGAGAGAAAGACGGAGACAGAGGCAGAGGCGGAGACAGAGAAGGGAACAGAGACAGAGACAGAGCAAGTGACAGAGACAGAGACAGAGACAGGAAAAGAGACGGAGACAGAGACAGAGTCAGAGACAGAGGCGGAGACAGACACACAGACAGAGACAGAGACAGAGACAGAGAGAGAGGCAGAGACAGAAACAGAGACAGGGACACGGGCAGAGACAGAGACAGAGACAGAGACAGGAAAAGAGAGAGAGACAGAGACAGAGAAAGAGGCAGCGACAGAGACAGAAACAGAGACAGAGACAGAGTCACAGACAGAGACACAGACAGAGACAAAGACAGAGGCGCATGAGACAAAGACAGAGGCAGAGACAGAGACATAGGCAGAGACAGAGACAGAGACAATGACAGAGACAGAGGGGCCGGAGACGTGGACGGAGAAAAAGACGGAGACAAAGACGTAGACAAAGACGGAGACAAAGACGTAGACAAAGACGGTGACAAAGACGGACACAAAGGCGGAGACGAAGAGGAAGACGACGACGGAGACAAAGACGGAGACGAAGGCGGAGACAAATATGGAGACACAGACGGACACAAATACGGAGACAAAGACAGGTACAAAGACGGAGACAGAGACAGAGACAGAGACGGAGACGAAGACAGAGACAGGGAAAGAGACAGAGGCAGAGACAGAGACAGAGACAGAGACAGAGACAGAGACAGAGACAGAGACAGAGACAGAGACAGGGACAGGGACAGAGACAGAGACAGAGACAGAGACAGAGACAAAGACGGAGACAAAGACGGAGACAAAGAAGTAGACAAAGACGTAGTCAAAGACGGAGACAAAGACGGAGACAACGACGGTGACAAAGACGGAGACAAAGACGGAGACGAGGAGGAAGACCACGACGGAGACAAAGACGGTGACAAAGACGGAGACAAAGACTGAGACAAAGATGGAGACAAAGACGGAGACAGAGGCAGAGGCGGAGACAGAGAAGGAACAGAGGCAGAGACAGAGAAAGGGACAGAGACAGAGACAGAGACAGAGACAGAGACAGAGACAGAGACAGAGACAGAGACAGAGACTGAGACAGCGACAGAGACAGAGGGGCAGGAGACGTGGACGGAGACAAAGACGGAGACAAAGACGGTGTCAAAGACGGAGACAAAGTCGGAGACGAAGAGGAAGACGACGACGGAGACAAAGACGGAGACAAAGGCGGAGACAAAGATGGAGACACAGACGGAGACAAATACGGAGACAAAGACGGTGACAAAGACGGAGGCAAAGGCGGAGACGAAGAGGTAGACGACGACGGAGACAAAGACGGAGACAAAGGCGGAGACAAAGACGGATACAACGACAGAGACAGAGACAGAGACAGAGACAGAGACAGAGACAGAGACAGAGACAGAGACAGAGACAGAGACAGAGACAGGGACAGAGACAGAGACAGAGACAGAGACAGAGGCAGAGACAGAGGCAGAGACAGAAACAGAGACAGAGACGGAGACAGAGACAGAGACTGAGACAGAGACAGAGACAGAGGGGCAGGAGACGTGGACGGAGACAAAGACGGAGACAAAGACGGTGACAAAGACGGAGACAAAGACGGAGACAAAGACGGAGACGAAGAGAAAGACGACGACGGAGACAAAGACGGAGACACAGGCGGAGGCAAAGATGGAGACACAGACAGAGACAAATACGGAGACAAAGACGGAGGCAAAGACGGAGTCAAAGACGGAGACAAATATGGAGACACAGACGGAGACAAATACGGAGACAAAGACGGTGACAAAGACGGAGGCAAAGACGGAGACGAAGAGGAAGACGACGACGGAGACAAAGACGGTGACAAAGACGGAGGCAAAGACGGAGACGAAGAGGAAGACGACGACGGAGACAAAGACGGAGACAAAGGCGGAGACGAAGATGGAGATACAGACGGAGACAAATACGGAGACAAAGACGGAGGCAAAGACGGAGACAAAGACGGAGACAAAGATGGAGACACAGACGGAGGAAAATACGGAGACAAAGACGGTGACAAAGACGGAGGCAAAGACGGAGACGAAGAGGAAGACGACGACGGAGACAAAGACGTAGACAAAGTCGGAGACAAATCTGGAGACACAGACGGACACAAATACGGAGACAAAGACAGGTACAAAGACAGAGACAGAGACAGAGACAGAGACGGAGACGGAGACAGAGACAGAGACAGGGACAGAGACAGAGGCAGAAACAGAGACAGGGACAGAGACAGAGACAGAGACAGGGACAGGGAGAGAGACAAAGACAGAGACGGAGACAGAGACAGAGACAGAGACAGAGACAGAGACAGAGACAGAGACAGAAACAGAGGCAGCGACAGAGACAGAAACAGAGAGAGAGACAGAGGCACAGACAGAGACACAGACTGAGACAAAGACAGAGGCGCATGAGACAAAGACAGAGCCACAGACAGAGACAGAGGCAGAGACAGAGACAGAGACAGAGACAGAGACAGAGACAGAGACAGAAACAGAGACAGAGACAGAGACGGAGACAGAGACAGAGACAGACACAGAGACAGAGACAGAGACAGAGGCGGAGACAGAGGCAGAGACAGAAACAGAGACAGAGACAGAGACAGAGACAGAGTCAGAGACAGAGATAGAGACTGGGACAGAGACAGAGACAGAGGGGCAGGTGACGTGGACGGAGACAAAGACGGATACGAAGAGGAAGACGACGACGGAGACAAAGACGGAGACAAAGGCGGAGACAAAGATGCAGACACAGACGGAGACAAATACCGAGACAATGACGGAGGCAAAGACGCAGACAAAGACGGAGACAAATATGGAGACACAGACGGAGACAAATACGGAGACAAAGACGGTGACAAAGACGGAATCAAAGACGGAAACGAAGAGGAAGACGACGACGGAGACAAAGACGGAGACAAAGGCGGAGACAAAGACGGATACAACGACAGAGACAGAGACAGAGACAGAGGCAGAGAGAGAGACGGAGACAGAGACAGAGACAGAGACAGAGGGGCAGGAGACGTGGACGGAGACAAAGACGGAGACAAAGGCGGAGACGAAGATGGAGACGACGACGGAGGCAAAGACGGAGACAGAGACAAAGACGAAGACAAAGAGGAAGACGACGACGAAGACAAAGACGGAGACAGAGTCCGATACAGAGACAGAGACAGAGACAGAGACAGAGACAGAGACAGAGACAGAGGCAGAGACGGAGACGGAGACAGAGACGGGGACAGAGACAGAGGCAGAGGCAGAGGCAGAGACAGAGACAGAGACAGAGACAGAGACAAAGGCAGAGACCGATACAGAGACAGAGACAGAGGCAGACGCGCATGAGACAATGACCGAGACAGACGGGCAGGAGACACGGACGGAGACACAAATGGAGACAAGGACAGAGACAAAGACGGACACAAAGACGGAGACAGAGACCGAGACAGAGACAGAGACAGGGACAGAGACAGAGACAGAGACAGAGACAGAGACAGAGACAGAGACAGAGACAGAGACAGAGACAGAGACAGAGACAGAGACTGAGACAGAGACAGAGATGGAGCCAATGACAGAGACAGAGACAGAAACGGAGACGCAGACAGGGACAGAGACAGAGACAGAGACAGGAAAAGAGAGAGAGATGGAGACAGAGACAGAGGCAGCGACAGAGACGGAAACAGAGACAGAGACAGAGGCACAGACAGAGACACAGACAGAGACAAAGACAGAGGCGCATGAGACAAAGACAGAGCCACAGACAGAGACAGAGGCAGAGACAGAGACAGAGACAGGACAGAGACAGAGACAGAGACAGAGACAGAGACAGAGACAGAGACAGAGACAGAGGCAGCGACAGAGACAGAAACAGAGACAGAGACAGAGGCACAGACAGAGACACAGACTGAGACAAAGACAGAGGCGCATGAGACAAAGACAGAGCCACAGACAGAGACAGAGGCAGAGACAGAGACAGAGACAGAGACAGAGACAGAGACAGAGACAGAAACAGAGACAGAGACAGAGACGGAGACAGAGACAGACACAGAGACAGAGACAGAGACAGAGGCGGAGACAGAGGCAGAGACAGAAACAGAGACAGAGACAGAGACAGAGTCAGAGACAGAGATAGAGACTGGGACAGAGACAGAGACAGAGGGGCAGGTGACGTGGACGGAGACAAAGACGGATACGAGGAGGAAGACGACGACGGAGACAAAGACGGAGACAAAGGCGGAGACAAAGACGGATACAACGACAGAGACAGAGACAGAGACAGAGGCAGAGAGAGAGACGGAGACAGAGACAGAGACAGAGACAGAGGGGCAGGAGACGTGGACGGAGACAAAGACGGAGACAAAGGCGGAGACGAAGATGGAGACGACGACGGAGGCAAAGACGGAGACAGAGACAAAGACGAAGACAAAGAGGAAGACGACGACGAAGACAAAGACGGAGACAGAGTCCGATACAGAGACAGAGACAGAGACAGAGACAGAGACAGAGACAGAGACAGAGACAGAGACAGAGACAGAGACGGAGACGGAGACAGAGACGGGGACAGAGACAGAGGCAGAGGCAGAGGCAGAGACAGAGACAGAGACAGAGACAGAGACAAAGGCAGAGACCGATACAGAGACAGAGACAGAGGTAGACGCGCATGAGACAACGACCGAGACAGACGGGCTGGAGACACGGACGGAGACACAAATGGAGACAAGGACAGAGACAAAGACGGACACAAAGACGGAGACAGAGACCGAGACAGAGACAGAGACAGGGACAGAGACAGAGACAGAGACAGAGACAGAGACAGAGACAGAGACAGAGACAGAGACAGAGACAGAGACAGAGACTGAGACAGAGACAGAGATGGAGCCAATGACAGAGACAGAGACAGAAACGGAGACGCAGACAGGGACAGAGACAGAGACAGAGACAGGAAAAGAGAGAGAGATGGAGACAGAGACAGAGGCAGCGACAGAGACGGAAACAGAGACAGAGACAGAGGCACAGACAGAGACACAGACAGAGACAAAGACAGAGGCGCATGAGACAAAGACAGAGCCACAGACAGAGACAGAGGCAGAGACAGAGACAGAGACAGGACAGAGACAGAGACAGAGACAGAGACAGAGACAGAGACAGAGACAGAGACAGAGACAGAGGCAGAGACAGAGACAGAGACAGAGACAGAGACAGAGACAGAGACAGAGACAGAAACAGAGACAGAGACAGAGGCACAGACAGAGACACAGACTGAGACAAAGACAGAGGCGCATGAGACAAAGACAGAGCCACAGACAGAGACAGAGGCAGAGACAGAGACAGAGACAGAGACAGAGACAGAGACAGAAACAGAGACAGAGACAGAGACGGAGACAGAGACAGAGACAGACACACAGACAGAGACAGAGACAGAGGCGGAGACAGAGGCAGAGACAGAAACAGAGACAGAGACAGAGACAGAGTCAGAGACAGAGATAGAGACTGGGACAGAGACAGAGACAGAGGGGCAGGTGACGTGGACGGAGAAAAAGACGGATACGAAGAGGAAGACGACGACGGAGACAAAGACGGAGACAAAGGCGGAGACAAAGACGGATACAACGACAGAGACAGAGACAGAGGCAGAGAGAGAGACGGAGACAGAGACAGAGACAGAGACAGTGGGGCAGGAGACGTGGACGGAGACAAAGACGGAGACAAATGCGGAGACGAAGATGGAGACGACGACGGAGGCAAAGACGGAGACAGAGACAAAGACGAAGACAAAGAGGAAGACGACGACGAAGACAAAGACGGAGACAGAGTCCGATACAGAGACAGAGACAGAGACAGAGACAGAGACAGAGACAGAGACGGAGACGGAGACAGAGACGGGGACAGAGACAGAGGCAGAGGCAGAGGCAGAGACAGAGACAGAGACAGAGACAGAGACAAAGGCAGAGACCGATACAGAGACAGAGACAGAGGTAGACGCGCATGAGACAACGACCGAGACAGACGGGCTGGAGACACGGACGGAGACACAAATGGAGACAAGGACAGAGACAAAGACGGACACAAAGACGGAGACAGAGACCGAGACAGAGACAGAGACAGGGACAGAGACAGAGACAGAGACAGAGACAGAGACAGAGACAGAGACAGAGACAAAGACAGAGACAGAGACTGAGACAGAGACAGAGATGGAGCCAATGACAGAGACAGAGACAGAAACGGAGACGCAGACAGGGACAGAGACAGAGACAGAGACAGGAAAAGAGAGAGAGATGGAGACAGAGACAGAGGCAGCGACAGAGACGGAAACAGAGACAGAGACAGAGGCACAGACAGAGACACAGACAGAGACAAAGACAGAGGCGCATGACACAAAGACAGAGCCACAGACAGAGACAGAGGCAGAGACAGAGACAGAGACAGGACAGAGACAGAGACAGAGACAGAGACAGAGACAGAGACAGAGACAGAGACAGAGACAGAGACAGAGACAGAGACAGAGACAGAGACAGAGACAGAGACAGAGACAGAAACAGAGACAGAGACAGAGACAGAGACAGCGACAGAGACAGAGACAGAGACTGAGACAGAGACAGAGATGGAGCCAATGACAGAGACAGAGACAGAGACGGAGACGGAGACAGAGACAGAGACAGAGACAGAGACGGAGACAGAGACAGGGACAGAGACAGAGACAGAGGGGCAGGAGACGTGGACGGAGACAAAGACGGAGACAAAGACGGTGACAAAGACGGACACAAAGACGGAGACAGAGACCGAGACAGAGACAGAGACAGGGACAGAGACAGAGACAGAGACAGAGACAGAGACAGAGACAGAGACAGAGACAGAGACAGAGACTGAGACAGAGACAGAGATGGAGCCAATGACAGAGACAGAGACAGAAACGGAGACGCAGACAGGGACAGAGACAGAGACAGAGACAGAGACAGAGACAGGAAAAGAGAGAGAGACGGAGACAGAGACAGAGGCAGCGACAGAGACGGAAACAGAGACAGAGACAGAGGCGCAGACAGAGACACAGACTGAGACAAAGACAGAGGCGCATGAGACAAAGACAGAGCCACAGACAGAGACAGAGGCAGAGACAGAGACAGAGAGAGGACAGAGACAGAGACAGAGACAGAGACAGAGACAGAGACAGAGACAGAGACAGAGACAGAGACAGAGACAGAGACAGAGACAGAGGAAGAGGCAAAGGCAGAGACCGATACAGAGGCAGAGACACAGACAGAGACAGAGACAGAGGCAGGCGCGCATGAGACAACGACCGAGACAGAGGGGCAGGAGACACGGACGGAGACACAGACGGAGACAAGGACGGAGACAAAGGCGGACACAAAGACGGAGACAGAGACCGAGACAGAGACAGAGACAGAGACACGGGCAGAGACAGAGACAGAGACAGAGACAGAGACAGAGACAGAGACAGAGACAGAGACAGAGACTGAGACAGAGACAGAGATGGAGCCAATGACAGAGACTGAGACAGAGACAGAGATGGAGCCAATGACAGAGGCAGAGACAGAAACGGAGACGGAGACGGAGACAGAGACAGGGACAGAGACAGAGGCAGAGACAGAGACAGAGACAGAGACAGAGACAGAGACAGAGACAGGAAAAGAGAGAGAGAGACGGAGACAGAGACAGAGGCAGCGACAGAGACGGAAACAGAGACAGAGACAGAGGCACAGACAGAGACACAGACAGAGACAAAGACAGAGGCGCATGAGACAAAGGCAGAGCCACAGACAGAGACAGAGGCAGAGACAGAGACAGAGACAGGACAGAGACAGAGACAGAGGCAGAGGCGGAGACAGAGAAGGGAACAGAGACAGAGACAGAGAAAAGGACAGAGACAGAGACAGAGACAGTGACAGGAAAAGAGACAGAGATAGAGACAGAGACAGGGGCAGCGACAGAGACAGAAACAGAGACAGAGACAGAGGCACACACAGAGACACAGACAGAGACAAAGACAGAGGCGCATGAGACAAAGACAGAGCCGCAGACAGAGACAGAGGCAGAGACAGAGGCAGAGACAGAAACAGAGACAGAGACGGAGACAGAGACAGAGACTGAGACAGAGACAGAGACAGAGGGGCAGGAGACGTGGACGGATACAAAGACGGAGACAAAGACGGTGACAAAGACGGAGACAAAGACGGAGACGAAGAGGAAGACGACGACGGAGACAAAGACGGAGACACAGGCGGAGGCAAAGATGGAGACACAGACAGAGACAAATACGGAGACAAAGACGGAGGCAAAGACGGAGTCAAAGACGGAGACAAATATGGAGACACAGACGGAGACAAATACGGAGACAAAGACGGTGACAAAGACGGAGGCAAAGACGGAGACGAAGAGGAAGACGACGACGGAGACAAAGACGGTGACAAAGACGGAGGCAAAGACGGAGACGAAGAGGAAGACGACGACGGAGACAAAGACGGAGACAAAGGCGGAGACGAAGATGGAGATACAGACGGAGACAAATACGGAGACAAAGACGGAGGCAAAGACGGAGACAAAGACGGAGACAAAGATGGAGGCAAAGACGGAGACAAAGAGGAAGACGACGACGGAGACAAAGACGTAGACAAAGTCGGAGACAAATCTGGAGACACAGACGGACACAAATACGGAGACAAAGACAGGTACAAAGACAGAGACAGAGACAGAGACAGAGACAGAGACAGAGACGGAGACGGAGACAGAGACAGAGACAGGGACAGAGACAGAGACAGAGACGGAGACGGAGACAGAGACAGAGACAGGGACAGAGACAGAGGCAGAGACAGAGACAGAGGCAGAGACAGAGACAGAGACAGGGACTGGGAGAGAGACAAAGACAGAGACGGAGACAGAGACAGAGACAGAGACAGAGGCAGAGACAGAAACAGAGACAGAGACAGAGACAGAGTCAGAGACAGAGACAGAGACAGAGACAGAGACAGAGACAGAGACGGAGACGGAGACAGAGGCAGAGACAGGGACAGAGACAGAGGCAGAGACAGAGACAGGGACAGAGACAGAGACAGAGACAGGGACAGGGAGAGAGACAAAGACAGAGACGGAGACAGAGACAGAGACAGAGACAGAGACAGAGACAGAGACAGAGACAGAGGCAGCGACAGAGACAGAAACAGAGACAGAGACAGAGGCACAGACAGAGACACAGACTGAGACAAAGACAGAGGCGCATGAGACAAAGACAGAGCCACAGACAGAGACAGGGGCAGAGACAGAGACAGAGACAGAGACAAAGACAGAGACAGAGACAAAAACAGAGACAGAGACAGAGACGGAGACAGAGAAAGAGACAGACACAGAGACAGAGACAGAGACAGAGGCGGAGACAGAGGCAGAGACAGAAACAGAGACAGAGACAGAGACAGAGACAGAGTCAGAGACAGAGACAGAGACTGGGACAGAGACAGAGACAGAGGGGCAGGTGACGTGGACGGAGACAAAGACGGATACGAAGAGGAAGACGACGACGGAGACAAAGACGGAGACAAAGGCGGAGAGAAAGATGCAGACACAGACGGAGACAAATACCGAGACAATGACGGAGGCAAAGACGCAGACAAAGACGGAGACAAATATGGAGACACAGACGGAGACAAATACGGAGACAAAGACGGTGACAAAGACGGAATCAAAGACGGAAACGAAGAGGAAGACGACGACGGAGACAAAGACGGAGACAAAGGCGGAGACGAAGTTGGAGACACAGACGCAGACAAAGACGGAGGCAAAGATGGAGACACAGACGGAGGCAAATACGGAGACAAAGACGGTGACAAAGACGGAGGCAAAGACGGAGACGAAGATGGAGAGAAAGACGGAGACAGAGGCAGAGGCGGAGACAGAGAAGGGAACAGAGACAGAGACAGAGCAAGTGACAGAGACAGAGACAGAGACAGGAAAAGAGACAGAGACAGAGACAGAGTCAGAGACAGAGGCAGCGACAGAGACAGAAACAGAGACAGAGACAGAGGCACAGACAGAGACACAGACAAAGACAAAGACAGAGGCGCATGAGACAAAGACAGAGCCACAGACAGAGACAGAGGCAGAGACAGACACACAGACAGAGACAGAGACAGAGACAGAGACAGAGAGAGAGGCAGAGACAGAAACAGAGACAGGGACACGGGCAGAAACAGAGACAGAGACAGAGACAGGAAAAGAGAGAGAGACAGAGACAGAGAAAGAGGCAGCGACAGAGACAGAAACAGAGACAGAGACAGAGTCACAGACAGAGACACAGACAGAGACAAAGACAGAGGCGCATGAGACAAAGACAGAGGCAGAGACAGAGACATAGGCAGAGACAGAGACAGAGACAAAGACAGAGACAGAGGGGCCGGAGACGTGGACGGAGAAAAAGACGGAGACAAAGACGTAGACAAAGACGGAG
Source organism: Megachile willughbiella (assembly GCA_945859595.2). Classification (NCBI taxonomy): domain Eukaryota; kingdom Metazoa; phylum Arthropoda; class Insecta; order Hymenoptera; family Megachilidae; genus Megachile; species Megachile willughbiella. The sequence continues at coordinate 1,465,451 of CAMAOD020000301.1, forward strand.
ACAAAGACGTAGACAAAGACGGTGACAAAGACGGACACAAAGACGGAGACGAAGAGGAAGACGACGACGGAGACAAAGACGGAGACAAAGGCGGAGACAAATATGGAGACACAGACGGACACAAATACGGAGACAAAGACAGGTACAAAGACGGAGACAGAGACAGAGACAGAGACGGAGACGAAGACAGAGACAGGGAAAGAGACAGAGGCAGAGACAGAGACAGAGACAGAGACAGAGACAGAGACAGAGACAGAGACAGGGACAGGGACAGAGACAGAGACAGAGACAGAGACAGAGACAAAGACGGAGACAAAGACGGAGACAAAGAAGTAGACAAAGACGTAGACAAAGACGGAGACAAAGACGGAGACAACGACGGTGACAAAGACGGAGACAAAGACGGAGACGAGGAGGAAGACGACGACGGAGACAAAGACGGTGACAAAGACGGAGACAAAGACTGAGACAAAGATGGAGACAAAGACGGAGAGAGAGGCAGAGGCGGAGACAGAGAAGGAACAGAGGCAGAGACAGAGAAAGGGACAGAGACAGAGACAGAGACAGAGACAGAGACAGGAAAAGAGACAGAGACAGAGACAGAGACAGAGGCAGCGACAGAGACAGAAACAGAGACAGAGACAGAGGCACAGACAGAGACACAGACAGAGACAAAGGCAGAGGCGCATGAGACAAAGACAGAGCCACAGACAGAGACAGAGACAGAGACAGAGACAGAGACAGAGACAGAGACAGAGACAGAGACTGAGACAGCGACAGAGACAGAGGGGCAGGAGACGTGGACGGAGACAAAGACGGAGACAAAGACGGTGACAAAGGCGGAGACAAAGACGGAGACAAGGACGGAGACAAAGACGGTGACAAAGGCGGAGACAAAGACGGAGACGAAGAGGAAGACGACGACGGAGACAAAGGCGGAGACAAAGGCGGAGACAAAGATGGAGACACAGACGGAGACAAATACGGCGACAAAGACGGAGGCAAAGACCGAGACAAAGACGGAGACAAATATGGAGACACAGACGGATACAAATACGGAGACAAAGACGGTGACAAAGACGGAGGCAAAGACGGAGACGAAGAGGAAGACGACGACGGAGACAAAGACGGAGACAAAGGCGGAGACGAAGATGGAGACACAGACGGAGACAAAGACGGAGACAAAGATGGAGACACAGACGGAGGCAAATACGGAGACAAAGACGGTGACAAAGACGGAGGCAAAGACGGAGACGAAGATGGAGACCAAGACGGAGACAGAGGCAGAGGCGGAGACAGAGAAGGGAACAGAGACAGAGACAGAGCAAGTGACAGAGACATAGACAGAGACAGGAAAAGAGACAGAGACCTAGACAGAGTCAGAGACAGAGGCAGCGACATAGACAGAAACAGAGACAGAGACAGAGGCACAGACAGAGACACAGACAGAGGCGCATGAGACAAAGACAGAGCCACAGACAGAGACAGAAGCAGAGTCAGAGGCACAGACAGAGACAGAGACAGAGACAGAGACAGAGAGAGAGGCAGAGACAGAAACAGAGACAGAGACAGAGACACAGACAGAGACAGAGACAGAGACAGAGACTGAGACAGAGACAGAGACAGAGGGGCAGGAGACGTGGACGGAGACAAAGACGGAGACAAAGACGGTGACAAAGACGGAGACGAAGAGGAAGACGACGACGGAGACAAAGCCGGAGACGAAGAGGAAGACGACGACGGAGACAAAGACGGTGACATAGACGGAGACAAAGATGGAGACAATGACAGAGACAGAGCCAGAGACAGAGACAGAGACAGAGACAGGGACGGAGACGGAGACGGAGACAGAGACGGGGACAGAGACAGAGGCAGAGACAGAGACAGAGACAGGGGCAGAGACAGAGACAGAGACAGAGACAGAGACGGAGACGGAGACAGAGACAGAGACAGAGGCAGAGACAGAGATAGGGACAGAGACAGAGGCAGAGGCAGAGGCAGAGACAGAGATAGGGACAGAGACAGAGACAGAGGCAGAGACACAGACGGAGACAGAGTCAGAGGCAGACGCGCATGAGACAAGGACCGAGACAGAGGGGCAGGAGAGACGGACGGAGACGCAGACGGAGACAAAGACGGACACAAAGACGGAGACAGAGACCGAGACAGAGACAGAGACAGGGACAGAGACAGAGACAGAGACAGGGACAGAGACAGAGACTGAGACAGAGACAGAGGTGGAGCCAATGACAGAGACAGAGACAGAGACGGAGACGGAGACAGAGACAGGGACAGAGACAGAGATAGAGACAGAGACAGGAAAAGAGAGAGAGACGGAGACAGAGACAGAGGCAGCGACAGAGACTGAGACAGAGGCAGAGGGGCAGGAGACGTGGACGGAGACAAAGACGGAGACAAAGGCGGTGACAAAGACGGACACAAAGACGGAGACGAAGAGGAAGACGACGACGGAGACAAAGACGTAGACAAAGACGGAGACAAATATGGAGACACAGACGGACACAAATACGGAGACAAAGACAGGTACAAAGACGGAGACAGAGACAGAGACAGAGACGGAGACGAAGACAGAGACAGGGAAAGAGACAGAGGCAGAGACAGAGACAGAGACAGAGACAGGGACAGGGACAGAGACAGAGACAGAGACAGAGACAGAGACAGAGACAGAGACAGAGACAGAGACAGAGACAGAGACAGAGACAGAGACAGAGACAGAGACAGAGACAGAGACAGAGACAGAGACAGAGACAGAGACAAAGACGGAGACAGTGACGGAGACAAAGAAGTAGACAAAGACGTAGACAAAGACGGAGACAAAGACGGAGACAACGACGGTGACAAAGACGGAGACAAAGACGGAGACGAGGAGGAAGACGACGACGGAGACAAAGACGGTGACAAAGACGGAGACAAAGATGGAGACAAAGATGGAGACAAGGACGGAGGCAGAGGCAGAGGCGGAGACAGAGAAGGGAACAGAGGCAGAGGCAGAGAAAGGGACAGAGACAGAGACAGAGACAGAGACAGAGACAGAGACAGGAAAAGAGACAGAGACAGAGACAGAGACAGAGACAGGAAAAGAGACAGAGACAGAGACAGAGACAGAGGCAGCGACAGAGACAGAAACAGAGACAGAGACAGAGGCACAGACAGAGACACAGACAGAGGCAAAGGCAGAGGCGCATGAGACAAAGACAGAGCCACAGACAGAGACAGAGGCAGAGACAGAGACAGAGAGAGAGACAGAGACAGAGACAGACGCGCATGAGACAACGACCGAGACAGAGGGGCAGGAGACACGGACGGAGACACAGACGGAGACAAAGGCGGAGACAAACATGGAGACACAGACGGAGACAAATACGGAGACAAAGACGGTGACAAAGACGGAGGCAAAGGCGGAGACGAAGAGGTAGACGACGACGGAGACAAAGACGGAGACAAAGGCGGAGACAAAGAAGGATACAACGACAGAGACAGAGATAGAGACAGAGACAGAGACAGAGACAGAGACAGAGACAGAGACAGGGACAGAGACAGAGACAGAGACAGAGACAGAGGCAGAGACAGACGCAGAGACAGAAACAGAGACAGAGACGGAGACAGAGACAGAGACTGAGACAGAGACAGAGACAGAGGGGCAGGAGACGTGGACGGAGACAAAGACGGAGACAAAGACCGTGACAAAGACGGAGACAAAGACGGAGACGAAGAGAAAGACGACGACGGAGACAAAGACGGAGACACAGGCGGAGGCAAAGATGGAGACACAGACAGAGACAAATACGGAGACAAAGACGGAGGCAAACACGGAGTCAAAGACGGAGACAAATATGGAGACACAGACGGAGACAAATACGGAGACAAAGACGGTGACAAAGACGGAGGCAAAGACGGAGACGAAGAGGAAGACGACGACGGAGACAAAGACGGAGACAAAGGCGGAGACAAAGATGGAGACACAGACGGAGACAAATACGGGGACAAAGACGGTGACAAAGACGGAGGCAAAGGCGGAGACGAAGAGGTAGACGACGACGGAGACAAAGACGGAGATAAAGGCGGAGACAAAGACGGATACAACGACAGAGACAGAGACAGAGACAGAGACAGAGACAGAGACAGAGACAGAGACAGAGACAGAGACAGAGACAGAAACAGAGACAGAGACAGAGACAGAGACAGAGACAGAGACAGAGACAGAGACAGAGAGAGACGGAGACGGAGATAGAGGCAGAGACAGAGCCAGGGACAGAGACAGATACAGTGACAGAGACAGAGACGGAGACAGAGACAGAGACAGAGACAGGGACAGAGACAGAGACAGAGACAGAGACAGAGACAGAGACAGAGACAGAGATAGAGACAGAGACAGAGACGGAGACAAAGACAGAGACAGAGACAGAGACAGAGACAGAGACAGAGACAGAGACAGAGACAGAGACGGAGACAAAGACAGAGACGGGGACAGACGCAGAGACAGAGACAGAGACAGAGACAGAGACAGAGACAGAGACAGAGACAGAGACAGAGACAGAGACAGAGACAGAGGCAAAGACAGAGACGGAGACGGAGATAGAGGCAGAGACAGAGACAGAGACAGAGACAGAGACAGAGACAGAGACAGAGACAGAGACAGAGCCAGAGACAGAGACAGAGACAGAGGCAAAGGCAGAGACGGAGACGGCGATAGAGGCAGAGACAGAGCCAGGGACAGAGACAGGAAAAGAGACAGAGACAGAGACAGAGTCAGAGACAGAGGCAGCGACAGAGACAGAAACAGAGAGAGAGACAGAGGCACAGACAGAGACACAGACAGAGACAAAGACAGAGGCGCATGAGACAAAGACAGAGCCACAGACAGAGACAGAGACAGAGACAGTGACAGAGACAGAGACAGAGACAGAGACAAAGACAGAGACAGAGAGAGAGGCAGTGACAGAAACAGAGACAGAGACAGAGACAGAGTCAGAGACTGAGACAGAGACAGAGACAGAGGGGCAGGAGACGTGGACGGAGACAAAGATGGAGGCAAAGACGGAGACAAAGAGGAAGACGACGACGGAGACAAAGACGTAGACAAAGTCGGAGACAAATCTGGAGACACAGACGGACACAAATACGGAGACAAAGACAGGTACAAAGACAGAGACAGAGACAGAGACAGAGACAGAGACAGAGACAGAGACGGAGACGGAGACAGAGACAGAGACAGGGACAGAGACAGAGGCAGAGACAGAGACAGAGGCAGAGACAGAGACAGAGACAGGGACTGGGAGAGAGACAAAGACAGAGACGGAGACAGAGACAGAGACAGAGACAGAGACAGAGACAGAGACAGAGACAGAGACAGAGGCAGCGACAGAGACAGAAACAGAGACAGAGAGAGAGGCACAGACAGAGACACAGACAGAGACAAAGACAGAGCCACAGACAGAGACAGAGGCAGAGACAGAGACAGAGACAGAGACAGAGACAGAGACAGAAACAGAGACAGAGACAGAGACAGAGACGGAGACAGAGACAGAGACAGACACAGAGACAGAGACAGAGACAGAGGCGGAGACAGAGGCAGAGACAGAAACAGAGACAGAGACAGAGACAGAGTCAGAGACAGAGACAGAGACTGGGACAGAGACAGAGACAGAGGGGCAGGTGACGTGGACGGAGACAAAGACGGATACGAAGAGGAAGACGACGACGGAGACAAAGACGGAGACAAAGGCGGAGACAACGATGCAGACACAGACGGAGACAAATACCGAGACAATGACGGAGGCAAAGACGCAGACAAAGACGGAGACAAATATGGAGACACAGACGGAGACAAATACGGAGACAAAGACGGTGACAAAGACGGAATCAAAGACGGAAACGAAGAGGAAGACGACGACGGAGACAAAGACGGAGACAAAGGCGGAGACAAAGACCGATACAACGACAGAGACAGAGACAGAGACAGGGACAGGGACAGAGACAGAGACAGAGACAGAGACAGAGACAGAGACAGAGACAAAGACGGAGACAAAGACGGAGACAAAGAAGTAGACAAAGACGTAGACAAAGACGGAGACAAAGACGGAGACAACGACGGTGACAAAGACGGAGACAAAGACGGAGACGAGGAGGAAGACGACGACGGAGACAAAGACGGTGACAAAGACGGAGACAAAGACTGAGACGAAGAGGAAGACGACGACGGAGACAAAGACGGAGACAAAGGCGGAGACGAAGATGGAGATACAGACGGAGACAAATACGGAGACAAAGACGGAGGCAAAGACGGAGACAAAGACGGAGACAAAGATGGAGACACAGACGGAGGAAAATACGGAGACAAAGACGGTGACAAAGACGGAGGCAAAGACGGAGACTAAGAGGAAGACGACGACGGAGACAAAGACGTAGACAAAGTCGGAGACAAATCTGGAGACACAGACGGACACAAATACGGAGACAAAGACAGGTACAAAGACAGAGACAGAGACAGAGACAGAGACAGAGACGGAGACGGAGACAGAGGCAGAGACAGGGACAGAGACAGAGGCAGAGACAGAGACAGGGACAGAGACAGAGACAGAGACAGGGACAGGGAGAGAGACAAAGACAGAGACGGAGACAGAGACAGAGACAGAGACAGAGACAGAGACAGAGACAGAGGCAGCGACAGAGACAGAAACAGAGACAGAGACAGAGGCACAGACAGAGACACAGACTGAGACAAAGACAGAGGCGCATGAGACAAAGACAGAGCCACAGACAGAGACAGGGGCAGAGACAGAGACAGAGACAGAGACAAAGACAGAGACAGAGACAGAAACAGAGACAGAGACAGAGACGGAGACAGAGAAAGAGACAGACACAGAGACAGAGACAGAGACAGAGGCGGAGACAGAGGCAGAGACAGAAACAGAGACAGAGACAGAGACAGAGACAGAGTCAGAGACAGAGACAGAGACTGGGACAGAGACAGAGACAGAGGGGCAGGTGACGTGGACGGAGACAAAGACGGATACGAAGAGGAAGACGACGACGGAGACAAAGACGGAGACAAAGGCGGAGAGAAAGATGCAGACACAGACGGAGACAAATACCGAGACAATGACGGAGGCAAAGACGCAGACAAAGACGGAGACAAATATGGAGACACAGACGGAGACAAATACGGAGACAAAGACGGTGACAAAGACGGAATCAAAGACGGAAACGAAGAGGAAGACGACGACGGAGACAAAGACGGAGACAAAGGCGGAGACGAAGTTGGAGACACAGACGGAGACAAAGACGGAGGCAAAGATGGAGACACAGACGGAGGCAAATACGGAGACAAAGACGGTGACAAAGACGGAGGCAAAGACGGAGACGAAGATGGAGAGAAAGACGGAGACAGAGGCAGAGGCGGAGACAGAGAAGGGAACAGAGACAGAGACAGAGCAAGTGACAGAGACAGAGACAGAGACAGGAAAAGAGACAGAGACAGAGACAGAGTCAGAGACAGAGGCAGCGACAGAGACAGAAACAGAGACAGAGACAGAGGCACAGACAGAGACACAGACAAAGACAAAGACAGAGGCGCATGAGACAAAGACAGAGCCACAGACAGAGACAGAGGCAGAGACAGACACACAGACAGAGACAGAGACAGAGACAGAGACAGAGAGAGAGGCAGAGACAGAAACAGAGACAGGGACACGGGCAGAAACAGAGACAGAGACAGAGACAGGAAAAGAGAGAGAGACAGAGACAGAGAAAGAGGCAGCGACAGAGACAGAAACAGAGACAGAGACAGAGTCACAGACAGAGACACAGACAGAGACAAAGACAGAGGCGCATGAGACAAAGACAGAGGCAGAGACAGAGACATAGGCAGAGACAGAGACAGAGACAAAGACAGAGACAGAGGGGCCGGAGACGTGGACGGAGAAAAAGACGGAGACAAAGACGTAGACAAAGACGGAGACAAAGACGTAGACAAAGACGGTGACAAAGACGGACACAAAGACGGAGACGAAGAGGAAGACGACGACGGAGACAAAGACGGAGACAAAGGCGGAGACAAATATGGAGACACAGACGGACACAAATACGGAGACAAAGACAGGTACAAAGACGGAGACAGAGACAGAGACAGAGACGGAGACGAAGACAGAGACAGGGAAAGAGACAGAGGCAGAGACAGAGACAGAGACAGAGACAGAGACAGAGACAGAGACAGAGACAGGGACAGGGACAGAGACAGAGACAGAGACAGAGACAGAGACAAAGACGGAGACAAAGACGGAGACAAAGAAGTAGACAAAGACGTAGACAAAGACGGAGACAAAGACGGAGACAACGACGGTGACAAAGACGGAGACAAAGACGGAGACGAGGAGGAAGACGACGACGGAGACAAAGGCGGTGACAAAGACGGAGACAAAGACTGAGACAAAGATGGAGACAAAGACGGAGAGAGAGGCAGAGGCGGAGACAGAGAAGGAACAGAGGCAGAGACAGAGAAAGGGACAGAGACAGAGACAGAGACAGAGACAGAGACAGGAAAAGAGACAGAGACAGAGACAGAGACAGAGGCAGCGACAGAGACAGAAACAGAGACAGAGACAGAGGCACAGACAGAGACACAGACAGAGACAAAGGCAGAGGCGCATGAGACAAAGACAGAGCCACAGACAGAGACAGAGACAGAGACAGAGACAGAGACAGAGACAGAGACAGAGACAGAGACTGAGACAGCGACAGAGACAGAGGGGCAGGAGACGTGGACGGAGACAAAGACGGAGACAAAGACGGTGACAAAGGCGGAGACAAAGACGGAGACAAGGACGGAGACAAAGACGGTGACAAAGGCGGAGACAAAGACGGAGACGAAGAGGAAGACGACGACGGAGACAGAGGCGGAGACAAAGGCGGAGACAAAGATGGAGACACAGACGGAGACAAATACGGCGACAAAGACGGAGGCAAAGACCGAGACAAAGACGGAGACAAATATGGAGACACAGACGGATACAAATACGGAGACAAAGACAGTGACAAAGACGGAGGCAAAGACGGAGACGAAGAGGAAGACGACGACGGAGACAAAGACGGAGACAAAGGCGGAGACGAAGATGGAGACACAGACGGAGACAAAGACGGAGACAAAGATGGAGACACAGACGGAGGCAAATACGGAGACAAAGACGGTGACAAAGACGGAGGCAAAGACGGAGACGAAGATGGAGACCAAGACGGAGACAGAGGCAGAGGCGGAGACAGAGAAGGGAACAGAGACAGAGACAGAGCAAGTGACAGAGACAGAGACAGAGACAGGAAAAGAGACAGAGACCTAGACAGAGTCAGAGACAGAGGCAGCGACATAGACAGAAACAGAGACAGAGACAGAGGCACAGACAGAGACAGAGACAGAGACAGAGACAGAGAGAGAGGCAGAGACAGAAACAGAGACAGAGACAGAGACAGAGACAGAGACAGAGACAGAGACAGAGACTGAGACAGAGACAGAGACAGAGACAGGGACAGAGACAGAGACAGAGACAGGGACAGAGACAGAGACTGAGACAGAGACAGAGGTGGAGCCAATGACAGAGACAGAGACAGAGACGGAGACGGAGACAGAGACAGGGACAGAGACTGAGATAGAGACAGAGACAGGAAAAGAGAGAGAGACGGAGACAGAGACAGAGGCAGCGACAGAGACTGAGACAGAGGCGCATGAGACAAAGACAGAGGCAGAGACAGAGACATAGGCAGAGACAGAGACAGAGACAAAGACAGAGACAGAGGGGCCGGAGACGTGGACGGAGAAAAAGACGGAGACAAAGACGTAGACAAAGACGGAGACAAAGACGTAGACAAAGACGGTGACAAAGACGGACACAAAGACGGAGACGAAGAGGAAGACGACGACGGAGACAAAGACGGAGACAAAGGCGGAGACAAATATGGAGACACAGACGGACACAAATACGGAGACAAAGACAGGTACAAAGACGGAGACAGAGACAGAGACAGAGACGGAGACGAAGACAGAGACAGGGAAAGAGACAGAGGCAGAGACAGAGACAGAGACAGAGACAGAGACAGAGACAGAGACAGAGACAGGGACAGGGACAGAGACAGAGACAGAGACAGAGACAGAGACAAAGACGGAGACAAAGACGGAGACAAAGAAGTAGACAAAGACGTAGACAAAGACGGAGACAAAGACGGAGACAACGACGGTGACAAAGACGGAGACAAAGACGGAGACGAGGAGGAAGACGACGACGGAGACAAAGGCGGTGACAAAGACGGAGACAAAGACTGAGACAAAGATGGAGACAAAGACGGAGAGAGAGGCAGAGGCGGAGACAGAGAAGGAACAGAGGCAGAGACAGAGAAAGGGACAGAGACAGAGACAGAGACAGAGACAGAGACAGGAAAAGAGACAGAGACAGAGACAGAGACAGAGGCAGCGACAGAGACAGAAACAGAGACAGAGACAGAGGCACAGACAGAGACACAGACAGAGACAAAGGCAGAGGCGCATGAGACAAAGACAGAGCCACAGACAGAGACAGAGACAGAGACAGAGACAGAGACAGAGACAGAGACAGAGACAGAGACAGAGACTGAGACAGCGACAGAGACAGAGGGGCAGGAGACGTGGACGGAGACAAAGACGGAGACAAAGACGGTGACAAAGGCGGAGACAAAGACGGAGACAAGGACGGAGACAAAGACGGTGACAAAGGCGGAGACAAAGACGGAGACGAAGAGGAAGACGACGACGGAGACAGAGGCGGAGACAAAGGCGGAGACAAAGATGGAGACACAGACGGAGACAAATACGGCGACAAAGACGGAGGCAAAGACCGAGACAAAGACGGAGACAAATATGGAGACACAGACGGATACAAATACGGAGACAAAGACAGTGACAAAGACGGAGGCAAAGACGGAGACGAAGAGGAAGACGACGACGGAGACAAAGACGGAGACAAAGGCGGAGACGAAGATGGAGACACAGACGGAGACAAAGACGGAGACAAAGATGGAGACACAGACGGAGGCAAATACGGAGACAAAGACGGTGACAAAGACGGAGGCAAAGACGGAGACGAAGATGGAGACCAAGACGGAGACAGAGGCAGAGGCGGAGACAGAGAAGGGAACAGAGACAGAGACAGAGCAAGTGACAGAGACAGAGACAGAGACAGGAAAAGAGACAGAGACCTAGACAGAGTCAGAGACAGAGGCAGCGACATAGACAGAAACAGAGACAGAGACAGAGGCACAGACAGAGACAGAGACAGAGACAGAGACAGAGAGAGAGGCAGAGACAGAAACAGAGACAGAGACAGAGACAGAGACAGAGACAGAGACAGAGACAGAGACTGAGACAGAGACAGAGACAGAGACAGGGACAGAGACAGAGACAGAGACAGGGACAGAGACAGAGACTGAGACAGAGACAGAGGTGGAGCCAATGACAGAGACAGAGACAGAGACGGAGACGGAGACAGAGACAGGGACAGAGACTGAGATAGAGACAGAGACAGGAAAAGAGAGAGAGACGGAGACAGAGACAGAGGCAGCGACAGAGACTGAGACAGAGACAGAGGGGCAGGAGACGTGGACGGAGACAAAGACGGAGACAAAGGCGGTGACAAAGACGGACACAAAGACGGAGACGAAGAGGAAGACGACGACGGAGACAAAGACGTAGACAAAGACGGAGACAAATATGGAGACACAGACGGACACAAATACGGAGACAAAGACAGGTACAAAGACGGAGACAGAGACAGAGACAGAGACGGAGACGAAGACAGAGACAGGGAAAGAGACAGAGGCAGAGACAGAGACAGAGACAGAGACAGGGACAGGGACAGAGACAGAGACAGAGACAGAGACAGAGACAGAGACAGAGACAGAGACAGAGACAGAGACAGAGACAGAGACAGAGACAGAGACAGAGACAGAGACAGAGACAAAGACGGAGACAATGACGGAGACAAAGAAGTAGACAAAGACGTAGACAAAGACGGAGACAAAGACGGAGACAACGACGGTGACAAAGACGGAGACAAAGACGGAGACGAGGAGGAAGACGACGACGGAGACAAAGACGGTGACAAAGACGGAGACAAAGATGGAGACAAAGATGGAGACAAGGACGGAGGCAGAGGCAGAGGCGGAGACAGAGAAGGGAACAGAGGCAGAGGCAGAGAAAGGGACAGAGACAGAGACAGAGACAGAGACAGAGACAGAGACAGGAAAAGAGACAGAGACAGAGACAGAGACAGAGACAGGAAAAGCGACAGAGACAGAGACAGAGACTGAGACAGAGACAGAGACAGAGGGGCAGGAGACGTGGACGGAGACAAAGACGGAGACAAAGACCGTGACAAAGACGGAGACAAAGACGGAGACGAAGAGAAAGACGACGACGGAGACAAAGACGGAGACACAGGCGGAGGCAAAGATGGAGACACAGACAGAGACAAATACGGAGACAAAGACGGAGGCAAACACGGAGTCAAAGACGGAGACAAATATGGAGACACAGACGGAGACAAATACGGAGACAAAGACGGTGACAAAGACGGAGGCAAAGACGGAGACGAAGAGGAAGACGACGACGGAGACAAAGACGTAGACAAAGTCGGAGACAAATCTGGAGACACAGACGGGCACAAATACGGAGACAAAGACAGGTACAAAGACAGAGACAGAGACAGAGACAGAGACAGAGACAGAGACGGAGACGGAGACAGAGACAGAGACAGGGACAGAGACAGAGGCAGAGACAGAGACAGGGACAGAGACAGAGACAGAGACAGGGACAGGGAGAGAGACAAAGACAGAGACGGAGACAGAGACAGAGACAGAGACAGAGACAGAGACAGAGACAGAGGCAGCGACAGAGACAGAAACAGAGACAGAGACAGAGGCACAGACAGAGACACAGACTGAGACAAAGACAGAGGCGCATGAGACAAAGACAGAGCCACAGACAGAGACAGAGGCAGAGACAGAGACAGAGACAGAGACAGAGACAGAGACAGAGACAGAAACAGAGAGAGAGGCAGAGACAGAAACAGAGACAGGGACACGGGCAGAAACAGAGACAGAGACAGAGACAGGAAAAGAGAGAGAGACAGAGACAGAGAAAGAGGCAGCGACAGAGACAGAAACAGAGACAGAGACAGAGTCACAGACAGAGACACAGACAGAGACAAAGACAGAGGCGCATGAGACAAAGACAGAGGCAGAGACAGAGACATAGGCAGAGACAGAGACAGAGACAAAGACAGAGACAGAGGGGCCGGAGACGTGGACGGAGAAAAAGACGGAGACAAAGACGTAGACAAAGACGGAGACAAAGACGTAGACAAAGACGGTGACAAAGACGGACACAAAGACGGAGACGAAGAGGAAGACGACGACGGAGACAAAGACGGAGACAAAGGCGGAGACAAATATGGAGACACAGACGGACACAAATACGGAGACAAAGACAGGTACAAAGACGGAGACAGAGACAGAGACAGAGACGGAGACGAAGACAGAGACAGGGAAAGAGACAGAGGCAGAGACAGAGACAGAGACAGAGACAGAGACAGAGACAGAGACAGAGACAGGGACAGGGACAGAGACAGAGACAGAGACAGAGACAGAGACAAAGACGGAGACAAAGACGGAGACAAAGAAGTAGACAAAGACGTAGACAAAGACGGAGACAAAGACGGAGACAACGACGGTGACAAAGACGGAGACAAAGACGGAGACGAGGAGGAAGACGACGACGGAGACAAAGGCGGTGACAAAGACGGAGACAAAGACTGAGACAAAGATGGAGACAAAGACGGAGAGAGAGGCAGAGGCGGAGACAGAGAAGGAACAGAGGCAGAGACAGAGAAAGGGACAGAGACAGAGACAGAGACAGAGACAGAGACAGGAAAAGAGACAGAGACAGAGACAGAGACAGAGGCAGCGACAGAGACAGAAACAGAGACAGAGACAGAGGCACAGACAGAGACACAGACAGAGACAAAGGCAGAGGCGCATGAGACAAAGACAGAGCCACAGACAGAGACAGAGACAGAGACAGAGACAGAGACAGAGACAGAGACAGAGACAGAGACTGAGACAGCGACAGAGACAGAGGGGCAGGAGACGTGGACGGAGACAAAGACGGAGACAAAGACGGTGACAAAGGCGGAGACAAAGACGGAGACAAGGACGGAGACAAAGACGGTGACAAAGGCGGAGACAAAGACGGAGACGAAGAGGAAGACGACGACGGAGACAGAGGCGGAGACAAAGGCGGAGACAAAGATGGAGACACAGACGGAGACAAATACGGCGACAAAGACGGAGGCAAAGACCGAGACAAAGACGGAGACAAATATGGAGACACAGACGGATACAAATACGGAGACAAAGACAGTGACAAAGACGGAGGCAAAGACGGAGACGAAGAGGAAGACGACGACGGAGACAAAGACGGAGACAAAGGCGGAGACGAAGATGGAGACACAGACGGAGACAAAGACGGAGACAAAGATGGAGACACAGACGGAGGCAAATACGGAGACAAAGACGGTGACAAAGACGGAGGCAAAGACGGAGACGAAGATGGAGACCAAGACGGAGACAGAGGCAGAGGCGGAGACAGAGAAGGGAACAGAGACAGAGACAGAGCAAGTGACAGAGACAGAGACAGAGACAGGAAAAGAGACAGAGACCTAGACAGAGTCAGAGACAGAGGCAGCGACATAGACAGAAACAGAGACAGAGACAGAGGCACAGACAGAGACACAGACAGAGGCGCATGAGACAAAGACAGAGCCACAGACAGAGACAGAAGCAGAGTCAGAGGCACAGACAGAGACAGAGACAGAGACAGAGACAGAGAGAGAGGCAGAGACAGAAACAGAGACAGAGACAGAGACAGAGACAGAGACAGAGACAGAGACAGAGACTGAGACAGAGACAGAGACAGAGGGGCAGGAGACGTGGACGGAGACAAAGACGGAGACAAAGACGGTGACAAAGACGGAGACAAAGACGGAGACGAAGAGGAAGACGACGACGGAGACAAAGCCGGAGACGAAGAGGAAGACGACGACGGAGACAAAGACGGTGACATAGACGGAGACAAAGATGGAGACAATGACAGAGACAGAGCCAGAGACAGAGACAGAGACAGAGACAGGGACGGAGACGGAGACGGAGACAGAGACGGGGACAGAGACAGAGGCAGAGACAGAGACAGAGACAGGGGCAGAGACAGAGACAGAGACAGAGACGCTGACGGAGACAGAGACAGAGACAGAGGCAGAGACAGAGATAGGGACAGAGACAGAGGCAGAGGCAGAGGCAGAGACAGAGATAGGGACAGAGACAGAGACAGAGGCAGAGACACAGACGGAGACAGAGTCAGAGGCAGACGCGCATGAGACAAGGACCGAGACAGAGGGGCAGGAGAGACGGACGGAGACGCAGACGGAGACAAAGACGGACACAAAGACGGAGACAGAGACCGAGACAGAGACAGAGACAGGGACAGAGACAGAGACAGAGACAGGGACAGAGACAGAGACTGAGACAGAGACAGAGGTGGAGCCAATGACAGAGACAGAGACAGAGACGGAGACGGAGACAGAGACAGGGACAGAGACTGAGATAGAGACAGAGACAGGAAAAGAGAGAGAGACGGAGACAGAGACAGAGGCAGCGACAGAGACTGAGACAGAGACAGAGGGGCAGGAGACGTGGACGGAGACAAAGACGGAGACAAAGGCGGTGACAAAGACGGACACAAAGACGGAGACGAAGAGGAAGACGACGACGGAGACAAAGACGTAGACAAAGACGGAGACAAATATGGAGACACAGACGGACACAAATACGGAGACAAAGACAGGTACAAAGACGGAGACAGAGACAGAGACAGAGACGGAGACGAAGACAGAGACAGGGAAAGAGACAGAGGCAGAGACAGAGACAGAGACAGAGACAGGGACAGGGACAGAGACAGAGACAGAGACAGAGACAGAGACAGAGACAGAGACAGAGACAGAGACAGAGACAGAGACAGAGACAGAGACAGAGACAGAGACAGAGACAGAGACAGAGACAAAGACGGAGACAATGACGGAGACAAAGAAGTAGACAAAGACGTAGACAAAGACGGAGACAAAGACGGAGACAACGACGGTGACAAAGACGGAGACAAAGACGGAGACGAGGAGGAAGACGACGACGGAGACAAAGACGGTGACAAAGACGGAGACAAAGATGGAGACAAAGATGGAGACAAGGACGGAGGCAGAGGCAGAGGCGGAGACAGAGAAGGGAACAGAGGCAGAGGCAGAGAAAGGGACAGAGACAGAGACAGAGACAGAGACAGAGACAGAGACAGGAAAAGAGACAGAGACAGAGACAGAGACAGAGACAGGAAAAGCGACAGAGACAGAGACAGAGACTGAGACAGAGACAGAGACAGAGGGGCAGGAGACGTGGACGGAGACAAAGACGGAGACAAAGACCGTGACAAAGACGGAGACAAAGACGGAGACGAAGAGAAAGACGACGACGGAGACAAAGACGGAGACACAGGCGGAGGCAAAGATGGAGACACAGACAGAGACAAATACGGAGACAAAGACGGAGGCAAACACGGAGTCAAAGACGGAGACAAATATGGAGACACAGACGGAGACAAATACGGAGACAAAGACGGTGACAAAGACGGAGGCAAAGACGGAGACGAAGAGGAAGACGACGACGGAGACAAAGACGTAGACAAAGTCGGAGACAAATCTGGAGACACAGACGGGCACAAATACGGAGACAAAGACAGGTACAAAGACAGAGACAGAGACAGAGACAGAGACAGAGACAGAGACGGAGACGGAGACAGAGACAGAGACAGGGACAGAGACAGAGGCAGAGACAGAGACAGGGACAGAGACAGAGACAGAGACAGGGACAGGGAGAGAGACAAAGACAGAGACGGAGACAGAGACAGAGACAGAGACAGAGACAGAGACAGAGACAGAGGCAGCGACAGAGACAGAAACAGAGACAGAGACAGAGGCACAGACAGAGACACAGACTGAGACAAAGACAGAGGCGCATGAGACAAAGACAGAGCCACAGACAGAGACAGAGGCAGAGACAGAGACAGAGACAGAGACAGAGACAGAGACAGAGACAGAAACAGAGACAGAGACAGAGACGGAGACAGAGACAGAGACAGACACAGAGACAGAGACAGAGACAGAGGCGGAGACAGAGGCAGAGACAGAAACAGAGACAGAGACAGAGACAGAGTCAGAGACAGAGACAGAGACTGGGACAGAGACAGAGACAGAGGGGCAGGTGACGTGGACGGAGACAAAGACGGATACGAAGAGGAAGACGACGACGGAGACAAAGACGGAGACAAAGGCGGAGACAAAGATGCAGACACAGACGGAGACAAATACCGAGACAATGACGGAGGCAAAGACGCAGACAAAGACGGAGACAAATATGGAGACACAGACGGAGACAAATACGGAGACAAAGACGGTGACAAAGACGGAATCAAAGACGGAAACGAAGAGGAAGACGACGACGGAGACAAAGACGGAGACAAAGGCGGAGACAAAGACGGATACAACGACAGAGACAGAGACAGTGACAGAGGCAGAGAGAGAGACGGAGACAGAGACAGAGACAGAGACAGAGACAGAGGCAGAGACAGAGACAGAGACAGAGGCAGCGACAGAGACAGAAGCAGAGACAGAGACAGAGGCACAGACAGAGACACAGACAGAGACAAAGACAGAGGCGCATGAGACAAAGACAGAGCCACAGACAGAGACAAAGGCAGAGACAGAGACAGAGACAGAGACAGAGACAGAGACAGAGACAGAGACAGAGACAGAGACAGAGACAGAGACTGAGACAGCGACAGAGACAGAGGGGCAGGAGACGTGGACGGAGACAAAGACGGAGACAAAGACGGTGACAAAGGCGGAGACAAAGACGGAGACAAAGGCGTAGACAAAGACGGTGACAAAGGCGGAGACAAAGACGGAGACGAAGAGGAAGACGACGACGGTGACAAAGGCGGAGACAAAGGCCTCAGACAAAGATGGAGACACAGACGGAGACAAATACGGAGACAAAGACGGAGGCAAAGACCGAGACAAAGACGGAGACAAATATGGAGACACAGACGGATACAAATACGGAGACAAAGACGGTGACAAAGACGGAGGCAAAGACGGAGACGAAGAGGAAGACGACGACGGAGACAAAGACGGAGACAAAGGCGGAGACGAAGTTGGAGACACAGACGGAGACAAAGACGGAGGCAAAGATGGAGACACAGACGGAGGCAAATACGGAGACAAAGACGGTGACAAAGACGGAGGCAAAGACGGAGACGAAGATGGAGAGAAAGACGGAGACAGAGGCAGAGGCGGAGACAGAGAAGGGAACAGAGACAGAGACAGAGCAAGTGACAGAGACAGAGACAGAGACAGGAAAAGAGACAGAGACAGAGACAGAGTCAGAGACAGAGGCAGCGACAGAGACAGAAACAGAGACAGAGACAGAGGCACAGACAGAGACACAGACAAAGACAAAGACAGAGGCGCATGAGACAAAGACAGAGCCACAGACAGAGACAAAGGCAGAGACAGAGACAGAGACAGAGACAGAGACAGAGACAGAGACAGAGACAGAGACATAGGCAGAGACAGAGACAGAGACAGAGACAGAGACAGAGGGGCCGGAGACGTGGACGGAGAAAAAGACGGAGACAAAGACGTAGACAAAGACGGAGACAAAGACGTAGACAAAGACGGTGACAAAGACGGACACAAAGACGGAGACGAAGAGGAAGACGACGACGGAGACAAAGACGGAGACAAAGGCGGAGACAAATATGGAGACACAGACGGACACAAATACGGAGACAAAGACAGGTACAAAGACGGAGACAGAGACAGAGACAGAGACGGAGACGAAGACAGAGACAGGGAAAGAGACAGAGGCAGAGACAGAGACAGAGACAGAGACAGAGACAGGGACAGAGACAGGGACAGAGACAGAGACAGGGACAGGGACAGAGACAGAGACAGAGATAAAGACAGAGACAAAGACGGAGACAAAGACGGAGACAAAGAAGTAGACAAAGACGTAGACAAAGACGGAGACAAAGACGGAGACAACGACGGTGACAATGACGGAGACAAAGACGGAGACGAGGAGGAAGACGACGACGGAGACAAAGACGGTGACAAAGACGGAGACAAAGACTGAGACAAAGATGGAGACAAAGACGGAGAGAGAGGCAGAGGCGGAGACAGAGAAGGAACAGAGGCAGAGACAGGGAAAGGGACAGAGACAGAGACAGAGACAGAGACAGAGACAGGAAAAGAGACAGAGACAGAGACAGAGACAGAGGCAGCGACAGAGACAGAAACAGAGTCACAGACAGAGACACAGACAGAGACAAAGACAGAGGCGCATGAGACAAAGACAGAGACAGAGACAGAGACAGAGACAGAGTCAGAGACAGAGACAGAGACAGAGAGAGACGGAGACGGAGATAGAGGCAGAGACAGAGCCAGGGACAGAGACAGATACAGTGACAGAGACAGAGACGGAGACAGAG
Organism: Megachile willughbiella; assembly: GCA_945859595.2. Taxonomy (NCBI): domain Eukaryota; kingdom Metazoa; phylum Arthropoda; class Insecta; order Hymenoptera; family Megachilidae; genus Megachile; species Megachile willughbiella. The sequence continues at coordinate 1,485,138 of CAMAOD020000301.1, forward strand.
ACAGAGACAGAGACAGAGACAGAGACAGAGACAGAGACAGGGACAGGGACAGAGACAGAGACAGAGACAGAGACAGAGACAAAGACGGAGACAAAGACGGAGACAAAGAAGTAGACAAAGACGTAGACAAAGACGGAGACAAAGACGGAGACAACGACGGTGACAAAGACGGAGACAAAGACGGAGACGAGGAGGAAGACGACGACGGAGACAAAGACGGTGACAAAGACGGAGACAAAGACTGAGACAAAGATGGAGACAAAGACGGAGAGAGAGGCAGAGGCGGAGACAGAGAAGGAACAGAGGCAGAGACAGAGAAAGGGACAGAGACAGAGACAGAGACAGAGACAGAGACAGGAAAAGAGACAGAGACAGAGACAGAGACAGAGGCAGCGACAGAGACAGAAACAGAGACAGAGACAGAGGCACAGACAGAGACACAGACAGAGACAAAGGCAGAGGCGCATGAGACAAAGACAGAGCCACAGACAGAGACAGAGACAGAGACAGAGACAGAGACAGAGACAGAGACAGAGACAGAGACTGAGACAGCGACAGAGACAGAGGGGCAGGAGACGTGGACGGAGACAAAGACGGAGACAAAGACGGTGACAAAGGCGGAGACAAAGACGGAGACAAGGACGGAGACGAAGACGGTGACAAAGGCGGAGACAAAGACGGAGACGAAGAGGAAGACGACGACGGAGACAGAGGCGGAGACAAAGGCGGAGACAAAGATGGAGACACAGACGGAGACAAATACGGCGACAAAGACGGAGGCAAAGACCGAGACAAAGACGGAGACAAATATGGAGACACAGACGGATACAAATACGGAGACAAAGACAGTGACAAAGACGGAGGCAAAGACGGAGACGAAGAGGAAGACGACGACGGAGACAAAGACGGAGACAAAGGCGGATACGAAGATGGAGACACAGACGGAGACAAAGACGGAGACAAAGATGGAGACACAGACGGAGGCAAATACGGAGACAAAGACGGTGACAAAGACGGAGGCAAAGACGGAGACGAAGATGGAGACCAAGACGGAGACAGAGGCAGAGGCGGAGACAGAGAAGGGAACAGAGACAGAGACAGAGCAAGTGACAGAGACAGAGACAGAGACAGGAAAAGAGACAGAGACCTAGACAGAGTCAGAGACAGAGGCAGCGACATAGACAGAAACAGAGACAGAGACAGAGGCACAGACAGAGACACAGACAAAGACAAAGACAGAGGCGCATGAGACAAAGACAGAGGCAGAGACAGAGACATAGGCAGAGACAGAGACAGAGACAGAGACAGAGACAGAGGGGCCGGAGACGTGGACGGAGAAAAAGACGGAGACAAAGACGTAGACAAAGACGGAGACAAAGACGTAGACAAAGACGGTGACAAAGACGGACACAAAGACGGAGACGAAGAGGAAGACGACGACGGAGACAAAGACGGAGACAAAGGCGGAGACAAATATGGAGACACAGACGGACACAAATACGGAGACAAAGACAGGTACAAAGACGGAGACAGAGACAGAGACAGAGACGGAGACGAAGACAGAGACAGGGAAAGAGACAGAGGCAGAGACAGAGACAGAGACAGAGACAGAGACAGGGACAGAGACAGGGACAGAGACAGAGACAGGGACAGGGACAGAGACAGAGACAGAGATAAAGACAGAGACAAAGACGGAGACAAAGACGGAGACAAAGAAGTAGACAAAGACGTAGACAAAGACGGAGACAAAGACGGAGACAACGACGGTGACAATGACGGAGACAAAGACGGAGACGAGGAGGAAGACGACGACGGAGACAAAGACGGTGACAAAGACGGAGACAAAGACTGAGACAAAGATGGAGACAAAGACGGAGAGAGAGGCAGAGGCGGAGACAGAGAAGGAACAGAGGCAGAGACAGGGAAAGGGACAGAGACAGAGACAGAGACAGAGGCAGCGACAGAGACAGAAACAGAGTCACAGACAGAGACACAGACAGAGACAAAGACAGAGGCGCATGAGACAAAGACAGAGACAGAGACAGAGACAGAGACAGAGACAGAGACAGAGACAGAGAGAGACGGAGACGGAGATAGAGGCAGAGACAGAGCCAGGGACAGAGACAGATACAGTGACAGAGACAGAGACGGAGACAGAGACAGAGACAGAGACAGGGACAGAGACAGAGACAGAGACAGAGACAGAGACAGAGACAGAGACAGAGACAGAGATAGAGACAGAGACAGAGACGGAGACAAAGACAGAGACAGAGACAGAGACAGAGACAGAGACAGAGACAGAGACAGAGACAGAGACGGAGACAAAGACAGAGACGGGGACAGACGCAGAGACAGAGACAGAGACAGAGACAGAGACAGAGACAGAGACAGAGACAGAGACAGAGACAGAGACAGAGACAGAGACAGAGGCAAAGACAGAGACGGAGACGGAGATAGAGGCAGAGACAGAGACAGAGACAGAGACAGAGACAGAGACAGAGACAGAGACAGAGACAGAGCCAGAGACAGAGACAGAGACAGAGGCAAAGACAGAGACGGAGACGGCGATAGAGGCAGAGACAGAGCCAGGGACAGAGACAGGAAAAGAGACAGAGACAGAGACAGAGTCAGAGACAGAGGCAGCGACAGAGACAGAAACAGAGAGAGAGACAGAGGCACAGACAGAGACACAGACAGAGACAAAGACAGAGGCGCATGAGACAAAGACAGAGCCACAGACAGAGACAGAGACAGAGACAGAGACAGAGACAGAGACAGAGACAAAGACAGAGACAGAGAGAGAGGCAGTGACAGAAACAGAGACAGAGACAGAGACAGAGTCAGAGACTGAGACAGAGACAGAGACAGAGGGGCAGGAGACGTGGACGGAGACAAAGACGGAGACAAAGACGGTGACAAAGGCGGAGACAAAGACGGAGACAAAGACGGAGACAAAGACGGTGACAAAGGCGGAGACAAAGACGGAGACAAAGACGGAGACAAAGACGGTGACAAAGGCGGAGACAAAGACGGAGACGAAGAGGAAGACGACGACGGAGACAAAGGCGGAGACAAAGGCGGAGACAAAGATGGAGACACAGACGGAGACAAATACGGAGACAAAGACGGAGGCAAAGACCGAGGCAAAGACGGAGACAAATATGGAGACACAGACGGAGACAAATACGGAGACAAAGACGGTGACAAAGACGGAGGCAAAGACGGGGACGAAGAGGAAGGCGACGACGGAGACAAAGACGGAGACAAAGGCGGAGACGAAGATGGAGACACAGACGGAGACAAAGACGGAGGCAAAGATGGAGACACAGACGGAGGCAAATACGGAGACAAAGACGGTGACAAAGACGGAGGCAAAGACGGAGACGAAGATGGAGACAAAGACGGAGACAGAGGCAGAGGCGGAGACAGAGAAGGGAACAGAGACAGAGACAGAGCAAGTGACAGAGACAGAGACAGAGACAGGAAAAGAGACAGAGACAGAGACAGAGTCAGAGACAGAGGCAGCGACAGAGACAGAAACAGAGAGAGAGACAGAGGCACAGACAGAGACACAGACAGAGACAAAGACAGAGGCGCATGAGACAAAGACACAGCCACAGACAGAGACAGAGGCAGAGACAGAGACAGAGACAGAGACAGAGACAGAGACGGAGACAGAGACAGAGACAGAGACAGACACAGAGGAAGAGACAGAGACAGAGACTGAGACAGCGACAGAGACAGAGGGGCAGGAGACGTGGACGGAGACAAAGACGGAGACAAGGACGGTGACAAAGACGGTGACAAAGACGGAGACGAAGAGGAAGACGACGACGGAGGCAAAGACGGAGACAAAGGCGGAGACAAAGATGGAGACACAGACGGAGACAAATACGGAGACAAAGACGGAGGCAAAGACGGTGACAAATACGGAGACACAGACGGAGACAAATACGGAGACAATGGCGGAGACAAAGACGGATACAAAGACAGAGACAGAGACAGAGACAGAGGCAGAGACAGAGACAGAGACAGAGACAGAGACAGAGACAGAGACAGAGACAGAGAGAGACGGAGACAGAGACAGAGACAGAGACAGATACAGTGACAGAGACAGAGACGGAGACAGTGACAGAGACAGAGATAGAGACAGAGACAGAGACGGAGACAAAGACAGAGACAGAGACAGAGACAGAGACAGAGACAGAGACAGAGACATAGACAGAGACAGAGATAGAGACGGAGACAAAGACCGGGACAGAGACAGAGACGGAGACAGAGGCAGAGACAGAACCAGGGACAGAGACGGAGACAGGGACAGACGGAGAGACAGCGACAGAGACAGAGACAGAGACAGAGACTGAGACAGAGACAGAGATGGACACAGAGACAGAGACAGAGGGGCAGGAGACGTGGACGGAGACAAAGACGGAGACAAAGACGGAGACGAAGAGGAAGACGACGACGGAGACAAAGACGGAGACAAAGGCGGAGACAAAGATGGAGACACAGACGGAGACAAATACGGAGACAAAGACGGAGGCAAAGACCGAGACAAAGACGGAGACAAATATGGAGACACAGACGGAGACAAATACGGACACAAAGACGGTGACAAAGACGGAGGCAAAGACGGAGACGAAGAGGAAGACGACGACGGAGACAAAGACGGAGACAAAGGCGGAGACGAAGATGGAGACACAGACGGAGACAAAGACGGAGGCAAAGATGGAGACACAGACGGAGGCAAATACGGAGACAAAGACGGTGACAAAGACGGAGGCAAAGACGGAGACGAAGATGGAGACAAAGACGGAGACAGAGGCAGAGGCGGAGACAGAGAAGGGAACAGAGACAGGGACAGAGCAAGTGACAGAGACAGAGACAGAGACAGGAAAAGAGACAGAGACAGAGACAGAGTCAGAGACAGAGGCAGCGACAGAGACAGAGGGGCAGGAGACGTGGACGGAGACAAAGACGGAGACAAAGACGGTGACAAAGGCGGAGACAAAGACGGAGACAAAGACGGAGACAAAGACGGTGACAAAGGCGGAGACAAAGACGGAGACAAAGACGGAGACAAAGACGGTGACAAAGGCGGAGACAAAGACGGAGACGAAGAGGAAGACGACGACGGAGACAAAGGCGGAGACAAAGGCGGAGACAAAGATGGAGACACAGACGGAGACAAATACGGAGACAAAGACGGAGGCAAAGACCGAGGCAAAGACGGAGACAAATATGGAGACACAGACGGAGACAAATACGGAGACAAAGACGGTGACAAAGACGGAGGCAAAGACGGGGACGAAGAGGAAGGCGACGACGGAGACAAAGACGGAGACAAAGGCGGAGACGAAGATGGAGACACAGACGGAGACAAAGACGGAGGCAAAGATGGAGACACAGACGGAGGCAAATACGGAGACAAAGACGGTGACAAAGACGGAGGCAAAGACGGAGACGAAGATGGAGACAAAGACGGAGACAGAGGCAGAGGCGGAGACAGAGAAGGGAACAGAGACAGAGACAGAGCAAGTGACAGAGACAGAGACAGAGACAGGAAAAGAGACAGAGACAGAGACAGAGTCAGAGACAGAGGCAGCGACAGAGACAGAAACAGAGAGAGAGACAGAGGCACAGACAGAGACACAGACAGAGACAAAGACGGAGGCGCATGAGACAAAGACACAGCCACAGACAGAGACAGAGGCAGAGACAGAGACAGAGACAGAGACAGAGACAGAGACGGAGACAGAGACAGAGACAGAGACAGAGACAGGGACAGAGACAGAGACAGAGACAGAGACAGAGACGGAGACGGAGATAGAGGCAGAGACAGAGCCGGGGACAGAGACAGATACAGTGACAGAGACAGAGACGGAGACAGTGACAGAGACAGAGATAGAGACAGAGACAGAGACGGAGACAAAGACAGAGACAGAGACAGAGACAGAGACAGAGACAGAGACATAGACAGAGACAGAGATAGAGACGGAGACAAAGACCGGGACAGAGACAGAGACGGAGACAGAGGCAGAGACAGAACCAGGGACAGAGACGGAGACAGGGACAGACGGAGAGACAGCGACAGAGACAGAGACAGAGACAGAGACTGAGACAGAGACAGAGATGGACACAGAGACAGAGACAGAGGGGCAGGAGACGTGGACGGAGACAAAGACGGAGACAAAGACGGTGACAAAGGCGGAGACAAAGACGGAGACAAAGACGGAGACAAAGACGGTGACAAAGGCGGAGACAAAGACGGAGACGAAGAGGAAGACGACGACGGAGACAAAGGCGGAGACAAAGGCGGAGACAAAGATGGAGACACAGACGGAGACAGAGCCAGAGACAGAGACAGAGACAGAGACAGGGACGGAGACGGAGACGGAGACAGAGACGGGGACAGAGACAGAGGCAGAGACAGAGACAGAGACAGGGGCAGAGACAGAGACAGAGACAGAGACGGAGACGGAGACAGAGACAGAGACAGAGGCAGAGACAGAGATAGGGACAGAGACAGAGGCAGAGGCAGATGCAGAGACTGAGATAGGGACAGAGACAGAGACAGAGGCAGAGACACAGACGGAGACAGAGTCAGAGGCAGACGCGCATGAGACAAGGACCGAGACAGAGGGGCAGGAGAGACGGACGGAGACGCAGACGGAGACAAAGACGGACACAAAGACGGAGACAGAGACCGAGACAGAGACAGAGACAGGGACAGAGACAGAGACAGAGACAGGGACAGAGATAGAGACTGAGACAGAGACAGAGGTGGAGCCAATGACAGAGACAGAGACAGAGACGGAGACGGAGACAGAGACAGGGACAGAGACAGAGATAGAGACAGAGACAGGAAAAGAGAGAGAGACGGAGACAGAGACAGAGGCAGCGACAGAGACTGAGACAGAGACAGAGGGGCAGGAGACGTGGACGGAGACAAAGACGGAGACAAGGGCGGTGACAAAGACGGACACAAAGACGGAGACGAAGAGGAAGACGACGACGGAGACAAAGACGTAGACAAAGACGGAGACAAATATGGAGACACAGACGGACACAAATACGGAGACAAAGACAGGTACAAAGACGGAGACAGAGACAGAGACAGAGACGGAGACGAAGACAGAGACAGGGAAAGAGACAGAGGCAGAGACAGAGACAGAGACAGAGACAGGGACAGGGACAGAGACAGAGACAGAGACAGAGACAGAGACAGAGACAGAGACAGAGACAGAGACAGAGACAGAGACAGAGACAGAGACAGAGACAGAGACAAAGACGGAGACAATGACGGAGACAAAGAAGTAGACAAAGACGTAGACAAAGACGGAGACAAAGACGGAGACAACGACGGTGACAAAGACGGAGACAAAGACGGAGACGAGGAGGAAGACGACGACGGAGACAAAGACGGTGACAAAGACGGAGACAAAGATGGAGACAAAGATGGAGACAAGGACGGAGACAGTGGCAGAGGCGGAGACAGAGAAGGGAACAGAGGCAGAGACAGAGAAAGGGACAGAGACAGAGACAGAGACAGAGACAGGAAAAGAGACAGAGACAGAGACAGACGCGCATGAGACAACGACCGAGACAGAGGGGCAGGAGACACGGACGGAGACACAGACGGAGACAAGGACGGAGACAAAGACGGACACAAAGACGGAGACGAAGAGGAAGACGACGACGGAGACAAAGGCGGTGACAAAGACGGAGACAAAGACGCAGACAAAGATGGAGACAAAGACGGAGACAGAGGCAGAGACAGAAACAGAGACAGAGACAGAGACAGAGACTGAGACAGAGACAGAGGGGCAGGAGACGTGGACGGAGACAAAGACGGAGACAAAGACGGTGACAGAGACGGACACAAAGACGGAGACGAAGAGGAAGACGACGACGGAGACAAAGACGGAGACGAGGAGGAAGACGACGACGGAGACAAAGACGGTGACAAAGACGGAGACAAAGACGGAGACAAAGATGGAGACAAAGACGGAGACAGAGGCAGAGGCGGAGACAGAGAAGGCAACAGAGGCAGAGACAGAGAAAGGGACAGAGACAGAGACAGAGACAGAGACAGAGACAGGAAAAGAGACAGAGACATAGACAGAGACAGGAAAAGAGCCACAGACAGAGACAGAGGCAGAGACAGAAACAGAGACAGAGACAGAGACAGAGACAGAGACAGAGACAGAGACAGAGACAGAGACAGAGACAGAGACAGAGACAGAGACAGAAACAGAGACAGAGACAGAGACAGAGACAGAGACTGAGACAGAGACAGAGACATAGGGGCAGGAGACGTGGACGGAGACAAAGACGCAGACAAAGACGGTGACAAAGACGGAGACAAAGAGGGAGACGAAGAGGAAGACGACGACGGAGACAAAGACGGAGACAAAGGCGGAGACAAAGATAGAGACACAGACGGAGACAAATACGGAGACAAAGACGGAGGCAAAGACGGAGACAAAGACGGAGACAAATATGGAGACACAGACGGAGACAAATACGGAGACAAAGACGGTGACAAAGACGGAGGCAAAGACGGAGACGAAGAGGAAGACGACGACGGAGACAAAGACGGAGACAAAGGCGGAGACAAAGACGGATACAAAGACAGAGACAGAGACAGAGACAGAGGCGGAGACAGAGACGGAGACAGAGACAGAGACGGAGACAGAGACAGAGAGAGAAGCAGAGGCAGAAACAGAGACAGAGACAGAGACAGAGACAGAGACAGAGGAAGAGACAGAGACAGAGACTGAGACAGCGACAGAGACAGAGGGGCAGGAGACGTGGACGGAGACAAAGACGGAGACAAAGACGGTGACAAAGACGGAGACAAAGACGGAGACGAAGAGGAAGACGACGACGGAGACAAAGACGGATACAAAGACAGAGACAGAGACAGAGACAGAGGCAGAGACAGAGAAGGGAACAGAGACAGAGACAGAGCAAGTGACAGAGACAGAGACAGAGACAGGAAAAGAGACAGAGACAGAGACAGAGACAGAGACAGATGCAGCGACAGAGACAGAAACAGAGACAAAGACGGAGGCGCATGAGACAAAGACAGAGCCACAGACAGAGACAGAGGCAGAGACAGAGACAGAAACAGAGACAGAGACAGAGACAGAGACAGAGACAGAGACTGAGACAGCGACAGAGACAGAGGGGCAGGAGACGTGGACGGAGACAAAGACGGAGACAAAGACGGTGACAAAGACGGAGACAAAGACGGAGACGAAGAGGAAGACGACGACGGAGACAAAGACGAAGACAAAGGCGGAGACAAAGATGGAGACACAGACGGAGACAAATACGGAGACAAAGACGGAGGCAAAGACGGAGACAAATATGGAGACACAGACGGAGACAAATACGGAGACAAAGACGGTGACAAAGACGGAGGCAAAGACGGAGACGAAGAGGAAGACACAGACGGAGACAAATACGGAGACAAAGGCGGAGACAAAGACGGATACAAAGACAGAGGCAGAGACACTGACAGAGACAGAGACAGAGACTGAGACAGAGACAGAGACAGAGACAGAGACAGAGACAGAGACAGAGACTGAGACAGAGGCAGAGACAGAGACAGAGACAGAGACAGAGACAGAGACAGAGACAGAGACTGAGACAGAGACTGAGACAGAGGGGCAGGAGACGTGGACGGAGACAAAGACGGAGACAAAGACGGTGACAAAGGCGGAGACAAAGACGGAGACAAGGACGGAGACAAAGACGGTGACAAAGGCGGAGACAAAGACGGAGACGAAGAGGAAGACGACGACGGAGACAAAGGCGGAGACAAAGGGGGATACAAAGATGGAGACACAGACGGAGACAAATACGGAGACAAAGACGGAGGCAAAGACCGAGACAAAGACGGAGACAAATATGGAGACACAGACGGATCCAAATACGGAGACAAAGACGGTGACAAAGACGGAGGAAAAGACGGAGACGAAGAGGAAGACGACGACGGAGACAAAGACGGAGACAAAGGCGGAGACGAAGATGGAGACACAGACGGAGACAAAGACGGAGACAAAGATGGAGACACAGACGGAGGCAAATACGGAGACAAAGAAGGTGACAAAGACGGAGGCAAAGACGGAGACGAAGATGGAGACAAAGAGGGAGACAGAGGCAGAGGCGGAGACAGAGAAGGGAACAGAGACAGAGACAGAGCAAGTGACAGAGACAGAGACAGAGACAGGAAAAGAGACAGAGACCTAGACAGAGTCAGAGACAGAGGCAGCGACATAGACAGAAACAGAGACAGAGACAGAGGCACAGACAGAGACACAGACAGAGACAAAGAGAGAGGCGCATGAGACAAAGACAGAGCCACAGACAGAGACAGAGGCAGAGACAGAGGCACAGACAGAGACAGAGACAGAGACAGAGACAGAGAGAGAGGCAGAGACAGAAACAGAGACAGAGACAGAGACAGAGACAGAGACAGAGACAGAGACTGAGACAGAGACAGAGACAGAGGGGCAGGAGACATGGACGGAGACAAAGACGGAGACAAAGACGGTGACAAAGACGGAGACAAAGACGGAGACGAAGAGGAAGACGACGACGGAGACAAAGCCGGAGACGAAGAGGAAGACGACGACGGAGACAAAGACGGTGACATAGACGGAGACAAAGATGGAGACAAAGACAGAGACAGAGCCAGAGACAGAGACAGAGACAGAGACAGGGACGGAGACGGAGACAGAGACGGGGACAGAGACAGAGGCAGAGACAGAGACAGAGACAGAGACAGAGACAGAGACTGAGGCACAGACAGAGACACAGACAGAGACAAAGACAGAGGAGCATGAGACAAAGACAGAGCCACAGACAGAGACAGAGGCAGAGACTGAGAAAGAGACAGAGACAGAGGGGCAGGAGACGTGGACGGAGACAAAGACGGAGACAAAGACGGAGGCAAAGGTGGACACAAATACGGAGACAAAGACAGGTAGAAAGACGGAGACAAAGACGGAGACAGAGACGGAGACAAAGACGGAGACAACGACGGTGACAAAGACGGAGACGAAGACGGAGACGAAGAGGAAGACGACGACGGAGACAAAGACGGTGACAAAGACGGAGACAAAGACGGAGACAAAGATGGAGACAAAGACGGAGACAGAGGCAGAGGCGGAGACAGAGAAGGGAACAGAGGCAGAGACAGAGAAAAGGACAGAGACAGAGACATAGACAGAGACAGGAAAAGAGACAGAGGCAGAGACAGAGACAGAGACAGAGGCAGCGACAGAGACAGAAACAGAGACAGAGACAGAGGCACAGACAGAGACACAGACAGAGACAAAGACAGAGGCGCATGAGACAAAGACAGAGCCACAGACAGAGACAGAGGCAGAGACAGAGACAGAGACAGAGACAGAGACAGAGACAGAGACAGAGACAGAGACAGAGACAGAGACAGAGACAGAGACAGAGAAAGAGACAGAGACAGAGACAGAGACAGAGACAGAGACAGAGACAGAGACAGAGACAGAGACAGAAACAGAGACAGAGACAGAGACAGAGACAGAGACAGAGACAGAGATAGAGACAGAGACTGAGACAGAGGCAGAGACATAGGGGCAGGAGACGTGGACGGAGACAAGGACGGAGACAAAGACGTAGACAAAGACGGAGACAAACACGGAGACAAAGACGGTGACAAAGACGGAGACAAAGACGGAGACAAAGACGGTGACATAGACGGAGACAAAGACGGAGACGAAGAGGAAGACGATGACGGAGACAAAGACGGAGACAAAGACGGAGACAAAGATGGTGGCAAGGACAGAGACAGAGGCAGAGACAGAGACAGAGACATAGACACAGACAGAGACAGAGGCACTGATAGAGACACAGACAGAGACAAAGACAGAGGCGCATGAGACAAAGACAGAGCCACAGACAGAGACAGAGGCAGAGACTGAGACAGAGACAGAGACAGAGGGGCAGGAGACGTGGACGGAGACAAAGGCGGAGACAAAGACGGTGACAAAGACGGAGACAAAGACGGAGACGAAGAGGAAGACGACGACGGAGACAAAGACGGATACAAAGACAGAGACAGAGACAGAGACAGAGGCAGAGACAGAGAAGGGAACAGAGACACAGACAGAGCAAGTGACAGAGACAGAGACAGAGACAGGAAAAGAGACAGAGACAGAGACAGAGACAGAGACAGATGAAGCGACAGAGACAGAAACAGAGACAAAGACGGAGGCGCATGAGACAAAGACAGAGCCACAGACAGAGACAGAGGCAGAGACAGAGACAGAAACAGAGACAGAGACAGAGACAGAGACAGAGACAGAGACTGAGACAGCGACAGAGACAGAGGGGCAGGAGACGTGGACGGAGACAAAGACGGAGACAAAGACGGTGACAAAGACGGAGACAAAGACGGAGACGAAGAGGAAGACGACGACGGAGACAAAGACGAAGACAAAGACGGTGACAAAGACGGAGGCAAATACGGAGACAAAGACGGTGACAAAGACGGAGGCAAAGACGGAGACGAAGATGGAGACAAAGACGGAGACAGAGGCAGAGGCGGAGACAGAGAAGGGAACAGAGACAGAGACAGAGCAAGTGACAGAGACAGAGACAGAGACAGGAAAAGAGACAGAGACAGAGAGAGAGGCAGAGACAGAAACAGAGACAGAGACAGAGACAGAGACAGAGACAGAGACAGAGACAGAGACTGAGACAGAGACAGAGACAGAGGGGCAGGAGACGTGGACGGAGACAAAGACGGAGACAAAGACGGTGACAAAGGCGGAGACAAAGGCGGAGACAAAGATGGAGACACAGACGGAGACAAATACGGAGACAAAGGCGGAGACAAAGACGGATACAAAGACAGAGACAGAGACAGAGACAGAGGCAGCGACAGAGACGGAGACAGAGACAGAGACGGAGACGGAGACGGAGACGGAGACAGAGACGCAGACAGAGACATAGACAGAGACAGAGACTGAGACAGCGACAGAGACACAGACAGCGGCAGAGACGGAGACAGAGGCAGAGACACTGACAGAGACAGAGACAGAGACAGAGACTGAGACAGAGACAGAGATGGACACAGAGACAGAGACAGAGACAGCGGCGGAGACGGAGACGCAGACAGAGACATAGACAGAGACAGAGACAGAGACAGCGACAGAGACACAGACAGCGCCAGAGACGGAGACAGAGACAGAGACAAAGACAGAGACAGAGACAGAGACAGAGACAGAGACAGAGACAGAGACAGAGACAGAGACAGAGACAGAGACAGAGACAGAGACAGAGACAGAGACAGAGACAGAGACAGAGACGGAGACAGAGACAGAGACAGAGACAGAGACAGAGACAGAGACAGAGACAGAGACAGAGACAGAGACAGAGACAGAGACTGAGACAGAGGCAGAGACAGAGACAGAGACAGAGACAGAGACAGAGACAGAGACAGAGACAGAGACTGAGACAGAGACTGAGACAGAGGGGCAGGAGACGTGGACGGAGACAAAGACGGAGACAAAGACGGTGACAAAGGCGGAGACAAAGACGGAGACAAGGACGGAGACAAAGACGGTGACAAAGGCGGAGACAAAGACGGAGACGAAGAGGAAGACGACGACGGAGACAAAGGCGGAGACAAAGGCGGAGACAAAGATGGAGACACAGACGGAGACAAATACGGCGACAAAGACGGAGGCAAAGACCGAGACAAAGACGGAGACAAATATGGAGACACAGACGGATACAAATACGGAGACAAAGACGGTGACAAAGACGGAGGCAAAGACGGAGACGAAGAGGAAGACGACGACGGAGACAAAGACGGAGACAAAGGCGGAGACAAAGACGGATACAAAGACAGAGACAGAGACAGAGACAGAGACAGAGACAGAGACAGAGACAGAGACAGAGACAGAGACAGAGACAGAGACAGAGACAGAGACAGAGACAGAGACAGAGACAGAGACAGAGACAGAGACAGAGACAGAGACAGAGGCAGAGACAGAGACAGTGACAGAGACAGTGACAGAGAGAGAGAAAGCGACACGGACGAAGACAGAAACAGAGACAGAGGCAGAGGCACAGACAGAGACAGAGACAGAGACAGAGACAGAGACAGAAACAGAGACAGAGACAGAGACAGAGACAGAGACTGAGACAGAGACAGAGACATAGGGGCAGGAGACGTGGACGGAGACAAAGACGCAGACAAAGACGGTGACAAAGACGGAGACAAAGAGGGAGACGAAGAGGAAGACGACGACGGAGACAAAGACGGAGACAAAGGCGGAGACAAAGATAGAGACACAGACGGAGACAAATACGGAGACAAAGACGGAGGCAAAGACGGAGACAAAGACGGAGACAAATATGGAGACACAGACGGAGACAAATACGGAGACAAAGACGGTGACAAAGACGGAGGCAAAGACGGAGACGAAGAGGAAGACGACGACGGAGACAAAGACGGAGACAAAGGCGGAGACAAAGACGGATACAAAGACAGAGACAGAGACAGAGACAGAGGCGGAGACAGAGACGGAGACAGAGACAGAGACAGAGACAGAGACAGAGACAGAGACAGAGACAGAGACAGAGACAGAGACAGAGACAGAGACAGAGACAGAGACAGAGACAGAGACAGAGACAGAGACAGAGACAGAGACAGAGACAGAGACAGAGGCAGAGACAGAGACAGAGACAGAGACAGAGACGTAGACGGAGACAGAGACGGGGACAGAGACAGAAACCGAGACAGAGAGAGAGACAGAGACAGAGACAGAGACAGAGACAGAGACAGAGACAGAGACAGAGACAGAGACAGAGACAGAGGCAGAGACAGAGACAGTGACAGAGAGAGAGAAAGCGACACGGACGAAGACAGAAACAGAGACAGAGGCAGAGGCACAGACAGAGACACAGACAGAGACAAAGGCAGAGGCGCATGACACAAAGACAGAGTCACAGACAGAGACAGAGGCAGAGACAGAGACAGAGACAGAGACAGAGAGCGAGACAGAGACAGTGACAGAGACAGTGACAGAGAGAGAGAAAGCGACACGGACGAAGACAGAAACAGAGACAGAGGCAGAGGCACAGACAGAGACACAGACAGAGACAAAGGCAGAGGCGCATGACACAAAGACAGAGTCACAGACAGAGACAGAGGCAGAGACAGGGACAGAGACAGAGACAGAGAGCGAGACAGAGACAGAGACAGACGCGCATGGGACAACGACCGAGACAGAGGGGCAGGAGACACGGACGGAGACACAGACGGAGACAAGGACGGAGACAAAGACGGAGACAAAGACGGTGACAGAGACGGACACAAAGACGGACACGAAGAGGAAGACGACGACGGAGACAAAGACGGAGACGAGGAGGAAGACGACGACGGAGACAAAGACGGTGACAAAGACGGAGACAAAGACGGAGACAAAGATGGAGACAAAGACGGATACAGAGGCAGAGGCGGAGACAGAGAAGGCAACAGAGGCAGAGACAGAGAAAGGGACAGAGACAGAGACAGAGACAGAGACAGAGACAGGAAAAGAGACAGAGACAGAGACAGAGACAGAGGCAGCGACAGAGACAGAAACAGGAGACAGAGACAGAGGCACAGACAGAGACACAGACAGAGACAAAGGCAGAGGCGCATGAGACAAAGACAGAGCCACAGACAGAGACAGAGGCAGAGACAGAGACAGAGACAGAGACAGAGACAGAGACAGAGACAGACGCGCATGAGACAACGACCGATACAGAGGGGCAGGAGACACGGACGGAGACACAGACGGAGACAAGGACGGAGACAAAGACGGACACAAAGACGGAGACGAAGAGGAAGACGACGACGGAGACAAAGACGGTGACAAAGACGGAGACAAAGACGGAGACAAAGATGGAGACAAAGACGGAGACAGAGGCAGAGACAGAAACAGAGACAGAGACAGAGACAGAGACAGAGACAGAGACAGAGACAGAGACTGAAACAGAGACAGAGACAGAGGGGCAGGAGACGTGGACGGAGACAGAGACGGAGACAAAGACGGTGACAAAGACGGAGACAAAGACGGAGACAAAGACGGTGACATAGACGGAGACAAAGACGGAGACGAAGAGGAAGACGAGGACGGAGACAAAGACGGAGACAAAGACGGGGACAAAGACGGAGACAACGACGGTGATAAAGACGGAGACAAAGACGGAGACGAAGAGGAAGACGACGACGGAGACAAAGACGGTGACAAAGACGGAGACAAAGACGGCGACAAAGATGGAGACAAAGACGGAGACAGACGCAGAGGCGGAGACAGAGAAGGGAACACAGGCAGAGACAGAGAAAAGGACAGAGACAGAGACATAGACAGAGACAGGAAAAGAGCCACAGACAGAGACAGAGGCAGAGACAGAAACAGAGACAGATACAGAGACAGAGACAGAGACAGAGGCAGAGACAGAGACAGAGACAGAGACAGAGACAGAGACAGAGACAGAGACAGAGACAGAGACAGAGACAGAGACAGAGGCAGAGACAGAGACAGTGACAGAGACAGTGACAGAGAGAGAAAAAGCGACACGGACGAAGACAGAAACAGAGACAGAGGCAGAGGCACAGACAGAGACACAGACAGAGACAAAGGCAGAGGCGCATGACACAAAGACAGAGCCACAGACAGAGACAGAGGCAGAGACAGAGACAGAGACAGAGACAGAGACAGAGCCAGAGGCAGAGACAGAGACAGAGACAGAAACAGAGACAGAGAGAGAGACAGAGACAGAGACAGAGACAGAGACAGAGACAGAGACAGAGACAGAGACAGAGACAGAGACAGAGACAGAGACAGAGACAGAGACAGAGACAGAGACGGAGACGGAGACAGAGACGGGGACAGAGACAGAAACCAAGACAGAGACAGAGACAGAGACAGAGACAGAGACAGAGACAGAGACAGAGACAGAGACAGAGACAGAGACAGAGACAGAGACAGAGACAGAGACAGAGACAGAGACAGAGACAGAGACAGAGACAGAGGCAGAGACAGAGACAGTGACAGAGACAGTGACAGAGAGAGAGAAAGCGACACGGACGAAGACAGAAACAGAGACAGAGGCAGAGGCACAGACAGAGACACAGACAGAGACAAAGGCAGAGGCGCATGACACAAAGACAGAGCCACAGACAGAGACAGAGGCAGAGACAGAGACAGAGACAGAGACAGAGACAGAGACAGAGACAGATACAGAGACAGAGACAGAGACAGAGGCAGAGACAGAACCAGGGACAGAGACGGAGACAGGGACAGAGGGAGAGACAGCGACAGAGACAGAGACAGAGGCAGAGACTGAGACAGAGACAGAGATGGACACAGAGACAGAGACAGAGGGGCAGGAGACGTGGACGGAGACAAAGACGGAGACAAAGACGGTGACAAAGGCGGAGACAAAGACGGAGACAAAGACGGAGACAAAGACGGTGACAAAGGCGGAGACAAAGACGGAGACGAAGAGGAAGACGACGACGGAGACAAAGGCGGAGACAAAGGCGGAGACAAAGATGGAGACACAGACGGAGACAAATACGGAGACAAAGACGGAGGCAAAGGCCGAGACAAAGACGGAGACAAATATGGAGACACAGACGGAGACAAATACGGAGACAAAGACGGTGACAAAGACGGAGGCAAAGACGGAGACGAAGAGGAAGACGACGACGGAGACAAAGACGGATACAAAGACAGAGACAGAGACAGAGACAGGGGCAGAGACAGAGAAGGGAACAGAGACAGAGACAGAGCAAGTGACAGAGACAGAGACAGAGACAGGAAAAGAGACAGAGACAGAGACAGAGACAGAGACAGATGCAGCGACAGAGACAGAAACAGAGACAAAGACGGAGGCGCATGAGACAAAGACAGAGCCACAGACAGAGACAGAGGCAGAGACAGAGACAGAAACAGAGGCAGAGACAGAGACAGAGACAGAGACAGAGACAGAGACTGAGACAGCGACAGAGACAGAGGGGCAGGAGACGTGCACGGAGACAAAGACGGAGACAAAGACGGTGACAAAGACGGAGACAAAGACGGAGACGAAGAGGAAGACGACGACGGAGACAAAGACGAAGACAAAGGCGGACACAAAGACAGAGCCACAGACAGAGACAGAGGCAGAGACAGAGACAGAGACAGAGACAGAGAGAGGCAGAGACAGAGACAGAGACAGAAACAGAGACAGAGACAGAGACAGAGACAGAGACAGAGGCAGAGACAGAAACCGAGACAGAGACAGAGACAGAGACAGAGACAGAGACAGAGACAGAGACAGAGACAGAGACTGAGACAGCGACAGAGACAGAGGGGCAGGAGACGTGGACGGAGACAAAGACGGAGACAAAGACGGTGACAAAGACGGAGACAAAGACGGAGACGAAGAGGAAGACGACGACGGAGACAAAGACGAAGACAAAGGCGGAGACAAAGATGGAGACACAGACGGAGACAAATACGGAGACAAAGACGGAGGCAAAGACGGAGACAAATATGGAGACACAGACGGAGACAAATACGGAGACAAAGACGGTGACAAAGACGGAGGCAAAGACGGAGACGAAGAGGAAGACACAGACGGAGACAAATACGGAGACAAAGGCGGAGACAAAGACGGATACAAAGACAGAGGCAGAGACACTGACAGAGACAGAGACAGAGACAGAGACTGAGACAGAGACAGAGACAGAGACAGAGACAGAGACAGAGGCAGAGACAGAGACAGAGACAGAGACAGAGACAGAGACTGAGACAGAGGCAGAGACAGAGACAGAGACAGAGACAGAGACAGAGACAGAGACAGAGACTGAGACAGAGACTGAGACAGAGGGGCAGGAGACGTGGACGGAGACAAAGACGGAGACAAAGACGGTGACAAAGGCGGAGACAAAGACGGAGACAAGGACGGAGACGAAGACGGTGACAAAGGCGGAGACAAAGACGGAGACGAAGAGGAAGACGACGACGGAGACAAAGGCGGAGACAAAGGGGGATACAAAGATGGAGACACAGACGGAGACAAATACGGAGACAAAGACGGAGGCAAAGACCGAGACAAAGACGGAGACAAAGATGGAGACACAGACGGAGGCAAATACGGAGACAAAGACGGTGACAAAGACGGAGGCAAAAACGGAGACGAAGATGGAGACAAAGAGGGAGACAGAGGCAGAGGCGGAGACAGAGAAGGGAACAGAGACAGAGACAGAGCAAGTGACAGAGACAGAGACAGAGACAGGAAAAGAGGCAGAGACCTAGACAGAGTCAGAGACAGAGGCAGCGACATAGACAGAAACAGAGACAGAGACAGAGGCACAGACAGAGACACAGACAGAGACAAAGAGAGAGGCGCATGAGACAAAGACAGAGCCACAGACAGAGACAGAGGCAGAGACAGAGGCACAGACAGAGACAGAGACAGAGACAGAGACAGAGAGAGAGGCAGAGACAGAAACAGAGACAGAGACAGAGACAGAGACAGAGACAGAGACGGAGACAAAGACGGTGACAAAGACGGAGACAAAGACGGAGACGAAGAGGAAGACGACGACGGAGACAAAGCCGGAGACGAAGAGGAAGACGACGACGGAGACAAAGACGGTGACATAGACGGAGACAAAGATGGAGACAAAGACAGAGACAGAGCCAGAGACAGAGACAGAGACAGAGACAGGGACGGAGACGGAGACAGAGACGGGGACAGAGACAGAGGCAGAGACAGAGACAGAGACAGAGACAGAGACAGAGACAGAGGCACAGACAGAGACACAGACAGAGACAAAGACAGAGGAGCATGAGACAAAGACAGAGCCACAGACAGAGACAGAGGCAGAGACTGAGAAAGAGACAGAGACAGAGGGGCAGGAGACGTGGACGGAGACAAAGACGGAGACAAAGACGGAGGCAAAGGTGGACACAAATACGGAGACAAAGACAGGTAGAAAGACGGAGACAAAGACGGAGACAAAGACGGAGACAAAGACGGAGACAACGACGGTGACAAAGACGGAGACGAAGACGGAGACGAAGAGGAAGACGACGACGGAGACAAAGACGGTGACAAAGACGGAGACAAAGACGGAGACAAAGATGGAGACAAAGACGGAGACAGAGGCAGAGGCGGAGACAGAGAAGGGAACAGAGGCAGAGACAGAGAAAAGGACAGAGACAGAGACATAGACAGAGACAGAGACAGAGACAGAGACAGAGGCAGCGACAGAGACTGAGACAGAGGCAGAGACAGAGACAGAGACAGAGACAGAGACAGAGACAGAGACAGAGACTGAGACAGAGACTGAGACAGAGGGGCAGGAGACGTGGACGGAGACAAAGACGGAGACCAAGACGGTGACAAAGGCGGAGACAAAGACGGAGACAAGGACGGAGACAAAGACGGAGACAAAGACGGTGACAAAGACGGAGGCAAAAACGGAGACGAAGATGGAGACAAAGAGGGAGACAGAGGCAGAGGCGGAGACAGAGAAGGGAACAGAGACAGAGACAGAGCAAGTGACAGAGACAGAGACAGAGACAGGAAAAGAGACAGAGACCTAGACAGAGTCAGAGACAGAGGCAGCGACATAGACAGAAACAGAGACAGAGACAGAGGCACAGACAGAGACACAGACAGAGACAAAGAGAGAGGCGCATGAGACAAAGACAGAGCCACAGACAGAGACAGAGGCAGAGACAGAGGCACAGACAGAGACAGAGACAGAGACAGAGACAGAGAGAGAGGCAGAGACAGAAACAGAGACAGAGACAGAGACAGAGACAGAGACAGAGACAGAGACTGAGACAGAGACAGAGACAGAGGGGCAGGAGACATGGACGGAGACAAAGACGGAGACAAAGACGGTGACAAAGACGGAGACAAAGACGGAGACGAAGAGGAAGACGACGACGGAGACAAAGCCGGAGACGAAGAGGAAGACGACGACGGAGACAAAGACGGTGACATAGACGGAGACAAAGATGGAGACAAAGACAGAGACAGAGCCAGAGACAGAGACAGAGACAGAGACAGGGACGGAGACGGAGACAGAGACGGGGACAGAGACAGAGGCAGAGACAGAGACAGAGACAGAGACAGAGACAGAGACAGAGGCACAGACAGAGACACAGACAGAGACAAAGACAGAGGAGCATGAGACAAAGACAGAGCCACAGACAGAGACAGAGGCAGAGACTGAGAAAGAGACAGAGACAGAGGGGCAGGAGACGTGGACGGAGACAAAGACGGAGACAAAGACGGAGGCAAAGGTGGACACAAATACGGAGACAAAGACAGGTAGAAAGACGGAGACAAAGACGGAGACAGAGACGGAGACAAAGACGGAGACAACGACGGTGACAAAGACGGAGACGAAGACGGAGACGAAGAGGAAGACGACGACGGAGACAAAGACGGTGACAAAGACGGAGACAAAGACGGAGACAAAGATGGAGACAAAGACGGAGACAGAGGCAGAGGCGGAGACAGAGAAGGGAACAGAGGCAGAGACAGAGAAAAGGACAGAGACAGAGACATAGACAGAGACAGAGACAGAGACAGAGACAGAGGCAGCGACAGAGACTGAGACAGAGGCAGAGACAGAGACAGAGACAGAGACAGAGACAGAGACAGAGACAGAGACTGAGACAGAGACTGAGACAGAGGGGCAGGAGACGTGGACGGAGACAAAGACGGAGACAAAGACGGTGACAAAGGCGGAGACAAAGACGGAGACAAGGACGGAGACAAAGACGGTGACAAAGGCGGAGACAAAGACGGAGACGAAGAGGAAGACGACGACGGAGACAAAGGCGGAGACAAAGGGGGATACAAAGATGGAGACACAGACGGAGACAAATACGGAGACAAAGACGGAGGCAAAGACCGAGACAAAGACGGAGACAAATATGGAGACACAGACGGATCCAAATACGGAGACAAAGACGGTGACAAAGACGGAGGCAAAGACGGAGACGAAGAGGAAGACGACGACGGAGACAAAGACGGAGACAAAGGCGGAGACGAAGATGGAGACAAAGACGGAGACAAAGATGGAGACAAAGACGGAGACAGAGGCAGAGGCGGAGACAGAGAAGGGAACAGAGGCAGAGACAGAGAAAAGGACAGAGACAGAGACATAGACAGAGACAGGAAAAGAGACAGAGACAGAGACAGAGACAGAGACAGAGACAGAGGCAGCGACAGAGACAGAAACAGAGACAGAGACAGAGGCACAGACAGAGACACAGACAGAGACAAAGACAGAGGCGCATGAGACAAAGACAGAGCCACAGACAGAGACAGAGGCAGAGACAGAGACAGAGACAGAGACAGAGACAGAGACAGAGACAGAGACAGAGACAGAGACAGAGACAGAGACAGAGACAGAGACAGAGACAGAGACAGAGACAGAGACAGAGACAGAGACAGAGACAGAGACAGAGACAGAGACAGAGACAGAAACGGAGACAGAGACAGAGACAGAGACAGAGACAGAGACAGAGACTGAGACAGAGGCAGAGCCATAGGGGCAGGAGACGTGGACGGAGACAAGGACGGAGACAAAGACGTAGACAAAGACGGAGACAAACACGGAGACAAAGACGGTGACAAAGACGGAGACAGAGACGGAGACAAAGACGGTGACATAGACGGAGATAAAGACGGAGACGAAGAGGAAGACGATGACGGAGACAAAGACGGAGACAAAGACGGAGACAAAGATGGTGGCAAGGACAGAGACAGAGGCAGAGACAGAGACAGAGACATAGACACAGACAGAGACAGAGGCACTGATAGAGACACAGACAGAGACAAAGACAGAGGCGCATGAGACAAAGACAGAGCCACAGACAGAGACAGAGGCAGAGACTGAGACAGAGACAGAGACAGAGGGGCAGGAGACGTGGACGGAGACAAAGGCGGAGACAAAGACGGTGACAAAGACGGAGACAAAGACGGAGACGAAGAGGAAGACGACGACGGAGACAAAGACGGATACAAAGACAGAGACAGAGACAGAGACAGAGGCAGAGACAGAGAAGGGAACAGAGACAGAGACAGAGCAACTAACAGAGACAGAGACAGAGACAGGAAAAGAGACAGAGACAGAGACAGAGACAGATGCAGCGACAGAGACAGAAACAGAGACAAAGACGGAGGCGCATGAGACAAAGACAGAGCCACAGACAGAGACAGAGGCAGAGACAGAGACAGAAACAGAGGCAGAGACAGAGACAGAGACAGAGACAGAGACAGAGACAGAGACTGAGACAGCGACAGAGACAGAGGGGCAGGAGACGTGGACGGAGACAAAGACGGAGACAAAGACGGTGACAAAGACGGAGAAAAAGACGGAGACGAAGAGGAAGACGACGACGGAGACAAAGACGAAGACAAAGGCGGAGACAAAGATGGAGACACAGACGGAGACAAATACGGAGACAAAGACGGAGGCAAAGACGGAGACAAATATGGAGACACAGACGGAGACAAATACGGAGACAAAGACGGTGACAAAGACGGAGGCAAAGACGGAGACGAAGAGGAAGACACAGACGGAGACAAATACGGAGACAAAGGCGGAGACAAAGACGGATACAAAGACAGAGGCAGAGACACTGACAGAGACAGAGACAGAGACAGAGACTGAGACAGAGACAGAGACAGAGACAGAGACAGAGACAGAGACAGAGACAGAGACAGAGACAGAGACAGAGACTGAGACAGAGGCAGAGACAGAGACAGAGACAGAGACAGAGACAGAGACAGAGACAGAGACTGAGACAGAGGGGCAGGAGACGTGGACGGAGACAAAGACGGAGACAAAGACGGTGACAAAGGCGGAGACAAAGACGGAGACAAGGACGGAGACAAAGAGGAAGACGACGACGGAGACAAAGGCGGAGACAAAGGCGGATACAATGATGGAGACACAGACGGAGACAAATACGGAGACAAAGACGGAGGCAAAGACCGAGACAAAGACGGAGACAAATATGGAGACACAGACGGATCCAAATACGGAGACAAAGACGGTGACAAAGACGGAGGCAAAGACGGAGACGAAGAGGAAGACGACGACGGAGACAAAGACGGAGACAAAGGCGGAGACGAAGATGGAGACACAGACGGAGACAAAGACGGAGACAAAGATGGAGACACAGACGGAGGCAAATACGGAGACAAAGACGGTGACAAAGACGGAGGCAAAGACGGAGACGAAGATGGAGACAAAGAGGGAGACAGAGGCAGAGGCGGAGACAGAGAAGGGAACAGAGACAGAGACAGAGCAAGTGACAGAGACAGAGACAGAGACAGGAAAAGAGACAGAGACCTAGACAGAGTCAGAGACAGAGGCAGCGACATAGACAGAAACAGAGACAGAGGCACAGACAGAGACACAGACAGAGGCGCATGAGACAAAGACAGAGCCACAGCCAGACACAGAAGCAGAGACAGAGGCACAGACAGAGACAGAGACAGAGACAGAGACAGAGAGAGAGGCAGAGACAGAAACAGAGACAGAGACAGAGACAGAGACAGAGACAGAGACAGAGACAGAGACAGAGACAGAGACTGAGACAGAGACAGAGACAGAGGGGCAGGAGACGTGGACGGAGACAAAGACGGAGACAAAGACGGTGACAAAGACGGAGACAAAGACGGAGCCGAAGAGGAAGACGACGACGGAGACAAAGCCGGAGACGAAGAGGAAGACGACGACGGAGACAAAGACGGTGACAAAGACGGAGACAAATATGGAGACACAGACGGACACAAATACGGAGACAAAGACAGGTACAAAGACGGAGACAGAGACAGAGACAGAGACGGAGACGAAGACAGAGACAGGGAAAGGGACAGAGGCAGAGACAGAGACAGAGACAGAGACAGGGACAGGGACAGAGACAGAGACAGAGACAGAGACAGAGACAGAGACAGAGACAGAGACAGAGACAGAGACAGAGACAGAGACAGAGACAGAGACAGAGACAGAGACAGAGACAGAGACAGAGACAGAGACAAAGACGGAGACAATGACGGAGACAAAGAAGTAGACAAAGACGTAGACAAAGACGGAGACAAAGACGGAGACAACGACGGTGACAAAGACGGAGACAAAGACGGAGACGAGGAGGAAGACGACGACGGAGACAAAGACGGTGACAAAGACGGAGACAAAGATGGAGACAAAGATGGAGACAAGGACGGAGACAGAGGCAGAGGCGGAGACAGAGAAGGGAACAGAGGCAGAGACAGAGACAGAGACAGAGACAGAGACAGAGACAGAGACAGGAAAAGAGGCAGAGACAGAGACAGAGACAGAGGCAGCGACAGAGACAGAAACAGAGACAGAGACAGAGGCACAGACAGAGACACAGACAGAGGCAAAGGCAGAGGCGCATGAGACAAAGACAGAGCCACAGACAGAGACAGAGGCAGAGACAGAGACAGAGAGAGAGACAGAGACAGAGACAGACGCGCATGAGACAACGACCGAGACAGAGGGGCAGGAGACACGGACGGAGACACAGACGGAGACAAGGACGGAGACAAAGACGGACACAAAGACGGAGACGAAGAGGAAGACGACGACGGAGACAAAGACGGTGACAAAGACGGAGACAAAGACGCAGACAAAGATGGAGACAGAGACGGTGACATAGACGGAGACAAAGACGGAGACAAAGAGGAAGACGAGGACGGAGACAAAGACGGAGACAAAGACGGGGACAAAGACGGAGACAACGACGGTGATAAAGACGGAGACAAAGACGGAGACGAAGAGGAAGACGACGACGGAGACAAAGACGGTGACAAAGACGGAGACAAAGACGGCGACAAAGATGGAGACAAAGACGGAGACAGAGGCAGAGGCGGAGACAGAGGAGGGAACACAGGCAGAGACAGAGAAAAGGACAGAGACAGAGACATAGACAGAGACAGGAAAAGAGCCACAGACAGAGACAGAGGCAGAGACAGAAACAGAGACAGAGACAGAGACAGAGACAGAGACAGAGACAGAGACAGAGACAGAGACAGAGACAGAGACAGAGACAGAGACAGAGACAGAAACAGAGACAGAGACAGAGACAGAGACAGAGACTGAGACAGAGACAGAGACAGAGACATAGGGGCAGGAGACGTGGACGGAGACAAAGACGCAGACAAAGACGGTGACAAAGACGGAGACAAAGAGGGAGACGAAGAGGAAGACGACGACGGAGACAAAGACGGAGACAAAGGCGGAGACAAAGATAGAGACACAGACGGAGACAAATACGGAGACAAAGACGGAGGCAAAGACGGAGACAAAGACGGAGACAAATATGGAGACACAGACGGAGACAAATACGGAGACAAAGACGGTGACAAAGACGGAGGCAAAGACGGAGACGAAGAGGAAGACGACGACGGAGACAAAGACGGAGACAAAGGCGGAGACAAAGACGGATACAAAGACAGAGACAGAGACAGAGACAGAGGCGGAGACAGAGACGGAGACAGAGACAGAGACAGAGACAGAGACAGAGACAGAGACAGAGACAGAGACAGAGACAGAGACAGAGACAGAGACAGAGACGGGGACAGAGACAGAAACCGAGACAGAGACAGAGACAGAGACAGAGACAGAGACAGAGACAGAGACAGAGACAGAGACAGAGACAGATACAGAGACAGAGACAGAGACAGAGGCAGAGACAGAACCAGGGACAGAGACGGAGACAGGGACAGAGGGAGAGACAGCGACAGAGACAGAGACAGAGACAGAGACTGAGACAGAGACAGAGATGGACACAGAGACAGAGACAGAGGGGCAGGAGACGTGGACGGAGACAAAGACGGAGACAAAGACGGTGACAAAGGCGGAGACAAAGACGGAGACAAAGACGGAGACAAAGACGGTGACAAAGGCGGAGACAAAGACGGAGACGAAGAGGAAGACGACGACGGAGACAAAGGCGGAGACAAAGGCGGAGACAAAGATGGAGACACAGACGGAGACAAATACGGAGACAAAGACGGAGGCAAAGGCCGAGACAAAGACGGAGACAAATATGGAGACACAGACGGAGACAAATACGGAGACAAAGACGGTGACAAAGACGGAGACAGAGACAGAGACAGAGGCAGAGACAGAGAAGGGAACAGAGACAGAGACAGAGCAAGTGACAGAGACAGAGACAGAGACAGGAAAAGAGACAGAGACAGAGACAGAGACAGAGACAGATGCAGCGACAGAGACAGAAACAGACACAAAGACGGAGGCGCATGAGACAAAGACAGAGCCACAGACAGAGACAGAGGCAGAGACAGAGACAGAAACAGAGGCAGAGACAGAGACAGAGACAGAGACAGAGACTGAGACAGCGACAGAGACAGAGGGGCAGGAGACGTGGACGGAGACAAAGACGGAGACAAAGACGGTGACAAAGACGGAGACAAAGACGGAGACGAAGAGGAAGACGACGACGGAGACAAAGACGAAGACAAAGGCGGAGACAAAGATGGAGACACAGACGGAGACAAATACGGAGACAAAGACGGAGGCAAAGACGGAGACAAATATGGAGACACAGACGGAGACAAATACGGAGACAAAGACGGTGACAAAGACGGAGGCAAAGACGGAGACGAAGAGGAAGACACAGACGGAGACAAATACGGAGACAAAGGCGGAGACAAAGACGGATACAAAGACAGAGGCAGAGACACTGACAGAGACAGAGACACTGACAGAGACAGAGACAGAGACAGAGACTGAGACAGAGACAGAGACAGAGACAGAGACAGAGACAGAGACAGAGACAGAGACAGAGACAGAGACTGAGACAGAGGCAGAGACAGAGACAGAGAAAGAGACAGAGACAGAGACAGAGACTGAGACAGAGGGGCAGGAGACGTGGACGGAGACAAAGACGGAGACAAAGACGGTGACAAAGGCGGAGACAAAGACGGAGACAAGGACGGAGACAAAGAGGAAGACGACGACGGAGACAAAGGCGGAGACAAAGGCGGATACAATGATGGAGACACAGACGGAGACAAATACGGAGACAAAGACGGAGGCAAAGACCGAGACAAAGACGGAGACAAATATGGAGACACAGACGGATCCAAATACGGAGACAAAGACGGTGACAAAGACGGAGGCAAAGACGGAGACGAAGAGGAAGACGACGACGGAGACAAAGACGGAGACAAAGGCGGAGACGAAGATGGAGACACAGACGGAGACAAAGACGGAGACAAAGATGGAGACACAGACGGAGGCAAATACGGAGACAAAGACGGTGACAAAGACGGAGGCAAAGACGGAGACGAAGATGGAGACAAAGAGGGAGACAGAGGCAGAGGCGGAGACAGAGAAGGGAACAGAGACAGAGACAGAGCAAGTGACAGAGACAGAGACAGAGACAGGAAAAGAGACAGAGACCTAGACAGAGTCAGAGACAGAGGCAGCGACATAGACAGAAACAGAGACAGATACAGAGGCACAGACAGAGACACAGACAGAGGCGCATGAGACAAAGACAGAGCCACAGCCAGACACAGAAGCAGAGACAGAGGCACAGACAGAGACAGAGACAGAGACAGAGACAGAGAGAGAGGCAGAGACAGAAACAGAGACAGAGACAGAGACAGAGACAGAGACATAGACAGAGACAGAGACAGAGACAGAGACTGAGACAGAGACAGAGACAGAGGGGCAGGAGACGTGGACGGAGACAAAGACGGAGACAAAGACGGTGACAAAGACGGAGACAAAGACGGTGACAAAGGCGGAGACAAAGACGGAGACAAAGACGGAGACAAAGACGGTGACAAAGGCGGAGACAAAGACGGAGACGAAGAGGAAGACGACGACGGAGACAAAGGCGGAGACAAAGGCGGAGACAAAGATGGAGACACAGACGGAGACAAAGACGGAGGCAAAGGCCGAGACAAAGACGGAGACAAATATGGAGACACAGACGGAGACAAATACGGAGACAAAGGCGGTGACAAAGACGGAGGCAAAGACGGAGACGAAGAGGAAGACGACGACGGAGACAAAGACGGAGACGAAGGCGGAGACGAAGATGGAGACACAGACGGAGACAAAGACGGAGGCAAAGATGGAGACACAGACGGAGGCAAATACGGAGACAAAGACGGTGACAAAGACGGAGGCAAAGACGGAGACGAAGATGGAGACAAAGACGGAGACAGAGGCAGAGGCGGAGACAGAGAAGGGAACAGAGACAGGGACAGAGCAAGTGACAGAGACAGAGACAGAGACAGGAAAAGAGACAGAGACGGAGACAGAGTCAGAGACAGAGGCAGCGACAGAGACAGAAGCAGAGAGAGAGACAGAGGCACAGACAGAGACACAGACAGAGACAAAGACAGAGGCGCATGAGACAAAGACAGAGCCACAGACAGAGACAGAGGCAGAGACAGAGACAGAGACAGAGACTGAGACAGAGACAGAGATGGACACAGAGACAGAGACAGAGGGGCAGGAGACGTGGACGGAGTCAAAGGCGGAGACAAAGACGGTGACAAAGGCGGAGACAAAGACGGAGACAAAGACGGAGACAAAGACGGTGACAAAGGCGGAGACAAAGTCGGAGACGAAGAGGAAGACGACGACGGAGACAAAGGCGGAGACAAAGGCGGAGACAAAGATGGAGACACAGACGGAGACAAATACGGAGACAAAGACGGAGGCAAAGGCCGAGACAAAGACGGAGACAAATATGGAGACACAGACGGAGACAAATACGGAGACAAAGACGGTGACAAAGACGGAGGCAAAGACGGAGACGAAGAGGAAGACGACGACGGAGACAAAGACGGAGACGAAGGCGGAGACGAAGATGGAGACACAGACGGAGACAAAGACGGAGGCAAAGATGGAGACACAGACGGAGGCAAATACGGAGACAAAGACGGTGACAAAGACGGAGGCAAAGACGGAGACGAAGATGGAGACAAAGACGGAGACAGAGGCAGAGGCGGAGACAGAGAAGGGAACAGAGACAGGGACAGAGCAAGTGACAGAGACAGAGACAGAGACAGGAAAAGAGACAGAGACGGAGACAGAGTCAGAGACAGAGGCAGCGACAGAGACAGAAACAGAGAGAGAGACAGAGGCACAGACAAAGACACAGACAGAGACAAAGACAGAGGCGCATGAGACAAAGACAGAGCCACAGACAGAGACAGAGGCAGAGACAGAGACAGAGACAGAGACAGAGACAGAGACGGAGACAGAGACAGAGACAGAGACAGAGGAAGACACAGAGGCAGAGACTGAGACAGCGACAGAGACAGAGGGGCAGGAGACGTGGACGGAGACAAAGACGGAGACAAAGACGGTGACAAAGACGGAGACAAAGACGGAGACGAAGAGGAAGACGACGACGGAGACAAAGACGAAGACAAAGGCGGAGACAAAGATGGAGACACAGACGGAGACAAATACGGAGACAAAGACGGAGGCAAAGACGGAGACAAATATGGAGACACAGACGGAGACAAATACGGAGACAAAGACGGTGACAAAGACGGAGGCAAAGACGGAGACGAAGAGGAAGACACAGACGGAGACAAATACGGCGACAAAGGCGGAGACAAAGACGGATACAAAGACAGAGGCAGAGACACTGACAGAGACAGAGACAGAGACAGAGACTGAGACAGAGACAGAGACAGAGACAGAGACAGAGACAGAGACAGAGACAGAGACAGAGACAGAGACTGAGACAGAGGCAGAGACAGAGACAGAGACAGAGACAGAGACAGAGACAGAGACTGAGACAGAGACTGAGACAGAGGGGCAGGAGACGTGGACGGAGATAAAGACGGAGACAAAGACGGTGAAAAAGGCGGAGACAAAGACGGAGACAAGGACGGAGACAAAGACGGTGACAAAGGCGGAGACAAAGACGGAGACGAAGAGGAAGACGACGACGGAGACAAAGGCGGAGACAAAGGCGGATACAAAGATGGAGACACAGACGGAGACAAATACGGAGACAAAGACGGAGGCAAAGACCGAGACAAAGACGGAGACAAATATGGAGACACAGACGGATCCAAATACGGAGACAAAGACGGTGACAAAGACGGAGGCAAAGACGGAGACGAAGAGGAAGACGACGACGGAGACAAAGACGGAGACAAAGGCGGAGACGAAGATGGAGACACAGACGGAGACAAAGACGGAGACAAAGATGGAGACACAGACGGAGGCAAACACGGAGACAAAGACGGTGACAAAGACGGAGGCAAAGACGGAGACGAAGATGGAGACAAAGAGGGAGACAGAGGCAGAGGCGGAGACAGAGAAGGGAACAGAGACAGAGACAGAGCAAGTGACAGAGACAGAGACAGGAAAAGAGACAGAGACCTAGACAGAGTCAGAGACAGAGGCAGCGACATAGACAGAAACAGAGACAGAGACAGAGGCACAGACAGAGACACAGACAGAGACAAAGAGAGAGACGCATGAGACAAAGACAGAGCCACAGACAGAGACAGAGGCAGAGACAGATGCACAGACAGAGACAGAGACAGAGACAGAGACAGAGAGAGAGGCAGAGACAGAAACACAGACAGAGACAGAGACAGAGACAGAGACAGAGACAGAGACTGAGACAGAGACAGAGATAGAGGGGCAGGAGACGTGGACGGAGACAAAGACGGAGACAAAGACGGTGACAAAGACGGAGACAAAGACGGAGACGAAGAGGAAGACGACGACGGAGACAAAGCCGGAGACGAAGAGGAAGACGACGACGGAGACAAAGACGGTGACATAGACGGAGACAAAGATGGAGACAAAGACAGAGACAGAGCCAGAGACAGAGACAGAGACAGAGACAGGGACGGAGACGGAGACAGAGACAGAGACAGAGACAGAGGCACAGACAGAGACACAGACAGAGACAAAGACAGAGGAGCATGAGACAAAGACAGAGCCACAGAGACAGAGGCAGAGACTGAGAAAGAGACAGAGACAGAGGGGCAGGAGACGTGGACGGAGACAAAGACGGAGACAAAGACGGAGACAAAGATGGTGGCAAGGACAGAGACAGAGGCAGAGACAGAGACAGAGACATAGACACAGACAGAGTCAGAGGCACTGATAGAGACACAGACAGAGACAAAGACAGAGGCGCATGAGACAAAGACAGAGCCGCAGACAGAGACAGAGGCAGAGACTGAGACAGAGACAGAGACAGAGGGGCAGGAGACGTGGACGGAGACAAAGGCGGAGACAAAGACGGAGGCAAAGGCGGACACAAATACGGAGACAAAGACAGGTCCAAAGACGGAGACAAAGACGGAGACAAAGACGGAGACAAAGACGGGGACAAAGACGGAGACAACGACGGTGATAAAGACGGAGACAAAGACGGAGACGAAGAGGAAGACGACGACGGAGACAAAGACGGTGACAAAGACGGAGACAAAGACGGAGACAAAGATGGAGACAAAGACGGAGACAGAGGCAGAGGCGGAGACAGAGAAGGGAACAGAGGCAGAGACAGAGAAAAGGACAGAGACAGAGACATAGACAGAGACAGGAAAAGAGACAGAGACAGAGACAGAGGCAGAGGCAGCGACAGAGACAGAAACAGAGACAGAGACAGAGACAGAGACAGAGACAGAGACAGAGACAGAGACAGAGACAGAGACAGAGACAGAGACAGAGACAGAGACAGAGACAGAGACAGAGACAGAGACAGAGGCAGAGACAGAGACAGTGACAGAGACAGAGACAGAGAGAGAGAAAGCGACACGGACGAAGACAGAAACAGAGACAGAGGCAGAGGCACAGACAGAGACACAGACAGAGACAAAGGCAGAGGCGCATGACACAAAGACAGAGCCACAGACAGAGACAGAGGCAGAGACAGAGACAGAGACAGGGACAGAGACAGAGGCAGAGACAGAGACAGAGACAGAGACAGAGACAGAGACAGAGACAGAGACAGAGACAGAGACAGAGACAGAAACAGAGACAGAGACAGAGACAGAGACAGCGACAGAGACAGAGACAGAGACAGAGGCAGAGACAGAGACAGAGACAGAGACAGAGGCAGAGACAGAGACAGTGACAGAGACAGTGACAGAGAGAGAGAAAGCGACACGGACGAAGACAGAAACAGAGACAGAGGCAGAGGCACAGACACAGACACAGACAGAGACAAAGGCAGAGGCGCATGACACAAAGACAGAGCCACAGACAGAGACAGAGGCAGAGACAGAGACAGAGACAGAGACAGAGGCAGAGACAGAGACAGAGACAGAGACAGAAACAGAGACAGGGACGGAGACAGAGGCAGAGACAGAAACTGAGACAGAGACAGAGACAGAGACAGAGACAGAGACAGAGACAGAGACAGAGACAGAGACAGAGACAGAGACAGAGACAGAGACAGAGACAGAGACAGAGGCAGAGACAGAGACAGAGACAGAGACAGAGACAGAGGCAGAGACAGAAACCGAGCCAGAGACAGAGACAGAGACAGAGACAGAGACAGAGACAGAGACAGAGACAGAGACAGAGACAGAGGCAGAGACAGAGACAGAGACAGAGACAGAGACAGAGGCAGAGACAGAAACCGAGCCAGAGACAGAGACAGAGACAGAGACAGAGACAGAGACAGAGACAGAGACAGAGACAGAGACAGAGACAGAGACAGAGGCAGAGACAGAGACAGAGACAGAGACAGAGACAGAGGCAGAGACAGAAACCGAGCCAGAGACAGAGACAGAGACAGAGACAGAGACAGAGACAGAGACAGAGACAGAGACAGAGACAGAGACAGAGACAGAGACAGAGACAGAGACAGAGACAGAGACAGAGACAGAGACAGAGACAGAGACAGAGACAGAGACAGAGACAGTGACAGAGACAGAGACAGAGACAGAGACAGAGACAGAGACGGAGACGGAGATAGAGGCAGAGACAGAGCCAGGGACAGAGACAGATACAGAGACAGAGGCAGAGGCAGAGGCAGAGGCAGAGGCAGAGACAGAGACAGAGACAGAGACAGAGATAGAGACAGAGACAGAGACAGTGACAGAGACAGAGACAGAGACAGAGACAGAGACGGAGACGGAGATAGAGGCAGAGACAGAGCCAGGGACAGAGACAGATACAGAGACAGAGGCAGAGGCAGAGGCAGAGACAGAGGCAGAGACAGAGACAGAGATAGAGACAGAGACAGAGACAGAGACAGAGACAGAGACAGAGACAGAGACAGAGACAGAGACGGAGACGGAGATAGAGGCAGAGACAGAGCCAGGGACAGAGATAGAGACAGAGACAGAGACAGAGACAGAGACAGAGAGAGAGGCAGAGACAGAGACAGAGACATAGACAGAGACAGAGACAGAGACAGAGACTGAGACAGAGACAGAGACAGAGGGGCAGGAGACGTGGACGGAGACAAAGACGGAGACAAAGACGGTGACAAAGACGGAGACAAAGACGGTGACAAAGGCGGAGACAAAGACGGAGACAAAGACGGAGACAAAGACGGTGACAAAGGCGGAGACAAAGACGGAGACGAAGAGGAAGACGACGACGGAGACAAAGGCGGAGACAAAGGCGGAGACAAAGATGGAGACACAGACGGAGACAAATACGGAGACAAAGACGGAGGCAAAGGCCGAGACAAAGACGGAGACAAATATGGAGACACAGACGGATCCAAATACGGAGACAAAGACGGTGACAAAGACGGAGGCAAAGACGGAGACGAAGAGGAAGACGACGACGGAGACAAAGACGGAGACAAAGGCGGAGACGAAGATGGAGACACAGACGGAGACAAAGACGGAGACAAAGATGGAGACACAGACGGAGGCAAATACGGAGACAAAGACGGTGACAAAGACGGAGGCAAAGACGGAGACGAAGATGGAGACAAAGAGGGAGACAGAGGCAGAGGCGGAGACAGAGAAGGGAACAGAGACAGAGAGAGAGCAAGTGACAGAGACAGAGACAGAGACAGGAAAAGAGACAGAGACCTAGACAGAGTCAGAGACAGAGGCAGCGACATAGACAGAAACAGAGACAGATACAGAGGCACAGACAGAGACACAGACAGAGGCGCATGAGACAAAGACAGAGCCACAGCCAGACACAGAAGCAGAGACAGAGGCACAGACAGAGACAGAGACAGAGACAGAGACAGAGAGAGAGGCAGAGACAGAAACAGAGACAGAGACAGAGACAGAGACAGAGACATAGACAGAGACAGAGACAGAGACAGAGACTGAGACAGAGACAGAGACAGAGGGGCAGGAGACGTGGACGGAGACAAAGACGGAGACAAAGACGGTGACAAAGACGGAGACAAAGACGGTGACAAAGGCGGAGACAAAGACGGAGACAAAGACGGAGACAAAGACGGTGACAAAGGCGGAGACAAAGACGGAGACGAAGAGGAAGACGACGACGGAGACAAAGGCGGATACAAAGGCGGAGACAAAGATGGAGACACAGACGGAGACAAATACGGAGACAAAGACGGAGGCAAAGGCCGAGACAAAGACGGAGACAAATATGGAGACACAGACGGAGACAAATACGGAGACAAAGACGGTGACAAAGACGGAGGCAAAGACGGAGACGAAGAGGAAGACGACGACGGAGACAAAGACGGAGACGAAGGCGGAGACGAAGATGGAGACACAGACGGAGACAAAGACGGAGGCAAAGATGGAGACACAGACGGAGGCAAATACGGAGACAAAGACGGTGACAAAGACGGAGGCAAAGACGGAGACGAAGATGGAGACAAAGACGGAGACAGAGGCAGAGGCGGAGACAGAGAAGGGAACAGAGACAGGGACAGAGCAAGTGACAGAGACAGAGACAGAGACAGGAAAAGAGACAGAGACGGAGACAGAGTCAGAGACAGAGGCAGCGACAGAGACAGAAGCAGAGAGAGAGACAGAGGCACAGACAGAGACACAGACAGAGACAAAGACAGAGGCGCATGAGACAAAGACAGAGCCACAGACAGAGACAGAGGCAGAGACAGAGACAGAGACAGAGACTGAGACAGAGACAGAGATGGACACAGAGACAGAGACAGAGGGGCAGGAGACGTGGACGGAGACAAAGACGGAGACAAAGACGGTGACAAAGGCGGAGACAAAGACGGAGACAAAGACGGAGACAAAGACGGTGACAAAGGCGGAGACAAAGTCGGAGACGAAGAGGAAGACGACGACGGAGACAAAGGCGGAGACAAAGGCGGAGACAAAGATGGAGACACAGACGGAGACAAATACGGAGACAAAGACGGAGGCAAAGGCCGAGACAAAGACGGAGACAAATATGGAGACACAGACGGAGACAAATACGGAGACAAAGACGGTGACAAAGACGGAGGCAAAGACGGAGACGAAGAGGAAGACGACGACGGAGACAAAGACGGAGACGAAGGCGGAGACGAAGATGGAGACACAGACGGAGACAAAGACGGAGGCAAAGATGGAGACACAGACGGAGGCAAATACGGAGACAAAGACGGTGACAAAGACGGAGGCAAATACGGAGACGAAGATGGAGACAAAGACGGAGACAGAGGCAGAGGCGGAGACAGAGAAGGGAACAGAGACAGGGACAGAGCAAGTGACAGAGACAGAGACAGAGACAGGAAAAGAGACAGAGACGGAGACAGAGTCAGAGACAGAGGCAGCGACAGAGACAGAAACAGAGAGAGAGACAGAGGCACAGACAGAGACACAGACAGAGACAAAGACAGAGGCGCATGAGACAAAGACAGAGCCACAGACAGAGACAGAGGCAGAGACAGAGACAGAGACAGAGACAGAGACAGAGACGGAGACAGAGACAGAGACAGAGACAGAGGAAGAGACAGAGGCAGAGACTGAGACAGCGACAGAGACAGAGGGGCAGGAGACGTGGACGGAGACAAAGACGGAGACAAAGATGGTGGCAAGGACAGAGACAGAGGCAGAGACAGAGACAGAGACATAGACACAGACAGAGTCAGAGGCACTGATAGAGACACAGACAGAGACAAAGACAGAGGCGCATGAGACAAAGACAGAGCCACAGACAGAGACAGAGGCAGAGACTGAGACAGAGACAGAGACAGAGGGGCAGGAGACGTGGACGGAGACAAAGGCGGAGACAAAGACGGAGGCAAAGGCGGACACAAATACGGAGACAAAGACAGGTCCAAAGACGGAGACAAAGACGGAGACAAAGACGGAGACAAAGACGGGGACAAAGACGGAGACAACGACGGTGATAAAGACGGAGACAAAGACGGAGACGAAGAGGAAGACGACGACGGAGACAAAGACGGTGACAAAGACGGAGACAAAGACGGAGACAAAGATGGAGACAAAGACGGAGACAGAGGCAGAGGCGGAGACAGAGAAGGGAACAGAGGCAGAGACAGAGAAAAGGACAGAGACAGAGACATAGACAGAGACAGGAAAAGAGACAGAGACAGAGACAGAGGCAGAGGCAGCGACAGAGACAGAAACAGAGACAGAGACAGAGACAGAGACAGAGACAGAGACAGAGACAGAGACAGAGACAGAGACAGAGACAGAGACAGAGACAGAGACAGAGACAGAGACAGAGACAGAGGCAGAGACAGAGACAGTGACAGAGACAGAGACAGAGAGAGAGAAAGCGACACGGACGAAGACAGAAACAGAGACAGAGGCAGAGGCACAGACAGAGACACAGACAGAGACAAAGGCAGAGGCGCATGACACAAAGACAGAGCCACAGACAGAGACAGAGGCAGAGACAGAGACAGAGACAGGGACAGAGACAGAGGCAGAGACAGAGACAGAGACAGAGACAGAGACAGAGACAGAGACAGAGACAGAGACAGAGACAGAAACAGAGACAGAGACAGAGACAGAGACAGCGACAGAGACAGAGACAGAGACAGAGACAGAGACAGAGACAGAGACAGAGACAGAGAGAGGGACAGAGACAGAGACAGAGACAGAGACAGAGACAGAGACAGAGACAGAGACAGAGACAGAGACAGAGACAGAGGCAGAGACAGAGACAGAGACAGAGACAGAGGCAGAGACAGAGACAGTGACAGAGACAGTGACAGAGAGAGAGAAAGCGACACGGACGAAGACAGAAACAGAGACAGAGGCAGAGGCACAGACACAGACACAGACAGAGACAAAAGCAGAGGCGCATGACACAAAGACAGAGCCACAGACAGAGACAGAGGCAGAGACAGAGACAGAGACAGAGACAGAGACAGAGGCAGAGACAGAGACAGAGACAGAGACAGAGACAGAGACAGAGACAGAGACAGAGACAGAGACAGAGACAGAGACAGAGACAGAGACAGAGACAGAGACAGCGACAGAGACAGAGACAGAGACAGAGACAGAGACGGAGACGGAGATAGAGGCAGAGACAGAGCCAGGGACAGAGACAGATACAGAGACAGAGACAGAGACAGTGACAGAGACAGAGACAGAGACAGCGACAGAGACGGAGACGGAGATAGAGGCAGAGGCAGATACAGAGACAGAGACAGAGACAGAGACAGAGACAGAGACGGAGATAAAGACCGAGACAGAGACAGAGATGGAGACAGAGGCAGAGACAGAGACAGAGACAGTGACAGAGACAGAGACAGAGACAGAGACAGAGACAGAGACGGAGACGGAGATAGAGGCAGAGACAGAGCCAGGGACAGAGACAGATACAGAGACAGAGGCAGAGGCAGAGGCAGAGGCAGAGGCAGAGGCAGAGACAGAGACAGAGACAGAGACAGAGATAGAGACAGAGACAGAGACAGTGACAGAGACAGAGACAGAGACAGAGACAGAGACGGAGACGGAGATAGAGGCAGAGACAGAGCCAGGGACAGAGACAGATACAGAGACAGAGGCAGAGGCAGAGGCAGAGACAGAGGCAGAGACAGAGACAGAGATAGAGACAGAGACAGAGACAGAGACAGAGACAGAGACAGAGACAGAGACAGAGATGGAGACGGAGATAGAGGCAGAGACAGAGCCAGGGACAGAGATAGAGACAGAGACAGAGACAGAGACAGAGACAGAGAGAGAGGCAGAGACAGAGACAGAGACATAGACAGAGACAGAGACAGAGACAGAGACTGAGACAGAGACACAGACAGAGGGGCAGGAGACGTGGACGGAGACAAAGACGGAGACAAAGACGGTGACAAAGACGGAGACAAAGACGGTGACAAAGGCGGAGACAAAGACGGAGACAAAGACGGAGACAAAGACGGTGACAAAGGCGGAGACAAAGACGGAGACGAAGAGGAAGACGACGACGGAGACAAAGGCGGAGACAAAGGCGGAGACAAAGATGGAGACACAGACGGAGACAAATACGGAGACAAAGACGGAGGCAAAGGCCGAGACAAAGACGGAGACAAATATGGAGACACAGACGGATCCAAATACGGAGACAAAGACGGTGACAAAGACGGAGGCAAAGACGGAGACGAAGAGGAAGACGACGGCGGAGACAAAGACGGAGACAAAGGCGGAGACGAAGATGGAGACACAGACGGAGACAAAGACGGAGACAAAGATGGAGACACAGACGGAGGCAAATACGGAGACAAAGACGGTGACAAAGACGGAGGCAAAGACGGAGACGAAGATGGAGACAAAGAGGGAGACAGAGGCAGAGGCGGAGACAGAGAAGGGAACAGAGACAGAGACAGAGCAAGTGACAGAGACAGAGACAGAGACAGGAAAAGAGACAGAGACCTAGACAGAGTCAGAGACAGAGGCAGCGACATAGACAGAAACAGAGACAGATACAGAGGCACAGACAGAGACACAGACAGAGGCGCATGAGACAAAGACAGAGCCACAGCCAGACACAGAAGCAGAGACAGAGGCACAGACAGAGACAGAGACAGAGACAGAGACAGAGAGAGAGGCAGAGACAGAAACAGAGACAGAGACAGGGACAGAGACAGAGACAGAGACAGAGACAGAGACAGAGACAGAGACAGAGACAGAGACAGAGACAGAGACAGAGACAGAGACAGAGACAGAGACGGAGACAGAGGCAGAGACAGAGCCAGGGACAGAGACAGATACAGAGACAGAGGCAGAGGCAGAGGCAGAGGCAGAGGCAGAGGCAGACACAGAGACAGAGACAGAGACGGAGACAAAGACCGAGACAGAGACAGAGACGGAGACAGAGACAGAGACGGAGACAGAGGCAGAGACAGAGCCAGGGACAGAGACAGATACAGAGACAGAGACAGAGACAGAGACGGAGACAAAGACAGAGACAGAGACGGAGACAAAGAACGAGACAGAGACAGAGACGGAGACAGAGGCAGAGACAGAGACAGAGACAGAGACAGAGACAGAGACAGAGACAGAGACAGAGACAGAGACAGAGACAGAGACAGAGACAGAGACAGAGACAGAGACAGAGACAGCGACAGAGACAGAGACAGAGACAGAGACAGAGACGGAGACGGAGATAGAGGCAGAGACAGAGCCAGGGACAGAGACAGATACAGAGACAGAGACAGAGACAGTGACAGAGACAGAGACAGAGACAGCGACAGAGACGGAGACGGAGATAGAGGCAGAGGCAGATACAGAGACAGAGACAGAGACAGAGACAGAGACAGAGACGGAGATAAAGACCGAGACAGAGACAGAGATGGAGACAGAGGCAGAGACAGAGACAGAGACAGTGACAGAGACAGAGACAGAGACAGAGACAGAGACAGAGACGGAGACGGAGATAGAGGCAGAGACAGAGCCAGGGACAGAGACAGATACAGAGACAGAGGCAGAGGCAGAGGCAGAGGCAGAGGCAGAGACAGAGACAGAGACAGAGACAGAGATAGAGACAGAGACAGAGACAGTGACAGAGACAGAGACAGAGACAGAGACAGAGACGGAGACGGAGATAGAGGCAGAGACAGAGCCAGGGACAGAGACAGATACAGAGACAGAGGCAGAGGCAGAGGCAGAGACAGAGGCAGAGACAGAGACAGAGATAGAGACAGAGACAGAGACAGAGACAGAGACAGAGACAGAGACAGAGACAGAGACGGAGACGGAGATAGAGGCAGAGACAGAGCCAGGGACAGAGATAGAGACAGAGACAGAGACAGAGACAGAGAGAGAGGCAGAGACAGAGACAGAGACATAGACAGAGACAGAGACAGAGACAGAGACTGAGACAGAGACAGAGACAGAGGGGCAGGAGACGTGGACGGAGACAAAGACGGAGACAAAGACGGTGACAAAGACGGAGACAAAGACGGTGACAAAGGCGGAGACAAAGACGGAGACAAAGACGGAGACAAAGACGGTGACAAAGGCGGAGACAAAGACGGAGACGAAGAGGAAGACGACGACGGAGACAAAGGCGGAGACAAAGGCGGAGACAAAGATGGAGACACAGACGGAGACAAATACGGAGACAAAGACGGAGGCAAAGGCCGAGACAAAGACGGAGACAAATATGGAGACACAGACGGATCCAAATACGGAGACAAAGACGGTGACAAAGACGGAGGCAAAGACGGAGACGAAGAGGAAGACGACGGCGGAGACAAAGACGGAGACAAAGGCGGAGACGAAGATGGAGACACAGACGGAGACAAAGACGGAGACAAAGATGGAGACACAGACGGAGGCAAATACGGAGACAAAGACGGTGACAAAGACGGAGGCAAAGACGGAGACGAAGATGGAGACAAAGAGGGAGACAGAGGCAGAGGCGGAGACAGAGAAGGGAACAGAGACAGAGACAGAGCAAGTGACAGAGACAGAGACAGAGACAGGAAAAGAGACAGAGACCTAGACAGAGTCAGAGACAGAGGCAGCGACATAGACAGAAACAGAGACAGATACAGAGGCACAGACAGAGACACAGACAGAGGCGCATGAGACAAAGACAGAGCCACAGCCAGACACAGAAGCAGAGACAGAGGCACAGACAGAGACAGAGACAGAGACAGAGACAGAGAGAGAGGCAGAGACAGAAACAGAGACAGAGACAGAGACAGAGACAGAGACATAGACAGAGACAGAGACAGAGACAGAGA
Source organism: Megachile willughbiella (assembly GCA_945859595.2). Lineage (NCBI taxonomy): Eukaryota > Metazoa > Arthropoda > Insecta > Hymenoptera > Megachilidae > Megachile > Megachile willughbiella. Next base: position 1,527,332 of record CAMAOD020000301.1, read on the forward strand.
CTGAGACAGAGACAGAGACAGAGGGGCAGGAGACGTGGACGGAGACAAAGACGGAGACAAAGACGGTGACAAAGACGGAGACAAAGACGGTGACAAAGGCGGAGACAAAGACGGAGACAAAGACGGAGACAAAGACGGTGACAAAGGCGGAGACAAAGACGGAGACGAAGAGGAAGACGACGACGGAGACAAAGGCGGAGACAAAGGCGGAGACAAAGATGGAGACACAGACGGAGACAAATACGGAGACAAAGACGGAGGCAAAGGCCGAGACAAAGACGGAGACAAATATGGAGACACAGACGGAGACAAATACGGAGACAAAGACGGTGACAAAGACGGAGGCAAAGACGGAGACGAAGAGGAAGACGACGACGGAGACAAAGACGGAGACGAAGGCGGAGACGAAGATGGAGACACAGACGGAGACAAAGACGGAGGCAAAGATGGAGACACGGACGGAGGCAAATACGGAGACAAAGACGGTGACAAAGACGGAGGCAAAGACGGAGACGAAGATGGAGACAAAGACGGAGACAGAGGCAGAGGCGGAGACAGAGAAGGGAACAGAGACAGGGACAGAGCAAGTGACAGAGACAGAGACAGAGACAGGAAAAGAGACAGAGACGGAGACAGAGTCAGAGACAGAGGCAGCGACAGAGACAGAAGCAGAGAGAGAGACAGAGGCACAGACAGAGACACAGACAGAGACAAAGACAGAGGCGCATGAGACAAAGACAGAGCCACAGACAGAGACAGAGGCAGAGACAGAGACAGAGGCAGAGACTGAGACAGAGACAGAGATGGACACAGAGACAGAGACAGAGGGGCAGGAGACGTGGACGGAGACAAAGACGGAGACAAAGACGGTGACAAAGGCGGAGACAAAGACGGAGACAAAGACGGAGACAAAGACGGTGACAAAGGCGGAGACAAAGTCGGAGACGAAGAGGAAGACGACGACGGAGACAAAGGCGGAGACAAAGGCGGAGACAAAGATGGAGACACAGACGGAGACAAATACGGAGACAAAGACGGAGGCAAAGGCAGAGACAAAGACGGAGACAAATATGGAGACACAGACGGAGACAAATACGGAGACAAAGACGGTGACAAAGACGGAGGCAAAGACGGAGACGAAGAGGAAGACGACGACGGAGACAAAGACGGAGACGAAGGCGGAGACGAAGATGGAGACACAGACGGAGACAAAGACGGAGGCAAAGATGGAGACACAGACGGAGGCAAATACGGAGACAAAGACGGTGACAAAGACGGAGGCAAAGACGGAGACGAAGATGGAGACAAAGACGGAGACAGAGGCAGAGGCGGAGACAGAGAAGGGAACAGAGACAGGGACAGAGCAAGTGACAGAGACAGAGACAGAGACAGGAAAAGAGACAGAGACGGAGACAGAGTCAGAGACAGAGGCAGCGACAGAGACAGAAACAGAGAGAGAGACAGAGGCACAGACAGAGACACAGACAGAGACAAAGACAGAGGCGCATGAGACAAAGACAGAGCCACAGACAGAGACAGAGGCAGAGACAGAGACAGAGACAGAGACAGAGACAGAGACGGAGACAGAGACAGAGACAGAGACAGAGGAAGAGACAGAGGCAGAGACTGAGACAGCGACAGAGACAGAGGGGCAGGAGACGTGGACGGAGACAAAGACGGAGACAAAGACGGTGACAAAGACGGAGACAAAGACGGAGACGAAGAGGAAGACGACGACGGAGACAAAGACGAAGACAAAGGCGGAGACAAAGATGGAGACACAGACGGAGACAAATACGGAGACAAAGACGGAGGCAAAGACGGAGACAAATATGGAGACACAGACGGAGACAAATACGGAGACAAAGACGGTGACAAAGACGGAGGCAAAGACGGAGACGAAGAGGAAGACACAGACGGAGACAAATACGGAGACAAAGGCGGAGACAATGACGGATACAAAGACAGAGGCAGAGACACTGACAGAGACAGAGACAGAGACAGAGACTGAGACAGAGACAGAGACAGAGACAGAGACAGAGACAGAGACAGAGACAGAGACTGAGACAGAGGCAGAGACAGAGACAGAGACAGAGACAGAGACAGAGACAGAGACTGAGACAGAGACTGAGACAGAGGGGCAGGAGACGTGGACGGAGACAAAGACGGAGACAAAGACGGTGAAAAAGGCGGAGACAAAGACGGAGACAAGGACGGAGACAAAGACGGTGACAAAGGCGGAGACAAAGACGGAGACGAAGAGGAAGACGACGACGGAGACAAAGGCGGAGACAAAGGCGGATACAAAGATGGAGACACAGACGGAGACAAATACGGAGACAAAGACGGAGGCAAAGACCGAGACAAAGACGGAGACAAATATGGAGACACAGACGGATCCAAATACGGAGACAAAGACGGTGACAAAGACGGAGGCAAAGACGGAGACGAAGAGGAAGACGACGACGGAGACAAAGACGGAGACAAAGGCGGAGACGAAGATGGAGACACAGACGGAGACAAAGACGGAGACAAAGATGGAGACACAGACGGAGGCAAACACGGAGACAAAGACGGTGACAAAGACGGAGGCAAAGACGGAGACGAAGATGGAGACAAAGAGGGAGACAGAGGCAGAGGCGGAGACAGAGAAGGGAACAGAGACAGAGACAGAGCAAGTGACAGAGACAGAGACAGGAAAAGAGACAGAGACCTAGACAGAGTCAGAGACAGAGGCAGCGACATAGACAGAAACAGAGACAGAGACAGAGGCACAGACAGAGACACAGACAGAGACAAAGAGAGAGACGCATGAGACAAAGACAGAGCCACAGACAGAGACAGAGGCAGAGACAGATGCACAGACAGAGACAGAGACAGAGACAGAGACAGAGAGAGAGGCAGAGACAGAAACACAGACAGAGACAGAGACAGAGACAGAGACAGAGACAGAGACTGAGACAGAGACAGAGATAGAGGGGCAGGAGACGTGGACGGAGACAAAGACGGAGACAAAGACGGTGACAAAGACGGAGACAAAGACGGAGACGAAGAGGAAGACGACGACGGAGACAAAGCCGGAGACGAAGAGGAAGACGACGACGGAGACAAAGACGGTGACATAGACGGAGACAAAGATGGAGACAAAGACAGAGACAGAGCCAGAGACAGAGACAGAGACAGAGTCAGGGACGGAGACGGAGACAGAGACAGAGACAGAGACAGAGGCACAGACAGAGACACAGACAGAGACAAAGACAGAGGAGCATGAGACAAAGACAGAGCCACAGACAGAGACAGAGGCAGAGACTGAGAAAGAGACAGAGACAGAGGGGCAGGAGACGTGGACGGAGACAAAGACGGAGACAAAGACGGAGACAAAGATGGTGGCAAGGACAGAGACAGAGGCAGAGACAGAGACAGAGACATAGACACAGACAGAGTCAGAGGCACTGATAGAGACACAGACAGAGACAAAGACAGAGGCGCATGAGACAAAGACAGAGCCACAGACAGAGACAGAGGCAGAGACTGAGACAGAGACAGAGACAGAGGGGCAGGAGACGTGGACGGAGACAAAGGCGGAGACAAAGACGGAGGCAAAGGCGGACACAAATACGGAGACAAAGACAGGTCCAAAGACGGAGACAAAGACGGAGACAAAGACGGAGACAAAGACGGGGACAAAGACGGAGACAACGACGGTGATAAAGACGGAGACAAAGACGGAGACGAAGAGGAAGACGACGACGGAGACAAAGACGGTGACAAAGACGGAGACAAAGACGGAGACAAAGATGGAGACAAAGACGGAGACAGAGGCAGAGGCGGAGACAGAGAAGGGAACAGAGGCAGAGACAGAGAAAAGGACAGAGACAGAGACATAGACAGAGACAGGAAAAGAGACAGAGACAGAGACAGAGGCAGAGGCAGCGACAGAGACAGAAACAGAGACAGAGACAGAGACAGAGACAGAGACAGAGACAGAGACAGAGACAGAGACAGAGACAGAGACAGAGACAGAGACAGAGACAGAGACAGAGACAGAGACAGAGGCAGAGACAGAGACAGTGACAGAGACAGAGACAGAGAGAGAGAAAGCGACACGGACGAAGACAGAAACAGAGACAGAGGCAGAGGCACAGACAGAGACACAGACAGAGACAAAGGCAGAGGCGCATGACACAAAGACAGAGCCACAGACAGAGACAGAGGCAGAGACAGAGACAGAGACAGGGACAGAGACAGAGGCAGAGACAGAGACAGAGACAGAGACAGAGACAGAGACAGAGACAGAGACAGAGACAGAAACAGAGACAGAGACAGAGACAGAGACAGCGACAGAGACAGAGACAGAGACAGAGACAGAGACAGAGACAGAGACAGAGACAGAGAGAGGGACAGAGACAGAGACAGAGACAGAGACAGAGACAGAGACAGAGACAGAGACAGAGACAGAGACAGAGGCAGAGACAGAGACAGAGACAGAGACAGAGGCAGAGACAGAGACAGTGACAGAGACAGTGACAGAGAGAGAGAAAGCGACACGGACGAAGACAGAAACAGAGACAGAGGCAGAGGCACAGACACAGACACAGACAGAGACAAAGGCAGAGGCGCATGACACAAAGACAGAGCCACAGACAGAGACAGAGGCAGAGACAGAGACAGAGACAGAGACAGAGACAGAGGCAGAGACAGAGACAGAGACAGAGACAGAAACAGTGACAGAGACGGAAACAGAGACAGAGGCAGAGACAGAAACTGAGACAGAGACAGAGACAGAGACAGAGACAGAGACAGAGACAGAGACAGAGACAGAGACAGAGACAGAGACAGAGACAGAGACAGAGACAGAGGCAGAGACAGAGACAGAGACAGAGACAGAGACAGAGGCAGAGACAGAAACCGAGCCAGAGACAGAGACAGAGACAGAGACAGAGACAGAGACAGAGACAGAGACAGAGACAGAGACAGATACTGAGACAGAGACAGAGACAGAGGGGCAGGAGACGTGGACGGAGACAAAGACGGAGACAAAGACGGTGACAAAGACGGAGACAAAGAGGGAGACGAAGAGGAAGACGACGACGGAGACAAAGACGGAGACAAAGGCGGAGAAAAAGATGGAGACACAGACGGAGACAAATACGGAGACAAAGACGGAGGCAAAGACGGAGACAAAGACGGAGACAAATATAGAGACACAGACGGAGACAAATACGGAGACAAAGACGGTGACAAGGACGGAGGCACAGACGGAGACGAAGAGGAAGACGACGACGGAGACAAAGACGGAGACAAAGGCGGAGACAAAGACGGATACAAAGACAGAGACAGAGACAGAGACAGAGGCAGAGACAGAGACGGAGAGAGAGACAGAGACAGAGACAGCGACAGAGACAGAGACAGAGACAGAGACAGAGACAGAGACAGAGACAGAGAGAGGGACAGAGACAGAGACAGAGACAGAGACAGAGACAGAGACAGAGACAGAGACAGAGACAGAGACAGAGACAGAGACAGAGACAGAGACGGAGACAGAGGCAGAGACAGAGCCAGGGACAGAGACAGATACAGAGACAGAGGCAGAGGCAGAGGCAGAGGCAGAGGCAGAGGCAGACACAGAGACAGAGACAGAGACGGAGACAAAGACCGAGACAGAGACAGAGACGGAGACAGAGACAGAGACGGAGACAGAGGCAGAGACAGAGCCAGGGACAGAGACAGATACAGAGACAGAGACAGAGACAGAGACGGAGACAGTGACAGAGACAGAGACAGAGACAGAGACAGAGACGGAGACAAAGACCGAGACAGACGCAGAGACTGAGACAGAGGCAGAGACAGAGACAGAGACAGAGACACAGACAGAGACAGAGACAGAGACAGTGACAGAGACAGAGACGGCGACAGAGACAGAGACGGAGACGGAGATAGAGGCAGAGACAGAGACAGAGACGGAGACAGAGGCAGAGACAGAGCCAGGGACAGAGACAGAGACAGATACACAGACAGAGACAGAGACGGAGACAGTGACAGAGACAGAGACAGAGACAGAGACAGAGACAGAGACAGAGACAGAGACAGAGACAGAGACAGAGACAGAGACAGAGACAGAGACAGAGACAGAGACAGAGACAGAGACAGAGACAGAGACAGAGACAGAGACAGAGACAGAGGCAGAGACAGAGACAGTGACAGAGACAGAGACAGAGAGAGAGAAAGCGACACGGACGAAGACAGAAACAGAGACAGAGGCAGAGGCACAGACAGAGACACAGACAGAGACAAAGGCAGAGGCGCATGACACAAAGACAGAGCCACAGACAGAGACAGAGGCAGAGACAGAGACAGAGACAGGGACAGAGACAGAGGCAGAGACAGAGACAGAGACAGAGACAGAGACAGAGACAGAGACAGAGACAGAGACAGAAACAGAGACAGAGACAGAGACAGAGACAGCGACAGAGACAGAGACAGAGACAGAGACAGAGACAGAGACAGAGACAGAGACAGAGAGAGGGACAGAGACAGAGACAGAGACAGAGACAGAGACAGAGACAGAGACAGAGACAGAGACAGAGACAGAGGCAGAGACAGAGACAGAGACAGAGACAGAGGCAGAGACAGAGACAGTGACAGAGACAGTGACAGAGAGAGAGAAAGCGACACGGACGAAGACAGAAACAGAGACAGAGGCAGAGGCACAGACACAGACACAGACAGAGACAAAGGCAGAGGCGCATGACACAAAGACAGAGCCACAGACAGAGACAGAGGCAGAGACAGAGACAGAGACAGAGACAGAGACAGAGGCAGAGACAGAGACAGAGACAGAGACAGAAACAGTGACAGAGACGGAAACAGAGACAGAGGCAGAGACAGAAACTGAGACAGAGACAGAGACAGAGACAGAGACAGAGACAGAGACAGAGACAGAGACAGAGACAGAGACAGAGACAGAGGCAGAGACAGAGACAGAGACAGAGACAGAGACAGAGGCAGAGACAGAAACCGAGCCAGAGACAGAGACAGAGACAGAGACAGAGACAGAGACAGAGACAGAGACAGAGACAGAGACAGAGACTGAGACAGAGACAGAGACAGAGGGGCAGGAGACGTGGACGGAGACAAAGACGGAGACAAAGACGGTGACAAAGACGGAGACAAAGAGGGAGACGAAGAGGAAGACGACGACGGAGACAAAGACGGAGACAAAGGCGGAGAAAAAGATGGAGACACAGACGGAGACAAATACGGAGACAAAGACGGAGGCAAAGACGGAGACAAAGACGGAGACAAATATAGAGACACAGACGGAGACAAATACGGAGACAAAGACGGTGACAAGGACGGAGGCAAAGACGGAGACGAAGAGGAAGACGACGACGGAGACAAAGACGGAGACAAAGGCGGAGACAAAGACGGATACAAAGACAGAGACAGAGACAGAGACAGAGGCAGAGACAGAGACGGAGAGAGAGACAGAGACAGAGACAGCGACAGAGACAGAGACAGAGACAGAGACAGAGACAGAGACAGAGACAGAGAGAGGGACAGAGACAGAGACAGAGACAGAGACAGAGACAGAGACAGAGACAGAGACAGAGACAGAGACAGAGACAGAGACAGAGACAGAGACGGAGACAGAGGCAGAGACAGAGCCAGGGACAGAGACAGATACAGAGACAGAGGCAGAGGCAGAGGCAGAGGCAGAGGCAGAGGCAGACACAGAGACAGAGACAGAGACGGAGACAAAGACCGAGACAGAGACAGAGACGGAGACAGAGACAGAGACGGAGACAGAGGCAGAGACAGAGCCAGGGACAGAGACAGATACAGAGACAGAGACAGAGACAGAGACGGAGACAGTGACAGAGACAGAGACAGAGACAGAGACAGAGACAGAGACGGAGACAAAGACCGAGACAGACGCAGAGACTGAGACAGAGGCAGAGACAGAGACAGAGACAGAGACAGAGACAGAGACAGAGACAGAGACAGTGACAGAGACAGAGACGGCGACAGAGACAGAGACGGAGACGGAGATAGAGGCAGAGACAGAGACAGAGACGGAGACAGAGGCAGAGACAGAGCCAGGGACAGAGACAGAGACAGATACACAGACAGAGACAGAGACGGAGACAGTGACAGAGACAGAGACAGAGACAGAGACAGAGACAGAGACAGAGACAGAGACAGTGACAGAGACAGAGACAGAGACAGAGACAGAGACAGAGACATAGACAGAGACAGAGATAGAGACGGAGACAAAGACCGAGACAGAGACAGAGACGGAGACAGAGGCAGAGACAGAACCAGGGACAGAGACGGAGACAGGGACAGAGGGAGAGACAGAGACAGAGACAGAGACAGAGACGGAGACAAAGACCGAGACGGAGACAGAGGCAGAGACAGAGCCAAGGACAGAGACAGATACAGAGACAGAGAGAGAGACGGAGACAGTGACAGAGACAGAGACAGAGACAGAGACAGAGACAGAGACAGAGGCAGGGACTGAGACAGAGACTGAGACAGAGGGGCAGGAGACGTGGACGGAGACAAAGACGGAGACAAAGACGGTGAAAAAGGCGGAGACAAAGACGGAGACAAGGACGGAGACAAAGACGGTGACAAAGGCGGAGACAAAGACGGAGACGAAGAGGAAGACGACGACGGAGACAAAGGCGGAGACAAAGGCGGATACAAAGATGGAGACACAGACGGAGACAAATACGGAGACAAAGACGGAGGCAAAGACCGAGACAAAGACGGAGACAAATATGGAGACACAGACGGATCCAAATACGGAGACAAAGACGGTGACAAAGACGGAGGCAAAGACGGAGACGAAGAGGAAGACGACGACGGAGACAAAGACGGAGACAAAGGCGGAGACGAAGATGGAGACACAGACGGAGACAAAGACGGAGACAAAGATGGAGACACAGACGGAGGCAAACACGGAGACAAAGACGGTGACAAAGACGGAGGCAAAGACGGAGACGAAGATGGAGACAAAGAGGGAGACAGAGGCAGAGGCGGAGACAGAGAAGGGAACAGAGACAGAGACAGAGCAAGTGACAGAGACAGAGACAGGAAAAGAGACAGAGACCTAGACAGAGTCAGAGACAGAGGCAGCGACATAGACAGAAACAGAGACAGAGACAGAGGCACAGACAGAGACACAGACAGAGACAAAGAGAGAGACAAAGACAGAGGAGCATGAGACAAAGACAGAGCCACAGACAGAGACAGAGGCAGAGACTGAGAAAGAGACAGAGACAGAGGGGCAGGAGACGTGGACGGAGACAAAGACGGAGACAAAGACGGAGACAAAGATGGTGGCAAGGACAGAGACAGAGGCAGAGACAGAGACAGAGACATAGACACAGACAGAGTCAGAGGCACTGATAGAGACACAGACAGAGACAAAGACAGAGGCGCATGAGACAAAGGCAGAGCCACAGACAGAGACAGAGGCAGAGACTGAGACAGAGACAGAGACAGAGGGGCAGGAGACGTGGACGGAGACAAAGGCGGAGACAAAGACGGAGGCAAAGGCGGACACAAATACGGAGACAAAGACAGGTCCAAAGACGGAGACAAAGACGGAGACAAAGACGGAGACAAAGACGGGGACAAAGACGGAGACAACGACGGTGATAAAGACGGAGACAAAGACGGAGACGAAGAGGAAGACGACGACGGAGACAAAGACGGTGACAAAGACGGAGACAAAGACGGAGACAAAGATGGAGACAAAGACGGAGACAGAGGCAGAGGCGGAGACAGAGAAGGGAACAGAGGCAGAGACAGAGAAAAGGACAGAGACAGAGACATAGACAGAGACAGGAAAAGAGACAGAGACAGAGACAGAGGCAGAGGCAGCGACAGAGACAGAAACAGAGACAGAGACAGAGACAGAGACAGAGACAGAGACAGAGACAGAGACAGAGACAGAGACAGAGACAGAGACAGAGACAGAGACAGAGACAGAGACAGAGACAGAGACAGAGGCAGAGACAGAGACAGTGACAGAGACAGAGACAGAGAGAGAGAAAGCGACACGGACGAAGACAGAAACAGAGACAGAGGCAGAGGCACAGACAGAGACACAGACAGAGACAAAGGCAGAGGCGCATGACACAAAGACAGAGCCACAGACAGAGACAGAGGCAGAGACAGAGACAGAGACAGGGACAGAGACAGAGGCAGAGACAGAGACAGAGACAGAGACAGAGACAGAGACAGAGACAGAGACAGAGACAGAGACAGAAACAGAGACAGAGACAGAGACAGAGACAGCGACAGAGACAGAGACAGAGACAGAGACAGAGACAGAGACAGAGACAGAGACAGAGACAGAGAGAGGGACAGAGACAGAGACAGAGACAGAGACAGAGACAGAGACAGAGACAGAGACAGAGACAGAGACAGAGACAGAGACAGAGGCAGAGACAGAGACAGAGACAGAGACAGAGGCAGAGACAGAGACAGTGACAGAGACAGTGACAGAGAGAGAGAAAGCGACACGGACGAAGACAGAAACAGAGACAGAGGCAGAGGCACAGACACAGACACAGACAGAGACAAAGGCAGAGGCGCATGACACAAAGACAGAGCCACAGACAGAGACAGAGGCAGAGACAGAGACAGAGACAGAGACAGAGACAGAGGCAGAGACAGAGACAGAGACAGAGACAGAAACAGTGACAGAGACGGAAACAGAGACAGAGGCAGAGACAGAAACTGAGACAGAGACAGAGACAGAGACAGAGACAGAGACAGAGACAGAGACAGAGACAGAGACAGAGACAGAGACAGAGACAGAGACAGAGACAGAGACAGAGGCAGAGACAGAGACAGAGACAGAGACAGAGACAGAGGCAGAGACAGAAACCGAGCCAGAGACAGAGACAGAGACAGAGACAGAGACAGAGACAGAGACAGAGACAGAGACAGAGACAGAGACTGAGACAGAGACAGAGACAGAGGGGCAGGAGACGTGGACGGAGACAAAGACGGAGACAAAGACGGTGACAAAGACGGAGACAAAGAGGGAGACGAAGAGGAAGACGACGACGGAGACAAAGACGGAGACAAAGGCGGAGAAAAAGATGGAGACACAGACGGAGACAAATACGGAGACAAAGACGGAGGCAAAGACGGAGACAAAGACGGAGACAAATATAGAGACACAGACGGAGACAAATACGGAGACAAAGACGGTGACAAGGACGGAGGCAAAGACGGAGACGAAGAGGAAGACGACGACGGAGACAAAGACGGAGACAAAGGCGGAGACAAAGACGGATACAAAGACAGAGACAGAGACAGAGACAGAGGCAGAGACAGAGACGGAGAGAGAGACAGAGACAGAGACAGCGACAGAGACAGAGACAGAGACAGAGACAGAGACAGAGACAGAGACAGAGAGAGGGACAGAGACAGAGACAGAGACAGAGACAGAGACAGAGACAGAGACAGAGACAGAGACAGAGACAGAGACAGAGACAGAGACAGAGACGGAGACGGAGGCAGAGACAGAGCCAGGGACAGAGACAGATACAGAGACAGAGGCAGAGGCAGAGGCAGAGGCAGAGGCAGAGGCAGACACAGAGACAGAGACAGAGACGGAGACAAAGACCGAGACAGAGACAGAGACGGAGACAGAGACAGAGACGGAGACAGAGGCAGAGACAGAGCCAGGGACAGAGACAGATACAGAGACAGAGACAGAGACAGAGACGGAGACAGTGACAGAGACAGAGACAGAGACAGAGACAGAGACAGAGACGGAGACAAAGACCGAGACAGACGCAGAGACTGAGACAGAGGCAGAGACAGAGACAGAGACAGAGACAGAGACAGAGACAGAGACAGTGACAGAGACAGAGACGGCGACAGAGACAGAGACGGAGACGGAGATAGAGGCAGAGACAGAGACAGAGACGGAGACAGAGGCAGAGACAGAGCCAGGGACAGAGACAGAGACAGATACACAGACAGAGACAGAGACGGAGACAGTGACAGAGACAGAGACAGAGACAGAGACAGAGACAGAGACAGAGACAGAGACAGTGACAGAGACAGAGACAGAGACAGAGACAGAGACAGAGACATAGACAGAGACAGAGATAGAGACGGAGACGGAGATAGAGGCAGAGACAGAGCCAGGGACAGAGACAGATACAGAGACAGAGACAGAGACAGAGACAGAGACAGAGACAGAGACAGAGACAGAGACAGAGACAGAGACAGAGACAGAGACAGAGACAGAGACAGAGACAGAGACAGAGACGGAGACGGAGATAGAGGCAGAGACAGAGCCAGGGACAGAGACAGATACAGAGACAGAGGCAGAGGCAGAGGCAGAGGCAGAGACAGAGACAGAGACAGAGACAGAGATAGAGACAGAGACAGAGACAGTGACAGAGACAGAGACAGAGACAGAGACAGAGACGGAGACGGAGACAGAGACAGAGACAGAGACAGAGACAGAGACAGAGACAGAGACGCAGACAAAGACCGAGACAGACGCAGAGACTGAGACAGAGGCAGAGACAGAGACAGAGACAGCGACAGAGACAGTGACAGAGACAGAGACAGAGACAGAGACAGAGACAGAGACAGAGACGGAGACAAACACCGAGACAGACGCAGCGACTGAGACAGAGGCAGAGACAGAGACAGAGACAGAGACAGTGACAGAGACAGAGACAGAGACAGAGACAGAGACAGAGACATAGACAGAGACAGAGATAGAGACGGAGACAGAGGCAGAGACAGAGACAGAGACAGAGACAGAGACAGAGACAGAGACAGCGACAGAGACAGAGACAGAGACAGAGGCAGATACAGAGACAGAGACAGAGACAGAGACAGAGACAGAGACAGAGACGGAGATAAAGACCGAGACAGAGACAGACACAGAGACAGAGGGAGAGATAGAGACAGAGACAGAGACAGAGACAGAGACAGAGACAGAGACAGAGACAGAGACAGAGACAGAGACAGAGACAGAGACACAGACAGCGACAGAGACAGAGACAGAGACAGAGACAGAGGCAGAGACAGAGACAGAGACAGAGACAGAGACAGAGACAGAGACAGAGACAGACACAGAGACAGAGACAGAGATAGAGACAGAGACAGAGACAGAGACAGAGACAGAGACAGAGACAGAGACAGAGACAGAGACAGAGACAGAGACAGAGACAGAGACAGAAACAGAGACAGATACAGAGACGGAGACGGAGATAGAGGCAGAGACAGAGCCAGGGACAGAGACAGATACAGAGACAGAGACAGAGACAGAGACAGAGACAGAGACAGAGACAGAGACAGAGACAGAGACAGAGACAGAGACAGAGACAGAGACAGAGACAGAGACAGAGACAGAGACAGAGACAGAGACGGAGACGGAGATAGAGGCAGAGACAGAGCCAGGGACAGAGACAGATACAGAGACAGAGGCAGAGGCAGAGGCAGAGGCAGAGACAGAGACAGAGACAGAGACAGAGATAGAGACAGAGACAGAGACAGTGACAGAGACAGAGACAGAGACAGAGACAGAGACGGAGACGGAGACAGAGACAGAGACAGAGACAGAGACAGAGACAGAGACAGAGACAGAGACAGAGACGCAGACAAAGACCGAGACAGACGCAGAGACTGAGACAGAGGCAGAGACAGAGACAGAGACAGCGACAGAGACAGTGACAGAGACAGAGACAGAGACAGAGACAGAGACAGAGACGGAGACAAACACCGAGACAGACGCAGCGACTGAGACAGAGGCAGAGACAGAGACAGAGACAGAGACAGTGACAGAGACAGAGGCAGAGACAGAGACAGAGACAGAGACATAGACAGAGACAGAGATAGAGACGGAGACAGAGGCAGAGACAGAGACAGAGACAGAGACAGAGACAGAGACAGAGACAGAGACAGAGACAGAGACGGAGACGGAGATAGAGGCAGAGACAGAGACAGGGACAGAGACAGATACAGAGACAGAGACAGAGACGGAGACAGTGACAGAGACAGAGACAGAGACAGAGACAGAGACAGATACGGAGACAAAGACCGAGACAGACGCAGAGACAGAGGCCGAGGCAGAGGCAGAGACAGAGCCAGGGACAGAGACAGAGTCAGAGACAGAGACAGAGACGGAGACGGAGATAGAGGCAGAGACAGAGCCAGGGACAGAGACAGATACAGAGACAGACGCAGAGGCAGAGGCAGAGACAGAGACAGAGACAGAGACAGAGACAGAGACAGAGACAGAGACAGAGACAGGGACAGAGACAGAGACAGAGACAGAGACAGAGACAGAGACAGAGACGGAGACAGAGGCAGAGACAGAGGCAGGGACAGAGACAGATACAGAGACAGAGGCAGAGGCAGAGACAGAGACAGAGACAGCGACAGAGACAGAGACAGAGACAGAGACAGAGACAGAGACAGAGACAGAGACAGAGACAGAGAGAGGGACAGAGACAGAGACAGAGACAGAGACAGAGACAGAGACAGAGACAGAGACAGAGAGAGGGACAGAGACAGAGACAGAGACAGAGACAGAGACAGAGACAGAGACAGAGACAGAGACAGAGACAGAGACAGAGGCAGAGACAGAGACAGAGACAGAGACAGAGGCAGAGACAGAGACAGTGACAGAGACAGTGACAGAGAGAGAGAAAGCGACACGGACGAAGACAGAAACAGAGACAGAGGCAGAGGCACAGACACAGACACAGACAGAGACAAAGGCAGAGGCGCATGACACAAAGACAGAGCCACAGACAGAGACAGAGGCAGAGACAGAGACAGAGACAGAGACAGAGACAGAGGCAGAGACAGAGACAGAGACAGAGACAGAAACAGTGACAGAGACGGAGACAGAGACAGAGGCAGAGACAGAAACTGAGACAGAGACAGAGACAGAGACAGAGACAGAGACAGAGACAGAGACAGAGACAGAGACAGAGACAGAGACAGAGACAGAGACAGAGGCAGAGACAGAGACAGAGACAGAGACAGAGACAGAGGCAGAGACAGAAACCGAGCCAGAGACAGAGACAGAGACAGAGACAGAGACAGAGACAGAGACAGAGACAGAGACAGAGACAGAGACTGAGACAGAGACAGAGACAGAGGGGCAGGAGACGTGGACGGAGACAAAGACGGAGACAAAGACGGTGACAAAGACGGAGACAAAGAGGGAGACGAAGAGGAAGACGACGACGGAGACAAAGACGGAGACAAAGGCGGAGAAAAAGATGGAGACACAGACGGAGACAAATACGGAGACAAAGACGGAGGCAAAGACGGAGACAAAGACGGAGACAAATATAGAGACACAGACGGAGACAAATACGGAGACAAAGACGGTGACAAGGACGGAGGCAAAGACGGAGACGAAGAGGAAGACGACGACGGAGACAAAGACGGAGACAAAGGCGGAGACAAAGACGGATACAAAGACAGAGACAGAGACAGAGACAGAGGCAGAGACAGAGACGGAGAGAGAGACAGAGACAGAGACAGCGACAGAGACAGAGACAGAGACAGAGACAGAGACAGAGACAGAGACAGAGAGAGGGACAGAGACAGAGACAGAGACAGAGACAGAGACAGAGACAGAGACAGAGACAGAGACAGAGACAGAGACAGAGACAGAGACAGAGACGGAGACAGAGGCAGAGACAGAGCCAGGGACAGAGACAGATACAGAGACAGAGGCAGAGGCAGAGGCAGAGGCAGAGGCAGAGGCAGACACAGAGACAGAGACAGAGACGGAGACAAAGACCGAGACAGAGACAGAGACGGAGACAGAGACAGAGACGGAGACAGAGGCAGAGACAGAGCCAGGGACAGAGACAGATACAGAGACAGAGACAGAGACAGAGACGGAGACAGTGACAGAGACAGAGACAGAGACAGAGACAGAGACAGAGACGGAGACAAAGACCGAGACAGACGCAGAGACTGAGACAGAGGCAGAGACAGAGACAGAGACAGAGACAGAGACAGAGACAGAGACAGAGACAGTGACAGAGACAGAGACGGCGACAGAGACAGAGACGGAGACGGAGATAGAGGCAGAGACAGAGACAGAGACGGAGACAGAGGCAGAGACAGAGCCAGGGACAGAGACAGAGACAGATACACAGACAGAGACAGAGACGGAGACAGTGACAGAGACAGAGACAGAGACAGAGACAGAGACAGAGACAGAGACAGAGACAGTGACAGAGACAGAGACAGAGACAGAGACAGAGACAGAGACATAGACAGAGACAGAGATAGAGACGGAGACAAAGACCGAGACAGAGACAGAGACGGAGACAGAGGCAGAGACAGAACCAGGGACAGAGACGGAGACAGGGACAGAGGGAGAGACAGAGACAGAGACAGAGACAGAGACGGAGACAAAGACCGAGACGGAGACAGAGGCAGAGACAGAGCCAAGGACAGAGACAGATACAGAGACAGAGAGAGAGACGGAGACAGTGACAGAGACAGAGACAGAGACAGAGACAGAGACAGAGACAGAGGCAGGGACAGAGACAGAGACGGAGACGGAGATAGAGGCAGAGACAGAGCCAGGGACAGAGACAGATACAGAGACAGAGACAGAGACGGAGACAGTGACAGGGACAGAGACAGAGACAGAGACAGAGACGGAGACAAGGACCGAGACAGACGCAGAGACTGAGGCAGAGGCAGAGACAGAGACAGAGACAGAGAGAGAGACAGTGACAGAGACAGAGACAGAGACAGAGACAGAGACAGAGACAGAGACAGAGAGAGAGACAGAGACAGAGACAGAGATAGACACAGAGACAGAGACAGAGACAGAGACAGAGACAGAGACAGAGACAGAGACAGAGACAGAGACGGAGACGGAGATAGAGGCAGAGACGGAGCCAGGGACAGAGACAGATACAGTGATAGAGACAGAGACGGAGATAGTGACAGAGACAGAGATAGAGACAGAGACAGAGACGGAGACGGAGACAAAGACCGAGACAGACGCAGAGACTGAGGCAGAGGCAGAGACAGAGACAGAGACAGAGACAGAGACAGAGACAGAGACAGAGACAGAGACAGAGACAGAGACAGAGACAGAGACAGAGACAGAGACAGAGACAGAGACAGAGACAGAGGGAGAGACAGCGACAGAGACAGAGACAGAGACAGAGGCAGAGACAGAGACAGAGACAGAGACAGAGACAGAGACAGAGACAGAGACAGAGACAGAGACAGAGACAGAGACAGAGACAGAGACAGAGACAGAGACAGAGACAGAGACAGAGACAGAGACACAGACAGCGACAGAGACAGAGACAGAGACAGAGACAGAGGCAGAGACAGAGACAGAGACAGAGACAGAGACAGAGACAGAGACAGAGACAGAGACAGAGACAGACACAGAGACAGAGACAGAGATAGAGACAGAGACAGAGACAGAGACAGAGACAGAGACAGAGACAGAGACAGAGACAGAGACAGAGACAGAGACAGAGACAGAGACAGAGACAGATACAGAGACGGAGACGGAGATAGAGGCAGAGACAGAGCCAGGGACAGAGACAGATACAGAGACAGAGACAGAGACAGAGACAGAGACAGAGACAGAGACAGAGACAGAGACAGAGACAGAGACAGAGACAGAGACAGAGACAGAGACAGAGACAGAGACGGAGACGGAGACGAGGCAGAGACAGAGACAGAGACGGAGATAAAGACCGAGACAGAGACAGAGACGGAGACAGAGGCAGAGACAGAGACAGAGACGGAGACGGAGATAGAGGCAGAGACAGAGCCAGGGACAGAGACAGATACAGAGACTGAGGCAGAGGCAGAGGCAGAGGCAGAGACAGAGACAGAGACAGAGACAGAGATAGAGACAGAGACAGAGACAGTGACAGAGACAGAGACAGAGACAGAGACAGAGACGGAGACGGAGACAGAGACAGAGACAGAGACAGAGACAGAGACAGAGACAGAGACAGAGACAGAGACGCAGACAAAGACCGAGACAGACGCAGAGACTGAGACAGAGGCAGAGACAGAGACAGAGACAGCGACAGAGACAGTGACAGAGACAGAGACAGAGACAGAGACAGAGACAGAGACGGAGACAAACACCGAGACAGACGCAGCGACTGAGACAGAGGCAGAGACAGAGACAGAGACAGAGACAGTGACAGAGACAGAGACAGAGACAGAGACAGAGACAGAGACATAGACAGAGACAGAGATAGAGACGGAGACAGAGGCAGAGACAGAGACAGAGACAGAGACAGAGACAGAGACAGAGACAGAGACAGAGACGGAGACGGAGATAGAGGCAGAGACAGAGACAGGGACAGAGACAGATACAGAGACAGAGACAGAGACGGAGACAGTGACAGAGACAGAGACAGAGACAGAGACAGAGACAGATACGGAGACAAAGACCGAGACAGACGCAGAGACAGAGGCCGAGGCAGAGGCAGAGACAGAGCCAGGGACAGAGACAGAGACAGAGACAGAGACAGAGACAGAGACGGAGACGGAGATAGAGGCAGAGACAGAGCCAGGGACAGAGACAGATACAGAGACAGACGCAGAGGCAGAGGCAGAGACAGAGACAGAGACAGAGACAGAGACAGAGACAGAGACAGAGACAGGGACAGAGACAGAGACAGAGACAGAGACAGAGACAGAGACAGAGACGGAGACAGAGGCAGAGACAGAGGCAGGGACAGAGACAGATACAGAGACAGAGGCAGAGGCAGAGGCAGAGACAGAGACAGGGACAGAGACGGAGACAAAGACCGAGACAGAGACAGAGACAGAGACAGAGACGGAGACAGAGGCAGAGACAGAGCCAGGGACAGAGACAGATACAGAGACAGAGGCAGAGACAGAGACAGAGACAGAGACAGAGACAGAGACAGAGACGGGGACGGAGATAGAGGCAGAGACAGAGCCAGGGACAGAGACAGATACAGAGACAGAGACAGAGACAGAGACAGAGACAGAGACAGAGACAGAGACATAGACAGAGACAGAGATAGAGACGGAGACAAAGACCGAGACAGAGACATAGACGGAGACAGAGGCAGAGACAGAACCAGGGACAGAGACGGAGACAGGGACAGAGGGAGAGACAGCGACAGAGACAGAGACAGAGACAGAGGCAGAGGCAGAGGCAGAGACAGAGACAGAGACAGAGACAGAGACAGAGACAGAGAAAGAGACAGGGACAGAGACAGAGACAGAGACAGAGACAGAGACAGAGACGGAGACAAAGACAGAGACAGAGACGGAGACAAAGAACGAGACAGAGACAGAGACGGAGACAGAGGCAGAGACAGAGACAGAGACAGAGACAGAGACAGAGACAGAGACAGAGACAGAGACAGAGACAGAGACAGAGACAGAGACAGAGACAGAGACAGAGACAGAGACAGAGACAGAGACAGAGACAGAGACAGAGACGGAGACGGAGATAGAGGCAGAGACAGAGCCAGGGACAGAGACAGATACAGTGACAGAGACTGAGACGGAGACAGTGACAGGGACAGAGATAGAGACAGAGACAGAGACGGAGACAAAGACCGAGACAGACGCAGAGACTGAGGCAGAGGCAGAGACAGAGACAGAGACAGAGACAGAGACAGAGACAGAGACAGAGACAGAGACAGAGACAGAGACAGAGACAGAGACAGAGACAGAGACAGAGACAGAGACAGAGACAGAGACAGAGACAGAGACAGTGACAGAGACAGAGACAGAGACAGAGACAGAGACAGAGACGGAGACGGAGATAGAGGCAGAGACAGAGCCAGGGACAGAGACAGATACAGAGACAGAGGCAGAGGCAGAGGCAGAGGCAGAGGCAGAGACAGAGACAGAGACAGAGACAGAGATAGAGACAGAGACAGAGACAGTGACAGAGACAGAGACAGAGACAGAGACAGAGACGGAGACGGAGATAGAGGCAGAGACAGAGCCAGGGACAGAGACAGATACAGAGACAGAGGCAGAGGCAGAGGCAGAGACAGAGGCAGAGACAGAGACAGAGATAGAGACAGAGACAGAGACAGAGACAGAGACAGAGACAGAGACAGAGACAGAAACGGAGACGGAGATAGAGGCAGAGACAGAGCCAGGGACAGAGATAGAGACAGAGACAGAGACAGAGACAGAGACAGAGACAGAGACAGAGACAGAGACAGAGACAGAGACAGAGACAGAGACAGAGACAGAGACAGAGACAGAGACAGAGACAGAGACAGAGACAGAGACAGAGACAGAGACAGAGACGCAGACAAAGACCGAGACAGACGCAGAGACTGAGACAGAGGCAGAGACAGAGACAGAGACAGCGACAGAGACAGTGACAGAGACAGAGACAGAGACAGAGACAGAGACAGAGACAGAGACAGAGACGGAGACAAACACCGAGACAGACGCAGAGACTGAGACAGAGGCAGAGACAGAGACAGAGACAGAGACAGTGACAGAGACAGAGACAGAGACAGAGACAGAGACAGAGACATAGACAGAGACAGAGATAGAGACAGAGACAGAGACAGAGACAGAGACAGAGACAGAGACAGAGACGGAGACGGAGATAGAGGCAGAGACAGAGACAGGGACAGAGACAGATACAGAGACAGAGACAGAGACGGAGACAGTGACAGAGACAGAGACAGAGACAGAGACAGAGACAGAGACAGATACGGAGACAAAGACCGAGACAGACGCAGAGACAGAGGCAGAGGCAGAGGCAGAGACAGAGCCAGGGACAGAGACAGAGGCAGAGACAGAGACAGAGACGGAGACGGAGATAGAGGCAGAGACAGAGCCAGGGACAGAGACAGATACAGAGACAGACGCAGAGGCAGAGGCAGAGACAGAGACAGAGACAGAGACAGAGACAGAGACAGAGACAGAGACAGAGACAGAGACAGGGACAGAGACAGAGACAGAGACAGAGACAGAGACAGAGACAGAGACGGAGACAGAGGCAGAGACAGAGGCAGGGACAGAGACAGATACAGAGACAGAGGCAGAGGCAGAGGCAGAGACAGAGACAGGGACAGAGACGGAGACAAAGACCGAGACAGAGACAGAGACAGAGACAGAGACAGAGACTGCAGAGGCAGAGACAGAGCCAGGGACAGAGACAGATACAGAGACAGAGACAGAGACGGAGACAGTGACAGAGGCAGAGACAGAGACAGAGACAGAGACAGAGACAGAGACAGAGACGGAGACAAACACCGAGACAGACGCAGAGACTGAGAGAGAGGCAGAGACAGAGACAGAGACAGAGACAGTGACAAAGACAGAGACAGAGACAGAGACATAGACAGAGACAGAGATAGAGACGGAGACAAAGACCGAGACAGAGACAGAGACGGAGACAGAGGCAGAGACAGAACCAGGGACAGAGACGGAGACAGGGACAGAGGGAGAGACAGCGACAGAGACAGAGAGAGAGACAGAGACAGAGACAGAGACAGAGACAGAGACAGAGACAGAGACAGAGACAGAGACAGAGACAGAGACAGAGACAGAGACAGAGACAGAGACAGAGACAGAGACAGAGACGGAGACAGAGGCAGAGACAGAGCCAGGGACAGAGACAGATACAGAGACAGAGGCAGAGACAGAGACAGAGACAGAGACAGAGACAGAGACAGAGACAGAGACGGAGACGGAGATAGAGGCAGAGACAGAGCCAGGGACAGAGACAGATACAGAGACAGAGACGGAGACAGAGGCAGAGACAGAGCCAGGGACAGAGACACATACCGAGACAGAGGCAGAGGCAGAGGCAGAGACAGAGACAGAGACAGAGACGGAGACAAAGACCGAGACAGAGACAGAGACAGAGACACTGACAGAGACAGAGACAGAGACAGAGACATAGATAGAGACGCAGACGGAGATAGGGGCAGAGACAGAGCCAGGGACAGAGTCAGATACAGAGACAGAGACAGAGACGGAGACAAAGACAGAGGAAGAGACAGCAACAGAGGCAGAGACAGAAACAGAGACAGAGACAGATACGGGGACAGAGACAGAGGCAGAGACAGAGACAGAGACAGAGACAGGGACGGAGACAGAGACAGGGACTGAGACAGAGACAGAGACAGCGGCAGAGACAGAGACGGCGACAGAGACAGAGACGGAGACGGAGATAGAGGCAGAGACAGAGACGGAGACGGAGACAGAGGCAGAGACAGAGCCAGGGACAGAGACAGATACAGAGACAGAGACAGAGACGGAGACAGTGACAGAGACAGAGACAGAGACAGAGACAGAGACAGAGACAGAGACAGAGACGGAGATAAACACCGAGACAGACGCAGAGACTGAGACAGAGGCAGAGACAGAGACAGAGACAGAGACAGTGACAGAGACAGAGACAGAGACAGAGACGGAGACAAACACCGAGACAGACGCAGAGACTGAGACAGAGGCAGAGACAGAGACAGAGACAGAGACAGTGACAGAGACGGAGACAGAGACAGAGACAGAGACAGAGACAGAGACATAGACAGAGACAGAGATAGAGACGGAGACAAAGACCGAGACAGAGACAAAGACAGAGACAGATACAGAGACGGAGACGGAGATAGAGGCAGAGACAGAGCCAGGGACAGAGACAGATACAGAGACAGACGCAGAGGCAGAGGCAGAGACAGAGACAGAGACAGAGACAGAGACAGAGACATAGATAGAGACGCAGACGGAGATAGGGGCAGAGACAGAGCCAGGGACAGAGACAGATACAGAGACAGAGACAGAGACAGAGACGGAGACAAAGACAGAGGAAGGGACAGCAACAGAGGCAGAGACAGAAACAGAGACAGAGACAGATACGGGGACAGAGACAGAGGCAGAGATAGAGACAGAGACAGAGACAGAGACGGAGACAGAGACAGGGACTAAGACAGAGACAGAGACAGCGGCAGAGACAGAGACGGCGACAGAGACAGAGACGGAGACGGAGATAGAGGCAGAGACAGAGACAGAGACGGCGACAGAGACAGAGACGGAGACGGAGACGGAGATAGAGGCAGAGACAGAGACAGAGACGGAGACAGAGGCAGAGACAGAGACAGAGACAGAGACAGTGACAGAGACAGAGACAGAGGCAGAGACAGAGACAGAGACATAGACAGAGACAGAGATAGAGATGGAGACAAAGACCGAGACAGTGACAGAGACGGAGACAGAGGCAGAGACAGAACCAGGGACAGAGACGGAGACAGGGACAGAGGGAGAGACAGCGACAGAGACAGAGACAGAGACAAAGGCAGAGGCAGAGGCAGAGACAGAGACAGAGACAGAGACAGAGTCAGAGACAGAGACGGAGACAAAGACCGAGACAGACGCAGAGACTGAGACAGAGGCAGAGACAGAGACAGAGACAGAGACAGAGACAGTGACAGAGACAAAGACAGAGACAGAGACAGAGACGGAGACGGAGATAGAGGCAGAGACAGAGCCAGGGACAGAGACAGATACAGAGACAGACGCAGATACAGAGACGGCGACAGAGACAGAGACGGAGACGGAGACAGTGACAGAGACAAACACCGAGACAGACGCAGAGACTGAGACAGAGGCAGAGACAGAGACAGAGACAGAGACAGAGACAGAGACAGAGACGGAGACAAACACCGAGACAGACGCAGAGACTGAGACAGAGGCAGAGACAGAGACAGAGACAGAGACAGAGACATAGACAGAGACAGAGACGGAGATAAACACCGAGACAGACGCAGAGACTGAGACAGAGGCAGAGACAGAGACAGAGACAGAGACAGTGACAGAGACAGAGACAGAGACAGAGACAGAGACAGAGACGGAGACAAACACCGAGACAGACGCAGAGACTGAGACAGAGGCAGAGACAGAGACAGAGACAGAGACAGTGACAGAGACGGAGACAGAGACAGAGACAAAGACAGAGACAGAGACAGAGACATAGACAGAGACAGAGATAGAGACGGAGACAAAGACCGAGACAGAGACAGAGACGGAGACAGAGGCAGAGACAGAACCAGGGACAGAGACGGAGACAGGGACAGAGGGAGAGCCAGCGACAGAGACTGAGACAGAGGCAGAGACAGAGACAGAGACAGAGACTGTGACAGAGACAAAGACAGAGACAGAGACAGAGACGGAGACGGAGATAGAGGCAGAGACAGAGCCAGGGACAGAGACAGAGACGGAGACAAAGACAGAGGAAGAGACAGCAACAGAGGCAGAGACAGAAACAGAGACAGAGACAGAGACAGAGACAGAGACGGAGACAGTGACAGAGACAGAAACAGAGACAGAGACAGAGACAGAGACAGAGACAGAGACAGAGACATAGACGGAGACAAACACCGAGACAGACGCAGAGACTGAGACAGATGCAGAGACAGAGACAGAGACAGAGACAGTGACAGAGACAGAGACAGAGATAGAGACAGAGACAGAGACATAGACAGAGACAGAGATAGAGACGGAGACAAAGACCGAGACAGAGACAGAGACGGAGACAGAGGCAGAGACAGAACCAGGGACAGAGACGGAGACAGGGACAGAGGGAGAGACAGCGACAGAGACAGAGACAGAGACAGAGGCAGAGGCAGAGACAGAGACAGAGACAGAGACAGAGACAGAGACGGAGACAAAGACAGAGACAGAGACGGAGACAAAGAACGAGACAGAGACAGAGACGGAGACAGACGCAGATACAGAGACAGAGACAGAGACAGAGACAGAGACAGAGACAGAGACAGAGGCAAAGACAGAGACGGAGACGGAGATAGAGGCAGAGACAGAGCCAGGGACAGAGACAGATACAGAGACAGAGACAGAGACAGTGACAGAGACAGAGACAGAGACAGCGACAGAGACGGAGACGGAGATAGAGGCAGAGGCAGATACAGAGACGGAGACAGAGACAGAGACAGAGACAGAGTCAGAGACAGAGATAAAGACCGAGACAGAGACAGAGATGGAGACAGAGGCAGAGACAGAGCCAGGGACAGAGACGGAGACCGAGACAGAGGGAGAGACAGCGACAGAGACAGAGACAGAGACAGAGGCAGAGACAGAGACAGAGACAGAGACAGAGACAGAGACAGAGACAGAAACAGAGACAGAGACAGAGACAGAGACAGAGACAGAGACAGAGACAGAGACAGAGACAGAGACAGAGACAGAGACAGAGACAGAGACGGAGACGGGGATAGAGGCAGAGACAGAGCCAGGGACAGAGACAGATACAATGACAGAGACAGAGACGGAGACAGTGACAGAGACAGAGATAGAGACAGAGACAGAGACGGAAACAAAGACCGAGACAGACGCAGAGACTGAGGCAGAGGCAGAGACAGAGACAGAGACAGAGACAAAGACAGAAACCTAGACAGAGACAGAGACAGAGACAGAGACAGAGACAGAGACAGAGACAGAGACAGAGACAGAGACAGAGACAGAGACAGAGACAGAGACAGAGACAGAGACAGAGACAGAGACAGAGACAGAGACGGAGACGGAGACGGAGATAGCGGCAGAGACAGAGCCAGGGACAGAGACAGAAACAGAGACAGAGACAGAGACGGAGACAGTGACAGAGACAGAGACAGAGACAGAGACAGAGACAGAGACAGAGACAGAGACAGAGACAGAGACAGAGACAGAGACGGAGACAGAGACGGAGACAAACACCGAGACAGACGCAGAGACTGAGACAGAGGCAGAGACAGAGACAGAGACAGAGACAGTGACAGAGACAGAGACAGAGACAGAGACAGAGACAGAGACATAGACAGAGACAGAGATAGAGACGGAGACAAAGACCGAGACAGAGACAGAGACGGAGAGAGAGGCAGAGACAGAACCAGGGACAGAGACGGAGACAGGGACAGAGGGAGAGACAGCGACAGAGACAGAGACAGAGACAGAGGCAGAGGCAGAGGCAGAGACAGAGACAGAGACAGAGACAGAGACAGGGACAGAGACAGAGACAGAGACAGAGACAGAGACAGAGACAGAGACAGAGACAGAGACAGAGACAGAGACAGAGACGGAGACAGTGACAGAGACAGTGACAGAGACAAAGACAGAGACAGAGACAGAGACAGAGACAGAGACAGAGACAGAGACAGAGACAGAGGCAGAGACAGAGACAGAGACGGAGACAAACACCGAGACAGCGACAGAGACGGAGACGGAGATGGAGGCAGAGACAGAGCCAGGGACAGAGACAGATACAGTGACAGAGACAGAGACGGAGACAGTGACAGAGACAGAGATAGAGACAGAGACAGAGACGGAAACAAAGACCGAGACAGACGCAGAGACTGAGGCAGAGGCAGAGACAGAGACAGAGGCAGAGACAGAGACAGAGACAGAGACAGAGACAGAGACAGAGACAGAGACAGAGACAGAGACAGAGACAGAAACAGAGACAGAGACAGAGACAGAGACAGAGACAGAGACAGAGACAGAGACAGAGACAGAGACAGAGACAGAGACAGAGACAGAGACAGAGACGGAGACGGAGACGGAGATAGAGGCAGAGACAGAGCCAGGGACAGAGACAGAAACAGAGACAAAGACCGAGACAGAGACAGAGACGGAGACAGAGGCAGAGACAGAACCAGGGACAGAGACGGAGACAGGGACAGAGGGAGAGACAGAGACAGAGACAGAGACAGAGACGGAGACAAAGACCGAGACGGACGCAGAGACTGAGACAGAGGCAGAGACAGAGACAGAGACAGAGACAGAGACAGAGACAGTGACAGAGACAGAGACAGAGACAGAGACAGAGACGGAGACGGAGATAGAGGCAGAGACATAGCCAGGGACAGAGACAGATACAGAGACAGAGGCAGAGGCAGAGGCAGAGACAGAGACAGAGACAGAGACGGAGACAAAGACCGAGACAGAGACAGAGACAGAGACAGAGACAGAGACAGAGACGGAGACAGAGGCAGAGACAGAGCCAGGGACAGAGACAGATACAGAGACAGAGACAGAGACGGAGACAGTGACAGAGACAGAGACAGAGACAGAGACACAGAGAGAGACGGAGACAAAGACCGAGACAGACGCAGAGACTGAGACAGAGGCAGAGACAGAGACAGAGACAGAGACAGAGACAGAGACAGTGACAGAGACAGAGACAGAGACAGAGACATAGATAGAGACGCAGACGGAGATAGGGGCAGAGACAGAGCCAGGGACAGAGACAGATACAGAGACAGAGACAGAGACGGATACAAAGACAGAGGAAGAGACAGCAACAAAGGCAGAGACAGAAACAGAGACAGAGACAGATACGGGGACAGAGACAGAGGCAGAGACAGAGACAGAGACAGGGACAGAGACGGAGACAGAGACAGGGACTGAGACAGAGACAGAGACAGCGGCAGAGACAGAGACGGCGACAGAGACAGAGACGGAGACGGAGATAGAGGCAGAGGCAGAGACAGAGACGGAGACAGAGGCAGAGACAGAGCCAAGGACAGAGACAGATACAGAGACAGAGACAGAGACGGAGACAGTGACAGAGACAGAGACAGAGACAGAGACAGAGGCAGAGACAGAGGCAGAGACAGAGACGGCGACAGAGACAGAGACGGAGACGGAGATAGAGGCAGAGACAGAGACAGAGACGGAGACAAAGACCGAGATGGACGCAGAGACTGAGACAGAGGCAGAGACAGAGACAGAGATAGAGACAGAGACAGAGACAGAGACGGAGACGGAGATAGAGGCAGAGACATAGCCAGGGACAGAGACAGATACAGAGACAGACGCAGAGGCAGAGGCAGAGACAGAGACAGAGACAGAGACGGAGACAAAGACCGAGACAGAGACAGAGACAGAGACAGAGACAGAGACAGAGACAGAGACAGAGACGGAGACAGAGGCAGAGACAGAGCCAGGGACAGAGACAGATACAGAGACAGAGACAGAGACAGAGACGGAGACAGTGACAGAGACAGAGACAGAGACAGAGACACAGACAGAGACGGAGACAAAGACCGAGACAGACGCAGAGACTGAGACAGAGGCAGAGACAGAGACAGAGACAGAGACAGAGACAGAGACAGTGACAGAGACAGAGACAGAGACAGAGACAGAGACGGAGACAAGGACCGAGACAGACGCAGAGACTGAGGCAGAGGCAGAGACAGAGACAGAGACAGAGAGAGAGACAGTGACAGAGACAGAGACAGAGACAGAGACAGAGACAGAGACAGAGACAGAGACAGAGACAGAGACGGAGACGGAGATAGAGGCAGAGACGGAGCCAGGGACAGAGACAGATACAGTGATAGAGACAGAGACGGAGATAGTGACAGAGACAGAGATAGAGACAGAGACAGAGACGGAGACGGAGACAAAGACCGAGACAGACGCAGAGACTGAGGCAGAGGCAGAGACAGAGACAGAGACAGAGACAGAGACAGAGACAGAGACAGAGACAGAGACAGAGACAGAGACAGAGACAGAGACAGAGACAGAGACAGAGACAGAGACAGAGACAGAGACAGAGACAGAGACAGAGACAGAGACAGAGACAGAGACAGAGACAGAGACAGAGACAGAGACAGAGACAGAGACAGAGACAGAGACAGAGACAGAGACAGAGACAGAGACAGAGACAGAGGGAGAGACAGCGACAGAGACAGAGACAGAGACAGAGGCAGAGACAGAGACAGAGACAGAGACAGAGACAGAGACAGAGACAGAGACAGAGACAGACACAGAGACAGAGGGAGAGATAGAGACAGAGACAGAGACAGAGACAGAGACAGAGACAGAGACAGAGACAGAGACAGAGACAGAGACAGAGACAGAGACAGAGACAGAGACAGAGACAGAGACAGAGACAGCGACAGAGACAGAGACAGAGACAGAGGCAGATACAGAGACAGAGACAGAGACAGAGACAGAGACAGAGACAGAGACAGAGACAGAGACGGAGATAAAGACCGAGACAGAGACAGACACAGAGACAGAGGGAGAGATAGAGACAGAGACAGAGACAGAGACAGAGACAGAGACAGAGATAGAGACAGAGACAGAGACAGTGACAGAGACAGAGACAGAGACGGAGACGGAGATAGAGGCAGAGACAGAGCCAGGGACAGAGACAGATACAGAGACAGAGGCAGAGGCAGAGGCAGAGACAGAGACAGAGACAGAGACAGAGACATAGATAGAGACAGAGACAGAGACAGTGACAGAGACAGAGACAGAGACAGAGACAGAGACGGAGACGGAGATAGAGGCAGAGACAGAGCCAGGGACAGAGATAGAGACAGAGACAGAGACAGAGACAGAGACAGAGACAGAGACAGAGACAGAGACAGAGACAGAGACAGAGACAGAGACAGAGACAGAGACAGAGACAGAGACAGAGACAGAGACAGAGACAGAGACGCAGACAAAGTCCGAGACAGACGCAGAGACTGAGACAGAGGCAGAGACAGAGACAGAGACAGCGACAAAGACAGTGACAGAGACAGAGACAGAGACAGAGACAGAGACAGAGACAGAGACGGAGACAAACACCGAGACAGACGCAGAGACTGAGACAGAGGCAGAGACAGAGACAGAGACAGAGACAGTGACAGAGACAGAGACAGAGACAGAGACAGAGACAGAGACATAGACAGAGACAGAGATAGAGACGGAGACAGAGGCAGAGACAGAGACAGAGACAGAGACAGAGACAGAGACAGAGACGGAGACGGAGATAGAGGCAGAGACAGAGACAGGGACAGAGACAGATACAGAGACAGAGACAGAGACGGAGACAGTGACAGAGACAGAGACAGAGACAGAGACAGAGACAGATACGGAGACAAAGACCGAGACAGACGCAGAGACAGAGGCAGAGGCAGAGGCAGAGACAGAGCCAGGGACAGAGACAGAGACAGAGACAGAGACAGAGACGGAGACGGAGATAGAGGCAGAGACAGAGCCAGGGACAGAGACAGATACAGAGACAGACGCAGAGGCAGAGGCAGAGACAGAGACAGAGACAGAGACAGAGACAGAGACGGAGACAGAGACAGAGATATAGACAGAGACAGAGATAGAGACGGAGACAAAGACCGAGACAGAGACAGAGACGGAGACAGAGGCAGAGACAGAACCAGGGACAGAGACGGAGACAGGGACAGAGGGAGAGCCAGCGACAGAGACTGAGACAGAGGCAGAGACAGAGACAGAGACAGAGACTGTGACAGAGACAAAGACAGAGACAGAGACAGAGACGGAGACGGAGATAGAGGCAGAGACAGAGCCAGGGACAGAGACAGAGACGGAGACAAAGACAGAGGAAGAGACAGCAACAGAGGCAGAGACAGAAACAGAGACAGAGACAGAGACAGAGACAGAGACGGAGACAGTGACAGAGACAGAAACAGAGACAGAGACAGAGACAGAGACAGAGACAGAGACAGAGACAGAGACGGAGACAAACACCGAGACAGACGCAGAGACTGAGACAGAGGCGGAGACAGAGACAGAGACAGAGACAGTGACAGAGACAGAGACAGAGATAGAGACAGAGACAGAGACATAGACAGAGACAGAGATAGAGACGGAGACAAAGACCGAGACAGAGACAGAGACGGAGACAGAGGCAGAGACAGAACCAGGGACAGAGACGGAGACAGGGACAGAGGGAGAGACAGCGACAGAGACAGAGACAGAGACAGAGGCAGAGGCAGAGGCAGAGACAGAGACAGAGACAGAGACAGAGACAGGGACAGAGACAGAGACAGAGACAGAGACAGAGACAGAGACAGAGACAGAGACAGAGACGGAGACAAAGACAGAGACAGAGACGGAGACAAAGAACGAGACAGAGACAGAGACGGAGACAGACGCAGATACAGAGACAGAGACAGAGACAGAGACAGAGACAGAGACAGAGACAGAGGCAAAGACAGAGACGGAGACGGAGATAGAGGCAGAGACAGAGCCAGGGACAGAGACAGATACAGAGACAGAGACAGAGACAGTGACAGAGACAGAGACAGAGACAGCGACAGAGACGGAGACGGAGATAGAGGCAGAGGCAGATACAGAGACGGAGACAGAGACAGAGACAGAGACAGAGTCAGAGACAGAGATAAAGACCGAGACAGAGACAGAGATGGAGACAGAGGCAGAGACAGAGCCAGGGACAGAGACGGAGACCGAGACAGAGGGAGAGACAGCGACAGAGACAGAGACAGAGACAGAGGCAGAGACAGAGACAGAGACAGAGACAGAGACAGAGACAGAGACAGAAACAGAGACAGAGACAGAGACAGAGACAGAGACAGAGACAGAGACAGAGACAGAGACAGAGACAGAGACAGAGACAGAGACAGAGACAGAGACGGAGACGGAGATAGAGGCAGAGACAGAGCCAGGGACAGAGACAGATACAATGACAGAGACAGAGACGGAGACAGTGACAGAGACAGAGATAGAGACAGAGACAGAGACGGAAACAAAGACCGAGACAGACGCAGAGACTGAGGCAGAGGCAGAGACAGAGACAGAGACAGAGACAGAGACAGAGACAGAGACAGAGACAGAGACAGAGACAGAGACAGAGACAGAGACAGAGACAGAGACAGAGACAGAGACAGAGACAGAGACAGAGACAGAGACAGAGACAGAGACAGAGACAGAGACAGAGACAGAGGCAGAGACAGAGACAGAGACGGAGACGGAGATAGAGGCAGAGACAGAGCCAGGGACAGAGACAGATACAGAGACAGAGACAGAGACGGAGACAGTGACAGGGACAGAGACAGAGACAGAGACAGAGACGGAGACAAGGACCGAGACAGACGCAGAGACTGAGGCAGAGGCAGAGACAGAGACAGAGACAGAGAGAGAGACAGTGACAGAGACAGAGACAGAGACAGAGACAGAGACAGAGACAGAGACAGAGAGAGAGACAGAGACAGAGACAGAGATAGACACAGAGACAGAGACAGAGACAGAGACAGAGACAGGGACAGAGACAGAGACAGAGACAGAGACAGAGACAGAGACAGAGACGGAGACGGAGATAGAGGCAGAGACGGAGCCAGGGACAGAGACAGATACAGTGATAGAGACAGAGACGGAGATAGTGACAGAGACAGAGATAGAGACAGAGACAGAGACGGAGACGGAGACAAAGACCGAGACAGACGCAGAGACTGAGGCAGAGGCAGAGACAGAGACAGAGACAGAGACAGAGACAGAGACAGAGACAGAGACAGAGACAGAGACAGAGACAGAGACAGAGACAGAGACAGAGACGGAGACGGAGATAGAGGCAGAGACAGAGCCAGGGACAGAGACAGATACAGAGACAGAGACAGAGACAGTGACAGAGACAGAGACAGAGACAGCGGCAGAGACGGAGACGGAGATAGAGGCAGAGGCAGATACAGAGACAGAGACAGAGACAGAGACAGAGACAGAGACAGAGACAGAGACAGAGACAGAGACGGAGACAAACACCGAGACAGACGCAGAGACTGAGACAGAGGCAGAGACAGAGACAGAGACAGAGACAGTGACAGAGACAGAGACAGAGACAGAGACAGAGACAGAGACAGAGACAGAGACAGAGACAGAGACATAGACAGAGACAGAGATAGAGACGGAGACAAAGACCGAGACAGAGACATAGACGGAGACAGAGGCAGAGACAGAACCAGGGACAGAGACGGAGACAGGGACAGAGGGAGAGACAGCGACAGAGACAGAGACAGAGACAGAGGCAGAGGCAGAGGCAGAGACAGAGACAGAGACAGAGACAGAGACGGAGACAGAGACAGGGACAGAGACAGAGACAGAGACAGAGACAGAGACAGAGACGGAGACAAAGACAGAGACAGAGACGGAGACAAAGAACGAGACAGAGACAGAGACGGAGACAGAGGCAGAGACAGAGACAGAGACAGAGACAGAGACAGAGACAGAGACAGAGACAGAGACAGAGACAGAGACAGAGACAGAGACAGAGACAGAGACAGAGACAGAGACAGAGACAGAGACAGAGACAGAGACAGAGACAGAGACGGAGACGGAGATAGAGACAGAGACAGAGACAGAGACAGAGACAGTGACAGAGACAGAGACAGAGACAGAGACAGAGACAGAGACGGAGACGGAGGTAGAGGCAGAGACAGAGCCAGGGACAGAGACAGATACAGAGACAGAGGCAGAGGCAGAGGCAGAGGCAGAGACAGAGACAGAGACAGAGACAGAGATAGAGACAGAGACAGAGACAGTGACAGAGACAGAGACAGAGACAGAGACAGAGACGGAGACGGAGATAGAGGCAGAGACAGAGCCAGGGACAGAGACAGATACAGAGACAGAGGCAGAGGCAGAGACAGAGACAGAGACAGAGACAGAGATAGAGACAGAGACAGAGACAGTGACAGAGACAGAGACAGAGACAGAGACAGAGACGGAGACGGAGATAGAGGCAGAGACAGAGCCAGGGACAGAGATAGAGACAGAGGCAGAGACAGAGACAGAGACAGAGACAGAGACAGAGACAGAGACAGAGACAGAGACAGAGACAGAGACAGAGACAGAGACAGAGACAGAGACAGAGACAGAGACAGAGACAGAGACGCAGACAAAGACCGAGACAGACGCAGAGACTGAGACAGAGGCAGAGACAGAGACAGAGACAGCGACAGAGACAGTGACAGAGACAGAGACAGAGACAGAGACAGAGACAGAGACAGAGACAGAGACAGAGACGGAGACAAACACCGAGACAGACGCAGAGACTGAGGCAGAGGCAGAGACAGAGACAGAGACAGAGACAGTGACAGAGACAGAGACAGAGACAGAGACAGAGACAGAGACAGAGACAGAGACATAGACAGAGACAGAGATAGAGACGGAGACAGAGGCAGAGACAGAGACAGAGACAGAGACAGAGACAGAGACAGAGACAGAGACGGAGACGGAGATAGAGGCAGAGACAGAGACAGGGACAGAGAGAGATACAGAGACAGAGACAGAGACGGAGACAGTGACAGAGACAGAGACAGAGACAGAGACAGAGACAGATACGGAGACAAAGACCGAGACAGACGCAGAGACAGAGGCAGAGGCAGAGGCAGAGACAGTGCCAGGGACAGAGACAGAGACAGAGACAGAGACAGAGACGGAGACGGAGATAGAGGCAGAGACAGAGCCAGGGACAGAGACAGATACAGAGACAGACGCAGAGGCAGAGGCAGAGACAGAGACAGAGACAGAGACAGAGACAGAGACGGAGACAGAGACAGAGACATAGACAGAGACAGAGATAGAGACGGAGACAAAGACCGAGACAGAGACAGAGACGGAGACAGAGGCAGAGACAGAACCAGGGACAGAGACGGAGACAGGGACAGAGGGAGAGCCAGCGACAGAGACTGAGACAGAGGCAGAGACAGAGACAGAGACAGAGACTGTGACAGAGACAAAGACAGAGACAGAGACAGAGACGGAGACGGAGATAGAGGCAGAGACAGAGCCAGGGACAGAGACAGAGACGGAGACAAAGACAGAGGAAGAGACAGCAACAGAGGCAGAGACAGAAACAGAGACAGAGACAGAGACAGAGACAGAGACGGAGACAGTGACAGAGACAGAAACAGAGACAGAGACAGAGACAGAGACAGAGACAGAGACAGAGACAGAGACGGAGACAAACACCGAGACAGACGCAGAGACTGAGACAGAGGCAGAGACAGAGACAGAGACAGAGACAGAGACAGAGACAGAGACAGGGACAGAGACAGAGACAGAGACAGAGACGGAGACAGTGACAGGGACAGAGACAGAGACAGAGACAGAGACGGAGACAAGGACCGAGACAGACGCAGAGACTGAGGCAGAGGCAGAGACAGAGACAGAGACAGAGAGAGAGACAGTGACAGAGACAGAGACAGAGACAGAGACAGAGACAGAGACAGAGACAGAGAGAGAGACAGAGACAGAGACAGAGATAGACACAGAGACAGAGACAGAGACAGAGACAGAGACAGGGACAGAGACAGAGACAGAGACAGAGACAGAGACAGAGACAGAGACGGAGACGGAGATAGAGGCAGAGACGGAGCCAGGGACAGAGACAGATACAGTGATAGAGACAGAGACGGAGATAGTGACAGAGACAGAGATAGAGACAGAGACAGAGACGGAGACGGAGACAAAGACCGAGACAGACGCAGAGACTGAGGCAGAGGCAGAGACAGAGACAGAGACAGAGACAGAGACAGAGACAGAGACAGAGACAGAGACAGAGACAGAGACAGAGACAGAGACAGAGACAGAGACAGAGACAGAGACAGAGACAGAGACAGAGACAGAGACGGAGACGGAGATAGAGGCAGAGACAGAGCCAGGGACAGAGACAGATACAGAGACAGAGACAGAGACAGTGACAGAGACAGAGACAGAGACAGCGGCAGAGACGGAGACGGAGATAGAGGCAGAGGCAGATACAGAGACAGAGACAGAGACAGAGACAGAGACAGAGACAGAGACAGAGACAGAGACAGAGACGGAGACAAACACCGAGACAGACGCAGAGACTGAGACAGAGGCAGAGACAGAGACAGAGACAGAGACAGTGACAGAGACAGAGACAGAGACAGAGACAGAGACAGAGACAGAGACAGAGACAGAGACATAGACAGAGACAGAGATAGAGACGGAGACAAAGACCGAGACAGAGACATAGACGGAGACAGAGGCAGAGACAGAACCAGGGACAGAGACGGAGACAGGGACAGAGGGAGAGACAGCGACAGAGACAGAGACAGAGACAGAGGCAGAGGCAGAGGCAGAGACAGAGACAGAGACAGAGACAGAGACAGAGACAGAGACAGGGACAGAGACAGAGACAGAGACAGAGACAGAGACGGAGACAAAGACAGAGACAGAGACGGAGACAAAGAACGAGACAGAGACAGAGACGGAGACAGAGGCAGAGACAGAGACAGAGACAGAGACAGAGACAGAGACAGAGACAGAGACAGAGACAGAGACAGAGACAGAGACAGAGACAGAGACAGAGACAGAGACAGAGACAGAGACAGAGACAGAGACAGAGACAGAGACAGAGACGGAGACGGAGATAGAGGCAGAGACAGAGCCAGGGACAGAGACAGATACAGAGACAGAGACAGAGACAGTGACAGAGACAGAGACAGAGACAGCGGCAGAGACGGAGACGGAGATAGAGGCAGAGGCAGATACAGAGACAGAGACAGAGACAGAGACAGAGACAGAGACAGAGACAGAGACGGAGATAAAGACCGAGACAGAGACAGAGATGGAGACAGAGGCAGAGACAGAGCCAGGGACAGAGACGGAGACCGAGACAGAGGGAGAGACGGCGACAGAGACAGAGACAGAGACAGAGGCAGAGACAGAGACAGAGACAGAGACAGAGACAGAGACAGAGACAGAGACAGAGACAGAGACAGAGACAGGGACAGAGACAGAGACAGAGACAGAGACAGAGACAGAGACAGAGACAGAGACAGAGTCGGAGACGGAGATAGAGGCAGAGACAGAGCCAGGGACAGAGACAGATACAGTGACAGAGACTGAGACGGAGACAGTGACAGAGACAGAGATAGAGACAGAGACAGAGACGGAGACAAAGACCGAGACAGACGCAGAGACTAAGGCAGAGGCAGAGACAGAGACAGAGACAGAGACAGAGACAGAGACAGAGACAGAGACAGAGACAGAGACAGAGACAGAGACAGAGACAGAGACAGAGACAGAGACAGTGACAGAGACAGAGACAGAGACAGAGACAGAGACAGAGACGGAGACGGAGGTAGAGGCAGAGACAGAGCCAGGGACAGAGACAGATACAGAGACAGAGGCAGAGGCAGAGGCAGAGGCAGAGACAGAGACAGAGACAGAGACAGAGATAGAGACAGAGACAGAGACAGTGACAGAGACAGAGACAGAGACAGAGACAGAGACGGAGACGGAGATAGAGGCAGAGACAGAGCCAGGGACAGAGACAGATACAGAGACAGAGGCAGAGGCAGAGACAGAGACAGAGACAGAGACAGAGATAGAGACAGAGACAGAGACAGTGACAGAGACAGAGACAGAGACAGAGACAGAGACGGAGACGGAGATAGAGGCAGAGACAGAGCCAGGGACAGAGATAGAGACAGAGGCAGAGACAGAGACAGAGACAGAGACAGAGACAGAGACAGAGACAGAGACAGAGACAGAGACAGAGACAGAGACAGAGACAGAGACAGAGACAGAGACAGAGACAGAGACGCAGACAAAGACCGAGACAGACGCAGAGACTGAGACAGAGGCAGAGACAGAGACAGAGACAGAGACAGCGACAGAGACAGTGACAGAGACAGAGACAGAGACAGAGACAGAGACAGAGACAGAGACGGAGACAAACACCGAGACAGACGCAGAGACTGAGACAGAGGCAGAGACAGAGACAGAGACAGAGACAGTGACAGAGACAGAGACAGAGACAGAGACAGAGACAGAGACAGAGACAGAGACAGAGACATAGACAGAGACAGAGATAGAGACGGAGACAGAGGCAGAGACAGAGACAGAGACAGAGACAGAGACAGAGACAGAGACAGAGACAGAGACGGAGACGGAGATAGAGGCAGAGACAGAGACAGGGACAGAGACAGATACAGAGACAGAGACAGAGACGGAGACAGTGACAGAGACAGAGACAGAGACAGAGACAGAGACAGATACGGAGACAAAGACCGAGACAGACGCAGAGACAGAGGCAGAGGCAGAGGCAGAGACAGAGCCAGGGACAGAGACAGAGACAGAGACAGAGACAGAGACGGAGACGGAGATAGAGGCAGAGACAGAGCCAGGGACAGAGACAGATACAGAGACAGACGCAGAGGCAGAGGCAGAGACAGAGACAGAGACAGAGACAGAGACAGAGACGGAGACAGAGACAGAGACATAGACAGAGACAGAGATAGAGACGGAGACAAAGACCGAGACAGAGACAGAGACGGAGACAGAGGCAGAGACAGAACCAGGGACAGAGACGGAGACAGGGACAGAGGGAGAGCCAGCGACAGAGACTGAGACAGAGGCAGAGACAGAGACAGAGACAGAGACTGTGACAGAGACAAAGACAGAGACAGAGACAGAGACGGAGACGGAGATAGAGGCAGAGACAGAGCCAGGGACAGAGACAGAGACGGAGACAAAGACAGAGGAAGAGACAGCAACAGAGGCAGAGACAGAAACAGAGACAGAGACAGAGACAGAGACAGAGACGGAGACAGTGACAGAGACAGAAACAGAGACAGAGACAGAGACAGAGACAGAGACAGAGACAGAGACAGAGACGGAGACAAACACCGAGACAGACGCAGAGACTGAGACAGAGGCAGAGACAGAGACAGAGACAGAGACAGTGACAGAGACAGAGACAGAGATAGAGACAGAGACAGAGACATAGACAGAGACAGAGATAGAGACGGAGACAAAGACCGAGACAGAGACAGAGACGGAGACAGAGGCAGAGACAGAACAAGGGACAGAGACGGAGACAGGGACAGAGGGAGAGACAGCGACAGAGACAGAGACAGAGACAGAGGCAGAGGCAGAGGCAGAGACAGAGACAGAGACAGAGACAGGGACAGAGACAGAGACAGAGACAGAGACGGAGACAGTGACAGGGACAGAGACAGAGACAGAGACAGAGACGGAGACAAGGACCGAGACAGACGCAGAGACTGAGGCAGAGGCAGAGACAGAGACAGAGACAGAGAGAGAGACAGTGACAGAGACAGAGACAGAGACAGAGACAGAGACAGAGACAGAGACAGAGAGAGAGACAGAGACAGAGACAGAGATAGACACAGAGACAGAGACAGAGAGAGAGACGGAGACAGAGACAGAGATAGACACAGAGACAGAGACAGAGACAGAGACAGAGACAGAGACAGGGACAGAGACAGAGACAGAGACAGAGACAGAGACAGAGACAGAGACGGAGACGGAGATAGAGGCAGAGACGGAGCCAGGGACAGAGACAGATACAGTGATAGAGACAGAGACGGAGATAGTGACAGAGACAGAGATAGAGACAGAGACAGAGACGGAGACGGAGACAAAGACCGAGACAGACGCAGAGACTGAGGCAGAGGCAGAGACAGAGACAGAGACAGAGACAGAGACAGAGACAGAGACAGAGACAGAGACAGAGACAGAGACAGAGACAGAGACAGAGACAGAGACAGAGACGGAGACGGAGATAGAGGCAGAGACAGAGCCAGGGACAGAGACAGATACAGAGACAGAGACAGAGACAGTGACAGAGACAGAGACAGAGACAGCGGCAGAGACGGAGACGGAGATAGAGGCAGAGGCAGATACAGAGACAGAGACAGAGACAGAGACAGAGCCAGAGACAGAGACAGAGACAGAGACAGAGACGGAGACAAACACCGAGACAGACGCAGAGACTGAGACAGAGGCAGAGACAGAGACAGAGACAGAGACAGTGACAGAGACAGAGACAGAGACAGAGACAGAGACAGAGACAGAGACAGAGACAGAGACATAGACAGAGACAGAGATAGAGACGGAGACAAAGACCGAGACAGAGACATAGACGGAGACAGAGGCAGAGACAGAACCAGGGACAGAGACGGAGACAGGGACAGAGGGAGAGACAGCGACAGAGACAGAGACAGAGACAGAGGCAGAGGCAGAGGCAGAGACAGAGACAGAGACAGAGACAGAGACAGAGACAGAGACAGGGACAGAGACAGAGACAGAGACAGAGACAGAGACAGAGACGGAGACAAAGACAGAGACAGAGACGGAGACAAAGAACGAGACAGAGACAGAGACGGAGACAGAGGCAGAGACAGAGACAGAGACAGAGACAGAGACAGAGACAGAGACAGAGACAGAGACAGAGACAGAGACAGAGACAGAGACAGAGACAGAGACAGAGACAGAGACAGAGACAGAGACAGAGACAGAGACAGAGACAGAGACAGAGACAGAGACAGAGACGGAGACGGAGATAGAGGCAGAGACAGAGCCAGGGACAGAGACAGATACAGAGACAGAGACAGAGACAGTGACAGAGACAGAGACAGAGACAGCGGCAGAGACGGAGACGGAGATAGAGGCAGAGGCAGATACAGAGACAGAGACAGAGACAGAGACAGAGACAGAGACAGAGACAGAGACAGAGACGGAGATAAAGACCGAGACAGAGACAGAGATGGAGACAGAGGCAGAGACAGAGCCAGGGACAGAGACGGAGACCGAGACAGAGGGAGAGACGGCGACAGAGACAGAGACAGAGACAGAGGCAGAGACAGAGACAGAGACAGAGACAGAGACAGAGACAGAGACAGAGACAGAGACAGAGACAGAGACAGAGACAGGGACAGAGACAGAGACAGAGACAGAGACAGAGACAGAGACAGAGACAGAGACAGAGTCGGAGACGGAGATAGAGGCAGAGACAGAGCCAGGGACAGAGACAGATACAGTGACAGAGACTGAGACGGAGACAGTGACAGAGACAGAGATAGAGACAGAGACAGAGACGGAGACAAAGACCGAGACAGACGCAGAGACTAAGGCAGAGGCAGAGACAGAGACAGAGACAGAGACAGAGACAGAGACAGAGACAGAGACAGAGACAGAGACAGAGACAGAGACAGAGACAGAGACAGTGACAGAGACAGAGACAGAGACAGAGACAGAGACAGAGACAGAGACGGAGACGGAGGTAGAGGCAGAGACAGAGCCAGGGACAGAGACAGATACAGAGACAGAGGCAGAGGCAGAGGCAGAGGCAGAGACAGAGACAGAGACAGAGACAGAGATAGAGACAGAGACAGAGACAGTGACAGAGACAGAGACAGAGACAGAGACAGAGACGGAGACGGAGATAGAGGCAGAGACAGAGCCAGGGACAGAGACAGATACAGAGACAGAGGCAGAGGCAGAGACAGAGACAGAGACAGAGACAGAGACAGAGATAGAGACAGAGACAGAGACAGTGACAGAGACAGAGACAGAGACAGAGACAGAGACGGAGACGGAGATAGAGGCAGAGACAGAGCCAGGGACAGAGATAGAGACAGAGGCAGAGACAGAGACAGAGACAGAGACAGAGACAGAGACAGAGACAGAGACAGAGACAGAGACAGAGACAGAGACAGAGACAGAGACAGAGACAGAGACAGAGACAGAGACAGAGACAGAGACAGAGACGCAGACAAAGACCGAGACAGACGCAGAGACTGAGACAGAGGCAGAGACAGAGACAGAGACAGCGACAGAGACAGTGACAGAGACAGAGACAGAGACAGAGACAGAGACAGAGACAGAGACGGAGACAAACACCGAGACAGACGCAGAGACTGAGACAGAGGCAGAGACAGAGACAGAGACAGAGACAGTGACAGAGACAGAGACAGAGACAGAGACAGAGACAGAGACAGAGACAGAGACATAGACAGAGACAGAGATAGAGACGGAGACAGAGGCAGAGACAGAGACAGAGACAGAGACAGAGACAGAGACAGAGACAGAGACAGAGACGGAGACGGAGATAGAGGCAGAGACAGAGACAGGGACAGAGACAGATACAGAGACAGAGACAGAGACGGAGACAGTGACAGAGACAGAGACAGAGACAGAGACAGAGACAGATACGGAGACAAAGACCGAGACAGACGCAGAGACAGAGGCAGAGGCAGAGGCAGAGACAGAGCCAGGGACAGAGACAGAGACAGAGACAGAGACAGAGACGGAGACGGAGATAGAGGCAGAGACAGAGCCAGGGACAGAGACAGATACAGAGACAGACGCAGAGGCAGAGGCAGAGACAGAGACAGAGACAGAGACAGAGACAGAGACGGAGACAGAGACAGAGACATAGACAGAGACAGAGATAGAGACGGAGACAAAGACCGAGACAGAGACAGAGACGGAGACAGAGGCAGAGACAGAACCAGGGACAGAGACGGAGACAGGGACAGAGGGAGAGCCAGCGACAGAGACTGAGACAGAGGCAGAGACAGAGACAGAGACAGAGACTGTGACAGAGACAAAGACAGAGACAGAGACAGAGACGGAGACGGAGATAGAGGCAGAGACAGAGCCAGGGACAGAGACAGAGACGGAGACAAAGACAGAGGAAGAGACAGCAACAGAGGCAGAGACAGAAACAGAGACAGAGACAGAGACAGAGACAGAGACGGAGACAGTGACAGAGACAGAAACAGAGACAGAGACAGAGACAGAGACAGAGACAGAGACAGAGACAGAGACGGAGACAAACACCGAGACAGACGCAGAGACTGAGACAGAGGCAGAGACAGAGACAGAGACAGAGACAGTGACAGAGACAGAGACAGAGATAGAGACAGAGACAGAGACATAGACAGAGACAGAGATAGAGACGGAGACAAAGACCGAGACAGAGACAGAGACGGAGACAGAGGCAGAGACAGAACAAGGGACAGAGACGGAGACAGGGACAGAGGGAGAGACAGCGACAGAGACAGAGACAGAGACAGAGGCAGAGGCAGAGGCAGAGACAGAGACAGAGACAGAGACAGGGACAGAGACAGAGACAGAGACAGAGACGGAGACAGTGACAGGGACAGAGACAGAGACAGAGACAGAGACGGAGACAAGGACCGAGACAGACGCAGAGACTGAGGCAGAGGCAGAGACAGAGACAGAGACAGAGAGAGAGACAGTGACAGAGACAGAGACAGAGACAGAGACAGAGACAGAGACAGAGACAGAGAGAGAGACAGAGACAGAGACAGAGATAGACACAGAGACAGAGACAGAGACAGAGACAGAGACAGGGACAGAGACAGAGACAGAGACAGAGACAGAGACAGAGACAGAGACGGAGACGGAGATAGAGGCAGAGACGGAGCCAGGGACAGAGACAGATACAGTGATAGAGACAGAGACGGAGATAGTGACAGAGACAGAGATAGAGACAGAGACAGAGACGGAGACGGAGACAAAGACCGAGACAGACGCAGAGACTGAGGCAGAGGCAGAGACAGAGACAGAGACAGAGACAGAGACAGAGACAGAGACAGAGACAGAGACAGAGACAGAGACAGAGACAGAGACAGAGACGGAGACGGAGATAGAGGCAGAGACAGAGCCAGGGACAGAGACAGATACAGAGACAGAGACAGAGACAGTGACAGAGACAGAGACAGAGACAGCGGCAGAGACGGAGACGGAGATAGAGGCAGAGGCAGATACAGAGACAGAGACAGAGACAGAGACAGAGACAGAGACAGAGACAGAGACAGAGACAGAGACAGAGACAGAGACGGAGA
This sequence comes from Megachile willughbiella, assembly GCA_945859595.2. Classification (NCBI taxonomy): domain Eukaryota; kingdom Metazoa; phylum Arthropoda; class Insecta; order Hymenoptera; family Megachilidae; genus Megachile; species Megachile willughbiella. Next base: position 1,570,780 of record CAMAOD020000301.1, read on the forward strand.
CAAACACCGAGACAGACGCAGAGACTGAGACAGAGGCAGAGACAGAGACAGAGACAGAGACACAGACAGTGACAGAGACAGAGACAGAGACAGAGACAGAGACAGAGACAGAGACAGAGACAGAGACATAGACAGAGACAGAGATAGAGACGGAGACAAAGACCGAGACAGAGACATAGACGGAGACAGAGGCAGAGACAGAACCAGGGACAGAGACGGAGACAGGGACAGAGGGAGAGACAGCGACAGAGACAGAGACAGAGACAGAGGCAGAGGCAGAGGCAGAGACAGAGACAGAGACAGAGACAGAGACAGAGACAGAGACAGGGACAGAGACAGAGACAGAGACAGAGACAGAGACAGAGACGGAGACAAAGACAGAGACAGAGACGGAGACAAAGAACGAGACAGAGACAGAGACGGAGACAGAGGCAGAGACAGAGACAGAGACAGAGACAGAGACAGAGACAGAGACAGGGACAGAGACAGAGACAGAGACAGAGACAGAGACAGAGACAGAGACAGAGACAGAGACAGAGACAGAGACAGAGACAGAGACAGAGACAGAGACAGAGACAGAGACAGAGACGGAGACGGAGATAGAGGCAGAGACAGAGCCAGGGACAGAGACAGATACAGAGACAGAGACAGAGACAGTGACAGAGACAGAGACAGAGACAGCGGCAGAGACGGAGACGGAGATAGAGGCAGAGGCAGATACAGAGACAGAGACAGAGACAGAGACAGAGACAGAGACAGAGACAGAGACAGAGACGGAGATAAAGACCGAGACAGAGACAGAGATGGAGACAGAGGCAGAGACAGAGCCAGGGACAGAGACGGAGACCGAGACAGAGGGAGAGACGGCGACAGAGACAGAGACAGAGACAGAGGCAGAGACAGAGACAGAGACAGAGACAGAGACAGAGACAGAGACAGAGACAGAGACAGAGACAGAGACAGGGACAGAGACAGAGACAGAGACAGAGACAGAGACAGAGACAGAGACAGAGACAGAGTCGGAGACGGAGATAGAGGCAGAGACAGAGCCAGGGACAGAGACAGATACAGTGACAGAGACTGAGACGGAGACAGTGACAGAGACAGAGATAGAGACAGAGACAGAGACGGAGACAAAGACCGAGACAGACGCAGAGACTAAGGCAGAGGCAGAGACAGAGACAGAGACAGAGACAGAGACAGAGACAGAGACAGAGACAGAGACAGAGACAGAGACAGAGACAGAGGCAGAGACAGTGACAGAGACAGAGACAGAGACAGAGACAGAGACAGAGACGGAGACGGAGGTAGAGGCAGAGACAGAGCCAGGGACAGAGACAGATACAGAGACAGAGGCAGAGGCAGAGGCAGAGGCAGAGACAGAGACAGAGACAGAGACAGAGATAGAGACAGAGACAGAGACAGTGACAGAGACAGAGACAGAGACAGAGACAGAGACGGAGACGGAGATAGAGGCAGAGACAGAGCCAGGGACAGAGACAGATACAGAGACAGAGGCAGAGGCAGAGACAGAGACAGAGACAGAGACAGAGATAGAGACAGAGACAGAGACAGTGACAGAGACAGAGACAGAGACAGAGACAGAGACGGAGACGGAGATAGAGGCAGAGACAGAGCCAGTGACAGAGATAGAGACAGAGGCAGAGAGAGAGACAGAGACAGAGACAGAGACAGAGACAGAGACAGAGACAGAGACAGAGACAGAGACAGAGACAGAGACAGAGACAGAGACAGAGACAGAGACAGAGACAGAGACAGAGACAGAGACAGAGACAGAGACAGAGACGCAGACAAAGACCGAGACAGACGCAGAGACTGAGACAGAGGCAGAGACAGAGACAGAGACAGCGACAGAGACAGTGACAGAGACAGAGACAGAGACAGAGACAGAGACAGAGACAGAGACAGAGACGGAGACAAACAGCGAGACAGACGCAGAGACTGAGACAGAGGCAGAGACAGAGACAGAGACAGAGACAGTGACAGAGACAGAGACAGAGACAGAGACAGAGACAGAGACAGAGACAGAGACAGAGACATAGACAGAGACAGAGATAGAGACGGAGACAGAGGCAGAGACAGAGACAGAGACAGAGACAGAGACAGAGACAGAGACAGAGACGGAGACGGAGATAGAGGCAGAGACAGAGACAGGGACAGAGACAGATACAGAGACAGAGACAGAGACGGAGACAGTGACAGAGACAGAGACAGAGACAGAGACAGAGACAGATACGGAGACAAAGACCGAGACAGACGCAGAGACAGAGGCAGAGGCAGAGGCAGAGACAGAGCCAGGGACAGAGACAGAGACAGAGACAGAGACAGAGACGGAGACGGAGATAGAGGCAGAGACAGAGCCAGGGACAGAGACAGATACAGAGACAGACGCAGAGGCAGAGGCAGAGACAGAGACAGAGACAGAGACAGAGACAGAGACGGAGACAGAGACAGAGACATAGACAGAGACAGATATAGAGACGGAGACAAAGACCGAGACAGAGACAGAGACGGAGACAGAGGCAGAGACAGAACCAGGGACAGAGACGGAGACAGGGACAGAGGGAGAGCCAGCGACAGAGACTGAGACAGAGGCAGAGACAGAGACAGAGACAGAGACTGTGACAGAGACAAAGACAGAGACAGAGACAGAGACGGAGACGGAGATAGAGGCAGAGACAGAGCCAGGGACAGAGACAGAGACGGAGACAAAGACAGAGGAAGAGACAGCAACAGAGGCAGAGACAGAAACAGAGACAGAGACAGAGACAGAGACAGAGACGGAGACAGTGACAGAGACAGAAACAGAGACAGAGACAGAGACAGAGACAGAGACAGAGACAGAGACAGAGACGGAGACAAACACCGAGACAGACGCAGAGACTGAGACAGAGGCAGAGACAGAGACAGAGACAGAGACAGTGACAGAGACAGAGACAGAGATAGAGACAGAGACAGAGACATAGACAGAGACAGAGATAGAGACGGAGACAAAGACCGAGACAGAGACAGAGACGGAGACAGAGGCAGAGACAGAACCAGGGACAGAGACGGAGACAGGGACAGAGGGAGAGACAGCGACAGAGACAGAGACAGAGACAGAGGCAGAGGCAGAGGCAGAGACAGAGACAGAGACAGAGACAGAGACAGAGACAGGGACAGAGACAGAGACAGAGACAGAGACAGAGACAGAGACAGAGACAGAGACAGAGACGGAGACAAAGACAGAGACAGAGACGGAGACAAAGAACGAGACAGAGACAGAGACGGAGACAGACGCAGATACAGAGACAGAGACAGAGACAGAGACAGAGACAGAGACAGAGACAGAGACAGAGGCAAAGACAGAGACGGAGACGGAGATAGAGGCAGAGACAGAGCCAGGGACAGAGACAGATACAGAGACAGAGACAGAGACAGTGACAGAGACAGAGACAGAGACAGCGACAGAGACGGAGACGGAGATAGAGGCAGAGGCGGATACAGAGACGGAGACAGAGACAGAGACAGAGACAGAGTCAGAGACAGAGATAAAGACCGAGACAGAGACAGAGATGGAGACAGAGGCAGAGACAGAGCCAGGGACAGAGACGGAGACCGAGACAGAGGGAGAGACAGCGACAGAGACAGAGACAGAGACAGAGACAGAGGCAGAGACAGAGACAGAGACAGAGACAGAGACAGAGACAGAGACAGAAACAGAGACAGAGACAGAGACAGAGACAGAGACAGAGACAGAGACAGAGACAGAGACAGAGGCAGAGACAGAGACAGAGACAGAGACAGAGACGGAGACGGAGATAGAGGCAGAGACAGAGCCAGGGACAGAGACAGATACAATGACAGAGACAGAGACGGAGACAGTGACAGAGACAGAGATAGAGACAGAGACAGAGACGGAAACAAAGACCGAGACAGACGCAGGGACTGAGGCAGAGACAGAGACAGAGACAGAGACAGAGACAGTGACAGAGACAGAGACAGAGACAGCGACAGAGACGGAGACGGAGATAGAGGCAGAGGCAGATACAGAGACGGAGACAGAGACAGAGACAGAGACAGAGTCAGAGACAGAGATAAAGACCGAGACAGAGACAGAGATGGAGACAGAGGCAGAGACAGAGCCAGGGACAGAGACGGAGACCGAGACAGAGGGAGAGACAGCGACAGAGACAGAGACAGAGACAGAGACAGAGGCAGAGACAGAGACAGAGACAGAGACAGAGACAGAGACAGAGACAGAGACAGAGACAGAGACAGAGACAGAGACAGAGACGGAGACGGAGACGGAGATAGCGGCAGAGACAGAGCCAGGGACAGAGACAGAAACAGAGACAGAGACAGAGACGGAGACAGTGACAGAGACAGAGACAGAGACAGAGACAGAGACAGAGACAGAGACAGAGACAGAGACAGAGACAGAGACAGAGACGGAGACAGAGACGGAGACAAACACCGAGACAGACGCAGAGACTAAGACAGAGGCAGAGACAGAGACAGAGACAGAGACAGTGACAGAGACAGAGACAGAGACAGAGACAGAGACAGAGACATAGACAGAGACAGAGATAGAGACGGAGACAAAGACCGAGACAGAGACAGAGACGGAGCCAGAGGCAGAGACAGAACCAGGGACAGAGACGGAGACAGGGACAGAGGGAGAGACAGCGACAGAGACAGAGACAGAGACAGAGGCAGAGGCAGAGGCAGAGACAGAGACAGAGACAGAGACAGAGACAGGGACAGAGACAGAGACAGAGGCAGAGACAGAGACAGAGACAGAGACAGAGACAGAGACAGAGACAGAGACAGAGACAGAGACAGGGACAGAGACAGAGACAGAGACAGAGACAGAGACAGAGACAGAGACAGAGACAGAGTCGGAGACGGAGATAGAGGCAGAGACAGAGCCAGGGACAGAGACAGATACAGTGACAGAGACTGAGACGGAGACAGTGACAGAGACAGAGATAGAGACAGAGACAGAGACGGAGACAAAGACCGAGACAGACGCAGAGACTAAGGCAGAGGCAGAGACAGAGACAGAGACAGAGACAGAGACAGAGACAGAGACAGAGACAGAGACAGAGACAGAGACAGAGACAGAGACAGAGACAGAGACAGTGACAGAGACAGAGACAGAGACAGAGACAGAGACAGAGACGGAGACGGAGATAGAGGCAGAGACAGAGCCAGGGACAGAGACAGATACAGAGACAGAGGCAGAGGCAGAGGCAGAGGCAGAGACAGAGACAGAGACAGAGACAGAGATAGAGACAGAGACAGAGACAGTGACAGAGACAGAGACAGAGACAGAGACAGAGACGGAGACGGAGATAGAGGCAGAGACAGAGCCAGGGACAGAGACAGATACAGAGACAGAGGCAGAGGCAGAGACAGAGACAGAGACAGAGACAGAGATAGAGACAGAGACAGAGACAGTGACAGAGACAGAGACAGAGACAGAGACAGAGACGGAGACGGAGATAGAGGCAGAGACAGAGCCAGGGACAGAGATAGAGACAGAGACAGAGACAGAGACAGAGACAGAGACAGAGACAGAGACAGAGACAGAGACAGAGACAGAGACAGAGACAGAGACAGAGACAGAGACAGAGACAGAGACAGAGACAGAGACAGAGACGCAGACAAAGACCGAGACAGACGCAGAGACTGAGACAGAGGCAGAGACAGAGACAGAGACAGCGACAGAGACAGTGACAGAGACAGAGACAGAGACAGAGACAGAGACAGAGACAGAGACAGAGACAGAGACAGAGACGGAGACAAACACCGAGACAGACGCAGAGACTGAGACAGAGGCAGAGACAGAGACAGAGACAGAGACAGTGACAGAGACAGAGACAGAGACAGAGACAGAGACAGAGACAGAGACAGAGACATAGACAGAGACAGAGATAGAGACGGAGACAGAGGCAGAGACAGAGACAGAGACAGAGACAGAGACAGAGACAGAGACAGAGACGGAGACGGAGATAGAGGCAGAGACAGAGACAGGGACAGAGACAGATACAGAGACAGAGACAGAGACGGAGACAGTGACAGAGACAGAGACAGAGACAGAGACAGAGACAGATACGGAGACAAAGACCGAGACAGACGCAGAGACAGAGGCAGAGGCAGAGGCAGAGACAGAGCCAGGGACAGAGACAGAGACAGAGACAGAGACAGAGACGGAGACGGAGATAGAGGCAGAGACAGAGCCAGGGACAGAGACAGATACAGAGACAGACGCAGAGGCAGAGGCAGAGACAGAGACAGAGACAGAGACAGAGACAGAGACGGAGACAGAGACAGAGACATAGACAGAGACAGAGATAGAGACGGAGACAAAGACCGAGACAGAGACAGAGACGGAGACAGAGGCAGAGACAGAACCAGGGACAGAGACGGAGACAGGGACAGAGGGAGAGCCAGCGACAGAGACTGAGACAGAGGCAGAGACAGAGACAGAGACAGAGACTGTGACAGAGACAAAGACAGAGACAGAGACAGAGACGGAGACGGAGATAGAGGCAGAGACAGAGCCAGGGACAGAGACAGAGACGGAGACAAAGACAGAGGAAGAGACAGCAACAGAGGCAGAGACAGAAACAGAGACAGAGACAGAGACAGAGACAGAGACGGAGACAGTGACAGAGACAGAAACAGAGACAGAGACAGAGACAGAGACAGAGACAGAGACAGAGACAGAGACGGAGACAAACACCGAGACAGACGCAGAGACTGAGACAGAGGCAGAGACAGAGACAGAGACAGAGACAGTGACAGAGACAGAGACAGAGATAGAGACAGAGACAGAGACATAGACAGAGACAGAGATAGAGACGGAGACAAAGACCGAGACAGAGACAGAGACGGAGACAGAGGCAGAGACAGAACCAGGGACAGAGACGGAGACAGGGACAGAGGGAGAGACAGCGACAGAGACAGAGACAGAGACAGAGGCAGAGGCAGAGGCAGAGACAGAGACAGAGACAGAGACAGAGACAGGGACAGAGACAGAGACAGAGACAGAGACAGAGACAGAGACAGAGACGGAGACAGAGACAGAGACAGAGACAGAGTCAGAGACAGAGATAAAGACCGAGACAGAGACAGAGATGGAGACAGAGGCAGAGACAGAGCCAGGGACAGAGACGGAGACCGAGACAGAGGGAGAGACAGCGACAGAGACAGAGACAGAGACAGAGGCAGAGACAGAGACAGAGACAGAGACAGAGACAGAGACAGAGACAGAGACAGAGACAGAGACAGAGACAGAGACAGAAACAGAGACAGAGACAGAGACAGAGACAGAGACAGAGACAGAGACAGAGACAGAGACAGAGACAGAGACAGAGACAGAGACAGAGACAGAGACAGAGACAGAGACGGAGACGGAGATAGAGGCAGAGACAGAGCCAGGGACAGAGACAGATACAGTGACAGAGACAGAGACGGAGACAGTGACAGAGACAGAGATAGAGACAGAGACAGAGACGGAAACAAAGACCGAGACAGACGCAGAGACTGAGGCAGAGGCAGAGACAGAGACAGAGGCAGAGACAGAGACAGAGACAGAGACAGAGACAGAGACAGAGACAGAGACAGAGACAGAGACAGAGACAGAAACAGAGACAGAGACAGAGACAGAGACAGAGACAGAGACAGAGACAGAGACAGAGACAGAGACAGAGACGGAGACGGAGACGGAGATAGAGGCAGAGACAGAGCCAGGGACAGAGACAGAAACAGAGACAGAGACAGAGACGGAGACAGTGACAGAGACAGAGACAGAGACAGAGACAGAGACAGAGACAGAAACAGAGACAGAGACAGAGACAGAGACAGAGACAGAGACAGAGACGGAGACAAACACCGAGACAGACGCAGAGACTGAGACAGAGGCAGAGACAGAGACAGAGACAGAGACAGTGACAGAGACAGAGACAGAGACAGAGACAGAGACAGAGACGGAGACAAACACCGAGACAGACGCAGAGACTGAGACAGAGGCAGAGACAGAGACAGAGACAGAGACAGTGACAGAGACAGAGACAGAGACAGAGACAGAGACAGAGACAGCGGCAGAGACAGAGACGGCGACAGAGACAGAGACGGAGACGGAGATAGAGGCAGAGGCAGAGGCAGAGACAGAGACGGAGACAGAGGCAGAGACAGAGCCAAGGACAGAGACAGATACAGAGACAGAGACAGAGACGGAGACAGAGACGGAGACGGAGATAGAGGCAGAGACAGAGCCAGGGACAGAGACAGATACAGAGACAGAGGCAGAGACAGAGACAGAGACAGAGACATAGATAGAGACGCAGACGGAGATAGGGGCAGAGGCAGAGCCAGGGACAGAGACAGATACAGAGACAGAGACAGAGACGGAGACAAAGACAGAGGAAGAGACAGCAACAGAGGCAGAGACAGAAACAGAGACAGAGACAGATACGGGGACAGAGACAGAGGCAGAGACAGAGACAGAGACAGGGACAGAGACGGAGACAGAGACAGGGACTGAGACAGAGACAGAGACAGCGGCAGAGACAGAGACGGCGACAGAGACAGAGACGGAGACGGAGATAGAGGCAGAGGCAGAGACAGAGACGGAGACAGAGGCAGAGACAGAGCCAAGGACAGAGACAGATACAGAGACAGAGACAGAGACGGAGACAGTGACAGAGACAGAGACAGAGACAGAGACAGAGGCAGAGACAGAGGCAGAGACAGAGACGGCGACAGAGACAGAGACGGAGACGGAGATAGAGGCAGAGACAGAGACAGAGACGGAGACAAAGACCGAGACGGACGCAGAGACTGAGACAGAGGCAGAGACAGAGACAGAGACAGAGACAGAGACAGAGACGGAGACGGAGATAGAGGCAGAGACATAGCCAGGGACAGAGACAGATACAGAGACAGACGCAGAGGCAGAGGCAGAGACAGAGATAGAGACAGAGACGGAGACAAAGACCGAGACAGAGACAGAGACAGAGACAGAGACAGAGACAGAGACGGAGACAGAGGCAGAGACAGAGCCAGGGACAGAGACAGATACAGGGACAGAGACAGAGACAGAGGCGGAGACAGTGACAGAGACAGAGACAGAGACAGAGACACAGACAGAGACGGAGACAAAGACCGAGACAGACGCAGAGACTGAGACAGAGGCAGAGACAGAGACAGAGACAGAGACAGAGACAGAGACAGTGACAGAGACAGAGACAGAGACAAAGACAGAGACAGAGACAGAGACGGAGACGGAGATAGAGGCAGAGACAGAGCCAGGGACAGAGACAGAGACGGAGACAAAGACAGAGGAAGAGACAGCAACAGAGGCAGAGACAGAAACAGAGACAGAGACAGAGACAGAGACAGAGACGGAGACAGTGACAGAGACAGAAGCAGAGACAGAGACAGAGACAGAGACAGAGACAGAGACAGTGACAGAGACAGAGACAGAGACAGCGACAGAGACGGAGACGGAGATAGAGGCAGAGGCAGATACAGAGACGGAGACAGAGACAGAGACAGAGACAGAGTCAGAGACAGAGATAAAGACCGAGACAGAGACAGAGATGGAGACAGAGGCAGAGACAGAGCCAGGGACAGAGACGGAGACCGAGACAGAGGGAGAGACAGCGACCGAGACAGAGACAGAGACAGAGACAGAGGCAGAGACAGAGACAGAGACAGAGACAGAGACAGAGACAGAGACAGAGACAGAGACAGAGACAGAGACAGAGACAGAGACAGAGACAGAGACGGAGACGGAGACGGGGATAGCGGCAGAGACAGAGCCAGGGACAGAGACAGAAACAGAGACAGACAGAGACGGAGACAGTGACAGAGACAGAGACAGAGACAGAGACAGAGACAGAGACAGAGACAGAGACAGAGACAGAGACAGAGACAGAGACAGAGACAGAGACGGAGACAGAGACGGAGACAAACACCGAGACAGACGCAGAGACTGAGACAGAGGCAGAGACAGAGACAGAGACAGAGACAGTGACAGAGACAGAGACAGAGACAGAGACAGAGACAGAGACATAGACAGAGACAGAGATAGAGACGGAGACAAAGACCGAGACAGAGACAGAGACGGAGCCAGAGGCAGAGACAGAACCAGGGACAGAGACGGAGACAGGGACAGAGGGAGAGACAGCGACAGAGACAGAGACAGAGACAGAGGCAGAGGCAGAGGCAGAGACAGAGACAGAGACAGAGACAGAGACAGGGACAGAGACAGAGACAGAGACAGAGACAGAGACAGAGACAGAGACAGAGACAGAGACAGAGACAGAGACGGAGACAGTGACAGAGACAGTGACAGAGACAAAGACAGAGACAGAGACAGAGACAGAGACAGAGACAGAGACAGAGACAGAGACAGAGACGGAGACAAACACCGAGACAGCGACAGAGACGGAGACGGAGATAGAGGCAGAGGCAGATACAGAGACGGAGACAGAGACAGAGACAGAGACAGAGTCAGAGACAGAGATAAAGACCGAGACAGAGACAGAGATGGAGACAGAGGCAGAGACAGAGCCAGGGACAGAGACGGAGACCGAGACAGAGGGAGAGACAGCGACAGAGACAGAGACAGAGACAGAGGCAGAGACAGAGACAGAGACAGAGACAGAGACAGAGACAGAGACAGAGACAGAGACAGAAACAGAGACAGAGACAGAGACAGAGACGGAGACAGAGGCAGAGACAGAGACAGAGACAGAGACAGAGACAGAGACAGAGACAGAGACAGAGACAGAGACAGAGACGGAGATAGAGGCAGAGACAGAGCCAGGGACAGAGACAGAGACAGAGACAGAAACAGAGACAGAGACAGAGACAGAGACAGAGACAGAGACAGAGACAGAGACAGAGACAGAGACAGAGACAGAGACAGAGACAGAGACAGAGACAGAGACGGAGACGGAGATAGAGGCAGAGACAGAGCCAGGGACAGAGACAGATACAGTGACAGAGACAGAGACGGAGACAGTGACAGAGACAGAGATAGAGACAGAGACAGAGACGGAAACAAAGACCGAGACAGACGCAGAGACTGAGGCAGAGGCAGAGACAGAGACAGAGGCAGAGACAGAGACAGAGACAGAGACAGAGACAGAGACAGAGACAGAGACAGAGACAGAGACAGAGACAGAGACAGAGACAGAAACAGAGACAGAGACAGAGACAGAGACAGAGACAGAGACAGAGACAGAGACAGAGACAGAGACAGAGACGGAGACGGAGACGGAGATAGAGGCAGAGACAGAGCCAGGGACAGAGACAGAAACAGAGACAGAGACAGAGACGGAGACAGTGACAGAGACAGAGACAGAGACAGAGACAGAGACAGAGACAGAAACAGAGACAGAGACAGAGACAGAGACAGAGACAGAGACAGAGACGGAGACAAACACCGAGACAGACGCAGAGACTGAGACAGAGGCAGAGACAGAGACAGAGACAGAGACAGTGACAGAGACAGAGACAGAGACAGAGACAGAGACAGAGACAGAGACATAGACAGAGACAGAGATAGAGACGGAGACAAAGACCGGGACAGAGACAGAGACGGAGACAGAGGCAGAGACAGAACCAGGGACAGAGACGGAGACAGGGACAGAGGGAGAGACAGAGACAGAGACAGAGACAGAGACGGAGACAAAGACCGAGACGGACGCAGAGACTGAGACAGAGGCAGAGACAGAGACAGAGACAGAGACAGAGACAGTGACAGAGACAGAGACAGAGACAGAGACAGAGACGGAGACGGAGATAGAGGCAGAGACATAGCCAGGGACAGAGACAGATACAGAGACAGAGGCAGAGGCAGAGGCAGAGACAGAGACAGAGACAGAGACGGAGACAAAGACCGAGACAGAGACAGAGACAGAGACAGAGACAGAGACGGAGACAGAGGCAGAGACAGAGCCAGGGACAGAGACAGATACAGAGACAGAGACAGAGACGGAGACAGTGACAGAGACAGAGACAGAGACAGAGACACAGAGAGAGACGGAGACAAAGACCGAGACAGACGCAGAGACTGAGACAGAGGCAGAGACAGAGACAGAGACAGAGACAGAGACAGAGACAGTGACAGAGACAGAGACAGAGACAGAGACATAGATAGAGACGCAGACGGAGATAGGGGCAGAGACAGAGCCAGGGACAGAGACAGATACAGAGACAGAGACAGAGACGGAGACAAAGACAGAGGAAGAGACAGCAACAGAGGCAGAGACAGAAACAGAGACAGAGACAGATACGGGGACAGAGACAGAGGCAGAGACAGAGACAGAGACAGGGACAGAGACGGAGACAGAGACAGGGACTGAGACAGAGACAGAGACAGCGGCAGAGACAGAGACGGCGACAGAGACAGAGACGGAGACGGAGATAGAGGCAGAGGCAGAGACAGAGACGGAGACAGAGGCAGAGACAGAGCCAAGGACAGAGACAGATACAGAGACAGAGACAGAGACGGAGACAGTGACAGAGACAGAGACAGAGACAGAGACAGAGGCAGAGACAGAGGCAGAGACAGAGACGGCGACAGAGACAGAGACGGAGACGGAGATAGAGGCAGAGACAGAGACAGAGACGGAGACAAAGACCGAGACGGACGCAGAGACTGAGACAGAGGCAGAGACAGAGACAGAGACAGAGACAGAGACAGAGACAGAGACGGAGACGGAGATAGAGGCAGAGACAGAGACAGAGACAGAGACAGAGACAGAGACAGAGACAGAGACAGAGACAGAGACATAGACAGAGACAGAGATAGAGACGGAGACAGAGGCAGAGACAGAGACAGAGACAGAGACAGAGACAGAGACAGAGACAGAGACAGAGACGGAGACGGAGATAGAGGCAGAGACAGAGACAGGGACAGAGACAGATACAGAGACAGAGACAGAGACGGAGACAGTGACAGAGACAGAGACAGAGACAGAGACAGAGACAGATACGGAGACAAAGACCGAGACAGACGCAGAGACAGAGGCAGAGGCAGAGGCAGAGACAGAGCCAGGGACAGAGACAGAGACAGAGACAGAGACAGAGACGGAGACGGAGATAGAGGCAGAGACAGAGCCAGGGACAGAGACAGATACAGAGACAGACGCAGAGGCAGAGGCAGAGACAGAGACAGAGACAGAGACAGAGACAGAGACGGAGACAGAGACAGAGACAGAGACAGAGACAGAGACAGAGACAGAGACATAGACAGAGACAGAGACAGAGACAGTGACAGAGACAGAGACAGAGACAGAGACAGAGACAGAGACAGAGACAGAGACATAGACAGAGACAGAGATAGAGACGGAGACAGAGGCAGAGACAGAGACAGAGACAGAGACAGAGACAGAGACAGAGACAGAGACGGAGACGGAGATAGAGGCAGAGACAGAGACAGGGACAGAGACAGATACAGAGACAGAGACAGAGACAGAGACAGAGACAGATACGGAGACAGAGGCAGAGGCAGAGGCAGAGACAGAGACAGAGACAGAGACAGAGACAGGGACAGAGACAGAGACAGAGACAGAGACAGAGACAGAGACAGAGACAGAGACAGAGACGGAGACAAAGACAGAGACAGAGACGGAGACAAAGAACGAGACAGAGACAGAGACGGAGACAGACGCAGATACAGAGACAGAGACAGAGACAGAGACAGAGACAGAGACAGAGACAGAGGCAAAGACAGAGACGGAGACGGAGATAGAGGCAGAGACAGAGCCAGGGACAGAGACAGATACAGAGACAGAGACAGAGACAGTGACAGAGACAGAGACAGAGACAGCGACAGAGACGGAGACGGAGATAGAGGCAGAGGCGGATACAGAGACGGAGACAGAGACAGAGACAGAGACAGAGTCAGAGACAGAGATAAAGACCGAGACAGAGACAGAGATGGAGACAGAGGCAGAGACAGAGCCAGGGACAGAGACGGAGACCGAGACAGAGGGAGAGACAGCGACAGAGACAGAGACAGAGACAGAGACAGAGGCAGAGACAGAGACAGAGACAGAGACAGAGACAGAGACAGAGACAGAAACAGAGACAGGGACAGAGACAGAGACAGAGACAGAGACAGAGACAGAGACAGAGACAGAGGCAGAGACAGAGACAGAGACAGAGACAGAGACGGAGACGGAGATAGAGGCAGAGACAGAGCCAGGGACAGAGACAGATACAATGACAGAGACAGAGACGGAGACAGTGACAGAGACAGAGATAGAGACAGAGACAGAGACGGAAACAAAGACCGAGACAGACGCAGAGACTGAGGCAGAGGCAGAGACAGAGACAGAGACAGAGACTGTGACAGAGACAAAGACAGAGACAGAGACAGAGACGGAGACGGAGATAGAGGCAGAGACAGAGCCAGGGACAGAGACAGAGACGGAGACAAAGACAGAGGAAGAGACAGCAACAGAGGCAGAGACAGAAACAGAGACAGAGACAGAGACAGAGACAGAGACGGAGACAGTGACAGAGACAGAAACAGAGACAGAGACAGAGACAGAGACAGAGACAGAGACAGTGACAGAGACAGAGACAGAGACAGCGACAGAGACGGAGACGGAGATAGAGGCAGAGGCAGATACAGAGACGGAGACAGAGACAGAGACAGAGACAGAGTCAGAGACAGAGATAAAGACCGAGACAGAGACAGAGATGGAGACAGAGGCAGAGACAGAGCCAGGGACAGAGACGGAGACCGAGACAGAGGGAGAGACAGCGACAGAGACAGAGACAGAGACAGAGACAGAGGCAGAGACAGAGACAGAGACAGAGACAGAGACAGAGACTGAGACAGAGACAGAGACAGAGACAGAGACAGAGACAGAGACAGAGACGGAGACGGAGACGGAGATAGCGGCAGAGACAGAGCCAGGGACAGAGACAGAAACAGAGACAGAGACAGAGACGGAGACAGTGACAGAGACAGAGACAGAGACAGAGACAGAGACAGAGACAGAGACAGAGACAGAGACAGAGACAGAGACAGAGACAGAGACAGAGACAGAGACGGAGACAGAGACGGAGACAAACACCGAGACAGACGCAGAGACTGAGACAGAGGCAGAGACAGAGACAGAGACAGAGACAGTGACAGAGACAGAGACAGAGACAGAGACAGAGACAGAGACATAGACAGAGACAGAGATAGAGACGGAGACAAAGACCGAGACAGAGACAGAGACGGAGCCAGAGGCAGAGACAGAACCAGGGACAGAGACGGAGACAGGGACAGAGGGAGAGACAGCGACAGAGACAGAGACAGAGACAGAGGCAGAGGCAGAGGCAGAGACAGAGACAGAGACAGAGACAGAGACAGGGACAGAGACAGAGACAGAGACAGAGACAGAGACAGAGACAGAGACAGAGACAGAGACAGAGACGGAGACAGTGACAGAGACAGTGACAGAGACAAAGACAGAGACAGAGACAGAGACAGAGACAGAGACAGAGACAGAGACAGAGACAGAGACAGAGACAGAGACAGAGACGGAGACAAACACCGAGACAGCGACAGAGACGGAGACGGAGATAGAGGCAGAGGCAGATACAGAGACGGAGACAGAGACAGAGACAGAGACAGAGTCAGAGACAGAGATAAAGACCGAGACAGAGACAGAGATGGAGACAGAGGCAGAGACAGAGCCAGGGACAGAGACGGAGACCGAGACAGAGGGAGAGACAGCGACAGAGACAGAGACAGAGACAGAGGCAGAGACAGAGACAGAGACAGAGACAGAGACAGAGACAGAGACAGAGACAGAGACAGAGACAGAGACAGAAACAGAGACAGAGACAGAGACAGAGACAGAGACAGAGACAGAGACAGAGACAGAGACAGAGACAGAGACAGAGACAGAGACAGAGACAGAGACAGAGACAGAGACAGAGACGGAGACGGAGATAGAGGCAGAGACAGAGCCAGGGACAGAGACAGATACAGTGACAGAGACAGAGACGGAGACAGTGACAGAGACAGAGATAGAGACAGAGACAGAGACGGAAACAAAGACCGAGACAGACGCAGAGACTGAGGCAGAGGCAGAGACAGAGACAGAGGCAGAGACAGAGACAGAGACAGAGACAGAGACAGAGACAGAGACAGAGACAGAGACAGAGACAGAGACAGAGACAGAGACAGAAACAGAGACAGAGACAGAGACAGAGACAGAGACAGAGACAGAGACAGAGACAGAGACGGAGACAAACACCGAGACAGACGCAGAGACTGAGACAGAGGCAGAGACAGAGACAGAGACAGAGACAGTGACAGAGACATAGACAGAGACAGAGACAGAGACAGAGACGGAGACAAACACCGAGACAGACGCAGAGACTGAGACAGAGGCAGAGACAGAGACAGAGACAGAGACAGTGACAGAGACAGAGACAGAGACAGAGACAGAGACAGAGACAGCGGCAGAGACAGAGACGGCGACAGAGACAGAGACGGAGACGGAGATAGAGGCAGAGGCAGAGACAGAGACGGAGACAGAGGCAGAGACAGAGCCAAGGACAGAGACAGATACAGAGACAGAGGCAGAGACGGAGACAGAGACGGAGACGGAGATAGAGGCAGAGACAGAGCCAGGGACAGAGACAGATACAGAGACAGAGGCAGAGACAGAGACAGAGACAGAGACATAGATAGAGACGCAGACGGAGATAGGGGCAGAGACAGAGCCAGGGACAGAGACAGATACAGAGACAGAGACAGAGACGGAGACAAAGACAGAGGAAGAGACAGCAACAGAGGCAGAGACAGAAACAGAGACAGAGACAGATACGGGGACAGAGACAGAGGCAGAGACAGAGACAGAGACAGGGACAGAGACGGAGACAGAGACAGGGACTGAGACAGAGACAGAGACAGCGGCAGAGACAGAGACGGCGACAGAGACAGAGACGGAGACGGAGATAGAGGCAGAGGCAGAGACAGAGACGGAGACAGAGGCAGAGACAGAGCCAAGGACAGAGACAGATACAGAGACAGAGACAGAGACGGAGACAGTGACAGAGACAGAGACAGAGACAGAGACAGAGGCAGAGACAGAGGCAGAGACAGAGACGGCGACAGAGACAGAGACGGAGACGGAGATAGAGGCAGAGACAGAGACAGAGACGGAGACAAAGACCGAGACGGACGCAGAGACTGAGACAGAGGCAGAGACAGAGACAGAGACAGAGACAGAGACAGAGACGGAGACGGAGATAGAGGCAGAGACATAGCCAGGGACAGAGACAGATACAGAGACAGACGCAGAGGCAGAGGCAGAGACAGAGATAGAGACAGAGACGGAGACAAAGACCGAGACAGAGACAGAGACAGAGACAGAGACAGAGACAGAGACGGAGACAGAGGCAGAGACAGAGCCAGGGACAGAGACAGATACAGGGACAGAGACAGAGACAGAGGCGGAGACAGTGACAGAGACAGAGACAGAGACAGAGACACAGACAGAGACGGAGACAAAGACCGAGACAGACGCAGAGACTGAGACAGAGGCAGAGACAGAGACAGAGACAGAGACAGAGACAGAGACAGTGACAGAGACAGAGACAGAGACAAAGACAGAGACAGAGACAGAGACGGAGACGGAGATAGAGGCAGAGACAGAGCCAGGGACAGAGACAGAGACGGAGACAAAGACAGAGGAAGAGACAGCAACAGAGGCAGAGACAGAAACAGAGACAGAGACAGAGACAGAGACAGAGACGGAGACAGTGACAGAGACAGAAACAGAGACAGAGACAGAGACAGAGACAGAGACAGAGACAGTGACAGAGACAGAGACAGAGACAGCGACAGAGACGGAGACGGAGATAGAGGCAGAGGCAGATACAGAGACGGAGACAGAGACAGAGACAGAGACAGAGTCAGAGACAGAGATAAAGACCGAGACAGAGACAGAGATGGAGACAGAGGCAGAGACAGAGCCAGGGACAGAGACGGAGACCGAGACAGAGGGAGAGACAGCGACCGAGACAGAGACAGAGACAGAGACAGAGGCAGAGACAGAGACAGAGACAGAGACAGAGACAGAGACAGAGACAGAGACAGAGACAGAGACAGAGACAGAGACAGAGACAGAGACAGAGACGGAGACGGAGACGGAGATAGCGGCAGAGACAGAGCCAGGGACAGAGACAGAAACAGAGACAGAGACAGAGACGGAGACAGTGACAGAGACAGAGACAGAGACAGAGACAGAGACAGAGACAGAGACAGAGACAGAGACAGAGACAGAGACAGAGACAGAGACAGAGACAGAGACGGAGACAGAGACGGAGACAAACACCGAGACAGACGCAGAGACTGAGACAGAGGCAGAGACAGAGACAGAGACAGAGACAGTGACAGAGACAGAGACAGAGACAGAGACAGAGACAGAGACATAGACAGAGACAGAGATAGAGACGGAGACAATGACCGAGACAGAGACAGAGACGGAGCCAGAGGCAGAGACAGAACCAGGGACAGAGACGGAGACAGGGACAGAGGGAGAGACAGCGACAGAGACAGAGACAGAGACAGAGGCAGAGGCAGAGGCAGAGACAGAGACAGAGACAGAGACAGAGACAGAGACAGGGACAGAGACAGAGACAGAGACAGAGACAGAGACAGAGACAGAGACAGAGACAGAGACAGAGACGGAGACAGTGACAGAGACAGTGACAGAGACAAAGACAGAGACAGAGACAGAGACAGAGACAGAGACAGAGACAGAGACAGAGACAGAGACAGAGACAGAGACAGAGACGGAGACAAACACCGAGACAGCGACAGAGACGGAGACGGAGATAGAGGCAGAGGCAGATACAGAGACGGAGACAGAGACAGAGACAGAGACAGAGTCAGAGACAGAGATAAAGACCGAGACAGAGACAGAGATGGAGACAGAGGCAGAGACAGAGCCAGGGACAGAGACGGAGACCGAGACAGAGGGAGAGACAGCGACAGAGACAGAGACAGAGACAGAGGCAGAGACAGAGACAGAGACAGAGACAGAGACAGAGACAGAGACAGAGACAGAGACAGAGACAGAAACAGAGACAGAGACAGAGACAGAGACAGAGACAGAGACAGAGACAGAGACAGAGACAGAGACAGAGACAGAGACAGAGACAGAGACAGAGACAGAGACAGAGACAGAGACGGAGACGGAGATAGAGGCAGAGACAGAGCCAGGGACAGAGACAGATACAGTGACAGAGACAGAGACGGAGACAGTGACAGAGACAGAGATAGAGACAGAGACAGAGACGGAAACAAAGACCGAGACAGACGCAGAGACTGAGGCAGAGGCAGAGACAGAGACAGAGGCAGAGACAGAGACAGAGACAGAGACAGAGACAGAGACAGAGACAGAGACAGAGACAGAGACAGAGACAGAGACAGAGACAGAAACAGAGACAGAGACAGAGACAGAGACAGAGACAGAGACAGAGACAGAGACAGAGACGGAGACAAACACCGAGACAGACGCAGAGACTGAGACAGAGGCAGAGACAGAGACAGAGACAGAGACAGTGACAGAGACATAGACAGAGACAGAGACAGAGACAGAGACGGAGACAAACACCGAGACAGACGCAGAGACTGAGACAGAGGCAGAGACAGAGACAGAGACAGAGACAGTGACAGAGACAGAGACAGAGACAGAGACAGAGACAGAGACAGCGGCAGAGACAGAGACGGCGACAGAGACAGAGACGGAGACGGAGATAGAGGCAGAGGCAGAGACAGAGACGGAGACAGAGGCAGAGACAGAGCCAAGGACAGAGACAGATACAGAGACAGAGGCAGAGACGGAGACAGAGACGGAGACGGAGATAGAGGCAGAGACAGAGCCAGGGACAGAGACAGATACAGAGACAGAGGCAGAGACAGAGACAGAGACAGAGACATAGATAGAGACGCAGACGGAGATAGGGGCAGAGACAGAGCCAGGGACAGAGACAGATACAGAGACAGAGACAGAGACGGAGACAAAGACAGAGGAAGAGACAGCAACAGAGGCAGAGACAGAAACAGAGACAGAGACAGATACGGGGACAGAGACAGAGGCAGAGACAGAGACAGAGACAGGGACAGAGACGGAGACAGAGACAGGGACTGAGACAGAGACAGAGACAGCGGCAGAGACAGAGACGGCGACAGAGACAGAGACGGAGACGGAGATAGAGGCAGAGGCAGAGACAGAGACGGAGACAGAGGCAGAGACAGAGCCAAGGACAGAGACAGATACAGAGACAGAGACAGAGACGGAGACAGTGACAGAGACAGAGACAGAGACAGAGACAGAGGCAGAGACAGAGGCAGAGACAGAGACGGCGACAGAGACAGAGACGGAGACGGAGATAGAGGCAGAGACAGAGACAGAGACGGAGACAAAGACCGAGACGGACGCAGAGACTGAGACAGAGGCAGAGACAGAGACAGAGACAGAGACAGAGACAGAGACGGAGACGGAGATAGAGGCAGAGACATAGCCAGGGACAGAGACAGATACAGAGACAGACGCAGAGGCAGAGGCAGAGACAGAGATAGAGACAGAGACGGAGACAAAGACCGAGACAGAGACAGAGACAGAGACAGAGACAGAGACAGAGACGGAGACAGAGGCAGAGACAGAGCCAGGGACAGAGACAGATACAGGGACAGAGACAGAGACAGAGGCGGAGACAGTGACAGAGACAGAGACAGAGACAGAGACACAGACAGAGACGGAGACAAAGACCGAGACAGACGCAGAGACTGAGACAGAGGCAGAGACAGAGACAGAGACAGAGACAGAGACAGAGACAGTGACAGAGACAGAGACAGAGACAAAGACAGAGACAGAGACAGAGACGGAGACGGAGATAGAGGCAGAGACAGAGCCAGGGACAGAGACAGAGACGGAGACAAAGACAGAGGAAGAGACAGCAACAGAGGCAGAGACAGAAACAGAGACAGAGACAGAGACAGAGACAGAGACGGAGACAGTGACAGAGACAGAAACAGAGACAGAGACAGAGACAGAGACAGAGACAGAGACAGTGACAGAGACAGAGACAGAGACAGCGACAGAGACGGAGACGGAGATAGAGGCAGAGGCAGATACAGAGACGGAGACAGAGACAGAGACAGAGACAGAGTCAGAGACAGAGATAAAGACCGAGACAGAGACAGAGATGGAGACAGAGGCAGAGACAGAGCCAGGGACAGAGACGGAGACCGAGACAGAGGGAGAGACAGCGACCGAGACAGAGACAGAGACAGAGACAGAGGCAGAGACAGAGACAGAGACAGAGACAGAGACAGAGACAGAGACAGAGACAGAGACAGAGACAGAGACAGAGACAGAGACAGAGACAGAGACGGAGACGGAGACGGAGATAGCGGCAGAGACAGAGCCAGGGACAGAGACAGAAACAGAGACAGAGACAGAGACGGAGACAGTGACAGAGACAGAGACAGAGACAGAGACAGAGACAGAGACAGAGACAGAGACAGAGACAGAGACAGAGACAGAGACAGAGACAGAGACAGAGACGGAGACAGAGACGGAGACAAACACCGAGACAGACGCAGAGACTGAGACAGAGGCAGAGACAGAGACAGAGACAGAGACAGTGACAGAGACAGAGACAGAGACAGAGACAGAGACAGAGACATAGACAGAGACAGAGATAGAGACGGAGACAAAGACCGAGACAGAGACAGAGACGGAGCCAGAGGCAGAGACAGAACAAGGGACAGAGACGGAGACAGGGACAGAGGGAGAGACAGCGACAGAGACAGAGACAGAGACAGAGGCAGAGGCAGAGGCAGAGACAGAGACAGAGACAGAGACAGAGACAGGGACAGAGACAGAGACAGAGACAGAGACAGAGACAGAGACAGAGACAGAGACAGAGACAGAGACAGAGACGGAGACGGAGATAGAGGCAGAGACAGAGCCAGGGACAGAGACAGATACAGTGACAGAGACAGAGACGGAGACAGTGACAGAGACAGAGATAGAGACAGAGACAGAGACGGAAACAAAGACCGAGACAGACGCAGAGACTGAGGCAGAGGCAGAGACAGAGACAGAGGCAGAGACAGAGACAGAGACAGAGACAGAGACAGAGACAGAGACAGAGACAGAGACAGAGACAGAGACAGAGACAGAGACAGAAACAGAGACAGAGACAGAGACAGAGACAGAGACAGAGACAGAGACAGAGACAGAGACAGAGACAGAGACAGAGACGGAGACGGAGACGGAGATAGAGGCAGAGACAGAGCCAGGGACAGAGACAGAAACAGAGACAGAGACAGAGACGGAGACAGTGACAGAGACAGAGACAGAGACAGAGACAGAGACAGAGACAGAAACAGAGACAGAGACAGAGACAGAGACAGAGACGGAGACAAACACCGAGACAGACGCAGAGACTGAGACAGAGGCAGAGACAGAGACAGAGACAGAGACAGTGACAGAGACAGAGACAGAGACAGAGACAGAGACAGAGACAGAGACATAGACAGAGACAGAGATAGAGACGGAGACAAAGACCGGGACAGAGACAGAGACGGAGACAGAGGCAGAGACAGAACCAGGGACAGAGACGGAGACAGGGACAGAGGGAGAGACAGAGACAGAGACAGAGACAGAGACGGAGACAAAGACCGAGACGGACGCAGAGACTGAGACAGAGGCAGAGACAGAGACAGAGACAGAGACAGAGACAGTGACAGAGACAGAGACAGAGACAGAGACAGAGACGGAGACGGAGATAGAGGCAGAGACATAGCCAGGGACAGAGACAGATACAGAGACAGAGGCAGAGGCAGAGGCAGAGACAGAGACAGAGACAGAGACGGAGACAAAGACCGAGACAGAGACAGAGACAGAGACAGAGACAGAGACGGAGACAGAGGCAGAGACAGAGCCAGGGACAGAGACAGATACAGAGACAGAGACAGAGACGGAGACAGTGACAGAGACAGAGACAGAGACAGAGACACAGAGAGAGACGGAGACAAAGACCGAGACAGACGCAGAGACTGAGACAGAGGCAGAGACAGAGACAGAGACAGAGACAGAGACAGAGACAGTGACAGAGACAGAGACAGAGACAGAGACATAGATAGAGACGCAGACGGAGATAGGGGCAGAGACAGAGCCAGGGACAGAGACAGATACAGAGACAGAGACAGAGACGGAGACAAAGACAGAGGAAGAGACAGCAACAGAGGCAGAGACAGAAACAGAGACAGAGACAGATACGGGGACAGAGACAGAGGCAGAGACAGAGACAGAGACAGGGACAGAGACGGAGACAGAGACAGGGACTGAGACAGAGACAGAGACAGCGGCAGAGACAGAGACGGCGACAGAGACAGAGACGGAGACGGAGATAGAGGCAGAGGCAGAGACAGAGACGGAGACAGAGGCAGAGACAGAGCCAAGGACAGAGACAGATACAGAGACAGAGACAGAGACGGAGACAGTGACAGAGACAGAGACAGAGACAGAGACAGAGGCAGAGACAGAGGCAGAGACAGAGACGGCGACAGAGACAGAGACGGAGACGGAGATAGAGGCAGAGACAGAGACAGAGACGGAGACAAAGACCGAGACGGACGCAGAGACTGAGACAGAGGCAGAGACAGAGACAGAGACAGAGACAGAGACAGAGACAGAGACGGAGACGGAGATAGAGGCAGAGACAGAGACAGAGACAGAGACAGAGACAGAGACAGAGACAGAGACAGAGACAGAGACATAGACAGAGACAGAGATAGAGACGGAGACAGAGGCAGAGACAGAGACAGAGACAGAGACAGAGACAGAGACAGAGACAGAGACAGAGACGGAGACGGAGATAGAGGCAGAGACAGAGCCAGGGACAGAGACAGATACAGAGACAGACGCAGAGGCAGAGGCAGAGACAGAGACAGAGACAGAGACAGAGACAGAGACGGAGACAGAGACAGAGACAGAGACAGAGACAGAGACAGAGACAGAGACATAGACAGAGACAGAGACAGAGACAGTGACAGAGACAGAGACAGAGACAGAGACAGAGACAGAGACAGAGACAGAGACATAGACAGAGACAGAGATAGAGACGGAGACAGAGGCAGAGACAGAGACAGAGACAGAGACAGAGACAGAGACAGAGACAGAGACGGAGACGGAGATAGAGGCAGAGACAGAGACAGGGACAGAGACAGATACAGAGACAGAGACAGAGACAGAGACAGAGACAGATACGGAGACAGAGGCAGAGGCAGAGGCAGAGACAGAGACAGAGACAGAGACAGAGACAGGGACAGAGACAGAGACAGAGACAGAGACAGAGACAGAGACAGAGACAGAGACAGAGACGGAGACAAAGACAGAGACAGAGACGGAGACAAAGAACGAGACAGAGACAGAGACGGAGACAGACGCAGATACAGAGACAGAGACAGAGACAGAGACAGAGACAGAGACAGAGACAGAGACAGAGGCAAAGACAGAGACGGAGACGGAGATAGAGGCAGAGACAGAGCCAGGGACAGAGACAGATACAGAGACAGAGACAGAGACAGTGACAGAGACAGAGACAGAGACAGCGACAGAGACGGAGACGGAGATAGAGGCAGAGGCGGATACAGAGACGGAGACAGAGACAGAGACAGAGACAGAGTCAGAGACAGAGATAAAGACCGAGACAGAGACAGAGATGGAGACAGAGGCAGAGACAGAGCCAGGGACAGAGACGGAGACCGAGACAGAGGGAGAGACAGCGACAGAGACAGAGACAGAGACAGAGACAGAGGCAGAGACAGAGACAGAGACAGAGACAGAGACAGAGACAGAGACAGAAACAGAGACAGAGACAGAGACAGAGACAGAGACAGAGACAGAGACAGAGACAGAGACAGAGGCAGAGACAGAGACAGAGACAGAGACAGAGACGGAGACGGAGATAGAGGCAGAGACAGAGCCAGGGACAGAGACAGATACAATGACAGAGACAGAGACGGAGACAGTGACAGAGACAGAGATAGAGACAGAGACAGAGACGGAAACAAAGACCGAGACAGACGCAGAGACTGAGGCAGAGGCAGAGACAGAGACAGAGACAGAGACTGTGACAGAGACAAAGACAGAGACAGAGACAGAGACGGAGACGGAGATAGAGGCAGAGACAGAGCCAGGGACAGAGACAGAGACGGAGACAAAGACAGAGGAAGAGACAGCAACAGAGGCAGAGACAGAAACAGAGACAGAGACAGAGACAGAGACAGAGACGGAGACAGTGACAGAGACAGAAACAGAGACAGAGACAGAGACAGAGACAGAGACAGAGACAGTGACAGAGACAGAGACAGAGACAGCGACAGAGACGGAGACGGAGATAGAGGCAGAGGCAGATACAGAGACGGAGACAGAGACAGAGACAGAGACAGAGTCAGAGACAGAGATAAAGACCGAGACAGAGACAGAGATGGAGACAGAGGCAGAGACAGAGCCAGGGACAGAGACGGAGACCGAGACAGAGGGAGAGACAGCGACAGAGACAGAGACAGAGACAGAGACAGAGGCAGAGACAGAGACAGAGACAGAGACAGAGACAGAGACAGAGACAGAGACAGAGACAGAGACAGAGACAGAGACAGAGACGGAGACGGAGACGGAGATAGCGGCAGAGACAGAGCCAGGGACAGAGACAGAAACAGAGACAGAGACAGAGACGGAGACAGTGACAGAGACAGAGACAGAGACAGAGACAGAGACAGAGACAGAGACAGAGACAGAGACAGAGACAGAGACAGGGACAGAGACAGAGACAGAGACAGAGACAGAGACGGAGACAGAGACGGAGACAAACACCGAGACAGACGCAGAGACTGAGACAGAGGCAGAGACAGAGACAGAGACAGAGACAGTGACAGAGACAGAGACAGAGACAGAGACAGAGACAGAGACAGAGACATAGACAGAGACAGAGATAGAGACGGAGACAAAGACCGAGACAGAGACAGAGACGGAGCCAGAGGCAGAGACAGAACCAGGGACAGAGACGGAGACAGGGACAGAGGGAGAGACAGCGACAGAGACAGAGACAGAGACAGAGGCAGAGGCAGAGGCAGAGACAGAGACAGAGACAGAGACAGAGACAGGGACAGAGACAGAGACAGAGACAGAGACAGAGACAGAGACAGAGACAGAGACAGAGACAGAGACGGAGACAGTGACAGAGACAGTGACAGAGACAAAGACAGAGACAGAGACAGAGACAGAGACAGAGACAGAGACAGAGACAGAGACAGAGACGGAGACAAACACCGAGACAGCGACAGAGACGGAGACGGAGATAGAGGCAGAGGCAGATACAGAGACGGAGACAGAGACAGAGACAGAGACAGAGTCAGAGACAGAGATAAAGACCGAGACAGAGACAGAGATGGAGACAGAGGCAGAGACAGAGCCAGGGACAGAGACGGAGACCGAGACAGAGGGAGAGACAGCGACAGAGACAGAGACAGAGACAGAGGCAGAGACAGAGACAGAGACAGAGACAGAGACAGAGACAGAGACAGAGACAGAGACAGAGACAGAAACAGAGACAGAGACAGAGACAGAGACAGAGACAGAGACAGAGACAGAGACAGAGACAGAGACAGAGACAGAGACAGAGACAGAGACAGAGACAGAGACGGAGACGGAGATAGAGGCAGAGACAGAGCCAGGGACAGAGACAGATACAGTGACAGAGACAGAGACGGAGACAGTGACAGAGACAGAGATAGAGACAGAGACAGAGACGGAAACAAAGACCGAGACAGACGCAGAGACTAAGGCAGAGGCAGAGACAGAGACAGAGGCAGAGACAGAGACAGAGACAGAGACAGAGACAGAGACAGAGACAGAGACAGAAACAGAGACAGAGACAGAGACAGAGACAGAGACAGAGACAGAGACAGAGACAGAGACAGAGACAGAGACAGAGACGGAGACGGAGACGGAGATAGAGGCAGAGACAGAGCCAGGGACAGAGACAGAAACAGAGACAGAGACAGAGACGGAGACAGTGACAGAGACAGAGACAGAGACAGAGACAGAGACAGAGACAGAAACAGAGACAGAGACAGAGACAGAGACAGAGACAGAGACAGAGACAGAGACGGAGACAAACACCGAGACAGACGCAGAGACTGAGACAGAGGCAGAGACAGAGACAGAGACAGAGACAGAGACAGTGACAGAGACAGAGACAGAGACAGAGACAGAGACAGAGACGGAGACAAACACCGAGACAGACGCAGAGACTGAGACAGAGGCAGAGACAGAGACAGAGACAGAGACAGTGACAGAGACAGAGACAGAGACAGAGACAGAGACAGAGACAGCGGCAGAGACAGAGACGGCGACAGAGACAGAGACGGAGACGGAGATAGAGGCAGAGGCAGAGACAGAGACGGAGACAGAGGCAGAGACAGAGCCAAGGACAGAGACAGATACAGAGACAGAGGCAGAGACGGAGACAGAGACGGAGACGGAGATAGAGGCAGAGACAGAGCCAGGGACAGAGACAGATACAGAGACAGAGGCAGAGACAGAGACAGAGACAGAGACATAGATAGAGACGCAGACGGAGATAGGGGCAGAGACAGAGCCAGGGACAGAGACAGATACAGAGACAGAGACAGAGACGGAGACAAAGACAGAGGAAGAGACAGCAACAGAGGCAGAGACAGAAACAGAGACAGAGACAGATACGGGGACAGAGACAGAGGCAGAGACAGAGACAGAGACAGGGACAGAGACGGAGACAGAGACAGGGACTGAGACAGAGACAGAGACAGCGGCAGAGACAGAGACGGCGACAGAGACAGAGACGGAGACGGAGATAGAGGCAGAGGCAGAGACAGAGACGGAGACAGAGGCAGAGACAGAGCCAAGGACAGAGACAGATACAGAGACAGAGACAGAGACGGAGACAGTGACAGAGACAGAGACAGAGACAGAGACAGAGGCAGAGACAGAGGCAGAGACAGAGACGGCGACAGAGACAGAGACGGAGACGGAGATAGAGGCAGAGACAGAGACAGAGACGGAGACAAAGACCGAGACGGACGCAGAGACTGAGACAGAGGCAGAGACAGAGACAGAGACAGAGACAGAGACAGAGACGGAGACGGAGATAGAGGCAGAGACATAGCCAGGGACAGAGACAGATACAGAGACAGACGCAGAGGCAGAGGCAGAGACAGAGATAGAGACAGAGACGGAGACAAAGACCGAGACAGAGACAGAGACAGAGACAGAGACAGAGACAGAGACGGAGACAGAGGCAGAGACAGAGCCAGGGACAGAGACAGATACAGGGACAGAGACAGAGACAGAGGCGGAGACAGTGACAGAGACAGAGACAGAGACAGAGACACAGACAGAGACGGAGACAAAGACCGAGACAGACGCAGAGACTGAGACAGAGGCAGAGACAGAGACAGAGACAGAGACAGAGACAGAGACAGTGACAGAGACAGAGACAGAGACAAAGACAGAGACAGAGACAGAGACGGAGACGGAGATAGAGGCAGAGACAGAGCCAGGGACAGAGACAGAGACGGAGACAAAGACAGAGGAAGAGACAGCAACAGAGGCAGAGACAGAAACAGAGACAGAGACAGAGACAGAGACAGAGACGGAGACAGTGACAGAGACAGAAACAGAGACAGAGACAGAGACAGAGACAGAGACAGAGACAGTGACAGAGACAGAGACAGAGACAGCGACAGAGACGGAGACGGAGATAGAGGCAGAGGCAGATACAGAGACGGAGACAGAGACAGAGACAGAGACAGAGTCAGAGACAGAGATAAAGACCGAGACAGAGACAGAGATGGAGACAGAGGCAGAGACAGAGCCAGGGACAGAGACGGAGACCGAGACAGAGGGAGAGACAGCGACCGAGACAGAGACAGAGACAGAGACAGAGGCAGAGACAGAGACAGAGACAGAGACAGAGACAGAGACAGAGACGGCGACAGAGACAGAGACGGAGACGGAGATAGAGGCAGAGGCAGAGACAGAGACGGAGACAGAGGCAGAGACAGAGCCAAGGACAGAGACAGATACAGAGACAGAGGCAGAGACGGAGACAGAGACGGAGACGGAGATAGAGGCAGAGACAGAGCCAGGGACAGAGACAGATACAGAGACAGAGGCAGAGACAGAGACAGAGACAGAGACATAGATAGAGACGCAGACGGAGATAGGGGCAGAGACAGAGCCAGGGACAGAGACAGATACAGAGACAGAGACAGAGACGGAGACAAAGACAGAGGAAGAGACAGCAACAGAGGCAGAGACAGAAACAGAGACAGAGACAGATACGGGGACAGAGACAGAGGCAGAGACAGAGACAGAGACAGGGACAGAGACGGAGACAGAGACAGGGACTGAGACAGAGACAGAGACAGCGGCAGAGACAGAGACGGCGACAGAGACAGAGACGGAGACGGAGATAGAGGCAGAGGCAGAGACAGAGACGGAGACAGAGGCAGAGACAGAGCCAAGGACAGAGACAGAGACAGAGACAGAGACAGAGACAGAGACAGAGACAGAGACAGAGACAGAGACAGAGACAGAGACAGAGACAGAGACAGAGACAGAGACAGAGACAGAGACAGCGACAGAGACAGAGACAGAGACAGAGGCAGAGACAGAGACAGAGACAGAGACAGAGACAGAGACAGAGACAGAGACAGAGACAGACACAGAGACAGAGACAGAGATAGAGACAGAGACAGAGACAGAGACAGAGACAGAGACAGAGACAGAGACGGAGACGGAGACGAGGCAGAGACAGAGACAGAGACGGAGATAAAGACCGAGACAGAGACAGAGACGGAGACAGAGGCAGAGACAGAGCCAGGGACAGAGACAGATACAGAGACAGAGACAGAGACGGAGACAGTGACAGAGACAGAGACAGAGACAGAGACAGAGACAGAGACAGAGACAGAGACAGAGACAGAGACGGAGACAAACACCGAGACAGACGCAGAGACTGAGACAGAGGCAGAGACAGAGACAGAGACAGAGACAGTGACAGAGACAGAGGCAGAGACAGAGACAGAGACAGAGACAGAGACAGAGACAGAGACAGAGACATAGACAGAGACAGAGATAGAGACGGAGACAAAGACCGAGACAGAGACATAGACGGAGACAGAGGCAGAGACAGAACCAGGGACAGAGACGGAGACAGGGACAGAGGGAGAGACAGCGACAGAGACAGAGACAGAGACAGAGCCAGAGGCAGAGGCAGAGACAGAGACAGAGACAGAGACAGAGACAGAGACAGAGACAGGGACAGAGACAGAGACAGAGACAGAGACAGAGACAGAGACGGAGACAAAGACAGAGACAGAGACGGAGACAAAGAACGAGACAGAGACAGAGACGGAGACAGAGGCAGAGACAGAGACAGAGACAGAGACAGAGACAGAGACAGAGACAGAGACAGAGACAGAGACAGAGACAGAGACAGAGACAGAGACAGAGACAGAGACAGAGACAGAGACAGAGACAGAGACAGAGACGGAGACGGAGATAGAGGCAGAGACAGAGCCAGGGACAGAGACAGATACAGAGACAGAGACAGAGACAGTGACAGAGACAGAGACAGAGACAGCGACAGAGACGGAGACGGAGATAGAGGCAGAGGCAGATACAGAGACAGAGACAGAGACAGAGACAGAGACAGAGACGGAGATAAAGACCGAGACAGAGACAGAGATGGAGACAGAGGCAGAGACAGAGCCAGGGACAGAGACGGAGACCGAGACAGAGGGAGAGACGGCGACAGAGACAGAGACAGAGACAGAGGCAGAGACAGAGACAGAGACAGAGACAGAGACAGAGACAGAGACAGAGACAGAGACAGAGACAGAGACAGAGACAGAGACAGAGACAGAGACAGAGACAGAGACGGAGACGGAGATAGAGGCAGAGACAGAGCCAGGGACAGAGACAGATACAGTGACAGAGACTGAGACGGAGACAGTGACAGAGACAGAGATAGAGACAGAGACAGAGACGGAGACAAAGACCGAGACAGACGCAGAGACTGAGGCAGAGGCAGAGACAGAGACAGAGACAGAGACAGAGACAGAGACAGAGACAGAGACAGAGACAGAGACAGAGACAGAGACAGAGACAGAGACAGAGACAGAGACAGTGACAGAGACAGAGACAGAGACAGAGACAGAGACAGAGACGGAGACGGAGATAGAGGCAGAGACAGAGCCAGGGACAGAGACAGATACAGAGACAGAGGCAGAGGCAGAGGCAGAGGCAGAGACAGAGACAGAGACAGAGACAGAGATAGAGACAGAGACAGAGACAGTGACAGAGACAGAGACAGAGACAGAGACAGAGACAGAGACGGAGACGGAGATAGAGGCAGAGACAGAGCCAGGGACAGAGACAGATACAGAGACAGAGGCAGAGGCAGAGGCAGAGACAGAGAAAGAGACAGAGACAGAGATAGAGACAGAGACAGAGACAGTGACAGAGACAGAGACAGAGACAGAGACAGAGACGGAGACGGAGATAGAGGCAGAGACAGAGCCAGGGACAGAGACGCAGACAAAGACCGAGACAGACGCAGAGACTGAGACAGAGGCAGAGACAGAGACAGAGACAGAGACAGTGACAGAGACAGAGACAGAGACAGAGACAGAGACAGAGACAGAGACAGAGACATAGACAGAGACAGAGATAGAGACGGAGACAGAGGCAGAGACAGAGACAGAGACAGAGACAGAGACAGAGACAGAGACAGAGACGGAGACGGAGATAGAGGCAGAGACAGAGACAGGAACAGAGACAGATACAGAGACAGAGACAGAGACGGAGACAGTGACAGAGACAGAGACAGAGACAGAGACAGAGACAGATACGGAGACAGAGACCGAGACAGACGCAGAGACAGAGGCAGAGGCAGAGGCTGAGACAGAGCCAGGGACAGAGACAGAGACAGAGACAGAGACAGAGACAGAGACGGAGACGGAGATAGAGGCAGAGACAGAGCCAGGGACAGAGACAGATACAGAGACAGACGCAGAGGCAGAGGCAGAGACAGAGACAGAGACAGAGACAGAGACAGAGACAGAGACAGAGACAGGGACAGAGACAGAGACAGAGACAGAGACAGAGACAGAGACAGAGACGGAGACAGAGGCAGAGACAGAGGCAGGGACAGAGACAGATACAGAGACAGAGGCAGAGGCAGAGGCAGAGGCAGAGACAGAGACAGGGACAGAGACGGAGACAAAGACCGAGACAGAGACAGAGACAGAGACAGAGACAGAGACGGCAGAGGCAGAGACAGAGCCAGGGACAGAGACAGATACAGTGACAGAGACAGAGACGGAGACAGTGACAGAGGCAGAGACAGAGACAGAGACAGAGACAGAGACAGAGACAGAGACAGAGACGGAGACAAACACCGAGACAGACGCAGAGACTGAGAGAGAGGCAGAGACAGAGACAGAGACAGAGACAGTGACAAAGACAGAGACAGAGACAGAGACATAGACAGAGACAGAGATAGAGACGGAGACAAAGACCGAGACAGAGACAGAGACGGAGACAGAGGCAGAGACAGAACCAGGGACAGAGACGGAGACAGGGACAGAGGGAGAGACAGCGACAGAGACAGAGAGAGAGACAGAGACAGAGACAGAGACAGAGACAGAGACAGAGACAGAGGCAGAGACAGAGACAGAGACAGAGACAGAGACAGAGACAGAGACAGAGACAGAGACAGAGACAGAGACAGAGACGGAGACAGAGGCAGAGACAGAGCCAGGGACAGAGACAGATACAGAGACAGAGGCAGAGACAGAGACAGAGACAGAGACAGAGACAGAGACAGAGACGGAGACGGAGATAGAGGCAGAGACAGAGCCAGGGACAGAGACAGATACAGAGACAGAGACGGAGACAGAGGCAGAGACAGAGCCAGGGACAGAGACACATACAGAGACAGAGGCAGAGGCAGAGGCAGAGGCAGAGACAGAGACAGAGACAGAGACGGAGACAAAGACCGAGACAGAGACAGAGACAGAGACACTGACAGAGACAGAGACAGAGACAGAGACATAGATAGAGACGCAGACGGAGATAGGGGCAGAGACAGAGCCAGGGACAGAGTCAGATACAGAGACAGAGACAGAGACGGAGACAAAGACAGAGGAAGAGACAGCAACAGAGGCAGAGACAGAAACAGAGACAGAGACAGATACGGGGACAGAGACAGAGGCAGAGACAGAGACAGAGACAGAGACAGGGACGGAGACAGAGACAGGGACTGAGACAGAGACAGAGACAGCGGCAGAGACAGAGACGGCGACAGAGACAGAGACGGAGACGGAGATAGAGGCAGAGACAGAGACGGAGACGGAGACAGAGGCAGAGACAGAGCCAGGGACAGAGACAGATACAGAGACAGAGACAGAGACGGAGACAGTGACAGAGACAGAGACAGAGACAGAGACAGAGACAGAGACAGAGACAGAGACGGAGATAAACACCGAGACAGACGCAGAGACTGAGACAGAGGCAGAGACAGAGACAGAGACAGAGACAGTGACAGAGACAGAGACAGAGACAGAGACAGAGACGGAGACAAACA
This sequence comes from Megachile willughbiella, assembly GCA_945859595.2. Classification (NCBI taxonomy): domain Eukaryota; kingdom Metazoa; phylum Arthropoda; class Insecta; order Hymenoptera; family Megachilidae; genus Megachile; species Megachile willughbiella. Next base: position 1,604,536 of record CAMAOD020000301.1, read on the forward strand.
CCGAGACAGACGCAGAGACTGAGACAGAGGCAGAGACAGAGACAGAGACAGAGACAGTGACAGAGACGGAGACAGAGGCAGAGACAGAGACAGAGACAGAGACATAGACAGAGACAGAGATAGAGACGGAGACAAAGACCGAGACAGAGACAAAGACAGAGACAGATACAGAGACGGAGACGGAGATAGAGGCAGAGACAGAGCCAGGGACAGAGACAGATACAGAGACAGACGCAGAGGCAGAGGCAGAGACAGAGACAGAGACAGAGACAGAGACAGAGACATAGATAGAGACGCAGACGGAGATAGGGGCAGAGACAGAGCCAGGGACAGAGACAGATACAGAGACAGAGACAGAGACGGAGACAAAGACAGAGGAAGGGACAGCAACAGAGGCAGAGACAGAAACAGAGACAGAGACAGATACGGGGACAGAGACAGAGGCAGAGATAGAGACAGAGACAGAGACAGAGACGGAGACAGAGACAGGGACTAAGACAGAGACGGAGACAGCGGCAGAGACAGAGACGGCGACAGAGACAGAGACGGAGACGGAGATAGAGGCAGAGACAGAGACAGAGACGGCGACAGAGACAGAGACGGAGACGGAGACGGAGATAGAGGCAGAGACAGAGACAGAGACGGAGACAGAGGCAGAGAGAGAGACAGAGACAGAGACAGTGACAGAGACAGAGACAGAGGCAGAGACAGAGACAGAGACATAGACAGAGACAGAGATAGAGATGGAGACAAAGACCGATACAGTGACAGAGACGGAGACAGAGGCAGAGACAGAACCAGGGACAGAGACGGAGACAGGGACAGAGGGAGAGACAGCGACAGAGACAGAGACAGAGACAAAGGCAGAGGCAGAGGCAGAGACAGAGACAGAGACAGAGACAGAGTCAGAGACACAGACGGAGACAAAGACCGAGACAGACGCAGAGACTGAGACAGAGGCAGAGACAGAGACAGAGACAGAGACAGAGACAGTGACAGAGACAAAGACAGAGACAGAGACAGAGACAGAGACAGAGACAGCAGCAGAGACAGAGACGGCGACAGAGACAGAGACGGAGACGGAGATAGAGGCAGAGACAGAGACAGAGACGGCGACAGAGACAGAGACGGAGACGGAGACGGAGATAGAGGCAGAGACAGAGACAGAGGCGGAGACAGAGGCAGAGACAGAGACAGAGACACAGACAGTGACAGAGACAGAAACAGAGACAGAGACAGAGACAGAGACATAGACAGAGACAGAGATAGAGACGGAGACAAAGACCGAGACAGAGACAGAGACGGAGACAGAGGCAGAGACAGAACCAGGGACAGAGACGGAAACAGGGACAGAGGGAGAGACAGCGACAGAGACAGAGACAGAGACAAAGGCAGACGCAGAGGCAGAGACAGAGACAGAGACAGAGACAGAGTCAGAGACAGAGACAGAGACAAAGACCGAGACAGACGCAGAGACTGAGACAGAGGCAGAGACAGAGACAGAGACAGAGACAGAGACAGTGACAGAGACAAAGGCAGAGACAGAGACAGAGACGGAGACGGAGATAGAGGCAGAGACAGAGACGGAGACAGAGGCAGAGACAGAGCCAGGGACAGAGACAGAAACAGAGACAGAGACAGAGACGGAGACAGTGACAGAGACAGAAACAGAGACAGAGACAGAGACAGAGACAGAGACAGAGACAGAGACAGAGACAGAGACGGAGACAAACACCGAGACAGACGCAGAGACTGAGACAGAGGCAGAGACAGAGACAGAGACAGAGACAGTGACAGAGACAGAGACAGAGATAGAGACAGAGACAGAGACATAGACAGAGACAGAGATAGAGACGGAGACAAAGACCGAGACAGAGACAGAGACGGAGACAGAGGCAGAGACAGAACCAGGGACAGAGACGGTGACAGGGACAGAGGGAGAGACAGCGACAGAGACAGAGACAGAGACAGAGGCAGAGGCAGAGGCAGAGGCAGAGACAGAGACAGAGACAGAGACAGAGACAGAGACAGAGACAGAGACAGAGACATAGATAGAGACGCAGACGGAGATAGGGGCAGAGACAGAGCCAGGGACAGAGACAGATACAGAGACAGAGACAGAGATGGAGACAAAGACAGAGGAAGGGACAGCAACAGAGGCAGAGACAGAAACAGAGACAGAGACAGATACGGGGACAGAGACAGAGGCAGAGATAGAGACAGAGACAGAGACAGAGACGGAGACAGAGACAGGGACTAAGACAGAGACAGAGACAGCGGCAGAGACAGAGACGGCGACAGAGACAGAGACGGAGACGGAGATAGAGGCAGAGACAGAGACAGAGACGGCGACAGAGACAGAGACGGAGACGGAGACGGAGATAGAGGCAGAGACAGAGACAGAGACGGAGACAGAGGCAGAGACAGAGACAGAGACAGAGACAGTGACAGAGACAGAGACAGAGGCAGAGACAGAGACAGAGACATAGACAGAGACAGAGATAGAGATGGAGACAAAGACCGATACAGTGACAGAGACGGAGACAGAGGCAGAGACAGAACCAGGGACAGAGACGGAGACAGGGACAGAGGGAGAGACAGCGACAGAGACAGAGACAGAGACAAAGGCAGAGGCAGAGGCAGAGACAGAGACAGAGACAGAGACAGAGTCAGAGACAGAGACGGAGACAAAGACCGAGACAGACGCAGAGACTGAGACAGAGGCAGAGACAGAGACAGAGACAGAGACAGAGACAGTGACAGAGACAAAGACAGAGACAGAGACAGAGACGGAGACGGAGATAGAGGCAGAGACAGAGCCAGGGACAGAGACAGATACAGAGACAGACGCAGATATAGAGACGGCGACAGAGACAGAGACGGAGACGGAGACAGTGACAGAGACAAACACCGAGACAGACGCAGAGACTGAGACAGAGGCAGAGACAGAGACAGAGACAGAGACAGAGACAGAGACAGAGACGGAGACAAACACCGAGACAGACGCAGAGACTGAGACAGAGGCAGAGACAGAGACAGAGACAGAGACAGAGACAGAGACAGAGACGGAGACAAACACCGAGACAGACGCAGAGACTGAGACAGAGGCAGAGACAGAGACAGAGACAGAGACAGTGACAGAGACGGAGACAGAGACAGAGACAAAGACAGAGACAGAGACAGAGACATAGACAGAGACAGAGATAGAGACGGAGACAAAGACCGAGACAGAGACAGAGACGGAGACAGAGGCAGAGACAGAACCAGGGACAGAGACGGAGACAGGGACAGAGGGAGAGCCAGCGACAGAGACTGAGACAGAGGCAGAGACAGAGACAGAGACAGAGACTGTGACAGAGACAAAGACAGAGACAGAGACAGAGACGGAGACGGAGATAGAGGCAGAGACAGAGCCAGGGACAGAGACAGATACAGAGACAGACGCAGAGGCAGAGGCAGAGACAGAGACAGAGACAGAGACAGAGACAGAGACAGAGACATAGATAGAGACGCAGACGGAGATAGGGGCAGAGACAGAGCCGGGGACAGAGACAGATACAGAGACAGAGACAGAGACGGAGACAAAGACAGAGGAAGAGACAGCAACAGAGGCAGAGACAGAAACAGAGACAGAGACAGATACGGGGACAGAGACAGAGGCAGAGACAGAGACAGAGACAGAGACAGAGACGGAGACAGAGACAGGGACTAAGACAGAGACAGAGACAGCGGCAGAGACAGAGACGGCGACAGAGACAGAGACGGAGACGGAGATAGAGGCAGAGACAGAGACAGAGACGGCGACAGAGACAGAGACGGAGACGGAGACGGAGATAGAGGCAGAGACAGAGACAGAGGCGGAGACAGAGGCAGAGACAGAGACAGAGACACAGACAGTGACAGAGACAGAAACAGAGACAGAGACAGAGACAGAGACATAGACAGAGACAGAGATAGAGACGGAGACAAAGACCGAGACAGAGACAGAGACGGAGACAGAGGCAGAGACAGAACCAGGGACAGAGACGGAAACAGGGACAGAGGGAGAGACAGCGACAGAGACAGAGACAGAGACAAAGGCAGAGGCAGAGGCAGAGACAGAGACAGAGACAGAGACAGAGTCAGAGACAGAGACAGAGACAAAGACCGAGACAGACGCAGAGACTGAGGCAGAGGCAGAGACAGAGACAGAGACAGAGACTGTGACAGAGACAAAGACAGAGACAGAGACAGAGACGGAGACGGAGATAGAGGCAGAGACAGAGCCAGGGACAGAGACAGAGACGGAGACAAAGACAGAGGAAGAGACAGCAACAGAGGCAGAGACAGAAACAGAGACAGAGACAGAGACAGAGACAGAGACGGAGACAGTGACAGAGACAGAAACAGAGACAGAGACAGAGACAGAGACAGAGACCGAGACAGACGCAGAGACTAAGGCAGAGGCAGAGACAGAGACAGAGACAGAGACAGAGACAGAGACAGAGACAGAGACAGAGACAGAGACAGAGACAGAGACAGAGACAGTGACAGAGACAGAGACAGAGACAGAGACAGAGACAGAGACGGAGACGGAGATAGAGGCAGAGACAGAGCCAGGGACAGAGACAGATACAGAGACAGAGGCAGAGGCAGAGGCAGAGGCAGAGACAGAGACAGAGACAGAGACAGAGATAGAGACAGAGACAGAGACAGTGACAGAGACAGAGACAGAGACAGAGACAGAGACGGAGACGGAGATAGAGGCAGAGACAGAGCCAGGGACAGAGACAGATACAGAGACAGAGGCAGAGGCAGAGACAGAGACAGAGACAGAGACAGAGATAGAGACAGAGACAGAGACAGTGACAGAGACAGAGACAGAGACAGAGACAGAGACGGAGACGGAGATAGAGGCAGAGACAGAGCCAGGGACAGAGATAGAGACAGAGACAGAGACAGAGACAGAGACAGAGACAGAGACAGAGACAGAGACAGAGACAGAGACAGAGACAGAGACAGAGACAGAGACAGAGACAGAGACAGAGACAGAGACAGAGACAGAGACGCAGACAAAGACCGAGACAGACGCAGAGACTGAGACAGAGGCAGAGACAGAGACAGAGACAGCGACAGAGACAGTGACAGAGACAGAGACAGAGACAGAGACAGAGACAGAGACAGAGACAGAGACGGAGACAAACACCGAGACAGACGCAGAGACTGAGACAGAGGCAGAGACAGAGACAGAGACAGAGACAGTGACAGAGACAGAGACAGAGACAGAGACAGAGACAGAGACAGAGACAGAGACATAGACAGAGACAGAGATAGAGACGGAGACAGAGGCAGAGACAGAGACAGAGACAGAGACAGAGACAGAGACAGAGACAGAGACGGAGACGGAGATAGAGGCAGAGACAGAGACAGGGACAGAGACAGATACAGAGACAGAGACAGAGACGGAGACAGTGACAGAGACAGAGACAGAGACAGAGACAGAGACAGAGACAGATACGGAGACAAAGACCGAGACAGACGCAGAGACAGAGGCAGAGGCAGAGGCAGAGACAGAGCCAGGGACAGAGACAGAGACAGAGACAGAGACAGAGACGGAGACGGAGATAGAGGCAGAGACAGAGCCAGGGACAGAGACAGATACAGAGACAGACGCAGAGGCAGAGGCAGAGACAGAGACAGAGACAGACACAGAGACAGAGACGGAGACAGAGACAGAGACATAGACAGAGACAGAGGTAGAGACGGAGACAAAGACCGAGACAGAGACAGAGACGGAGACAGAGGCAGAGACAGAACCGGGGACAGAGACGGAGACAGGGACAGAGGGAGAGCCAGCGACAGAGACTGAGACAGAGGCAGAGACAGAGACAGAGACAGAGACTGTGACAGAGACAAAGACAGAGACAGAGACAGAGACGGAGACGGAGATAGAGGCAGAGACAGAGCCAGGGACAGAGACAGAGACGGAGACAAAGACAGAGGAAGAGACAGCAACAGAGGCAGAGACAGAAACAGAGACAGAGACAGAGACAGAGACAGAGACGGAGACAGTGACAGAGACAGAAACAGAGACAGAGACAGAGACAGAGGTAGAGACGGAGACAAAGACCGAGACAGAGACAGAGACGGAGACAGAGGCAGAGACAGAACCGGGGACAGAGACGGAGACAGGGACAGAGGGAGAGCCAGCGACAGAGACTGAGACAGAGGCAGAGACAGAGACAGAGACAGAGACTGTGACAGAGACAAAGACAGAGACAGAGACAGAGACGGAGACGGAGATAGAGGCAGAGACAGAGCCAGGGACAGAGACAGAGACGGAGACAAAGACAGAGGAAGAGACAGCAACAGAGGCAGAGACAGAAACAGAGACAGAGACAGAGACAGAGACAGAGACGGAGACAGTGACAGAGACAGAAACAGAGACAGAGACAGAGACAGAGACAGAGACAGAGACAGAGACAGTGACAGAGACAGAGACAGAGACAGCGATAGAGACGGAGACGGAGATAGAGGCAGAGGCAGATACAGAGACGGAGACAGAGACAGAGACAGAGACAGAGTCAGAGACAGAGATAAAGACCGAGACAGAGACAGAGATGGAGACAGAGGCAGAGACAGAGCCAGGGACAGAGACGGAGACCGAGACAGAGGGAGAGACAGCGACAGAGACAGAGACAGAGACAGAGACAGAGGCAGAGACAGAGACAGAGACAGAGACAGAGACAGAGACAGAGACAGAGACAGAGACAGAGACAGAGACGGAGACGGAGACGGAGATAGCGGCAGAGACAGAGCCAGGGACAGAGACAGAAACAGAGACAGAGACAGAGACGGAGACAGTGACAGAGACAGAGACAGAGACAGAGACAGAGACAGAGACATAGACAGAGACAGAGACAGAGACAGAGACAGAGACGGAGACAGAGACGGAGACAAACACCGAGACAGACGCAGAGACTGAGACAGAGGCAGAGACAGAGACAGAGACAGAGACAGTGACAGAGACAGAGACAGAGACAGAGACAGAGACAGAGACATAGACAGAGACAGAGACAGAGACAGAGACAGAGACAGAGACAGAGACGGAGACAGTGACAGAGACAGTGACAGAGACAAAGACAGAGACAGAGACAGAGACAGAGACAGAGACAGAGACAGAGACAGAGACAGAGACAGAGACGGAGACAAACACCGAGACAGCGACAGAGACGGAGACGGAGATAGAGGCAGAGGCAGATACAGAGACGGAGACAGAGACAGAGACAGAGACAGAGTCAGAGACAGAGATAAAGACCGAGACAGAGAGAGAGATGGAGACAGAGGCAGAGACAGAGCCAGGGACAGAGACGGAGACCGAGACAGAGGGAGAGACAGCGACAGAGACAGAGACAGAGACAGAGGCAGAGACAGAGACAGAGACAGAGACAGAGACAGAGACAGAGACAGAGACAGAGACAGAGACAGAAACAGAGACAGAGACAGAGACAGAGACAGAGACAGAGACAGAGACAGAGACAGAGACAGAGACAGAGACAGAGACAGAGACAGAGACAGAGACGGAGACGGAGATAGAGGCAGAGACAGAGCCAGGGACAGAGACAGATACAGTGACAGAGACAGAGACGGAGACAGTGACAGAGACAGAGATAGAGACAGAGACAGAGACGGAAACAAAGACCGAGACAGACGCAGAGACTGAGGCAGAGGCAGAGACAGAGACAGAGGCAGAGACAGAGACAGAGACAGAGACAGAGACAGAGACAGAGACAGAGACAGAGACAGAGACAGAGACAGAAACAGAGACAGAGACAGAGACAGAGACAGAGACAGAGACAGAGACAGAGACAGAGACAGAGACAGAGACAGAGACGGAGACGGAGACGGAGATAGAGGCAGAGACAGAGCCAGGGACAGAGACAGAAACAGAGACAGAGACAGAGACGGAGACAGTGACAGAGACAGAGACAGAGACAGAGACAGAGACAGAGACAGAAACAGAGACAGAGACAGAGACAGAGACAGAGACAGAGACAGAGACGGAGACAAACACCGAGACAGACGCAGAGACTGAGACAGAGGCAGAGACAGAGACAGAGACAGAGACAGTGACAGAGACAGAGACAGAGACAGAGACAGAGACAGAGACGGAGACAAACACCGAGACAGACGCAGAGACTGAGACAGAGGCAGAGACAGAGACAGAGACAGAGACAGTGACAGAGACAGAGACAGAGACAGAGACAGAGACAGAGACAGAGACAGCGGCAGAGACGGAGACGGCGACAGAGACAGAGACGGAGACGGAGATAGAGGCAGAGGCAGAGACAGAGACGGAGACAGAGGCAGAGACAGAGCCAAGGACAGAGACAGATACAGAGACAGAGACAGAGACGGAGACAGAGACGGAGACGGAGATAGAGGCAGAGACAGAGCCAGGGACAGAGACAGATACAGAGACAGAGGCAGAGACAGAGACAGAGACAGAGACATAGATAGAGACGCAGACGGAGATAGGGGCAGAGACAGAGCCAGGGACAGAGACAGATACAGAGACAGAGACAGAGACGGAGACAAAGACAGAGGAAGAGACAGCAACAGAGGCAGAGACAGAAACAGAGACAGAGACAGATACGGGGACAGAGACAGAGGCAGAGACAGAGACAGAGACAGGGACAGAGACGGAGACAGAGACAGGGACAGAGCCAGGGACAGAGACGGAGACCGAGACAGAGGGAGAGACAGCGACAGAGACAGAGACAGAGACAGAGACGGAGACAAACACCGAGACAGACGCAGAGACTGAGACAGAGGCAGAGACAGAGACAGAGAAAGAGACAGTGACAGAGACAGAGACAGAGACAGAGACAGAGACAGAGACATAGACAGAGACAGAGATAGAGACGGAGACAAAGACCGAGACAGAGACAGAGACGGAGACAGAGGCAGAGACAGAACCAGGGACAGAGACGGAGACAGGGACAGAGGGAGAGACAGAGACAGAGACAGAGACAGAGACGGAGACAAAGACCGAGACGGACGCAGAGACTGAGACAGAGGCAGAGACAGAGACAGAGACAGAGACAGAGACAGTGACAGAGACAGAGACAGAGACAGAGACAGAGACGGAGACGGAGATAGAGGCAGAGACATAGCCAGGGACAGAGACAGATACAGAGACAGAGGCAGAGGCAGAGGCAGAGACAGAGACAGAGACAGAGACGGAGACAAAGACCGAGACAGAGACAGAGACAGAGACAGAGACAGAGACGGAGACAGAGGCAGAGACAGAGCCAGGGACAGAGACAGATACAGAGACAGAGACAGAGACGGAGACAGTGACAGAGACAGAGACAGAGACAGAGACACAGAGAGAGACGGAGACAAAGACCGAGACAGACGCAGAGACTGAGACAGAGGCAGAGACAGAGACAGAGACAGAGACAGAGACAGAGACAGTGACAGAGACAGCGACAGAGACAGAGACATAGATAGAGACGCAGACGGAGATAGGGGCAGAGACAGAGCCAGGGACAGAGACAGATACAGAGACAGAGACAGAGACGGAGACAAAGACAGAGGAAGAGACAGCAACAGAGGCAGAGACAGAAACAGAGACAGAGACAGATACGGGGACAGAGACAGAGGCAGAGACAGAGACAGAGACAGGGACAGAGACGGAGACAGAGACAGGGACTGAGACAGAGACAGAGACAGCGGCAGAGACAAAGACGGCGACAGAGACAGAGACGGAGACGGAGATAGAGGCAGAGGCAGAGACAGAGACGGAGACAGAGGCAGAGACAGAGCCAAGGACAGAGACAGATACAGAGACAGAGACAGAGACGGAGACAGTGACAGAGACAGAGACAGAGACAGAGACAGAGGCAGAGACAGAGGCAGAGACAGAGACGGCGACAGAGACAGAGACGGAGACGGAGATAGAGGCAGAGACAGAGACAGAGACGGAGACAAAGACCGAGACGGACGCAGAGACTGAGACAGAGGCAGAGACAGAGACAGAGACAGAGACAGAGACAGAGACGGAGACGGAGATAGAGGCAGAGACATAGCCAGGGACAGAGACAGATACAGAGACAGACGCAGAGGCAGAGGCAGAGACAGAGATAGAGACAGAGACGGAGACAAAGACCGAGACAGAGACAGAGACAGAGACAGAGACAGAGACAGAGACGGAGACAGAGGCAGAGACAGAGCCAGGGACAGAGACAGATACAGGGACAGAGACAGAGACAGAGACGGAGACAGTGACAGAGACAGAGACAGAGACAGAGACAGAGACAGAGACAGAGACAGAGACATAGACAGAGACGCAGACGAAGATAGGGGCAGAGACAGAGCCAGGGACAGAGACAGATACAGAGACAGAGACAGAGACGGAGACAAAGACAGAGGAAGAGACAGCAAGAGAGGCAGAGACAGAAACAGAGACAGAGACAGATACGGAGACAGAGACAGAGGCAGAAACAGAGACAGAGACAGAGACAGAGACGGAGACAGAGACAGGGACTGAGACAGAGACAGAGACAGCGGCAGAGACAGAGACGGCGACAGAGACAGAGACGGAGACGGAGATAGAGGCAGAGGCAGAGACAGAGACGGAGACAGAGGCAGAGACAGAGCCAAGGACAGAGACAGATACAGAGACAGAGAGAGAGACGGAGACAGTGACAGAGACAGAGACAGAGACAGAGACAGAGACAGAGACAGAGGCAGAGACAGAGACAGAGACGGAGACGGAGATAGAGGCAGAGACAGAGCCAGGGACAGAGACAGATACAGAGACAGAGACAGAGACGGAGACAGTGACAGGGACAGAGACAGAGACAGAGACAGAGACGGAGACAAGGACCGAGACAGACGCAGAGACTGAGGCAGAGGCAGAGACAGAGACAGAGACAGAGAGAGAGACAGTGACAGAGACAGAGACAGAGACAGAGACAGAGACAGAGACAGAGACAGAGAGAGAGACAGAGACAGAGACAGAGATAGACACAGAGACAGAGACAGAGACAGAGACAGAGACAGGGACAGAGACAGAGACAGAGACAGAGACAGAGACAGAGACAGAGACGGAGACGGAGATAGAGGCAGAGACGGAGCCAGGGACAGAGACAGATACAGTGATAGAGACAGAGACGGAGATAGTGACAGAGACAGAGATAGAGACAGAGACAGAGACGGAGACGGAGACAAAGACCGAGACAGACGCAGAGACTGAGGCAGAGGCAGAGACAGAGACAGAGACAGAGACAGAGACAGAGACAGAGACAGAGACAGAGACAGAGACAGAGACAGAGACAGAGACAGAGGGAGAGACAGCGACAGAGACAGAGACAGAGACAGAGGCAGAGACAGAGACAGAGACAGAGACAGAGACAGAGACAGAGACAGAGACAGAGACAGAGACAGAGACAGAGACAGAGACAGACACAGAGACAGAGGGAGAGATAGAGACAGAGACAGAGACAGAGACAGAGACAGAGACAGAGACAGAGACAGAGACAGAGACAGAGACAGAGACAGAGACAGAGACAGAGACAGCGACAGAGACAGAGACAGAGACAGTGGCAGATACAGAGACAGAGACAGAGACAGAGACAGAGACAGAGAGAGAGACAGAGACGGAGATAAAGACCGAGACAGAGACAGACACAGAGACAGAGGGAGAGATAGAGACAGAGACAGAGACAGAGACAGAGACAGAGACAGAGACAGAGACAGAGACAGAGACAGAGACAGCGACAGAGACAGAGACAGAGACAGAGACAGAGGCAGAGACAGAGACAGAGACAGAGACAGAGACAGAGACAGAGACAGAGACAGAGACAGAGACAGAGACAGACACAGAGACAGAGACAGAGATAGAGACAGAGACAGAGACAGAGACAGAGACAGAGACAGAGACAGAGACAGAGACAGAGACAGAGACAGAGACAGAGACAGAGACAGAGACAGAGACAGAGACAGAGACAGAGGCAGAGACAGAGACAGAGACGGAGACGGAGATAGAGGCAGAGACAGAGCCAGGGACAGAGACAGATACAGAGACAGAGACAGAGACGGAGACAGTGACAGGGACAGAGACAGAGACAGAGACAGAGACGGAGACAAGGACCGAGACAGACGCAGAGACTGAGGCAGAGGCAGAGACAGAGACAGAGACAGAGAGAGAGACAGTGACAGAGACAGAGACAGAGACAGAGACAGAGACAGAGACAGAGAGAGAGACAGAGACAGAGACAGAGATAGACACAGAGACAGAGACAGAGACAGAGACAGAGACAGGGACAGAGACAGAGACAGAGACAGAGACAGAGACAGAGACAGAGACGGAGACGGAGATAGAGGCAGAGACGGAGCTAGGGACAGAGACAGATACAGTGATAGAGACAGAGACGGAGATAGTGACAGAGACAGAGATAGAGACAGAGACAGAGACGGAGACGGAGACAAAGACCGAGACAGACGCAGAGACTGAGGCAGAGGCAGAGACAGAGACAGAGACAGAGACAGAGACAGAGACAGAGACAGAGACAGAGACAGAGACAGAGACAGAGACAGAGACAGAGACAGAGACAGAGACAGAGGGAGAGACAGCGACAGAGACAGAGACAGAGACAGAGGCAGAGACAGAGACAGAGACAGAGACAGAGACAGAGACAGAGACAGAGACAGAGACAGACACAGAGACAGAGACAGACACAGAGACAGAGGGAGAGATAGAGACAGAGACAGAGACAGAGACAGAGACAGAGACAGAGACAGAGACAGAGACAGAGACAGAGACAGAGACAGAGACAGAGACAGAGACAGCGACAGAGACAGAGACAGAGACAGAGACAGAGGCAGATACAGAGACAGAGACAGAGACAGAGACAGAGACAGAGACAGAGACAGAGACAGAGACGGAGATAAAGACCGAGACAGAGACAGACACAGAGACAGAGGGAGAGATAGAGACAGAGACAGAGACAGAGACAGAGACAGAGACAGAGACAGAGACAGAGACAGAGACAGAGACAGAGACAGAGACAGAGACAGAGACAGAGACAGAGACAGAGACAGCGACAGAGACAGAGACAGAGACAGAGGCAGAGACAGAGACAGAGACAGAGACAGAGACAGAGACAGAGACAGAGACAGAGACAGACACAGAGACAGAGACAGAGATAGAGACAGAGACAGAGACAGAGACAGAGACAGAGACAGAGACAGAGACGGAGACGGAGACGAGGCAGAGACAGAGACAGAGACGGAGATAAAGACCGAGACAGAGACAGAGACGGAGACAGAGGCAGAGACAGAGCCAGGGACAGAGACAGATACAGAGACAGAGACAGAGACGGAGACAGTGACAGAGACAGAGACAGAGACAGAGACAGAGACAGAGACAGAGACAGAGACAGAGACAGAGACGGAGACAAACACCGAGACAGACGCAGAGACTGAGACAGAGGCAGAGACAGAGACAGAGACAGAGACAGTGACAGAGACAGAGGCAGAGACAGAGACAGAGACAGAGACAGAGACAGAGACAGAGACAGAGACATAGACAGAGACAGAGATAGAGACGGAGACAAAGACCGAGACAGAGACATAGACGGAGACAGAGGCAGAGACAGAACCAGGGACAGAGACGGAGACAGGGACAGAGGGAGAGACAGCGACAGAGACAGAGACAGAGACAGAGGCAGAGGCAGAGGCAGAGACAGAGACAGAGACAGAGACAGAGACAGAGACAGAGACAGGGACAGAGACAGAGACAGAGACAGAGACAGAGACAGAGACGGAGACAAAGACAGAGACAGAGACGGAGACAAAGAACGAGACAGAGACAGAGACGGAGACAGAGGCAGAGACAGAGACAGAGACAGAGACAGAGACAGAGACAGAGACAGAGACAGAGACAGAGACAGAGACAGAGACAGAGACAGAGACAGAGACAGAGACAGAGACAGAGACGGAGACGGAGATAGAGGCAGAGACAGAGCCAGGGACAGAGACAGATACAGAGACAGAGACAGAGACAGTGACAGAGACAGAGACAGAGACAGCGACAGAGACGGAGACGGAGATAGAGGCAGAGGCAGATACAGAGACAGAGACAGAGACAGAGACAGAGACGGAGATAAAGACCGAGACAGAGACAGAGATGGAGACAGAGGCAGAGACAGAGCCAGGGACAGAGACGGAGACCGAGACAGAGGGAGAGACGGCGACAGAGACAGAGACAGAGACAGAGGCAGAGACAGAGACAGAGACAGAGACAGAGACAGAGACAGAGACAGAGACAGAGACAGAGACAGAGACAGAGACAGAGACAGAGACAGAGACAGAGACGGAGACGGAGATAGAGGCAGAGACAGAGCCAGGGACAGAGACAGATACAGAGACAGAGGCAGAGGCAGAGGCAGAGGCAGAGACAGAGACAGAGACAGAGACAGAGATAGAGACAGAGACAGAGACAGTGACAGAGACAGAGACAGAGACAGAGACAGAGACGGAGACGGAGATAGAGGCAGAGACAGAGCCAGGGACAGAGACATTTACAGAGACAGAGGCAGAGGCAGAGGCAGAGGCAGAGACAGAGAAAGAGACAGAGACAGAGATAGAGACAGAGACAGAGACAGTGACAGAGACAGAGACAGAGACAGAGACAGAGACGGAGACGGAGATAGAGGCAGAGACAGAGCCAGGGACAGAGACGCAGACAAAGACCGAGACAGACGCAGAGACTGAGACAGAGGCAGAGACAGAGACAGAGACAGAGACAGTGACAGAGACAGAGACAGAGACAGAGACAGAGACAGAGACAGAGACAGAGACATAGACAGAGACAGAGATAGAGACGGAGACAGAGGCAGAGACAGAGACAGAGACAGAGACAGAGACAGAGACAGAGACAGAGACAGAGACGGAGACGGAGATAGAGGCAGAGACAGAGACAGGGACAGAGACAGATACAGAGACAGAGACAGAGACGGAGACAGTGACAGAGACAGAGACAGAGACAGAGACAGAGACAGATACGGAGACAGAGACCGAGACAGACGCAGAGACAGAGGCAGAGGCAGAGGCTGAGACAGAGCCAGGGACAGAGACAGAGACAGAGACAGAGACAGAGACAGAGACGGAGACGGAGATAGAGGCAGAGACAGAGCCAGGGACAGAGACAGATACAGAGACAGACGCAGAGGCAGAGGCAGAGACAGAGACAGAGACAGAGACAGAGACAGAGACAGAGACAGAGACAGAGACAGGGACGGAGGCAGAGACAGAGACAGAGACAGAGACAGAGACAGAGACGGAGACAGAGGCAGAGACAGAGGCAGGGACAGAGACAGATACAGAGACAGAGGCAGAGGCAGAGGCAGAGGCAGAGACAGAGACAGGGACAGAGACGGAGACAAAGACCGAGACAGAGACAGAGACAGAGACAGAGACAGAGACAGAGACGGCAGAGGCAGAGACAGAGCCAGGGACAGAGACAGATACAGTGACAGAGACAGAGACGTAGACAGTGACAGAGGCAGAGACAGAGACAGAGACAGAGACAGAGACAGAGACAGAGACAGAGACAGAGACGGAGACAAACACCGAGACAGACGCAGAGACTGAGAGAGAGGCAGAGACAGAGACAGAGACAGTGACAAAGACAGAGACAGAGACAGAGACATAGACAGAGACAGAGATAGAGACGGAGACAAAGACCGAGACAGAGACAGAGACGGAGACAGAGGCAGAGACAGAACCAGGGACAGAGACGGAGACAGGGACAGAGGGAGAGACAGCGACAGAGACAGAGAGAGAGACAGAGACAGAGACAGAGACAGAGACAGAGACAGAGACAGAGACAGAGACAGAGACAGAGACAGAGACAGAGACAGAGACAGAGACAGAGACAGAGACGGAGACAGAGGCAGAGACAGAGCCAGGGACAGATACAGATACAGAGACAGAGGCAGAGACAGAGACAGAGACAGAGACAGAGACAGAGACAGAGACGGAGACGGAGATAGAGGCAGAGACAGAGCCAGGGACAGAGACAGATACAGAGACAGAGACGGAGACAGAGGCAGAGACAGAGCCAGGGACAGAGACACATACAGAGACAGAGGCAGAGGCAGAGGCAGAGACAGAGACAGAGACAGAGACGGAGACAAAGACCCAGACAGAGACAGAGACAGAGACACTGACAGAGACAGAGACAGAGACAGAGACATAGATAGAGACGCAGACGGAGATAGGGGCAGAGACAGAGCCAGGGACAGAGTCAGATACAGAGACAGAGACAGAGACGGAGACAAAGACAGAGGAAGAGACAGCAACAGAGGCAGAGACAGAAACAGAGACAGAGACAGATACGGGGACAGAGACAGAGGCAGAGACAGAGACAGAGACAGAGACAGAGACAGGGACGGAGACAGAGACAGGGACTGAGACAGAGACAGAGACAGCGGCAGAGACAGAGACGGCGACAGAGACAGAGACGGAGACGGAGATAGAGGCAGAGACAGAGACGGAGACGGAGACAGAGGCAGACACAGAGCCAGGGACAGAGACAGATACAGAGACAGAGACAGAGACGGAGACAGTGACAGAGACAGAGACAGAGACAGAGACAGAGACAGAGACAGAGACGGAGATAAACACCGAGACAGACGCAGAGACTGAGACAGAGGCAGAGACAGAGACAGAGACAGAGACAGTGACAGAGACAGAGACAGAGACAGAGACAGAGACGGAGACAAACACCGAGACAGACGCAGAGACTGAGACAGAGGCAGAGACAGAGACAGAGACAGAGACAGTGACAGAGACGGAGACAGAGGCAGAGACAGAGACAGAGACAGAGACATAGACAGAGACAGAGATAGAGACGGAGACAAAGACCGAGACAGAGACAAAGACAGAGACAGATACAGAGACGGAGACGGAGATAGAGGCAGAGACAGAGCCAGGGACAGAGACAGATACAGAGACAGACGCAGAGGCAGAGGCAGAGACAGAGACAGAGACAGAGACAGAGACAGAGACATAGATAGAGACGCAGACGGAGATAGGGGCAGAGACAGAGCCAGGGACAGAGACAGATACAGAGACAGAGACAGAGACGGAGACAAAGACAGAGGAAGGGACAGCAACAGAGGCAGAGACAGAAACAGAGACAGAGACAGATACGGGGACAGAGACAGAGGCAGAGATAGAGACAGAGACAGAGACAGAGACGGAGACAGAGACAGGGACTAAGACAGAGACGGAGACAGCGGCAGAGACAGAGACGGCGACAGAGACAGAGACGGAGACGGAGATAGAGGCAGAGACAGAGACAGAGACGGCGACAGAGACAGAGACGGAGACGGAGACGGAGATAGAGGCAGAGACAGAGACAGAGACGGAGACATAGGCAGAGAGAGAGACAGAGACAGAGACAGTGACAGAGACAGAGACAGAGGCAGAGACAGAGACAGAGACATAGACAGAGACAGAGATAGAGATGGAGACAAAGACCGATACAGTGACAGAGACGGAGACAGAGGCAGAGACAGAACCAGGGACAGAGACGGAGACAGGGACAGAGGGAGAGACAGCGACAGAGACAGAGACAGAGACAAAGGCAGAGGCAGAGGCAGAGACAGAGACAGAGACAGAGACAGAGTCAGAGACAGAGACGGAGACAAAGACCGAGACAGACGCAGAGACTGAGACAGAGACAGAGACAGAGACAGAGACAGAGACAGAGACAGTGACAGAGACAAAGACAGAGACAGAGACAGAGACGGAGACGGAGATAGAGGCAGAGACAGAGCCAGGGACAGAGACAGATACAGAGACAGACGCAGATACAGAGACGGCGACAGAGACAGAGACGGAGACGGAGACAGTGACAGAGACAAGCACCGAGACAGACGCAGAGACTGAGACAGAGGCAGAGACAGAGACAGAGACAGAGACAGAGACAGAGACAGAGACGGAGACAAACACCGAGACAGACGCAGAGACTGAGACAGAGGCAGAGACAGAGACAGAGACAGAGACAGAGACATAGACAGAGACAGGGACGGAGATAAACACCGAGACAGACGCAGAGACTGAGACAGAGGCAGAGACAGAGACAGAGACAGAGACAGTGACAGAGACAGAGACAGAGACAGAGACAGAGACAGAGACAGAGACGGAGACAGAGACAGAGACAAAGACAGAGACAGAGACAGAGACAGAGACAGAGACAGAGACATAGACAGAGACAGAGACGGAGATAAACACCGAGACAGACCCAGAGACTGAGACAGAGGCAGAGACAGAGACAGAGACAGAGACAGTGACAGAGACAGAGACAGAGACAGAGGCAGAGACAGAGACAGAGACAGAGACAGTGACAGAGACAGAGACAGAGACAGAGACAGAGACAGAGACGGAGACAAACACCGAGACAGACGCAGAGACTGAGACAGAGGCAGAGACAGAGACAGAGACAGAGACAGTGACAGAGACGGAGACAGAGACAGAGACAAAGACAGAGACAGAGACAGAGACATAGACAGAGACAGAGATAGAGAAGGAGACAAAGACCGAGACAGAGACAGAGACGGAGACAGAGGCAGAGACAGAACCAGGGACAGAGACGGAGACAGGGACAGAGGGAGAGCCAGCGACAGAGACTGAGACAGAGGCAGAGACAGAGACAGAGACAGAGACTGTGACAGAGACAAAGACAGAGACAGAGACAGAGACGGAGACGGAGATAGAGGCAGAGACAGAGCCAGGGACAGAGACAGATACAGAGACAGACGCAGAGGCAGAGGCAGAGACAGAGACAGAGACAGAGACAGAGACAGAGACAGAGACATAGATAGAGACGCAGACGGAGATAGGGGCAGAGACAGAGCCGGGGACAGAGACAGATACAGAGACAGAGACAGAGACGGAGACAAAGACAGAGGAAGAGACAGCAACAGAGGCAGAGACAGAAACAGAGACAGAGACAGATACGGGGACAGAGACAGAGGCAGAGACAGAGACAGAGACAGAGACAGAGACGGAGACAGAGACAGGGACTAAGACAGAGACACAGACAGCGGCAGAGACAGAGACGGCGACAGAGACAGAGACGGAGACGGAGATAGAGGCAGAGACAGAGACAGAGACGGCGACAGAGACAGAGACGGAGACGGAGACGGAGATAGAGGCAGAGACAGAGACAGAGGCGGAGACAGAGGCAGAGACAGAGACAGAGACACAGACAGTGACAGAGACAGAAACAGAGACAGAGACAGAGACAGAGACATAGACAGAGACAGAGATAGAGACGGAGACAAAGACCGAGACAGAGACAGAGACGGAGACAGAGGCAGAGACAGAACCAGGGACAGAGACGGAAACAGGGACAGAGGGAGAGACAGCGACAGAGACAGAGACAGAGACAAAGGCAGAGGCAGAGGCAGAGACAGAGACAGAGACAGAGACAGAGTCAGAGACAGAGACAGAGACAAAGACCGAGACAGACGCAGAGACTGAGACAGAGGCAGAGACAGAGACAGAGACAGAGACAGAGACAGTGACAGAGACAAAGGCAGAGACAGAGACAGAGACGGAGACGGAGATAGAGGCAGAGACAGAGACGGAGACAGAGGCAGAGACAGAGCCAGGGACAGAGACAGAAACAGAGACAGAGACAGAGACGGAGACAGTGACAGAGACAGAAACAGAGACAGAGACAGAGACAGAGACAGAGACAGAGACAGAGACAGAGACAGAGACAGAGACAGAGACGGAGACAAACACCGAGACAGACGCAGAGACTGAGACAGAGGCAGAGACAGAGACAGAGACAGAGACAGTGACAGAGACAGAGACAGAGATAGAGACAGAGACAGAGACAGAGACGGAGATAAACACCGAGACAGACGCAGAGACTGAGACAGAGGCAGAGACAGAGACAGAGACAGAGACAGTGACAGAGACAGAGACAGAGACAGAGACAGAGACAGAGACAGAGACAGAGACGGAGACAAACACCGAGACAGACGCCTGAGACTGAGACAGAGGCAGAGACAGAGACAGAGACAGAGACAGTGACAGAGACGGAGACAGAGACAGAGACAAAGACAGAGACAGAGACAGAGACAGAGACAGAGACATAGACAGAGACAGAGACGGAGATAAACGCCGAGACAGACCCAGAGACTGAGACAGAGGCAGAGACAGAGACAGAGACAGAGACAGTGACAGAGACAGAGACAGAGACAGAGACAGAGACAGAGACAGAGACAGAGACAGAGACGGAGACAAACACCGAGACAGACGCAGAGACTGAGACAGAGGCAGAGACAGAGACAGAGACAGAGACAGTGACAGAGACGGAGACAGAGACAGAGACAAAGACAGAGACAGAGACAGAGACATAGACAGAGACAGAGATAGAGACGGAGACAAAGACCGAGACAGAGACAGAGACGGAGACAGAGGCAGAGACAGAACCAGGGACAGAGACGGAGACAGGGACAGAGGGAGAGCCAGCGACAGAGACTGAGACAGAGGCAGAGACAGAGACAGAGACAGAGACTGTGACAGAGACAAAGACAGAGACAGAGACAGAGACGGAGACGGAGATAGAGGCAGAGACAGAGCCAGGGACAGAGACAGATACAGAGACAGACGCAGAGGCAGAGGCAGAGACAGAGACAGAGACAGAGACAGAGACAGAGACAGTGACATAGATAGAGACGCAGACGGAGATAGGGGCAGAGACAGAGCCGGGGACAGAGACAGATACAGAGACAGAGACAGAGACGGAGACAAAGACAGAGGAAGAGACAGCAACAGAGGCAGAGACAGAAGCAGAGACAGAGACAGATACGGGGACAGAGACAGAGGCAGAGACAGAGACAGAGACAGAGACAGAGACGGAGACAGAGACAGGGACTAAGACAGAGACAGAGACAGCGGCAGAGACAGAGACGGCGACAGAGACAGAGACGGAGACGGAGATAGAGGCAGAGACAGAGACAGAGACGGCGACAGAGACAGAGACGGAGACGGAGACGGAGATAGAGGCAGAGACAGAGACAGAGGCGGAGACAGAGGCAGAGACAGAGACAGAGACACAGACAGTGACAGAGACAGAAACAGAGACAGAGACAGAGACAGAGACATAGACAGAGACAGAGATAGAGACGGAGACAAAGACCGAGACAGAGACAGAGACGGAGACAGAGGCAGAGACAGAACCAGGGACAGAGACGGAAACAGGGACAGAGGGAAAGACAGCGACAGAGACAGAGACAGAGACAAAGGCAGAGGCAGAGGCAGAGACAGAGACAGAGACAGAGACAGAGTCAGAGACAGAGACAGAGACAAAGACCGAGACAGACGCAGAGACTGAGACAGAGGCAGAGACAGAGACAGAGACAGAGACAGAGACAGTGACAGAGACAAAGGCAGAGACAGAGACAGAGACGGAGACGGAGATAGAGGCAGAGACAGAGACGGAGACAAAGGCAGAGACAGAGCCAGGGACAGAGACAGAAACAGAGACAGAGACAGAGACGGAGACAGTGACAGAAACAGAAACAGAGACAGAGACAGAGACAGAGACAGAGACAGAGACAGAGACAGAGACGGAGACAAACACCGAGACAGACGCAGAGACTGAGACAGAGGCAGAGACAGAGACAGAGACAGAGACAGAGACAGTGACAGAGACAGAGACAGAGATAGAGACAGAGACAGAGACATAGACAGAGACAGAGATAGAGACGGAGACAAAGACCGAGACAGAGACAGAGACGGAGACAGAGGCAGAGACAGAACCAGGGACAGAGACGGTGACAGGGACAGAGGGAGAGACAGCGACAGAGACAGAGACAGAGACAGAGGCAGAGGCAGAGGCAGATACAGAGACAGAGACAGAGACAGAGACAGGGACAGAGACAGAGACAGAGACAGAGACAGAGACAGAGACAGAGACAGAGACAGAGACAGAGACAGAGACAGTGACAGAGACAGAGACAGAGACAGCGACAGAGACGGAGACGGAGATAGAGGCAGAGGCAGATACAGAGACGGAGACAGAGACAGAGACAGAGACAGAGTCAGAGACAGAGATAAAGACCGAGACAGAGACAGAGATGGAGACAGAGGCAGAGACAGAGCCAGGGACAGAGACGGAGACCGAGACAGAGCGAGAGACAGCGACAGAGACAGAGACAGAGACAGAGGCAGAGACAGAGACAGAGACAGAGACAGAGACAGAGACAGAGACAGAAACAGAGACAGAGACAGAGACAGAGACAGAGACAGAGACAGAGACAGAGACAGAGACAGAGACAGAGACAGAGACAGAGACAGAGACAGAGACAGAGACAGAGACGGAGACGGAGATAGAGGCAGAGACAGAGCCAGGGACAGAGACAGATACAATGACAGAGACAGAGACGGAGACAGTGACAGAGACAGAGATAGAGACAGAGACAGAGACGGAAACAAAGACCGAGACAGACGCAGAGACTGAGGCAGAGGCAGAGACAGAGACAGAGACAGAGACAGAGACAGAGACAGAGACAGAGACAGAGACAGAGACAGAGACAGAGACAGAGACAGAGACAGAGACAGAGACAGAGACAGAGACAGAGACAGAGACAGAGACAGAGACAGAGACAGAGACAGAGACAGAGACAGAGACAGAGACAGAGACAGAGACAGAGACAGAGACAGAGACAGAGACGGAGACGGAGACGGAGATAGCGGCAGAGACAGAGCCAGGGACAGAGACAGAAACAGAGACAGAGACAGAGACGGAGACAGTGACAGAGACAGAGACAGAGACAGAGACAGAGACAGAGACAGAGACAGAGACAGAGACAGAGACAGAGACAGAGACAGAGACAGAGACAGAGACGGAGACAGAGACGGAGACAAACACCGAGACAGACGCAGAGACTGAGACAGAGGCAGAGACAGAGACAGAGACAGAGACAGTGACAGAGACAGAGACAGAGACAGAGACAGAGACATAGACAGGGACAGAGATAGAGACAGAGACAGAGACGGAGACAGAGGCAGAGACAGAACCAGGGACAGAGACGGAGACAGGGACAGAGGGAGAGACAGCGACAGAGACAGAGACAGAGACAGAGGCAGAGGCAGAGGCAGAGACAGAGACAGAGACAGAGACAGAGACAGGGACAGAGACAGAGACAGAGACAGAGACAGAGACAGAGACAGCGACAGAGACAGAGACAGAGACGGAGACAGTGACAGAGACAGTGACAGAGACAAAGACAGAGACAGAGACAGAGACAGAGACAGAGACAGAGACAGAGACAGAGACAGAGACAGAGACAGAGACAGAGACAGAGACAGAGACAGAGACAGAGACAAACACCGAGACAGCGACAGAGACGGAGACGGAGATAGAGGCAGAGGCAGATACAGAGACGGAGA
The DNA here is from genome assembly GCA_945859595.2 of Megachile willughbiella. Taxonomy (NCBI): domain Eukaryota; kingdom Metazoa; phylum Arthropoda; class Insecta; order Hymenoptera; family Megachilidae; genus Megachile; species Megachile willughbiella. Next base: position 1,628,005 of record CAMAOD020000301.1, read on the forward strand.
CAGAGACAGAGACAGAGACAGAGTCAGAGACAGAGATAAAGGCCGAGACAGAGACAGAGATGGAGACAGAGGCAGAGACAGAGCCAGGGACAGAGACGGAGACCGAGACAGAGGGAGAGACAGCGACAGAGACAGAGACAGAGACAGAGGCAGAGACAGAGACAGAGACAGAGACAGAGACAGAGACAGAGACAGAGACAGAGACAGAGACAGAAACAGAGACAGAGACAGAGACAGAGACAGAGACAGAGACAGAGACAGAGACAGAGACAGAGACAGAGACAGAGACAGAGACAGAGACAGAGACGGACACGGAGATAGAGGCAGAGACAGAGCCAGGGACAGAGACAGATACAGTGACAGAGACAGAGACGGAGACAGTGACAGAGACAGAGATAGAGACAGAGACAGGGACGGAAACAAAGACCGAGACAGACGCAGAGACTGAGGCAGAGGCAGAGACAGAGACAGAGGCAGAGACAGAGACAGAGACAGAGACAGAGACAGAGACAGAGACAGAGACAGAGACAGAGACAGAAACAGAGACAGAGACAGAGACAGAGACAGAGACAGAGACAGAGACAGACACAGAGACAGAGACAGAGACAGAGACAGAGACGGAGACGGAGACGGAGATAGAGGCAGAGACAGAGCCAGGGACAGAGACAGAAACAGAGACAGAGACAGAGACGGAGACAGTGACAGAGACAGAGACAGAGACAGAGACAGAGACAGAGACAGAGACAGAGACAGAGACAGAGACAGAGACAGAGACGGAGACGGAGACAAACACCGAGACAGACGCAGAGACTGAGACAGAGGCAGAGACAGAGACAGAGACAGAGACAGTGACAGAGACAGAGACAGAGACAGAGACAGAGACATAGACAGAGACAGAGATAGAGACGGAGACAAAGACCGAGACAGAGACAGAGACGGAGACAGAGGCAGAGACAGAACCAGAGACAGTGACAGAGACAGAGACAGAGGCAGAGACAGAGACAGAGACATAGACAGAGACAGAGATAGAGATGGAGACAAAGACCGAGACAGTGACAGAGACGGAGACAGAGGCAGAGACAGAACCAGGGACAGAGACGGAGACAGGGACAGAGGGAGAGACAGCGACAGAGACAGAGACAGAGACAGAGACAAAGGCAGAGGCAGAGGCAGAGACAGAGACAGAGACAGAGACAGAGACAGAGACAGAGTCAGAGACAGAGACGGAGACAAAGACCGAGACAGACGCAGAGACTGAGACAGAGGCAGAGACAGAGACAGAGACAGAGACAGAGACAGTGACAGAGACAAAGACAGAGACAGAGACGGAGACGGAGATAGAGGCAGAGACAGAGCCAGGGACAGAGACAGATACAGAGACAGACGCAGATACAGAGACGGCGACAGAGACAGAGACGGAGACGGAGACAGTGACAGAGACAAACACCGAGACAGACGCAGAGACTGAGACAGAGGCAGAGACAGAGACAGAGACAGAGACAGAGACAGAGACAGAGACAGAGACAGAGACGGAGACAAACACCGAGACAGACGCAGAGACTGAGACAGAGGCAGAGACAGAGACAGAGACAGAGACAGAGACAGAGACAGAGACGGAGATAAACACCGAGACAGACGCAGAGACTGAGACAGAGGCAGAGACAGAGACAGAGACAGAGACAGTGACAGAGACAGAGACAGAGACAGAGACAGAGACAGAGACAGAGACGGAGACAAACACCGAGACAGACGCAGAGACTGAGACAGAGGCAGAGACAGAGACAGAGACAGAGACAGTGGCAGAGACGGAGACAGAGACAGAGACAGAGACAGAGACAGAGACAGAGACGGAGACAAACACCGAGACAGACGCAGAGACTGAGACAGAGGCAGAGACAGAGACAGAGACAGAGACAGTGACAGAGACAGAGACAGAGATAGAGACAGAGACAGAGACATAGACAGAGACAGAGATAGAGACGGAGACAAAGACCGAGACAGAGACAGAGACGGAGACAGAGGCAGAGACAGAGACAGAGACAGAGACAGAGACAGTGACAGAGACAAAGGCAGAGACAGAGACAGAGACGGAGACGGAGATAGAGGCAGAGACAGAGACGGAGACAGAGGCAGAGACAGAGCCAGGGACAGAGACAGAAACAGAGACAGAGACAGAGACGGAGACAGTGACAGAGACAGAAACAGAGACAGAGACAGAGACAGAGACAGAGACAGAGACAGAGACAGAGACAGAGACAGAGACAGAGACAGAGACAGAGACAGAGACGGAGACGGAGATAGAGGCAGAGACAGAGCCAGGGACAGAGACAGATACAATGACAGAGACAGAGACGGAGACAGTGACAGAGACGGAGACAGAGACGGAGACAAACACCGAGACAGACGCAGAGACTGAGACAGAGGCAGAGACAGAGACAGAGACAGAGACAGTGACAGAGACAGAGACAGAGACAGAGACAGAGACAGAGACAGAGACAGAGACAGAGACAGAGACGGAGACAAACACCGAGACAGACGCAGAGACTGAGACAGAGGCAGAGACAGAGACAGAGACAGAGACAGAGGCAGAGACAGAGACAGAGACAGAGACAGAGACAGAGACAGAGACAGAAACAGAGACAGAGACAGAGACAGAGACAGAGACAGAGACAGAGACAGAGACAGAGACAGAGACAGAGACAGAGACAGAGACAGAGACAGAGACAGAGACAGAGACGGAGACGGAGATAGAGGCAGAGACAGAGCCAGGGACAGAGACAGATACAATGACAGAGACAGAGACGGAGACAGTGACAGAGACGGAGACAGAGACGGAGACAAACACCGAGACAGACGCAGAGACTGAGACAGAGGCAGAGACAGAGACAGAGACAGAGACAGTGACAGAGACAGAGACAGAGACAGAGACAGAGACAGAGACATAGACAGAGACAGAGATAGAGACGGAGACAAAGACCGAGACAGAGACAGAGACGGAGACAGAGGCAGAGACAGAACCAGGGACAGAGACGGAGACAGGGACAGAGGGAGAGACAGCGACAGAGACAGAGACAGAGACAGAGGCAGAGGCAGAGGCAGAGACAGAGACAGAGACAGAGACAGAGACAGGGACAGAGACAGAGACAGAGACAGAGACAGAGACAGAGACAGAGACAGAGACAGAGACAGAGACAGAGACGGAGACAGTGACAGAGACAGTGACAGAGACAAAGACAGAGACAGAGACAGAGACAGAGACAGAGACAGAGACAGAGGCAGAGACAGAGACAGAGACGGAGACAAACACCGAGACAGCGACAGAGACGGAGACGGAGATAGAGGCAGAGGCAGATACAGAGACGGAGACAGAGACAGAGACAGAGACAGAGTCAGAGACAGAGATAAAGACCGAGACAGAGACAGAGATGGAGACAGAGGCAGAGACAGAGCCAGGGACAGAGACGGAGACCGAGACAGAGGGAGAGACAGCGACGGAGACAGAGACAGAGACAGAGGCAGAGACAGAGACAGAGACAGAGACAGAGACAGAGACAGAGACAGAGACAGAGACAGAGATAAAGACCGAGACAGAGACAGAGATGGAGACAGAGGCAGAGACAGAGCCAGGGACAGAGACGGAGACCGAGACAGAGGGAGAGACAGCGACAGAGACAGAGACAGAGACAGAGGCAGAGACAGAGACAGAGACAGAGACAGAGACAGAGACAGAGACGGAAACAAAGACCGAGACAGACGCAGAGACTGAGGCAGAGGCAGAGACAGAGACAGAGGCAGAGACAGAGACAGAGACAGATACAATGACAGAGACAGAGACGGAGACAGTGACAGAGACAGAGATAGAGACAGAGACAGAGACGGAAACAAAGACCGAGACAGACGCAGAGACTGAGGCAGAGGCAGAGACAGAGACAGAGACAGAGACAGAGACAGAGACAGAGACAGAGACAGAGACAGAGACAGAGACAGAGACAGAGACAGAGACAGAGACAGAGACAGAGACAGAGACAGAGACAGAGACAGAGACAGAGACAGAGACAGAGACAGAGACAGAGACAGAGACAGAGACAGAGACAGAGACAGAGACAGAGACGGAGACGGAGACGGAGATAGCGGCAGAGACAGAGCCAGGGACAGAGACAGAAACAGAGACAGAGACAGAGACGGAGACAGTGACAGAGACAGAGACAGAGACAGAGACAGAGACAGAGACAGAGACAGAGACAGAGACAGAGACAGAGACAGAGACAGAGACAGAGACGGAGACAGAGACGGAGACAAACACCGAGACAGACGCAGAGACTGAGACAGAGGCAGAGACAGAGACAGAGACAGAGACAGTGACAGAGACAGAGACAGAGACAGAGACAGAGACATAGACAGGGACAGAGATAGAGACAGAGACAGAGACGGAGACAGAGGCAGAGACAGAACCAGGGACAGAGACGGAGACAGGGACAGAGGGAGAGACAGCGACAGAGACAGAGACAGAGACAGAGGCAGAGGCAGAGGCAGAGACAGAGACAGAGACAGAGACAGAGACAGGGACAGAGACAGAGACAGAGACAGAGACAGAGACAGAGACAGCGACAGAGACAGAGACAGAGACGGAGACAGTGACAGAGACAGTGACAGAGACAAAGACAGAGACAGAGACAGAGACAGAGACAGAGACAGAGACAGAGACAGAGACAGAGACAGAGACAGAGACAGAGACAGAGACAGAGACAAACACCGAGACAGCGACAGAGACGGAGACGGAGATAGAGGCAGAGGCAGATACAGAGACGGAGACAGAGACAGAGACAGAGACAGAGTCAGAGACAGAGATAAAGGCCGAGACAGAGACAGAGATGGAGACAGAGGCAGAGACAGAGCCAGGGACAGAGACGGAGACCGAGACAGAGGGAGAGACAGCGACAGAGACAGAGACAGAGACAGAGGCAGAGACAGAGACAGAGACAGAGACAGAGACAGAGACAGAGACAGAGACAGAGACAGAAACAGAGACAGAGACAGAGACAGAGACAGAGACAGAGACAGAGACAGAGACAGAGACAGAGACAGAGACAGAGACAGAGACAGAGACAGAGACGGACACGGAGATAGAGGCAGAGACAGAGCCAGGGACAGAGACAGATACAGTGACAGAGACAGAGACGGAGACAGTGACAGAGACAGAGATAGAGACAGAGACAGGGACGGAAACAAAGACCGAGACAGACGCAGAGACTGAGGCAGAGGCAGAGACAGAGACAGAGGCAGAGACAGAGACAGAGACAGAGACAGAGACAGAGACAGAGACAGAGACAGAGACAGAGACAGAAACAGAGACAGAGACAGAGACAGAGACAGAGACAGAGACAGAGACAGACACAGAGACAGAGACAGAGACAGAGACAGAGACGGAGACGGAGACGGAGATAGAGGCAGAGACAGAGCCAGGGACAGAGACAGAAACAGAGACAGAGACAGAGACGGAGACAGTGACAGAGACAGAGACAGAGACAGAGACAGAGACAGAGACAGAGACAGAGACAGAGACAGAGACAGAGACAGAGACGGAGACGGAGACAAACACCGAGACAGACGCAGAGACTGAGACAGAGGCAGAGACAGAGACAGAGACAGAGACAGTGACAGAGACAGAGACAGAGACAGAGACAGAGACAGAGACATAGACAGAGACAGAGATAGAGACGGAGACAAAGACCGAGACAGAGACAGAGACGGAGACAGAGGCAGAGACAGAACCAGAGACAGTGACAGAGACAGAGACAGAGGCAGAGACAGAGACAGAGACATAGACAGAGACAGAGATAGAGATGGAGACAAAGACCGAGACAGTGACAGAGACGGAGACAGAGGCAGAGACAGAACCAGGGACAGAGACGGAGACAGGGACAGAGGGAGAGACAGCGACAGAGACAGAGACAGAGACAGAGACAAAGGCAGAGGCAGAGGCAGAGACAGAGACAGAGACAGAGACAGAGACAGAGACAGAGTCAGAGACAGAGACGGAGACAAAGACCGAGACAGACGCAGAGACTGAGACAGAGGCAGAGACAGAGACAGAGACAGAGACAGAGACAGTGACAGAGACAAAGACAGAGACAGAGACGGAGACGGAGATAGAGGCAGAGACAGAGCCAGGGACAGAGACAGATACAGAGACAGACGCAGATACAGAGACGGCGACAGAGACAGAGACGGAGACGGAGACAGTGACAGAGACAAACACCGAGACAGACGCAGAGACTGAGACAGAGGCAGAGACAGAGACAGAGACAGAGACAGAGACAGAGACAGAGACAGAGACAGAGACGGAGACAAACACCGAGACAGACGCAGAGACTGAGACAGAGGCAGAGACAGAGACAGAGACAGAGACAGAGACAGAGACAGAGACGGAGATAAACACCGAGACAGACGCAGAGACTGAGACAGAGGCAGAGACAGAGACAGAGACAGAGACAGTGACAGAGACAGAGACAGAGACAGAGACAGAGACAGAGACAGAGACGGAGACAAACACCGAGACAGACGCAGAGACTGAGACAGAGGCAGAGACAGAGACAGAGACAGAGACAGTGGCAGAGACGGAGACAGAGACAGAGACAGAGACAGAGACAGAGACAGAGACGGAGACAAACACCGAGACAGACGCAGAGACTGAGACAGAGGAAGAGACAGAGACAGAGACAGAGACAGTGACAGAGACAGAGACAGAGATAGAGACAGAGACAGAGACATAGACAGAGACAGAGATAGAGACGGAGACAAAGACCGAGACAGAGACAGAGACGGAGACAGAGGCAGAGACAGAGACAGAGACAGAGACAGAGACAGTGACAGAGACAAAGGCAGAGACAGAGACAGAGACGGAGACGGAGATAGAGGCAGAGACAGAGACGGAGACAGAGGCAGAGACAGAGCCAGGGACAGAGACAGAAACAGAGACAGAGACAGAGACGGAGACAGTGACAGAGACAGAAACAGAGACAGAGACAGAGACAGAGACAGAGACAGAGACAGAGACAGAGACAGAGACAGAGACAGAGACAGAGACAGAGACGGAGACGGAGATAGAGGCAGAGACAGAGCCAGGGACAGAGACAGATACAATGACAGAGACAGAGACGGAGACAGTGACAGAGACGGAGACAGAGACGGAGACAAACACCGAGACAGACGCAGAGACTGAGACAGAGGCAGAGACAGAGACAGAGACAGAGACAGTGACAGAGACAGAGACAGAGACAGAGACAGAGACAGAGACAGAGACAGAGACAGAGACAGAGACGGAGACAAACACCGAGACAGACGCAGAGACTGAGACAGAGGCAGAGACAGAGACAGAGACAGAGACAGAGGCAGAGACAGAGACAGAGACAGAGACAGAGACAGAGACAGAGACAGAAACAGAGACAGAGACAGAGACAGAGACAGAGACAGAGACAGAGACAGAGACAGAGACAGAGACAGAGACAGAGACAGAGACAGAGACAGAGACAGAGACAGAGACGGAGACGGAGATAGAGGCAGAGACAGAGCCAGGGACAGAGACAGATACAATGACAGAGACAGAGACGGAGACAGTGACAGAGACGGAGACAGAGACGGAGACAAACACCGAGACAGACGCAGAGACTGAGACAGAGGCAGAGACAGAGACAGAGACAGAGACAGTGACAGAGACAGAGACAGAGACAGAGACAGAGACAGAGACATAGACAGAGACAGAGATAGAGACGGAGACAAAGACCGAGACAGAGACAGAGACGGAGACAGAGGCAGAGACAGAACCAGGGACAGAGACGGAGACAGGGACAGAGGGAGAGACAGCGACAGAGACAGAGACAGAGACAGAGGCAGAGGCAGAGGCAGAGACAGAGACAGAGACAGAGACAGAGACAGGGACAGAGACAGAGACAGAGACAGAGACAGAGACAGAGACAGAGACAGAGACAGAGACAGAGACAGAGACGGAGACAGTGACAGAGACAGTGACAGAGACAAAGACAGAGACAGAGACAGAGACAGAGACAGAGACAGAGACAGAGGCAGAGACAGAGACAGAGACGGAGACAAACACCGAGACAGCGACAGAGACGGAGACGGAGATAGAGGCAGAGGCAGATACAGAGACGGAGACAGAGACAGAGACAGAGACAGAGTCAGAGACAGAGATAAAGACCGAGACAGAGACAGAGATGGAGACAGAGGCAGAGACAGAGCCAGGGACAGAGACGGAGACCGAGACAGAGGGAGAGACAGCGACGGAGACAGAGACAGAGACAGAGGCAGAGACAGAGACAGAGACAGAGACAGAGACAGAGACAGAGACAGAGACAGAGATAAAGACCGAGACAGAGACAGAGATGGAGACAGAGGCAGAGACAGAGCCAGGGACAGAGACGGAGACCGAGACAGAGGGAGAGACAGCGACAGAGACAGAGACAGAGACAGAGGCAGAGACAGAGACAGAGACAGAGACAGAGACAGAGACAGAGACGGAAACAAAGACCGAGACAGACGCAGAGACTGAGGCAGAGGCAGAGACAGAGACAGAGGCAGAGACAGAGACAGAGACAGAGACAGAGACAGAGACAGAGACAGAGACAGAGACAGAGACAGAGACAGAAACAGAGACAGAGACAGAGACAGAGACAGAGACAGAGACAGAGACAGAGACAGAGACAGAGACAGAGACAGAGACAGAGACAGTGACAGAGACAGAGACAGAGACAGAGACATAGATAGAGACGCAGACGGAGATAGGGGCAGAGACAGAGCCAGGGACAGAGACAGATACAGAGACAGAGACAGAGACGGATACAAAGACAGAGGAAGAGACAGCAACAAAGGCAGAGACAGAAACAGAGACAGAGACAGATACGGGGACAGAGACAGAGGCAGAGACAGAGACAGAGACAGGGACAGAGACGGAGACAGAGACAGGGACTGAGACAGAGACAGAGACAGCGGCAGAGACAGAGACGGCGACAGAGACAGAGACGGAGACGGAGATAGAGGCAGAGGCAGAGACAGAGACGGAGACAGAGGCAGAGACAGAGCCAAGGACAGAGACAGATACAGATACAGAGACAGAGACAGAGACGGAGACAGTGACAGAGACAGAGACAGAGACAGAGACAGAGGCAGAGACAGAGGCAGAGACAGAGACGGCGACAGAGACAGAGACGGAGACGGAGATAGAGGCAGAGACAGAGACAGAGACGGAGACAAAGACCGAGACGGACGCAGAGACTGAGACAGAGGCAGAGACAGAGACAGAGACAGAGACAGAGACAGAGACAGAGACAGAGACGGAGACGGAGATAGAGGCAGAGACATAGCCAGGGACAGAGACAGATACAGAGACAGACGCAGAGGCAGAGGCAGAGACAGAGACAGAGACAGAGACGGAGACAAAGACCGAGACAGAGACAGAGACAGAGACAGAGACAGAGACAGAGACGGAGACAGAGGCAGAGACAGAGCCAGGGACAGAGACAGATACAGAGACAGAGACAGAGACAGAGACGGAGACAGTGACAGAGACAGAGACAGAGACAGAGACACAGACAGAGACGGAGACAAAGACCGAGACAGACGCAGAGACTGAGACAGAGGCAGAGACAGAGACAGAGACAGAGACAGAGACAGAGACAGTGACAGAGACAGAGACAGAGACAGAGACAGAGACATAGATAGAGACGCAGACGAAGATAGGGGCAGAGACAGAGCCAGGGACAGAGACAGATACAGAGACAGAGACAGAGACGGAGACAAAGACAGAGGAAGAGACAGCAACAGAGGCAGAGACAGAAACAGAGACAGAGACAGATACGGGGACAGAGACAGAGGCAGAAACAGAGACAGAGACAGAGACAGAGACGGAGACAGAGACAGGGACTGAGACAGAGACAGAGACAGCGGCAGAGACAGAGACGGCGACAGAGACAGAGACGGAGACGGAGATAGAGGCAGAGGCAGAGACAGAGACGGAGACAGAGGCAGAGACAGAGCCAAGGACAGCGACAGATACAGAGACAGAGAGAGAGACGGAGACAGTGACAGAGACAGAGACAGAGACAGAGACAGAGACAGAGACAGAGGCAGAGACAGAGACAGAGACGGAGACGGAGATAGAGGCAGAGACAGAGCCAGGGACAGAGACAGATACAGAGACAGAGACAGAGACGGAGACAGTGACAGGGACAGAGACAGAGACAGAGACAGAGACGGAGACAAGGACCGAGACAGACGCAGAGACTGAGGCAGAGGCAGAGACAGAGACAGAGACAGAGAGAAAGACAGTGACAGAGACAGAGACAGAGACAGAGACAGAGACAGAGACAGAGACAGAGAGAGAGACAGAGACAGAGACAGAGATAGACACAGAGACAGAGACAGAGACAGAGACAGAGACAGGGACAGAGACAGAGACAGAGACAGAGACAGAGACAGAGACAGAGACGGAGACGGAGATAGAGGCAGAGACGGAGCCAGGGACAGAGACAGATACAGTGATAGAGACAGAGACGGAGATAGTGACAGAGACAGAGATAGAGACAGAGACAGAGACAGAGACGGAGACGGAGACAAAGACCGAGACAGACGCAGAGACTGAGGCAGAGGCAGAGACAGAGACAGAGACAGAGACAGAGACAGAGACAGAGACAGAGACAGAGACAGAGACAGAGACAGACAGAGACAGAGACAGAGACAGAGACAGAGACAGAGACAGAGACAGAGACAGAGACAGAGACAGAGACAGAGACAGAGACAGAGACAGAGGGAGAGACAGCGACAGAGACAGAGACAGAGACAGAGGCAGAGACAGAGACAGAGACAGAGACAGAGACAGAGACAGAGACAGAGACAGAGACAGAGACAGACACAGAGACAGAGGGAGAGATAGAGACAGAGACAGAGACAGAGACAGAGACAGAGACAGAGACAGAGACAGAGACAGAGACAGAGACAGAGACAGAGACAGAGACATAGACAGCGACAGAGACAGAGACAGAGGCAGATACAGAGACAGAGACAGAGACAGAGACAGAGACAGAGACAGAGACAGAGACGGAGATAAAGACCGAGACAGAGACAGACACAGAGACAGAGGGAGAGATAGAGACAGAGACAGAGACAGAGACAGAGACAGAGACAGAGACAGAGACAGAGACAGAGACAGAGACAGAGACAGAGACAGAGACAGAGACAGAGACAGAGACAGCGACAGAGACAGAGACAGAGACAGAGGCAGAGACAGAGACAGAGACAGAGACAGAGACAGAGACAGAGACAGAGACAGAGACAGAGACAGAGACAGAGACAGACACAGAGACAGAGACAGAGATAGAGACAGAGACAGAGACAGAGACAGAGACAGAGACAGAGACAGAGACAGAGACAGAGACAGAGACAGAGACAGAGACAGAGACAGAGACAGAGACAGAGACAGAGACAGAGGCAGAGACAGAGACAGAGACGGAGACGGAGATAGAGGCAGAGACAGAGCCAGGGACAGAGACAGATACAGAGACAGAGACAGAGACGGAGACAGTGACAGGGACAGAGACAGAGACAGAGACAGAGACGGAGACAAGGACCGAGACAGACGCAGAGACTGAGGCAGAGGCAGAGACAGAGACAGAGACAGAGAGAGAGACAGTGACAGAGACAGAGACAGAGACAGAGACAGAGACAGAGACAGAGAGAGAGACAGAGACAGAGACAGAGATAGACACAGAGACAGAGACAGAGACAGAGACAGAGACAGAGACAGGGACAGAGACAGAGACAGAGACAGAGACAGAGACAGAGACAGAGACGGAGACGGAGATAGAGGCAGAGACGGAGCCAGGGACAGAGACAGATACAGTGATAGAGACAGAGACGGAGATAGTGACAGAGACAGAGATAGAGACAGAGACAGAGACGGAGACGGAGACAAAGACCGAGACAGACGCAGAGACTGAGGCAGAGGCAGAGACAGAGACAGAGACAGAGACAGAGACAGATACAGAGACAGAGACAGAGACAGAGACAGAGACAGAGACAGAGACAGAGACAGAGACAGAGACAGAGACAGAGACAGAGACAGAGACAGAGACAGAGACAGAGACAGAGGGAGAGACAGCGACAGAGACAGAGACAGAGACAGAGGCAGAGACAGAGACAGAGACAGAGACAGAGACAGAGACAGAGACAGAGACAGAGACAGACACAGAGACAGAGGGAGAGATAGAGACAGAGACAGAGACAGAGACAGAGACAGAGACAGAGACAGAGACAGAGACAGAGACAGAGACAGAGACAGAGACAGAGACAGAGACAGCGACAGAGACAGAGACAGAGACAGAGGCAGATACAGAGACAGAGACAGAGACAGAGACAGAGACAGAGACAGAGACAGAGACAGAGACGGAGATAAAGACCGAGACAGAGACAGACACAGAGACAGAGGGAGAGATAGAGACAGAGACAGAGACAGAGACAGAGACAGAGACAGAGACAGAGACAGAGACAGAGACAGAGACAGAGACAGAGACAGAGACAGAGACAGAGACAGAGACAGAGACAGAGACAGAGACAGAGACAGCGACAGAGACAGAGACAGAGACAGAGGCAGAGACAGAGACAGAGACAGAGACAGAGACAGAGACAGAGACAGAGACAGAGACAGAGACAGAGACAGACACAGAGACAGAGACAGAGATAGAGACAGAGACAGAGACAGAGACAGAGACAGAGACAGAGACAGAGACGGAGACGGAGACGAGGCAGAGACAGAGACAGAGACGGAGATAAAGACCGAGACAGAGACAGAGACGGAGACAGAGGCAGAGACAGAGCCAGGGACAGAGACAGATACAGAGACAGAGACAGAGACGGAGACAGTGACAGAGACAGAGACAGAGACAGAGACAGAGACAGAGACAGAGACAGAGACGGAGACAAACACCGAGACAGACGCAGAGACTGAGACAGAGGCAGAGACAGAGACAGAGACAGAGACAGTGACAGAGACAGAGACAGAGACAGAGACAGAGACAGAGACAGAGACAGAGACAGAGACATAGACAGAGACAGAGATAGAGACGGAGACAAAGACCGAGACAGAGACATAGACGGAGACAGAGGCAGAGACAGAACCAGGGACAGAGACGGAGACAGGGACAGAGGGAGAGACAGCGACAGAGACAGAGACAGAGACAGAGGCAGAGGCAGAGGCAGAGACAGAGACAGAGACAGAGACAGAGACAGAGACAGAGAAAGAGACAGGGACAGAGACAGAGACAGAGACAGAGACCGAGACAGAGACGGAGACAAAGACAGAGACAGAGACGGAGACAAAGAACGAGACAGAGACAGAGACGGAGACAGAGGCAGAGACAGAGACAGAGACAGAGACAGAGACAGAGACAGAGACAGAGACAGAGACAGAGACAGAGACAGAGACAGAGACAGAGACAGAGACAGAGACAGAGACAGAGACAGAGACAGAGACAGAGACAGAGACAGAGACAGAGACGGAGACGGAGATAGAGGCAGAGACAGAGCCAGGGACAGAGACAGATACAATGACAGAGACAGAGACGGAGACAGTGACAGAGACGGAGACAGAGACGGAGACAAACACCGAGACAGACGCAGAGACTGAGACAGAGGCAGAGACAGAGACAGAGACAGAGACAGTGACAGAGACAGAGACAGAGACAGAGACAGAGACAGAGACATAGACAGAGACAGAGATAGAGACGGAGACAAAGACCGAGACAGAGACAGAGACGGAGACAGAGGCAGAGACAGAACCAGGGACAGAGACGGAGACAGGGACAGAGGGAGAGACAGCGACAGAGACAGAGACAGAGACAGAGGCAGAGGCAGAGGCAGAGACAGAGACAGAGACAGAGACAGAGACAGAGACAGAGACAGGGACAGAGACAGAGACAGAGACAGAGACAGAGACAGAGACAGAGACAGAGACAGAGACAGAGACAGAGACAGAGACGGAGACAGTGACAGAGACAGTGACAGAGACAAAGACAGAGACAGAGACAGAGACGGAGACGGAGATAGAGGCAGAGACAGAGCCAGGGACAGAGACAGATACAATGACAGAGACAGAGACGGAGACAGTGACAGAGACGGAGACAGAGACGGAGACAAACACCGAGACAGACGCAGAGACTGAGACAGAGGCAGAGACAGAGACAGAGACAGAGACAGTGACAGAGACAGAGACAGAGACAGAGACAGAGACAGAGACATAGACAGAGACAGAGATAGAGACGGAGACAAAGACCGAGACAGAGACAGAGACGGAGACAGAGGCAGAGACAGAACCAGGGACAGAGACGGAGACAGGGACAGAGGGAGAGACAGCGACAGAGACAGAGACAGAGACAGAGGCAGAGGCAGAGGCAGAGACAGAGACAGAGACAGAGACAGAGACAGAGACAGGGACAGAGACAGAGACAGAGACAGAGACAGAGACAGAGACAGAGACAGAGACAGAGACACAGACAGAGACAGAGACGGAGACAGTGACAGAGACAGTGACAGAGACAAAGACAGAGACAGAGACAGAGACAGAGACAGAGACAGAGACAGAGGCAGAGACAGAGACAGAGACGGAGACAAACACCGAGACAGCGACAGAGACGGAGACGGAGATAGAGGCAGAGGCAGATACAGAGACGGAGACAGAGACAGAGACAGAGACAGAGTCAGAGACAGAGATAAAGACCGAGACAGAGACAGAGATGGAGACAGAGGCAGAGACAGAGCCAGGGACAGAGACGGAGACCGAGACAGAGGGAGAGACAGCGACAGAGACAGAGACAGAGACAGAGGCAGAGACAGAGACAGAGACAGAGACAGAGACAGAGACAGAGACAGAGACAGAAACAGAGACAGAGACAGAGACAGAGACAGAGACAGAGACAGAGACAGAGACAGAGACAGAGACAGAGACAGAGACAGAGACAGAGACAGAGACAGAGACAGAGACAGAGACGGAGACGGAGATAGAGGCAGAGACAGAGCCAGGGACAGAGACAGATACAGTGACAGAGACAGAGACGGAGACAGTGCCAGAGACAGAGATAGAGACAGAGACAGAGACGGAAACAAAGACCGAGACAGACGCAGAGACTGAGGCAGAGGCAGAGACAGAGACAGAGGCAGAGACAGAGACAGAGACAGAGACAGAGACAGAGACAGAGACAGAGACAGAGACAGAGACAGAGACAGAGACAGAGACAGAAACAGAGACAGAGACAGAGACAGAGACAGAGACAGAGACAGAGACAGAGACAGAGACAGAGACAGAGACAGAGACAGAGACGGAGACGGAGACGGAGATAGAGGCAGAGACAGAGCCAGGGACAGAGACAGAAACAGAGACAAAGACCGAGACAGAGACAGAGACGGAGACAGAGGCAGAGACAGAACCAGGGACAGAGACGGAGACAGGGACAGAGGGAGAGACAGAGACAGAGACAGAGACAGAGACGGAGACAAAGACCGAGACGGACGCAGAGACTGAGACAGAGGCAGAGACAGAGACAGAGACAGAGACAGAGACAGTGACAGAGACAGAGACAGAGACAGAGACAGAGACGGAGACGGAGATAGAGGCAGAGACATAGCCAGGGACAGAGACAGATACAATGACAGAGACAGAGACGGAGACAGTGACAGAGACGGAGACAGAGACGGAGACAAACACCGAGACAGACGCAGAGACTGAGACAGAGGCAGAGACAGAGACAGAGACAGAGACAGTGACAGAGACAGAGACAGAGACAGAGACAGAGACAGAGACATAGACAGAGACAGAGATAGAGACGGAGACAAAGACCGAGACAGAGACAGAGACGGAGACACAGGCAGAGACAGAACCAGGGACAGAGACGGAGACAGGGACAGAGGGAGAGACAGCGACAGAGACAGAGACAGAGACAGAGGCAGAGGCAGAGGCAGAGACAGAGACAGAGACAGAGACAGAGACAGGGACAGAGACAGAGACAGAGACAGAGACAGAGACAGAGACAGAGACAGAGACGGAGACAGTGACAGAGACAGTGACAGAGACAAAGACAGAGACAGAGACAGAGACAGAGAGAGAGACAGAGACAGAGGCAGAGACAGAGACAGAGACGGAGACAAACACCGAGACAGCGACAGAGACGGAGACGGAGATAGAGGCAGAGGCAGATACAGAGACGGAGACAGAGACAGAGACAGAGACAGAGTCAGAGACAGAGATAAAGACCGAGACAGAGACAGAGATGGAGACAGAGGCAGAGACAGAGCCAGGGACAGAGACGGAGACCGAGACAGAGGGAGAGACAGCGACAGAGACAGAGACAGAGACAGAGGCAGAGACAGAGACAGAGACAGAGACAGAGACAGAGACAGAGACAGAGACAGAAACAGAGACAGAGACAGAGACAGAGACAGAGACAGAGACAGAGACAGAGACAGAGACAGAGACAGAGACAGAGACAGAGACAGAGACAGAGACAGAGACAGAGACAGAGACGGAGACGGAGATAGAGGCAGAGACAGAGCCAGGGACAGAGACAGATACAGTGACAGAGACAGAGACGGAGACAGTGACAGAGACAGAGATAGAGACAGAGACAGAGACGGAAACAAAGACCGAGACAGACGCAGAGACTGAGGCAGAGGCAGAGACAGAGACAGAGGCAGAGACAGAGACAGAGACAGAGACAGAGACAGAGACAGAGACAGAGACAGAGACAGAAACAGAGACAGAGACAGAGACAGAGACAGAGACAGAGACAGAGACAGAGACAGAGACAGAGACAGAGACAGAGACAGAGACGGAGACGGAGACGGAGATAGAGGCAGAGACAGAGCCAGGGACAGAGACAGAAACAGAGACAAAGACCGAGACAGAGACAGAGACGGAGACAGAGGCAGAGACAGAACCAGGGACAGAGACGGAGACAGGGACAGAGGGAGAGACAGAGACAGAGACAGAGACAGAGACGGAGACAAAGACCGAGACGGACGCAGAGACTGAGACAGAGGCAGAGACAGAGACAGAGACAGAGACAGAGACAGTGACAGAGACAGAGACAGAGACAGAGACAGAGACGGAGACGGAGATAGAGGCAGAGACATAGCCAGGGACAGAGACAGATACAGAGACAGAGGCAGAGGCAGAGGCAGAGACAGAGACAGAGACAGAGACGGAGACAAAGACCGAGACAGAGACGGAGACAGAGACAGAGACAGAGACGGAGACAGAGGCAGAGACAGAGCCAGGGACAGAGACAGATACAGAGACAGAGACAGAGACGGAGACAGTGACAGAGACAGAGACAGAGACAGAGACACAGAGAGAGACGGAGACAAAGACCGAGACAGACGCAGAGACTGAGACAGAGGCAGAGACAGAGACAGAGACAGAGACAGAGACAGAGACAGTGACAGAGACAGAGACAGAGACAGAGACATAGATAGAGACGCAGACGGAGATAGGGGCAGAGACAGAGCCAGGGACAGAGACAGATACAGAGACAGAGACAGAGACGGATACAAAGACAGAGGAAGAGACAGCAACAAAGGCAGAGACAGAAACAGAGACAGAGACAGATACGGGGACAGAGACAGAGGCAGAGACAGAGACAGAGACAGGGACAGAGACGGAGACAGAGACAGGGACTGAGACAGAGACAGAGACAGCGGCAGAGACAGAGACGGCGACAGAGACAGAGACGGAGACGGAGATAGAGGCAGAGGCAGAGACAGAGACGGAGACAGAGGCAGAGACAGAGCCAAGGACAGAGACAGATACAGAGACAGAGACAGAGACGGAGACAGTGACAGAGACAGAGACAGAGACAGAGACAGAGGCAGAGACAGAGGCAGAGACAGAGACGGCGACAGAGACAGAGACGGAGACGGAGATAGAGGCAGAGACAGAGACAGAGACGGAGACAAAGACCGAGACGGACGCAGAGACTGAGACAGAGGCAGAGACAGAGACAGAGACAGAGACAGAGACAGAGACAGAGACAGAGACGGAGACGGAGATAGAGGCAGAGACATAGCCAGGGACAGAGACAGATACAGAGACAGACGCAGAGGCAGAGGCAGAGACAGAGACAGAGACAGAGACGGAGACAAAGACCGAGACAGAGACAGAGACAGAGACAGAGACGGAGACAGAGGCAGATACAGAGACAGAGACAGAGACAGAGACAGAGACAGAGACAGAGACGGAGATAAAGACCGAGACAGAGACAGACACAGAGACAGAAGGAGAGATAGAGACAGAGACAGAGACAGAGACAGAGACAGAGACAGAGACAGAGACAGAGACAGAGACAGAGACAGAGACAGAGACAGAGACAGAGACAGAGACAGCGACAGAGACAGAGACAGAGACAGAGGCAGAGACAGAGACAGAGACAGAGACAGAGACAGAGACAGAGACAGAGACAGAGACAGACACAGAGACAGAGACAGAGATAGAGACAGAGACAGAGACAGAGACAGAGACAGAGACAGAGACAGAGACAGAGACAGAGACAGAGACAGAGACAGAGACAGAGACAGAGACAGAGACAGAGGCAGAGACAGAGACAGAGACGGAGACGGAGATAGAGGCAGAGGCAGATACAGAGACAGAGACAGAGACAGAGACAGAGACAGAGACAGAGACAGAGACGGAGATAAAGACCGAGACAGAGACAGAGATGGAGACAGAGGCAGAGACAGAGCCAGGGACAGAGACGGAGACCGAGACAGAGGGAGAGACGGCGACAGAGACAGAGACAGAGACAGAGGCAGAGACAGAGACAGAGACAGAGACAGAGACAGAGACAGAGACAGAGACAGAGACAGAGACAGAGACAGAGACAGAGACAGAGACAGAGACAGAGACAGAGACGGAGACAAAGACAGAGGAAGAGACAGCAACAGAGGCAGAGACAGAAACAGAGACAGAGACAGAGACAGAGACAGAGACGGAGACAGTGACAGAGACAGAAACAGAGACAGAGACAGAGACAGAGACAGAGACAGAGACAGAGACAGAGATAGAGACAGAGACAGAGACATAGACAGAGACAGAGATAGAGACGGAGACAAAGACCGAGACAGAGACAGAGACGGAGACAGAGGCAGAGACAGAACCAGGGACAGAGACGGAGACAGGGACAGAGGGAGAGCCAGCGACAGAGACTGAGACAGAGGCAGAGACAGAGACAGAGACAGAGACTGTGACAGAGACAAAGACAGAGACAGAGACAGAGACGGAGACGGAGATAGAGGCAGAGACAGAGCCAGGGACAGAGACAGAGACGGAGACAAAGACAGAGGAAGAGACAGCAACAGAGGCAGAGACAGAAACAGAGACAGAGACAGAGACAGAGACAGAGACGGAGACAGTGACAGAGACAGAAACAGAGACAGAGACAGAGACAGAGACAGAGACAGAGACAGAGACAGAGACGGAGACAAACACCGAGACAGACGCAGAGACTGAGACAGAGGCAGAGACAGAGACAGAGACAGAGACAGTGACAGAGACAGAGACAGAGATAGAGACAGAGACAGAGACATAGACAGAGACAGAGATAGAGACGGAGACAAAGACCGAGACAGAGACAGAGACGGAGACAGAGGCAGAGACAGAACCAGGGACAGAGACGGAGACAGGGACAGAGGGAGAGACAGCGACAGAGACAGAGACAGAGACAGAGGCAGAGGCAGAGGCAGAGACAGAGACAGAGACAGAGACAGAGACAGGGACAGAGACAGAGACAGAGACAGAGACAGAGACAGAGACAGAGACAGAGACAGAGACAGAGACAGAGACAGAGACAGAGACAGAGACAGAGACGGAGACGGAGATAGAGGCAGAGACAGAGCCAGGGACAGAGACAGATACAATGACAGAGACAGAGACGGAGACAGTGACAGAGACAGAGATAGAGACAGAGACAGAGACGGAAACAAAGACCGAGACAGACGCAGAGACTGAGGCAGAGGCAGAGACAGAGACAGAGACAGAGACAGAGACAGAGACAGAGACAGAGACAGAGACAGAGACAGAGACAGAGACAGAGACAGAGACAGAGACAGAGACAGAGACAGAGACAGAGACAGAGACGGAGACGGAGACGGAGATAGCGGCAGAGACAGAGCCAGGGACAGAGACAGAAACAGAGACAGAGACAGAGACGGAGACAGTGACAGAGACAGAGACAGAGACAGAGACAGAGACAGAGACAGAGACAGAGACAGAGACAGAGACAGAGACAGAGACAGAGACAGAGACGGAGACAGAGACGGAGACAAACACCGAGACAGACGCAGAGACTGAGACAGAGGCAGAGACAGAGACAGAGACAGAGACAGAGACAGTGACAGAGACAGAGACAGAGACAGAGACAGAGACAGAGACATAGACAGAGACAGAGATAGAGACGGAGACAAAGACCGAGACAGAGACAGAGACGGAGACAGAGGCAGAGACAGAACCAGGGACAGAGACGGAGACAGGGACAGAGGGAGAGACAGCGACAGAGACAGAGACAGAGACAGAGGCAGAGGCAGAGGCAGAGACAGAGACAGAGACAGAGACAGAGACAGGGACAGAGACAGAGACAGAGACAGAGGCAGAGACAGAGACAGAGACAGAGGCAGAGACAGAGACGGAGACAGTGACAGAGACAGAGACAGAGACAGAGACAGAGACAGAGACAGAGACAGAGACGGAGACAAACACCGAGACAGCGACAGAGACGGAGACGGAGATAGAGGCAGAGGCAGATACAGAGACGGAGACAGAGACAGAGACAGGGACAGAGACAGAGACAGAGGGAGAGACAGCGACAGAGACAGAGACAGAGACAGAGGCAGAGACAGAGACAGAGACAGAGACAGAGACAGAGACAGAGACAGAGACAGAGACAGAGACAGAGACAGAGACAGAGACAGAGACAGAGACAGAGACAGAGACAGAGACAGAGACAGGGACAGAGACAGAGACAGAGGGAGAGACAGCGACAGAGACAGAGACAGAGACAGAGGCAGAGACAGAGACAGAGACAGAGACAGAGACAGAGACAGAGACAGAGACAGAGACAGAGACAGAGACAGAGACGGAGACGGAGACGAGGCAGAGACAGAGACAGAGACGGAGATAAAGACCGAGACAGAGACAGAGACGGAGACAGAGGCAGAGACAGAGCCAGGGTCAGAGACAGATACAGAGACAGAGACAGAGACGGAGACAGTGACAGAGACAGAGACAGAGACAGAGACAGAGACAGAGACAGAGACAGAGACAGAGACGGAGACAAACACCGAGACAGACGCAGAGACTGAGACAGAGGCAGAGACAGAGACAGAGACAGAGACAGTGACAGAGACAGAGACAGAGACAGAGACAGAGACAGAGACAGAGACATAGACAGAGACAGAGATAGAGACGGAGACAAAGACCGAGACAGAGACATAGACGGAGACAGAGGCAGAGACAGAACCAGGGACAGAGACAGAGACAGAGACAGAGACAGAGACAGAGACAGAGACAGAGACAGAGACAGGGACAGAGACAGAGACAGAGGGAGAGACAGCGACAGAGACAGAGACAGAGACAGAGGCAGAGACAGAGACAGAGACAGAGACAGAGACAGAGACAGAGACAGAGACAGAGACAGACACAGAGACAGAGGGAGAGATAGAGACAGAGACAGAGACAGAGACAGAGACAGAGACAGAGACAGAGACAGAGACAGAGACAGAGACAGAGACAGAGACAGAGACAGAGACAGCGACAGAGACAGAGACAGAGACAGAGACAGAGGCAGAGACAGAGACAGAGACAGAGACAGAGACAGAGACAGAGACAGAGACAGAGACGGAGATAAAGACCGAGACAGAGACAGACACAGAGACAGAGGGAGAGATAGAGACAGAGACAGAGACAGAGACAGAGACAGAGACAGAGACAGAGACAGAGACAGAGACAGAGACAGAGACAGAGACAGAGACAGAGACAGCGACAGAGACAGAGACAGAGACAGAGGCAGAGACAGAGACAGAGACAGAGACAGAGACAGAGACAGAGACAGAGACAGAGACAGAGACAGACACAGAGACAGAGACAGAGATAGAGACAGAGACAGAGACAGAGACAGAGACAGAGACAGAGACAGAGACGGAGACGGAGACGACGCAGAGACAGAGACAGAGACGGAGATAAAGACCGAGACAGAGACAGAGACGGAGACAGAGGCAGAGACAGAGCCAGGGACAGAGACAGATACAGAGACAGAGACAGAGACGGAGACAGTGACAGAGACAGAGACAGAGACAGAGACAGAGACAGAGACAGAGACAGAGACAGAGACAGAGACGGAGACAAACACCGAGACAGACGCAGAGACTGAGACAGAGGCAGAGACAGAGACAGAGACAGAGACAGTGACAGAGACAGAGACAGAGACAGAGACAGAGACAGAGACAGAGACATAGACAGAGACAGAGATAGAGACGGAGACAAAGACCGAGACAGAGACATAGACGGAGACAGAGGCAGAGACAGAACCAGGGACAGAGACGGAGACAGGGACAGAGGGAGAGACAGCGACAGAGACAGAGACAGAGACAGAGGCAGAGGCAGAGGCAGAGACAGAGACAGAGACAGAGACAGAGACAGAGACAGAGACAGGGACAGAGACAGAGACAGAGACAGAGACAGAGACAGAGACGGAGACAAAGACAGAGACAGAGACGGAGACAAAGAACGAGACAGAGACAGAGACGGAGACAGAGGCAGAGACAGAGACAGAGACAGAGACAGAGACAGAGACAGAGACAGAGACAGAGACAGAGACAGAGACAGAGACAGAGACAGAGACAGAGACAGAGACAGAGACAGAGACAGAGACAGAGACGGAGACAGAGACAGAGACGGAGACGGAGATAGAGGCAGAGACAGAGCCAGGGACAGAGACAGATACAGAGACAGAGACAGAGACAGTGACAGAGACAGAGACAGAGACAGCGGCAGGGACGGAGACGGAGATAGAGGCAGAGGCAGATACAGAGACAGAGACAGAGACAGAGACAGAGACAGAGACAGAGACAGAGACGGAGATAAAGACCGAGACAGAGACAGAGATGGAGACAGAGGCAGAGACAGAGCCAGGGACAGAGACGGAGACCGAGACAGAGGGAGAGACGGCGACAGAGACAGAGACAGAGACAGAGGCAGAGACAGAGACAGAGACAGAGACAGAGACAGAGACAGAGACAGAGACAGAGACAGAGACAGAGACAGGGACAGAGACAGAGACAGAGACAGAGACAGAGACAGAGACAGAGACAGAGACAGAGACGGAGACGGAGATAGAGGCAGAGACAGAGCCAGGGACAGAGACAGATACAGTGACAGAGACTGAGACGGAGACAGTGACAGAGACAGAGATAGAGACAGAGACAGAGACGGAGACAAAGACCGAGACAGACGCAGAGACTAAGGCAGAGGCAGAGACAGAGACAGAGACAGAGACAGAGACAGAGACAGAGACAGAGACAGAGACAGAGACAGAGACAGAGACAGAGACAGAGACAGAGACAGAGACAGAGACAGAGACAGAGACAGAGACAGTGACAGAGACAGAGACAGAGACAGAGACAGAGACAGAGACGGAGACGGAGATAGAGGCAGAGGCAGAGCCAGGGACAGAGACAGATACAGAGACAGAGGCAGAGGCAGAGGCAGAGGCAGAGACAGAGACAGAGACAGAGACAGAGACAGAGACAGAGACAGAGACAGAGACGGAGACGGAGATAGAGGCAGAGACAGAGACAGGGACAGAGACAGATACAGAGACAGAGACAGAGACGGAGACAGTGACAGAGACAGAGACAGAGACAGAGACAGAGACAGATACGGAGACAAAGACCGAGACAGACGCAGAGACAGAGGCAGAGGCAGAGGCAGAGACAGAGCCAGGGACAGAGACAGAGACAGAGACAGAGACAGAGACGGAGACGGAGATAGAGGCAGAGACAGAGCCAGGGACAGAGACAGATACAGAGACAGACGCAGAGGCAGAGGCAGAGACAGAGACAGAGACAGAGACAGAGACAGAGACGGAGACAGAGACAGAGACATAGACAGAGACAGAGATAGAGACGGAGACAAAGACCGAGACAGAGACAGAGACGGAGACAGAGGCAGAGACAGAACCAGGGACAGAGACGGAGACAGGGACAGAGGGAGAGCCAGCGACAGAGACTGAGACAGAGGCAGAGACAGAGACAGAGACAGAGACTGTGACAGAGACAAAGACAGAGACAGAGACAGAGACGGAGACGGAGATAGAGGCAGAGACAGAGCCAGGGACAGAGACAGAGACGGAGACAAAGACAGAGGAAGAGACAGCAACAGAGGCAGAGACAGAAACAGAGACAGAGACAGAGACAGAGACAGAGACGGGGACAGTGACAGAGACAGAAACAGAGACAGAGACAGAGACAGAGACAGAGACAGAGACAGAGACAGAGACAGAGACGGAGACAAACACCGAGACAGACGCAGAGACTGAGACAGAGGCAGAGACAGAGACAGAGACAGAGACAGTGACAGAGACAGAGACAGAGATAGAGACAGAGACAGAGACATAGACAGAGACAGAGATAGAGACGGAGACAAAGACCGAGACAGAGACAGAGACGGAGACAGAGGCAGAGACAGAACCAGGGACAGAGACGGAGACAGGGACAGAGGGAGAGACAGCGACAGAGACAGAGACAGAGACAGAGGCAGAGGCAGAGGCAGAGACAGAGACAGAGACAGAGACAGAGACAGGGACAGAGACAGAGACAGAGACAGAGACAGAGACAGAGACAGAGACAGAGACAGAGACGGAGACAAAGACAGAGACAGAGACGGAGACAAAGAGCGAGACAGAGACAGAGACGGAGACAGACGCAGATACAGAGACAGAGACAGAGACAGAGACAGAGACAGAGACAGAGACAGAGGCAAAGACAGAGACGGAGACGGAGATAGAGGCAGAGACAGAGCCAGGGACAGAGACAGATACAGAGACAGAGACAGAGACAGAGACAGTGACAGAGACAGAGACAGAGACAGCGACAGAGACGGAGACGGAGATAGAGGCAGAGGCAGATACAGAGACGGAGACAGAGACAGAGACAGAGACAGAGTCAGAGACAGAGATAAAGACCGAGACAGAGACAGAGATGGAGACAGAGGCAGAGACAGAGCCAGGGACAGAGACGGAGACCGAGACAGAGGGAGAGACAGCGACAGAGACAGAGACAGAGACAGAGACAGAGGCAGAGACAGAGACAGAGACAGAGACAGAGACAGAGACAGAGACAGAGACAGAAACAGAGACAGAGACAGAGACAGAGACAGAGACAGAGACAGAGACAGAGACAGAGACAGAGACAGAGGCAGAGACAGAGACAGAGACAGAGACAGAGACGGAGACGGAGACGGAGATAGAGGCAGAGGCAGATACAGAGACGGAGACAGAGACAGAGACAGAGACAGAGTCAGAGACAGAGATAAAGACCGAGACAGAGACAGAGATGGAGACAGAGGCAGAGACAGAGCCAGGGACAGAGACGGAGACCGAGACAGAGGGAGAGACAGCGACAGAGACAGAGACAGAGACAGAGACAGAGGCAGAGACAGAGACAGAGACAGAGACAGAGACAGAGACAGAGACAGAGACAGAGACAGAGACAGAGACAGAGACAGAGACAGAGACAGAGACAGAGACGGAGACGGAGACGGAGATAGCGGCAGAGACAGAGCCAGGGACAGAGACAGAAACAGAGACAGAGACAGAGACGGAGACAGTGACAGAGACAGAGACAGAGACAGAGACAGAGACAGAGACAGAGACAGAGACAGAGACAGAGACAGAGACAGAGACAGAGACAGAGACAGAGACGGAGACAGAGACGGAGACAGAGACGGAGACAAACACCGAGACAGACGCAGAGACTGAGACAGAGGCAGAGACAGAGACAGAGACAGAGACAGTGACAGAGACAGAAACAGAGACAGAGACAGAGACGGAGACAGTGACAGAGACAGAGACAGAGACAGAGACAGAGACAGAGACAGAGACAGAGACAGAAACAGAGACAGAGACAGAGACAGAGACAGAGACAGAGACACAGACGGAGACAAACACCGAGACAGACGCAGAGACTGAGACAGAGGCAGAGACAGAGACAGAGACAGAGACAGTGACAGAGACAGAGACAGAGACAGAGACAGAGACAGAGATAGAGACGGAGACAAAGACCGAGACAGAGACAGAGACGGAGACAGAGGCAGAGACAGAACCAGGGACAGAGACGGAGACAGGGACAGAGGGAGAGACAGAGACAGAGACAGAGACAGAGACGGAGACAAAGACCGAGACGGACGCAGAGACTGAGACAGAGGCAGAGACAGAGACAGAGACAGTGACAGAGACAGAGACAGAGACAGAGACAGAGACGGAGACGGAGATAGAGGCAGAGACATAGCCAGGGACAGAGACAGATACAGAGACAGAGGCAGAGGCAGAGGCAGAGACAGAGACAGAGACAGAGACGGAGACAAAGACCGAGACAGACGCAGAGACTGAGACAGAGGCAGAGACAGAGACAGAGACAGAGACAGAGACAGAGACAGTGACAGAGACAGAGACAGAGACAGAGACATAGATAGAGACGCAGACGGAGATAGGGGCAGAGACAGAGCCAGGGACAGAGACAGATACAGAGACAGAGACAGAGACGGAGACAAAGACAGAGGAAGAGACAGCAACAGAGGCAGAGACAGAAACAGAGACAGAGACAGATACGGGGACAGAGACAGAGGCAGAGACAGAGACAGAGACAGGGACAGAGACGGAGACAGAGACAGGGACTGAGACAGAGACAGAGACAGCGGCAGAGACAGAGACGGCGACAGAGACAGAGACGGAGACGGAGATAGAGGCAGAGGCAGAGACAGAGACGGAGACAGAGGCAGAGACAGAGCCAAGGACAGAGACAGATACAGAGACAGAGACAGAGACGGAGACAGTGACAGAGACAGAGACAGAGACAGAGACAGAGGCAGAGACAGAGGCAGAGACAGAGACGGCGACAGAGACAGAGACGGAGACGGAGATAGAGGCAGAGACAGAGACAGAGACGGAGACAAAGACCGAGACGGACGCAGAGACTGAGACAGAGGCAGAGACAGAGACAGAGACAGAGACAGAGACAGAGACGGAGACGGAGATAGAGGCAGAGACATAGCCAGGGACAGAGACAGATACAGAGACAGACGCAGAGGCAGAGGCAGAGACAGAGATAGAGACAGAGACGGAGACAAAGACCGAGAGAGACAGAGACAGAGACAGAGACAGAGACAGAGACGGAGACAGAGGCAGAGACAGAGCCAGGGACAGAGACAGATACAGGGACAGAGACAGAGACAGAGACGGAGACAGTGACAGAGACAGAGACAGAGACAGAGACACAGACAGAGACGGAGACAAAGACCGAGACAGATGCAGAGACTGAGACAGAGGCAGAGACAGAGACAGAGACAGAGACAGAGACAGAGACAGAGACAGAGACAGAGACGGAGACAAACACCGAGACAGACGCAGAGACTGAGACAGAGGCAGAGACAGAGACAGAGACAGAGACAGTGACAGAGACAGAGACAGAGACAGAGACAGAGACAGAGATAGAGACGGAGACAAAGACCGAGACAGAGACAGAGACGGAGACAGAGGCAGAGACAGAACCAGGGACAGAGACGGAGACAGGGACAGAGGGAGAGACAGAGACAGAGACAGAGACAGAGACGGAGACAAAGACCGAGACGGACGCAGAGACTGAGACAGAGGCAGAGACAGAGACAGAGACAGAGACAGAGACAGTGACAGAGACAGAGACAGAGACAGAGACAGAGACGGAGACGGAGATAGAGGCAGAGACATAGCCAGGGACAGAGACAGATACAGAGACAGAGGCAGAGGCAGAGGCAGAGACAGAGACAGAGACAGAGACGGAGACAAAGACCGAGACAGAGACAGAGACAGAGACAGAGACAGAGACGGAGACAGAGGCAGAGACAGAGCCAGGGACAGAGACAGATACAGAGACAGAGACAGAGACGGAGACAGTGACAGAGACAGAGACAGAGACAGAGACACAGAGAGAGACGGAGACAAAGACCGAGACAGACGCAGAGACTGAGACAGAGGCAGAGACAGAGACAGAGACAGAGACAGAGACGGAGACAGTGACAGAGACAGAGACAGAGACAGAGACATAGATAGAGACGCAGACGGAGATAGGGGCAGAGACAGAGCCAGGGACAGAGACAGATACAGAGACAGAGACAGAGACGGAGACAAAGACAGAGGAAGAGACAGCAACAGAGGCAGAGACAGAAACAGAGACAGAGACAGATACGGGGACAGAGACAGAGGCAGAGACAGAGACAGAGACAGGGACAGAGACGGAGACAGAGACAGGGACTGAGACAGAGACAGAGACAGCGGCAGAGACAGAGACGGCGACAGAGACAGAGACGGAGACGGAGATAGAGGCAGAGGCAGAGACAGAGACGGAGACAGAGGCAGAGACAGAGCCAAGGACAGAGACAGATACAGAGACAGAGACAGAGACGGAGACAGTGACAGAGACAGAGACAGAGACAGAGACAGAGGCAGAGACAGAGGCAGAGACAGAGACGGCGACAGAGATAGAGGCAGAGACAGAGCCAGGGACAGAGACAGATACAGAGACAGAGACAGAGACGGAGACAGTGACAGGGACAGAGACAGAGACAGAGACAGAGACGGAGACAAGGACCGAGACAGACGCAGAGACTGAGGCAGAGGCAGAGACAGAGACAGAGACAGAGAGAGAGACAGTGACAGAGACAGAGACAGAGACAGAGACAGAGACAGAGACAGAGAGAGAGACAGAGACAGAGACAGAGATAGACACAGAGACAGAGACAGAGACAGAGACAGAGACAGGGTAAGAGACAGAGACAGAGACAGAGACAGAGACAGAGACAGAGACGGAGACGGAGATAGAGGCAGAGACGGAGCCAGGGACAGAGACAGATACAGTGATAGAGACAGAGACGGAGATAGTGACAGAGACAGAGATAGAGACAGAGACAGAGACGGAGACGGAGACAAAGACCGAGACAGACGCAGAGACTGAGGCAGAGGCAGAGACAGAGACAGAGACAGAGACAGAGACAGAGACAGAGACAGAGACAGAGACAGAGACAGAGACAGAGACAGAGACAGAGACAGAGACAGAGGGAGAGACAGCGACAGAGACAGAGACAGAGACAGAGGCAGAGACAGAGACAGAGACAGAGACAGAGACAGAGACAGAGGCAGAGACAGAGACAGAGACAGAGACAGACACAGAGACAGAGGGAGAGATAGAGACAGAGACAGAGACAGAGACAGAGACAGAGACAGAGACAGAGACAGAGACAGAGACAGAGACAGAGACAGAGACAGAGACAGAGACAGCGACAGAGACAGAGACAGAGACAGAGGCAGATACAGAGACAGAGACAGAGACAGAGACAGAGACAGAGACAGAGACAGAGACGGAGATAAAGACCGAGACAGAGACAGACACAGAGACAGAGGGAGAGATAGAGACAGAGACAGAGACAGAGACAGAGACAGAGACAGAGACAGAGACAGAGACAGAGACAGAGACAGCGACAGAGACAGAGACAGAGACAGAGGCAGAGACAGAGACAGAGACAGAGACAGAGACAGAGACAGAGACAGAGACAGAGACAGAGACAGAGACAGACACAGAGACAGAGACAGAGATAGAGACAGAGACAGAGACAGAGACAGAGACAGAGACAGAGACAGAGACAGAGACAGAGACAGAGACAGAGACAGAGACAGAGACAGAGACAGAGACAGAGACAGAGACAGAGACAGAGGCAGAGACAGAGACAGAGACGGAGACGGAGATAGAGGCAGAGACAGAGCCAGGGACAGAGACAGATACAGAGACAGAGACAGAGACGGAGACAGTGACAGGGACAGAGACAGAGACAGAGACAGAGACGGAGACAAGGACCGAGACAGACGCAGAGACTGAGGCAGAGGCAGAGACAGAGACAGAGACAGAGAGAGAGACAGTGACAGAGACAGAGACAGAGACAGAGACAGAGACAGAGACAGAGAGAGAGACAGAGACAGAGACAGAGATAGACACAGAGACAGAGACAGAGACAGAGACAGAGACAGGGACAGAGACAGAGACAGAGACAGAGACAGAGACAGCGACAGAGACAGAGACAGAGACAGAGGCAGAGACAGAGACAGAGACAGAGACAGAGACAGAGACAGAGACAGAGACAGAGACAGACACAGAGACAGAGGCAGAGATAGAGACAGAGACAGAGACAGAGACAGAGAAAGAGACAGAGACAGAGACGGAGACGGAGACGAGGCAGAGACAGAGACAGAGACGGAGATAAAGACCGAGACAGAGACAGAGACGGAGACAGAGGCAGAGACAGAGCCAGGGACAGAGACAGATACAGAGACAGAGACAGAGACGGAGACAGTGACAGAGACAGAGACAGAGACAGAGACAGAGACAGAGACGGAGACGGAGATAAAGGCAGAGACAGAGACAGGGACAGAGACAGATACAGAGACAGAGACAGAGACGGAGACAGTGACAGAGACAGAGACAGAGACAGAGACAGAGACAGATACGGAGACAGAGACCGAGACAGACGCAGAGACAGAGGCAGAGGCAGAGGCTGAGACAGAGCCAGGGACAGAGACAGAGACAGAGACAGAGACAGAGACGGAGACGGAGATAGAGGCAGAGACAGAGCCAGGGACAGAGACAGATACAGAGACAGACGCAGAGGCAGAGGCAGAGACAGAGACAGAGACAGAGACAGAGACAGAGACAGAGACAGAGACAGGGACAGAGACAGAGACAGAGACAGAGACAGAGAGAGAGACAGAGACGGAGACAGAGGCAGAGACAGAGGCAGGGACAGAGACAGATACAGAGACAGAGGCAGAGGCAGAGGCAGAGGCAGAGACAGAGACAGGGACAGAGACGGAGACAAAGACCGAGACAGAGACAGAGACAGAGACAGAGACAGAGACGGCAGAGGCAGAGACAGAGCCAGGGACAGAGACAGATACAGTGACAGAGACAGAGACGGAGACAGTGACAGAGGCAGAGACAGAGACAGAGACAGAGACAGAGACAGAGACAGAGACAGAGACGGAGACAAACACCGAGACAGACGCAGAGACTGAGAGAGAGGCAGAGACAGAGACAGAGACAGAGACAGTGACAAAGACAGAGACAGAGACAGAGACATAGACAGAGACAGAGATAGAGACGGAGACAAAGACCGAGACAGAGACAGAGACGGAGACAGAGGCAGAGACAGAACCAGGGACAGAGACGGAGACAGGGACAGAGGGAGAGACAGCGACAGAGACAGAGAGAGAGACAGAGACAGAGACAGAGACAGAGACAGAGACAGAGACAGAGACAGAGACAGAGACAGAGACAGAGACAGAGACAGAGACAGAGACAGAGACAGAGACAGAGACAGAGACAGAGACGGAGACAGAGGCAGAGACAGAGCCAGGGACAGAGACAGATACAGAGACAGAGGCAGAGACAGAGACAGAGACAGAGACAGAGACAGAGACAGAGACGGAGACGGAGATAGAGGCAGAGACAGAGCCAGGGACAGAGACAGATACAGAGACAGAGACGGAGACAGAGGCAGAGACAGAGCCAGGGACAGAGACACATACAGAGACAGAGGCAGAGGCAGAGGCAGAGACAGAGACAGAGACAGAGACGGAGACAAAGACCGAGACAGAGACAGAGACAGAGACACTGACAGAGACAGAGACAGAGACAGAGACATAGATAGAGACGCAGACGGAGATAGGGGCAGAGACAGAGCCAGGGACAGAGTCAGATACAGAGACAGAGACAGAGACGGAGACAAAGACAGAGGAAGAGACAGCAACAGAGGCAGAGACAGAAACAGAGACAGAGACAGATACGGGGACAGAGACAGAGGCAGAGACAGAGACAGAGACAGAGACAGGGACGGAGACAGAGACAGGGACTGAGACAGAGACAGAGACAGCGGCAGAGACAGAGACGGCGGCAGAGACAGAGACGGAGACGGAGATAGAGGCAGAGACAGAGACGGAGACGGAGACAGAGGCAGAGACAGAGCCAGGGACAGAGACAGATACAGAGACAGAGACAGAGACGGAGACAGTGACAGAGACAGAGACAGAGACAGAGACAGAGACAGAGACAGAGACGGAGATAAACACCGAGACAGACGCAGAGACTGAGACAGAGGCAGAGACAGAGACAGAGACAGAGACAGTGACAGAGACAGAGACAGAGACAGAGACAGAGACGGAGACAAACACCGAGACAGACGCAGAGACTGAGACAGAGGCAGAGACAGAGACAGAGACAGAGACAGTGACAGAGACGGAGACAGAGGCAGAGACAGAGACAGAGACATAGACAGAGACAGAGATAGAGACGGAGACAAAGACCGAGACAGAGACAAAGACAGAGACAGATACAGAGACGGAGACGGAGATAGAGGCAGAGACAGAGCCAGGGACAGAGACAGATACAGAGACAGACGCAGAGGCAGAGGCAGAGACAGAGACAGAGACAGAGACAGAGACAGAGACAGAGACATAGATAGAGACGCAGACGGAGATAGGGGCAGAGACAGAGCCAGGGACAGAGACAGATACAGAGACAGAGACAGAGACGGAGACAAAGACAGAGGAAGGGACAGCAACAGAGGCAGAGACAGAAACAGAGACAGAGACAGATACGGGGACAGAGACAGAGGCAGAGATAGAGACAGAGACAGAGACAGAGACGGAGACAGAGACAGGGACTAAGACAGAGACAGAGACAGCGGCAGAGACAGAGACGGCGACAGAGACAGAGACGGAGACGGAGATAGAGGCAGAGACAGAGACAGAGACGGCGACAGAGACAGAGACAGAGACAGAGACAGAGACAGTGACAGAGACAGAGACAGAGGCAGAGACAGAGACAGAGACATAGACAGAGACAGAGATAGAGATGGAGACAAAGACCGATACAGTGACAGAGACGGAGACAGGGACAGAGGGAGAGACAGCGACAGAGACAGAGACAGAGACAAAGGCAGAGGCAGAGGCAGAGACAGAGACAGAGACAGAGACAGAGTCAGAGACAGAGACGGAGACAAAGACCGAGACAGACGCAGAGACTGAGACAGAGGCAGAGACAGAGACAGAGACAGAGACAGAGACAGTGACAGAGACAAAGACAGAGACAGAGACAGAGACGGAGACGGAGATAGAGGCAGAGACAGAGCCAGGGACAGAGACAGATACAGAGACAGACGCAGATACAGAGACGGCGACAGAGACAGCGACGGAGACGGAGACAGTGACAGAGACAAACACCGAGACAGACGCAGAGACTGAGACAGAGGCAGAGACAGAGACAGAGACAGAGACAGAGACAGAGACAGAGACGGAGACAAACACCGAGACAGACGCAGAGACTGAGACAGAGGCAGAGACAGAGACAGAGACAGAGACAGAGACATAGACAGAGACAGAGACGGAGATAAACACCGAGACAGACGCAGAGACTGAGACAGAGGCAGAGACAGAGACAGAGACAGAGACAGTGACAGAGACAGAGACAGAGACAGAGACAGAGACAGAGACAGAGACAGAGACGGAGATAAACACCGAGACAGACCCAGAGACTGAGACAGAGGCAGAGACAGAGACAGAGACAGAGACAGTGACAGAGACAGAGACAGAGACAGAGACAGAGACAGAGACGGAGACAAACACCGAGACAGACGCAGAGACTGAGACAGAGGCAGAGACAGAGACAGAGACAGAGACAGTGACAGAGACGGAGACAGAGACAGAGACAAAGACAGAGACAGAGACAGAGACATAGACAGAGACAGAGATAGAGACGGAGACAAAGACCGAGACAGAGACAGAGACGGAGACAGAGGCAGAGACAGAACCAGGGACAGAGACGGAGACAGGGACAGAGGGAGAGCCAGCGACAGAGACTGAGACAGAGGCAGAGACAGAGACAGAGACAGAGACTGTGACAGAGACAAAGACAGAGACAGAGACAGAGACAGAGACATAGACAGAGATAGAGGCAGAGACAGAGCCAGGGACAGAGACAGATACAGAGACAGACGCAGAGGCAGAGGCAGAGACAGAGACAGAGACAGAGACAGAGACAGAGACATAGATAGAGACGCAGACGGAGATAGGGGCAGAGACAGAGCCGGGGACAGAGACAGATACAGAGACAGAGACAGAGACGGAGACAAAGACAGAGGAAGAGACAGCAACAGAGGCAGAGACAGAAACAGAGACAGAGACAGATACGGGGACAGAGACAGAGGCAGAGACAGAGACAGAGACAGAGACAGAGACGGAGACAGAGCCAGGGACAGAGACAGATACAGTGACAGAGACAGAGACGGAGACAGTGACAGAGGCAGAGACAGAGACAGAGACAGAGACAGAGACAGAGACAGAGACAGAGACGGAGACAAACACCGAGACAGACGCAGAGACTGAGAGAGAGGCAGAGACAGAGACAGAGACAGAGACAGTGACAAAGACAGAGACAGAGACAGAGACATAGACAGAGACAGAGATAGAGACGGAGACAAAGACCGAGACAGAGACAGAGACGGAGACAGAGGCAGAGACAGAACCAGGGACAGAGACGGAGACAGGGACAGAGGGAGAGACAGCGACAGAGACAGAGAGAGAGACAGAGACAGAGACAGAGACAGAGACAGAGACAGAGACAGAGACAGAGACAGAGACAGAGACAGAGACAGAGACAGAGACAGAGACAGAGACAGAGACAGAGACAGAGACGGAGACAGAGGCAGAGACAGAGCCAGGGACAGAGACAGATACAGAGACAGAGGCAGAGACAGAGACAGAGACAGAGACAGAGACAGAGACAGAGACGGAGACGGAGATAGAGGCAGAGACAGAGCCAGGGACAGAGACAGATACAGAGACAGAGACGGAGACAGAGGCAGAGACAGAGCCAGGGACAGAGACACATACAGAGACAGAGGCAGAGGCAGAGGCAGAGACAGAGACAGAGACAGAGACGGAGACAAAGACCGAGACAGAGACAGAGACAGAGACACTGACAGAGACAGAGACAGAGACAGAGACATAGATAGAGACGCAGACGGAGATAGGGGCAGAGACGGAGCCAGGGACAGAGTCAGATACAGAGACAGAGACAGAGACGGAGACAAAGACAGAGGAAGAGACAGCAACAGAGGCAGAGACAGAAACAGAGACAGAGACAGATACGGGGACAGAGACAGAGGCAGAGACAGAGACAGAGACAGAGACAGGGACGGAGACAGAGACAGGGACTGAGACAGAGACAGAGACAGCGGCAGAGACAGAGACGGCGGCAGAGACAGAGACGGAGACGGAGATAGAGGCAGAGACAGAGACGGAGACGGAGACAGAGGCAGAGACAGAGCCAGGGACAGAGACAGATACAGAGACAGAGACAGAGACGGAGACAGTGACAGAGACAGAGACAGAGACAGAGACAGAGACAGAGACAGAGACAGAGACAGAGACGGAGATAAACACCGAGACAGACGCAGAGACTGAGACAGAGGCAGAGACAGAGACAGAGACAGAGACAGTGACAGAGACAGAGACAGAGACAGAGACAGAGACGGAGACAAACACCGAGACAGACGCAGAGACTGAGACAGAGGCAGAGACAGAGACAGAGACAGAGACAGTGACAGAGACGGAGACAGAGGCAGAGACAGAGACAGAGACATAGACAGAGACAGAGATAGAGACGGAGACAAAGACCGAGACAGAGACAAAGACAGAGACAGATACAGAGACGGAGACGGAGATAGAGGCAGAGACAGAGCCAGGGACAGAGACAGATACAGAGACAGACGCAGAGGCAGAGGCAGAGACAGAGACAGAGACAGAGACAGAGACAGAGACAGAGACATAGATAGAGACGCAGACGGAGATAGGGGCAGAGACAGAGCCAGGGACAGAGACAGATACAGAGACAGAGACAGAGACGGAGACAAAGACAGAGGAAGGGACAGCAACAGAGGCAGAGACAGAAACAGAGACAGAGACAGATACGGGGACAGAGACAGAGGCAGAGATAGAGACAGAGACAGAGACAGAGACGGAGACAGAGACAGGGACTAAGACAGAGACAGAGACAGCGGCAGAGACAGAGACGGCGACAGAGACAGAGACGGAGACGGAAATAGAGGCAGAGACAGAGACAGAGACGGCGACAGAGACAGAGACAGAGACAGAGACAGAGACAGTGACAGAGACAGAGACAGAGGCAGAGACAGAGACAGAGACATAGACAGAGACAGAGATAGAGATGGAGACAAAGACCGATACAGTGACAGAGACGGAGACAGGGACAGAGGGAGAGACAGCGACAGAGACAGAGACAGAGACAAAGGCAGAGGCAGAGGCAGAGACAGAGACAGAGACAGAGACAGAGTCAGAGACAGAGACGGAGACAAAGACCGAGACAGACGCAGAGACTGAGACAGAGGCAGAGACAGAGACAGAGACAGAGACAGAGACAGTGACAGAGACAAAGACAGAGACAGAGACAGAGACGGAGACGGAGATAGAGGCAGAGACAGAGCCAGGGACAGAGACAGATACAGAGACAGACGCAGATACAGAGACGGCGACAGAGACAGCGACGGAGACGGAGACAGTGACAGAGACAAACACCGAGACAGACGCAGAGACTGAGACAGAGGCAGAGACAGAGACAGAGACAGAGACAGAGACAGAGACAGAGACGGAGACAAACACCGAGACAGACGCAGAGACTGAGACAGAGGCAGAGACAGAGACAGAGACAGAGACAGAGACATAGACAGAGACAGAGACGGAGATAAACACCGAGACAGACGCAGAGACTGAGACAGAGGCAGAGACAGAGACAGAGACAGAGACAGTGACAGAGACAGAGACAGAGACAGAGACAGAGACAGAGACAGAGACAGAGACGGAGATAAACACCGAGACAGACCCAGAGACTGAGACAGAGGCAGAGACAGAGACAGAGACAGAGACAGTGACAGAGACAGAGACAGAGACAGAGACAGAGACAGAGACGGAGACAAACACCGAGACAGACGCAGAGACTGAGACAGAGGCAGAGACAGAGACAGAGACAGAGACAGTGACAGAGACGGAGACAGAGACAGAGACAAAGACAGAGACAGAGACAGAGACATAGACAGAGACAGAGATAGAGACGGAGACAAAGACCGAGACAGAGACAGAGACGGAGACAGAGGCAGAGACAGAACCAGGGACAGAGACGGAGACAGGGACAGAGGGAGAGCCAGCGACAGAGACTGAGACAGAGGCAGAGACAGAGACAGAGACAGAGACTGTGACAGAGACAAAGACAGAGACAGAGACAGAGACAGAGACATAGACAGAGATAGAGGCAGAGACAGAGCCAGGGACAGAGACAGATACAGAGACAGACGCAGAGGCAGAGGCAGAGACAGAGACAGAGACAGAGACAGAGACAGAGACATAGATAGAGACGCAGACGGAGATAGGGGCAGAGACAGAGCCGGGGACAGAGACAGATACAGAGACAGAGACAGAGACGGAGACAAAGACAGAGGAAGAGACAGCAACAGAGGCAGAGACAGAAACAGAGACAGAGACAGATACGGGGACAGAGACAGAGGCAGAGACAGAGACAGAGACAGAGACAGAGACGGAGACAGAGACAGGGACTAAGACAGAGACAGAGACAGCGGCAGAGACAGAGACGGCGACAGAGACAGAGACGGAGACGGAGATAGAGGCAGAGACAGAGACAGAGACGGCGACAGAGACAGAGACGGAGACGGAGACGGTGATAGAGGCAGAGACAGAGACAGAGGCGGAGACAGAGGCAGAGACAGAGACAGAGACACAGACAGTGACAGAGACAGAAACAGAGACAGAGACAGAGACAGAGACATAGAGAGAGACAGAGATAGAGACGGAGACAAAGACCGAGACAGAGACAGAGACGGAGACAGAGGCAGAGACAGAACCAGGGACAGAGACGGAAACAGGGACAGAGGGAGAGACAGCGACAGAGACAGAGACAGAGACAAAGGCAGAGACAGAGACAGAGACAAAGACCGAGACAGACGCAGAGACTGAGACAGAGGCAGAGACAGAGACAGAGACAGAGACAGAGACAGTGACAGAGACAAAGGCAGAGACAGAGACAGAGACGGAGACGGAGATAGAGGCAGAGACAGAGACGGAGACAGAGGCAGAGACAGAGCCAGGGACAGAGACAGAAACAGAGACAGAGACAGAGACGGAGACAGTGACAGAGACAGAAACAGAGACAGAGACAGAGACAGAGACAGAGACAGAGACGGAGACGGAGATAGAGGCAGAGGCAGATACAGAGACGGAGACAGAGACAGAGACAGAGACAGAGTCAGAGACAGAGATAAAGACCGAGACAGAGACAGAGATGGAGACAGAGGCAGAGACAGAGCCAGGGACAGAGACGGAGACCGAGACAGAGCGAGAGACAGCGACAGAGACAGAGACAGAGACAGAGGCAGAGACAGAGACAGAGACAGAGACAGAGACAGAGACAGAGACAGAGACAGAAACAGAGACAGAGACAGAGACAGAGACAGAGACAGAGACAGAGACAGAGACAGAGACAGAGACAGAGACAGAGACAGAGACAGAGACAGAGA
Source organism: Megachile willughbiella (assembly GCA_945859595.2). Classification (NCBI taxonomy): domain Eukaryota; kingdom Metazoa; phylum Arthropoda; class Insecta; order Hymenoptera; family Megachilidae; genus Megachile; species Megachile willughbiella. Next base: position 1,667,006 of record CAMAOD020000301.1, read on the forward strand.
CAGAGACGGAGACGGAGATAGAGGCAGAGACAGAGCCAGGGACAGAGACAGATACAATGACAGAGACAGAGACGGAGACAGTGACAGAGACAGAGATAGAGACAGAGACAGAGACGGAAACAAAGACCGAGACAGACGCAGAGACTGAGGCAGAGGCAGAGACAGAGACAGAGACAGAGACAGAGACAGAGACAGAGACAGAGACAGAGACAGAGACAGAGACAGAGACAGAGACAGAGACAGAGACAGAGACAGAGACAGAGACAGAGACAGAGACAGAGACAGAGACAGAGACAGAGACAGAGACAGAGACAGAGACAGAGACAGAGACAGAGACAGAGACAGAGACAGAGACAGAGACAGAGACAGAGACAGAGACGGAGACGGAGACGGAGATAGCGGCAGAGACAGAGCCAGGGACAGAGACAGAAACAGAGACAGAGACAGAGACGGAGACAGTGACAGAGACAGAGACAGAGACAGAGACAGAGACAGAGACAGAGACAGAGACAGAGACAGAGACAGAGACAGAGACAGAGACAGAGACGGAGACAGAGACGGAGACAAACACCGAGACAGACGCAGAGACTGAGACAGAGGCAGAGACAGAGACAGAGACAGAGACAGTGACAGAGACAGAGACAGAGACAGAGACAGAGACAGAGACGTAGACAGAGACAGAGATAGAGACGGAGACAAAGACCGAGACAGAGACAGAGACGGAGACAGAGGCAGAGACAGAACCAGGGACAGAGACGGAGACAGGGACAGAGGGAGAGACAGCGACAGAGACAGAGACAGAGACAGAGGCAGAGGCAGAGGCAGAGACAGAGACAGAGACAGAGACAGAGACAGGGACAGAGACAGAGACAGAGACAGAGACAGAGACAGAGACAGAGACAGAGACAGAGACAGAGACGGAGACAGTGACAGAGACAGTGACAGAGACAAAGACAGAGACAGAGACAGAGACAGAGACAGAGACAGAGACAGAGACAGAGACAGAGACAGAGACAGAGACAAACACCGAGACAGCGACAGAGACGGAGACGGAGATAGAGGCAGAGGCAGATACAGAGACGGAGACAGAGACAGAGACAGAGACAGAGTCAGAGACAGAGATAAAGACCGAGACAGAGACAGAGATGGAGACAGAGGCAGAGACAGAGCCAGGGACAGAGACAGAGACAGAGACAGAGACAGAGACAGAGACAGAGACAGAGACAGAGACAGAGACAGAGACAGAGACAGAGACAGAGACAGAGACAGAGACAGAGACAGAGACAGAGACAGAGACAGAGACAGAGACAGAGACGGAGACGGAGACGGAGATAGCGGCAGAGACAGAGCCAGGGACAGAGACAGAAACAGAGACAGAGACAGAGACGGAGACAGTGACAGAGACAGAGACAGAGACAGAGACAGAGACAGAGACAGAGACAGAGACAGAGACAGAGACAGAGACAGAGACAGAGACAGAGACGGAGACAGAGACGGAGACAAACACCGAGACAGACGCAGAGACTGAGACAGAGGCAGAGACAGAGACAGAGACAGAGACAGTGACAGAGACAGAGACAGAGACAGAGACAGAGACAGAGACGTAGACAGAGACAGAGATAGAGACGGAGACAAAGACCGAGACAGAGACAGAGACGGAGACAGAGGCAGAGACAGAACCAGGGACAGAGACGGAGACAGGGACAGAGGGAGAGACAGCGACAGAGACAGAGACAGAGACAGAGGCAGAGGCAGAGGCAGAGACAGAGACAGAGACAGAGACAGAGACAGGGACAGAGACAGAGACAGAGACAGAGACAGAGACAGAGACAGAGACAGAGACAGAGACAGAGACGGAGACAGTGACAGAGACAGTGACAGAGACAAAGACAGAGACAGAGACAGAGACAGAGACAGAGACAGAGACAGAGACAGAGACAGAGACAGAGACAGAGACAAACACCGAGACAGCGACAGAGACGGAGACGGAGATAGAGGCAGAGGCAGATACAGAGACGGAGACAGAGACAGAGACAGAGACAGAGTCAGAGACAGAGATAAAGACCGAGACAGAGACAGAGATGGAGACAGAGGCAGAGACAGAGCCAGGGACAGAGACGGAGACCGAGACAGAGGGAGAGACAGCAACAGAGACAGAGACAGAGACAGAGGCAGAGACAGAGACAGAGACAGAGACAGAGACAGAGACAGAGACAGAGACAGAGACAGAAACAGAGACAGAGACAGAGACAGAGACAGAGACAGAGACAGAGACAGAGACAGAGACAGAGACAGAGACAGAGACAGAGACGGAGACGGAGATAGAGGCAGAGACAGAGCCAGGGACAGAGACAGATACAGTGACAGAGACAGAGACGGAGACAGTGACAGAGACAGAGATAGAGACAGAGACAGAGACGGAAACAAAGACCGAGACAGACGCAGAGACTGAGGCAGAGGCAGAGACAGAGACAGAGGCAGAGACAGAGACAGAGACAGAGACAGAGACAGAGACAGAAACAGAGGCAGAGACAGAGACAGAGACAGAGACAGAGACAGAGACAGAGACAGAAACAGAGACAGAGACAGAGACAGAGACGGAGACGGAGACGGAGATAGAGGCAGAGACAGAGCCAGGGACAGAGACAGAAACAGAGACAGAGACAGAGACGGAGACAGTGACAGAGACAGAGACAGAGACAGAGACAGAGACAGAGACAGAGACAGAGACAGAGACAGAGACAGAGACAGAGACAGAGACAGAGACGGAGACAAACACCGAGACAGACGCAGAGACTGAGACAGAGGCAGAGACAGAGACAGAGACAGAGACAGTGACAGAGACAGAGACAGAGACAGAGACAGAGACAGAGACATAGACAGAGACAGAGATAGAGACGGAGACAAAGACCGAGACAGAGACAGAGACGGAGACAGAGGCAGAGACAGAACCAGAGACAGTGACAGAGACAGAGACAGAGGCAGAGACAGAGACAGAGACATAGACAGAGACAGAGATAGAGATGGAGACAAAGACCGAGACAGTGACAGAGACGGAGACAGAGGCAGAGACAGAACCAGGGACAGAGACGGAGACAGGGACAGAGGGAGAGACAGCGACAGAGACAGAGACAGAGACAGAGACAAAGGCAGAGGCAGAGGCAGAGACAGAGACAGAGACAGAGACAGAGACAGAGTCAGAGACAGAGACGGAGACAAAGACCGAGACAGACGCAGAGACTGAGACAGAGGCAGAGACAGAGACAGAGACAGCGACAGAGACGGAGACGGAGATAGAGGCAGAGGCAGATACAGAGACGGAGACAGAGACAGAGACAGAGACAGAGTCAGAGACAGAGATAAAGACCGAGACAGAGACAGAGATGGAGACAGAGGCAGAGACAGAGCCAGGGACTGAGACGGAGACCGAGACAGAGGGAGAGACAGCAACAGAGACAGAGACAGAGACAGAGGCAGAGACAGAGACAGAGACAGAGACAGAGACAGAGACAGAGACAGAGACAGAGACAGAAACAGAGACAGAGACAGAGACAGAGACAGAGACAGAGACAGAGACAGAGACAGAGACAGAGACAGAGACAGAGACAGAGACAGAGACAGAGACAGAGACAGAGACAGAGACGGAGACGGAGATAGAGGCAGAGACAGAGCCAGGGACAGAGACAGATACAGTGACAGAGACAGAGACGGAGACAGTGACAGAGACAGAGATAGAGACAGAGACAGAGACGGAAACAAAGACCGAGACAGACGCAGAGACTGAGGCAGAGGCAGAGACAGAGACAGAGGCAGAGACAGAGACAGAGACAGAGACAGAGACAGAGACAGAGACAGAGACAGAGACAGAGACAGAAACAGAGGCAGAGACAGAGACAGAGACAGAGACAGAGACAGAGACAGAGACAGAAACAGAGACAGAGACAGAGACAGAAACGGAGACGGAGACGGAGATAGAGGCAGAGACAGAGCCAGGGACAGAGACAGAAACAGAGACAGAGACAGAGACGGAGACAGTGACAGAGACAGAGACAGAGACAGAGACAGAGACAGAGACAGAGACAGAGACAGAGACAGAGACAGAGACAGAGACAGAGACAGAGACGGAGACAAACACCGAGACAGACGCAGAGACTGAGACAGAGGCAGAGACAGAGACAGAGACAGAGACAGTGACAGAGACAGAGACAGAGACAGAGACAGAGACAGAGACATAGACAGAGACAGAGATAGAGACGGAGACAAAGACCGAGACAGAGACAGAGACGGAGACAGAGGCAGAGACAGAACCAGAGACAGTGACAGAGACAGAGACAGAGGCAGAGACAGAGACAGAGACATAGACAGAGACAGAGATAGAGATGGAGACAAAGACCGAGACAGTGACAGAGACGGAGACAGAGGCAGAGACAGAACCAGGGACAGAGACGGAGACAGGGACAGAGGGAGAGACAGCGACAGAGACAGAGACAGAGACAGAGACAAAGGCAGAGGCAGAGGCAGAGACAGAGACAGAGACAGAGACAGAGACAGAGACAGAGTCAGAGACAGAGACGGAGACAAAGACCGAGACAGACGCAGAGACTGAGACAGAGGCAGAGACAGAGACAGAGACAGAGACAGAGACAGTGACAGAGACAAAGACAGAGACAGAGACGGAGACGGAGACAGAGGCAGAGACAGAGCCAGGGACAGAGACAGATACAGAGACAGACGCAGATACAGAGACGGCGACAGAGACAGAGACGGAGACGGAGACAGTGACAGAGACAAACACCGAGACAGACGCAGAGACTGAGACAGAGGCAGAGACAGAGACAGAGACAGAGACAGAGACAGAGACAGAGACAGAGACAGAGACAGAGACGGAGACAAACACCGAGACAGACGCAGAGACTGAGACAGAGGCAGAGACAGAGACAGAGACAGAGACAGAGACAGAGACAGAGACAGAGACAGAGACAGAGACAGAGACAGAGACAGAGACAGAGACAGAGACAGAGACAGAGACAGAGACAGAGACGGAGACGGAGATAGAGGCAGAGACAGAGCCAGGGACAGAGACAGATACAGTGACAGAGACAGAGACGGAGACAGTGACAGAGACAGAGATAGAGACAGAGACAGAGACGGAAACAAAGACCGAGACAGACGCAGAGACTGAGGCAGAGGCAGAGACAGAGACAGAGGCAGAGACAGAGACAGAGACAGAGACAGAGACAGAGACAGAGACAGAGACAGAGACAGAGACAGAAACAGAGGCAGAGACAGAGACAGAGACAGAGACAGAGACAGAGACAGAGACAGAAACAGAGACAGAGACAGAGACAGAGACGGAGACGGAGACGGAGATAGAGGCAGAGACAGAGCCAGGGACAGAGACAGAAACAGAGACAGAGACAGAGACGGAGACAGTGACAGAGACAGAGACAGAGACAGAGACAGAGACAGAGACAGAGACAGAGACAGAGACAGAGACAGAGACAGAGACAGAGACGGAGACAAACACCGAGACAGACGCAGAGACTGAGACAGAGGCAGAGACAGAGACAGAGACAGAGACAGTGACAGAGACAGAGACAGAGACAGAGACAGAGACAGAGACATAGACAGAGACAGAGATAGAGACGGAGACAAAGACCGAGACAGAGACAGAGACGGAGACAGAGGCAGAGACAGAACCAGAGACAGTGACAGAGACAGAGACAGAGGCAGAGACAGAGACAGAGACATAGACAGAGACAGAGATAGAGATGGAGACAAAGACCGAGACAGTGACAGAGACGGAGACAGAGGCAGAGACAGAACCAGGGACAGAGACGGAGACAGGGACAGAGGGAGAGACAGCGACAGAGACAGAGACAGAGACAGAGACAAAGGCAGAGGCAGAGGCAGAGACAGAGACAGAGACAGAGACAGAGACAGAGTCAGAGACAGAGACGGAGACAAAGACCGAGACAGACGCAGAGACTGAGACAGAGGCAGAGACAGAGACAGAGACAGAGACAGAGACAGTGACAGAGACAAAGACAGAGACAGAGACGGAGACGGAGACAGAGGCAGAGACAGAGCCAGGGACAGAGACAGATACAGAGACAGACGCAGATACAGAGACGGCGACAGAGACAGAGACGGAGACGGAGACAGTGACAGAGACAAACACCGAGACAGACGCAGAGACTGAGACAGAGGCAGAGACAGAGACAGAGACAGAGACAGAGACAGAGACAGAGACAGAGACAGAGACGGAGACAAACACCGAGACAGACGCAGAGACTGAGACAGAGGCAGAGACAGAGACAGAGACAGAGACAGAGACAGAGACAGAGACGGAGATAAACACCGAGACAGACGCAGAGACTGAGACAGAGGCAGAGACAGAGACAGAGACAGAGACAGAGACAGAGACAGAGACAGAGACAGAGACAGAGACAGAGACAGAGACAGAGACAGAGACAGAGACAGAGACAGAGACAGAGACAGAGACGGAGACGGAGATAGAGGCAGAGACAGAGCCAGGGACAGAGACAGATACAGTGACAGAGACAGAGACGGAGACAGTGACAGAGACAGAGATAGAGACAGAGACAGAGACGGAAACAAAGACCGAGACAGACGCAGAGACTGAGGCAGAGGCAGAGACAGAGACAGAGGCAGAGACAGAGACAGAGACAGAGACAGAGACAGAGACAGAGACAGAGACAGAGACAGAGACAGAAACAGAGGCAGAGACAGAGACAGAGACAGAGACAGAGACAGAGACAGAGACAGAAACAGAGACAGAGACAGAGACAGAGACGGAGACGGAGACGGAGATAGAGGCAGAGACAGAGCCAGGGACAGAGACAGAAACAGAGACAGAGACAGAGACGGAGACAGTGACAGAGACAGAGACAGAGACAGAGACAGAGACAGAGACAGAGACAGAGACAGAGACAGAGACAGAGACAGAGACAGAGACGGAGACAAACACCGAGACAGACGCAGAGACTGAGACAGAGGCAGAGACAGAGACAGAGACAGAGACAGTGACAGAGACAGAGACAGAGACAGAGACAGAGACAGAGACATAGACAGAGACAGAGATAGAGACGGAGACAAAGACCGAGACAGAGACAGAGACGGAGACAGAGGCAGAGACAGAACCAGAGACAGTGACAGAGACAGAGACAGAGGCAGAGACAGAGACAGAGACATAGACAGAGACAGAGATAGAGATGGAGACAAAGACCGAGACAGTGACAGAGACGGAGACAGAGGCAGAGACAGAACCAGGGACAGAGACGGAGACAGGGACAGAGGGAGAGACAGCGACAGAGACAGAGACAGAGACAGAGACAAAGGCAGAGGCAGAGGCAGAGACAGAGACAGAGACAGAGACAGAGACAGAGTCAGAGACAGAGACGGAGACAAAGACCGAGACAGACGCAGAGACTGAGACAGAGGCAGAGACAGAGACAGAGACAGAGACAGAGACAGTGACAGAGACAAAGACAGAGACAGAGACGGAGACGGAGACAGAGGCAGAGACAGAGCCAGGGACAGAGACAGATACAGAGACAGACGCAGATACAGAGACGGCGACAGAGACAGAGACGGAGACGGAGACAGTGACAGAGACAAACACCGAGACAGACGCAGAGACTGAGACAGAGGCAGAGACAGAGACAGAGACAGAGACAGAGACAGAGACAGAGACAGAGACAGAGACGGAGACAAACACCGAGACAGACGCAGAGACTGAGACAGAGGCAGAGACAGAGACAGAGACAGAGACAGAGACAGAGACAGAGACAGAGACGGAGATAAACACCGAGACAGACGCAGAGACTGAGACAGAGGCAGAGACAGAGACAGAGACAGAGACAGTGACAGAGACAGAGACAGAGACAGAGACAGAGACAGAGACGGAGACAAACACCGAGACAGACGCAGAGACTGAGACAGAGGCAGAGACAGAGACAGAGACAGAGACAGTGGCAGAGACGGAGACAGAGACAGAGACAGAGACAGAGACAGAGACATAGACAGAGACAGAGATAGAGACGGAGACAAAGACCGAGACAGAGACAGAGACGGAGACAGAGGCAGAGACAGAACCAGGGACAGAGACGGAGACAGGGACAGAGGGAGAGCCAGCGACAGAGACTGAGACAGAGGCAGAGACAGAGACAGAGACAGAGACTGTGACAGAGACAAAGACAGAGACAGAGACAGAGACGGAGACGGAGATAGAGGCAGAGACAGAGCCAGGGACAGAGACAGATACAGAGACAGGGACAGAGACAGAGACAGAGACAGAGACAGAGACAGAGACAGAGACAGAGACAGAGACAGAGACAGAGACAGAGACAGAGACAGAGACAGAGACAGAGACGGAGACGGAGACGGAGATAGCGGCAGAGACAGAGCCAGGGACAGAGACAGAAACAGAGACAGAGACAGAGACGGAGACAGTGACAGAGACAGAGACAGAGACAGAGACAGAGACAGAGACAGAGACAGAGACAGAGACAGAGACAGAGACAGAGACAGAGACAGAGACGGAGACAAACACCGAGACAGACGCAGAGACTGAGACAGAGGCAGAGACAGAGACAGAGACAGAGACAGTGACAGAGACAGAGACAGAGACAGAGACAGAGACAGAGACAGAGACATAGACAGAGACAGAGATAGAGACGGAGACGGAGACAAAGACAGTGGAAGAGACAGCAACAGAGGCAGAGACAGAAACAGAGACAGAGACAGATACGGGGACAGAGACAGAGGCAGAGACAGAGACAGAGACAGAGACAGAGACGGAGACAGAGACAGGGACTGAGACAGAGACAGAGACGGCGGCAGAGACAGAGACGGCGACAGAGACAGAGACGGAGACAGAGACAGAGACAGAGACAGAGACAGAGACAGAGACAGAGACAGAGACAGAGACGGAGACGGAGATAGAGGCAGAGACAGAGCCAGGGACAGAGACAGATACGGTGACAGAGACAGAGACGGAGACAGTGACAGAGACAGAGATAGAGACAGAGACAGAGACGGAGACAAAGACCGAGACAGACGCAGAGACTGAGGCAGAGGCAGAGACAGAGACAGAGACAGAGACAGAGACAAAGACAGGGACAGAGACAGAGACAGAGACAGCGACAGAGACAGTGACAGAGACAGAGACAGAGACAGAGACAGAGACGGATACAAACACCGAGACAGACGGAGAGACAGAGACAGAGGCAGAGACAGAGACAGAGACAGAGACAGAGACAGTGACAGAGACAGAGACAGAGACAGAGACAGAGACAGAGACAGAGACAGAGACGGAGACAAACACCGAGACAGACGCAGAGACTGAGACAGAGGCAGAGACAGAGACAGAGACAGAGACAGTGACAGAGACAGAGACAGAGACAGAGACAGAGACAGAGACATAGACAGAGACAGAGATAGAGACGGAGACAAAGACCGAGACAGAGACAGAGACGGAGACAGAGGCAGAGACAGAACCAGGGACAGAGACGGAGACAGGGACAGAGGGAGAGACAGCGACAGAGACAGAGACAGAGACAGAGGCAGAGGCAGAGGCAGAGACAGAGACAGAGACAGAGACAGAGACAGAGACAGGGACAGAGACAGAGACAGAGACAGAGACAGAGACAGAGACAGAGACAGAGACAGAGACAGAGACAGAGACGGAGACAAAGACAGAGACAGAGACGGAGACAAAGACCGAGACAGAGACAGAGATGGAGACAGAGGCAGAGACAGAGCCAGGGACAGAGACGGAGACCGAGACAGAGGGAGAGACAGCGACAGAGACAGAGACAGAGACAGAGGCAGAGACAGAGACATAGACAGAGACAGAGACAGAGACAGAGACAGAGACAGAGACAGAAACAGAGACAGAGACAGAGACAGAGACAGAGACAGAGACAGAGACAGAGACAGAGACAGAGAGAGACGGAGACGGAGATAGAGGCAGAGACAGAGCCAGGGACAGAGACAGATACAGTGACAGAGACAGGGACGGAGACAGAGACAGAGACAGAGACAGGGACAGAGACAGAGACAGAGACAGAGACAGAGACAGAGACAGAGACAGAGACAGAGATAGAGACAGAGACAGAGACGGAGACAAAGACAGAGACAGAGACAGAGACAGAGACAGAGACAGAGACAGAGACGGAGACAAAGAACGAGACAGAGACAGAGACGGGGACAGACGCAGAGACAGAGACAGAGACAGAGGCAAAGACAGAGACGGAGACGGAGATAGAGGCAGAGACAGAGCCAGGGACAGAGACAGATACAGAGACAGAGACAGAGACGGAGATAAAGACCGAGACAGAGACAGAGATGGAGACAGAGGCAGAGACAGAGCCAGGGACAGATACGGAGACCGAGACAGAGGGAGAGACAGCGACAGAGACAAAGACAGAGACAGAGGCAGAGACAGAGACAGAGACAGAGACAGAGACAGAGACAGAGACAGAGACAGAGACAGAGACAGAGACAGAGACAGAGACAGAGACAGAGACAGAGACAGAGACAGAGACAGAGACAGAGACAGAGACAGAGACAGGGACAGAGACAGAGACAGAGACAGAGACAGAGGCAGAGACAGAACCAGGGACAGAGACGGAGACAGGGACAGAGGGAGAGACAGCGACAGAGACAGAGACAGAGACAGAGACTGAGACAGAGACAGAGATGGACACAGAGACAGAGACAGAGGGGCAGGAGACGTGGACGGAGACAAAGACGGAGACAAAGACGGTGACAAAGGCGGAGACAAAGGCGTAGACGAAGATGGAGACACAGACGGAGACAAAGACGGAGGCAAAGATGGAGACACAGACGGAGGCAAATACGGAGACAAAGACGGTGACAAAGACGGAGGCAAAGACGGAGACGAAGATGGAGACAAAGACGGAGACAGAGGCAGAGGCGGAGACAGAGAAGGGAACAGAGACAGGGACAGAGCAAGTGACAGAGACAGAGACAGAGACAGGAAAAGAGACAGAGACAGAGACAGAGTCAGAGACAGAGGCAGCGACAGAGACAGAAACAGAGAGAGAGACAGAGGCACAGACAGAGACACAGACAGAGACAAAGACAGAGGCGCATGAGACAAAGACAGAGCCACAGACAGAGACAGAGGCAGAGACAGAGACAGAGACAGAGACAAAGACAGAGACAGAGAGGGACGGAGACGGAGATAGAGGCAGAGACAGAGACAGAGACAGAGACAGAGACAGAGACGGAGACAAACACCGAGACAGACGCAGAGACTGAGACAGAGGCAGAGACAGAGACAGAGACAGAGACAGTGACAGAGACAGAGACAGAGACAGAGACAGAGACAGAGACAGAGACATAGACAGAGACAGAGATAGAGACGGAGACGGAGACAAAGACAGTGGAAGAGACAGCAACAGAGGCAGAGACAGAAACAGAGACAGAGACAGATACGGGGACAGAGACAGAGGCAGAGACAGAGACAGAGACAGAGACAGAGACGGAGACAGAGACAGGGACTGAGACAGAGACAGAGACGGCGGCAGAGACAGAGACGGCGACAGAGACAGAGACGGAGACAGAGACAGAGACAGAGACAGAGACAGAGACAGAGACGGAGACGGAGATAGAGGCAGAGACAGAGCCAGGGACAGAGACAGATACGGTGACAGAGACAGAGACGGAGACAGTGACAGAGACAGAGATAGAGACAGAGACAGAGACGGAGACAAAGACCGAGACAGACGCAGAGACTGAGGCAGAGGCAGAGACAGAGACAGAGACAGAGACAGAGACAAAGACAGGGACAGAGACAGAGGCAGAGACAGCGACAGAGACAGTGACAGAGACAGAGACAGAGACAGAGACAGAGACGGAGACAAACACCGAGACAGACGCAGAGACAGAGACAGAGGCAGAGACAGAGACAGAGACAGAGACAGTGACAGAGACAGAGACAGAGACAGAGACAGAGACAGAGACAGAGACAGAGACGGAGACAAACACCGAGACAGACGCAGAGACTGAGACAGAGGCAGAGACAGAGACAGAGACAGAGACAGTGACAGAGACAGAGACAGAGACAGAGACAGAGACAGAGACATAGACAGAGACAGAGATAGAGACGGAGACAAAGACCGACACAGAGACAGAGACGGAGACAGAGGCAGAGACAGAACCAGGGACAGAGACGGAGACAGGGACAGAGGGAGAGACAGCGACAGAGACAGAGACAGAGACAGAGGCAGAGGCAGAGGCAGAGACAGAGACAGAGACAGAGACAGAGACAGAGACAGGGACAGAGACAGAGACAGAGACAGAGACAAAGACCGAGACAGAGACAGAGATGGAGACAGAGGCAGAGACAGAGCCAGGGACAGAGACGGAGACCGAGACAGAGGGAGAGACAGCGACAGAGACAGAGACAGAGACAGAGGCAGAGACAGAGACATAGACAGAGACAGAGACAGAGACAGAGACAGAGACAGAGACAGAAACAGAGACAGAGACAGAGACAGAGACAGAGACAGAGACAGAGACAGAGACAGAGACAGAGACAGAGACAGAGACAGAGAGAGACGGAGACGGAGATAGAGGCAGAGACAGAGCCAGGGACAGAGACAGATACAGTGACAGAGACAGAGACGGAGACAGAGACAGAGACAGAGACAGGGACAGAGACAGAGACAGAGACAGAGACAGAGACAGAGACAGAGACAGAGACAGAGATAGAGACAGAGACAGAGACGGAGACAAAGACAGAGACAGAGACAGAGACAGAGACAGAGACAGAGACAGAGACGGAGACAAAGAACGAGACAGAGACAGAGACGGGGACAGACGCAGAGACAGAGACAGAGACAGAGGCAAAGACAGAGACGGAGACGGAGATAGAGGCAGAGACAGAGCCAGGGACAGAGACAGATACAGAGACAGAGACAGAGACGGAGATAAAGACCGAGACAGAGACAGAGATGGAGACAGAGGCAGAGACAGAGCCAGGGACAGATACGGAGACCGAGACAGAGGGAGAGACAGCGACAGAGACAAAGACAGAGACAGAGGCAGAGACAGAGACAGAGACAGAGACAGAGACAGAGACAGAGACAGAGACAGAGACAGAGACAGAGACAGAGACAGAGACAGAGACAGAGACAGAGACAGAGACAGGGACAGAGACAGAGACAGAGACAGAGACAGAGGCAGAGACAGAACCAGGGACAGAGACGGAGACAGGGACAGAGGGAGAGACAGCGACAGAGACAGAGACAGAGACAGAGACTGAGACAGAGACAGAGATGGACACAGAGACAGAGACAGAGGGGCAGGAGACGTGGACGGAGACAAAGACGGAGACAAAGACGGTGACAAAGGCGGAGACAAAGGCGGAGACGAAGATGGAGACACAGACGGAGACAAAGACGGAGGCAAAGATGGAGACACAGACGGAGGCAAATACGGAGACAAAGACGGTGACAAAGACGGAGGCAAAGACGGAGACGAAGATGGAGACAAAGACGGAGACAGAGGCAGAGGCGGAGACAGAGAAGGGAACAGAGACAGGGACAGAGCAAGTGACAGAGTCAGAGACAGAGACAGGAAAAGAGACAGCGACAGATACAGAGTCAGAGACAGAGGCAGCGACAGAGACAGAAACAGAGAGAGAGACAGAGGCACAGACAGAGACACAGACAGAGACAAAGACAGAGGCGCATGAGACAAAGACAGAGCCACAGACAGAGACAGAGGCAGAGACAGAGACAGAGACAGAGACAAAGACAGAGACAGAGAGGGACGGAGACGGAGATAGAGGCAGAGACAGTGCCAGGGACAGAGACAGATACAGTGACAGAGACAGAGACGGAGACAGAGACAGAGACAGAGACAGGGACAGAGACAGAGACAGAGACAGAGACAGAGACAGAGACAGAGACAGAGATGGAGACAGAGACAGAGACGGAGACAAAGACAGAGACAGAGACAGAGACAGAGACAGAGACAGAGACAGAGACGGAGACAAAGAACGAGACAGAGACAGAGACGGGGACAGACGCAGAGACAGAGACAGAGACAGAGGCAAAGACAGAGACGGAGACGGAGATAGAGGCAGAGACAGAGCCAGGGACAGAGACAGATACAGAGACAGAGACAGAGACGGAGATAAAGACCGAGACAGAGACAGAGATGGAGACAGAGGCAAAGACAGAGCCAGGGACAGATACGGAGACCGAGACAGAGGGAGAGACAGCGACAGAGACAGAGACAGAGACAGAGGCAGAGACAGAGACGGAGACGGAGATAGAGGCAGAGACAGAGCCAGGGACAGAGACAGAGACAGAGACAGAGACAGAGACAGAGACAGAGACAGAGACAGAGACAGAGACAGAGACAGAGACAGAGACAGAGACAGAGACAGAGACAGAGACAGAGACAGAGACAGAGACAGAGACAGAGACAGAGACAGAGACAGAGACAGAGACAGAGACAGAGACAGAGACAGAGACAGAGACAGAGACAGAGACAGAGACAGAGACAGAGACAGAGACGGAGACGGAGACGGAGATAGCGGCAGAGACAGAGCCAGGGACAGAGACAGAAACAGAGACAGAGACAGAGACGGAGACAGTGACAGAGACAGAGACAGAGACAGAGACAGAGACAGAGACAGAGACAGAGACAGAGACAGAGACAGAGACAGAGACAGAGACAGAGACAGAGACAGAGACAGAGACGGAGACAGAGACGGAGACAAACACCGAGACAGACGCAGAGACTGAGACAGAGGCAGAGACAGAGACAGAGACAGAGACAGTGACAGAGACAGAGACAGAGACAGAGACAGAGACAGAGACATAGACAGAGACAGAGATAGAGACGGAGACAAAGACCGAGACAGAGACAGAGACGGAGACAGAGGCAGAGACAGAACCAGGGACAGAGACGGAGACAGGGACAGAGGGAGAGACAGCGACAGAGACAGAGACAGAGACAGAGGCAGAGGCAGAGGCAGAGACAGAGACAGAGACAGAGACAGAGACAGGGACAGAGACAGAGACAGAGACAGAGACAGAGACAGAGACAGAGACAGAGACAGAGACAGAGACGGAGACAGTGACAGAGACAGTGACAGAGACAAAGACAGAGACAGAGACAGAGACAGAGACAGAGACAGAGACAGAGACAGAGACAGAGACAGAGACGGAGACAAACACCGAGACAGCGACAGAGACGGAGACGGAGATAGAGGCAGAGGCAGATACAGAGACGGAGACAGAGACAGAGACAGAGACAGAGTCAGAGACAGAGATAAAGACCGATACAGAGACAGAGATGGAGACAGAGGCAGAGACAGAGCCAGGGACAGAGACGGAGACCGAGACAGAGGGAGAGACAGCGACAGAGACAGAGACAGAGACAGAGACAGAGGCAGAGACAGAGACAGAGACAGAGACAGAGACAGAGACAGAGAGAGAGACAGAGACAGAGACAGAGACAGAAACAGAGACAGAGACAGAGACAGAGACAGAGACAGAGACAGAGACAGAGACAGAGACAGAGACAGAGACAGAGACAGAGACAGAGACGGAGACGGAGATAGAGGCAGAGACAGAGCCAGGGACAGAGACAGATACAGTGACAGAGACAGAGACGGAGACAGTGACAGAGACAGAGATAGAGACAGAGACAGAGACGGAAACAAAGACCGAGACAGACGCAGAGACTGAGGCAGAGGCAGAGACAGAGACAGAGGCAGAGACAGAGACAGAGACAGAGACAGAGACAGAGACAGAGACAGAGACAGAGACAGAGACAGAAACAGAGACAGAGACAGAGACAGAGACAGAGACAGAGACAGAAACAGAGACAGAGACAGAGACAGAGACAGAGACGGAGACGGAGACGGAGATAGAGGCAGAGACAGAGCCAGGGACAGAGACAGAAACAGAGACAGAGACAGAGACGGAGACAGTGACAGAGACAGAGACAGAGACAGAGACAGAGACAGAGACAGAGACAGAGACAGAGACAGAGACAGAGACAGAGACAGAGACAGAGACGGAGACAAACACCGAGACAGACGCAGAGACTGAGACAGAGGCAGAGACAGAGACAGAGACAGAGACAGTGACAGAGACAGAGACAGAGACAGAGACAGAGACAGAGACATAGACAGAGACAGAGATAGAGACGGAGACAAAGACCGAGACAGAGACAGGGACGGAGACAGAGGCAGAGACAGAACCAGAGACAGTGACAGAGACAGAGACAGAGGCAGAGACAGAGACAGAGACATAGACAGAGACAGAGATAGAGATGGAGACAAAGACCGAGACAGTGACAGAGACGGAGACAGAGGCAGAGACAGAACCAGGGACAGAGACGGAGACAGGGACAGAGGGAGAGACAGCGACAGAGACAGAGACAGAGACAAAGGCAGAGGCAGAGGCAGAGACAGAGACAGAGACAGAGACAGAGACAGAGTCAGAGACAGAGACGGAGACAAAGACCGAGACAGACGCAGAGACTGAGACAGAGGCAGAGACAGAGACAGAGACAGAGACAGAGACAGTGACAGAGACAAAGACAGAGACAGAGACAGAGACGGAGACGGAGATAGAGGCAGAGACAGAGCCAGGGACAGAGACAGATACAGAGACAGACGCAGATACAGAGACGGCGACAGAGACAGAGACGGAGACGGAGACAGTGACAGAGACAAACACCGAGACAGACGCAGAGACTGAGACAGAGGCAGAGACAGAGACAGAGACAGAGACAGAGACAGAGACAGAGACAGAGACAGAGACAGAGACGGAGACAAACACCGAGACAGACGCAGAGACTGAGACAGAGGCAGAGACAGAGACAGAGACAGAGACAGAGACAGAGACAGAGACGGAGATAAACACCGAGACAGACGCAGAGACTGAGACAGAGGCAGAGACAGAGACAGAGACAGAGACAGTGACAGAGACAGAGACAGAGACGGAGACAGAGACAGAGACGGAGACAAACACCGAGACAGACGCAGAGACTGAGACAGAGGCAGAGACAGAGCCAGAGACAGAGACAGTGGCAGAGACGGAGACAGAGACAGAGACAGAGACAGAGACAGAGACAGAGACATAGACAGAGACAGAGATAGAGACGGAGACAAAGACCGAGACAGAGACAGAGACGGAGACAGAGGCAGAGACAGAACCAGGGACAGAGACGGAGACAGGGACAGAGGGAGAGCCAGCGACAGAGACTGAGACAGAGGCAGAGACAGAGACAGAGACAGAGACTGTGACAGAGACAAAGACAGAGACAGAGACAGAGACGGAGACGGAGATAGAGGCAGAGACAGAGCCAGGGACAGAGACAGATACAGAGACAGGGACAGAGACAGAGACAGAGACAGAGACAGAGACAGAGACAGAGACAGAGACAGAGACAGAGACAGGGACAGAGACAGAGACAGAGACAGAGACAGAGGCAGAGACAGAACCAGGGACAGAGACGGAGACAGGGGCAGAGGGAGAGACAGCGACAGAGACAGAGACAGAGACAGAGACTGAGACAGAGACAGAGATGGACACAGAGACAGAGACAGAGGGGCAGGAGACGTGGACGGAGACAAAGACGGTGACAAAGGCGGAGACAAAGGCGGAGACGAAGATGGAGACACAGACGGAGACAAAGACGGAGGCAAAGATGGAGACACAGACGGAGGCAAATACGGAGACAAAGACGGTGACAAAGACGGAGGCAAAGACGGAGACGAAGATGGAGACAAAGACGGAGACAGAGGCAGAGGCGGAGACAGAGAAGGGAACAGAGACAGGGACAGAGCAAGTGACAGAGACAGAGACAGAGACAGGAAAAGATACAGAGACAGAGACAGAGTCAGAGACAGAGGCAGCGACAGAGACAGAAACAGAGAGAGAGACAGAGGCACAGACAGAGACACAGACAGAGACAAAGACAGAGGCGCATGAGACAAAGACAGAGCCACAGACAGAGACAGAGGCAGAGACAGAGACAGAGACAGAGACAAAGACAGAGACAGAGAGGGACGGAGACGGAGATAGAGGCAGAGACAGTGCCAGGGACAGAGACAGATACAGTGACAGAGACAGAGACGGAGACAGAGACAGAGACAGAGACAGGGACAGAGACAGAGACAGAGACAGAGACAGAGACAGAGACAGAGACAGAGATGGAGACAGAGACAGAGACGGAGACAAAGACAGAGACAGAGACAGAGACAGAGACAGAGACAGAGACAGAGACAGAGACAGAGACGGAGACAAAGAACGAGACAGAGACAGAGACGGGGACAGACGCAGAGACAGAGACAGAGACAGAGGCAAAGACAGAGACGGAGACGGAGATAGAGGCAGAGACAGAGCCAGGGACAGAGACAGATACAGAGACAGAGACAGAGACGGAGATAAAGACCGAGACAGAGACAGAGATGGAGACAGAGGCAGAGACAGAGCCAGGGACAGATACGGAGACCGAGACAGAGGGAGAGACAGCGACAGGGACAGAGACAGAGACAGAGGCAGAGACAGAGACAGAGACAGAGACAGAGACAGAGACAGAGACAGAGACAGAGACAGAGACAGAGACAGAGAAAGAGACAGAGACAGAGACAGAGACAGAGACAGAGACAGGGACAGAGACAGAGACAGAAACAGAGACAGAGGCAGAGACAGAACCAGGGACAGAGACGGAGACAGGGACAGAGGGAGAGACAGCGACAGAGACAGAGACAGAGACAGAGACTGAGACAGAGACAGAGATGGACACAGAGACAGAGACAGAGGGGCAGGAGACGTGGACGGAGACAAAGACGGAGACAAAGACGGTGACAAAGGCGGAGACAAAGGCGGAGACGAAGATGGAGACACAGACGGAGACAAAGACGGAGGCAAAGATGGAGACACAGACGGAGGCAAATACGGAGACAAAGACGGTGACAAAGACGGAGGCAAAGACGGAGACGAAGATGGAGACAAAGACGGAGACAGAGGCAGAGGCGGAGACAGAGAAGGGAACAGAAACAGGGACAGAGCAAGTGACAGAGACAGAGACAGAGACAGGAAAAGAGACAGAGACAGAGACAGAGTCAGAGACAGAGGCAGCGACAGAGACAGAAACAGAGAGAGAGACAGAGGCACAGACAGAGACACAGACAGAGACAAAGACAGAGGCGCATGAGACAAAGACAGAGCCACAGACAGAGACAGAGGCAGAGACAGAGACAGAGACAGAGACAAAGACAGAGACAGAGAGGGACGGAGACGGAGATAGAGGCAGAGACAGTGCCAGGGACAGAGACAGATACAGTGACAGAGACAGAGACGGAGACAGAGACAGAGACAGAGACAGGGACAGAGACAGAGACAGAGACAGAGACAGAGACAGAGACAGAGACAGAGATGGAGACAGAGACAGAGACGGAGACAAAGACAGAGACAGAGACAGAGACAGAGACAGAGACAGAGACAGAGACAGAGACAGAGACAGAGACAGAGACAGAGACGGAGACAAAGAACGAGACAGAGACAGAGACGGGGACAGACGCAGAGACAGAGACAGAGACAGAGGCAAAGACAGAGACGGAGACGGAGATAGAGGCAGAGACAGAGCCAGGGACAGAGACAGATACAGAGACAGAGACAGAGACGGAGATAAAGACCGAGACAGAGACAGAGATGGAGACAGAGGCAGAGACAGAGCCAGGGACAGATACGGAGACCGAGACAGAGGGAGAGACAGCGACAGAGACAGAGACAGAGACAGAGGCAGAGACAGAGACAGAGACAGAGACAGAGACAGAGACAGAGACAGAGACAGAGACAGAGACAGAGACAGAGACAGAGACAGAGACAGAGAAAGAGACAGAGACAGAGACAGAGACAGAGACAGAGACAGAGACAGGGACAGAGACAGAGACAGAAACAGAGACAGAGGCAGAGACAGAACCAGGGACAGAGACGGAGACAGAGACAGAGGCAGAGACAGAGACAGAGACAGAGACAGAGACAGAGACAGAGACAGAAACAGAGACAGAGACAGAGACAGAGACAGAGACAGAGACAGAGACAGAGACAGAGACAGAGACAGAGACAGAGACAGAGACAGAGACAGAGACGGAGACGGAGATAGAGGCAGAGACAGAGCCAGGGACAGAGACAGATACAATGACAGAGACAGAGACGGAGACAGTGACAGAGACAGAGATAGAGACAGAGACAGAGACGGAAACAAAGACCGAGACAGACGCAGAGACTGAGGCAGAGGCAGAGACAGAGACAGGGACAGAGACAGAGACAGAGACAGAGACAGAGACAGAGACAGAGACAGAGACAGAGACAGAGACAGAGACAGAGACAGAGACAGAGACAGAGACAGAGACAGAGACAGAGACAGAGACAGCGACAGAGACAGAGACAGAGACAGAGACAGAGACAGAGACAGAGACAGAGACAGAGACGGAGACGGAGACGGAGATAGCGGCAGAGACAGAGCCAGGGACAGAGACAGAAACAGAGACAGAGACAGAGACGGAGACAGTGACAGAGACAGAGACAGAGACAGAGACAGAGACAGAGACAGAGACAGAGACAGAGACAGAGACTGAGACAGAGACAGAGACAGAGACGGAGACAGAGACGGAGACAAACACCGAGACAGACGCAGAGACTGAGACAGAGGCAGAGACAGAGACAGAGACAGAGACAGTGACAGAGACAGTGACAGAGACAGAGACAGAGACAGAGACATAGACAGAGACAGAGATAGAGACGGAGACAAAGACCGAGACAGAGACAGAGACGGAGACAGAGGCAGAGACAGAACCAGGGACAGAGACGGAGACAGGGACAGAGGGAGAGACAGCGACAGAGACAGAGACAGAGACAGAGACAGAGACGGAGACAAACACCGAGACAGCGACAGAGACGGAGACGGAGATAGAGGCAGAGGCAGATACAGAGACGGAGACAGAGACAGAGACAGAGACAGAGTCAGAGACAGAGATAAAGACCGAGACAGAGACAGAGATGGAGACAGAGGCAGAGACAGAGCCAGGGACAGAGACGGAGACCGAGACAGAGGGAGAGACAGCGACAGAGACAGAGACAGAGACAGAGGCAGAGACAGAGACAGAGACAGAGACAGAGACAGAGACAGAGACAGAGACAGAGACAGAAACAGAGACAGAGACAGAGACAGAGACAGAGACAGAGACAGAGACAGAGACAGAGACAGAGACAGAGACAGAGACAGAGACAGAGACAGAGACGGAGACGGAGATAGAGGCAGAGACAGAGCCAGGGACAGAGACAGATACAGTGACAGACACAGAGACGGAGACAGTGACAGAGACAGAGATAGAGACAGAGACAGAGACGGAAACAAAGACCGAGACAGACGCAGAGACTGAGGCAGAGGCAGAGACAGAGACAGAGGCAGAGACAGAGACAGAGACAGAGACAGAGACAGAGACAGAGACAGAGACAGAGACAGAGACAGAGACAGAGACAGAGACAGAAACAGAGACAGAGACAGAGACAGAGACAGAGACAGAGACAGAGACAGAGACAGAGACAGAGACAGAGACAGAGACAGAGACAGAGACAGAGACGGAGACGGAGATAGAGGCAGAGACAGAGCCAGGGACAGAGACAGATACAATGACAGAGACAGAGACGGAGACAGTGACAGAGACAGAGATAGAGACAGAGACAGAGACGGAAACAAAGACCGAGACAGACGCAGAGACTGAGGCAGAGGCAGAGACAGAGACAGGGACAGAGACAGAGACAGAGACAGAGACAGAGACAGAGACAGAGACAGAGACAGAGACAGAGACAGAGACAGAGACAGAGACAGAGACAGAGACAGAGACAGAGACAGAGACAGAGACAGAGACAGAGACGGAGACGGAGACGGAGATAGCGGCAGAGACAGAGCCAGGGACAGAGACAGAAACAGAGACAGAGACAGAGACGGAGACAGTGACAGAGACAGAGACAGAGACAGAGACAGAGACAGAGACAGAGACAGAGACAGAGACAGAGACTGAGACAGAGACAGAGACAGAGACGGAGACAGAGACGGAGACAAACACCGAGACAGACGCAGAGACTGAGACAGAGGCAGAGACAGAGACAGAGACAGAGACAGTGACAGAGACAGTGACAGAGACAGAGACAGAGACAGAGACATAGACAGAGACAGAGATAGAGACGGAGACAAAGACCGAGACAGAGACAGAGACGGAGACAGAGGCAGAGACAGAACCAGGGACAGAGACGGAGACAGGGACAGAGGGAGAGACAGCGACAGAGACAGAGACAGAGACAGAGGCAGAGGCAGAGGCAGAGACAGAGACAGAGACAGAGACAGAGACAGGGACAGAGACAGAGACAGAGACAGAGACAGAGACAGAGACAGAGACAGAGACAGAGACAGAGACAGAGACAGAGACGGAGACAGTGACAGAGACAGTGACAGAGACAAAGACAGAGACAGAGACAGAGACAGAGACAGAGACAGAGACAGAGACAGAGACAGAGACAGAGACGGAGACAAACACCGAGACAGCGACAGAGACGGAGACGGAGATAGAGGCAGAGGCAGATACAGAGACGGAGACAGAGACAGAGACAGAGACAGAGTCAGAGACAGAGATAAAGACCGAGACAGAGACAGAGATGGAGACAGAGGCAGAGACAGAGCCAGGGACAGAGACGGAGACCGAGACAGAGGGAGAGACAGCGACAGAGACAGAGACAGAGACAGAGGCAGAGACAGAGACAGAGACAGAGACAGAGACAGAGACAGAGACAGAGACAGAGACAGAAACAGAGACAGAGACAGAGACAGAGACAGAGACAGAGACAGAGACAGAGACAGAGACAGAGACAGAGACAGAGACAGAGACAGAGACAGAGACGGAGACGGAGATAGAGGCAGAGACAGAGCCAGGGACAGAGACAGATACAGTGACAGACACAGAGACGGAGACAGTGACAGAGACAGAGATAGAGACAGAGACAGAGACGGAAACAAAGACCGAGACAGACGCAGAGACTGAGGCAGAGGCAGAGACAGAGACAGAGGCAGAGACAGAGACAGAGACAGAGACAGAGACAGAGACAGAGACAGAGACGGAGACAGAGACAGAAACAGAGACAGAGACAGAGACAGAGACAGAGACAGAGACAGAGACAGAGACAGAGACAGAGACAGAGACAGAGACAGAGACAGAGACAGAGACGGAGACGGAGACGGAGATAGAGGCAGAGACAGAGCCAGGGACAGAGACAGAAACAGAGACAGAGACAGAGACGGAGACAGTGACAGAGACAGAGACAGAGACAGAGACAGAGACAGAGACAGAGACAGAGACAGAGACGGAGACAAACACCGAGACAGACGCAGAGACTGAGACAGAGGCAGAGACAGGGACAGAGACAGAGACAGTGACAGAGACAGAGACAGAGACAGAGACAGAGACAGAGACATAGACAGAGACAGAGATAGAGACGGAGACAAAGACCGAGACAGAGACAGAGACGGAGACAGAGGCAGAGACAGAACCAGAGACAGTGACAGAGACAGAGACAGAGGCAGAGACAGAGACAGAGACATAGACAGAGACAGAGATAGAGATGGAGACAAAGACCGAGACAGTGACAGAGACGGAGACAGAGGCAGAGACAGAACCAGGGACAGAGACGGAGACAGGGACAGAGGGAGAGACAGCGACAGAGACAGAGACAGAGACAGAGTCAGAGACAGAGACGGAGACAAAGACCGAGACAGACGCAGAGACTGAGACAGAGGCAGAGACAGAGACAGAGACAGAGATAGAGACAGTGACAGAGACAAAGACAGAGACAGAGACAGAGACGGAGACGGAGATAGAGGCAGAGACAGAGCCAGGGACAGAGACAGATACAGAGACAGACGCAGATACAGAGACGGCGACAGAGACAGAGACGGAGACGGAGACAGTGACAGAGACAAACACCGAGACAGACGCAGAGACTGAGACAGAGGCAGAGACAGAGACAGAGACAGAGACAGAGACAGAGACAGAGACAGAGACGGAGACAAACACCGAGACAGACGCAGAGACTGAGACAGAGGCAGAGACAGAGACAGAGACAGAGACAGAGACAGAGACAGAGACAGAGACGGAGATAAACACCGAGACAGACGCAGAGACTGAGACAGAGGCAGAGACAGAGACAGAGACAGAGACAGTGACAGAGACAGAGACAGAGACAGAGACAGAGACAGAGACAGAGACAGAGACGGAGACAAACACCGAGACAGACTCAGAGACTGAGACAGAGGCAGAGACAGAGACAGAGACAGAGACAGTGGCAGAGACGGAGACAGAGACAGAGACAGAGACAGAGACAGAGACATAGACAGAGACAGAGATAGAGACGGAGACAAAGACCGAGACAGAGACAGAGACGGAGACAGAGGCAGAGACAGAACCAGGGACAGAGACGGAGACAGGGACAGAGGGAGAGCCAGCGACAGAGACTGAGACAGAGGCAGAGACAGAGACAGAGACAGAGACTGTGACAGAGACAAAGACAGAGACAGAGACAGAGACGGAGACGGAGATAGAGGCAGAGACAGAGCCAGGGACAGAGACAGATACAGAGACAGGGACAGAGACAGAGACAGAGACAGAGACAGAGACAGAGACAGAGACAGAGACAGAGACAGAGACAGCGACAGAGACGGAGACGGAGACGGAGATAGAGGCAGAGGCAGATACAGAGACGGAGACAGAGACAGAGACAGAGACAGAGTCAGAGACAGAGATAAAGACCGAGACAGAGACAGAGATGGAGACAGAGGCAGAGCCAGAGCCAGGGACAGAGACGGAGACCGAGACAGAGGGAGAGACAGCGACAGAGACAGAGACAGAGACAGAGGCAGAGACAGAGACAGAGACCGAAACAGAGACAGAGACAGAGACAGAGACAGAGACAGAGACAGAGACAGAGACAGAGACAGAGACAGAGACAGAGACAGAGACGGAGACGGAGACGGAGATAGAGGCAGAGACAGAGCCAGGGACAGAGACAGAAACAGAGACAGAGACAGAGACGGAGACAGTGACAGAGACAGAGACAGAGACAGAGACAGAGACAGAGACAGAGACAGAGACAGAGACAGAGACAGAGACAGAGACAGAGACAGAGACAGAGACAGAGACAGAGACAGAGACAGAGACAGAGACAGAGACAGAGACAGAGACAGAGACAGAGACAGAGACAGAGACAGAGACAGAGACAGAGACAGAGACAGAGACAGATACAGAGACAGAGACAGAGACAGAGACAGAGACAGAGACGGAGACAAACACCGAGACAGACGCAGAGACTGAGACAGAGGCAGAGACAGAGACAGAGACAGAGACAGTGACAGAGACAGAGACAGAGACAGAGACAGAGACAGAGACATAGACAGAGACAGAGACAGAGACAGAGACAGAGACAGAGACAGAGACAGAGACGGAGACAAACACCGAGACAGACGCAGAGACTGAGACAGAGGCAGAGACAGAGACAGAGACAGAGACAGTGACAGAGACAGAGACAGAGACAGAGACAGAGACAGAGACATAGACAGAGACAGAGATAGAGACGGAGACAAAGACCGAGACAGAGACAGAGACGGAGACAGAGGCAGAGACAGAACCAGGGACAGAGACGGAGACAGGGACAGAGGGAGAGACAGCGACAGAGACAGAGACAGAGACAGAGGCAGAGGCAGAGGCAGAGACAGAGACAGAGACAGAGACAGAGACAGGGACAGAGACAGAGACAGAGACAGAGACAGAGACAGAGACAGAGACAGAGACGGAGACAGTGACAGAGACAGTGACAGAGACAAAGACAGAGACAGAGACAGAGACAGAGACAGAGACAGAGACAGAGACAGAGACAGAGACAGAGACAGAGACGGAGACAAACACCGAGACAGACGCAGAGACTGAGACAGAGGCAGAGACAGAGACAGAGACAGAGACAGTGACAGAGACAGAGACAGAGACAGAGACAGAGACAGAGACAGAGACAGAGACGGCGACAGAGACAGAGACGCAGACGGAGATAGAGGCAGAGACAGAGACAGAGACGGAGACAGAGGCAGAGACAGAGACAGAGACAGAGACAGAGACGGAGACGGAGATAGAGGCAGAGACAGAGCCAGGGACAGAGACAGATACAGAGACAGACGCAGAGGCAGAGGCAGAGACAGAGACAGAGACAGAGACAGAGACAGAGACAGAGACATAGATAGAGACGCAGACGGAGATAGGGGCAGAGACAGAGCCGGGGACAGAGACAGATACAGAGACAGAGACAGAGACGGAGACAAAGACAGAGGAAGAGACAGCAACAGAGGCAGAGACAGAAACAGAGACAGAGACAGATACGGGGACAGAGACAGAGGCAGAGACAGAGACAGAGACAGAGACAGAGACGGAGACAGAGACAGGGACTAAGACAGAGACAGAGACAGCGGCAGAGACAGAGACGGCGACAGAGACAGAGACGGAGACGGAGATAGAGGCAGAGACAGAGACAGAGACGGCGACAGAGACAGAGACGGAGACGGAGACGGAGATAGAGGCAGAGACAGAGACAGAGACGGAGACAGAGGCAGAGACAGAGACAGAGACAGAGACAGTGACAGAGACAGAAACAGAGACAGAGACAGAGACAGAGACATAGACAGAGACAGATATAGAGACGGAGACAAAGACCGAGACAGAGACAGAGACGGAGACAGAGGCAGAGACAGAACCAGGGACAGAGACGGAAACAGGGACAGAGGGAGAGACAGCGACAGAGACAGAGACAGAGACAAAGGCAGAGGCAGAGGCAGAGACAGAGACAGAGACAGAGACAGAGTCAGAGACAGAGACAGAGACAAAGACCGAGACAGACGCAGAGACTGAGACAGAGGCAGAGACAGAGACAGAGACAGAGACAGAGACAGTGACAGAGACAAAGACAGAGACAGAGACAGAGACGGAGACGGAGATAGAGGCAGAGACAGAGACGGAGACAGAGGCAGAGACAGAGCCAGGGACAGAGACAGAAACAGAGACAGAGACAGAGACGGAGACAGTGACAGAGACAGAAACAGAGACAGAGACAGAGACAGAGACAGAGACAGAGACAGAGACAGAGACAGAGACGGAGACAAACACCGAGACAGACGCAGAGACTGAGACAGAGGCAGAGACAGAGACAGAGACAGAGACAGTGACAGAGACAGAGACAGTGACAGAGACAGAGACAGAGATAGAGACAGAGACAGAGACATAGACAGAGACAGAGATAGAGACGGAGACAAAGACCGAGACAGAGACAGAGACGGAGACAGAGGCAGAGACAGAACCAGGGACAGAGACGGAGACAGGGACAGAGGGAGAGACAGCGACAGAGACAGAGACAGAGACAGAGGCAGGGGCAGAGGCAGCGACAGAGACAGAGACAGAGACAGAGACAGGGACAGAGACAGAGACAGAGACAGAGACAGAGACAGAGACAGAGACAGAGACAGAGACAGAGACGGAGACAAAGACAGAGACAGCGACGGAGACAAAGAACGAGACAGAGACAGAGACGGAGACAGACGCAGATACAGAGACAGAGACAGAGACAGAGACAGAGACAGAGACAGAGGCAAAGACAGAGACGGAGACGGAGATAGAGGCAGAGACAGAGCCAGGGACAGAGACAGATACAGAGACAGAGACAGAGACAGTGACAGAGACAGAGACAGAGACAGCGACAGAGACGGAGACGGAGATAGAGGCAGAGGCAGATACAGAGACGGAGACAGAGACATAGACAGAGACAGAGTCAGAGACAGAGATAAAGACCGAGACAGAGACAGAGATGGAGACAGAGGCAGAGACAGAGCCAGGGACAGAGACGGAGACCGAGACAGAGGGAGAGACAGCGACAGAGACAGAGACAGAGACAGAGGCAGAGACAGAGACAGAGACAGAGACAGAGACAGAGACAGAGACAGAAACAGAGACAGAGACAGAGACAGAGACAGAGACAGAGACAGAGACAGAGACAGAGACAGCGACAGAGACGGAGACGGAGATAGAGGCAGAGGCAGATACAGAGACGGAGACAGAGACAGAGACAGAGACAGAGTCAGAGACAGAGATAAAGACCGAGACAGAGACAGAGATGGAGACAGAGGCAGAGCCAGAGCCAGGGACAGAGACGGAGACCGAGACAGAGGGAGAGACAGCGACAGAGACAGATACAGAGACAGAGGCAGAGACAGAGACAGAGACAGAAACAGAGACAGAGACAGAGACAGAGACAGAGACAGAGACAGAGACAGAGACAGAGACAGAGACAGAGACAGAGACAGAGACGGAGACGGAGACGGAGAAAGAGACAGAGACAGAAACAGAGACAGAGACAGAGACAGAGACAGAGACAGAGACAGAGACAGAGACAGAGACAGAGACAGAGACAGAGACAGAGACAGAGACAGAGACAGAGACAGAGACAGAGACAGAGACAGAGACAGAGACAGAGACGGAGACGGAGATAGAGGCAGAGACAGAGCCAGGGACAGAGACAGATACAGTGACAGAGACAGAGACGGAGACAGTGACAGAGACAGAGATAGAGACAGAGACAGAGACGGAAACAAAGACCGAGACAGACGCAGAGACTGAGGCAGAGGCAGAGACAGAGACAGAGGCAGAGACAGAGACAGAGACAGAGACAGAGACAGAGACAGAGACAGAGACAGAGACAGAGACAGAGACAGAGACAGAGACAGAGACAGAGACGGAGACAAACACCGAGACAGACGCAGAGACTGAGACAGAGGCAGAGACAGAGACAGAGACAGAGACAGTGACAGAGACAGAGACAGAGACAGAGACAGAGACAGAGACATAGACAGAGACAGAGATAGAGACGGAGACAAAGACCGAGACAGAGACAGAGACGGAGACAGAGGCAGAGACAGAACCAGGGACAGAGACGGAGACAGGGACAGAGGGAGAGACAGCGACAGAGACAGAGACAGAGACAGAGGCAGAGGCAGAGGCAGAGGCAGAGGCAGAGACAGAGACAGAGACAGAGACAGAGACAGGGACAGAGACAGAGACAGAGACAGAGACAGAGACAGAGACAGAGACAGAGACGGAGACTGTGGCAGAGACAGTGACAGAGACAAAGACAGAGACAGAGACAGAGACAGAGACAGAGACAGAGACAGAGACAGAGACAGAGACGGAGACAAACACCGAGACAGACGCAGAGACCGAGACAGAGGCAGAGACAGAGACAGAGACAGAGACAGTGACAGAGACAGAGACAGAGACAGAGACAGAGACAGAGACAGAGACAGCGACAGAGACAGAGACGCAGACGGAGATAGAGGCAGAGACAGAGACAGAGACGGAGACAGAGGCAGAGACGGAGACAGAGACAGAGACAGAGACGGAGACGGAGATAGAGGCAGAGACAGAGCCAGGGACAGAGACAGATACAGAGACAGACGCAGAGGCAGAGGCAGAGACAGAGACAGAGACAGAGACAGATACGGGGACAGAGACAGAGGCAGAGACAGAGACAGAGACAGAGACAGAGACGGAGACAGAGACAGGGACTAAGACAGAGACAGAGACAGCGGCAGAGACAGAGACGGCGACAGAGACAGAGACGGAGACGGAGATAGAGGCAGAGACAGAGACAGAGACGGCGACAGAGACAGAGACGGAGACGGAGACGGAGATAGAGGCAGAGACAGAGACAGAGACGGAGACAGAGGCAGAGACAGAGACAGAGACAGAGACAGAGACAGTGACAGAGACAGAAACAGAGACAGAGACAGAGACAGAGACATAGACAGAGACAGAGATAGAGACGGAGACAAAGACCGAGACAGAGACAGAGACGGAGACAGAGGCAGAGACAGAACCAGGGACAGAGACGGAAACAGGGACAGAGGGAGAGACAGCGACAGAGACAGAGACAGAGACAAAGGCAGAGGCAGAGGCAGAGACAGAGACAGAGACAGAGACAGAGACAGAGACAGAGACAGAGTCAGAGACAGAGACAGAGACAAAGACCGAGACAGACGCAGAGACTGAGACAGAGGCAGAGACAGAGACAGAGACAGAGACAGAGACAGTGACAGAGACAAAGACAGAGACAGAGACAGAGACGGAGACGGAGATAGAGGCAGAGACAGAGACGGAGACAGAGGCAGAGACAGAGCCAGGGACAGAGACAGAAACAGAGACAGAGACAGAGACGGAGACAGTGACAGAGACAGAAACAGAGACAGAGACAGAGACAGAGACAGAGACAGAGACAGAGACGGAGACAAACACCGAGACGGACGCAGAGACTGAGACAGAGGCAGAGACAGAGACAGAGACAGAGACAGTGACAGAGACAGAGACAGAGATAGAGACAGAGACAGAGACATAGACAGAGACAGAGATAGAGACGGAGACAAAGACCGAGACAGAGACAGAGACGGAGACAGAGGCAGAGACAGAACCAGGGACAGAGACGGAGACAGGGACAGAGGGAGAGACAGCGACAGAGACAGAGACAGAGACAGAGGCAGAGGCAGAGGCAGAGACAGAGACAGAGACGGAGACAGAGACAGGGACAGAGACAGAGACAGAGACAGAGACAGAGACAGAGACAGAGACGGAGACAAAGACAGAGACAGAGACGGAGACAAAGAACGAGACAGAGACAGAGACGGAGACAGACGCAGATACAGAGACAGAGACAGAGACAGAGACAGAGACAGAGACAGAGACAGAGACAGAGGCAAAGACAGAGACGGAGCCGGAGATAGAGGCAGAGACAGAGCCAGGGACAGAGACAGATACAGAGACAGAGACAGAGACAGTGACAGAGACAGAGACAGAGACAGCGACAGAGACGGAGACGGAGATAGAGGCAGAGGCAGATACAGAGACGGAGACAGAGACAGAGACAGAGACAGAGTCAGAGACAGAGATAAAGACCGAGACAGAGACAGAGATGGAGACAGAGGCAGAGACAGAGCCAGGGACAGAGACGGAGACCGAGACAGAGGGAGAGACAGCGACAGAGACAGAGACAGAGACAGAGGCAGAGACAGAGAGAGAGACAGAGACAGAGACAGAGACAGAGACAGAAACAGAGACAGAGACAGAGACAGAGACAGAGACAGAGACAGAGACAGAGACAGAGACAGAGACAGAGACAGAGACAGAGACAGAGACAGAGACAGAGACGGAGACGGAGATAGAGGCAGAGACAGAGCCAGGGACAGAGACAGATACAATGACAGAGACAGAGACGGAGACAGTGACAGAGACAGAGATAGAGACAGAGACAGAGACGGAAACAAAGACCGAGACAGACGCAGAGACTGAGGCAGAGGCAGAGACAGAGACAGAGACAGAGACAGAGACAGAGACAGAGACAGGGACAGAGACAGAGACAGAGACAGAGACAGAGACAGAGACAGAGACAGAGACAGAGACAGAGACAGAGACAGAGACAGAGACAGAGACAGAGACAGAGACAGAGACGGAGACGGAGACGGAGATAGCGGCAGAGACAGAGCCAGGGACAGAGACAGAAACAGAGACAGAGACAGAGACGGAGACAGTGACGGAGACAGAGACAGAGACAGAGACAGAGACAGAGACAGAGACAGAGACAGAGACGGAGACAGAGACGGAGACAAACACCGAGACAGACGCAGAGACTGAGACAGAGGCAGAGACAGAGACAGAGACAGAGACAGTGACAGAGACAGAGACAGAGACAGAGACAGAGACAGAGACAGAGACAGAGACATAGACAGAGACAGAGATAGAGACGGAGACAAAGACCGAGGCAGAGACAGAGACAGAGACGGAGACAGAGGCAGAGACAGAGACAGAGACAGAGACAGAGACGGAGACGGAGATAGAGGTAGAGACAGAGCCAGGGACAGAGACAGATACAGAGACAGACGCAGAGGCAGAGGCAGAGACAGAGACAGAGACAGAGACAGATACGGGGACAGAGACAGAGGCAGAGACAGAGGCAGAGACAGAGACAGAGACGGAGACAGAGACAGGGACTAAGACAGAGACAGAGACAGCGGCAGAGACAGAGACGGCGACAGAGACAGAGACGGAGACGGAGATAGAGGCAGAGACAGACACAGAGACGGCGACAGAGACAGAGACAGAGACAGAGATGGAGACAGAGGCAGAGACAGAGCCAGGGACAGAGACGGAGACCGAGACAGAGGGAGAGACAGCGACAGAGACAGAGACAGAGACAGAGGCAGAGACAGAGACAGAGACAGAGTCAGAGACAGAGACAGAAACAGAGACAGAGACAGAGACAGAGACAGAGACAGAGACAGAGACAGAGACAGAGACAGAGACAGAGACAGAGACAGAGACAGAGACAGAGACAGAGACGGAGACGGAGATAGAGGCAGAGACATAGCCAGGGACAGAGACAGATACAATGACAGAGACAGAGACGGAGACAGTGACAGAGACAGAGATAGAGACAGAGACAGAGACGGAAACAAAGACCGAGACAGACGCAGAGACTGAGGCAGAGGCAGAGACAGAGACAGAGACAGAGACAGAGACAGAGACAGAGACAGAGACAGAGACAGAGACAGAGACAGAGACAGAGACAGAGACAGAGACAGAGACAGAGACAGAGACAGAGACAGAGACAGAGACGGAGACAGAGACGGAGACAAACACCGAGACAGACGCAGAGACTGAGACAGAGGCAGAGACAGAGACAGAGACAGAGACAGTGACAGAGACAGAGACAGAGACAGAGACAGAGACAGAGACATAGACAGAGACAGAGATAGAGACGGAGACAAAGACCGAGACAGAGACAGAGACGGAGACAGAGGCAGAGACAGAACCAGGGACAGAGACGGAGACAGGGACAGAGGGAGAGACAGCGACAGAGACAGAGACAGAGACAGAGGCAGAGGCAGAGGCAGAGACAGAGACAGAGACAGAGACAGAGACAGGGACAGAGACAGAGACAGAGACAGAGACAGAGACAGAGACAGAGACAGAGACAGAGACAGAGACGGAGACAAAGACAGAGACAGAGACGGAGACAAAGAACGAGACAGAGACAGAGACGGAGACAGACGCAGATACAGAGACAGAGACAGAGACAGAGACAGAGACAGAGACAGAGACAGAGACAGAGACAGAGGCAAAGACAGAGACGGAGCCGGAGATAGAGGCAGAGACAGAGCCAGGGACAGAGACAGATACAGAGACAGAGACAGAGACAGTGACAGAGACAGAGACAGAGACAGCGACAGAGACGGAGACGGAGATAGAGGCAGAGGCAGATACAGAGACGGAGACAGAGACAGAGACAGAGACAGAGTCAGAGACAGAGATAAAGACCGAGACAGAGACAGAGATGGAGACAGAGGCAGAGACAGAGCC
The DNA here is from genome assembly GCA_945859595.2 of Megachile willughbiella. Classification (NCBI taxonomy): domain Eukaryota; kingdom Metazoa; phylum Arthropoda; class Insecta; order Hymenoptera; family Megachilidae; genus Megachile; species Megachile willughbiella. The sequence goes on from CAMAOD020000301.1 coordinate 1,700,577, forward strand.
AGGGACAGAGACGGAGACCGAGACAGAGGGAGAGACAGCGACAGAGACAGAGACAGAGACAGAGGCAGAGACAGAGAGAGAGACAGAGACAGAGACAGAGACAGAGACAGAAACAGAGACAGAGACAGAGACAGAGACAGAGACAGAGACAGAGACAGAGACAGAGACAGAGACAGAGACAGAGACAGAGACAGAGACAGAGACAGAGACGGAGACGGAGATAGAGGCAGAGACAGAGCCAGGGACAGAGACAGATACAATGACAGAGACAGAGACGGAGACAGTGACAGAGACAGAGATAGAGACAGAGACAGAGACGGAAACAAAGACCGAGACAGACGCAGAGACTGAGGCAGAGGCAGAGACAGAGACAGAGACAGAGACAGAGACAGAGACAGAGACAGAGACAGAGACAGAGACAGAGACAGAGACAGAGACAGAGACAGAGACAGAGACAGAGACAGAGACAGAGACAGAGACAGAGACAGAGACAGAGACAGAGACAGAGACAGAGACGGAGACGGAGACGGAGATAGCGGCAGAGACAGAGCCAGGGACAGAGACAGAAACAGAGACAGAGACAGAGACGGAGACAGTGACGGAGACAGAGACAGAGACAGAGACAGAGACAGAGACAGAGACAGAGACAGAGACAGAGACAGAGACAGAGACAGAGACGGAGACAGAGACGGAGACAAACACCGAGACAGACGCAGAGACTGAGACAGAGGCAGAGACAGAGACAGAGACAGAGACAGTGACAGAGACAGAGACAGAGACAGAGACAGAGACAGAGACAGAGACATAGACAGAGACAGAGATAGAGACGGAGACAAAGACCGAGGCAGAGACAGAGACAGAGACGGAGACAGAGGCAGAGACAGAGACAGAGACAGAGACAGAGACGGAGACGGAGATAGAGGCAGAGACAGAGCCAGGGACAGAGACAGATACAGAGACAGACGCAGAGGCAGAGGCAGAGACAGAGACAGAGACAGAGACAGTGACAGAGACAAAGACAGAGACAGATACAGAGACGGAGACGGAGATAGAGGCAGAGACAGAGACGGAGACAGAGGCAGAGACAGAGCCAGGGACAGAGACAGAAACAGAGACAGAGACAGAGACGGAGACAGTGACAGAGACAGAAACAGAGACAGAGACAGAGACAGAGACAGAGACAGAGACAGAGACAGAGACGGAGACAAACACCGAGACAGACGCAGAGACTGAGACAGAGGCAGAGACAGAGACAGAGACAGAGACAGTGACAGAGACAGAGACAGAGATAGAGACAGAGACAGAGACATAGACAGAGACAGAGATAGAGACGGAGACAAAGACCGAGACAGAGACAGAGACGGAGACAGAGGCAGAGACAGAACCAGGGACAGAGACGGAGACAGGGACAGAGGGAGAGACAGCGACAGAGACAGAGACAGAGACAGAGGCAGAGGCAGAGGCAGAGACAGAGACAGAGACAGAGACAGAGACAGAGACAGACACAGAGACAGAGACAGAGACAGAGACAGAGACAGAGACAGAGACAGAGACAGAGACAGAGACAGAGACGGAGACAAAGACAGAGACAGAGACGGAGACAAAGAACGAGACAGAGACAGAGACGGAGACAGACGCAGATACAGAGACAGAGACAGAGACAGAGACAGAGACAGAGACAGAGACAGAGACAGAGGCAAAGACAGAGACGGAGCCGGAGATAGAGGCAGAGACAGAGCCAGGGACAGAGACAGATACAGAGACAGAGACAGAGACAGTGACAGAGACAGAGACAGAGACAGCGACAGAGACGGAGACGGAGATAGAGGCAGAGGCAGATACAGAGACGGAGACAGAGACAGAGACAGAGACAGAGTCAGAGACAGAGATAAAGACCGAGACAGAGACAGAGATGGAGACAGAGGCAGAGACAGAGCCAGGGACAGAGACGGAGACCGAGACAGAGGGAGAGACAGCGACAGAGACAGAGACAGAGACAGAGGCAGAGACAGAGACAGAGACAGAGACAGAGTCAGAGACAGAGACAGAAACAGAGACAGAGACAGAGACAGAGACAGAGACAGAGACAGAGACAGAGACAGAGACAGAGACAGAGACGGAGACGGAGATAGAGGCAGAGACATAGCCAGGGACAGAGACAGATACAATGACAGAGACAGAGACGGAGACAGTGACAGAGACAGAGATAGAGACAGAGACAGAGACGGAAACAAAGACCGAGACAGACGCAGAGACTGAGGCAGAGGCAGAGACAGAGACAGAGACAGAGACAGAGACAGAGACAGAGACAGAGACAGAGACAGAGAGAGAGACAGAGACAGAGACAGAGACAGAGACAGAGACAGAGACAGAGACAGAGACAGAGACAGAGACGGAGACAGAGACGGAGACAAACACCGAGACAGACGCAGAGACTGAGACAGAGGCAGAGACAGAGACAGAGACAGAGACAGTGACAGAGACAGAGACAGAGACAGAGACAGAGACAGAGACATAGACAGAGACAGAGATAGAGACGGAGACAAAGACCGAGACAGAGACAGAGACGGAGACAGAGGCAGAGACAGAACCAGGGACAGAGACGGAGACAGGGACAGAGGGAGAGACAGCGACAGAGACAGAGACAGAGACAGAGGCAGAGGCAGAGGCAGAGACAGAGACAGAGACAGAGACAGAGACAGGGACAGAGACAGAGACAGAGACAGAGACAGAGACAGAGACAGAGACAGAGACAGAGACAGAGACGGAGACAGTGACAGAGACAGTGACAGAGACAAAGACAGAGACAGAGACAGAGACAGAGACAGAGACAGAGACAGAGACAGAGACAGAGACAGAGACGGAGACAAACACCGAGACAGCGACAGAGACGGAGACGGAGATAGAGGCAGAGGCAGATACAGAGACGGAGACAGAGACAGAGACAGAGACAGAGTCAGAGACAGAGATAAAGACCGAGACAGAGACAGAGATGGAGACAGAGGCAGAGACAGAGCCAGGGACAGAGACGGAGACCGAGACAGAGGGAGAGACAGCGACAGAGACAGAGACAGAGACAGAGGCAGAGACAGAGACAGAGACAGAGACAGAGACAGAGACAGAGACAGAAACAGAGACAGAGACAGAGACAGAGACAGAGACAGAGACAGAGACAGAGACAGAGACAGAGACAGAGACAGAGACAGAGACAGAGACGGAGACGGAGATAGAGGCAGAGACAGAGCCAGGGACAGAGACAGATACAGTGACAGAGACAGAGACGGAGACAGTGACAGAGACAGAGATAGAGACAGAGACAGAGACGGAAACAAAGACCGAGACAGACGCAGAGACTGAGGCAGAGGCAGAGACAGAGACAGAGGCAGAGACAGAGACAGAGACAGAGACAGAGACAGAGACAGAGACAGAGACAGAGACAGAGACAGAAACAGAGACAGAGACAGAGACAGAGACAGAGACAGAGACAGAAACAGAGACAGAGACAGAGACAGAGACAGAGACAGAGACGGAGACGGAGACGGAGATAGAGGCAGAGACAGAGCCAGGGACAGAGACAGAAAGAGAGACAGAGACAGAGACGGAGACAGTGACAGAGACAGAGACAGAGACAGAGACAGAGACAGAGACAGAGACAGAGACAGAGACAGAGACAGAGACAGAGACGGAGACAAACACCGAGACAGACGCAGAGACTGAGACAGAGGCAGAGACAGAGACAGAGACAGAGACAGTGACAGAGACAGAGACAGAGACAGAGACAGAGACAGAGACAGAGACATAGACAGAGACAGAGATAGAGACGGAGACAAAGACCGAGACAGAGACAGAGACGGAGACAGAGGCAGAGACAGAACCAGAGACAGTGACAGAGACAGAGACAGAGGCAGAGACAGAGACAGAGACATAGACAGAGACAGAGATAGAGATGGAGACAAAGACCGAGACAGTGACAGAGACGGAGACAGAGGCAGAGACAGAACCAGGGACAGAGACGGAGACAGGGACAGAGGGAGAGACAGCGACAGAGACAGAGACAGAGACAAAGGCAGAGGCAGAGGCAGAGACAGAGACAGAGACAGAGACAGAGACAGAGACAGAGTCAGAGACAGAGACGGAGACAAAGACCGAGACAGACGCAGAGACTGAGACAGAGGCAGAGACAGAGACAGAGACAGAGACAGAGACAGTGACAGAGACAAAGACAGAGACAGAGACAGAGACGGAGACGGAGATAGAGGCAGAGACAGAGCCAGGGACAGAGACAGATACAGAGACAGACGCAGATACAGAGACGGCGACAGAGACAGAGACGGAGACGGAGACAGTGACAGAGACAAACACCGAGACAGACGCAGAGACTGAGACAGAGGCAGAGACAGAGACAGAGACAGAGACAGAGACAGAGACAGAGACAGAGACAGAGACAGAAACAGAGACAGAGACAGAGACAGAGACAGAGACAGAGACAGAGACAGAGACAGAGACAGAGACAGAGACAGAGACAGAGACAGAGACGGAGACGGAGATAGAGGCAGAGACAGAGCCAGGGACAGAGACAGATACAGTGACAGAGACAGAGACGGAGACAGTGACAGAGACAGAGATAGAGACAGAGACAGAGACGGAAACAAAGACCGAGACAGACGCAGAGACTGAGGCAGAGGCAGAGACAGAGACAGAGGCAGAGACAGAGACAGAGACAGAGACAGAGACAGAGACAGAGACAGAGACAGAGACAGAAACAGAGACAGAGACAGAGACAGAGACAGAGACAGAGACAGAAACAGAGACAGAGACAGAGACAGAGACAGAGACAGAGACAGAGACAGAGACGGAGACGGAGATAGAGGCAGAGACAGAGCCAGGGACAGAGACAGAAACAGAGACAGAGACAGAGACGGAGACAGTGACAGAGACAGAGACAGAGACAGAGACAGAGACAGAGACAGAGACAGAGACAGAGACAGAGACAGAGACAGAGACAGAGACGGAGACAAACACCGAGACAGACGCAGAGACTGAGACAGAGGCAGAGGCAGAGACAGAGACAGAGACAGTGACAGAGACAGAGACAGAGACAGAGACAGAGACAGAGACAGAGACATAGACAGAGACAGAGATAGAGACGGAGACAAAGACCGAGACAGAGACAGAGACGGAGACAGAGGCAGAGACAGAACCAGAGACAGTGACAGAGACAGAGACAGAGGCAGAGACAGAGACAGAGACATAGACAGAGACAGAGATAGAGATGGAGACAAAGACCGAGACAGTGACAGAGACGGAGACAGAGGCAGAGACAGAACCAGGGACAGAGACGGAGACAGGGACAGAGGGAGAGACAGCGACAGAGACAGAGACAGAGACAAAGGCAGAGGCAGAGGCAGAGACAGAGACAGAGACAGAGACAGAGACAGAGTCAGAGACAGAGACGGAGACAAAGACCGAGACAGACGCAGAGACTGAGACACAGGCAGAGACAGAGACAGAGACAGAGACAGAGACAGTGACAGAGACAAAGACAGAGACAGAGACAGAGACAGAGACGGAGACGGAGATAGAGGCAGAGACAGAGCCAGGGACAGAGACAGATACAGAGACAGACGCAGATACAGAGACGGCGACAGAGACAGAGACGGAGACGGAGACAGTGACAGAGACAAACACCGAGACAGACGCAGAGACTGAGACAGAGGCAGAGACAGAGACAGAGACAGAGACAGAGACAGAGACAGAGACAGAGACGGAGACAAACACCGAGACAGACGCAGAGACTGAGACAGAGGCAGAGACAGAGACAGAGACAGAGACAGAGACGGAGATAAACACCGAGACAGACGCAGAGACTGAGACAGAGGCAGAGACAGAGACAGAGACAGAGACAGTGACAGAGACAGAGACAGAGACAGAGACAGAGACAGAGACGGAGACAAACACCGAGACAGACGCAGAGACTGAGACAGAGGCAGAGACAGAGACAGAGACAGAGACAGTGGCAGAGACGGAGACAGAGACAGAGACAGAGACAGAGACAGAGACATAGACAGAGACAGAGATAGAGACGGAGACAAAGACCGAGACAGAGACAGAGACGGAGACAGAGGCAGAGACAGAACCAGGGACAGAGACGGAGACAGGGACAGAGGGAGAGCCAGCGACAGAGACTGAGACAGAGGCAGAGACAGAGACAGAGACAGAGACTGTGACAGAGACAAAGACAGAGACAGAGACAGAGACAGAGACAGAGACAGAGACAGAGACAGAGACAGCGACAGAGACGGAGACGGAGATAGAGGCAGAGGCAGATACAGAGACGGAGACAGAGACAGAGACAGAGACAGAGTCAGAGACAGAGATAAAGACCGAGACAGAGACAGAGATGGAGACAGAGGCAGAGCCAGAGCCAGGGACAGAGACGGAGACCGAGACAGAGGGAGAGACAGCGACAGAGACAGAGACAGAGACAGAGGCAGAGACAGAGACAGAGACAGAGACAGAGACAGAGACAGAGACAGAGACAGAGACAGAGACAGAGACAGAGACAGAGACAGAGACAGAGACAGAGACAGAGACGGAGACGGAGACGGAGATAGAGGCAGAGACAGAGCCAGGGACAGAGACAGAAACAGAGACAGAGACAGAGACGGAGACAGTGACAGAGACAGAGACAGAGACAGAGACAGAGACAGAGACAGAGACAGAGACAGAGACAGAGACAGAGACAGAGACAGAGACAGAGACAGAGACAGAGACAGAGACAGAGACAGAGACAGAGACAGAGGCAGAGACAGAGACAGAGACAGAGACAGAGACAGAGACAGAGACAGAGACAGAGACAGAGACAGAGACGCAGACGGAGATAGAGGCAGAGACAGAGACAGAGACGGAGACAGAGGCAGAGACAGAGACAGAGACAGAGACAGATACAGAGACAGACGCAGATACAGAGACGGCGACAGAGACAGAGACGGAGACGGAGACAGTGACAGAGACAAACACCGAGACAGACGCAGAGACTGAGACAGAGGCAGAGACAGAGACAGAGACAGAGACAGAGACAGAGACAGAGACAGAGACAGAAACAGAGACAGAGACAGAGACAGAGACAGAGACAGAGACAGAGACAGAGACAGAGACAGAGACAGAGACAGAGACAGAGACAGAGACGGAGACGGAGATAGAGGCAGAGACAGAGCCAGGGACAGAGACAGATACAGTGACAGAGACAGAGACGGAGACAGTGACAGAGACAGAGATAGAGACAGAGACAGAGACGGAAACAAAGACCGAGACAGACGCAGAGACTGAGGCAGAGGCAGAGACAGAGACAGAGGCAGAGACAGAGACAGAGACAGAGACAGAGACAGAGACAGAGACAGAGACAGAGACAGAAACAGAGACAGAGACAGAGACAGAGACAGAGACAGAGACAGAAACAGAGACAGAGACAGAGACAGAGACAGAGACAGAGACAGAGACAGAGACGGAGACGGAGATAGAGGCAGAGACAGAGCCAGGGACAGAGACAGAAACAGAGACAGAGACAGAGACGGAGACAGTGACAGAGACAGAGACAGAGACAGAGACAGAGACAGAGACAGAGACAGAGACAGAGACAGAGACAGAGACAGAGACAGAGACGGAGACAAACACCGAGACAGACGCAGAGACTGAGACAGAGGCAGAGACAGAGACAGAGACAGAGACAGTGACAGAGACAGAGACAGAGACAGAGACAGAGACAGAGACATAGACAGAGACAGAGATAGAGACGGAGACAAAGACCGAGACAGAGACAGAGACGGAGACAGAGGCAGAGACAGAACCAGAGACAGTGACAGAGACAGAGACAGAGGCAGAGACAGAGACAGAGACATAGACAGAGACAGAGATAGAGATGGAGACAAAGACCGAGACAGTGACAGAGACGGAGACAGAGGCAGAGACAGAACCAGGGACAGAGACGGAGACAGGGACAGAGGGAGAGACAGCGACAGAGACAGAGACAGAGACAAAGGCAGAGGCAGAGGCAGAGACAGAGACAGAGACAGAGACAGAGACAGAGACAGAGTCAGAGACAGAGACGGAGACAAAGACCGAGACAGACGCAGAGACTGAGACAGAGGCAGAGACAGAGACAGAGACAGAGACAGAGGCAGTGACAGAGACAAAGACAGAGACAGAGACAGAGACGGAGACGGAGATAGAGGCAGAGACAGAGCCAGGGACAGAGACAGATACAGAGACAGACGCAGATACAGAGACGGCGACAGAGACAGAGACGGAGACGGAGACAGTGACAGAGACAAACACCGAGACAGACGCAGAGACTGAGACAGAGGCAGAGACAGAGACAGAGACAGAGACAGAGACAGAGACAGAGACAGAGACGGAGACAAACACCGAGACAGACGCAGAGACTGAGACAGAGGCAGAGACAGAGACAGAGACAGAGACAGAGACGGAGATAAACACCGAGACAGACGCAGAGACTGAGACAGAGGCAGAGACAGAGACAGAGACAGAGACAGTGACAGAGACAGAGACAGAGACAGAGACAGAGACAGAGACGGAGACAAACACCGAGACAGACGCAGAGACTGAGACAGAGGCAGAGACAGAGACAGAGACAGAGACAGTGGCAGAGACGGAGACAGAGACAGAGACAGAGACAGAGACAGAGACATAGACAGAGACAGAGATAGAGACGGAGACAAAGACCGAGACAGAGACAGAGACGGAGACAGAGGCAGAGACAGAACCAGGGACAGAGACGGAGACAGGGACAGAGGGAGAGCCAGCGACAGAGACTGAGACAGAGGCAGAGACAGAGACAGAGACAGAGACTGTGACAGAGACAAAGACAGAGACAGAGACAGAGACAGAGACAGAGACAGAGACAGAGACAGAGACAGCGACAGAGACGGAGACGGAGATAGAGGCAGAGGCAGATACAGAGACGGAGACAGAGACAGAGACAGAGACAGAGTCAGAGACAGAGATAAAGACCGAGACAGAGACAGAGATGGAGACAGAGGCAGAGCCAGAGCCAGGGACAGAGACGGAGACCGAGACAGAGGGAGAGACAGCGACAGAGACAGAGACAGAGACAGAGGCAGAGACAGAGACAGAGACAGAAACAGAGACAGAGACAGAGACAGAGACAGAGACAGAGACAGAGACAGAGACAGAGACAGAGACAGAGACAGAGACAGAGACAGAGACGGAGACGGAGACGGAGATAGAGGCAGAGACAGAGCCAGGGACAGAGACAGAAACAGAGACAGAGACAGAGACGGAGACAGTGACAGAGACAGAGACAGAGACAGAGACAGAGACAGAGACAGAGACAGAGACAGAGACAGAGACAGAGACAGAGACAGAGACAGAGACAGAGACAGAGACAGAGACAGAGACAGAGACAGAGACAGAGACAGAGGCAGAGACAGAGACAGAGACAGAGACAGAGACAGAGACAGAGACAGAGACAGAGACAGAGACAGAGACGCAGACGGAGATAGAGGCAGAGACAGAGACAGAGACGGAGACAGAGGCAGAGACAGAGACAGAGACATAGACAGAGACAGAGATAGAGACGGAGACAAAGACCGAGACAGAGACAGAGACGGAGACAGAGGCAGAGACAGAACCAGGGACAGAGACGGAGACAGGGACAGAGGGAGAGACAGCGACAGAGACAGAGACAGAGACAGAGGCAGAGGCAGAGGCAGAGACAGAGACAGAGACAGAGACAGAGACAGGGACAGAGACAGAGACAGAGACAGAGACAGAGACAGAGACAGAGACAGAGACAGAGACAGAGACAGAGACGGAGACAGTGACAGAGACAGTGACAGAGACAAAGACAGAGACAGAGACAGAGACAGAGACAGAGACAGAGACAGAGACAGAGACAGAGACAGAGACAGAGACAGAGACAGAGACAGAGACAGAGACAGAGAAAGAGACGGAGACAAACACCGAGACAGACGCAGAGACTGAGACAGAGGCAGAGACAGAGACAGAGACAGAGACAGAGACAGTGACAGAGACAGAGACAGAGACAGAGAAAGAGACAGAGACAGAGACAGAGACGGCGACAGAGACAGAGACGGAGACGGAGATAGAGGCAGAGACAGAGACAGAGACGGAGACAGAGGCAGAGACAGAGCCAGGGACAGAGACAGAAACAGAGACAGAGACAGAGACGGAGACAGTGACAGAGACAGAGACAGAGACAGAGACAGAGACAGAGACAGAGACAGAGACAGAGACAGAGACAGAGACAGAGACAGAGACGGAGACAAACACCGAGACAGACGCAGAGACTGAGACAGAGGCAGAGACAGAGACAGAGACAGAGACAGTGACAGAGACAGAGACAGAGACAGAGACAGAGACAGAGACAGAGACATAGACAGAGACAGAGATAGAGACGGAGACGGAGACAAAGACAGTGGAAGAGACAGCAACAGAGGCAGAGACAGAAACAGAGACAGAGACAGATACGGGGACAGAGACAGAGGCAGAGACAGAGACAGAGACAGAGACAGAGACGGAGACAGAGACAGGGACTGAGACAGAGACAGAGACGGCGGCAGAGACAGAGACGGCGACAGAGACAGAGACGGAGACAGAGACAGAGACAGAGACAGAGACAGAGACAGAGACAGAGACAGAGACAGAGACGGAGACGGAGATAGAGGCAGAGACAGAGCCAGGGACAGAGACAGATACGGTGACAGAGACAGAGACGGAGACAGTGACAGAGACAGAGATAGAGACAGAGACAGAGACGGAGACAAAGACCGATACAGACGCAGAGACTGAGGCAGAGGCAGAGACAGAGACAGAGACAGAGACAGAGACAAAGACAGGGACAGAGACAGAGACAGAGACAGCGACAGAGACAGTGACAGAGACAGAGACAGAGACAGAGACAGAGACGGAGACAAACACCGAGACAGACGCAGAGACAGAGACAGAGGCAGAGACAGAGACAGAGACAGAGACAGTGACAGAGACAGAGACAGAGACAGAGACAGAGACAGAGACAGAGACAGAGACGGACACAAACACCGAGACAGACGCAGAGACTGAGACAGAGGCAGAGACAGAGACAGAGACAGAGACAGTGACAGAGACAGAGACAGAGACAGAGACAGAGACAGAGACATAGACAGAGACAGAGATAGAGACGGAGACAAAGACCGAGACAGAGACAGAGACGGAGACAGAGGCAGAGACAGAACCAGGGACAGAGACGGAGACAGGGACAGAGGGAGAGACAGCGACAGAGACAGAGACAGAGACAGAGGCAGAGGCAGAGGCAGAGACAGAGACAGAGACAGAGACAGAGACAGAGACAGGGACAGAGACAGAGACAGAGACAGAGACAGAGACAGAGACAGAGACAGAGACAGAGACAGAGACGGAGACAAAGACAGAGACAGAGACGGAGACAAAGACCGAGACAGAGACAGAGATGGAGACAGAGGCAGAGACAGAGCCAGGGACAGAGACGGAGACCGAGACAGAGGGAGAGACAGCGACAGAGACAGAGACAGAGACAGAGGCAGAGACAGAGACATAGACAGAGACAGAGACAGAGACAGAGACAGAGACAGAGACAGAAACAGAGACAGAGACAGAGACAGAGACAGAGACAGAGACAGAGACAGAGACAGAGACAGAGACAGAGACAGAGACAGAGACAGAGACAGAGAGAGACGGAGACGGAGATAGAGGCAGAGACAGAGCCAGGGACAGAGACAGATACAGTGACAGAGACAGAGACGGAGACAGAGACAGAGACAGAGACAGGGACAGAGACAGAGACAGAGACAGAGACAGAGACAGAGACAGAGACAGAGACAGAGATAGAGACAGAGACAGAGACGGAGACAAAGACAGAGACAGAGACAGAGACAGAGACAGAGACAGAGACGGAGACAAAGAACGAGACAGAGACAGAGACGGGGACAGACGCAGAAACAGAGACAGAGACAGAGGCAAAGACAGAGACGGAGACGGAGATAGAGGCAGAGACAGAGCCAGGGACAGAGACAGATACAGAGACAGAGACAGAGACGGAGATAAAGACCGAGACAGAGACAGAGATGGAGACAGAGGCAGAGACAGAGCCAGGGACAGATACGGAGACCGAGACAGAGGGAGAGACAGCGACAGAGACAAAGACAGAGACAGAGGCAGAGACAGAGACAGAGACAGAGACAGAGACAGAGACAGAGACAGAGACAGAGACAGAGACAGAGACAGAGACAGAGACAGAGACAGAGACAGAGACAGAGACAGAGACAGAGACAGAGACTGAGACAGAGACAGAGATGGACACAGAGACAGAGACAGAGGGGCAGGAGACGTGGACGGAGACAAAGACGGAGACAAAGACGGTGACAAAGGCGGAGACAAAGGCGGAGACGAAGATGGAGACACAGACGGAGACAAAGACGGAGGCAAAGATGGAGACACAGACGGAGGCAAATACGGAGACAAAGACGGAGACAGAGGCAGAGGCGGAGACAGAGAAGGGAACAGAGACAGGGACAGAGCAAGTGACAGAGACAGAGACAGAGACAGGAAAAGAGACAGAGACAGAGACAGAGTCAGAGACAGAGGCAGCGACAGAGACAGAAACAGAGAGAGAGACAGAGGCACAGACAGAGACACAGACAGAGACAAAGACAGAGGCGCATGAGACAAAGACAGAGCCACAGACAGAGACAGAGGCAGAGACAGAGACAGAGACAGAGACAAAGACAGAGACAGAGAGGGACGGAGACGGAGATAGAGGCAGAGACAGTGCCAGGGACAGAGACAGATACAGTGACAGAGACTGAGACGGAGACAGAGACAGAGACAGAGACAGGGACAGAGACAGAGACAGAGACAGAGACAGAGACAGAGACAGAGACAGAGATGGAGACAGAGACAGAGACGGAGACAAAGACAGAGACAGAGACAGAGACAGAGACAGAGACAGAGACAGAGACAGAGACAGAGACAGAGACGGAGACAAAGAACGAGACAGAGACAGAGACGGGGACAGACGCAGAGACAGAGACAGAGACAGAGGCAAAGACAGAGACGGAGACGGAGATAGAGGCAGAGACAGAGCCAGGGACAGAGACAGATACAGAGACAGAGACAGAGACGGAGATAAAGACCGAGACAGAGACAGAGATGGAGACAGAGGCAAAGACAGAGCCAGGGACAGATACGGAGACCGAGACAGAGGGAGAGACAGCGACAGAGACAGAGACAGAGACAGAGGCAGAGACAGAGACGGAGACGGAGATAGAGGCAGAGACAGAGCCAGGGACAGAGACAGAGACAGAGACAGAGACAGAGACAGAGACAGAGACAGAGACAGAGACAGAGACAGAGACAGAGACAGAGACAGAGACAGAGACAGAGACAGAGACAGAGACAGAGACAGAGACAGAGACAGAGACAGAGACAGAGACAGAGACAGAGACAGAGACGGAGACGGAGACGGAGATAGCGGCAGAGACAGAGCCAGGGACAGAGACAGAAACAGAGACAGAGACAGAGACGGAGACAGTGACAGAGACAGAGACAGAGACAGAGACAGAGACAGAGACAGAGACAGAGACAGAGACAGAGACAGAGACAGAGACAGAGACAGAGACGGAGACAGAGACGGAGACAAACACCGAGACAGACGCAGAGACTGAGACAGAGGCAGAGACAGAGACAGAGACAGAGACAGTGACAGATGCAGAGACAGAGACAGAGACAGAGACAGAGACATAGACAGAGACAGAGATAGAGACGGAGACAAAGACCGAGACAGAGACAGAGACAGAGACAGAGACAGAGACAGAGACAGAGACGGAGACGGAGATAGAGGCAGAGACAGAGCCAGGGACAGAGACAGATACAGTGACAGAGACAGAGACGGAGACAGTGACAGAGACAGAGATAGAGACAGAGACAGAGACGGAAACAAAGACCGAGACAGACGCAGAGACTGAGGCAGAGGCAGAGACAGAGACAGAGATAGAGACAGAGACAGAGACAGAGACAGAGACAGAGACAGAGACAGAGACAGAGACAGAAACAGAGACAGAGACAGAGACAGAGACAGAGACAGAGACAGAAACAGAGACAGAGACAGAGACAGAGACAGAGACAGAGACGGAGACGGAGACGGAGATAGAGGCAGAGACAGAGCCAGGGACAGAGACAGAAACAGAGACAGAGACAGAGACGGAGACAGTGACAGAGACAGAGACAGAGACAGAGACAGAGACAGAGACGGAGACAAACACCGAGACAGACGCAGAGACTGAGACAGAGGCAGAGACAGAGACAGAGACAGAGACAGTGACAGAGACAGAGACAGAGACAGAGACAGAGACAGAGACATAGACAGAGACAGAGATAGAGACGGAGACAAAGACCGAGACAGAGACAGAGACGGAGACAGAGACGGAGACAGAGGCAGAGACAGAACCAGAGACAGTGACAGAGACAGAGACAGAGGCAGAGACAGAGACAGAGACATAGACAGAGACAGAGATAGAGATGGAGACAAAGACCGAGACAGTGACAGAGACGGAGACAGAGGCAGAGACAGAACCAGGGACAGAGACGGAGACAGGGACAGAGGGAGAGACAGCGACAGAGACAGAGACAGAGACAGAGACAAAGGCAGAGGCAGAGGCAGAGACAGAGACAGAGACAGAGACAGAGACAGAGTCAGAGACAGAGACGGAGACAAAGACCGAGACAGACGCAGAGACTGAGACAGAGGCAGAGACAGAGACAGAGACAGAGACAGAGACAGTGACAGAGACAAAGACAGAGACAGAGACAGAGACGGAGACGGAGATAGAGGCAGAGACAGAGCCAGGGACAGAGACAGATACAGAGACAGACGCAGATACAGAGACGTCGACAGAGACAGAGACGGAGACGGAGACAGTGACAGAGACAAACACCGAGACAGACGCAGAGACTGAGACAGAGGCAGAGACAGAGACAGAGACAGAGACAGAGACAGAGACAGAGACAGAGACGGAGACAAACACCGAGACAGACGCAGAGACTGAGACAGAGGCAGAGACAGAGACAGAGACAGAGACAGAGACAGAGACAGAGACGGAGATAAACACCGAGACAGACGCAGAGACTGAGACAGAGGCAGAGACAGAGACAGAGACAGAGACTGTGACAGAGACAAAGACAGAGACAGAGACAGAGACGGAGACGGAGATAGAGGCAGAGACAGAGCCAGGGACAGAGACAGATACAGAGACAGGGACAGAGACAGAGACAGAGACAGAGACAGAGACAGAGACAGAGACAGAGACAGAGACAGAGACAGAGACAGAGACAGCGACAGAGACGGAGACGGAGATAGAGGCAGAGGCAGATACAGAGACGGAGACAGAGACAGAGACAGAGACAGAGTCAGAGACAGAGATAAAGACCGAGACAGAGACAGAGATGGAGACAGAGGCAGAGCCAGAGCCAGGGACAGAGACGGAGACCGAGACAGAGGGAGAGACAGCGACAGAGACAGAGACAGAGACAGAGGCAGAGACAGAGACAGAGACAGAAACAGAGACAGAGACAGAGACAGAGACAGAGACAGAGACAGAGACAGAGACAGAGACAGAGACAGAGACGGAGACGGAGACGGAGATAGAGGCAGAGACAGAGCCAGGGACAGAGACAGAAACAGAGACAGAGACAGAGACGGAGACAGTGACAGAGACAGAGACAGAGACAGAGACAGAGACAGAGACAGAGACAGAGACAGAGACAGAGACAGAGACAGAGACAGAGACAGAGACAGAGACAGAGACAGAGACAGAGACAGAGACAGAGGCAGAGACAGAGACAGAGACAGAGACAGAGACAGAGACAGAGACAGAGACAGAGACAGAGACAGAGACAGAGACGCAGACGGAGATAGAGGCAGAGACAGAGACAGAGACGGAGACAGAGGCAGAGACAGAGACAGAGACATAGACAGAGACAGAGATAGAGACGGAGACAAAGACCGAGACAGAGACAGAGACGGAGACAGAGGCAGAGACAGAACCAGGGACAGAGACGGAGACAGGGACAGAGGGAGAGACAGCGACAGAGACAGAGACAGAGACAGAGGCAGAGGCAGAGGCAGAGACAGAGACAGAGACAGAGACAGAGACAGAGACAGGGACAGAGACAGAGACAGAGACAGAGACAGAGACAGAGACAGAGACAGAGACAGAGACAGAGACAGAGACGGAGACAGTGACAGAGACAGTGACAGAGACAAAGACACAGACAGAGACAGAGACAGAGACAGAGACAGAGACAGAGACAGAGACAGAGACAGAGACAGAGACAGAGACAGAGACAGAGACAGAGACAGAGACAGAGACAGAGACGGAGACAAACACCGAGACAGACGCAGAGACTGAGACAGAGGCAGAGACAGAGACAGAGACAGAGACAGAGACAGTGACAGAGACAGAGACAGAGACAGAGACAGAGACAGAGGCAGAGACGGCGACAGAGACAGAGACGGAGACGGAGATAGAGGCAGAGACAGAGACAGAGACGGAGACAGAGGCAGAGACAGAGCCAGGGACAGAGACAGAAACAGAGACAGAGACAGAGACGGAGACAGTGACAGAGACAGAGACAGAGACAGAGACAGAGACAGAGACAGAGACAGAGACGGAGACAAACACCGAGACAGACGCAGAGACTGAGACAGAGGCAGAGACAGAGACAGAGACAGAGACAGTGACAGAGACAGAGACAGAGACAGAGACAGAGACAGAGACAGAGACATAGACAGAGACAGAGATAGAGACGGAGACAAAGACCGAGACAGAGACAGAGACGGAGACAGAGGCAGAGACAGAACCAGGGACAGAGACGGAGACAGGGACAGAGGGAGAGACAGCGACAGAGACAGAGACAGAGACAGAGGCAGAGGCAGAGGCAGAGACGGAGACAGAGACAGAGGCAGAGACAGGGACAGGGACAGAGACAGAGACAGAGACAGAGACAGAGACAGAGACGGAGACAGAGACGGAGACAAAGACAGAGACAGAGACGGAGACAAAGAACGAGACAGAGACAGAGACGGAGACAGACGCAGAGACGGAGACAGAGACAGAGACAGAGACACAGATAGAGACGCAGACGGAGATAGGGGCAGAGACAGAGCCAGGGACAGAGACAGATACAGAGACAGAGACAGAGCCAGGGCAGAGACAGATACAGAGACAGAGACAGAGACGGAGACAAAGACAGTGGAAGAGACAGCAACAGAGGCAGAGACAGAAACAGAGACAGAGACAGATACGGGAGCAGAGACAGAGCCAGGGACAGAGACAGATACAGAGACAGAGACAGAGCCAGGGCAGAGACAGATACAGAGACAGAGACAGAGACGGAGACAAAGACAGTGGAAGAGACAGCAACAGAGGCAGAGACAGAAACAGAGACAGAGACAGATACGGGGACAGAGACAGAGACAGAGACGGAGACAAAGACCGAGACAGACGCAGAGACTGAGGCAGAGGCAGAGACAGAGACAGAGACAGAGACAGAGACAAAGACAGGGACAGAGACAGAGACAGAGACAGCGACAGAGACAGTGACAGAGACAGAGACAGAGACAGAGACAGAGACGGAGACAAACACCGAGACAGACGCAGAGACAGAGACAGAGGCAGAGACAGAGACAGAGACAGAGACAGTGACAGAGACAGAGACAGAGACAGAGACAGAGACAGAGACAGAGACAGAGACAGAGACAGAGACGGAGACAAACACCGAGACAGACGCAGAGACTGAGACAGAGGCAGAGACAGAGACAGAGACAGAGACAGTGACAGAGACAGAGACAGAGACAGAGACAGAGACAGAGACATAGACAGAGACAGAGATAGAGACGGAGACAAAGACCGAGACAGAGACAGAGACGGAGACAGAGGCAGAGACAGAACCAGGGACAGAGACGGAGACAGGGACAGAGGGAGAGACAGCGACAGAGACAGAGACAGAGACAGAGGCAGAGGCAGAGGCAGAGACAGAGACAGAGACAGAGACAGAGACAGAGACAGGGACAGAGACAGAGACAGAGACAGAGACAGAGACAGAGACA
This sequence comes from Megachile willughbiella, assembly GCA_945859595.2. NCBI lineage: Eukaryota > Metazoa > Arthropoda > Insecta > Hymenoptera > Megachilidae > Megachile > Megachile willughbiella. The sequence continues at coordinate 1,718,758 of CAMAOD020000301.1, forward strand.
GAGACAGAGACAGAGACAGAGACGGAGACAAAGACAGAGACAGAGACGGAGACAAAGACCGAGACAGAGACAGAGATGGAGACAGAGGCAGAGACAGAGCCAGGGACAGAGACGGAGACCGAGACAGAGGGAGAGACAGCGACAGAGACAGAGACAGAGACAGAGGCAGAGACAGAGACATAGACAGAGACAGAGACAGAGACAGAGACAGAGACAGAGACAGAAACAGAGACAGAGACAGAGACAGAGACAGAGACAGAGACAGAGACAGAGACAGAGACAGAGACAGAGACAGAGACAGAGAGAGACGGAGACGGAGATAGAGGCAGAGACAGAGCCAGGGACAGAGACAGATACAGTGACAGAGACAGAGACGGAGACAGAGACAGAGACAGAGACAGGGACAGAGACAGAGACAGAGACAGAGACAGAGACAGAGACAGAGACAGAGACAGAGATAGAGACAGAGACAGAGACGGAGACAAAGACAGAGACAGAGACAGAGACAGAGACAGAGACAGAGACAGAGACGGAGACAAAGAACGAGACAGAGACAGAGACGGGGACAGACGCAGAGACAGAGACAGAGACAGAGGCAAAGACAGAGACGGAGACGGAGATAGAGGCAGAGACAGAGCCAGGGACAGAGACAGATACAGAGACAGAGACAGAGACGGAGATAAAGACCGAGACAGAGACAGAGATGGAGACAGAGGCAGAGACAGAGCCAGGGACAGATACGGAGACCGAGACAGAGGGAGAGACAGCGACAGAGACAAAGACAGACACAGAGGCAGAGACAGAGACAGAGACAGAGACAGAGACAGAGACAGAGACAGAGTCAGAGACAGAGACGGAGACAAAGACCGAGACAGACGCAGAGACTGAGACAGAGGCAGAGACAGAGACAGAGACAGAGACAGAGACAGTGACAGAGACAAAGACAGAGACAGAGACAGAGACGGAGACGGAGATAGAGGCAGAGACAGAGCCAGGGACAGAGACAGATACAGAGACAGACGCAGATACAGAGACGGCGACAGAGACAGAGACGGAGACACGAGACAGTGACAGAGACAAACACCGAGACAGACGCAGAGACTGAGACAGAGGCAGAGACAGAGACAGAGACAGAGACAGAGACAGAGACAGAGACGGAGACAAACACCGAGACAGACGCAGAGACTGAGACAGAGGCAGAGACAGAGACAGAGACAGAGACAGAGACAGAGACGGAGACAAAGACAGAGTCAGAGACAGAGATAAAGACCGAGACAGAGACAGAGATGGAGACAGAGGCAGAGCCAGAGCCAGGGACAGAGACGGAGACCGAGACAGAGGGAGAGACAGCGACAGAGACAGAGACAGAGACAGAGGCAGAGACAGAGACAGAGACAGAAACAGAGACAGAGACAGAGACAGAGACAGAGACAGAGACAGAGACAGAGACAGAGACAGAGACAGAGACAGAGACGGAGACGGAGACGGAGATAGAGGCAGAGACAGAGCCAGGGACAGAGACAGAAACAGAGACAGAGACAGAGACGGAGACAGTGACAGAGACAGAGACAGAGACAGAGACAGAGACAGAGACAGAGACAGAGACAGAGACAGAGACAGAGACAGAGACAGAGACAGAGACAGAGACAGAGACAGAGACAGAGACAGAGACAGAGACAGAGACAGAGGCAGAGACAGAGACAGAGACAGAGACAGAGACAGAGACAGAGACAGAGACAGAGACGCAGACGGAGATAGAGGCAGAGACAGAGACAGAGACGGAGACAGAGGCAGAGACAGAGACAGAGACATAGACAGAGACAGAGATAGAGACGGAGACAAAGACCGAGACAGAGACAGAGACGGAGACAGAGGCAGAGACAGAACCAGGGACAGAGACGGAGACAGGGACAGAGGGAGAGACAGCGACAGAGACAGAGACAGAGACAGAGGCAGAGGCAGAGGCAGAGACAGAGACAGAGACAGAGACAGAGACAGGGACAGAGACAGAGACAGAGACAGAGACAGAGACAGAGACAGAGACAGAGACAGAGACAGAGACAGAGACGGAGACAGTGACAGAGACAGTGACAGAGACAAAGACAGAGACAGAGACAGAGACAGAGACAGAGACAGAGACAGAGACAGAGACAGAGACAGAGACAGAGACAGAGACAGAGACAGAGACGGAGACAAACACCGAGACAGACGCAGAGACTGAGACAGAGGCAGAGACAGAGACAGAGACAGAGACAGAGACAGTGACAGAGACAGAGACAGAGACAGAGACAGAGACAGAGACGGCGACAGAGACAGAGACGGAGACGGAGATAGAGGCAGAGACAGAGACAGAGACGGAGACAGAGGCAGAGACAGAGCCAGGGACAGAGACAGAAACAGAGACAGAGACAGAGACGGAGACAGTGACAGAGACAGAGACAGAGACAGAGACAGAGACAGAGACAGAGACAGAGACAGAGACAGAGACAGAGACGGAGACAAACACCGAGACAGACGCAGAGACTGAGACAGAGGCAGAGACAGAGACAGAGACAGAGACAGTGACAGAGACAGAGACAGAGACAGAGACAGAGACAGAGACAGAGACATAGACAGAGACAGAGATAGAGACGGAGACAAAGACAGAGACAGAGACAGAGACGGAGACAGAGGCAGAGACAGAACCAGGGACAGAGACGGAGACAGGGACAGAGGGAGAGACAGCGACAGAGACAGAGACAGAGACAGAGGCAGAGGCAGAGGCAGAGACAGAGACAGAGACAGAGACAGAGACAGGGACAGGGACAGAGACAGAGACAGAGACAGAGACAGAGACAGAGACGGAGACAGAGACGGAGACAAAGACAGAGACAGAGACGGAGACAAAGAACGAGACAGAGACAGAGACGGAGACAGACGCAGAGACGGAGACAGAGACAGAGACAGAGACACAGATAGAGACGCAGACGGAGATAGGGGCAGAGACAGAGCCAGGGACAGAGACAGATACAGAGACAGAGACAGAGCCAGGGCAGAGACAGATACAGAGACAGAGACAGAGACGGAGACAAAGACAGTGGAAGAGACAGCAACAGAGGCAGAGACAGAAACAGAGACAGAGACAGATACGGGGACAGAGACAGAGGCAGAGACAGAGACAGAGACAGAGACAGAGACGGAGACAGAGACAGGGACTGAGACAGAGACAGAGACGGCGGCAGAGACAGAGACGGCGACAGAGACAGAGACGGAGACAGAGACAGAGACAGAGACAGAGACAGAGACAGAGACAGAGACGGAGACGGAGATAGAGGCAGAGACAGAGCCAGGGACAGAGACAGATACGGTGACAGAGACAGAGACGGAGACAGTGACAGAGACAGAGATAGAGACAGAGACAGAGACGGAGACAAAGACCGAGACAGACGCAGAGACTGAGGCAGAGGCAGAGACAGAGACAGAGACAGAGACAGAGACAGAGACAAAGTCAGGGACAGAGACAGAGACAGAGACAGCGACAGAGACAGTGACAGAGACAGAGACAGAGACAGAGACAGAGACGGAGACAAACACCGAGACAGACGCAGAGACAGAGACAGAGGCAGAGACAGAGACAAAGACAGAGACAGTGACAGAGACAGAGACAGAGACAGAGACAGAGACAGAGACAGAGACAGAGACGGAGACAAACACCGAGACAGACGCAGAGACTGAGACAGAGGCAGAGACAGAGACAGAGACAGAGACAGTGACAGAGACAGAGACAGAGACAGAGACAGAGACAGAGACATAGACAGAGACAGAGATAGAGACGGAGACAAAGACCGAGACAGAGACAGAGACGGAGACAGAGGCAGAGACAGAACCAGGGACAGAGACGGAGACAGGGACAGAGGGAGAGACAGCGACAGAGACAGAGACAGAGACAGAGGCAGAGGCAGAGGCAGAGACAGAGACAGAGACAGGGACAGAGACAGAGACAGAGACAGAGACAGAGACAGAGACAGAGACAGAGACAGAGACAGAGACAGAGACGGAGACAAAGACAGAGACAGAGACGGAGACAAAGACCGAGACAGAGACAGAGATGGAGACAGAGGCAGAGACAGAGCCAGGGACAGAGACGGAGACCGAGACAGAGGGAGAGACAGCGACAGAGACAGAGACAGAGACAGAGGCAGAGACAGAGACATAGACAGAGACAGAGACAGAGACAGAGACAGAGACAGAGACAGAAACAGAGACAGAGACAGAGACAGAGACAGAGACAGAGACAGAGACAGAGACAGAGACAGAGACAGAGACAGAGAGAGACGGAGACGGAGATAGAGGCAGAGACAGAGCCAGGGACAGAGACAGATACAGTGACAGAGACAGAGACGGAGACAGAGACAGAGACAGAGACAGGGACAGAGACAGAGACAGAGACAGAGACAGAGACAGAGACAGAGACAGAGACAGAGACAGAGACAGAGATAGAGACAGAGACAGAGACGGAGACAAAGACAGAGACAGAGACAGAGACAGAGACAGAGACAGAGACAGAGACGGAGACAAAGAACGAGACAGAGACAGAGACGGGGACAGACGCAGAGACAGAGACAGAGACAGAGGCAAAGACAGAGACGGAGACGGAGATAGAGGCAGAGACAGAGCCAGGGACAGAGACAGATACAGAGACAGAGACAGAGACGGAGATAAAGACCGAGACAGAGACAGAGATGGAGACAGAGGCAGAGACAGAGCCAGGGACAGATACGGAGACCGAGACAGAGGGAGAGACAGCGACAGAGACAAAGACAGAGACAGAGGCAGAGACAGAGACAGAGACAGAGACAGAGACAGAGACAGAGACAGAGACAGAGACAGAGACAGAGACAGAGACAGAGACAGAGACAGAGACAGAGACAGAGACAGAGACAGAGACAGGGACAGAGACAGAGACAGAGACAGAGACAGAGGCAGAGACAGAACCAGGGACAGAGACGGAGACAGGGACAGAGGGAGAGACAGCGACAGAGACAGAGACAGAGACAGAGACTGAGACAGAGACAGAGATGGACACAGAGACAGAGACAGAGGGGCAGGAGACGTGGACGGAGACAAAGACGGAGACAAAGACGGTGACAAAGGCGGAGACAAAGGCGGAGACGAAGATGGAGACACAGACGGAGACAAAGACGGAGGCAAAGATGGAGACACAGACGGAGGCAAATACGGAGACAAAGACGGTGACAAAGACGGAGGCAAAGACGGAGACGAAGATGGAGACAAAGACGGAGACAGAGGCAGAGGCGGAGACAGAGAAGGGAACAGAGACAGGGACAGAGCAAGTGACAGAGACAGAGACAGAGACAGGAAAAGAGACAGAGACAGAGACAGAGTCAGAGACAGAGGCAGCGACAGAGACAGAAACAGAGAGAGAGACAGAGGCACAGACAGAGACACAGACAGAGACAAAGACAGAGGCGCATGAGACAAAGACAGAGCCACAGACAGAGACAGAGGCAGAGACAGAGACAGAGACAGAGACAAAGACAGAGACAGAGAGGGACGGAGACGGAGATAGAGGCAGAGACAGTGCCAGGGACAGAGACAGATACAGTGACAGAGACAGAGACGGAGACAGAGACAGAGACAGAGACAGGGACAGAGACAGAGACAGAGACAGAGACAGAGACAGAGACAGAGACAGAGATGGAGACAGAGACAGAGACGGAGACAAAGACAGAGACAGAGACAGAGACAGAGACAGAGACAGAGACAGAGACAGAGACAGAGACGGAGACAAAGAACGAGACAGAGACAGAGACGGGGACAGACGCAGAGACAGAGACAGAGACAGAGGCAAAGACAGAGACGGAGACGGAGATAGAGGCAGAGACAGAGCCAGGACAGAGACAGATACAGAGACAGAGACAGAGACGGAGATAAAGACCGAGACAGAGACAGAGATGGAGACAGAGGCAGAGACAGAGCCAGGGACAGATACGGAGACCGAGACAGAGGGAGAGACAGCGACAGAGACAGAGACAGAGACAGAGGCAGAGACAGAGACAGAGACAGAGACAGAGACAGAGACAGAGACAGAGACAGAGACGGAGACAAACACCGAGACAGACGCAGAGACAGAGACAGAGGCAGAGACAGAGACAGAGACAGAGACAGTGACAGAGACAGAGACAGAGACAGAGACAGAGACAGAGACAGAGACAGAGACGGAGACAAACACCGAGACAGACGCAGAGACTGAGACAGAGGCAGAGACAGAGACAGAGACAGAGACAGTGACAGAGACAGAGACAGAGACAGAGACAGAGACAGAGACATAGACAGAGACAGAGATAGAGACGGAGACAAAGACCGAGACAGAGACAGAGACGGAGACAGAGGCAGAGACAGAACCAGGGACAGAGACGGAGACAGGGACAGAGGGAGAGACAGCGACAGAGACAGAGACAGAGACAGAGGCAGAGGCAGAGGCAGAGACAGAGACAGAGACAGGGACAGAGACAGAGACAGAGACAGAGACAGAGACAGAGACAGAGACAGAGACAGAGACAGAGACAGAGACGGAGACAAAGACAGAGACAGAGACGGAGACAAAGACCGAGACAGAGACAGAGATGGAGACAGAGGCAGAGACAGAGCCAGGGACAGAGACGGAGACCGAGACAGAGGGAGAGACAGCGACAGAGACAGAGACAGAGACAGAGGCAGAGACAGAGACATAGACAGAGACAGAGACAGAGACAGAGACAGAGACAGAGACAGAAACAGAGACAGAGACAGAGACAGAGACAGAGACAGAGACAGAGACAGAGACAGAGACAGAGACAGAGACAGAGACAGAGACAGAGACAGAGACAGAGAGAGACGGAGACGGAGATAGAGGCAGAGACAGAGCCAGGGACAGAGACAGATACAGTGACAGAGACAGAGACGGAGACAGAGACAGAGACAGAGACAGGGACAGAGACAGAGACAGAGACAGAGACAGAGACAGAGACAGAGACAGAGACAGAGACAGAGACAGAGATAGAGACAGAGACAGAGACGGAGACAAAGACAGAGACAGAGACAGAGACAGAGACAGAGACAGAGACAGAGACGGAGACAAAGAACGAGACAGAGACAGAGACGGGGACAGACGCAGAGACAGAGACAGAGACAGAGGCAAAGACAGAGACGGAGACGGAGATAGAGGCAGAGACAGAGCCAGGGACAGAGACAGATACAGAGACAGAGACAGAGACGGAGATAAAGACCGAGACAGAGACAGAGATGGAGACAGAGGCAGAGACAGAGCCAGGGACAGATACGGAGACCGAGACAGAGGGAGAGACAGCGACAGAGACAAAGACAGAGACAGAGGCAGAGACAGAGACAGAGACAGAGACAGAGACAGAGACAGAGACAGAGACAGAGACAGAGACAGAGACAGAGACAGAGACAGAGACAGAGACAGAGACAGAGACAGAGACAGAGACAGGGACAGAGACAGAGACAGAGACAGAGACAGAGGCAGAGACAGAACCAGGGACAGAGACGGAGACAGGGACAGAGGGAGAGACAGCGACAGAGACAGAGACAGAGACAGAGACTGAGACAGAGACAGAGATGGACACAGAGACAGAGACAGAGGGGCAGGAGACGTGGACGGAGACAAAGACGGAGACAAAGACGGTGACAAAGGCGGAGACAAAGGCGGAGACGAAGATGGAGACACAGACGGAGACAAAGACGGAGGCAAAGATGGAGACACAGACGGAGGCAAATACGGAGACAAAGACGGTGACAAAGACGGAGGCAAAGACGGAGACGAAGATGGAGACAAAGACGGAGACAGAGGCAGAGGCGGAGACAGAGAAGGGAACAGAGACAGGGACAGAGCAAGTGACAGAGACAGAGACAGAGACAGGAAAAGAGACAGAGACAGAGACAGAGTCAGAGACAGAGGCAGCGACAGAGACAGAAACAGAGAGAGAGACAGAGGCACAGACAGAGACACAGACAGAGACAAAGACAGAGGCGCATGAGACAAAGACAGAGCCACAGACAGAGACAGAGGCAGAGACAGAGACAGAGACAGAGACAAAGACAGAGACAGAGAGGGACGGAGACGGAGATAGAGGCAGAGACAGTGCCAGGGACAGAGACAGATACAGTGACAGAGACAGAGACGGAGACAGAGACAGAGACAGAGACAGGGACAGAGACAGAGACAGAGACAGAGACAGAGACAGAGACAGAGACAGAGATGGAGACAGAGACAGAGACGGAGACAAAGACAGAGACAGAGACAGAGACAGAGACAGAGACAGAGACAGAGACAGAGACAGAGACGGAGACAAAGAACGAGACAGAGACAGAGACGGGGACAGACGCAGAGACAGAGACAGAGACAGAGGCAAAGACAGAGACGGAGACGGAGATAGAGGCAGAGACAGAGCCAGGACAGAGACAGATACAGAGACAGAGACAGAGACGGAGATAAAGACCGAGACAGAGACAGAGATGGAGACAGAGGCAGAGACAGAGCCAGGGACAGATACGGAGACCGAGACAGAGGGAGAGACAGCGACAGAGACAGAGACAGAGACAGAGGCAGAGACAGAGACAGAGACAGAGACAGAGACAGAGACAGAGACAGAGACAGAGACAGAGACAGAGACAGAGAAAGAGACAGAGACAGAGACAGAGACAGAGACAGAGACAGAGACAGAGACAGAGACAGGGACAGAGACAGAGACAGAAACAGAGACAGAGGCAGAGACAGAACCAGGGACAGAGACGGAGACAGGGACAGAGGGAGAGACAGCGACAGAGACAGAGACAGAGACAGAGACTGAGACAGAGACAGAGACAGAGGGGCAGGAGACGTGGACGGAGACAAAGACGGAGACAAAGACGGTGACAAAGGCGGAGACAAAGGCGGAGACGAAGATGGAGACACAGACGGAGACAAAGACGGAGGCAAAGATGGAGACACAGACGGAGGCAAATACGGAGACAAAGACGGTGACAAAGACGGAGGCAAAGACGGAGACGAAGATGGAGACAAAGACGGAGACAGAGGCAGAGGCGGAGACAGAGAAGGGAACAGAGACAGGGACAGAGCAAGTGACAGAGACAGAGACAGAGACAGGAAAAGAGTCAGAGACAGAGGCAGCGACAGAGACAGAAACAGAGAGAGAGACAGAGGCACAGACAGAGACACAGACAGAGACAAAGACAGAGGCGCATGAGACAAAGACAGAGCCACAGACAGAGACAGAGGCAGAGACAGAGACAGAGACAGAGACAAAGACAGAGACAGAGAGGGACGGAGACGGAGATAGAGGCAGAGACAGTGCCAGGGACAGAGACAGATACAGTGACAGAGACAGAGACGGAGACAGAGACAGAGACAGAGACAGGGACAGAGACAGAGACAGAGACAGAGACAGAGACAGAGACAGAGACAGAGATGGAAACAGAGACAGAGACGGAGACAAAGACAGAGACAGAGACAGAGACAGAGACAGAGACAGAGACAGAGACAGAGACAGAGACGGAGACAAAGAACGAGACAGAGACAGAGACGGGGACAGACGCAGAGACAGAGACAGAGACAGAGGCAAAGACAGAGACGGAGACGGAGATAGAGGCAGAGACAGAGCCAGGGACAGAGACAGATACAGAGACAGAGACAGAGACGGAGATAAAGACCGAGACAGAGACAGAGATGGAGACAGAGGCAGGGACAGAGCCAGGGACAGATACGGAGACCGAGACAGAGGGAGAGACAGCGACAGAGACAGAGACAGAGACAGAGGCAGAGACAGAGACAGAGACAGAGACAGAGACAGAGACAGAGACAGAGACAGAGACAGAGACAGAGACAGAGAAAGAGACAGAGACAGAGACAGAGACAGAGACAGAGACAGAGACAGGGACAGAGACAGAGACAGAAACAGAGACAGAGGCAGAGACAGAACCAGGGACAGAGACGGAGACAGGGACAGAGGGAGAGACAGCGACAGAGACAGAGACAGAGACAGAGACTGAGACAGAGACAGAGATGGACACAGAGACAGAGACAGAGGGGCAGGAGACGTGGACGGAGACAAAGACGGAGACAAAGACGGTGACAAAGGCGGAGACAAAGACGGAGACAAAGACGGAGACAAAGACGGTGACAAAGGCGGAGACAAAGACGGAGACGAAGAGGAAGACGACGACGGAGACAAAGGCGGAGACAAAGGCGGAGACAAAGATGGAGACACAGACGGAGACAAATACGGAGACAAAGACGGAGGCAAAGACCGAGACAAAGACGGAGACAAATATGGAGACACAGACGGAGACAAAGACGGAGACAAAGACGGTGACAAAGACGGAGGCAAAGACGGAGACGAAGAGGAAGACGACGACGGAGACAAAGACGGAGACAAAGGCGGAGACGAAGATGGAGACACAGACGGAGACAAAGACGGAGGCAAAGATGGAGACACAGACGGAGGCAAATACGGAGACAAAGACGGTGACAAAGACGGAGGCAAAGACGGAGACGAAGATGGAGACAAAGACGGAGACAGAGGCAGGGGCGGAGACAGAGAAGGGAACAGAGACAGGGACAGAGCAAGTGACAGAGACAGAGACAGAGACAGGAAAAGAGACAGAGACAGAGACAGAGTCAGAGACAGAGGCAGCGACAGAGACAGAAACAGAGAGAGAGACAGAGGCACAGACAGAGACACAGACAGAGACAAAGACAGAGGCGCATGAGACAAAGACAGAGCCACAGACAGAGACAGAGGCAGAGACAGAGACAGAGACAGAGACAAAGACAGAGACAGAGAGAGAGGCAGTGACAGAAACAGAGACAGAGACAGAGACAGAGACATAGACAGAGGGGCAGGAGACGTGGACGGAGACAAAGACGGAGACAAAGACGGTGACAAAGGCGGAGACAAAGACGGAGACAAAGACGGAGACAAAGACGGTGACAAAGGCGGAGACAAAGACGGAGACAAAGACGGAGACAAAGACGGTGACAAAGACGGAGGCAAAGACGGAGACGAAGAGGAAGACGACGACGGAGACAAAGACGGAGACAAAGGCGGAGACGAAGATGGAGACACAGACGGAGACAAAGACGGATGCAAAGATGGAGACACAGACGGAGGCAAATACGGAGACAAGGACGGTGACAAAGACGGAGGCAAAGACGGAGACGAAGATGGAGACAAAGACGGAGACAGAGGCAGAGGCGGAGACAGAGAAGGGAACAGAGACAGGGACAGAGCAAGTGACAGAGACAGAGACAGAGACAGGAAAAGAGACAGAGACAGAGACAGAGTCAGAGACAGAGGCAGCGACAGAGACAGAAACAGAGAGAGAGACAGAGGCACAGACAGAGACACAGACAGAGACAAAGACAGAGGCGCATGAGACAAAGACAGAGCCACAGACAGAGACAGAGGCAGAGACAGAGACAGAGACAGAGACAAAGACAGAGACAGAGAGAGACGGAGACGGAGATAGAGGCAGAGACAGAGCCAGGGACAGAGACAGATACAGTGACAGAGACAGAGACGGAGACAGAGACAGAGACAGAGACAGGGACAGAGACAGAGACAGAGACAGAGACAGAGACAGAGACAGAGACAGAGATAGAGACAGAGACAGAGACGGAGACAAAGACAGAGACAGAGACAGAGACAGAGACAGAGACAGAGACGGAGACAAAGAACGAGACAGAGACAGAGACGGGGACAGACGCAGAGACAGAGACAGAGACAGAGGCAAAGACAGAGACGGAGACGGAGATAGAGGCAGAGACAGAGCCAGGGACAGAGACAGATACAGAGACAGAGACAGAGACGGAGATAAAGACCGAGACAGAGACAGAGATGGAGACAGAGGCAGAGACAGAGCCAGGGACAGATACGGAGACCGAGACAGAGGGAGAGACAGCGACAGAGACAGAGACAGAGACAGAGGCAGAGACAGAGACAGAGACAGAGACAGAGACAGAGACAGAGACAGAGACAGAGACAGAGACAGAGACAGAGACAGGGACAGAGACAGAGACAGCGACAGAGACAGAGACAGAGACAGAGACTGAGACAGAGACAGAGATGGACACAGAGACAGAGACAGAGGGGCAGGAGACGTGGACGGAGACAAAGACGGAGACAAAGACGGTGACAAAGGCGGAGACAAAGACGGAGACAAAGACGGAGACAAAGACGGTGACAAAGGCGGAGACAAAGACGGAGACGAAGAGGAAGACGACGACGGAGACAAAGGCGGAGACAAAGGCGGAGACAAAGATGGAGACACAGACGGAGACAAATACGGAGACAAAGACGGAGGCAAAGACCGAGACAAAGACGGAGACAAATATGGAGACACAGACGGAGACAAATACGGAGACAAAGACGGTGACAAAGACGGAGGCAAAGACGGAGACGAAGAGGAAGACGACGACGGAGACAAAGACGGAGATAAAGGCGGAGACGAAGATGGAGACACAGACGGAGACAAAGACGGAGGCAAAGATGGAGACACAGACGGAGGCAAATACGGAGACAAAGACGGTGACAAAGACGGAGGCAAAGACGGAGACGAAGATGGAGACAAAGACGGAGACAGAGGCAGAGGCGGAGACAGAGAAGGGAACAGAGACAGGGACAGAGCAAGTGACAGAGACAGAGACAGAGACAGGAAAAGAGACAGAGACAGAGACAGAGTCAGAGACAGAGGCAGCGACAGAGACAGAAACAGAGAGAGAGACAGAGGCACAGACAGAGACACAGACAGAGACAAAGACAGAGGCGCATGAGACAAAGACAGAGCCACAGACAGAGACAGAGGCAGAGACAGAGACAGAGACAGAGACAAAGACAGAGACAGAGAGAGAGGCAGTGACAGAAACAGAGACAGAGACAGAGACAGAGACAGAGACTGAGACAGAGACATAGACAGAGGGGCAGGTGACGTGGACGGAGACAAAGACGGAGACAAAGACGGTGACAAAGGCGGAGACAAAGACGGAGACAAAGACGGAGACAAAGACGGTGACAAAGGCGGAGACAAAGACGGAGACAAAGACGGAGACAACGACGGTGACAAGGACGGAGACAAAGACGGAGACGAGGAGGAAGACGACGACGGAGACAAAGACGGTGACAAAGACGGAGACAAAGATGGAGACAAAGATGGAGACAAGGACGGAGACAGAGGCAGAGGCGGAGACAGAGAAGGGAACAGAGGCAGAGACAGAGAAAGGGACAGAGACAGAGACAGAGACAGAGACAGAGACAGAGACAGAGACAGGAAAAGAGACAGAGACAGAGACAGAGACAGAGGCAGCGACAGAGACAGAAACAGAGACAGAGACAGAGGCACAGACAGAGACACAGACAGAGGCAAAGGCAGAGGCGCATGAGACAAAGACAGAGCCACAGACAGAGACAGAGGCAGAGACAGAGACAGAGAGAGAGACAGAGACAGAGACAGACGCGCATGAGACAACGACCGAGACAGAGGGGCAGGAGACACGGACGGAGACACAGACGGAGACAAGGACGGAGACAAAGACGGACACAAAGACGGAGACGAAGAGGAAGACGACGACGGAGACAAAGACGGTGACAAAGACGGAGACAAAGACGCAGCCAAAGATGGAGACAAAGACGGAGACAGAGGCAGAGACAGAAACAGAGGCAGAGACAGAGACAGAGACTGAGACAGAGACAGAGGGGCAGGAGACGTGGACGGAGACAAAGACGGAGACAAAGACGGTGACAAAGACGGACACAAAGACGGAGACGAAGAGGAAGACGACGACGGAGACAAAGACGGAGACGAGGAGGAAGACGACGACGGAGACAAAGACGGTGACAAAGACGGAGACAAAGACGGAGACAAAGATGGAGACAAAGACGGAGACAGAGGCAGAGGCGGAGACAGAGAAGGCAACAGAGGCAGAGACAGAGAAAGGGACAGAGACAGAGACAGAGACAGAGACAGAGACAGGAAAAGAGACAGAGACAGAGACAGAGACAGAGGCAGCGACAGAGACAGAAACAGAGACAGAGACAGAGGCACAGACAGAGACACAGACAGAGACAAAGGCAGAGGCGCATGAGACAAAGACAGAGCCACAGACAGAGACAGAGGCAGAGACAGAGACAGAGACAGAGGCAGAGACAGAGACAGACGCGCATGAGACAACGACCGAGACAGAGGGGCAGGAGACACGGACGGAGACGCAGACGGAGACAAAGACGGACACAAAGACGGAGACAGAGACCGAGACAGAGACAGAGACAGAGACAGGGACAGAGACAGAGACAGAGACAGGGACAGAGACAGAGACTGAGACAGAGACAGAGGTGGAGCCAATGACAGAGACAGAGACAGAGACGGGGACGGAGACAGAGACAGGGACAGAGACAGAGATAGAGACAGAGACAGGAAAAGAGAGAGAGACGGAGACAGAGACAGAGGCAGCGACAGAGACTGAGACAGAGACAGAGGGGCAGGAGACGTGGACGGAGACAAAGACGGAGACAAAGGCGGTGACAAAGACGGACACAAAGACGGAGACGAAGAGGAAGACGACGACGGAGACAAAGACGTAGACAAAGACAGAGACAAATATGGAGACACAGACGGACACAAATACGGAGACAAAGACAGGTACAAAGACGGAGACAGAGACAGAGACAGAGACGGAGACGAAGACAGAGACAGGGAAAGAGACAGAGGCAGAGACAGAGACAGAGACAGAGACAGAGACAGGGACAGGGACAGAGACAGAGACAGAGACAGAGGCAGAGACAGAGACAGAGACAGAGACAGAGACAGAGACAGAGACAGGGACAGAGAAAGAGACAGAGACAGAGACAGAAACAGAGACAGAGACAGAGACAGGGACAGAGACAGAGACAGAGACAGAGACAGAGGCAGAGACAGAACCAGGGACAGAGACGGAGACAGGGACAGAGGGAGAGACAGCGACATAGACAGAGACAGAGACAGAGACTGAGACAGAGACAGAGATGGACACAGAGACAGAGACAGAGGGGCAGGAGACGTGGACGGAGACAAAGACGGAGACAAAGACGGTGACAAAGGCGGAGACAAAGACGGAGACGAAGAGGAAGACGACGACGGAGACAAAGGCGGAGACAAAGGCGGAGACAAAGATGGAGACACAGACGGAGACAAATACGGAGACAAAGACGGAGACAAATATGGAGACACAGACGGAGACAAATATGGAGACACAGACGGAGACAAATACGGAGACAAAGACGGTGACAAAGACGGAGGCAAAGACGGAGACGAAGAGGAAGACGACGACGGAGACAAAGACGGAGACAAAGGCGGAGACGAAGATGGAGACACAGACGGAGACAAAGACGGAGGCAAAGATGGAGACACAGACGGAGGCAAATACGGAGACAAAGACGGTGACAAAGACGGAGGCAAAGACGGAGACGAAGATGGAGACAAAGACGGAGACAGAGGCAGAGGCGGAGACAGAGAAGGGAACAGAGACAGGGACAGAGCAAGTGACAGAGACAGAGACAGAGACAGGAAAAGAGACAGAGACAGAGACAGAGTCAGAGACAGAGGCAGCGACAGAGACAGAAACAGAGAGAGAGACAGAGGCACAGACAGAGACACAGACAGAGACAAAGACAGAGGCGCATGAGACAAAGACAGAGCCACAGACAGAGACAGAGGCAGAGACAGAGACAGAGACAGAGACAAAGACAGAGACAGAGAGAGAGGCAGTGACAGAAACAGAGACAGAGACAGAGACAGAGTCAGAGACTGAGACAGAGACATAGACAGAGGGGCAGGAGACGTGGACGGAGACAAAGACGGAGACAAAGACGGTGACAAAGGCGGAGACAAAGACGGAGACAAAGACGGAGACAAAGACGGTGACAAAGGCGGAGACAAAGACGGAGACAAAGACGGAGACAAAGGCGGAGACAAAGACGGAGACAAAGACGGAGACAAAGACGGTGACAAAGGCGGAGACAAAGACGGAGACGAAGAGGAAGACGACGACGGAGACAAAGGCGGAGACAAAGGCGGAGACAAAGATGGAGACACAGACGGAGACAAATACGGAGACAAAGACGGAGGCAAAGACCGAGACAAAGACGGAGACTAATATGGAGACACAGACGGAGACAAATACGGAGACAAAGACGGTGACAAAGACGGAGGCAAAGACGGAGACGAAGAGGAAGACGACGACGGAGACAAAGACGGAGACAAAGGCGGAGACGAAGATGGAGACACAGACGGAGACAAAGACGGAGGCAAAGATGGAGACACAGACGGAGGCAAATACGGAGACAAAGACGGTGACAAAGACGGAGGCAAAGACGGTGACGAAGATGGAGACAAAGACGGAGACAGAGGCAGAGGCGGAGACAGAGAAGGGAACAGAGACAGGGACAGAGCAAGTGACAGAGACAGAGACAGAGACAGGAAAAGAGACGGAGACAGAGACAGAGTCAGAGACAGAGGCAGCGACAGAGACAGAAACAGAGAGAGAGACAGAGGCACAGACAGAGACACAGACAGAGACAAAGACAGAGGCGCATGAGACAAAGACAGAGCCACAGACAGAGACAGAGGCAGAGACAGAGACAGAGACAGAGACAAAGACAGAGACAGAGAGAGACGGAGACGGAGATAGAGGCAGAGACAGAGCCAGGGACAGAGACAGATACAGTGACAGAGACAGAGACGGAGACAGAGACAGAGACAGAGACAGGGACAGAGACAGAGACAGAGACAGAGACAGAGACAGAGACAGAGACAGAGACAGAGATAGAGACAGAGACAGAGACGGAGACAAAGACAGAGACAGAGACAGAGACAGAGACAGAGACAGAGACAGAGACAGAGACGGAGACAAAGAACGAGACAGAGACAGAGACGGGGACAGACGCAGAGACAGAGACAGAGACAGAGGCAAAGACAGAGACGGAGACGGAGATAGAGGCAGAGACAGAGCCAGGGACAGAGACAGATACAGAGACAGAGACAGAGACGGAGATAAAGACCGAGACAGAGACAGAGATGGAGACAGAGGCAGAGACAGAGCCAGGGACAGATACGGAGACCGAGACAGAGGGAGAGACAGCGACAGAGACAGAGACAGAGACAGAGGCAGAGACAGAGACAGAGACAGAGACAGAGACAGAGACAGAGACAGAGACAGAGACAGAGACAGAGACAGAGACAGAGACAGAGACAGAGACAGAGACAGAGACAGAGACAGAGACAGAGACAGAGACAGAGACAGAGACAGGGACAGAGACAGAGACAGAGACAGAGACAGAACCAGGGACAGAGACGGAGACAGAGACAGAGATGGACACAGAGACAGAGACAGAGGGGCAGGAGACGTGGACGGAGACAAAGACGGAGACAAAGACGGTGACAAAGGCGGAGACAAAGACGGAGACAAAGACGGAGACAAAGACGGTGACAAAGGCGGAGACAAAGACGGAGACGAAGAGGAAGACGACGACGGAGACAAAGGCGGAGACAAAGGCGGAGACAAAGATGGAGACACAGACGGAGACAAATACGGAGACAAAGACGGAGGCAAAGACCGAGACAAAGACGGAGACAAATATGGAGACACAGACGGAGACAAATACGGAGACAAAGACGGTGACAAAGACGGAGGCAAAGACGGAGACGAAGAGGAAGACGACGACGGAGACAAAGACGGAGACAAAGGCGGAGACGAAGATGGAGACACAGACGGAGACAAAGACGGAGGCAAAGATGGAGACACAGACGGAGGCAAATACGGAGACAAAGACGGTGACAAAGACGGAGGCAAAGACGGAGACGAAGATGGAGACAAAGACGGAGACAGAGGCAGAGGCGGAGACAGAGAAGGGAACAGAGACAGGGACAGAGCAAGTGACAGAGACAGAGACAGAGACAGGAAAAGAGACAGAGACAGAGACAGAGTCAGAGACAGAGGCAGCGACAGAGACAGAAACAGAGAGAGAGACAGAGGCACAGACAGAGACACAGACAGAGACAAAGACAGAGGCGCATGAGACAAAGACAGAGCCACAGACAGAGACAGAGGCAGAGACAGAGACAGAGACAGAGACAAAGACAGAGACAGAGAGAGAGGCAGTGACAGAAACTGAGACAGAGACAGAGACAGAGACAAAGACAGAGACAGAGAGAGGGGCAGTGACAGAAACTGAGACAGAGACAGAGACAGAGACAGAGAGGACAGAGACAGAGACAGAGACAGAGACAGACGCGCATGAGACAACGACCGAGACAGAGGGGCAGGAGACACGGACGGAGACACAGACGGAGACAAGGACGGAGACGAAGACGGACACAAAGACGGAGACGAAGAGGAAGACGACGACGGAGACAAAGACGGTGACAAAGACGGAGACAAAGACGCAGACAAAGATGGAGACAAAGACGGAGACAGAGGCAGAGACAGA
Source organism: Megachile willughbiella (assembly GCA_945859595.2). Taxonomy (NCBI): domain Eukaryota; kingdom Metazoa; phylum Arthropoda; class Insecta; order Hymenoptera; family Megachilidae; genus Megachile; species Megachile willughbiella. Next base: position 1,737,276 of record CAMAOD020000301.1, read on the forward strand.
AACAGAGACAGAGACAGAGACAGAGACAGAGACAGAGACAGAGACAGAGACAGAGACAGAGACAGAGACAGAGACTGAGACAGAGACAGAGACAGAGGGGCAGGAGACGTGGACGGAGACAAAGACGGAGACAAAGACGGTGACAAAGACGGAGTCAAAGACGGAGACGAAGAGGAAGACGACGACGGAGACAAAGCCGGAGACGAAGAGGAAGACGACGACGGAGACAAAGACGGTGACATAGACGGAGACAAAGATGGAGACAAAGACAGAGACAGAGCCAGAGACAGAGACAGAGACAGAGACAGGGACGGAGACGGAGACGGAGACAGAGACGGGGACAGAGACAGAGGCAGAGACAGAGACAGAGACAGGGGCAGAGACAGAGACAGAGACAGAGACAGAGACGGAGACGGAGACAGAGACAGAGGCAGAGGCAGAGACAGAGATAGGGACAGAGACAGAGGCAGAGGCAGAGGCAGAGACAGAGATAGGGACAGAGACAGAGACAGAGGCAGAGACACAGACGGAGACAGAGTCAGAGGCAGACGCGCATGAGACAAGGACCGAGACAGAGGGGCAGGAGAGACGGACGGAGACGCAGACGGAGACAAAGACGGACACAAAGACGGAGACAGAGACCGAGACAGAGACAGAGACAGGGACAGAGACAGAGACAGAGACAGGGACAGAGACAGAGACTGAGACAGAGACAGAGGTGGAGCCAATGACAGAGACAGAGACAGAGACGGAGACGGAGACAGAGACAGGGACAGAGACAGAGATAGAGACAGAGACAGGAAAAGAGAGAGAGACGGAGACAGAGACAGAGGCAGCGACAGAGACTGAGACAGAGACAGAGGGGCAGGAGACGTGGACGGAGACAAAGACGGAGACAAAGGCGGTGACAAAGACGGACACAAAGACGGAGACGAAGAGGAAGACGACGACGGAGACAAAGACGTAGACAAAGACGGAGACAAATATGGAGACACAGACGGACACAAATACGGAGACAAAGACAGGTACAAAGACGGAGACAGAGACAGAGACAGAGACGGAGACGAAGACAGAGACAGGGAAAGAGACAGAGGCAGAGACAGAGACAGAGACAGAGACAGGGACAGGGACAGAGACAGAGACAGAGACAGAGACAGAGACAGAGACAGAGACAGAGACAGAGACAGAGACAGAGACAGAGACAGAGACAGAGACAGAGACAGAGACAAAGACGGAGACAATGACGGAGACAAAGAAGTAGACAAAGACGTAGACAAAGACGGAGACAAAGACGGAGACAACGACGGTGACAAAGACGGAGACAAAGACGGAGACGAGGAGGAAGACGACGACGGAGACAAAGACGGTGACAAAGACGGAGACAAAGATGGAGACAAAGATGGAGACAAGGACGGAGACAGAGGCAGAGGCGGAGACAGAGAAGGGAACAGAGGCAGAGACAGAGAATGGGACAGAGACAGAGACAGAGACAGAGACAGAGACAGAGACAGGAAAAGAGACAGAGACAGAGGCAGAGACAGAGGCAGCGACAGAGACAGAAACAGAGACAGAGACAGAGGCACAGACAGAGACACAGACAGAGGCAAAGGCAGAGGCGCATGAGACAAAGACAGAGCCACAGACAGAGACAGAGGCAGAGACAGAGACAGAGAGAGAGACAGAGACAGAGACAGACGCGCATGAGACAACGACCGAGACAGAGGGGCAGGAGACACTGACGGAGACACAGACGGAGACAAGGACGGAGACAAAGACGGACACAAAGACGGAGACGAAGAGGAAGACGACGACGGAGACAAAAACGGTGACAAAGACGGAGACAAAGACGCAGCCAAAGATGGAGACAAAGACGGAGACAGAGGCAGAGACAGAAACAGAGACAGAGACAGAGACAGAGACTGAGACAGTGACAGAGGGGCAGGAGACGTGGACGGAGACAAAGACGGAGACAAAGACGGTGACAAAGACGGACACAAAGACGGAGACGAAGAGGAAGACGACGACGGAGACAAAGACGGAGACGAGGAGGAAGACGATGACGGAGACAAAGACGGTGACAAAGACGGAGACAAAGACGGAGACAAAGATGGAGACAAAGACGGAGACAGAGGCAGAGGCGGAGACAGAGAAGGCAACAGAGGCAGAGACAGAGAAAGGGACAGAGACAGAGACAGAGACAGAGACAGAGACAGGAAAAGAGACAGAGACAGAGACAGAGACAGAGGCAGCGACAGAGACAGAAACAGAGACAGAGACAGAGGCACAGACAGAGACACAGACAGTGGCAAAGGCAGAGGCGCATGAGACAAAGACAGAGCCACAGACAGAGACAGAGGCAGAGACAGAGACAGAGAGAGAGACAGAGACAGAGACAGACGCGCATGAGACAACGACCGAGACAGAGGGGCAGGAGACACGGACGGAGACACAGACGGAGACAAGGACGGAGACAAAGACGGACACAAAGACGGAGACGAAGAGGAAGACGACGACGGAGGCAAAGACGGTGACAAAGACGGAGACAAAGACGCAGACAAAGATGGAGACAAAGACGGAGACAGAGGCAGAGACAGAAACAGAGACAGAGACAGAGACAGAGACAGAGACAGAGACTGAGACAGAGACAGACGGGCAGGAGACGTGGACGGAGACAAAGACGGAGACAAAGACGGTGACAAAGACGGACACAAAGACAGAGACGAAGAGGAAGACGACGACGGAGACAAAGACGGAGACGAGGAGGAAGACGACGACGGAGACAAAGACGGTGACATAGACGGAGACAAAGATGGAGACAAAGACAGAGACAGAGCCAGAGACAGAGACAGAGGCACAGTCAGAGACACAGACAGAGACAAAGACAGAGGAGCATGAGACAAAGACAGAGCCACAGACAGAGACAGAGGCAGAGACTGAGAAAGAGACAGAGACAGAGGGGCAGGAGACGTGGACGGAGACAAAGACGGAGACAAAGACGGAGGCAAAGGTGGACACAAATACGGAGACAAAGACAGGTAGAAAGACGGAGACAAAGACGGAGACAGAGACGGAGATAAAGACGGAGACAACGACGGTGACAAAGACGGAGACAAAGACGGAGACGAAGAGGAAGACGACGACGGAGACAAAGACGGTGACAAAGACGGAGACAAAGACGGAGACAAAGATGGAGACAAAGACGGAGACAGAGGCAGAGGCGGAGACAGAGAAGGGAACAGAGGCAGAGACAGAGAAAAGGACAGAGACAGAGACATAGACAGAGACAGGAAAAGAGACAGAGACAGAGACAGAGACAGAGACAGAGGCAGCGACAGAGACAGAAACAGAGACAGAGACAGAGGCACAGACAGAGACACAGACAGAGACAAAGACAGAGGCGCATGAGACAAAGACAGAGCCACAGACAGAGACAGAGGCAGAGACAGAGACAGAGTCAGAGACAGAGACAGAGACAGAGACAGAGACAGAGACAGAGACAGAGACAGAAACAGAGACAGAGACAGAGACAGAGACAGAGACAGAGACGGTGACAAAGACGGAGACAAAGACGGAGACAAAGACGGTGACATAGACGGAGACAAAGACGGAGACGAAGAGGAAGACGATGACGGAGACAAAGACGGAGACAAAGACGGAGACAAAGATGGTGGCAAGGACAGAGACAGAGGCAGAGACAGAGACAGAGACATAGACACAGACAGAGACAGTGGCACTGACAGAGACACAGACAGAGACAAAGACAGAGGCGCATGAGACAAAGACAGAGCCACAGACAGAGACAGAGGCAGAGACTGAGACAGAGACAGAGACAGAGGGGCAGGAGACGTGGACGGAGACAAAGGCGGAGACAAAGACGGAGGCAAAGGCGGACACAAATACGGAGACAAAGACAGGTCCAAAGACGGAGACAAAGACGGAGACAAATATAGAGACACAGACGGAGACAAATACGGAGACAAAGACGGTGACAAGGACGGAGGCAAAGACGGAGACGAAGAGGAAGACGACGACGGAGACAAAGACGGAGACAAAGGCGGAGACAAAGACGGATACAAAGACAGAGACAGAGACAGAGACAGAGGCAGAGACAGAGACACAGACAGAGACAATGACAGAGGCGCATGAGACAAAGACAGAGCCACAGACAGAGACAGAGACAGAGACAGAGATAGGGACAGAGACAGAGACAGAGACGGAGACAAAGGCGGGGACAAAGACAGAGGCAGAGACAGAGACAGAGACAGAGACGGAGACAGAGATGGAGACACAGACGGAGACAAATACGGAGACAAAGGTAGAGGCAAAGGCGGAGACAGAGGCGGAGACACAGACAGAGACAGAGACTGAGACAAAGACAGAGACAGAAACAGAGACAGTGACAGAGACAGAGGCAGGGACAGAGACAGAGACAGAGACAGAGACAGAGACAGAGACAGAGACAGAGACAGAGACTGAGACAGAGGGGCAGTTGACGTGGACGGAGACAAAGACGGAGACAAAGACGGTGGCAAAGACGGAGACAGAGCCAGAGACAGAGACGGAGACGAAGACAGAGACAGGGAAAGAGACAGAGGCAGAGACAGAGACAGAGACAGAGACAGAGACAGAGACAGAGACAGGGACAGGGACAGAGACAGAGACAGAGACAGAGACAGAGACAGAGGCAGAGACAGGGACAGACACAGCGACAGAGACAGAGACAGAGACAGAGACAGAAACTGAGACAGACACAGAGATGGAGCCAGAGACAGAGACAGAGACAGAGACAGAGACAGAGACAGAGACAGAGACAGAGACAGAGACAGAGACGGAGACAGAGACAGAGACAGAGACAGAGGCAGAGACAGAAACCGAGACAGAGACTGAGACGGAGACAGAGACAGAGGCAGAGACAGAGACAGAGGCAGAGACAGAGACAGAGGCAGAGACAGAAACCGAGACAGAGACAGAGACAGAGACAGAGACAGAGAGTGAGACAGAGACAGAGGGGCAGGAGACGTGAACGGAGACAAAGACGGAGACAAGGACGTAGACGAAGAGGAAGACGAGGACGGAGACAAAGACGGAGACAAAGACGGTGACAAAGACAGAGACAGAGCCAGAGACAGAGACAGAGACAGGGACAGAGACAGGGACAGAGACAGCGACAGAGACAGAGACAGAGACAGAGACAGAGACAAAGACAGAGGCGCATGAGACAAAGACAGAGGCAGAGACAGAGACAGAGGCAGAGACAGAGACAGAGGCAGAGACAGAGACAGAGACAGAAACAGAGACAGAGACAGAGATAGGGACAGAGACAGGGACAGAGACGGAGACAAAGGCGGGGACAAAGACAGAGGCAGAGACAGAGACAGAGACGGAGACAGAGATGGAGACACAGACGGAGACAAATACGGAGACAAAGGTAGAGGCAAAGGCGGAGACAGAGGCGGAGACACAGACAGAGACAGAGACTGAGACAAAGACAGAGACAGAAACAGAGACAGAGACAGAGACAGAGACAGAGACAGAGACAGAGACAGGGACAGAGACAGAGTCAGAGACAGATACAGAGACAGAGACAGAGACAGAGACAGAGACAGAGGGGCAGGAGACGTGGACGGAGACAAAGACGGAGACAAAGACGGTGACAAAGACGGAGACAAAGAGGGAGACGAAGAGGAAGACGACGACGGAGACAAAGACGGAGACAAAGGCGGAGACAAAGATGGAGACACAGACGGAGACAAATACGGAGACAAAGACGGAGGCAAAGACGGAGACAAAGACGGAGACAAATATGGAGACACAGACGGAGACAAAGACGGTGACAAGGACGGAGGCAAAGACGGAGACGAAGAGGAAGACGACGACGGAGACAAAGACGGAGACAAAGGCGGTGACGAAGATGGAGACACAGACGGAGACAAAGACGGAGGCAAAGATGGAGACACAGACGGAGGCAAATACGGAGACAAAGACGGTGACAAAGACGGAGGCAAAGACGGAGACGAAGATGGAGACAAAGACGGAGACAGAGGCAGAGGCGGAGACAGAGAAGGGAACAGAGACAGGGACAGAGAAAGTGACAGAGACACAGACAGAGACAGGAAAAGAGACAGAGACAGAGACAGAGTCAGAGACAGAGGCAGCGACAGAGACAGAGACAGAGAGAGAGACAGAGGCACAGACAGAGACACAGACAGAGACAAAGACAGAGGCGCATGAGACAAAGACAGAGCCACAGACAGAGACAGAGGCAGAGACAGAGACAGAGACAGAGACAGAGACGGAGACAGAGACAGAGAGAGAAGCAGAGACAGAAACAGAGACAGAGACAGAGACAGAGACAGAGACAGAGACAGAGACAGAGACAGAGGAAGAGACAGAGACAGAGACTGAGACAGCGACAGAGACAGAGGGGCAGGAGACGTGGACGGAGACAAAGACGGAGACAAAGACGGTGACAAAGACGGAGACAAAGACGGAGACGAAGAGGAAGACGACGACGGAGACAAAGACGGATACAAAGACAGAGACAGAGACAGAGACAGAGACAGATGCAGCGACAGAGACAGAAACAGAGACAAAGACAGAGGCGCATGAGACAAAGACAGAGCCACAGACAGAGACAGAGGCAGAGACAGAGACAGAAACAGAGACAGAGACAGAGACAGAGACAGAGACAGAGACTGAGACAGCGACAGAGACAGAGGGGCAGGAGACGTGGACGGAGACAAAGACGGAGACAAAGACGGTGACAAAGACGGAGACAAAGACGGAGACGAAGAGGAAGACGACGACGGAGACAAAGACGAAGACAAAGGCGGAGACAAAGATGGAGACCCAGACGGAGACAAATACGGAGACAAAGACGGAGGCAAAGACGGAGACAAATATGGAGACACAGACGGAGACAAATACGGAGACAAAGACGGTGACAAAGACGGAGGCAAAGACGGAGACGAAGAGGAAGACACAGACGGAGACAAATACGGAGACAAAGGCGGAGACAAAGACGGATACAAAGACAGAGACAGAGACAGAGACAGAGGCAGAGACAGAGACGGAGACAGAGACGCAGACAGAGACATAGACCGAGACAGAGACTGAGACTGCGACAGAGACACAGACAGCGGCAGAGACGGAGACAGAGGCAGAGACACTGACAGAGACAGAGACAGAGACAGAGACTGAGACAGAGACAGAGATGGACACAGAGACAGCGGCGGAGACGGAGACGCAGACAGAGACATAGACAGAGACAGAGACAGAGACAGAGACAGAGACAGAGACAGAGACAGAGACAGAGACAGAGACTGAGACAGAGGCAGAGACAGAGACAGAGACAGAGACAGAGACAGGGACAGAGACTGAGACAGAGACTGAGACAGAGGGGCAGGAGACGTGGACGGAGACAAAGACGGAGACAAAGACGGTGACAAAGGCGGAGACAAAGACGGAGACAAGGACGGAGACAAAGACGGTGACAAAGACGGTGACAAAGACGGAGGCAAAGACGGAGACGAAGAGGAAGACGACGACGGAGACAAAGACGGAGACAAAGGCGGAGACGAAGATGGAGACACAGACGGAGACAAAGACGGAGACAAAGATGGAGACACAGACGGAGGCAAATACGCAGACAAAGACGGTGACAAAGACGGAGGCAAAGACGGAGACGAAGATGGAGACAAAGAGGGAGACAGAGGCAGAGGCGGAGACAGAGAAGGGAACAGAGACAGAGACAGAGCAAGTGACAGAGACAGAGACAGAGACAGGAAAAGAGACAGAGACCTAGACAGAGTCAGAGACAGAGGCAGCGACATAGACAGAAACAGAGACAGAGACAGAGGCACAGACTGAGACACAGACAGAGACAAAGAGAGAGGCGCATGAGACAAAGACAGAGCCACAGACAGAGACAGAGGCAGAGACAGAGACAGAGTCAGAGACAGAGACAGAGACAGAGACAGAGACAGAGACAGAGACAGAGACAGAGACAGAGACAGAAACAGAGACAGAGACAGAGACAGAGACAGAGACGGTGACAAAGACGGAGACAAAGACGGAGACAAAGACGGTGACATAGACGGAGACAAAGACGGAGACGAAGAGGAAGACGATGACGGAGACAAAGACGGAGACAAAGACGGAGACAAAGATGGTGGCAAGGACAGAGACAGAGGCAGAGACAGAGACAGAGACATAGACACAGACAGAGACAGAGGCACTGACAGAGACACAGACAGAGACAAAGACAGAAGCGCATGAGACAAAGACAGAGCCACAGACAGAGACAGAGGCAGAGACTGAGACAGAGACAGAGACAGAGGGGCAGGAGACGTGGACGGAGACAAAGGCGGAGACAAAGACGGAGGCAAAGGCGGACACAAATACGGAGACAAAGACAGGTCCAAAGACGGAGACAAAGACGGAGACAAATATAGAGACACAGACGGAGACAAATACGGAGACAAAGACGGTGACAAGGACGGAGGCAAAGACGGAGACGAAGAGGAAGACGACGACGGAGACAAAGACGGAGACAAAGGCGGAGACAAAGACGGATACAAAGACAGAGACAGAGACAGAGACAGAGGCAGAGACAGAAACGGAGACAGGGACAGAGGCAGAGACAGAGACAGAGACAGAGACAGAGACAGAGAGAGAGAAAGCGACACGGACGAAGACAGAAACAGGGACAGAGGCAGAGGCACAGACAGAGATACAGACAGAGACAAAGGCAGAGGCGCATGACACAAAGACAGAGCCACAGACAGAGACAGAGGCAGAGACAGATACAGAGACAGAGACAGAGACAGAGAGAGAGGCAGAGACAGAGACAGAGACGGAGACAGAGACAGAGACAGAGACAGAGGCAGAGACAGAAACCGAGACAGAGACAGAGACGGAGTCAGAGACAGAGACAGAAACAGAGACAGAGACAGAGACAGAGGCAGAGACAGAAACCGAGACAGAGACAGAGACGGAGACAGAGACAGAGACAGAGCCAGAGACAGAGACAGAGACAGGGACAGAGACAGCGACAGAGACAGAGACAGAGACAGAGACAGAGACAAAGACAGAGGCGCATGAGACAAAGACAGAGGCAGAGACAGAGACAGAGACAGAGGCAGAGACAGAGACAGCGACAGAGACAGAGACAGAGACAGAGATAGGGACAGAGACAGAGACAGAGACGGAGACAAAGGCGGGGACAAAGACAGAGGCAGAGACAGAGACAGAGACAGAGACGGAGACAGAGATGGAGACACAGACGGAGACAAATACGGAGACAAAGGTAGAGGCAAAGGCGGAGACAGAGGCGGAGACACAGAGAGAGACAGAGACTGAGACAAAGACAGAGACAGAAACAGAGACAGAGACAGAGACAGAGGCAGGGACAGAGACAGAGACAGAGACAGAGACAGAGACAGAGACAGAGACTGAGACAGAGGGGCAGTTGACGTGGACGGAGACAAAGACGGAGACAAAGACGGTGGCAAAGACGGAGACAGAGCCAGAGACAGAGACGGAGACGAAGACAGAGACAGGGAAAGAGACAGAGGCAGAGACAGAGACAGAGACAGAGACAGAGACAGAGACAGGGACAGGGACAGAGACAGAGACAGAGACAGAGGCAGAGACAGAGGCAGAGACAAGGACAGAGACAGCGACAGAGACAGAGACAGAGACAGAGACAGAAACTGAGACAGACACAGAGATGGAGCCAGAGACAGAGACAGAGACAGAGACAGAGACAGAGGCAGAGACAGAGGCAGAGACAGAGACAGAGACAGGACAGAGACAGAGACAGAGACAGAGACAGAGACAGAGACAGAGACAGAGACAGAGACAGAGACAGAGACAGAAACAGAGACAGAGACAGAGACAGAGACAGCGACAGAGACAGAGACAGAGACTGAGACAGAGACAGAGATGGAGCCAATGACAGAGACAGAGACAGAGACGGAGACGGAGACAGAGACAGAGACAGAGACAGAGACGGAGACAGAGACAGGGACAGAGACAGAGACAGAGGGGCAGGAGACGTGGACGGAGACAAAGACGGAGACAAAGACGGTGACAAAGACGGAGACAAAGACGGAGACAAAGATGCAGACAAAGACAGAGACAAAGACGGAGAGAAAGAGGAAAACGACGACGAAGACAAAGACGGAGACAGAGTCCGATACAGAGACAGAGACTGAGACAGAGACGGAGACGGAGACAGAGACGGGGACAGAGACAGAGGCAGAGGCAGAGGCAGAGACAGAGACAGAGACAGAGACAGAGACAGAGACAAAGGCAGAGACCGATACAGAGACAGAGACAGAGGCATACGCGCATGAGACAACGACCGAGACAGAGGGGCAGGAGACACGGACGGAGACACAAACGGACACAAGGACGGAGACAAAGACGGACACAAAGACGGAGACAGAGACCGAGACAGAGACAGAGACAGGGACAGAGACAGAGACAGAGACAGAGACAGAGACAGAGACTGAGACAGAGACAGAGATGGAGCCAATGACAGAGACAGAGACAGAAACGGAGACGCAGACAGGGACAGAGACAGAGACAGAGACAGAGACAGAGACAGGAAAAGAGAGAGAGACGGAGACAGAGACAGAGGCAGCGACAGAGACGGAAACAGAGACAGAGACAGAGGCACAGACAGAGACACAGACAGAGACAAAGACAGAGGCGCATGAGACAAAGACAGAGCCACAGACAGAGACAGAGGCAGAGACAGAGACAGAGAGAGGACAGAGACGGAGACAGAGACAGAGACAGAGACAGAGACAGAGACAGAGACAGAGACAGAGGAAGAGGCAAAGGCAGAGACCGATACAGAGGCAGAGACACAGACAGAGACAGAGACAGAGGCAGGCGCGCATGAGACAACGACCGAGACAGAGGGGCAGGAGACACGGACGGAGACACAGACGGAGACAAGGACGGAGACAAACACGGACACAAAGACGGAGACAGAGACCGAGACAGAGACAGAGACAGAGACACGGGCAGAGACAGAGACAGAGACAGAGACAGAGACAGAGACAGAGACAGAGACTGAGACAGAGACAGTGATGGAGCCAATGACAGAGACTGAGACAGAGACAGAGATGGAGCCAATGACAGAGACAGAGACAGAAACGGAGACGGAGACGGAGACAGAGACAGGGACAGAGACAGAGGCAGAGACAGAGACAGAGACAGAGACAGAGACAGAGACGGAGAAGGAGACAGAGACAGGGACAGAGACAGAGACAGAGACAGAGACAGGAAAAGAGAGAGAGAGACGGAGACAGAGACAGAGGCAGCGACAGAGACGGAAACAGAGACAGAGACAGAGGCACAGACAGAGACACAGACAGAGACAAAGACAGAGGCGCATGAGACAAAGGCAGAGCCACAGACAGAGACAGAGGCAGAGACAGAGACAGAGACAGAGACAGAGACAGAGACAGAGACAGAGACAGAGACAGAGACAGAGACAGAGACAGAGAAAGAGACTGAGACAGTGACAGAGACAGAGGGGCAGGAGACGTGGACGGAGACAAAGACGGAGACAAAGACGGTGTCAAAGACGGAGACAAAGACGGAGACGAAGAGGAAGACGACGACGGAGACAAAGACGGAGACAAAGGCGGAGACAAAGATGGAGACACAGACGGAGACAAATACGGAGACAAAGACGGTGACAAAGACGGAGGCAAAGACGGAGACGAAGAGGAAGACGACGACGGAGACAAAGACGGTGACAAAGGCGGAGACGAAGTTGGAGACACAGACGGAGACAAAGACGGAGGCAAAGGCGGAGACGAAGAGGTAGACGACGACGGAGACAAAGACGGAGACAAAGGCGGAGACAAAGACGGATACAACGACAGAGACAGAGACAGAGACAGAGACAGAGACAGAGGCAGAGACAGAGGCAGAGACAGAAACAGAGACAGAGACGGAGACAGAGACAGAGACTGAGACAGAGACAGAGACAGAGGGGCAGGAGACGTGGACGGAGACAAAGACGGAGACAAAGGCGGTGACAATGACGGAGACAAAGACGGAGACGAAGAGAAAGACGACGACGGAGACAAAGACGGAGACACAGGCGGAGGCAAAGATGGAGACACACACAGAGACAAATACGGAGACAAAGACGGAGGCAAAGACGGAGTCAAAGACGGAGACAAATATGGAGAAACAGACGGAGACAAATACGGAGACAAAGACGGTGACAAAGACGGAGGCAAAGACGGAGACGAAGATGGAGAGAAAGACGGAGACAGAGGCAGAGGCGGAGACAGAGAAGGGAACAGAGACAGAGACAGAGCAAGTGACAGAGACAGAGACAGAGACAGGAAAGGAGACAGAGACAGAGACAGATTCAGAGACAGAGGCAGCGACAGAGACAGAGACAGAGACAGAGACAGAGGCACAGACAGAGACACAGACAAAGACAAAGACAGAGGCGCATGAGACAAAGACAGAGCCACAGACAGAGACAGAGGCAGAGACAGACACACAGACAGAGACAGAGACAGAGACAGAGACAGAGAGAGAGGCAGAGACAGAAGCAGAGACAGGGACACGGGCAGAGACAGAGACAGAGACAGAGACAGGAAAAGAGAGAGAGACAGAGACAGAGAAAGAGGCAGCGACAGAGACAGAAACAGAGACAGAGACAGAGTCACAGACAGAGACACAGACAGAGACAAAGACAGAGGCGCATGAGACAAAGACAGAGGCAGAGACAGAGACAAAAGCAGAGACAGAGACAGAGACAGAGACAGAGGGGCCGGAGACGTGGACGGAGAAAAAGACGGAGACAAAGACGTAGACAAAGACGGAGACAAAGACGTAGACAAAGACGGTGACAAAGACGGACACAAAGACGGAGACGAAGAGGAAGACGACGACGGAGACAAAGACGGAGACAAAGGCGGAGACAAATATGGAGACACAGACGGACACAAATACGGAGACAAAGACAGGTGCAAAGACGGAGACAGAGACAGAGACAGAGACGGAGACGAAGACAGAGACAGGGAAAGAGTCAGAGGCAGAGACAGAGACAGAGACAGAGACAGAGACAGAGACAGAGACAGAGACAGGGACAGGGACAGAGACAGAGACAGAGACAGAGACAGAGACAAAGACGGAGACAAAGACGGAGACATAGAAGTAGACAAAGTCGTAGACAAAGACGGAGACAAAGACGGAGACAACGACGGTGACAAAGACGGAGACAAAGACGGAGACGAGGAGGAAGACGACGACGGAGACAAAGACGGTGACAAAGACGGAGACAAAGACTGAGACAAAGATGGAGACAAAGACGGAGACAGAGGCAGAGGCGGAGACAGAGAAGGAACAGAGGCAGAGACAGAGAAAGGGACAGAGACAGAGACAGAGACAGAGACAGAGACAGGAAAAGAGACAGAGACAGAGACAGAGATAGAGGCAGCGACAGAGACAGAAACAGAGACAGAGACAGAGGCACAGACAGAGACACAGACAGAGACAAAGGCAGAGGCGCATGAGACAAAGACAGAGCCACAGACAGAGACAGAGGCAGAGACAGAGACAGAGACAGAGACAGAGACAGAGACAGAGACAGAGACTGAGACAGCGACAGAGACAGAGGGGCAGGAGACGTGGACGGAGACAAAGACGGAGACAAAGACGGTGTCAAAGACGGAGACAAAGACGGAGACGAAGAGGAAGACGACGACGGAGACAAAGACGGAGACAAAGGAGGAGACAAAGATGGAGACACAGACGCAGACAAATACGGAGACAAAGACGGTGACAAAGACGGAGGCAAAGGCGGAGACGAAGAGGTAGACGACGACGGAGACAAAGACGGAGACAAAGGCGGAGACAAAGACGGATACAACGACAGAGACAGAGACAGAGACAGAGACAGAGACAGAGACAGAGACAGAGACAGAGACAGAGACAGAGACAGAGACAGAGACAGAGACAGAGACAGGGACAGAGACAGAGACAGAGACAGGAAAAGAGACAGAGATAGAGACAGAGGCAGAGGCAGCGACAGAGACAGAAACAGAGACAAAGACAGAGGCGCATGAGACAAAGACAGAGCCACAGACAGAGACAGAGGCAGAGACAGAGACAGAGACAGGACAGAGACAGAGACAGGACAGAGACAGAAGCAGAGACAGAGACAGAGACAGAGACAGCGACAGAGACAGAGACAGAGACTGAGACAGAGACAGAGATGGAGCCAATGACAGAGACAGAGACAGAGACGGAGACGGAGACAGAGACAGAGACAGAGACAGAGACGGAGACAGAGACAGGGACAGAGACAGAGACAGAGGGGCAGGAGACGTGGACGGAGACAAAGACGGAGACAAAGACGGTGACAAAGACGGAGACAAAGACGGAGACAAAGATGCAGACAAAGACAGAGACAAAGACGGAGAGAAAGAGGAAGACGACGACGAAGACAAAGACGGAGACAGAGTCCGATACAGAGACAGAGACTGAGACAGAGACGGAGACGGAGACAGAGACGGGGACAGAGACAGAGGCAGAGGCAGAGGCAGAGACAGAGACAGAGACAGAGACAGAGACAAAGGCAGAGACCGATACAGAGACAGAGACAGAGGCAGACGCGCATGAGACAACGACCGAGACAGAGGGGCAGGAGACACGGACGGAGACACAAACGGACACAAGGACGGAGACAAAGACGGACACAAAGACGGAGACAGAGACCGAGACAGAGACAGAGACAGGGACAGAGACAGAGACAGAGACAGAGACAGAGACTGAGACAGAGACAGAGATGGAGCCAATGACAGAGACAGAGATGGAGCCAATGACAGAGACAGAGACAGAAACGGAGACGCAGACAGGGACAGAGACAGAGACAGAGACAGAGACAGAGACAGAGAGAGGACAGAGACAGAGACAGAGACAGAGACAGAGACGGAGACAGAGACAGAGACAGAGACAGAGACAGAGACAGAGACAGAGACGGAGACGGAGACAGAGACAGGGACAGAGACAGAGACAGAGACAGAGACAGAGACAGGAAAAGAGAGAGAGAGACGGAGACAGAGACAGAGGCAGCGACAGAGACGGAAACAGAGACAGAGACAGAGGCACAGACAGAGACACAGACAGAGACAAAGACAGAGGTGCATGAGACAAAGGCAGACCCACAGACAGAGACAGAGGCAGAGACAGAGACAGAGACAGGACAGAGACAGAGACAGAGGCAGAGGCGGAGACAGAGAAGGGAACAGAGACAGAGACAGAGAAAAGGACAGAGACAGAGACAGAGACAGTGACAGCAAAAGAGACAGAGATAGAGACAGAGACAGGGGCAGCGACGGAGACAGAGACAGAAACAGAGACAGAGACAGAGGCACACACAGAGACACAGACAGAGACAAAGACAGAGGCGCATGAGACAAAGACAGAGCCGCAGACAGAGACAGAGGCAGAGACAGAGACAGAGACAGAGACAGAGACAGAGACAGAGACAGAGACAGGGACAGAGACAGAGACAGAGACAGAGACAGAGGCAGAGACAGAGGCAGAGACAGAAACAGAGACAGAGACGGAGACAGAGACAGAGACTGAGACAGAGACAGAGACAGAGGGGCAGGAGACGTGGACGGAGACAAAGACGGAGACAAAGACGGTGACAAAGACGGAGACAAAGACGCAGACGAAGAGGAAGACGACGACGGAGACAAAGACGGAGACACAGGCGGAGGCAAAGATGGAGACACAGACAGAGACAAATACGGAGACAAAGACGGAGGCAAAGACGGAGTCAAAGACGGAGACAAATATGGAGACACAGACAGAGACAAATACGGAGACAAAGACGGTGACAAAGACGGAGGCAAAGAGGGAGACGAAGAGGAAGACGACGACGGAGACAAAGACGGTGACAAAGACGGAGGCAAAGACGGAGACGAAGAGGAAGACGACGACGGAGACAAAGACGGAGACAAAGGCGGAGACGAAGATGGAGATACAGACGGAGACAAATACGGAGACGAAGACGGAGGCAAAGACGGAGACAAAGACGGAGACAAAGATGGAGACACAGACGGAGGAAAATACGGAGACAAAGACGGTGACAAAGACGGAGGCAAAGACGGAGACGAAGAGGAAGGCGACGACGGAGACAAAGACGTAGACAAAGTCGGAGACAAATCTGGAGACACAGACGGACACAAATACGGAGACAAAGACAGGTACAAAGACGGAGACAGAGACAGAGACAGAGACGGAGACAGAAACAGAGACAGAGACAGAGTCACAGACAGAGACACAGACAGAGACAAAGACAGAGGCGCATGAGACAAAGACAGAGGCAGAGACAGAGACATAGGCAGAGACAGAGACAGAGACAGAGACAGAGACAGAGGGGCCGGAGACGTGGACGGAGAAAAAGACGGAGACAAAGACGTAGACAAAGACGGAGACAAAGACGTAGACAAAGACGGTGACAAAGACGGACACAAAGACGGAGACGAAGAGGAAGACGACGACGGAGACAAAGACGGAGACAAACGCGGAGACAAATATGGAGACACAGACGGACACAAATACGGAGACAAAGACAGGTACAAAGACGGAGACAGAGACAGAGACAGAGACGGAGACGAAGACAGAGACAGGGAAAGAGACAGAGGCAGAGACAGAGACAGAGACAGAGACAGGGACAGAGACAGAAACAGAGACAGAGACAGAGGCAGAGACAGAGACTGAGACAGAGACAGAGACAGAGGCAGAGACAGAGACAGAGACAGAGGCAGCGACAGAGACAGAAACAGAGACAGAGACAGAGGCACAGACAGAGACACAGACAGAGACAAAGGCAGAGGCGCATGAGACAAAGACAGAGCCACAGACAGAGACAGAGGCAGAGACAGAGACAGAGACAGAGACAGAGACAGAGACAGAGACAGAGACTGAGACAGCGACAGAGACAGAGGGGCAGGAGACGTGGACGGAGACAAAGACGGAGACAAAGACGGTGACAAAGGCGGAGACAAAGACGGAGACAAAGACGTAGACAAAGACGGTGACAAAGGCGGAGACAAAGACGGAGACGAAGAGGAAGACGACGACGGAGACAAAGGCGGAGACAAAGGCCTCAGACAAAGATGGAGACACAGACGGAGACAAATACGGACACAAAGACGGAGGCAAAGACCGAGACAAAGACGGAGACAAATATGGAGACACAGACGGATACAAATACGGAGACAAAGACGGTGACAAAGACGGAGGCAAAGACGGAGACGAAGAGGAAGACGACGACGGAGACAAAGACGGAGACAAAGGCGGAGACGAAGTTGGAGACACAGACGGAGACAAAGACGGAGGCAAAGAAGGAGACACAGACGGAGGCAAATACGGAGACAAAGACGGTGACAAAGACGGAGGCAAAGACGAAGACGAAGATGGAGAGAAAGACGGAGACAGAGGCAGAGGCGGAGACAGAGAAGGGAACAGAGACAGAGACAGAGCAAGTGACAGAGACAGAGACAGAGACAGGAAAAGAGACGGAGACAGAGACAGAGTCAGAGACAGAGGCAGAGACAGACACACAGACAGAGACAGAGACAGAGACAGAGACAGAGAGAGAGGCAGAGACAGAAACAGAGACAGGGACACGGGCAGAGACAGAGACAGAGACAGAGACAGGAAAAGAGAGAGAGACAGAGACAGAGAAAGAGGCAGCGACAGAGACAGAAACAGAGACAGAGACAGAGTCACAGACAGAGACACAGACAGAGACAAAGACAGAGGCGCATGAGACAAAGACAGAGGCAGAGACTGAGACATAGGCAGAGACAGAGACAGAGACAATGACAGAGACAGAGGGGCCGGAGACGTGGACGGAGAAAAAGACGGAGACAAAGACGTAGACAAAGACGGAGACAAAGACGTAGACAAAGACGGTGACAAAGACGGACACAAAGGCGGAGACGAAGAGGAAGACGACGACGGAGACAAAGACGGAGACAAAGGCGGAGACAAATATGGAGACACAGACGGACACAAATACGGAGACAAAGACAGGTACAAAGACGGAGACAGAGACAGAGACAGAGACGGAGACGAAGACAGAGACAGGGAAAGAGACAGAGGCAGAGACAGAGACAGAGACAGAGACAGAGACAGAGACAGAGACAGAGATAGAGACAGAGACAGGGACAGGGACAGAGACAGAGACAGAGACAGAGACAGAGACAAAGACGGAGACAAAGACGGAGACAAAGAAGTAGACAAAGACGTAGACAAAGACGGAGACAAAGACGGAGACAACGACGGTGACAAAGACGGAGACAAAGACGGAGACGAGGAGGAAGACCACGACGGAGACAAAGACGGTGACAAAGACGGAGACAAAGACTGAGACAAAGATGGAGACAAAGACGGAGACAGAGGCAGAGGCGGAGACAGAGAAGGAACAGAGGCAGAGACAGAGAAAGGGACAGAGACAGAGACAGAGACAGAGACAGAGACAGAGACAGAGACAGAGACAGAGACAGAGACAGAGACAGGGACAGAGACAGAGACAGAGACAGAGACAGAGGCAGAGACAGAGGCAGAGACAGAAACAGAGACAGAGACGGAGACAGAGACAGAGACAGAGACGGAGACAGAGACAGAGACTGAGACAGAGACAGAGACAGAGGGGCAGGAGACGTGGACGGAGACAAAGACGGAGACAAAGACGGTGACAAAGACGGAGACAAAGACGGAGACAAAGACGGAGACGAAGAGAAAGACGACGACGGAGACAAAGACGGAGACACAGGCGGAGGCAAAGATGGAGACACAGACAGAGACAAATACGGAGACAAAGACGGAGGCAAAGACGGAGACAAAGACGGAGACAAAGATGGAGACACAGACGGAGGAAAATACGGAGACAAAGACGGTGACAAAGACGGAGGCAAAGACGGAGACGAAGAGGAAGACGACGACGGAGACAAAGACGTAGACAAAGTCGGAGACAAATCTGGAGACACAGACGGACACAAATACGGAGACAAAGACAGGTACAAAGACAGAGACAGAGACAGAGACAGAGACAGAGACGGAGACGGAGACAGAGACAGAGACAGGGACAGAGACAGAGGCAGAAACAGAGACAGGGACAGAGACAGAGACAGAGACAGGGACAGGGAGAGAGACAAAGACAGAGACGGAGACAGAGACAGAGACAGAGACAGAGACAGAGACAGAAACAGAGGCAGCGACAGAGACAGAAACAGAGAGAGAGACAGAGGCACAGACAGAGACACAGACTGAGACAAAGACAGAGGCGCATGAGACAAAGACAGAGCCACAGACAGAGACAGAGGCAGAGACAGAGACAGAGACAGAGACAGAGACAGAGACAGAGACAGAAACAGAGACAGAGACAGAGACGGAGACAGAGACAGAGACAGACACAGAGACAGAGACAGAGACAGAGGCGGAGACAGAGGCAGAGACAGAAACAGAGACAGAGACAGAGACAGAGTCAGAGACAGAGATAGAGACTGGGACAGAGACAGAGACAGAGGGGCAGGTGACGTGGACGGAGACAAAGACGGATACGAAGAGGAAGACGACGACGGAGACAAAGACGGAGACAAAGGCGGAGACAAATATGCAGACACAGACGGAGACAAATACCGAGACAATGACGGAGGCAAAGACGCAGACAAAGACGGAGACAAATATGGAGACACAGACGGAGACAAATACGGAGACAAAGACGGTGACAAAGACGGAATCAAAGACGGAAACGAAGAGGAAGACGACGACGGAGACAAAGACGGAGACAAAGGCGGAGACAAAGACGGATACAACGACAGAGACAGAGACAGAGACAGAGGCAGAGAGAGAGACGGAGACAGAGACAGAGACAGAGACAGAGGGGCAGGAGACGTGGACGGAGACAAAGACGGAGACAAAGGCGGAGACGAAGATGGAGACGACGACGGAGGCAAAGACGGAGACAGAGACAAAGACGAAGACAAAGAGGAAGACGACGACGAAGACAAAGACGGGGACAGAGTCCGATACAGAGACAGAGACAGAGACAGAGACAGAGACAGAGACAGAGACAGCGACAGAGACGGAGACGGAGACAGAGACGGGGACAGAGACAGAGGCAGAGGCAGAGGCAGAGACAGAGACAGAGACAGAGACAGAGACAAAGGCAGAGACCGATACAGAGACAGAGACAGAGGCAGACGCGCATGAGACAACGACCGAGACAGACGGGCAGGAGACACGGACGGAGACACAAATGGAGACAAGGACAGAGACAAAGACGGACACAAAGACGGAGACAGAGACCGAGACAGAGACAGAGACAGGGACAGAGACAGAGACAGAGACAGAGACAGAGACAGAGACAGAGACAGAGACAGAGACTGAGACAGAGACAGAGATGGAGCCAATGACAGAGACAGAGACAGAAACGGAGACGCAGACAGGGACAGAGACAGAGACAGAGACAGGAAAAGAGAGAGAGATGGAGACAGAGACAGAGGCAGCGACAGAGACGGAAACAGAGACAGAGACAGAGGCACAGACAGAGACACAGACAGAGACAAAGACAGAGGCGCATGAGACAAAGACAGAGCCACAGACAGAGACAGAGGCAGAGACAGAGACAGAGACAGGACAGAGACAGAGACAGAGACAGAGACAGAGACAGAGACAGAGACAGAGACAGAGACAGAGACAGAGACAGAGACAGAGGCAGCGACAGAGACAGAAACAGAGACAGAGACAGAGGCACAGACAGAGACACAGACTGAGACAAAGACAGAGGCGCATGAGACAAAGACAGAGCCACAGACAGAGACAGAGGCAGAGACAGAGACAGAGACAGAGACAGAGACAGAGACAGAGACAGAAACAGAGACAGAGACAGAGACGGAGACAGAGACAGAGACAGAGACAG
Organism: Megachile willughbiella; assembly: GCA_945859595.2. Classification (NCBI taxonomy): domain Eukaryota; kingdom Metazoa; phylum Arthropoda; class Insecta; order Hymenoptera; family Megachilidae; genus Megachile; species Megachile willughbiella. The sequence goes on from CAMAOD020000301.1 coordinate 1,758,265, forward strand.
AGGGGCAGGAGACGTGGACGGAGACAAAGACGGAGACAAAGACGGATACAACGACAGAGACAGAGACAGAGACAGAGGCAGAGAGAGAGACGGAGACAGAGACAGAGACAGAGACAGAGGGGCAGGAGACGTGGACGGAGACAAAGACGGAGACAAAGGCGGAGACGAAGATGGAGACGACGACGGAGGCAAAGACGGAGACAGAGACAAAGACGAAGACAAAGAGGAAGACGACGACGAAGACAAAGACGGAGACAGAGTCCGATACAGAGACAGAGACTGAGACAGAGACGGAGACGGAGACAGAGACGGGGACAGAGACAGAGGCAGAGGCAGAGGCAGAGACAGAGACAGAGACAGAGACAGAGACAAAGGCAGAGACCGATACAGAGACAGAGACAGAGGCAGACGCGCATGAGACAACGACCGAGACAGAGGGGCAGGAGACACGGACGGAGACACAAACGGAGACAAGGACGGAGACAAAGACGGACACAAAGACGGAGACAGAGACCGAGACAGAGACAGAGACAGGGACAGAGACAGAGAAAGAGACAGAGACAGAGACTGAGACAGAGACAGAGATGGAGCCAATGACAGAGACAGAGACAGAAACGGAGACGGAGACGGAGACAGAGACAGGGACAGAGACAGAGGCACAGACAGAGACACAGACAGAGACAAAGACAGAGGCGCATGAGACAAAGGCAGAGCCACAGACAGAGACAGAGGCAGAGACAGAGACAGAGACAGGACAGAGACAGAGACAGAGGCAGAGGCGGAGACAGAGAAGGGAACAGAGACAGAGACAGAGAAAAGGACAGAGACAGAGACAGAGACTGTGACAGGAAAAGAGACAGAGATAGAGACAGAGACAGGGGCAGCGACAGAGACAGAAACAGAGACAGAGACAGAGGCACACACAGAGACACAGACAGAGACAAAGACAGAGGCGCATGAGACAAAGACAGAGCCGCAGACAGAGACAGAGGCAGAGACAGAGACAGAGACAGAGACAGAGACAGAGACAGAGACAGAGACAGAGACAGAGACAGAGACAGGGACAGAGACAGAGACAGAGACAGAGACAGAGGCAGAGACAGAGGCAGAGACAGAAACAGAGACAGAGACGGAGACAGAGACAGAGACTGGGACAGAGACAGAGACAGAGGGGCAGGAGACGTGGACGGAGACAAAGACGGAGACAAAGACGGTGACAAAGACGGAGACAAAGACGGAGACAAATCTGGAGACACAGGCGGACACAAATATGGAGACAAAGACAGGTACAAAGACAGAGACAGAGACAGAGACAGAGACAGAGACAGAGACAGAGACGGAGACGGAGACAGAGACAGAAACAGGGACAGAGACAGAGGCAGAGACAGAGACAGGGACAGAGACAGAGACAGAGACAGAGACAGAGACAGAGGGGCAGGAGACGTGGACGGAGACAAAGACGGAGACAAAGAAGTAGACAAAGACGTAGACAAAGACGGAGACAAAGACGGAGACAACGACGGTGACAAAGACGGAGGCAAAGACGGAGACGAAGAGGTAGACGACGACGGAGACAAAGACGGTGACAAAGACGGAGACAAAGACGGAGATAAAAATGGGGACAAAGACGGAGACAGAGGCAGAGGCGGAGACAGAGAAGGGAACAGAGGCAGAGACAGAGAAAGGGACAGAGACAGAGCCAGAGACAGAGACAGAGACAGAGACAGAGACAGAGACAGAGACAGAGACAGAGGCAGCGACAGAGACAGAGACAGAGGCACAGACAGAGACACAGACAGAGACAATGACAGAGGCGCATGAGACAAAGACAGAGCCACAGACAGAGACAGAGGCAGAGACAGAGACAGAGACAGAGACAGAGACAGAGGCAGAGACAGAGACAGAGACAGAGACAGAGACAGAGGCAGAGACAGAGACAGAGACAGAGACAGAGACAGAGGCACGGACAGAGACAGAGACAGAGACAGAGACAGAGACAGAGACAGAGACAGAGGCAGAGATAGAAACCGAGACAGGGACAGAGACAGAGACAGAGACAGAGTGTGAGACAGAGACAGAGACTGAGACAGAGACAGAGACAGAGACAGAGGGGCAGGAGACGTGGACGGAGACAAAGACGGAGACATGGACGTAGACAAAGACGGAGACAAAGACGGAGACAAAGACGGAGACAAAGACGGAGACAAAGACGGAGACAAAGACGGAGACAAATATGGAGACACAGACGGAGACAAATACGGAGACAAAGACGGTGACAAGGACGGAGGCAAAGACGGAGACGAAGAGGAAGACGACGACGGAGACAAAGACGGAGACAAAGGCGGAGACAAAGGCGGAGACAAAGACGCAGACAAAGATGGAGACAAAGACGGAGACAGAGGCAGAGGCGGAGACAGAGAAGGGAACAGAGACAGAGACAGAGAAAAGGACAGAGACAGAGACAGAGACTGAGACAGAGACAGAGATGGAGCCAATGACAGAGACCGAGACAGAAACGGAGACGCAGACAGGGACAGACACTGAGACAGAGACAGGAAAAGAGAGAGAGATGGAGACAGAGACAGAGGCAGCGACAGAGACGGAAACAGAGACAGAGACAGAGGCACAGACAGAGACACAGACAGAGACAAAGACAGAGGCGCATGAGACAAAGACAGAGCCACAGACAGAGACAGAGGCAGAGACAGAGACAGAGACTGGACAGAGACAGAGACAGAGACAGAGACAGAGACAGAGACAGAGACAGAGACAGAGACAGAGACAGAGACAGAGACAGAGACAGAGACAGAGACAGAGACAGAGACAGAGACAAAGGCAGAGACCGATACAGAGACAGAGACAGAGGCAGACGCGCATGAGACAACGACCGAGACAGAGGGGCAGGAGACACGGACGGAGACACAAACGGAGACAAGGACGGAGACAAAGACGGACACAAAGACGGAGACAGAGACCGAGACAGAGACAGAGACAGGGACAGAGACAGAGACAGAGACAGAGACAGAGACTGAGACAGAGACAGAGATGGAGCCAATGACAGAGACAGAGACAGAAACGGAGACGGAGACGGAGACAGAGACAGGGACAGAGACAGAGGCAGAGACAGAGACAGAGACAGAGACAGAGACAGAGACAGAGACGGAGACGGAGACAGAGACAGGGACAGAGACAGAGACAGAGACCGAGACAGGAAAAGAGAGAGAGAGACGGAGACAGAGACAGAGGCAGCGACAGAGACGGAAACAGAGACAGAGACAGAGGCACAGACAGAGACACAGACAGAGACAAAGACAGAGGCGCATGAGACAAAGGCAGAGCCACAGACAGAGACAGAGGCAGAGACAGAGACAGAGACAGGACAGAGACAGAGACAGAGACAGAGGCAGAGGCGGAGACAGAGAAGGGAACAGAGACAGAGACAGAGAAAAGGACAGAGACAGAGACAGAGACTGTGACAGGAAAAGAGACAGAGATAGAGACGGAGACAGGGGCAGCGACAGAGACAGAAACAGAGACAGAGACAGAGGCACACACAGAGACACAGACAGAGACAAAGACAGAGGCGCATGAGACAAAGACAGAGCCGCAGACAGAGACAGAGGCAGAGACAGAGACAGAGACAGAGACAGAGACAGAGACAGAGACAGGGACAGAGACAGAGACAGAGACAGAGACAGAGGCAGAGACAGAGGCAGAGACAGAAACAGAGACAGAGACGGAGACAGAGACAGAGACAGAGGGGCAGGAGACGTGGACGGAGACAAAGACGGAGACAAAGACGGTGACAAAGACGGAGACAAAGACGTAAACACATCTGGAGACACAGACGGACACAAATATGGAGACAAAGACAGGTACAAAGACAGAGACAGAGACAGAGACAGAGACAGAGACAGAGACGGAGACGGAGACAGAGACAGAAACAGGGACAGAGACAGAGGCAGAGACAGAGACAGGGACAGAGACAGAGACAGAGACAGGGACAGGGAGAGAGACAAAGACAGAGACGGAGACAGAGACAGAGACAGAGACAGAGGGGCAGGAGACGTGGACGGAGACAAAGACGGAGACAAAGACGGTGACAAAGGCGGAGACAAAGACGGAGACGAAGAGGAAGACGACGACGGAGACAAAGGCGGAGACAAAGGCCTCAGACAAAGATGGAGACACAGACGGAGACAAATACGGAGACAAAGACGGAGGCAAAGACCGAGACAAAGACGGAGACAAATATGGAGACACAGACGGATACAAATACGGAGACAAAGACGGTGACAAAGGCGGAGACAAAGGCGGAGACGAAGTTGGAGACACAGACGGAGACAAAGACGGAGGCAAAGATGGAGACACAGACGGAGGCAAATACGGAGACAAAGACGGTGACAAAGACGGAGGCAAAGACGGAGACGAAGATGGAGAGAAAGACGGAGACAGAGGCAGAGGCGGAGACAGAGAAGGGAACAGAGACAGAGACAGAGCAAGTGACAGAGACAGAGACAGAGACAGGAAAAGAGACAGAGACAGAGACAGAGTCAGAGACAGAGGCAGCGACAGAGACAGAAACAGAGACAGAGACAGAGGCACAGACAGAGACACAGACAAAGACAAAGACAGAGGCGCATGAGACAAAGACAGAGGCAGAGACAGAGACATAGGCAGAGACAGAGACAGAGACAGAGACAGAGACAGAGGGGCCGGAGACGTGGACGGAGAAAAAGACGGAGACAAAGACGTAGACAAAGACGGAGACAAAGACGTAGACAAAGACGGTGACAAAGACGGACACAAAGACGGAGACGAAGAGGAAGACGACGACGGAGACAAAGACGGAGACAAAGGCGGAGACAAATATGGAGACACAGACGGACACAAATACGGAGACAAAGACAGGTACAAAGACGGAGACAGAGACAGAGACAGAGACGGAGACGAAGACAGAGACAGGGAAAGAGACAGAGGCAGAGACAGAGACAGAGACAGAGACAGAGACAGAGACAGGGACAGGGACAGAGACAGAGACAGAGACAGAGACAGAGATAAAGACGGAGACAAAGAATGAGACAAAGAAGCAGACAAAGACGTAGACAAAGACGGAGACAACGACGGTGACAAAGACGGAGACAAGGACGGAGACGAGGAGGAAGACGACGACGGAGATAAAGACGGTGACAAAGACGGAGACAAAGACTGAGACAAAGATGGAGACAAAGACGGAGACAGAGGCAGAGGCGGAGACAGAGAAGGAACAGAGGCAGAGACAGAGAAAGGGACAGAGACAGAGACAGAGACAGTGACAGAGACAGAGACAGGAAAAGAGACAGAGACAGAGACAGAGACAGAGGCAGCGACAGAGACAGAAACAGAGACAGAGACAGAGGCACAGACAGAGACACAGACAGAGACAAAGGCAGAGGCGCATGAGACAAAGACAGAGCCACAGACAGAGACAGAGGCAGAGACAGAGACAGAGACAGAGACAGAGACAGAGACAGAGACAGAGACAGAGACAGAGACTGAGACAGCGACAGAGACAGAGGGGCAGGAGACGTGGACGGAGACAAAGACGGAGACAAAGACGGTGTCAAAGACGGAGACAAAGACGGAGACGAAGAGGAAGACGACGACGGAGACAAAGACGGAGACAAAGGCGGAGACAAAGATGGAGACACAGACGGAGACAAATACGGAGACAAAGACGGTGACAAAGACGGAGGCAAAGGCGGAGACGAAGAGGTAGACGACGACGGAGACAAAGACGGAGACAAAGGCGGAGACAAAGACGGATACAACGACAGAGACAGAGACAGAGACAGAGACAGAGACAGAGACAGAGACAGAGACAGAGACAGAGACAGAGACAGAGACAGAGACAGAGACAGAGACAGAGACAGAGACAGAGACAGAGACAGAGACAGAGACAGAGACAGAGACAGAGACAGAGACAGAGACAGAGACAGAGACAGAGACAGAGACAGAGACAGAGACAGAGACAGAGACAGAGACAGAGACAGAGACAGAGACAGAGGCAGAGACAGAGAGAGGGACAGAGACAGAGACAGAGACAGGGACAGGGACAGAGACAGAGACAGAGACAGAGACAGAGACAGAGACAGAGGCAGAGACAGAGACAGAGACAGAGACAGAGACAGAGACAGAGACTGAGACAGAGACAGAGACAGAGGGGCAGGAGACGTGGACGGAGACAAAGACGGAGACAAAGAAGTAGACAAAGACGTAGACAAAGACGGAGACAAAGACGGAGACAACGACGGTGACAAAGACGGAGGCAAAGACGGAGACGAAGAGGTAGACGACGACGGAGACAAAGACGGTGACAAAGACGGAGACAAAGACGGAGACAAAAATGGGGACAAAGACGGAGACAGAGGCAGAGGCGGAGACAGAGAAGGGAACAGAGGCAGAGACAGAGAAAGGGACAGAGACAGAGCCAGAGACAGAGACAGAGACAGAGACAGAGACAGAGACAGAGACAGAGGCAGCGACAGAGACAGAGACAGAGGCACAGACAGAGACACAGACAGAGACAATGACAGAGGCGCATGAGACAAAGACAGAGCCACAGACAGAGACAGAGGCAGAGACAGAGACAGAGACAGAGACAGAGACAGAGGCAGAGACAGAGACAGAGACAGAGACAGAGACAGAGGCAGAGACAGAGACAGAGACAGAGACAGAGACAGAGGCACGGACAGAGACAGAGACAGAGACAGAGACAGAGACAGAGACAGAGACAGAGGCAGAGATAGAAACCGAGACAGGGACAGAGACAGAGACAGAGACAGAGTGTGAGACAGAGACAGAGACTGAGACAGAGACAGAGACAGAGACAGAGGGGCAGGAGACGTGGACGGAGACAAAGACGGAGACATGGACGTAGACAAAGACGGAGACAAAGACGGAGACAAAGACGGAGACAAAGACGGAGACAAAGACGGAGACAAAGACGGAGACAAATATGGAGACACAGACGGAGACAAATACGGAGACAAAGACGGTGACAAGGACGGAGGCAAAGACGGAGACGAAGAGGAAGACGACGACGGAGACAAAGACGGAGACAAAGACCGAGACAGAGACAGAGACAGAGGCAGAGACAGAGACGGAGACAGAGACAGAGACAGAGACCGCGACAGAGACAGAGACAGAGACAGAGACAGAGACAGGGACAGAGATGGGGACAGAGACAGAGACAGAGACGGAGACAAAGGCGGGGACAAAGACAGAGGCAGATACAGAGACAGAGACAGAGACGGAGACAGAGATGGAGACACAGACGGAGACAAAGACGGAGACAAAGACGGTGGCAAAGACGGAGACAGAGCCAGAGACAGGGACGGAGACGAAGACAGAGACAGGGAAAGTGACAGAGGCAGAGACAGAGACAGAGACAGAGACAGAGACAGAGACAGGGACAGGGACAGAGACAGAGACAGAGACAGAGACAGAGACAGAGGCAGAGACAGGGACAGAGACAGCGACAGAGACAGAGACAGAGACAGAAACTGAGACAGACACAGAGATGGAGCCAGAGACAGAGACAGAGACAGAGACAGAGACAGAGACAGAGACAGAGACAGAGACAGAGACAGAGACAGAGACAGAGACAGAGACAGAGACAGAGACAGAGACAGAGACAGAGACAGAGACAGAGACAGAGACAGAGACAGAGACAGAGACAGAGACAGAGACAGAGACAGAGACAGAGACAGAGACAGAGACAGAGACAGAGACAGAGACAGAGACAGAGACAGAGACAGAGACAGAGACAGAGACAGAGACAGAGACAGAGACAGAGACAGAGACAGAGACAGAGACAGAGACAAAGGCAGAGACACAGACACAGACAGAGGCAGAGGCAGACGCGCATGAGACAACGACCGAGACAGAGGGGCAGGAGACACGGACGGAGACACAGACGGAGACAAGGACGGAGACAAAGACGGACACAAAGACAGAGACAGAGACCGAGACAGAGACGGAGACGGAGACAGAGACGGAGACGGAGACAGAGACGGAGACAGGGACAGAGACAGAGACAGGGACAGAGACAGAGGCAGAGACAGAGAGAGGGACAGAGACAGAGACAGAGACAGGGACAGGGACAGAGACAGAGACAGAGACAGAGACAGAGACAGAGGCAGAGACAGAGAGAGAGACAGAGACAGAGACAGAGACAGAGACAGAGACAGAGACAGAGGGGCAGGAGACGTGGACGGAGACAAAGACGGAGACAAAGAAGTAGACAAAGACGTAGACAAGGACGGAGACAAAGACGGAGACAACGACGGTGACAAAGACGGAGGCAAAGACGGAGACGAAGAGGAAGACGACGACGGAGACAAAGACGGTGACAAAGTCGGAGACAAAGACGGAGACAAAAATGGAGACAAAGACGGCGACAGAGGCAGAGGCGGAGACAGAGAAGGGAACAGAGGCAGAGACAGAGAAAGGGACAGAGACAGAGACAGAGACAGAGACAGAGACAGAGACAGAGACAGAGGCACAGACAGAGACACAGACAGAGACAATGACAGAGGCGCATGAGACAAAGACAGAGCCACAGACAGAGACAGAGACAGGGACAGAGACGGAGACAGAGACGGAGACAAAGGCGGGGACAAAGACAGAGGCAGAGACAGAGACAGAGACAGAGACGGAGACAGAGATGGAGACACAGACGGAGACAAATACGGAGACAAAGGTAGAGGCAAAGGCGGAGACAGAGGCGGAGACACAGACAGAGACAGAGACTGAGACAAAGACAGAGACAGAAACAGAGACAGAGACAGAGACAGAGGCAGGGACAGAGACAGAGACAGAGACAGAGACAGAGACAGAGACAGAGACTGAGACAGAGGGGCAGTTGACGTGGACGGAGACAAAGACGGAGACAAAGACGGTGGCAAAGACGGAGACAGAGCCAGAGACAGAGACGGAGACGAAGACAGAGACAGGGAAAGAGACAGAGGCAGAGACAGAGACAGAGACAGAGACAGAGACAGAGACAGGGACAGGGACAGAGACAGAGACAGAGACAGAGACAGAGACAAAGGCAGAGACACAGACACAGACAGAGGCAGAGGCAGACGCGCATGAGACAACGACCGAGACAGAGGGGCAGGAGACACGGACGGAGACACAGACGGAGACAAGGACGGAGACAGAGACAGAGACAGAGACAGAGACAGAGACAGAGACAGAGACAGAGACAGAGACAGAGACAGAGACAGAGACAGAGACAGAGACAGAGACAGAGACAGAGACAGAGACAGAGACAGAGACAGAGACAGAGACAGAGACAGAGACAGAGACAGAGACAGAGACAGAGACAGAGACAGAGACAGAGACAGAGACAGAGACAGAGACAGAGACAGAGACAGAGACAGAGACAGAGACAAAGGCAGAGACACAGACACAGACAGAGGCAGAGGCAGACGCGCATGAGACAACGACCGAGACAGAGGGGCAGGAGACACGGACGGAGACACAGACGGAGACAAGGACGGAGACAAAGACGGACACAAAGACAGAGACAGAGACCGAGACAGAGACGGAGACGGAGACAGAGACGGAGACGGAGACAGAGACGGAGACAGGGACAGAGACAGAGACAGGGACAGAGACAGAGGCAGAGACAGAGAGAGGGACAGAGACAGAGACAGAGACAGGGACAGGGACAGAGACAGAGACAGAGACAGAGACAGAGACAGAGGCAGAGACAGAGAGAGAGACAGAGACAGAGACAGAGACAGAGACAGAGACAGAGACAGAGGGGCAGGAGACGTGGACGGAGACAAAGACGGAGACAAAGAAGTAGACAAAGACGTAGACAAGGACGGAGACAAAGACGGAGACAACGACGGTGACAAAGACGGAGGCAAAGACGGAGACGAAGAGGAAGACGACGACGGAGACAAAGACGGTGACAAAGACGGAGACAAAGACGGAGACAAAAATGGAGACAAAGACGGCGACAGAGGCAGAGGCGGAGACAGAGAAGGGAACAGAGGCAGAGACAGAGAAAGGGACAGAGACAGAGACAGAGACAGAGACAGAGACAGAGACAGAGACAGAGGCACAGACAGAGACACAGACAGAGACAATGACAGAGGCGCATGAGACAAAGACAGAGCCACAGACAGAGACAGAGACAGGGACAGAGACGGAGACAGAGACGGAGACAAAGGCGGGGACAAAGACAGAGGCAGAGACAGAGACAGAGACAGAGACGGAGACAGAGATGGAGACACAGACGGAGACAAATACGGAGACAAAGGTAGAGGCAAAGGCGGAGACAGAGGCGGAGACACAGACAGAGACAGAGACTGAGACAAAGACAGAGACAGAAACAGAGACAGAGACAGAGACAGAGGCAGGGACAGAGACAGAGACAGAGACAGAGACAGAGACAGAGACAGAGACTGAGACAGAGGGGCAGTTGACGTGGACGGAGACAAAGACGGAGACAAAGACGGTGGCAAAGACGGAGACAGAGCCAGAGACAGAGACGGAGACGAAGACAGAGACAGGGAAAGAGACAGAGGCAGAGACAGAGACAGAGACAGAGACAGAGACAGAGACAGGGACAGGGACAGAGACAGAGACAGAGACAGAGACAGAGACAGAGGCAGAGACAGGGACAGAGACAGCGACAGAGACAGAGACAGAGACAGAGACAGAAACTGAGACAGACACAGAGATGGAGCCAGAGACAGAGACAGAGACAGAGACAGAGACAGAGACAGAGACAGAGACAGAGACAGAGACAGAGACAGAGACAGAGACAGAGACAGAGACAGAGACAGAGACAGAGACAGAGACAGAGACAGAGACAGAGACAGAGACAGAGACAGAGACAGAGACAAAGGCAGAGACACAGACACAGACAGAGGCAGAGGCAGACGCGCATGAGGCAACGACAGAAACAGAGGGGCAGGAGACACGGACGGAGACACAGACGGAGACAAGGACGGAGACAAAGACGGACACAAAGACAGAGACAGAGACCGAGACAGAGACGGAGACGGAGACAGAGACGGAGACGGAGACAGAGACGGAGACAGGGACAGAGACAGAGACAGGGACAGAGACAGAGGCAGAGACAGAGAGAGGGACAGAGACAGAGACAGAGACAGGGACAGGGACAGAGACAGAGACAGAGACAGAGACAGAGACAGAGGCAGAGACAGAGACAGAGACAGAGACAGAGACAGAGACTGAGACAGAGGGGCAGGAGACGTGGACGGAGACAAAGACGGAGACAAAGAAGTAGACAAAGACGTAGACAAGGACGGAGACAAAGACGGAGACAACGACGGTGACAAAGACGGAGGCAAAGACGGAGACGAAGAGGAAGACGACGACGGAGACAAAGACGGTGACAAAGACGGAGACAAAGACGGAGACAAAGATGGAGACAAAGACGGAGACAGAGGCAGAGGCGGAGACAGAGAAGGGAACAGAGGCAGAGACAGAGAAAGGGACAGAGACAGAGACAGAGACAGAGACAGAGACAGAGACAGAGACAGAGACAGAGGCAGCGACAGAGACAGAGACAGAGGCACAGACAGAGACACAGACAGAGACAATGACAGAGGCGCATGAGACAAAGACAGAGCCACAGACAGAGACAGAGACAGAGACAGAGATAGGGACAGAGACGGAGACAGAGACGGAGACAAAGGCGGGGACAAAGACAGAGGCAGAGACAGAGACAGAGACAGAGACGGAGACAGAGATGGAGACACAGACGGAGACAAATACGGAGACAAAGGTAGAGGCAAAGGCGGAGACAGAGGCGGAGACACAGACAGAGACAGAGAGTGAGACAAAGACAGAGACAGAAACAGAGACAGAGACAGAGACAGAGGCAGGGACAGAGACAGAGACAGAGACAGAGACAGAGACAGAGACAGAGACTGAGACAGAGGGGCAGTTGACGTGGACGGAGACAAAGACGGAGACAAAGACGGTGGCAAAGACGGAGACAGAGCCAGAGACAGAGACGGAGACGAAGACAGAGACAGGGAAAGAGACAGAGGCAGAGACAGAGACAGAGACAGAGACAGAGACAGAGACAGGGACAGGGACAGAGACAGAGACAGAGACAGAGACAGAGACAGAGGCAGAGACAGGGACAGAGGCAGCGCCAGAGACAGAGACAGAGACAGAGACAGAGACAGAGACAGAAACTGAGACAGACACAGAGATGGAGCCAGAGACAGAGACAGAGACAGAGACAGAGACAGAGACAGAGACAGAGACAGAGACAGAGACAGAGACAGAGACAGAGACAGAGACAGAGACAGAGGCGGAGACAGAGACAGAGACAGAGACAGAGGCAGAGGCAGAAACCGAGACAGAGACTGAGACGGAGACAGAGACAGAGGCAGAGACAGAGACAGAGGCAGAGACAGAGACAGAGGCAGAGACAGAAACCGAGACAGAGACAGAGACAGAGACAGAGACAGAGAGTGAGACAGAGACAGAGGGGCAGGAGACGTCAACGGAGACAAAGACGGAGACAAGGACGTAGACAAAGACGGAGACAAAGACGGAGACAGAGATGGAGACACAGACGGAGACAAATACGGAGACAAAGGTAGAGGCAAAGGCGGAGAGTGAGGCGGAGACACAGACAGAGACAGAGACTGAGACAAAGACAGAGACAGAAACAGAGACAGAGACAGAGACAGAGACAGAGACAGAGGTAGAGACAGAAACTGAGACAGAGACAGAGACAGAGACAGAGACAGAGACAGAGACAGAGACAGAGACAGAGACAGAGACAGAGACAGAGACAGAGACAGAGACAGAGACAGAGACAGAGACAGAGACAGAGACAGAGACAGAGGCAGAGACAGAGACAGAGACAGAGACAGAGACAGAGGCAGAGACAGAAACCGAGACAGAGACAGAGACAGAGACAGAGACAGAGACAGAGACAGAGACAGAGACAGAGACAGAGACAGAGACTGAGACAGAGACAGAGACAGAGGGGCAGGAGACGTGGACGGAGACAAAGACGGAGACAAAGACGGTGACAAAGACGGAGACAAAGAGGGAGACGAAGAGGAAGACGACGACGGAGACAAAGACGGAGACAAAGGCGGAGACAAAGATGGAGACACAGACGGAGACAAATACGGAGACAAAGACGGAGGCAAAGACGGAGACAAAGACGGAGACAAATATAGAGACACAGACGGAGACAAATACGGAGACAAAGACGGTGACAAGGACGGAGGCACAGACGGAGACGAAGAGGAAGACGACGACGGAGACAAAGACGGAGACAAAGGCGGAGACAAAGACGGATACAAAGACAGAGACAGAGACAGAGACAGAGGCAGAGACAGAGACGGAGACAGAGACAGAGACAGAGACAGCGACAGAGACAGAGACAGAGACAGAGACAGAGACAGAGACAGAGACAGAGACAGAGACAGAGAGAGGGACAGAGACAGAGACAGAGACAGAGACAGAGACAGAGACAGAGACAGAGACAGAGACAGAGACAGAGACAGAGACAGAGACAGAGACAGAGACAGAGACAGAGACAGAGACAGGGACAGGGACAGAGACAGAGACAGAGACAGAGACAGAGACAGAGGCAGAGACAGGGACAGAGGCAGCGCCAGAGACAGAGACAGAGACAGAGACAGAGACAGAGACAGAAACTGAGACAGACACAGAGATGGAGCCAGAGACAGAGACAGAGACAGAGACAGAGACAGAGACAGAGACAGAGACAGAGACAGAGACAGAGACAGAGACAGAGGCGGAGCCAGAGACAGAGACAGAGACAGAGACAGAGACAGAGACAGAGGCAGAGACAGGGACAGAGACAGCGACAGAGACAGAGACAGAGACAGAGACAGAAACTGAGACAGACACAGAGATGGAGCCAGAGACAGAGACAGAGACAGAGACAGAGACAGAGACAGAGACAGAGACAGAGAGAGAGACAGAGACAGAGACAGAGACAGAGACAGAGGGGCAGGAGACGTGGACGGAGACAAAGACGGAGACAGAGACAGAGGCAGAGACAGAGAGAGGGACAGAGACAGAGACAGAGGGGCAGGAGACGTGGACGGAGACAAAGACGGAGACAAAGAAGTAGACAAAGACGTAGACAAGGACGGAGACAAAGACGGAGACAACGACGGTGACAAAGACGGAGGCAAAGACGGAGACGAAGAGGAAGACGACGACGGAGACAAAGACGGTGACAAAGACGGAGACAAAGACGGAGACAAAGATGGAGACAAAGACGGAGACAGAGGCAGAGGCGGAGACAGGGAAGGGAACAGAGGCAGAGACAGAGAAAGGGACAGAGACAGAGACAGAGACAGAGACAGAGACAGAGACAGAGACAGAGACAGAGGCAGCGACAGAGGCAGAGACAGAGGCACAGACAGAGACACAGACAGAGACAATGACAGAGGCGCATGAGACAAAGACAGAGCCACAGACAGAGACAGAGACAGAGACAGAGATAGGGACAGAGACGGAGACAGAGACGGAGACAAAGGCGGGGACAAAGACAGAGGCAGAGACAGAGACAGAGACAGAGACGGAGACAGAGATGGAGACACAGACGGAGACAAATACGGAGACAAAGGTAGAGGCAAAGGCGGAGACAGAGGCGGAGACACAGACAGAGACAGAGACTGAGACAAAGACAGAGACAGAAACAGAGACAGAGACAGAGACAGAGGCAGGGACAGAGACAGAGACAGAGACAGAGACAGAGACAGAGACAGAGACTGAGACAGAGGGGCAGTTGACGTGAACGGAGACAAAGACGGAGACAAGGACGTAGACAAAGACGGAGACAAAGACGGAGACAGAGATGGAGACACAGACGGAGACAAATACGGAGACAAAGGTAGAGGCAAAGGCGGAGACAGAGGCGGAGACACAGACAGAGACAGAGACTGAGACAAAGACAGAGACAGAAACAGAGACAGAGACAGAGACAGAGACAGAGACAGAGGCAGAGACAGAAACTGAGACAGAGACAGAGACAGAGACAGAGACAGAGACAGAGACAGAGACAGAGACAGAGACAGAGACAGAGACAGAGACAGAGACAGAGACAGAGACAGAGACAGAGACAGAGACAGAGGCAGAGACAGAGACAGAGACAGAGACAGAGACAGAGGCAGAGACAGAAACCGAGACAGAGACAGAGACAGAGACAGAGACAGAGACAGAGACAGAGACAGAGACAGAGACAGAGACAGAGACAGAGACTGAGACAGAGACAGAGACAGAGGGGCAGGAGACGTGGACGGAGACAAAGACGGAGACAAAGACGGTGACAAAGACGGAGACAAAGAGGGAGACGAAGAGGAAGACGACGACGGAGACAAAGACGGAGACAAAGGCGGAGACAAAGATGGAGACACAGACGGAGACAAATACGGAGACAAAGACGGAGGCAAAGACGGAGACAAAGACGGAGACAAATATAGAGACACAGACGGAGACAAATACGGAGACAAAGACGGTGACAAGGACGGAGGCAAAGACGGAGACGAAGAGGAAGACGACGACGCAGACAAAGACGGAGACAAAGGCGGAGACAAAGACGGATACAAAGACAGAGACAGAGACAGAGACAGAGGCAGAGACAGAGACGGAGACAGAGACAGAGACAGAGACAGCGACAGAGACAGAGACAGAGACAGAGACAGAGACAGAGACAGAGACAGAGAGAGGGACAGAGACAGAGACAGAGACAGAGACAGAGACAGAGACAGAGACAGAGACAGAGACAGAGGCAGAGACAGAGACAGAGACAGAGACAGAGACAGAGAGAGAGAAAGCGACACGGACGAAGACAGAAACAGAGACAGAGGCAGAGGCACAGACAGAGATACAGACAGAGACAAAGGCAGAGGCGCATGGCACAAAGACAGAGCCACAGACAGAGACAGCGGCAGAGACAGAGACAGAGACAGAGACAGAGAGAGAGGCAGAGACAGAGACAGAGACGGAGACAGAGACAGAGACAGAGACAGAGGCAGAGACAGAAACCTAGACAGAGACAGAGACGGAGACAGAGACAGAGACAGAGACAGAGGCAGAGTCAGAAACCGAGACAGAGACAGAGACGGAGACAGAGACAGAGACAGAGCCAGAGACAGAGACAGAGACAGGGACAGAGACAGCGACAGAGACAGAGACAGGGACAGAGACAGAGACAAAGACAGAGGCGCATGAGACAAAGACAGAGGCAGAGACAGAGACAGAGACAGAGGCAGATACAGAGACAGAGACAGAGACGGAGACAGAGATGGAGACACAGACAGAGGCAGAGACAGAGACAAAGACAGAGACAGAGACCGAGACAGAGACGGAGACGGAGACAGAGACGGAGACGGAGACAGAGACGGAGACAGGGACAGAGACAGAGACAGGGACAGAGACACTGGCAGAGACAGAGAGAGGGACAGAGACAGAGACAGAGACAGGGACAGGGACAGAGACAGAGACAGAGACAGAGACAGAGACAGAGGCAGAGACAGAGACAGAGACAGAGACAGAGACAGAGACAGAGGGGCAGGAGACGTGGACGGAGACAAAGACGGAGACAAAGATGGAGACAAAGACGGAGACAGAGGCAGAGGCGGAGACAGAGAAGGGAACAGAGGCAGAGACAGAGAAAGGGACAGAGACAGAGACAGAGACAGAGACAGAGACAGAGACAGAGACAGAGGCAGCGACAGAGACAGAGACAGAGGCACAGACAGAGACACAGACAGAGACAATGACAGAGGCGCATGAGACAAAGACAGAGCCACAGACAGAGACAGAGACAGAGACAGAGATAGGGACAGAGACAGAGACAGAGACGGAGACAAAGGCGGGGACAAAGACAGAGGCAGAGACAGAGACAGAGACAGAGACAGAGACAGAGACGGAGACAAAGACGGTGGCAAAGACGGAGACAGAGCCAGAGACAGAGACGGAGACGAAGACAGAGACAGGGAAAGAGACAGAGGCAGAGACAGAGACAGAGACAGAGACAGAGACAGAGACAGGGACAGGGACAGAGACAGAGACAGAGACAGAGACAGAGGCAGAGACAGGGACAGAGACAGCGACAGAGACAGAGACAGAGACAGAGGGGCAGGAGACGTGGACGGAGACAAAGACGGAGACAAAGACGGTGACAAAGGCGGAGACAAAGACGGAGACGAAGAGGAAGACGACGGAGACAAAGGCGGAGACAAAGGCCTCAGACAAAGATGGAGACACAGACGGAGACAAATACGGAGACAAAGACGGAGGGAAAGACCGAGACAAAGACGGAGACAAATATGGAGACACAGACGGATACAAATACGGAGACAAAGACGGTGACAAAGGCGGAGACAAAGGCGGAGACGAAGTTGGAGACACAGACGGAGACAAAGACGGAGGCAAAGATGGAGACACAGACGGAGGCAAATACGGAGACAAAGACGGTGACAAAGACGGAGGCAAAGACGGAGACGAAGATGGAGAGAAAGACGGAGACAGAGGCAGAGGCGGAGACAGAGAAGGGAACAGAGGCAGAGACAGAGAAAGGGACAGAGACAGAGACAGAGACAGAGACAGAGACAGAGACAGAGACAGAGGCACAGACAGAGACACAGACAGAGACAATGACAGAGGCGCATGAGACAAAGACAGAGCCACAGACAGAGACAGAGACAGGGACAGAGACGGAGACAGAGACGGAGACAAAGGCGGGGACAAAGACAGAGGCAGAGACAGAGACAGAGACAGAGACGGAGACAGAGATGGAGACACAGACGGAGACAAATACGGAGACAAAGGTAGAGGCAAAGGCGGAGACAGAGGCGGAGACACAGACAGAGACAGAGACTGAGACAAAGACAGAGACAGAAACAGAGACAGAGACAGAGACAGAGGCAGGGACAGAGACAGAGACAGAGACAGAGACAGAGACAGAGACAGAGACAGAGACAGAGACAGAGACAGAGACAGAGACAGAGACAGAGACAGAGACAGAGACAGAGACAAAGGCAGAGACACAGACACAGACAGAGGCAGAGGCAGACGCGCATGAGACAACGACCGAGACAGAGGGGCAGGAGACACGGACGGAGACACAGACGGAGACAAGGACGGAGACAAAGACGGACACAAAGACAGAGACAGAGACCGAGACAGAGACGGAGACGGAGACAGAGACGGAGACGGAGACAGAGACGGAGACAGGGACAGAGACAGAGACAGGGACAGAGACAGAGGCAGAGACAGAGAGAGGGACAGAGACAGAGACAGAGACAGGGACAGGGACAGAGACAGAGACAGAGACAGAGACAGAGACAGAGGCAGAGACAGAGAGAGAGACAGAGACAGAGACAGAGACAGAGACAGAGACAGAGACAGAGGGGCAGGAGACGTGGACGGAGACAAAGACGGAGACAAAGAAGTAGACAAAGACGTAGACAAGGACGGAGACAAAGACGGAGACAACGACGGTGACAAAGACGGAGGCAAAGACGGAGACGAAGAGGAAGACGACGACGGAGACAAAGACGGTGACAAAGACGGAGACAAAGACGGAGACAAAAATGGAGACAAAGACGGCGACAGAGGCAGAGGCGGAGACAGAGAAGGGAACAGAGGCAGAGACAGAGAAAGGGACAGAGACAGAGACAGAGACAGAGACAGAGACAGAGACAGAGACAGAGGCACAGACAGAGACACAGACAGAGACAATGACAGAGGCGCATGAGACAAAGACAGAGCCACAGACAGAGACAGAGACAGGGACAGAGACGGAGACAGAGACGGAGACAAAGGCGGGGACAAAGACAGAGGCAGAGACAGAGACAGAGACAGAGACGGAGACAGAGATGGAGACACAGACGGAGACAAATACGGAGACAAAGGTAGAGGCAAAGGCGGAGACAGAGGCGGAGACACAGACAGAGACAGAGACTGAGACAAAGACAGAGACAGAAACAGAGACAGAGACAGAGACAGAGGCAGGGACAGAGACAGAGACAGAGACAGAGACAGAGACAGAGACAGAGACTGAGACAGAGGGGCAGTTGACGTGGACGGAGACAAAGACGGAGACAAAGACGGTGGCAAAGACGGAGACAGAGCCAGAGACAGAGACGGAGACGAAGACAGAGACAGGGAAAGAGACAGAGGCAGAGACAGAGACAGAGACAGAGACAGAGACAGAGACAGGGACAGGGACAGAGACAGAGACAGAGACAGAGACAGAGACAGACGCAGAGACAGGGACAGAGACAGCGACAGAGACAGAGACAGAGACAGAGACAGAAACTGAGACAGACACAGAGATGGAGCCAGAGACAGAGACAGAGACAGAGACAGAGACAGAGACAGAGACAGAGACAGAGACAGAGACAGAGACAGAGACAGAGACAGAGACAGAGACAGAGACAGAGACAGAGACAGAGACAGAGACAGAGACAGAGACAGAGACAGAGACAGAGACAGAGACAGAGACAAAGGCAGAGACACAGACACAGACAGAGGCAGAGGCAGACGCGCATGAGGCAACGACAGAAACAGAGGGGCAGGAGACACGGACGGAGACACAGACGGAGACAAGGACGGAGACAAAGACGGACACAAAGACAGAGACAGAGACCGAGACAGAGACGGAGACGGAGACAGAGACGGAGACGGAGACAGAGACGGAGACAGGGACAGAGACAGAGACAGGGACAGAGACAGAGGCAGAGACAGAGAGAGGGACAGAGACAGAGACAGAGACAGGGACAGGGACAGAGACAGAGACAGAGACAGAGACAGAGACAGAGGCAGAGACAGAGACAGAGACAGAGACAGAGACAGAGACTGAGACAGAGGGGCAGGAGACGTGGACGGAGACAAAGACGGAGACAAAGAAGTAGACAAAGACGTAGACAAGGACGGAGACAAAGACGGAGACAACGACGGTGACAAAGACGGAGGCAAAGACGGAGACGAAGAGGAAGACGACGACGGAGACAAAGACGGTGACAAAGACGGAGACAAAGACGGAGACAAAGATGGAGACAAAGACGGAGACAGAGGCAGAGGCGGAGACAGAGAAGGGAACAGAGGCAGAGACAGAGAAAGGGACAGAGACAGAGACAGAGACAGAGACAGAGACAGAGACAGAGACAGAGACAGAGGCAGCGACAGAGACAGAGACAGAGGCACAGACAGAGACACAGACAGAGACAATGACAGAGGCGCATGAGACAAAGACAGAGCCACAGACAGAGACAGAGACAGAGACAGAGATAGGGACAGAGACGGAGACAGAGACGGAGACAAAGGCGGGGACAAAGACAGAGGCAGAGACAGAGACAGAGACAGAGACGGAGACAGAGATGGAGACACAGACGGAGACAAATACGGAGACAAAGGTAGAGGCAAAGGCGGAGACAGAGGCGGAGACACAGACAGAGACAGAGAGTGAGACAAAGACAGAGACAGAAACAGAGACAGAGACAGAGACAGAGGCAGGGACAGAGACAGAGACAGAGACAGAGACAGAGACAGAGACAGAGACTGAGACAGAGGGGCAGTTGACGTGGACGGAGACAAAGACGGAGACAAAGACGGTGGCAAAGACGGAGACAGAGCCAGAGACAGAGACGGAGACGAAGACAGAGACAGGGAAAGAGACAGAGGCAGAGACAGAGACAGAGACAGAGACAGAGACAGAGACAGGGACAGGGACAGAGACAGAGACAGAGACAGAGACAGAGACAGAGGCAGAGACAGGGACAGAGGCAGCGCCAGAGACAGAGACAGAGACAGAGACAGAGACAGAGACAGAAACTGAGACAGACACAGAGATGGAGCCAGAGACAGAGACAGAGACAGAGACAGAGACAGAGACAGAGACAGAGACAGAGACAGAGACAGAGACAGAGACAGAGACAGAGACAGAGACAGAGGCGGAGACAGAGACAGAGACAGAGACAGAGGCAGAGGCAGAAACCGAGACAGAGACTGAGACGGAGACAGAGACAGAGGCAGAGACAGAGACAGAGGCAGAGACAGAGACAGAGGCAGAGACAGAAACCGAGACAGAGACAGAGACAGAGACAGAGACAGAGAGTGAGACAGAGACAGAGGGGCAGGAGACGTCAACGGAGACAAAGACGGAGACAAGGACGTAGACAAAGACGGAGACAAAGACGGAGACAGAGATGGAGACACAGACGGAGACAAATACGGAGACAAAGGTAGAGGCAAAGGCGGAGAGTGAGGCGGAGACACAGACAGAGACAGAGACTGAGACAAAGACAGAGACAGAAACAGAGACAGAGACAGAGACAGAGACAGAGACAGAGGTAGAGACAGAAACTGAGACAGAGACAGAGACAGAGACAGAGACAGAGACAGAGACAGAGACAGAGACAGAGACAGAGACAGAGACAGAGACAGAGACAGAGACAGAGACAGAGACAGAGACAGAGACAGAGACAGAGACAGAGGCAGAGACAGAGACAGAGACAGAGACAGAGACAGAGGCAGAGACAGAAACCGAGACAGAGACAGAGACAGAGACAGAGACAGAGACAGAGACAGAGACAGAGACAGAGACAGAGACAGAGACAGAGACTGAGACAGAGACAGAGACAGAGGGGCAGGAGACGTGGACGGAGACAAAGA
Source organism: Megachile willughbiella (assembly GCA_945859595.2). Taxonomy (NCBI): domain Eukaryota; kingdom Metazoa; phylum Arthropoda; class Insecta; order Hymenoptera; family Megachilidae; genus Megachile; species Megachile willughbiella. Next base: position 1,779,985 of record CAMAOD020000301.1, read on the forward strand.
CGGAGACAAAGACGGTGACAAAGACGGAGACAAAGAGGGAGACGAAGAGGAAGACGACGACGGAGACAAAGACGGAGACAAAGGCGGAGACAAAGATGGAGACACAGACGGAGACAAATACGGAGACAAAGACGGAGGCAAAGACGGAGACAAAGACGGAGACAAATATAGAGACACAGACGGAGACAAATACGGAGACAAAGACGGTGACAAGGACGGAGGCACAGACGGAGACGAAGAGGAAGACGACGACGGAGACAAAGACGGAGACAAAGGCGGAGACAAAGACGGATACAAAGACAGAGACAGAGACAGAGACAGAGGCAGAGACAGAGACGGAGACAGAGACAGAGACAGAGACAGCGACAGAGACAGAGACAGAGACAGAGACAGAGACAGAGACAGAGACAGAGAGAGGGACAGAGACAGAGACAGAGACAGAGACAGAGACAGAGACAGAGACAGAGACAGAGACAGAGACAGAGACAGAGACAGAGACAGAGACAGAGACAGAGACAGAGACAGGGACAGGGACAGAGACAGAGACAGAGACAGAGACAGAGACAGAGGCAGAGACAGGGACAGAGGCAGCGCCAGAGACAGAGACAGAGACAGAGACAGAGACAGAGACAGAAACTGAGACAGACACAGAGATGGAGCCAGAGACAGAGACAGAGACAGAGACAGAGACAGAGACAGAGACAGAGACAGAGACAGAGACAGAGACAGAGACAGAGGCGGAGCCAGAGACAGAGACAGAGACAGAGACAGAGACAGAGACAGAGGCAGAGACAGGGACAGAGACAGCGACAGAGACAGAGACAGAGACAGAGACAGAAACTGAGACAGACACAGAGATGGAGCCAGAGACAGAGACAGAGACAGAGACAGAGACAGAGACAGAGACAGAGACAGAGAGAGAGACAGAGACAGAGACAGAGACAGAGACAGAGGGGCAGGAGACGTGGACGGAGACAAAGACGGAGACAGAGACAGAGGCAGAGACAGAGAGAGGGACAGAGACAGAGACAGAGGGGCAGGAGACGTGGACGGAGACAAAGACGGAGACAAAGAAGTAGACAAAGACGTAGACAAGGACGGAGACAAAGACGGAGACAACGACGGTGACAAAGACGGAGGCAAAGACGGAGACGAAGAGGAAGACGACGACGGAGACAAAGACGGTGACAAAGACGGAGACAAAGACGGAGACAAAGATGGAGACAAAGACGGAGACAGAGGCAGAGGCGGAGACAGGGAAGGGAACAGAGGCAGAGACAGAGAAAGGGACAGAGACAGAGACAGAGACAGAGACAGAGACAGAGACAGAGACAGAGACAGAGGCAGCGACAGAGGCAGAGACAGAGGCACAGACAGAGACACAGACAGAGACAATGACAGAGGCGCATGAGACAAAGACAGAGCCACAGACAGAGACAGAGACAGAGACAGAGATAGGGACAGAGACGGAGACAGAGACGGAGACAAAGGCGGGGACAAAGACAGAGGCAGAGACAGAGACAGAGACAGAGACGGAGACAGAGATGGAGACACAGACGGAGACAAATACGGAGACAAAGGTAGAGGCAAAGGCGGAGACAGAGGCGGAGACACAGACAGAGACAGAGACTGAGACAAAGACAGAGACAGAAACAGAGACAGAGACAGAGACAGAGGCAGGGACAGAGACAGAGACAGAGACAGAGACAGAGACAGAGACAGAGACTGAGACAGAGGGGCAGTTGACGTGAACGGAGACAAAGACGGAGACAAGGACGTAGACAAAGACGGAGACAAAGACGGAGACAGAGATGGAGACACAGACGGAGACAAATACGGAGACAAAGGTAGAGGCAAAGGCGGAGACAGAGGCGGAGACACAGACAGAGACAGAGACTGAGACAAAGACAGAGACAGAAACAGAGACAGAGACAGAGACAGAGACAGAGACAGAGGCAGAGACAGAAACTGAGACAGAGACAGAGACAGAGACAGAGACAGAGACAGAGACAGAGACAGAGACAGAGACAGAGACAGAGACAGAGACAGAGACAGAGACAGAGACAGAGACAGAGACAGAGGCAGAGACAGAGACAGAGACAGAGACAGAGACAGAGGCAGAGACAGAAACCGAGACAGAGACAGAGACAGAGACAGAGACAGAGACAGAGACAGAGACAGAGACAGAGACAGAGACAGAGACTGAGACAGAGACAGAGACAGAGGGGCAGGAGACGTGGACGGAGACAAAGACGGAGACAAAGACGGTGACAAAGACGGAGACAAAGAGGGAGACGAAGAGGAAGACGACGACGGAGACAAAGACGGAGACAAAGGCGGAGACAAAGATGGAGACACAGACGGAGACAAATACGGAGACAAAGACGGAGGCAAAGACGGAGACAAAGACGGAGACAAATATAGAGACACAGACGGAGACAAATACGGAGACAAAGACGGTGACAAGGACGGAGGCAAAGACGGAGACGAAGAGGAAGACGACGACGCAGACAAAGACGGAGACAAAGGCGGAGACAAAGACGGATACAAAGACAGAGACAGAGACAGAGACAGAGGCAGAGACAGAGACGGAGACAGAGACAGAGACAGAGACAGCGACAGAGACAGAGACAGAGACAGAGACAGAGACAGAGACAGAGACAGAGAGAGGGACAGAGACAGAGACAGAGACAGAGACAGAGACAGAGACAGAGACAGAGACAGAGACAGAGGCAGAGACAGAGACAGAGACAGAGACAGAGACAGAGAGAGAGAAAGCGACACGGACGAAGACAGAAACAGAGACAGAGGCAGAGGCACAGACAGAGATACAGACAGAGACAAAGGCAGAGGCGCATGGCACAAAGACAGAGCCACAGACAGAGACAGCGGCAGAGACAGAGACAGAGACAGAGACAGAGAGAGAGGCAGAGACAGAGACAGAGACGGAGACAGAGACAGAGACAGAGACAGAGGCAGAGACAGAAACCTAGACAGAGACAGAGACGGAGACAGAGACAGAGACAGAGACAGAGGCAGAGTCAGAAACCGAGACAGAGACAGAGACGGAGACAGAGACAGAGACAGAGCCAGAGACAGAGACAGAGACAGGGACAGAGACAGCGACAGAGACAGAGACAGGGACAGAGACAGAGACAAAGACAGAGGCGCATGAGACAAAGACAGAGGCAGAGACAGAGACAGAGACAGAGGCAGATACAGAGACAGAGACAGAGACGGAGACAGAGATGGAGACACAGACAGAGGCAGAGACAGAGACAAAGACAGAGACAGAGACCGAGACAGAGACGGAGACGGAGACAGAGACGGAGACGGAGACAGAGACGGAGACAGGGACAGAGACAGAGACAGGGACAGAGACACTGGCAGAGACAGAGAGAGGGACAGAGACAGAGACAGAGACAGGGACAGGGACAGAGACAGAGACAGAGACAGAGACAGAGACAGAGGCAGAGACAGAGACAGAGACAGAGACAGAGACAGAGACAGAGGGGCAGGAGACGTGGACGGAGACAAAGACGGAGACAAAGATGGAGACAAAGACGGAGACAGAGGCAGAGGCGGAGACAGAGAAGGGAACAGAGGCAGAGACAGAGAAAGGGACAGAGACAGAGACAGAGACAGAGACAGAGACAGAGACAGAGACAGAGGCAGCGACAGAGACAGAGACAGAGGCACAGACAGAGACACAGACAGAGACAATGACAGAGGCGCATGAGACAAAGACAGAGCCACAGACAGAGACAGAGACAGAGACAGAGATAGGGACAGAGACAGAGACAGAGACGGAGACAAAGGCGGGGACAAAGACAGAGGCAGAGACAGAGACAGAGACAGAGACAGAGACAGAGACGGAGACAAAGACGGTGGCAAAGACGGAGACAGAGCCAGAGACAGAGACGGAGACGAAGACAGAGACAGGGAAAGAGACAGAGGCAGAGACAGAGACAGAGACAGAGACAGAGACAGAGACAGGGACAGGGACAGAGACAGAGACAGAGACAGAGACAGAGGCAGAGACAGGGACAGAGACAGCGACAGAGACAGAGACAGAGACAGAGGGGCAGGAGACGTGGACGGAGACAAAGACGGAGACAAAGACGGTGACAAAGGCGGAGACAAAGACGGAGACGAAGAGGAAGACGACGGAGACAAAGGCGGAGACAAAGGCCTCAGACAAAGATGGAGACACAGACGGAGACAAATACGGAGACAAAGACGGAGGGAAAGACCGAGACAAAGACGGAGACAAATATGGAGACACAGACGGATACAAATACGGAGACAAAGACGGTGACAAAGGCGGAGACAAAGGCGGAGACGAAGTTGGAGACACAGACGGAGACAAAGACGGAGGCAAAGATGGAGACACAGACGGAGGCAAATACGGAGACAAAGACGGTGACAAAGACGGAGGCAAAGACGGAGACGAAGATGGAGAGAAAGACGGAGACAGAGGCAGAGGCGGAGACAGAGAAGGGAACAGAGACAGAGACAGAGCAAGTGACAGAGACAGAGACAGAGACAGGAAAAGAGACAGAGACAGAGACAGAGTCAGAGACAGAGGCAGCGACAGAGACAGAAACAGAGACAGAGACAGAGGCACAGACAGAGACACAGACAAAGACAAAGACAGAGGCGCATGAGACAAAGACAGAGCCACAGACAGAGACAGAGGCAGAGACAGACACACAGACAGAGACAGAGACAGAGAGAGAGGCAGAGACAGAAACAGAGACAGGGACACGGGCAGAGACAGAGACAGAGACAGAGACAGGAAAAGAGAGAGAGACAGAGACAGAGAAAGAGGCAGCGACAGAGACAGAAACAGAGACAGAGACAGAGTCACAGACAGAGACACAGACAGAGACAAAGACAGAGGCGCATGAGACAAAGACAGAGGCAGAGACAGAGACATAGGCAGAGACAGAGACAGAGACAGAGACAGAGACAGAGGGGCCGGAGACGTGGACGGAGAAAAAGACGGAGACAAAGACGTAGACAAAGACGGAGACAAAGACGTAGACAAAGACGGTGACAAAGACGGACACAAAGACGGAGACGAAGAGGAAGACGACGACGGAGACAAAGACGGAGACAAAGGCGGAGACAAATATTGAGACACAGACGGACACAAATACGGAGACAAAGACAGGTACAAAGACGGAGACAGAGACAGAGACAGAGACGGAGACGAAGACAGAGACAGGGAAAGAGACAGAGGCAGAGACAGAGACAGAGACAGAGACAGAGACAGAGACAGGGACAGGGACAGAGACAGAGACAGAGACAGAGACAGAGATAAAGACGGAGACAAAGACGGAGACAAAGAAGTAGACAAAGACGTAGACAAAGACGGAGACAACGACGGTGACAAAGACGGAGACAAGGACGGAGACGAGGAGGAAGACGACGACGGAGATAAAGACGGTGACAAAGACGGAGACAAAGACTGAGACAAAGATGGAGACAAAGACGGAGACAGAGGCAGAGGCGGAGACAGAGAAGGAACAGAGGCAGAGACAGAGAAAGGGACAGAGACAGAGACAGAGACAGAGACAGAGACAGAGACAGGAAAAGAGACAGAGACAGAGACAGAGACAGAGGCAGCGACAGAGACAGAAACAGAGACAGAGACAGAGGCACAGACAGAGACACAGACAGAGACAAAGGCAGAGGCGCATGAGACAAAGACAGAGCCACAGACAGAGACAGAGGCAGAGACAGAGACAGAGACAGAGACAGAGACAGAGACAGAGACAGAGACAGAGACAGAGACTGAGACTGAGACAGCGACAGAGACAGAGGGGCAGGAGACGTGGACGGAGACAAAGACGGAGACAAAGACGGTGTCAAAGACGGAGACAAAGACGGAGACGAAGAGGAAGACGACGACGGAGACAAAGACGGAGACAAAGGCGGAGACAAAGATGGAGACACAGACGGAGACAAATACGGAGACAAAGACGGTGACAAAGACGGAGGCAAAGGCGGAGACGAAGAGGTAGACGACGACGGAGACAAAGGCGGAGACAAAGGCGGAGACAAAGACGGATACAACGACAGAGACAGAGACAGAGACAGAGACAGAGACAGAGACAGAGACAGAGACAGAGACAGAGGGGCAGGAGACGTGGACGGAGACAAAGACGGAGACAAAGACGGTGACAAAGACGGAGACAAAGACGGAGACGAAGAGAAAGACGACGACGGAGACAAAGACGGAGACACAGGCGGAGGCAAAGATGGAGACACAGACAGAGACAAATACGGAGACAAAGACGGAGGCAAAGACGGAGTCAAAGACGGAGACAAATATGGAGACACAGACGGAGACAAATACGGAGACAAAGACGGTGACAAAGACGGAGGCAAAGACGGAGACGAAGAGGAAGACGACGACGGAGACAAAGACGGTGACAAAGACGGAGGCAAAGACGGAGACGAAGAGGAAGACGACGACGGAGACAAAGACGGAGACAAAGGCGGAGACAAAGACGGATACAACGACAGAGACAGAGACAGAGACAGAGGCAGAGAGAGAGACGGAGACAGAGACAGAGACAGAGACAGGGGGGCAGGAGACGTGGACGGAGACAAAGACGGAGACAAAGGCGGAGACGAAGATGGAGACGACGACGGAGGCAAAGACGGAGACAGAGACAAAGACGAAGACAAAGAGGAAGACGACGACGAAGACAAAGACGGAGACAGAGGCAGAGGCAGAGACAGAGACAGAGACAGAGACAGAGACAAAGGCAGAGACCGATACAGAGACAGATACAGAGGCAGACGCGCATGAGACAACCACCGAGACAGACGGGCAGGAGACACGGACGGAGACACAAATGGAGACAAGGACAGAGACAAAGACGGACACAAAGACGGAGACAGAGACCGAGACAGAGACAGAGACAGGGACAGAGACGGAGACAGAGACAGAGACAGAGACAATGACAGAGACAGAGACAGAGACAGAGACAGAGACAGAGACAGAGACTGAGACAGAGACAGAGATGGAGCCAATGACAGAGACAGAGACAGAAACGGAGACGCAGACAGGGACAGAGACAGAGACAGAGACAGAGACAGAGACAGAGACAGAGACAGAGACAGAGACAGAGACAGAGACAGAGACAGAGACAGAGACAGAGACAGAGACAGAGACAGAGACAGAGACAGAGACAGAGACAGAGACAGAGACAGAGACAGAGACAGAGACAGAGGCAGAGACAGAGAGAGGGACAGAGACAGAGACAGAGACAGGGACAGGGACAGAGACAGAGACAGAGACAGAGACAGAGACAGAGACAGAGGCAGAGACAGAGACAGAGACAGAGACAGAGACAGAGACAGAGACTGAGACAGAGACAGAGACAGAGGGGCAGGAGACGTGGACGGAGACAAAGACGGAGACAAAGAAGTAGACAAAGACGTAGACAAAGACGGAGACAAAGACGGAGACAACGACGGTGACAAAGACGGAGGCAAAGACGGAGACGAAGAGGTAGACGACGACGGAGACAAAGACGGTGACAAAGACGGAGACAAAGACGGAGACAAAAATGGAGACAAAGACGGAGACAGAGGCAGAGGCGGAGACAGAGAAGGGAACAGATGCAGAGACAGAGAAAGGGACAGAGACAGAGCCAGAGACAGAGACAGAGACAGAGACAGAGACAGAGGCAGCGACAGAGACAGAGACAGAGGCACAGACAGAGACACAGACAGAGGCAATGACAGAGGCGCATGAGACAAAGACAGAGCCACAGACAGAGACAGAGGCAGAGACAGAGACAGAGACAGAGACAGAGACAGATGCAGAGACAGAGACAGAGACAGAGACAGAGACAGAGGCAGAGACAGAGACAGAGACAGAGACAGAGGCAGAGATAGAAACCGAGACAGGGACAGAGACAGAGACAGAGACAGAGTGTGAGACAGAGACAGAGACTGAGGCAGAGACAGAGACAGAGACAGAGGGGCAGGAGACGTGGACGGAGACAAAGACGGAGACATGGACGTAGACAAAGACGGAGACAAAGACGGAGACAAAGACGGAGACAAAGACGGAGACAAAGACGGAGACAAATATGGAGACACAGACGGAGACAAATACGGAGACAAAGACGGTGACAAGGACGGAGGCAAAGACGGAGACGAAGAGGAAGACGACGACGGAGACAAAGGCGGAGACAAAGACGGATACAAAGACAGAGACAGAGACAGAGACAGAGGCAGAGACAGAGACGGAGACAGAGACAGAGACAGAGACCGCGACAGAGACAGAGACAGAGACAGAGACAGAGACAGAGACAGAGATAGGGACAGAGACAGAGACAGAGACGGAGACAAAGGCGGGGACAAAGACAGAGGCAGAGACAGAGACAGAGACAGAGACGGAGACAGAGATGGAGACACAGACGGAGACAAAGACGGAGACAAAGACGGTGGCAAAGACGGAGACAGAGCCAGAGACAGAGACGGAGACGAAGACAGAGACAGGGAAAGAGACAGAGGCAGAGACAGAGACAGAGACAGAGACAGAGACAGAGACAGGGACAGAGACAGAGACAGAGACAGAGACAGAGACAGAGGCAGAGACAGGGACAGAGACAGCGACAGAGACAGAGACAGAGACAGAGACAGAAACTGAGACAGACACAGAGATGGAGCCAGAGACAGAGACAGAGACAGAGACAGAGACAGAGACAGAGACAGAGACAGAGACAGAGACAGAGACAGAGACAGAGACAGAGACAGAGACAGAGACAGAGACAGAGACAGAGACAGAGACAGAGACAGAGACAGAGACAGAGACAGAGACAAAGGCAGAGACACAGACACAGACAGAGGCAGAGGCAGACGCGCATGAGACAACGACCGAGACAGAGGGGCAGGAGACACGGACGGAGACACAGACGGAGACAAGGACGGAGACAAAGACGGACACAAAGACAGAGACAGAGACCGAGACAGAGACGGAGACGGAGACAGAGACGGAGACGGAGGCAGAGACGGAGACAGGGACAGAGACAGAGACAGGGACAGAGACAGAGGCAGAGACAGAGAGAGGGACAGAGACAGAGACAGAGACAGGGACAGGGACAGAGACAGAGACAGAGACAGAGACAGAGACAGAGGCAGAGACAGAGAGAGAGACAGAGACAGAGACAGAGACAGAGACAGAGGGGCAGGAGACGTGGACGGAGACAAAGACGGAGACAAAGAAGTAGACAAAGACGTAGACAAGGACGGAGACAAAGACGGAGACAACGACGGTGACAAAGACGGAGGCAAAGACGGAGACGAAGAGGAAGACGACGACGGAGACAAAGACGGTGACAAAGACGGAGACAAAGACGGAGACAAAGATGGAGACAAAGACGGAGACAGAGGCAGAGGCGGAGACAGAGAAGGGAACAGAGGCAGAGACAGAGAAAGGGACAGAGACAGAGACAGAGACAGAGACAGAGACAGAGACAGAGACAGAGGCAGCGACAGAGACAGAGACAGAGGCACAGACAGAGACACAGACAGAGACAATGACAGAGGCGCATGAGACAAATACAGAGCCACAGACAGAGACAGAGACAGAGACAGAGATAGGGACAGAGACGGAGACAGAGACGGAGACAAAGGCGGGGACAAAGACAGAGGCAGAGACAGAGACAGAGACAGAGACGGAGACAGAGATGGAGACACAGACGGAGACAAATACGGAGACAAAGGTAGAGGCAAAGGCGGAGACAGAGGCGGAGACACAGACAGAGACAGAGACTGAGACAAAGACAGAGACAGAAACAGAGACAGAGACAGAGACAGAGGCAGGGACAGAGACAGAGACAGAGACAGAGACAGAGACAGAGACAGAGACTGAGACAGAGGGGCAGTTGACGTGGACGGAGACAAAGACGGAGACAAAGACGGTGGCAAAGACGGAGACAGAGCCAGAGACAGAGACGGAGACGAAGACAGAGACAGGGAAAGAGACAGAGGCAGAGACAGAGACAGAGACAGAGACAGAGACAGAGACAGGGACAGGGACAGAGACAGAGACAGAGACAGAGACAGAGACAGAGGCAGAGACAGGGACAGAGGCAGCGACAGGGACAGAGACAGAGACAGAGACAGAGACAGAAACTGAGACAGACACAGAGATGGAGCCAGAGACAGAGACAGAGACAGAGACAGAGACAGAGACAGAGACAGAGACAGAGACAGAGACAGAGACAGAGACAGAGACAGAGACAGAGGCGGAGACAGAGACAGAGACAGAGACAGAGGCAGAGACAGAAACCGAGACAGAGACTGAGGCGGAGACAGAGACAGAGGCAGAGACAGAGACAGAGGCAGAGACAGAGACAGAGGCAGAGACAGAAACCGAGACAGAGACAGAGACAGAGACAGAGACAGAGAGTGAAACAGAGACAGAGGGGCAGGAGACGTGAACGAAGACAAAGACGGAGACAAGGACGTAGACAAAGACGGAGACAAAGACGGAGACAGAGACGGAGACAAAGACGGTGACAAAGACGGAGACGAAGAGGAAGACGAGGACGGAGACAAAGACGGAGACAAAGACGGAGACAAAGACAGAGACAGAGCCAGAGACAGAGACAGAGACAGAGACAGAGACAGAGACAGAGACAAAGACAGAGGCGCATGAGACAAAGACAGAGGCAGAGACAGAGACAGAGGCAGAGACAGAGACAGAGACAGAGACAGAGACAGAGACAGAGACGGAGACGAAGACAGAGACAGGGAAAGAGGCAGAGGCAGAGACAGAGGCAGAGACAGAGACAGAGACAGAGACAGAGACAGAGACAGAGACAGGGACAGGGACAGAGACAGAGACAGAGACAGAGACAGAGACAGAGGCAGAGACAGAGACAGAGACAGAGACAGAGACAGAGGCAGAGACAGAGACAGAGACAGAGACAGAGACAGAGACAGAGACAGAGACAGAGACAGAGACAGAGACAGGGACAGAGACAGAGACAGAGACAGAGACAGAGACAGAGACAGAGACTGAGACAGAGACAGAGACAGAGGGGCAGTTGACGTGGACGGAGACAAAGACGGAGACAAAGACGGTGACAAAGACGGAGACAAAGACGGAGACGAAGAGGAAGACGACGACGGAGACAAAGACGTAGACAAAGACGGAGACAAATATGGAGACACAGACGGACACAAATACGGAGAGAAAGACGGAGACAGAGCCAGAGACAGAGCCAGAGACAGAGACGGAGACGAAGACAGAGACAGGGAAAGAGGCAGAGGCAGAGACAGAGGCAGAGACAGAGACAGAGACAGAGACAGAGACAGAGACAGAGACAGGGACAGGGACAGAGACAGAGACAGAGACAGAAACAGAGACAGAGGCAGAGACAGAGACAGAGACAGAGACAGAGACAGAGGCAGAGACAGAGACAGAGACAGAGACAGAGACAGAGACAGAGACAGAGACAGAGGCAGAGACAGAAACCGAGACAGGGACAGAGACAGAGACAGAGACAGAGACTGAGACAGAGACAGAGACAGAGACAGAGGGGCAGGAGACGTGGACGGAGACAAAGACGGAGACAAGGACGTAGACAAAGACGGAGACAAAGGCGGAGACAGAGACGGAGACAAAGACGGTGACAAAAACGGAGACGAAGAGGAAGACGAGGACGGAGACAAAGACGGAGACAAAGACGGAGACAAAGGCGGAGACAAAGACGCAGACAAAGATGGAGACAAAGACGGAGACAGAGGCAGAGGCGGAGACAGAGAAGGGAACAGAGACAGAGACAGAGAAAAGGACAGAGACAAAGACAGAGACAGAGACAGAGACAGAGAGAGAGACAGGAAAAGAGACAGAGATAGAGACAGAGACAGAGGCAGCGACAGAGACAGAAACAGAGACAGAGACAGAGGCACAGACAGAGACAAAGACAGAGGCGCATGAGACAAAGACAGAGTCACAGACAGAGACAGAGGCAGAGACAGAGACAGAGACAGATGCAGAGACAGAGACAGAGACAGAGACAGAGACAGAGGCAGAGACAGAGACAGAGACAGAGACAGAGACAGAGGCACGGACAGAGACAGAGACAGAGACAGAGACAGAGGCAGAGATAGAAACCGAGACAGGGACAGAGACAGAGACAGAGACAGAGTCTGAGACAGAGACAGAGACTGAGGCAGAGACAGAGACAGAGACAGAGGGGCAGGAGACGTGGACGGAGACAAAGACGGAGACATGGACGTAGACAAAGACGGAGACAAAGACGGAGACAAAGACGGAGACAAAGACGGAGACAAAGACGGAGACAAATATGGAGACACAGACGGAGACAAATACGGAGACAAAGACGGTGACAAGGACGGAGGCAAAGACGGAGACGAAGAGGAAGACGACGACGGAGACAAAGACGGAGACAAAGGCGGAGACAAAGACGGATACAAAGACAGAGACAGAGACAGAGACAGAGGCAGAGACAGAGACGGAGACAGAGACAGAGACAGAGACCGCGACAGAGACAGAGACAGAGACAGAGACAGAGACAGAGACAGAGACAGAGATAGGGACAGAGACAGAGACAGAGACAGAGACAGAGGCACGGACAGAGACAGAGACAGAGACAGAGACAGAGGCAGAGATAGAAACCGAGACAGGGAAAGAGACAGAGGCAGAGACAGAGACAGAGACAGAGACAGAGACAGAGACAGGGACAGGGACAGAGACAGAGACAGAGACAGAGACAGAGACAGAGGCAGAGACAGGGACAGAGACAGCGACAGAGACAGAGACAGAGACAGAGACAGAAACTGAGACAGACACAGAGATGGAGCCAGAGACAGAGACAGAGACAGAGACAGAGACAGAGACAGAGACAGAGACAGAGACAGAGACAGAGACAGAGACAGAGACAGAGACAGAGACAGAGACAGAGACAGAGACAGAGACAGAGACAGAGACAGAGACAGAGACAGAGACAGAGACAGAGACAGCGACAGAGACAGAGACAGAGACAGAGACAGAGACAGAGACAGAGACAAAGGCAGAGACACAGACACAGACAGAGGCAGAGGCAGACGCGCATGAGACAACGACCGAGACAGAGGGGCAGGAGACACGGACGGAGACACAGACGGAGACAAGGACGGAGACAAAGACGGACACAAAGACAGAGACAGAGACCGAGACAGAGACGGAGACGGAGACAGAGACGGAGACGGAGGCAGAGACGGAGACAGGGACAGAGACAGAGACAGGGACAGAGACAGAGGCAGAGACAGAGAGAGGGACAGAGACAGAGACAGAGACAGGGACAGGGACAGAGACAGAGACAGAGACAGAGACAGAGACAGAGGCAGAGACAGAGAGAGAGACAGAGACAGAGACAGAGACAGAGACAGAGGGGCAGGAGACGTGGACGGAGACAAAGACGGAGACAAAGAAGTAGACAAAGACGTAGACAAGGACGGAGACAAAGACGGAGACAACGACGGTGACAAAGACGGAGGCAAAGACGGAGACGAAGAGGAAGACGACGACGGAGACAAAGACGGTGACAAAGACGGAGACAAAGACGGAGACAAAGATGGAGACAAAGACGGAGACAGAGGCAGAGGCGGAGACAGAGAAGGGAACAGAGGCAGAGACAGAGAAAGGGACAGAGACAGAGACAGAGACAGAGACAGAGACAGAGACAGAGACAGAGACAGAGGCAGCGACAGAGACAGAGACAGAGGCACAGACAGAGACACAGACAGAGACAATGACAGAGGCGCATGAGACAAATACAGAGCCACAGACAGAGACAGAGACAGAGACAGAGATAGGGACAGAGACGGAGACAGAGACGGAGACAAAGGCGGGGACAAAGACAGAGGCAGAGACAGAGACAGAGACAGAGACGGAGACAGAGATGGAGACACAGACGGAGACAAATACGGAGACAAAGGTAGAGGCAAAGGCGGAGACAGAGGCGGAGACACAGACAGAGACAGAGACTGAGACAAAGACAGATACAGAAACAGAGACAGAGACAGAGACAGAGGCAGGGACAGAGACAGAGACAGAGACTGAGACAGAGACAGAGACAGAGACAGAGACAGAGACAGAGACAAAGACAGAGGCGCATGAGACAAAGACAGAGGCAGAGACAGAGACAGAGGCAGAGACAGAGACAGAGACAGAGACAGAGACAGAGACAGAGACGGAGACGAAGACAGAGACAGGGAAAGAGGCAGAGGCAGAGACAGAGGCAGAGACAGAGACAGAGACAGAGACAGAGACAGAGACAGGGACAGGGACAGAGACAGAGACAGAGACAGAGACAGAGACAGAGGCAGAGACAGAGACAGAGACAGAGACAGAGACAGAGGCAGAGACAGAGACAGAGACAGAGACAGAGACAGAGACAGAGACAGAGACAGGGACAGAGACAGAGACAGAGACAGAGACAGAGACAGAGACAGAGACAGAGACTGAGACAGAGACAGAGACAGAGGGGCAGTTGACGTGGACGGAGACAAAGACGGAGACAAAGACGGTGACAAAGACGGAGACAAAGACGGAGACGAAGAGGAAGACGACGACGGAGACAAAGACGTAGACAAAGACGGAGACAAATATGGAGACACAGACGGACACAAATACGGAGACAAAGACGGAGACAGAGCCAGAGACAGAGCCAGAGACAGAGACGGAGACGAAGACAGAGACAGGGAAAGAGGCAGAGGCAGAGACAGAGGCAGAGACAGAGACAGAGACAGAGACAGAGACAGAGACAGGGACAGGGACAGAGACAGAGACAGAGACAGAAACAGAGACAGAGGCAGAGACAGAGACAGAGACAGAGACAGAGACAGAGGCAGAGACAGAGACAGAGACAGAGACAGAGACAGAGACAGAGACAGAGGCAGAGACAGAAACCGAGACAGGGACAGAGACAGAGACAGAGACAGAGACTGAGACAGAGACAGAGACAGAGACAGAGGGGCAGGAGACGTGGACGGAGACAAAGACGGAGACAAGGACGTAGACAAAGACGGAGACAAAGGCGGAGACAGAGACGGAGACAAAGACGGTGACAAAAACGGAGACGAAGAGGAAGACGAGGACGGAGACAAAGACGGAGACAAAGACGGAGACAAAGGCGGAGACAAAGACGCAGACAAAGATGGAGACAAAGACGGAGACAGAGGCAGAGGCGGAGACAGAGAAGGGAACAGAGACAGAGACAGAGAAAAGGACAGAGACAGAGACAGAGACAGAGACAGAGAGAGAGACAGGAAAAGAGACAGAGATAGAGACAGAGACAGAGGCAGCGACAGAGACAGAAACAGAGACAGAGACAGAGGCACAGACAGAGACAAAGACAGAGGCGCATGAGACAAAGACAGAGTCACAGACAGAGACAGAGGCAGAGACAGAGACAGAGACAGAGACAGAGACAGAGACAGAGAGAGAGACAGAGACAGAGACAGAGACAGAGACAGAGACAGAGACAGAGACAGAGACAGAGACAGAGACAGAGACAGAGACAGAGACAGAGACAGAGGCAGAGACAGAAACAGAGACAGAGACTGAGACAGAGACAGAGGGGCAGGAGACGTGGACGGAGACAAAGACGGAGACAAAGACGGTGACAAAGACGAAGACAAAGACGGAGACGAAGAGGAAGACGACGACGGAGACAAAGACGGAGACAAGGGCGGAGACGAAGATGGAGACGACGACGGAGGCAAATACGGAGACAGAGACAAAGACGAAGACAAAGAGGAAGACGACGACGAAGACAAAGACGGAGACAGAGTCCGATACAGAGACAGAGACAGAGACAGAGACAGAGACAGAGACAGAGACAGAGACAGAGACAGAGACGGAGACGGAGACAGAGACGGGGACAGAGACAGAGGCAGAGGCAGAGGCAGAGACAGAGACAGAGACAGAGACAGAGACAAAGGCAGGGACCGATACAGAGACAGAGACGGAGGCAGACGCGCATGAGACAACGACCGAGACAGACGGGCAGGAGACACGGACGGAGACACAAATGGAGACAAGGACAGAGACAAAGACGGACACAAAGACGGAGGCAGAGACCGAGACAGAGACAGAGACAGGGACAGAGGCGCATGAGACAAAGACAGAGCCACAGACAGAGACAGAGGCAGAGACAGAGACAGAGACAGAGACAGAGACAGAGACAAAGGCAGAGACCGATACAGAGACAGAGACAGAGGCAGACGCGCATGAGACAACGACCGAGACAGAGGGGCAGGAGACACGGACGGAGACACAAACGGAGACAAGGACGGAGACAAAGACGGACACAAAGACGGAGACAGAGACCGAGACAGAGACAGAGACAGAGACAGGGTCAGAGACAGAGACAGAGACAGAGACAGAGACTGAGACAGAGACAGAGATGGAGCCAATGACAGAGACTGAGACAGAGACAGAGATGGAGCCAATGACAGAGACAGAGACAGAAACGGAGACGGAGACGGAGACAGAGACGGGGACAGAGACAGAGGCAGAGACAGAGACAGAGACAGAGACAGAGACAGAGACAGAGACGGAGACGGAGACAGAGACAGGGACAGAGACAGAGACAGAGACCGAGACAGGAAAAGAGAGAGAGAGACGGAGACAGAGACAGACGCGCATGAGACAAAGGCAGAGCCACAGACAGAGACAGAGGCAGAGACAGAGACAGAGACAGGACAGAGACAGAGACAGAGGCAGAGGCGGAGACAGAGAAGGGAACAGAGACAGAGACAGAGAAAAGGACAGAGACAGAGACAGAGACAGTGACAGGAAAAGAGACAGAGATAGAGACAGAGACAGGGGCAGCGACAGAGACAGAAACAGAGAGAGAGACAGAGGCACACACAGAGACACAGACAGAGACAAAGACAGAGGCGCATGAGACAAAGACAGAGCCGCAGACAGAGACAGAGGCAGAGACAGAGACAGAGACAGAGACAGAGACAGAGACAGAGACAGAGACAGAGACAGAGACAGGGACAGAGACAGAGACAGAGACAGAGGCAGAGACAGAGGCAGAGACAGAAACAGAGACAGAGACGGAGACAGAGACAGAGACTGAGACAGAGACAGAGACAGAGGGGCAGGAGACGTGGACGGAGACAAAGACGTTGACAAAGACGGTGACAAAGACGGAGACAAAGACGGAGACAAATCTGGAGACACAGACGGACACAAATATGGAGACAAAGACAGGTACAAAGACAGAGACAGAGACAGAGACAGAGACAGAGACAGAGACAGAGACGGAGACGGAGACAGAGACAGAGACAGGGACAGAGACAGAGGCAGAGACAGAGACAGGGACAGAGACAGAGACAGAGACAGGGACAGGGAGAGAGACAAAGACAGAGACGGAGACAGAGACAGAGACAGAGACAGAGGGGCAGGAGACGTGGACGGAGACAAAGACGGAGACAAAGACGGTGACAAAGGCGGAGACAAAGACGGAGACGAAGAGGAAGACGACGGAGACAAAGGCGGAGACAAAGGCCTCAGACAAAGATGGAGACACAGACGGAGACAAATACGGAGACAAAGACGGAGGGAAAGACCGAGACAAAGACGGAGACAAATATGGAGACACAGACGGATACAAATACGGAGACAAAGACGGTGACAAAGGCGGAGACAAAGGCGGAGACGAAGTTGGAGACACAGACGGAGACAAAGACGGAGGCAAAGATGGAGACACAGACGGAGGCAAATACGGAGACAAAGACGGTGACAAAGACGGAGGCAAAGACGGAGACGAAGATGGAGAGAAAGACGGAGACAGAGGCAGAGGCGGAGACAGAGAAGGGAACAGAGACAGAGACAGAGCAAGTGACAGAGACAGAGACAGAGACAGGAAAAGAGACAGAGACAGAGACAGAGTCAGAGACAGAGGCAGCGACAGAGACAGAAACAGAGACAGAGACAGAGGCACAGACAGAGACACAGACAAAGACAAAGACAGAGGCGCATGAGACAAAGACAGAGCCACAGACAGAGACAGAGGCAGAGACAGACACACAGACAGGGACAGAGACAGAGACAGAGACAGAGACAGAGAGAGAGGCAGAGACAGAAACAGAGACAGGGACACGGGCAGAGACAGAGACAGAGACAGAGACAGGAAAAGAGAGAGAGACAGAGACAGAGAAAGAGGCAGCGACAGA
Source organism: Megachile willughbiella (assembly GCA_945859595.2). Lineage (NCBI taxonomy): Eukaryota > Metazoa > Arthropoda > Insecta > Hymenoptera > Megachilidae > Megachile > Megachile willughbiella. Next base: position 1,798,219 of record CAMAOD020000301.1, read on the forward strand.
GACAGAAACAGAGACAGAGACAGAGTCACAGACAGAGACACAGACAGAGACAAAGACAGAGGCGCATGAGACAAAGACAGAGGCAGAGACAGAGACATAGGCAGAGACAGAGACAGAGACAGAGACAGAGACAGAGGGGCCGGAGACGTGGACGGAGAAAAAGACGGAGACAAAGACGTAGACAAAGACGGAGACAAAGACGTAGACAAAGACGGTGACAAAGACGGACACAAAGACGGAGACGAAGAGGAAGACGACGACGGAGACAAAGACGGAGACAAAGGCGGAGACAAATATGGAGACACAGACGGACACAAATACGGAGACAAAGACAGGTACAAAGACGGAGACAGAGACAGAGACAGAGACGGAGACGAAGACAGAGACAGGGAAAGAGACAGAGGCAGAGACAGAGACAGAGACAGAGACAGAGACAGAGACAGGGACAGGGACAGAGACAGAGACAGAGACAGAGACAGAGATAAAGACGGAGACAAAGACGGAGACAAAGAAGTAGACAAAGACGTAGACAAAGACGGAGACAACGACGGTGACAAAGACGGAGACAAGGACGGAGACGAGGAGGAAGACGACGACGGAGATAAAGACGGTGACAAAGACGGAGACAAAGACTGAGACAAAGATGGAGACAAAGACGGAGACAGAGGCAGAGGCGGAGACAGAGAAGGAACAGAGGCAGAGACAGAGAAAGGGACAGAGACAGAGACAGAGACAGAGACAGAGACAGAGACAGGAAAAGAGACAGAGACAGAGACAGAGACAGAGGCAGCGACAGAGACAGAAACAGAGACAGAGACAGAGGCACAGACAGAGACACAGACAGAGACAAAGGCAGAGGCGCATGAGACAAAGACAGAGCCACAGACAGAGACAGAGGCAGAGACAGAGACAGAGACAGAGACAGAGACAGAGACAGAGACAGAGACAGAGACAGAGACTGAGACAGCGACAGAGACAGAGGGGCAGGAGACGTGGACGGAGACAAAGACGGAGACAAAGACGGTGTCAAAGACGGAGACAAAGACGGAGACGAAGAGGAAGACGACGACGGAGACAAAGACGGAGACAAAGGCGGAGACAAAGATGGAGACACAGACGGAGACCAATACGGAGACAAAGACGGTGACAAAGACGGAGGCAAAGGCGGAGACGAAGAGGTAGACGACGACGGAGACAAAGGCGGAGACAAAGGCGGAGACAAAGACGGATACAACGACAGAGACAGAGACAGAGACAGAGACAGAGACAGAGACAGAGACAGAGACAGAGACAGAGACAGAGACAGGGACAGGGACAGAGACAGAGACAGAGACAGAGAAAGAGGCAGAGACAGAGGCAGAGACAGAAACAGAGACAGAGACGGAGACAGAGACAGAGACTGAGACAGAGACAGAGACAGAGGGGCAGGAGACGTGGACGGAGACAAAGACGGAGACAAAGACGGTGACAAAGACGGAGACAAAGACGGAGACGAAGAGAAAGACGACGACGGAGACAAAGACGGAGACACAGGCGGAGGCAAAGATGGAGACACAGACAGAGACAAATACGGAGACAAAGACGGAGGCAAAGACGGAGTCAAAGACGGAGACAAATATGGAGACACAGACGGAGACAAATACGGAGACAAAGACGGTGACAAAGACGGAGGCAAAGACGGAGACGAAGAGGAAGACGACGACGGAGACAAAGACGGTGACAAAGACGGAGGCAAAGACGGAGACGAAGAGGAAGACGACGACGGAGACAAAGACGGAGACAAAGGCGGAGACAAAGACGGATACAACGACAGAGACAGAGACAGAGACAGAGGCAGAGAGAGAGACGGAGACAGAGACAGAGACAGAGACAGAGGGGCAGGAGACGTGGACGGAGACAAAGACGGAGACAAAGGCGGAGACGAAGATGGAGACGACGACGGAGGCAAAGACGGAGACAGAGACAAAGACGAAGACAAAGAGGAAGACGACGACGAAGACAAAGACGGAGACAGAGGCAGAGGCAGAGACAGAGACAGAGACAGAGACAGAGACAAAGGCAGAGACCGATACAGAGACAGATACAGAGGCAGACGCGCATGAGACAACCACCGAGACAGACGGGCAGGAGACACGGACGGAGACACAAATGGAGACAAGGACAGAGACAAAGACGGACACAAAGACGGAGACAGAGACCGAGACAGAGACAGAGACAGGGACAGAGACGGAGACAGAGACAGAGACAGAGACAATGACAGAGACAGAGACAGAGACAGAGACAGAGACAGAGACTGAGACAGAGACAGAGATGGAGCCAATGACAGAGACAGAGACAGAAACGGAGACGCAGACAGGGACAGAGACAGAGACAGAGACAGAGACAGAGACAGAGACAGAGACAGAGACAGAGACAGAGACAGAGACAGAGACAGAGACAGAGACAGAGACAGAGACAGCGACAGAGACAGAGACAGAGACAGAGGCAGAGACAGAGACAGAGACAGAGGCAGAGACAGAGAGAGGGACAGAGACAGAGACAGAGACAGGGACAGGGACAGAGACAGAGACAGAGACAGAGACAGAGACAGAGACAGAGGCAGAGACAGAGACAGAGACAGAGACAGAGACAGAGACAGAGACAGAGACTGAGACAGAGACAGAGACAGAGGGGCAGGAGACGTGGACGGAGACAAAGACGGAGACAAAGAAGTAGACAAAGACGTAGACAAAGACGGAGACAAAGACGGAGACAACGACGGTGACAAAGACGGAGGCAAAGACGGAGACGAAGAGGTAGACGACGACGGAGACAAAGACGGTGACATAGACGGAGACAAAGACGGAGACAAAAATGGAGACAAAGACGGAGACAGAGGCAGAGGCGGAGACAGAGAAGGGAACAGATGCAGAGACAGAGAAAGGGACAGAGACAGAGCCAGAGACAGAGACAGAGACAGAGACAGAGACAGAGGCAGCGACAGAGACAGAGACAGAGGCACAGACAGAGACACAGACAGAGGCAATGACAGAGGCGCATGAGACAAAGACAGAGCCACAGACAGAGACAGAGGCAGAGACAGAGACAGAGACAGAGACAGAGACAGATGCAGAGACAGAGACAGAGACAGAGACAGAGACAGAGGCAGAGACAGAGACAGAGACAGAGACAGAGACAGAGGCACGGACAGAGACAGAGACAGAGACAGAGACAGAGGCAGAGATAGAAACCGAGACAGGGACAGAGACAGAGACAGAGACAGAGTGTGAGACAGAGACAGAGACTGAGACAGAGACAGAGACAGAGACAGAGGGGCAGGAGACGTGGACGGAGACAAAGACGGAGACATGGACGTAGACAAAGACGGAGACAAAGACGGAGACAAAGACGGAGACAAAGACGGAGACAAAGACGGAGACAAATATGGAGACACAGACGGAGACAAATACGGAGACAAAGACGGCGACAAGGACGGAGGCAAAGACGGAGACGAAGAGGAAGACGACGACGGAGACAAAGACGGAGACAAAGGCGGAGACAAAGACGGATACAAAGACAGAGACAGAGACAGAGACAGAGGCAGAGACAGAGACGGAGACAGAGACAGAGACAGAGACCGCGACAGAGACAGAGACAGAGACAGAGACAGAGACAGAGACAGAGACAGAGATAGGGACAGAGACAGAGACAGAGACGGAGACAAAGGCGGGGACAAAGACAGAGGCAGAGACAGAGACAGAGACAGAGACGGAGACTGAGATGGAGACACAGACGGAGACAAAGACGGAGACAAAGACGGTGGCAAAGACGGAGACAGAGCCAGAGACAGAGACGGAGACGAAGACAGAGACAGGGAAAGAGACAGAGGCAGAGACAGAGACAGAGACAGAGACAGAGACAGAGACAGGGACAGGGACAGAGACAGAGACAGAGACAGAGACAGAGACAGAGGCAGAGACAGGGACAGAGACAGCGACAGAGACAGAGACAGAGACAGAGACAGAAACTGAGACAGACACAGAGATGGAGCCAGAGACAGAGACAGAGACAGAGACAGAGACAGAGACAGAGACAGAGACAGAGACAGAGACAGAGACAGAGACAGAGACAGAGACAGAGACAGAGACGGAGACGAAGACAGAGACAGGGAAAGAGACAGAGGCAGAGACAGAGACAGAGACAGAGACAGAGACAGAGACAGGGACAGGGACAGAGACAGAGACAGAGACAGAGACAGAGACAGAGGCAGAGACAGGGACAGAGACAGCGACAGAGACAGAGACAGAGACAGAGACAGAAACTGAGACAGACACAGAGATGGAGCCAGAGACAGAGACAGAGACAGAGACAGAGACAGAGACAGAGACAGAGACAGAGACAGAGACAGAGACAGAGACAGAGACAGAGACAGAGACAGAGACAGAGACAGAGACAGAGACAGAGACAGAGACAGAGACAGAGACAAAGGCAGAGACACAGACACAGACAGAGGCAGAGGCAGACGCGCATGAGACAACGACCGAGACAGCGGGGCAGGAGACACGGACGGAGACACAGACGGAGACAAGGACGGAGACAAAGACGGACACAAAGACAGAGACAGAGACCGAGACAGAGACGGAGACGGAGACAGAGACGGAGACGGAGGCAGAGACGGAGACAGGGACAGAGACAGAGACAGGGACAGAGACAGAGGCAGAGACAGAGAGAGGGACAGAGACAGAGACAGAGACAGGGACAGGGACAGAGACAGAGACAGAGACAGAGACAGAGACAGAGGCAGAGACAGAGAGAGAGACAGAGACAGAGACAGAGACAGAGACAGAGGGGCAGGAGACGTGGACGGAGACAAAGACGGAGACAAAGAAGTAGACAAAGACGTAGACAAGGACGGAGACAAAGACGGAGACAACGACGGTGACAAAGACGGAGGCAAAGACGGAGACGAAGAGGAAGACGACGACGGAGACAAAGACGGTGACAAAGACGGAGACAAAGACGGAGACAAAGATGGAGACAAAGACGGAGACAGAGGCAGAGGCGGAGACAGAGAAGGGAACAGAGACAGAGGCAGAGGCAGAGGCAGAGACAGAGACAGAGACAGAGACTGAGACAAAGGCAGAGACCGATACAGAGACAGAGACAGAGGCAGACGCGCATGAGACAACGACCGAGACAGAGGGGCCGGAGACACGGACGGAGACACAAACGGAGACAAGGACGGAGACAAAGACGGACACAAAGACGGAGACAGAGACCGAGACAGAGACAGAGACAGGGACAGAGACAGAGACAGAGACAGAGACAGAGACTGAGACAGAGACAGAGATGGAGCCAATGACAGAGACAGAGACAGAAACGGAGACGCAGACAGGGACAGAGACAGAGACAGAGACAGAGACAGAGACAGGAAAAGAGAGAGAGACGGAGACAGAGACAGAGGCAGCGACAGAGACGGAAACAGAGACAGAGACAGAGGCACAGACAGAGACACAGACAGAGACAAAGACAGAGGCGCATGCGACAAAGACAGAGCCACAGACAGAGACAGAGGCAGAGACAGAGACAGGGACAGAGACAGAGACAGAGGAAGAGGCAAAGGCAGAGACCGATACAGAGGCAGAGACACAGACAGACACAGAGACAGAGGCAGGCGCGCATGAGACAACGACCGAGACAGAGGGGCAGGAGACACGGACGGAGACACAGACGGAGACAAGGACGGAGACAAACACGGACACAAAGGCGGAGACAGAGACCGAGACAGAGATAGAGACAGAGACACGGGCAGAGACAGAGACAGAGACAGAGACAGAGACAGAGACAGAGACAGAGACAGAGACTGAGACAGAGACAGAGATGGAGCCAATGACAGAGACTGAGACAGAGACAGAGATGGAGCCAATGACAGAGACAGAGACAGAAACGGAGACGGAGACGGAGACAGAGACAGGGACAGAGACAGAGGCAGAGACAGAGACAGAGACAGAGACAGAGACAGAGACAGAGACGGAGACGGAGACAGAGACAGGGACAGAGACAGAGACAGAGACAGAGACAGAGACAGGAAAAGAGAGAGAGAGACGGAGACAGAGACAGAGGCAGCGACAGAGACGGAAACAGAGACAGAGACAGAGGCACAGACAGAGACACAGACAGAGACAAAGACAGAGGCGCATGAGACAAAGGCAGAGCCACAGACAGAGACAGAGGCAGAGACAGAGACAGAGACAGGACAGAGACAGAGACAGAGGCAGAGGCGGAGACAGAGAAGGGAACAGAGACAGAGACAGAGAAAAGGACAGAGACAGAGACAGAGACAGTGACAGGAAAAGAGACAGAGATAGAGACAGAGACAGGGGCAGCGACAGAGACAGAAACAGAGACAGAGACAGAGGCACAGACAGAGACACAGACAAAGACAAAAACAGAGGCGCATGAGACAAAGACAGAGCCACAGACAGAGACAGAGGCAGAGACAGACACACAGACAGAGACAGAGACAGAGACAGAGACAGAGAGAGAGGCAGAGACAGAAACAGAGACAGGGACACGGGCAGAGACAGAGACAGAGACAGAGACAGGAAAAGAGAGAGAGACAGAGACAGAGAAAGAGGCAGCGACAGAGACAGAAACAGAGACAGAGACAGAGTCACAGACAGAGACACAGACAGAGACAAAGACAGAGGCGCATGAGACAAAGACAGAGGCAGAGACAGAGACATAGGCAGAGACAGAGACAGAGACAGAGACAGAGACAGAGGGGCCGGAGACGTGGACGGAGAAAAAGACGGAGACAAAGACGTAGACAAAGACGGAGACAAAGACGTAGACAAAGACGGTGACAAAGACGGACACAAAGACGGAGACGAAGAGGAAGACGACGACGGAGACAAAGACGGAGACAAAGGCGGAGACAAATATGGAGACACAGACGGACACAAATACGGAGACAAAGACAGGTACAAAGACGGAGACAGAGACAGAGACAGAGACGGAGACGAAGACAGAGACAGGGAAAGAGACAGAGGCAGAGACAGAGACAGAGACAGAGACAGAGACAGAGACAGAGACAGGGACAGGGACAGAGACAGAGACAGAGGGGCAGGAGACGTGGACGGAGACAAAGACGGAGACAAAGACGGTGACAAAGACGGAGACAAAGACGGAGACGAAGAGAAAGACGACGACGAAGACAAAGACGGAGACACAGGCGGAGGCAAAGAGGGAGACACAGACAGAGAAAAATACGGAGACAAAGACGGAGGCAAAGACGGAGTCAAAGACGGAGACAAATATGGAGACACAGACGGAGACAAATACGGAGACAAAGACGGTGACAAAGACGGAGGCAAAGACGGAGACGAAGAGGAAGACGACGACGGAGACAAAGACGGTGACAAAGACGGAGGCAAAGACGGAGACGAAGAGGAAGACGACGACGGAGACAAAGACGGAGACAAAGGCGGAGACGAAGATGGAGATACAGACGGAGACAAATACGGAGACAAAGACGGAGGCAAAGACGGAGACAAAGACGGAGACAAAGATGGAGACACAGACGGAGGAAAATACGGAGACAAAGACGGTGACAAAGACGGAGGCAAAGACGGAGACGAAGAGGAAGACGTCGACGGAGACAAAGACGTAGACAAAGTCGGAGACAAATCTGGAGACACAGACGGACACAAATACGGAGACAAAGACAGGTACAAAGACAGAGACAGAGACAGAGACAGAGACAGAGACGGAGACGGAGACAGAGACAGAGACAGGGACAGAGACAGAGGCAGAGACAGAGACAGGGACAGAGACAGAGACAGAGACAGGGACAGGGAGAGAGACAAAGACAGAGACGGAGACAGAGACAGAGACAGAGACAGAGACAGAGACAGAGACAGAGACAGAGGCAGCGACAGAGACAGAAACAGAGACAGAGACAGAGGCACAGACAGAGGCACAGACTGAGACAAAGACAGAGGCGCATGAGACAAAGACAGAGCCACAGACAGAGACAGAGGCAGAGACAGAGACAGAGACAGAGACAGAGACAGAGACAGAAACAGAGACAGAGACAGAGACGGAGACAGAGACAGAGACAGAGGGGCAGGAGACGTGGACGGAGACAAAGACGGAGACAGAGGCAGAGACAGAAACAGAGACAGAGACAGAGACAGAGTCAGAGACAGAGACAGAGACTGGGACAGAGACAGAGACAGAGGGGCAGGTGACGTGGACGGAGACAAAGACGGATACGAAGAGGAAGACGACGACGGAGACAAAGACGGAGACAAAGGCGGAGACAAAGATGCAGACACAGACGGAGACAAATACCGAGACAATGACGGAGGCAAAGACGCAGACAAAGACGGAGACAAATATAGAGACACAGACGGAGACAAATACGAAGACAAAGACGGTGACAAAGACGGAATCAAAGACGGAAACGAAGAGGAAGACGACGACGGAGACAAAGACGGAGACAAAGGCGGAGACAAAGACGGATACAACGACAGAGACAGAGACAGAGACAGAGACAGAGACAGAGACAGAGACAGAGACAGAGACGGAGACGGAGGCAGAGACGGAGACAGAGACAGAGACAGAGACAGAGACGGAGACAGAGACAGGGACAGAGACAGAGACAGAGGGGCAGGAGACGTGGACGGAGACAAAGACGGAGACAAAGACGGACACAAAGACGGAGACAGAGACCGAGACAGAGACAGAGACAGGGACAGAGACAGAGACAGAGACAGAGACAGAGACAGAGACAGAGACAGAGACAGAGACAGAGACAGAGACAGAGACTGAGACAGAGACAGAGATGGAGCCAATGACAGAGACAGAGACAGAAACGGAGACGCAGACAGGGACAGAGACGGACACAGAGACAGGGACAGAGACAGCGACAGAGACAGAGACAGAGACAGAGACAGAAACTGAGACAGACACAGAGATGGAGCCAGAGACAGAGACAGAGACAGAGACAGAGACAGAGACAGAGACAGAGACAGAGACAGAGACAGAGACAGAGACAGAGACAGAGACAGAGACAGAGACAGAGACAGAGACAGAGACAGAGACAGAGACAGAGACAGAGACAGAGACAGAGACAGAGACAGAGACAGAGACAGAGACAGAGACAAAGGCAGAGACACAGACACAGACAGAGGCAGAGGCAGACGCGCATGAGACAACGACCGAGACAGCGGGGCAGGAGACACGGACGGAGACACAGACGGAGACAAGGACGGAGACAAAGACGGACACAAAGACAGAGACAGAGACCGAGACAGAGACGGAGACGGAGACAGAGACGGAGACGGAGGCAGAGACGGAGACAGGGACAGAGACAGAGACAGGGACAGAGACAGAGGCAGAGACAGAGAGAGGGACAGAGACAGAGACAGAGACAGGGACAGGGACAGAGACAGAGACAGAGACAGAGACAGAGACAGAGGCAGAGACAGAGAGAGAGACAGAGACAGAGACAGAGACAGAGACAGAGGGGCAGGAGACGTGGACGGAGACAAAGACGGAGACAAAGAAGTAGACAAAGACGTAGACAAGGACGGAGACAAAGACGGAGACAACGACGGTGACAAAGACGGAGGCAAAGACGGAGACGAAGAGGAAGACGACGACGGAGACAAAGACGGTGACAAAGACGGAGACAAAGACGGAGACAAAGATGGAGACAAAGACGGAGACAGAGGCAGAGGCGGAGACAGAGAAGGGAACAGAGGCAGAGACAGAGAAAGGGACAGAGACAGAGACAGAGACAGAGACAGAGACAGAGACAGAGACAGAGGCAGCGACAGAGACAGAGACAGAGGCACAGACAGAGACACAGACAGAGACAATGACAGAGGCGCATGAGACAAATACAGAGCCACAGACAGAGACAGAGACAGAGACAGAGATAGGGACAGAGACGGAGACAGAGACGGAGACAAAGGCGGGGACAAAGACAGAGGCAGAGACAGAGACAGAGACAGAGACGGAGACAGAGATGGAGACACAGACGGAGACAAATACGGAGACAAAGGTAGAGGCAAAGGCGGAGACAGAGGCGGAGACACAGACAGAGACAGAGACTGAGACAAAGACAGAGACAGAAACAGAGACAGAGACAGAGACAGAGGCAGGGACAGAGACAGAGACAGAGACAGAGACAGAGACAGAGACAGAGACAGAGACTGAGACAGAGGGGCAGTCGACGTGGACGGAGACAAAGACGGAGACAAAGACGGTGGCAAAGACGGAGACAGAGCCAGAGACAGAGACGGAGACGAAGACAGAGACAGGGAAAGAGACAGAGGCAGAGACAGAGACAGAGACAGAGACAGAGACAGAGACAGGGACAGGGACAGAGACAGAGACAGAGACAGAGACAGAGACAGAGGCAGAGACAGGGACAGAGGCAGCGACAGGGACAGAGACAGAGACAGAGACAGAGACAGAAACTGAGACAGACACAGAGATGGAGCCAGAGACAGAGACAGAGACAGAGACAGAGACAGAGACAGAGACAGAGACAGAGACAGAGACAGAGACAGAGACAGAGACAGAGGCGGAGACAGAGACAGAGACAGAGACAGAGACAGAGACAGAAACCGAGACAGAGACTGAGGCGGAGACAGAGACAGAGGCAGAGACAGAGACAGAGGCAGAGACAGAGACAGAGGCAGAGACAGAAACCGAGACAGAGACAGAGACAGAGACAGAGACAGAGAGTGAAACAGAGACAGAGGGGCAGGAGACGTGAACGGAGACAAAGACGGAGACAAGGACGTAGACAAAGACGGAGACAAAGACGGAGACAGAGACGGAGACAAAGACGGTGACAAAGACGGAGACGAAGAGGAAGACGAGGACGGAGACAAAGACGGAGACAAAGACGGAGACAAAGACAGAGACAGAGCCAGAGACAGAGACAGAGACAGAGACAGAGACAGAGACAGAGACAGAGACAAAGACAGAGGCGCATGAGACAAAGACAGAGGCAGAGACAGAGACAGAGGCAGAGACAGAGACAGAGACAGAGACAGAGACAGAGACAGAGACAGAGATAGGGACAGAGACAGAGACAGAGACGGAGACAAAGGCGGGGACAAAGACAGAGGCAGAGACAGAGACAGAGACAGAGACGGAGACAGAGATGGAGACACAGACGGAGACAAATACGGAGACAAAGCTAGAGGCAAAGGCGGAGACAGAGGCGGAGACACAGACAGAGACAGAGACTGAGACAAAGACAGAGACAGAAACAGAGACAGAGACAGAGACAGAGACAGAGACAGAGACAGGGACAGAGACAGAGACAGAGACAGAGGGGCAGGAGACGTGGACGGAGACAAAGACGGAGACAAAGACGTAGACAAAGACGTAGACAAGGACGGAGACAAAGACGGAGACAACGACGGTGACAAAGACGGAGGCAAAGACGGAGACGAAGAGGAAGACGACGACGGAGACAAAGACGGTGACAAAGACGGAGACAAAGACGGAGACAAAGATGGAGACAAAGACGGAGACAGAGGCAGAGGCGGAGACAGAGACAGAGACGGAGACAGAGATGGAGACACAGACGGAGACAAATACGGAGACAAAGGTAGAGGCAAAGGCGGAGACAGAGATGGAGACACAGACGGAGACAAATACGGAGACAAAGGTAGAGGCAAAGGCGGAGACAGAGGCGGAGACACAGACAGAGACAGCGACAGAGACAGAGACAGAGACTGAGACAGAGACAGAGATGGAGCCAATGACAGAGACAGAGACAGAGACGGAGACGGAGACAGAGACAGAGACAGAGACAGAGACGGAGACAGAGACAGGGACAGAGACAGAGACAGAGGGGCAGGAGACGTGGACGGAGACAAAGACGGAGACAAAGACGGTGACAAAGACGGAGACAAAGACGGAGACAAAGATGCAGACAAAGACAGAGACAAAGACGGAGAGAAAGAGGAAGACGACGACGAAGACAAAGACGGAGACAGAGTCCGATACAGGGACAGAGACTGAGACAGAGACGGAGACGGAGACAGAGACGGGGACAGAGACAGAGGCAGAGGCAGAGGCAGAGACAGAGACAGAGACAGAGACAGAGACAAAGGCAGAGACCGATACAGAGACAGAGACAGAGGCAGACGCGCATGAGACAACGACCGAGACAGAGGGGCCGGAGACACGGACGGAGACACAAACGGAGACAAGGACGGAGACAAAGACGGACACAAAGACGGAGACAGAGACCGAGACAGAGACAGAGACAGGGACAGAGACAGAGACAGAGACACAGACAGAGACTGAGACAGAGACAGAGATGGAGCCAATGACAGAGACAGAGACAGAAACGGAGACGCAGACAGGGACAGAGACAGAGACAGAGACAGAGACAGAGACAGGAAAAGAGAGAGAGACGGAGACAGAGACAGAGGCAGCGACAGAGACGGAAACAGAGACAGAGACAGAGGCACAGACAGAGACACAGACAGAGACAAAGACAGAGGCGCATGAGACAAAGACAGAGCCACAGACAGAGACAGAGGCAGAGACAGAGACAGGGACAGAGACAGAGACAGAGGAAGAGGCAAAGGCAGAGACCGATACAGAGGCAGAGACACAGACAGACACAGAGACAGAGGCAGGCGCGCATGAGACAACGACCGAGACAGAGGGGCAGGAGACACGGACGGAGACACAGACGGAGACAAGGACGGAGACAAACACGGACACAAAGGCGGAGACAGAGACCGAGACAGAGATAGAGACAGAGACACGGGCAGAGACAGAGACAGAGACAGAGACAGAGACAGAGACAGAGACAGAGACAGAGACTGAGACAGAGACAGAGATGGAGCCAATGACAGAGACTGAGACAGAGACAGAGATGGAGCCAATGACAGAGACAGAGACAGAAACGGAGACGGAGACGGAGACAGAGACAGGGACAGAGACAGAGGCAGAGACAGAGACAGAGACAGAGACAGAGACAGAGACAGAGACGGAGACGGAGACAGAGACAGGGACAGAGACAGAGACAGAGACAGAGACAGAGACAGGAAAAGAGAGAGAGAGACGGAGACAGAGACAGAGGCAGCGACAGAGACGGAAACAGAGACAGAGACAGAGGCACAGACAGAGACACAGACAGAGACAAAGACAGAGGCGCATGAGACAAAGGCAGAGCCACAGACAGAGACAGAGGCAGAGACAGAGACAGAGACAGGACAGAGACAGAGACAGAGGCAGAGGCGGAGACAGAGAAGGGAACAGAGACAGAGACAGAGAAAAGGACAGAGACAGAGACAGAGACAGTGACAGGAAAAGAGACAGAGATAGAGACAGAGACAGGGGCAGCGACAGAGACAGAAACAGAGACAGAGACAGAGGCACAGACAGAGACACAGACAAAGACAAAAACAGAGGCGCATGAGACAAAGACAGAGCCACAGACAGAGACAGAGGCAGAGACAGACACACAGACAGAGACAGAGACAGAGACAGAGACAGAGAGAGAGGCAGAGACAGAAACAGAGACAGGGACACGGGCAGAGACAGAGACAGAGACAGAGACAGGAAAAGGGAGAGAGACAGAGACAGAGAAAGAGGCAGCGACAGAGACAGAAACAGAGACAGAGACAGAGTCACAGACAGAGACACAGACAGAGACAAAGACAGAGGCGCATGAGACAAAGACAGAGGCAGAGACAGAGACATAGGCAGAGACAGAGACAGAGACAGAGACAGAGACAGAGGGGCCGGAGACGTGGACGGAGAAAAAGACGGAGACAAAGACGTAGACAAAGACGGAGACAAAGACGTAGACAAAGACGGTGACAAAGACGGACACAAAGACGGAGACGAAGAGGAAGACGACGACGGAGACAAAGACGGAGACAAAGGCGGAGACAAATATGGAGACACAGACGGACACAAATACGGAGACAAAGACAGGTACAAAGACGGAGACAGAGACAGAGACAGAGACGGAGACGAAGACAGAGACAGGGAAAGAGACAGAGGCAGAGACAGAGACAGAGACAGAGACAGAGACAGAGACAGAGACAGGGACAGGGACAGAGACAGAGACAGAGGGGCAGGAGACGTGGACGGAGACAAAGACGGAGACAAAGACGGTGACAAAGACGGAGACAAAGACGGAGACGAAGAGAAAGACGACGACGAAGACAAAGACGGAGACACAGGCGGAGGCAAAGATGGAGACACAGACAGAGAAAAATACGGAGACAAAGACGGAGGCAAAGACGGAGTCAAAGACGGAGACAAATATGGAGACACAGACGGAGACAAATACGGAGACAAAGACGGTGACAAAGACGGAGGCAAAGACGGAGACGAAGAGGAAGACGACGACGGAGACAAAGACGGTGACAAAGACGGAGGCAAAGACGGAGACGAAGAGGAAGACGACGACGGAGACAAAGACGGAGACAAAGGCGGAGACGAAGATGGAGATACAGACGGAGACAAATACGGAGACAAAGACGGAGGCAAAGACGGAGACAAAGACGGAGACAAAGATGGAGACACAGACGGAGGAAAATACGGAGACAAAGACGGTGACAAAGACGGAGGCAAAGACGGAGACGAAGAGGAAGACGTCGACGGAGACAAAGACGTAGACAAAGTCGGAGACAAATCTGGAGACACAGACGGACACAAATACGGAGACAAAGACAGGTACAAAGACAGAGACAGAGACAGAGACAGAGACAGAGACGGAGACGGAGACAGAGACAGAGACAGGGACAGAGACAGAGGCAGAGACAGAGACAGGGACAGAGACAGAGACAGAGACAGGGACAGGGAGAGAGACAAAGACAGAGACGGAGACAGAGACAGAGACAGAGACAGAGACAGAGACAGAGACAGAGACAGAGGCAGCGACAGAGACAGAAACAGAGACAGAGACAGAGGCACAGACAGAGGCACAGACTGAGACAAAGACAGAGGCGCATGAGACAAAGACAGAGCCACAGACAGAGACAGAGGCAGAGACAGAGACAGAGACAGAGACAGAGACAGAGACAGAAACAGAGACAGAGACAGAGACGGAGACAGAGACAGAGACAGAGGGGCAGGAGACGTGGACGGAGACAAAGACGGAGACAGAGGCAGAGACAGAAACAGAGACAGAGACAGAGACAGAGTCAGAGACAGAGACAGAGACTGGGACAGAGACAGAGACAGAGGGGCAGGTGACGTGGACGGAGACAAAGACGGATACGAAGAGGAAGACGACGACGGAGACAAAGACGGAGACAAAGGCGGAGACAAAGATGCAGACACAGACGGAGACAAATACCGAGACAATGACGGAGGCAAAGACGCAGACAAAGACGGAGACAAATATAGAGACACAGACGGAGACAAATACGGAGACAAAGACGGTGACAAAGACGGAATCAAAGACGGAAACGAAGAGGAAGACGACGACGGAGACAAAGACGGAGACAAAGGCGGAGACAAAGACGGATACAACGACAGAGACAGAGACAGAGACAGAGACAGAGACAGAGACAGAGACAGAGACAGAGACAGAGACGGAGACGGAGGCAGAGACGGAGACAGAGACAGAGACAGAGACAGAGACGGAGACAGAGACAGGGACAGAGACAGAGACAGAGGGGCAGGAGACGTGGACGGAGACAAAGACGGAGACAAAGACGGACACAAAGACGGAGACAGAGACCGAGACAGAGACAGAGACAGGGACAGAGACAGAGACAGAGACAGAGACAGAGACAGAGACAGAGACAGAGACAGAGACAGAGACAGAGACAGAGACAGAGACTGAGACAGAGACAGAGATGGAGCCAATGACAGAGACAGAGACAGAAACGGAGACGCAGACAGGGACAGAGACGGACACAGAGACAGGAAAAGAGAGAGAGATGGAGACAGAGACAGAGGCAGCGACAGAGACGGAAACAGAGACAGAGACAGAGGCACAGACGGAGACAGGGACAGAGACAGAGGCAGAGACAGAGACAGGGACAGAGACAGAGACAGAGACAGGGACAGGGAGAGAGACAAAGACAGAGACGGAGACAGAGACAGAGACAGAGACAGAGACAGAGACAGAGACAGAGACAGAGACAGAGACAGAGACAGAGACAGAGACAGAAACAGAGACAGAGACAGAGACAGAGACAGTGACAGAGACAGAGACAGAGACTGAGACAGAGACAGAGATGGAGCCAATGACAGAGACAGAGACAGAGACGGAGACGGAGACAGAGGCAGAGACAGAGACAGAGACGGAGACAGAGACAAGGACAGAGACAGAGACAGAGACAGGAAAAGAGAGAGAGATGGAGACAGAGACAGAGGCAGCGACAGAGACGGAAACAGAGACAGAGACAGAGGCACAGACAGAGACACAGACAGAGACAAAGACAGAGGCGCATGAGACAAAGACAGAGCCACAGACAGAGACAGAGGCAGAGACAGAGACAGAGACAGGACAGAGGCAGAGACAGAAACAGAGACAGAGACAGAGACAGAGACAGCGACAGAGACAGAGACAGAGACTGAGACAGAGACAGAGATGGAGCCAATGACAGAGACAGAGACAGAGACGGAGACGGAGACAGAGACAGAGACAGAGACAGAGACGGAGACAGAGACAGGGAAAGAGACAGAGACAGAGACATAGACAGAGACAGAGATAGAGACGGAGACAAAGACCGAGACAGAGACAGAGACGGAGACAGAGGCAGAGACAGAACCAGGGACAGAGACGGAGACAGGGACAGAGGGAGAGACAGCGACAGAGACAGAGACAGAGACAGAGGCAGAGGCAGAGGCAGAGACAGAGACAGAGACAGAGACAGAGACAGAGACAGGGACAGAGACAGAGACAGAGACAGAAACAGAGACAGAGACATAGATAGAGACGCCGACAAAGACCGAGACAGAGACAGAGACGGAGACAGAGGCAGAGACAGAACCAGGGACAGAGACGGAGACAGGGACAGAGGGAGAGACAGCGACAGAGACAGAGACGGAGACAAAGGTAGAGGCAGAGGCAGAGACAGAGACAGAGACAGAGACAGAGACAGAGTCAGAGACAGAGACGGAGACAAAGACCGAGACAGAGACAGAGACGGAGACGGAGACAGAGACAGGGACAGAGACGGAGACGGAGATAGAGGCAGAGACAGAGCCAGGGACAGAGACAGATACAGAGACAGAGACAGAGACGGAGACAGTGACAGAGACAGAGACAGAGACAGAGACAGAGGCGGAGACAAAGACCGAGACAGACGCAGAGACTGAGGCAGAGGCAGAGACAGAGACAGAGACAGAGACAGAGACAGAGACAGTGACAGAGACAGAGACAGAGACAGAGACAGAGACGGATACGGAGATAGAGGCAGAGGCAGATATAGAGACAGAGACAGAGACAGAGACAGAGACAGAGACAGAGACAGAGACGGAGACAAAGACCGAGACAGAGACAGAGATGGAGACAGAGGCAGAGACAGAGCCAGGGACAGAGACGGTGACCGAGACAGAGGGAGAGACAGCGACAGAGACAGAGACAGAGACAGAGGCAGAGACAGAGACAGAGACAGAGACAGAGACAGAGACAGAGACAGAGACAGAGACAGAGACAGAGACAGAGACAGAGACAGAGACAGAGACAGAGACAGAGACAGAGGCAGAGACAGAGACAGAGACAGAGACAGTGACAGAGACAGAGACAGAGACAGAGACAGAGACAGAGACAGAGACATAGACAGAGACAGAGATAGAGACGGAGACAAAGACCGAGACAGAGACAGAGACGGAGACAGAGGCAGAGACAGAACCAGGGACAGAGACGGAGACAGGGACAGAGGGAGAGACAGCGACAGAGACAGAGACAGAGACAGAGACAGAGGCAGAGGCAGAGACAGAGACAGAGACAGAGACAGAGACAGGGACAGAGACAGAGACAGAGACAGAGACAGAGACAGAGACAGAGACAGTGACAGAGACAGAGACAGAGACAGAGACAGAGACAGAGACGGAGACAAAGACCGAGACAGACGCAGAGACTGAGACAGAGGCAGAGACAGAGCCAGGGACAGAGACAGATACAGAGACAGACGCAGAGGCAGAGACAGAGACAGAGACAGAGATAGAGACAGAGACAGAGACAGAGACAGAGACAGAGACAGAGACAGAGACAGAGACAGAGACAGAGACAGAGACAGAGACAGAGACAGAGACAGAGACAGAGACAGAGACAGAGGCAGAGGCAGAGGCAGAGACAGAGACAGAGACAGAGACAGAGACTGAGACAGAGACAGAGACAGAGACAGAGACAGGGACAGAGACAGAGACAGAGGCAGAGACAGAGCCAGGGGCAGAGACAGATACAGAGACAGAGACAGAGACGGAGACAGTGACAGAGACAGAGACAGAGACAGAGACAGAGACAGAGACGGAGACAAAGACCGAGACAGACGCAGAGACTGAGACAGAGGCAGAGACAGAGACAGAGACAGAGACAGAGACACTGACAGAGACAGAGACAGAGACAGAGACATAGATAGAGACGCAGACGGAGATAGGGGCAGAGACAGAGCCAGGGACAGAGACAGATACAGAGACAGAGACAGAGACGGAGACAAAGACAGAGGAAGAGACAGCAACAGAGGCAGAGACAGAAACAGAGACAGAGACAGATACGGGGACAGAGACAGAGACAGAGACAGAGACAGAGACAGAGACAGAGACAGTGACAGAGACAGAGACAGAGACAGAGACAGAGACAGAGACGGAGACAAAGACCGAGACAGACGCAGTGACTGAGGCAGAGGCAGAGACAGAGACAGAGACAGAGACAGAGACAGAGACAGTGACAGAGACAGAGACAGAGACAGAGACGGATACGGAGATAGAGGCAGAGGCAGATATAGAGACAGAGACAGAGACAGAGACAGAGACAGAGACCGAGACAGAGACAGAGACGGAGACAGAGGCAGAGACAGAACCAGGGACAGAGACGGAGACAGGGACAGAGGGAGAGACAGCGACAGAGACAGAGACAGAGACAGAGACAGAGGCAGAGGCAGAGGCAGAGACAGAGACAGAGACAGAGACAGAGACAGGGACAGAGACAGAGACAGGGACAGAGACAGAGACAGAGGCAGAGACAGAGCCAGGGGCAGAGACAGATACAGAGACAGAGACAGAGACGGAGACAGTGACAGAGACAGAGACAGAGACAGAGACAGAGACAGAGACGGAGACAAAGACCGAGACAGACGCAGAGACTGAGACAGAGGCAGAGACAGAGACAGAGACAGAGACAGAGACACTGACAGAGACAGAGACAGAGACAGAGACATAGATAGAGACGCAGACGGAGATAGGGGCAGAGACAGAGCCAGGGACAGAGACAGATACAGAGACAGAGACAGAGACGGAGACAAAGACAGAGGAAGAGACAGCAACAGAGGCAGAGACAGAAACAGAGACAGAGACAGATACGGGGACAGAGACAGAGACGGAGACGGAGACGGAGATAGAGGCAGAGACAGAGACAGAGACAGAGGCGGAGACAGAGGCAGAGACAGAGACAGAGACAGAGACAGTGACAGAGACAGAGACAGAGCCAGGGACAGAGACAGAGACAGAGACGGAGACAGAGGCAGAGACAGAGCCAGGGACAGAGACACATACAGAGACAGAGGCAGAGGCAGAGGCAGAGACAGAGACAGAGACAGAGACGGAGACAGAGACAGAGACACAGACAGAGACAGAGACAGAGACAGAGACAGAGACAGAGACAGAGACAGAGGCAGAGGCAGAGGCAGAGACAGATACAGAGACAGAGACAGAGACAGGGACAGAGACAGAGACAGAGACAGAGACAGAGACAGAGACAGAGACAGTGACAGAGACAGAGACAGAGACAGAGACAGAGACAGAGACGGAGACAAAGACCGAGACAGACGCAGTGACTGAGACAGAGGCAGAGACAGAGCCAGGGACAGAGACAGATACAGAGACAGACGCAGAGGCAGAGACAGAGACAGAGACAGAGATAGAGACAGAGACAGAGACAGAGACAGAGACAGAGACAGAGACAGAGACAGAGACAGAGACAGAGACAGAGACAGAGACAGAGACAGAGACAGAGACAGAGACAGAGACAGAGGCAGAGGCAGAGGCAGAGACAGAGACAGAGACAGAGACAGAAACTGAGACAGAGACAGAGACAGAGACAGAGACAGGGACAGAGACAGAGACAGAGGCAGAGACAGAGCCAGGGGCAGAGACAGATACAGAGACAGTGACAGAGACAGAGACAGAGACAGAGACAGAGACGGAGACAAAGACCGAGACAGACGCAGAGACTGAGACAGAGGCAGAGACAGAGACAGAGACAGGGACAGAGACGGAGACAAAGACCGAGACAGACGCAGAGACTGAGACAGAGGCAGAGACAGAGACAGAGACTGAGACAGAGACAGTGACAGAGACAGAGACAGAGACAGAGACAGAGACAGAGACGGAGACGGAGATAGAGGCAGAGACAGAGCCAGGGACAGAGACAGATACAGAGACAGACGCAGAGACAGAGACGGCGACAGAGACAGAGACGGAGACGGAGATAGAGGCAGAGACAGAGACAGGGACGGAGACAGAGGCAGAGACAGAGCCAGGGACAGAGACAGAAACAGAGACAGAGACAGAGACGGAGACAGTGACAGAGACAGAGACAGAGACAGAGACAGAGACAGAGACAGAGACAGAGACAGAGACAGAGACAGAGACGGCGACAAACACCGAGACAGACGCAGAGACTGAGACAGAGGCAGAGACGGAGACAGAGACAGAGACAGTGACAGAGACAGAGACAGAGACAGAGACAGAGACAGTGACAGAGACAGAGACAGGGACAGAGACAGAGACAGAGACATAGACAGAGACAGAGATAGAGACGGAGACAAAGACCGAGACAGAGACAGAGACGGAGACAGAGGCAGAGACAGAACCAGGGACAGAGACGGAGACAGGGACAGAGGGAGAGACAGCGACAGAGACAGAGACAGAGACATAGGCAGAGGCAGAGGCAGAGACAGAGACAGAGACAGAGACAGAGTCAGAGACAGAGACGGAGACAGAGACAGTGACAAAGACAGAGACAGAGACAGAGACAGAGACAGAGACATAGACAGAGACAGAGATAGAGACGGAGACAAAGACCGAGACAGAGACAGAGACGGAGACAGAGGCAGAGACAGAACCAGGGACAGAGACGGAGACAGGGACAGAGGGAGAGACAGCGACAGAGACAGAGAGAGAGACAGAGGCAGAGGCAGAGGCAGAGACAGAGACAGAGACAGAGACAGAGACAGAGACAGAGACAGAGACAGAGACAGAGACAGGGACAGAGACAGATACAGAGACAGAGACAGAGACAGAGACATAGATAGAGACGCAGACGGAGATAGGGGCAGAGACAGAGCCAGGGACAGAGACAGATACAGAGACAGAGACAGAGACGGAGACAAAGACAGAGGAAGAGACAGCAACAGAGGCAGAGACAGAAACAGAGACAGAGACAGATACGGGGACAGAGACAGAGACGGAGACGGAGACGGAGATAGAGGCAGAGACAGAGACAGAGACAGAGGCGGAGACAGAGGCAGAGACAGAGACAGAGACAGAGACAGTGACAGAGACAGAGACAGAGCCAGGGACAGAGACAGAGACAGAGACGGAGACAGAGGCAGAGACAGAGCCAGGGACAGAGACACATACAGAGACAGAGGCAGAGGCAGAGGCAGAGACAGAGACAGAGACAGAGACGGAGACAGAGACAGAGACAGAGACAGGGACGGAGACAGAGGCAGAGACAGAGCCAGGGACAGAGACAGAAACAGAGACAGAGACAGAGACGGAGACAGTGACAGAGACAGAGACAGAGACAGAGACAGAGACAGAGACAGAGACAGAGACAGAGACAGAGACAGAGACGGCGACAAACACCGAGACAGACGCAGAGACTGAGACAGAGGCAGAGACGGAGACAGAGACAGAGACAGTGACAGAGACAGAGACAGAGACAGAGACAGAGACAGTGACAGAGACAGAGACAGGGACAGAGACAGAGACAGAGACATAGACAGAGACAGAGATAGAGACGGAGACAAAGACCGAGACAGAGACAGAGACGGAGACAGAGGCAGAGACAGAACCAGGGACAGAGACGGAGACAGGGACAGAGGGAGAGACAGCGACAGAGACAGAGACAGAGACATAGGCAGAGGCAGAGGCAGAGACAGAGACAGAGACAGAGACAGAGTCAGAGACAGAGACGGAGACAAAGACCGAGATAGACGCAGAGATTGAGACAGAGGCAGAGACAGAGACAGAGACTGAGACAGAGACAGTGACAGAGACAGAGACAGAGACAGAGACAGAGACAGAGACAGAGACAGAGACAGAGACAGAGACATAGACAGAGACAGAGATAGAGACGGAGACAGAGGCAGAGACAGAGACAGAGACAGAGACAGAGACAGAGACAGAGACAGAGACAGAGACAGAGACAGAGACGGAGACGGAGATAGAGGCAGAGACATAGACGGAGACAAAGACCGAGACAGAGACAGAGACAGAGACAAACACCGAGACAGACGCAGAGACTGAGGCAGAGGCAGAGACAGAGACAGAGACAGAGACAGTGACAAAGACAGAGACAGAGACAGAGACAGAGACAGAGACATAGACAGAGACAGAGATAGAGACGGAGACAAAGACCGAGACAGAGACAGAGACGGAGACAGAGGCAGAGACAGAACCAGGGACAGAGACGGAGACAGGGACAGAGGGAGAGACAGCGACAGAGACTGAGACAGAGGCAGAGACAGAGACAGAGACAGAGACAGAGACAGAGACAGAGACTGTGACGGAGACAAAGACAGAGACAGAGACAGAGACGGAGACGGAGATAGAGGCAGAGACAGAGCCAGGGACAGAGACAGATACAGAGACAGACGCAGAGGCAGAGGCAGAGACAGAGACAGAGACAGAGACAGAGACTGAGACATAGATAGAGACGCAGACGGAGGTAGGGGCAGAGACAGAGCCAGGGACAGAGACAGATACAGAGACAGAGAGAGAGACGGAGACAAAGACAGAGGAAGAGACAGCAACAGAGGCAGAGACAGAAACAGAGACAGAGGCAGATACGGGGACAGAGACAGAGGCAGAGACAGAGACAGAGACAGAGACAGAGACGGAGACAGAGACAGGGACTAAGACAGAGACAGAGACAGCGGCAGAGACAGAGACGGCGACAGAGACAGAGACGGAGACGGAGATAGAGGCAGAGACAGAGACAGAGACAGAGACAGTGACAAAGACAGAGACAGGGACAGAGACAGATACAGAGACAGAGACAGAGACGGCGACAGTGACAGAGACAGAGACAGAGACAGAGACAGAGACAGTGACAGAGACAGAGACAGAGACAGAGACAGAGACAGAGACAGAGACAGAGACGGAGACGGAGATAGAGGCAGAGACAGAGCCAGGGACAGAGACAGATACAGAGACAGACGCAGAGGCAGAGGCAGAGACAGAGACAGAGACAGAGACAGAGACAGAGACAGAGACAGAGACAGAGACAGAGACAGAGATAGAGACAGAGACAGAGACAGAGACAGAGACAGAGACAGAGACAGAGAGAGAGACAGAGGCAGAGACAGAGACAGAGACAGAGACAGAGACAGAGACGGAGACAGAGGCAGAGACAGAGGCAGAGACAGAGACAGAGACAGAGACAGAGACAGAGACAGAGACAGAGACAGAGACGGAGACGGAGATAGAGGCAGAGACAGAGCCAGGGACAGAGACAGATACAGAGACAGAGACAGAGACGGAGACAGTGACAGAGACAGAGACAGAGACAGAGACAGAGGCGGAGGCAAAGACCGAGACAGACGCAGAGACTGAGGCAGAGGCAGAGACAGAGACAGAGACAGAGACAGAGACAGAGACAGAGACAGTGACAGAGACAGAGACAGAGACAGAGACGGAGACGGAGATAGAGGCAGAGGCAGATATAGAGACAGAGACAGAGACAGAGACAGAGACAGAGACAGAGACAGAGACAGAGACAGAGACAGAGACGCAGAGAAAGACCGAGACAGAGGCAGAGATGGAGACAGAGGCAGAGACAGAGCCAGGGACAGAGACGGAGACCGAGACAGAGGGAGAGACAGCGACAGAGACAGAGACAGAGACAGAGGCAGAGACAGAGACAGAGACAGAGACAGAGACAGAGACAGAGACAGAGACAGAGACAGAGACAGAGATAGAGACAGAGACAGAGACAGAGACAGAGACAGAGACAGAGACAGAGACAGAGACAGAGACAGAGATAGAGACAGAGACAGAGACAGAGGCAGAGGCAGAGGCAGAGACAGAGACAGAGACAGAGACAGAGACTGAGACAGAGACAGAGACAGAGACAGAGACAGGGACAGAGACAGAGACAGAGGCAGAGACAGAGCCAGGGGCAGAGACAGATACAGAGACAGGGACAGAGACGGAGACAGTAACAGAGACAGAGACAGAGACAGAGACGGAGACAAAGACAGAGGAAGAGACAGCAACAGAGGCAGAGACAGAAACAGAGACAGAGACAGATACGGGGACAGAGACAGAGGCAGAGACAGAGACAGAGACAGAGACAGGGACGGAGACAGAGACAGGGACTGAGACAGAGACAGAGACAGCGGCAGAGACAGAGACGGCGACAGAGACAGAGACGGAGACGGAGATAGAGGCAGAGACAGAGACGGAGACGGAGACAGAGGCAGAGACAGAGCCAGGGACAGAGACAGATACAGAGACAGAGACAGAGACGGAGACAGTGACAGAGACAGAGACAGACACAGAGACAGGCACGGTGACAGAGACAGAGACAGAGACAGAGACAGAGACCGAGACGGAGACAAACACCGAGACAGACGCAGAGACTGAGACAGAGGCAGAGACAGAGACAGAGACAGAGACAGTGACAGAGACAGAGACAGAGACAGAGACAGAGACGGAGACAAACACCGAGACAGACGCAGAGACTGGGACAGAGGCAGAGACAGAGACAGAGACAGAGACAGAGACAGTGACAGAGACGGTGACAGAGACAGAGACAGAGACTGAGACAGAGACATAGACAGAGACAGAGATAGAGACGGAGACAAAGACCGAGACAGAGACAGAGACGGAGACAGAGGCAGAGACAGAACCAGGGACAGAGACAGAGACAGTGACAGAGACACACGCAGAGACTGAGACAGAGGCAGAGACAGAGACAGAGACAGAGACAGAGACAGTGACAGAGACACACGCAGAGACTGAGACAGAGGCAGAGACAGAGACAGAGACAGAGACAGAGACAGAGACAGAGACAGAGACAGTGACAGAGACAGAGACAGAGACAGAGGCAGAGGCAGAGGCAGAGACAGAGACAGAGACAGAGACAGAGACAGAGACAGAGACAGAGACAGTGACAGAGACAAAGACAGAGACAGAGACAGAGACGGAGACGGAGATAGAGGCAGAGACAGAGACAGAGACGGAGACAGAGGCAGAGACAGAGCCAGGGACAGAGACAGAAACAGAGACAGAGACAGAGACGGAGACAGTGACAGAGACAGAGACAGAGACAGAGACAGTGACAGAGACACACGCAGAGACTGAGACAGAGGCAGAGACAGAGACAGGGACAGAGACAGAGACAGAGACAGTGACAGAGACAGAGACAGAGACAGAGGCAGAGGCAGAGGCAGAGACAGATACAGAGACAGAGACGGAGACAGAGGCAGAGACAGGACCAGGGACAGAGACAGAGACAGAGACAGGGACAGAGACAGAGACAGAGACGGAGACAAAGACCGAGACAGACGCAGAGACTGAGACAGAGGCAGAGACAGAGACAGAGACAGAGACAGAGACAGTGACAGAGACAAAGACAGAGACAGAGACAGAGACGGAGACGGAGATAGAGGCAGAGACAGAGACAGAGACGGAGACAGAGGCAGAGACAGAGCCAGGGACAGAGACAGAAACAGAGACAGAGACAGAGACGGAGACAGTGACAGAGACAGAGACAGAGACAGAGACAGAGACAGAGACAGAGACAGAGACAGAGACAGAGACAGAGACAGAGACAGAGACAGAGACAGAGACGGAGACAAACACCGAGACAGACGCAGAGACTGAGACAGAGGCAGAGACAGAGACAGAGACAGAGACAGTGACAGAGACAGAGACAGAGACAGAGACAGAGACAGAGACAGAGACATAGACAGAGACAGAGATAGAGACGGAGACAAAGACCGAGACAGAGACAGAGACGGAGACAGACGCAGAGACAGAGACAGAGACAGAGACAGAGACAGAGACATAGATAGAGACGCAGACGGAGATAGGGGCAGAGACAGAGCCAGGGACAGAGACAGATACAGAGACAGAGACAGAGACGGAGACAAAGACAGTGGAAGAGACAGCAACAGAGGCAGAGACAGAAACAGAGACAGAGACAGATACGGGGACAGAGACAGAGGCAGAGACAGAGACAGAGACAGAGACGGAGACAGAGACAGGGACTGAGACAGAGACAGAGACAGCGGCAGAGACAGAGACGGCGACAGAGACAGAGACGGAGACGGAGACGGAGATAGAGGCAGAGACAGAGACAAAGACCGAGACAGAGACAGAGATGGAGACAGAGGCAGAGACAGAGCCAGGGACAGAGACGGAGACCGAGACAGAGGGAGAGACAGCGACAGAGACAGAGACAGAGACAGAGGCAGAGGCAGAGACAGAGACAGAGACAAAGACAGAGACAGAGACAGAGACAGAGACAGAAACAGAGACAGAGACAGAGACAGAGACAGAGACAGAGACAGAGACAGAGACAGAGACAGAGACAGAGACAGAGACAGAGACAGAGACAGAGACGGAGACGGAGATAGAGGCAGAGACAGAGCCAGGGACAGAGACAGATACAGTGACAGAGACAGAGACGGAGACAGTGACAGAGACAGAGATAGAGACAGAGACAGAGACGGAGACAAAGACCGAGACAGACGCAGAGACTGAGGCAGAGGCAGAGACAGAGACAGAGACAGAGACAGAGACAGATACGGGGACAGAGACAGAGACGGAGACGGAGATAGAGGCAGAGACAGAGCCAGGGACAGAGACAGATACAGAGACAGACGCAGAGACAGAGACGGCGACAGAGACAGAGACGGAGACGGAGATAGAGGCAGAGACAGAGACAGAGACGGAGACAGAGGCAGAGACAGAGCCAGGGACAGAGACAGAAACAGAGACAGAGACAGAGACGGAGACAGTGACAGAGACAGAGACAGAGACAGAGACAGAGACAGACACAGAGACAGAGGCAGAGACAGAGACAGAGACAGAGACAGTGACAGAGACAGAGACAGAGACAGAGACAGAGACAGAGACAGAGACATAGACAGAGACAGAGATAGAGACGGAGACAAAGACCGAGACAGAGACAGAGACGGAGACAGAGGAAGAGACAGAACCAGGGACAGAGACGGAGACAGGGACAGAGGCAGAGACAGCGACAGAGACAGAGACAGAGACAGAGGCAGAGGCAGAGGCAGAGACAGAGACAGAGACAGAGACAGAGACAGGGACAGAGACAGAGACAGGGACAGAGACAGAGACAGAGACAGAGACAGAGACGGAGACAAAGACAGAGACAGAGACGGAGACAAAGAACGAGACAGAGACAGAGACGGAGACAGACGCAGAGACAGAGACAGAGACAGAGACAGAGACATAGATAGAGACGCAGACGGAGATAGGGGCAGAGACAGAGCCAGGGACAGAGACAGATACAGAGACAGAGACAGAGGCGGAGACAAAGACAGTGGAAGAGACAGCAACAGAGGCAGAGACAGAAACAGAGAGGGAGACAGATACGGGGACAGACACAGAGGCAGAGACAGAGACAGAGACAGAGACAGAGACGGAGACAAAGACAGAGACAGAGACGGAGACAAAGAACGAGACAGAGACAGAGACATAGACAGAGACAGAGATAGAGACGGAGACAGAGGCAGAGACAGAGACAGAGACAGAGACAGAGACAGAGACGGAGACGGAGATAGAGGCAGAGACAGAGACGGAGACGGAGACAGAGGCAGAGACAGAGCCAGGGACAGAGACAGATACAGAGACAGAGACAGAGACGGAGACAGTGACAGAGACAGAGACAGAGACAGAGACAGAGACGGTGACAGAGACAGAGACAGAGACAGAGACAGAGACAGAGACGGAGACAAACACCGAGACAGACGCAGAGACTGAGAGAGAGGCAGAGACAGAGACAGAGACAGAGACAGAGACAGTGACAGAGACAGAGACGGAGACAAACACCGAGACAGACGCAGAGACTGAGACAGAGACAGAGACAGAGACAGAGACATAGACAGAGACAGAGATAGAGACGGAGACAAAGACCGAGACAGAGACAGAGACGGAGACAGAGGCAGAGACAGAACCAGGGACAGAGACGGAGACAGGGACAGAAGGAGAGACAGCGACAGAGACTGAGACAGAGGCAGAGACAGAGACAGAGACAGAGACAGAGACAGAGACAGAGACAGAGACAGAGACTGTGACAGAGACAAAGACAGAGACAGAGACAGAGACGGAGACGGAGATAGAGGCAGAGACAGAGCCAGGGACAGGACAGATACAGAGACAGACGCAGAGGCAGAGGCAGAGACAGAGACAGAGACAGAGACAGAGACAGAGACAGAGACATAGATAGAGACGCAGACGGAGATAGGGGCAGAGGCAGAGCCAGGGACAGAGACAGATACAGAGACAGAGAGAGAGACGGAGACAAAGACAGAGGAAGAGACAGCAACAGAGGCAGAGACAGAAACAGAGACAGAGACAGATACGGGGACAGAGACAGAGGCAGAGGCAGAGACAGAGACAGAGACAGAGACGGAGACAGAGACAGGGACTAAGACAGAGACAGAGACAGCGGCAGAGACAGAGACGGCGACAGAGACAGAGACGGAGACGGAGATAGAGGCAGAGACAGAGACAGAGACGGCGACAGAGACAAAGACGGAGACGGAGACGGAGATAGAGGCAGAGACAGAGACAGAGACGGAGACAGAGGCAGAGACAGAGACAGAGACAGAGACAGTGACAGAGACAGAGACAGAGACAGAGACAGAGACAGTGACAGAGACAAAGACAGAGACAGAGACAGAGACGGAGACGGAGATAGAGGCAGAGACAGAGACAGAGACGGAGACAGAGGCAGAGACAGAGCCAGGGACAGAGACAGAAACAGAGACAGAGACAGAGACGGAGACAGTGACAGAGACAGAGACAGAGACGGAGACAAACACCGAGACAGACGCAGAGACTGAGACAGAGGCAGAGACAGAGACAGAGACAGTGACAGAGACAGAGACAGAGACAGAGACAGAGACAGAGACATAGACAGAGACAGAGATAGAGACGGAGACAAAGACCGAGACAGAGACAGAGACGGAGACAGAGGCAGAGACAGAATCAGGGACAGAGACGGAGACAGGGACAGAGGGAGAGACAGCGACAGAGACAGAGACAGAGACAGAGGCAGAGGCAGAGGCAGAGACAGAGACAGAGACAGAGACAGAGACAGGGACAGAGACAGAAACAGAGACAGAGACAGAGACAGAGACAGAGACAGAGACAGAGACAGAGACGGAGACAAAGACAGAGACAGAGACGGAGACAAAGAACGAGACAGAGACAGAGACGGAGACAGACGCAGAGACAGGGACAGAGACAGAGACAGAGACAGAGACAGAGACAGAGACAGAGACAGAGACAGAGGCAAAGACAGAGACGGAGACGGAGATAAAGACCGGGACAGAGACAGAGATGGAGACAGAGGCAGAGACAGAGCCAGGGACAGAGACGGAGACCGAGACAGAGGGAGAGACAGCGACAGAGACAGAGACAGAGACAGAGGCAGAGGCAGAGACAGAGACAGAGACAGAGACAGAGACAGAGACAGAGACAGAGACAGAAACAGAGGCAGAGACAGAGCCAGGGACAGAGACAGATACAGTGACAGAGACAGAGACGGAGACAGTGACAGAGACAGAGATAGAGACAGAGACAGAGACGGAGACAAAGACCGAGACAGACGCAGAGACTGAGGCAGAGGCAGAGACAGAGACAGAGACAGAGACAGAGACAGAGACAGAGACAGATACGGGGACAGAGACAGAGACGGAGACGGAGATAGAGGCAGAGACAGAGCCAGGGACAGAGACAGATACAGAGACAGACGCAGAGACAGAGACGGCGACAGAGACAGAGACGGAGACGGAGATAGAGGCAGAGACAGAGACAGAGACGGAGACAGAGGCAGAGACAGAGCCAGGGACAGAGACAGAAACAGAGACAGAGACAGAGACGGAGACAGTGACAGAGACAGAGACAGAGACAGAGACAGAGACAGACACAGAGACAGAGACAGAGACAGAGACGGAGACAAACACCGAGACAGACGCAGAGACTGAGACAGAGGCAGAGACAGAGACAGAGACAGAGACAGTGACAGAGACAGAGACAGAGACAGAGACAGAGACAGAGACATAGACAGAGACAGAGATAGAGACGGAGACAAAGACCGAGACAGAGACAGAGACGGAGACAGAGGAAGAGACAGAACCAGGGACAGAGACGGAGACAGGGACAGAGGCAGAGACAGCGACAGAGACAGAGACACAGACAGAGGCAGAGGCAGAGGCAGAGACAGAGACAGAGACAGAGACAGAGACAGGGACAGAGACAGAGACAGGGACAGAGACAGAGACAGAGACAGAGACAGAGACGGAGACAAAGACAGAGACAGAGACGGAGACAAAGAACGAGACAGAGACAGAGACGGAGACAGACGCAGAGACAGAGACAGAGACAGAGACAGAGACATAGATAGAGACGCAGACGGAGATAGGGGCAGAGACAGAGCCAGGGACAGAGACAGATACAGAGACAGAGACAGAGGCGGAGACAAAGACAGTGGAGGAGACAGCAACAGAGGCAGAGACAGAAACAGAGAGGGAGACAGATACGGGGACAGACACAGAGGCAGAGACAGAGACAGAGACAGAGACAGAGACGGAGACAAAGACAGAGACAGAGACGGAGACAAAGAACGAGACAGAGACAGAGACATAGACAGAGACAGAGATAGAGACGGAGACAGAGGCAGAGACAGAGACAGAGACAGAGACAGAGACGGAGACGGAGATAGAGGCAGAGACAGAGACAGAGACAGAGACAGAGACAGAAACAGAGGCAGAGACAGAGCCAGGGACAGAGACAGATACAGTGACAGAGACAGAGACGGAGACAGTGACAGAGACAGAGATAGAGACAGAGACAGAGACGGAGACAAAGACCGAGACAGACGCAGAGACTGAGGCAGAGGCAGAGACAGAGACAGAGACAGAGACAGAGACAGAGACAGAGACAGATACGGGGACAGAGACAGAGACGGAGACGGAGATAGAGGCAGAGACAGAACCAGGGACAGAGACGGAGACAGGGACAGAGGGAGAGACAGCGACAGAGACTGAGACAGAGGCAGAGACAGAGACAGAGACAGAGACAGAGACAGAGACAGAGACAGAGACAGAGACTGTGACAGAGACAAAGACAGAGACAGAGACAGAGACGGAGACGGAGATAGAGGCAGAGACAGAGCCAGGGACAGAGACAGATACAGAGACAGACGCAGAGGCAGAGGCAGAGACAGAGACAGAGACAGAGACAGAGACAGAGACATAGATAGAGACGCAGACGGAGATAGGGGCAGAGGCAGAGCCAGGGACAGAGACAGATACAGAGACAGAGAGAGAGACGGAGACAAGGACAGTGGAAGAGACAGCAACAGAGGCAGAGACAGAAACAGAGACAGAGACAGATACGGGGACAGAGACAGAGGCAGAGACAGAGACAGAGACAGAGACAGAGACGGAGACAGAGACAGGGACTAAGACAGAGACAGAGACAGCGGCAGAGACAGAGACGGCGACAGAGACAGAGACGGAGACGGAGATAGAGGCAGAGACAGAGACAGAGACGGCGACAGAGACAAAGACGGAGACGGAGACGGAGATAGAGGCAGAGACAGAGACAGAGACGGAGACAGAGGCAGAGACAGAGACAGAGACAGAGACAGTGACAGAGACAGAGACAGAGGCAGAGACAGAGACAGAGACATAGACAGAGACAGTGACAGAGACAGGGACAGAGACAGAGACAGAGACAGAGACAGGGACAGAGACAGAGACAGAGACAGAGACAGAGACAGTGACAGAGACAGAGACAGAGACAGAGACAGAGACAGAGACAGAGACAGAGACGGAGACGGAGATAGAGGCAGAGACAGAGCCAGGGACAGAGACAGATACAGAGACAGACGCAGAGGCAGAGGCAGAGACAGAGACAGAGACAGAGACAGAGACAGAGACAGAGACAGAGACAGAGACAGAGACAGAGACAGAGATAGAGACAGAGACAGAGACAGAGACAGAGACAGAGACAGAGACAGAGACAGAGACAGAGACAGTGACAGAGACAGAGACAGTGACAGAGACACACGCAGAGACTGAGACAGAGGCAGAGACAGAGACAGAGACAGAGACAGAGACAGAGACAGTGACAGAGACAGAGACAGAGACAGAGGCAGAGGCAGAGGCAGAGACAGATACAGAGACAGAGACGGAGACAGAGGCAGAGGCAGAACCAGGGACAGAGACAGAGACAGAGACAGGGACAGAGACAGAGACAGAGACAGAGACAGAGACAGAGACAGAGACAGAGACAGAGACAGAGACAGTGACAGAGACATGGACAGAGACAGAGACAGAGACAGAGACAGGGACAGAGACAGAGACAGAGACAGAGACAGAGACAGTGACAGAGACAGAGACAGAGACAGAGACAGAGACAGAGACGGAGACGGAGATAGAGGCAGAGACAGAGACAGAGACAGAGACAGAGACAGAGACAGAGACAGAGACAGAGACCGAGACAGAGACAGAGACAGAGACGGAGACGGAGATAGAGGCAGAGACAGAGACAGAGACAGAGACAGAGACAGAGACAGAGACAGAGATAGAGACAGAGACAGAGACAGAGACAGAGACAGAGACAGAGACAGAGACAGAGACAGAGACAGTGACAGAGACAGAGACAGTGACAGAGACACACGCAGAGACTGAGACAGAGGCAGAGACAGAGACAGAGACAGAGACAGAGACAGAGACAGTGACAGAGACAGAGACAGAGACAGAGGCAGAGGCAGAGGCAGAGACAGATACAGAGACAGAGACGGAGACAGAGGCAGAGACAGAACCAGGGACAGAGACAGAGACAGAGACAGGGACAGAGACAGAGACAGAGACAGAGACAGAGACAGAGACAGAGACAGAGACAGAGACAGAGACAGTGACAGAGACATGGACAGACGCAGAGGCAGAGGCAGAGACAGAGACAGAGACAGAGACAGAGACAGAGACATAGATAGAGACGCAGACGGAGATAGGGGCAGAGGCAGAGCCAGGGACAGAGACAGATACAGAGACAGAGAGAGAGACGGAGACAAAGACAGAGGAAGAGACAGCAACAGAGGCAGAGACAGAAACAGAGACAGAGACAGATACGGGGACAGAGACAGAGGCAGAGACAGAGACAGAGACAGAGACAGAGACGGAGACAGAGACAGGGACTAAGACAGAGACAGAGACAGCGGCAGAGACAGAGACGGCGACAGAGACAGAGACGGAGACGGAGATAGAGGCAGAGACAGAGACAGAGACGGCGACAGAGACAAAGACGGAGACGGAGACGGAGATAGAGGCAGAGACAGAGACAGAGACGGAGACAGAGGCAGAGACAGAGACAGAGACAGAGACAGTGACAGAGACAGAGCCAGAGGCAGAGACAGAGACAGAGACATAGACAGAGACAGTGACAGAGACAGGGACAGAGACAGAGACAGAGACAGAGACAGAGACAGGGACAGAGACAGAGACAGAGACAGAGACAGAGACAGTGACAGAGACAGAGACAGAGACAGAGACAGAGACAGAGACAGAGACAGAGACGGAGACGGAGATAGAGGCAGAGACAGAGCCAGGGACAGAGACAGATACAGAGACAGACGCAGAGGCAGAGGCAGAGACAGAGACAGAGACAGAGACAGAGACAGAGACAGAGACAGAGACAGAGACAGAGACAGAGACAGAGACAGAGACAGAGACAGAGACAGAGATAGAGACAGAGACAGAGACAGAGACAGAGACAGAGACAGAGACAGAGACAGAGACAGAGACAGTGACAGAGACAGAGACAGTGACAGAGACACACGCAGAGACTGAGACAGAGGCAGAGACAGAGACAGAGACAGAGACAGAGACAGAGACAGTGACAGAGACAGAGACAGAGACAGAGGCAGAGGCAGAGGCAGAGACAGATACAGAGACAGAGACGGAGACAGAGGCAGAGACAGAACCAGGGACAGAGACAGAGACAGAGACAGGGACAGAGACAGAGACAGAGGCAGAGACAGAGACAGAGACAGAGACAGAGACAGAGACAGTGACAGAGACATGGACAGAGACAGAGACAGAGACAGAGACAGGGACAGAGACAGAGACAGAGACAGAGACAGAGACAGTGACAGAGACAGAGACAGAGACAGAGACAGAGACAGAGACGGAGACGGAGATAGAGGCAGAGACAGAGACAGAGACAGAGACAGAGACAGAGACAGAGACCGAGACAGAGACAGAGACAGAGACGGAGACGGAGATAGAGGCAGAGACAGAGACAGAGACAGAGACAGAGACAGAGACAGAGACAGAGATAGAGACAGAGACAGAGACAGAGACAGAGACAGAGACAGAGACAGAGGCAGAGACAGAGACAGTGACAGAGACAGAGACAGTGACAGAGACACACGCAGAGACTGAGACAGAGGCAGAGACAGAGACAGAGACAGAGACAGAGACAGAGACAGTGACAGAGACAGAGACAGAGACAGAGGCAGAGGCAGAGGCAGAGACAGATACAGAGACAGAGACGGAGACAGAGGCAGAGACAGAACCAGGGACAGAGACAGAGACAGAGACAGGGACAGAGACAGAGACAGAGACAGAGACAGAGACAGAGACAGAGACAGAGACAGAGACAGAGACAGTGACAGAGACATGGACAGAGACAGAGACAGAGACAGAGACAGGGACAGAGACAGAGACAGAGACAGAGACAGAGACAGTGACAGAGACAGAGACAGAGACAGAGACAGAGACAGAGACAGAGACGGAGACGGAGATAGAGGCAGAGACAGAGACAGAGACAGAGACAGAGACAGAGACAGAGACAGAGACAGAGACAGAGACCGAGACAGAGACAGAGACAGAGACGGAGACGGAGATAGAGGCAGAGACAGAGCCAGGGACAGAGACTGATACGGAGACAGAGACAGAGACGGAGACAGTGACAGAGACAGAGACAGAGACAGAGTCAGAGACATAGACAGAGACAGAGACAGAGACAGAGACAGAGACGGAGACGGAGATAGAGGCAGAGACAGAGCCAGGGACAGAGACAGATACAGAGACAGAGACAGAGACGGAGACAGTGACAGAGGCAGAGACAGAGACAGAGACAGAGACGGAGACAAAGACCGAGACAGACGCAGAGACTGAGGCAGAGGCAGAGACAGAGACAGAGACAGAGACGGAGACAGAGGCAGAGACAGAACCAGGGACAGAGACAGAGACAGAGACAGGGACAGAGACAGAGACAGAGACAGTGACAGAGACAGAGACAGAGACAGAGACAGAGACAGAGACAGAGACAGAGACAGAGACGGAGACGGAGATAGAGGCAGAGACAGAGACAGTGACAGAGACAGAGACAGAGACAGAGACAGAGACAGAGACCGAGACAGAGACAGAGACAGAGACGGAGACGGAGATAGAGGCAGAGACAGAGCCAGGGACAGAGACTGATACGGAGACAGAGACAGAGACGGAGACAGTGACAGAGACAGAGACAGAGACAGAGTCAGAGACATAGACAGAGACAGAGACAGAGACAGAGACAGAGACGGAGACGGAGATAGAGGCAGAGACAGAGCCAGGGACAGAGACAGATACAGAGACAGAGACAGAGACGGAGACAGTGACAGAGGCAGAGACAGAGACAGAGACAGAGACGGAGACAAAGACCGAGACAGACGCAGAGACTGAGGCAGAGGCAGAGACAGAGACAGAGACAGAGACGGAGACAGAGGCAGAGACAGAACCAGGGACAGAGACAGAGACAGAGACAGGGACAGAGACAGAGACAGAGACAGTGACAGAGACAGAGACAGAGACAGAGACAGAGACAGAGACAGAGACAGAGACAGAGACAGAGACAGAGACAGAGACGGAGACAGAGGCAGAGACAGAGCCAGGGACTGAGACAGATACAGAGACAGACGCAGAGGCAGAGGCAGAGACAGAGACAGAGACAGGGACAGAGACAGAGACAGAGACGGAGACAGAGGCATAGACAGAGCCAGGGACAGAGACAGATACAGAGACAGAGGCAGAGGCAGAGGCAGAGACAGAGACAGAGACAGAGACGGAGACAAAGACCGAGACAGAGACAGAGACAGAGACAGAGACAGAGACGGAGACAGAGGCAGAGACAGAGCCAGGGACAGAGACAGATACAGAGACAGAGAGAGAGACGGAGACAAAGACAGAGGAAGAGACAGAGACATAGACAGAGACAGAGATAGAGACGGAGACAAAGACCGAGACAGAGACACAGACGGAGACAGAGGCAGAGACAGAACCAGGGACAGAGACGGAGTCACAGACAGAGACGGAGACAAAGACCGAGACAGACGCAGAGACTGAGACAGAGGCAGAGACAGAGACAGAGACAGAGACAGAGACAGTGACAGAGACAAAGACAGAGACAGAGACAGAGACGGAGACGGAGATAGAGGCAGAGACAGAGACAGAGACGGAGACAGAGGCAGAGACAGAGCCAGGGACAGAGACAGAAACAGAGACAGAGACAGAGACGGAGACAGTGACAGAGACAGAGACAGAGACAGAGACAGAGACAGAGACAGAGACAGAGACAGAGACAGAGACAGAGACAGAGACAGAGACAGAGACGGAGACAAAGACCGAGACAGACGCAGAGACTGAGGCAGAGGCAGAGACAGAGACAGAGACAGAGACGGAGACAGAGGCAGAGACAGAACCAGGGACAGAGACAGAGACAGAGACAGGGACAGAGACAGAGACAGAGACAGTGACAGAGACAGAGACAGAGACAGAGACAGAGACAGAGACAGAGACAGAGACAGAGACAGAGACAGAGACGGAGACAGAGGCAGAGACAGAGCCAGGGACTGAGACAGATACAGAGACAGACGCAGAGGCAGAGGCAGAGACAGAGACAGAGACAGAGACAGAGACAGAGACAGAGACAGAGACGGAGACAGAGGCAGAGACAGAGCCAGGGACAGAGACAGATACAGAGACAGAGGCAGAGGCAGAGGCAGAGACAGAGACAGAGACAGAGACGGAGACACAGACCGAGACAGAGACAGAGACAGAGACAGAGACAGAGACGGAGACAGAGGCAGAGACAGAGCCAGGGACAGAGACAGATACAGAGACAGCGACAGAGACGGAGACAGAGCCAGGGACAGAGACAGATACAGAGACAGAGAGAGAGACGGAGACAAAGACAGAGGAAGAGACAGCAACAGAGGCAGAGACAGAAACAGAGACAGAGAGAGATACGGGGACAGAGACAGAGGCAGAGACAGAGACAGAGACAGAGACAGAGACGGAGACAGAGACAGGGACTAAGACAGAGACAGAGACAGCGGCAGAGACAGAGACGGCGACAGAGACAGAGACGGAGACGGAGATAGAGGCAGAGACAGAGACAGAGACAGAGACATAGACAGAGACAGAGATAGAGACGGAGACAAAGACCGAGACAGAGGGGCAGGAGACGTGGACGGAGACAAAGACGGAGACAAAGACGGTGTCAAAGACGGAGACAAAGACGGAGACGAAGGGGAAGACGACGACGGAGACAAAGACGGAGACAAAGGCGAAGACAAAGACGGATACAACGACAGAGACAGAGACAGAGACAGAGACAGAGACAGAGACAGAGGCAGAGACAGAGACAGAGACAGAGACAGAGACAGAGACAGAGACAGGGACAGAGACAGAGACAGGGACAGAGACAGAGACAGAGACAGAGACAGAGGCAGAGACAGAGGCAGAGACAGAAACAGAGACAGAGACGGAGACAGAGACAGAGACTGAGACAGAGACAGAGACAGAGGGGCAGGAGACGTGGACGGAGACAAAGACGGAGACAAAGACGGAGACGAAGAGAAAGACGACGACGGAGACAAAGACGGAGACACAGGCGGAGACAAAGATGGAGACACAGACAGAGACAAATACGGAGACAAAGACGGAGGCAAAGACGGAGTCAAAGACGGAGACAAATATGGAGACACAGACGGAGACAAATACGGAGACAAAGACGGTGACAAAGACGGAGGCAAAGACGGAGACGAAGATGGAGAGAAAGACGGAGACAGAGGCAGAGGCGGAGACAGAGAAGGGAACAGAGACAGAGACAGAGCAAGTGACAGAGACAGAGACAGAGACAGGAAAGGAGACAGAGACAGGAAAGGAGACAGAGACAGGAAAGGAGACAGAGACAGAGACAGATTCAGAGACAGAGGCAGCGACAGAGACAGAAACAGAGACAGAGACAGAGGCACAGACAGAGACACAGACAAAGACAAAGACAGAGGCGCATGAGACAAAGACAGAGCCACAGACAGAGACAGAGGCAGAGACAGACACACAGACAGAGACAGAGACAGAGGCAGAGACAGAGAGAGAGGCAGAGACAGAAACAGAGACAGGGACACGGGCAGAGACAGAGACAGAGACAGAGACAGGAAAAGAGAGAGAGACAGAGACAGAGAAAGAGGCAGCGACAGAGACA
Source organism: Megachile willughbiella (assembly GCA_945859595.2). Classification (NCBI taxonomy): domain Eukaryota; kingdom Metazoa; phylum Arthropoda; class Insecta; order Hymenoptera; family Megachilidae; genus Megachile; species Megachile willughbiella. The sequence goes on from CAMAOD020000301.1 coordinate 1,837,405, forward strand.
GAAACAGAGACAGAGACAGAGTCACAGACAGAGACACAGACAGAGACAAAGACAGAGGCGCATGAGACAAAGACAGAGGCCGAGACAGAGACATAGGCAGAGACAGAGACAGAGACAGAGACAGAGACAGAGGGGCCGGAGACGTGGACGGAGAAAAAGACGGAGACAAAGACGTAGACAAAGACGGAGACAAAGACGTAGACAAAGACGGTGACAAAGACGGACACAAAGACGGAGACGAAGAGGAAGACGACGACGGAGACAAAGACGGAGACAAAGGCGGAGACAAATATGGAGACACAGACGGACACAAATACGGAGACAAAGACAGGTACAAAGACGGAGACAGAGACAGAGACAGAAACGGAGACGAAGACAGAGACAGGGAAAGAGACAGAGGCAGAGACAGAGACAGAGACAGAGACAGAGACAGAGACAGAGACAGAGACAGGGACAGGGACAGAGACAGAGACAGATACAGAGACAGAGACAAAGACGGAGACAAAGACGGAGACATAGAAGTAGACAAAGACGTAGACAAAGACGGAGACAAAGACGGAGACAACGACGGTGACAAAGACGGAGACAAAGACGGAGACGAGGAGGAAGACGACGACGGAGACAAAGACGGTGACAAAGACGGAGACAAAGACTGAGACAAAGATGGAGACAAAGACGGAGACAGAGGCAGAGGCGGAGACAGAGAAGGAACAGAGGCAGAGACAGAGAAAGGGACAGAGACAGAGACAGAGACAGAGACAGAGACAGGAAAAGAGACAGAGACAGAGACAGAGACAGAGGCAGCGACAGAGACAGAAACAGAGACAGAGACAGAGGCACAGACAGAGACACAGACAGAGACAAAGGCAGAGGCGCATGAGACAAAGACAGAGCCACAGACAGAGACAGAGGCAGAGACAGAGACAGAGACAGAGACAGAGACAGAGACAGAGACAGAGACAGAGACAGAGACAGAGACAGAGACTGAGACAGCGACAGAGACAGAGGGGCAGGAGACGTGGACGGAGACAAAGACGGAGACAAAGACGGTGTCAAAGACGGAGACAAACACGGAGACGAAGAGGAAGACGACGACGGAGACAAAGACGGAGACAAAGGCGGAGACAAAGATGGAGACACAGACGGAGACAAATACGGAGACAAAGACGGTGACAAAGACGGAGGCAAAGGCGGAGACGAAGAGGTAGACGACGACGGAGACAAAGACGGAGACAAAGGCGGAGACAAAGACGGATACAACGACAGAGACAGAGACAGAGACAGAGACAGAGACAGAGACAGAGACAGAGACAGAGACAGAGACAGAGACAGAGACAGAGACAGAGACAGAGACAGGGACAGAGACAGAGACAGAGACAGAGACAGAGACAGAGGCAGAGACAGAGGCAGAGACAGAAACAGAGACAGAGACGGAGACAGAGACAGAGACTGAGACAGAGACAGAGACAGAGGGGCAGGAGACGTGGACGGAGACAAAGACGGAGACAAAGACGGTGACAAAGACGGAGACAAAGACGGAGACGAAGAGAAAGACGACGACGGAGACAAAGACGGAGACACAGGCGGAGGCAAAGATGGAGACACAGACAGAGACAAATACGGAGACAAAGACGGAGGCAAAGACGGAGTCAAAGACGGAGTCAAATATGGAGACACAGACGGAGACAAATACGGAGACAAAGACGGTGACAAAGACGGAGGCAAAGACGGAGACGAAGAGGAAGACGACGACGGAGACAAAGACGTAGACAAAGTCGGAGACAAATCTGGAGACACAGACGGACACAAATACGGAGACAAAGACAGGTACAAAGACAGAGACAGAGACAGAGACAGAGACAGAGACGGAGACGGAGACAGAGACAGAGACAGGGACAGTGACAGAGGCAGAGACAGAGAAAGAGACAGAGACAGAGACAGAGACAGAGATAGAGACAGAGACAGAGACAGTGACAGAGACAGATACAGAGACAGAGACAGAGACGGAGACAGTGACAGAGGCAGAGACAGAGACAGAGACAGAGACGGGGACAAAGACCGAGACAGACGCAGAGACTGAGGCAGAGGCAGAGACAGAGACAGAGACAGAGACGGAGACAGAGGCAGAGACAGAACCAGGGACAGAGACAGAGACAGAGACAGGGACGGAGACAGAGACAGAGACAGAGACAGAGACAGAGACAGAGACAGAGACAGAGACAGTGACAGAGACAGGGACAGAGACAGAGACAGAGACAGGGACAGAGACAGAGACAGAGACAGAGACAGAGACAGTGACAGAGACAGAGACAGAGACAGAGACAGAGACAGAGACGGAGACGGAGATAGAGGCAGAGACAGAGCCAGGGACAGAGACAGATACAGAGACAGACGCAGAGGCAGAGGCAGAGACAGAGACAGAGACAGAGACAGAGACAGAGACAGAGACGGAGACAGAGACAGAGGCAGAGGCAGAGGCAGAGACAGATACAGAGACAGAGACGGAGACAGAGGCAGAGACAGAACCAGGGACAGAGACAGAGACAGAGACAGGGACAGAGACAGAGACAGAGACAGAGACAGAGACAGAGACAGAGACAGAGACAGAGACAGGGACAGAGACAGAGACAGAGACAGAGACAGGGACAGAGACAGGGACAGAGACAGAGACAGAGACAGTGACAGAGACACACGCAGAGACTGAGACAGAGGCAGAGACAGAGACAGAGACAGAGACAGAGACAGAGACAGTGACAGAGACAGAGACAGAGACAGAGGCAGAGGCAGAGGCAGAGACAGATACAGAGACAGAGACGGAGACAGAGGCAGAGACAGAACCAGGGACAGAGACAGAGACAGAGACAGGGACAGAGACAGAGACAGAGACAGAGACAGAGACAGAGACAGAGACAGAGACAGAGACAGAGACAGGGACAGAGACAGAGACAGAGACAGAGACAGGGACAGAGACAGGGACAGAGACAGAGACAGAGACAGAGACAGAGACAGTGACAGAGACAGAGACGGAGACGGAGATAGAGGCAGAGACAGAGCCAGGGACAGAGACAGATACAGAGACAGACGCAGAGGCAGAGGCAGAGACAGAGACAGAGACAGAGGCAGAGACAGAGCCAGGGACAGAGACAGATTCAGAGACAGAGACGGAGACAGAGCCAGGGACAGAGACAGATACAGAGACAGAGAGAGAGACGGAGACAAAGACAGAGGAAGAGACAGCAACAGAGGCAGAGACAGAAACAGAGACAGAGAGAGATACGGGGACAGAGACAGAGGCAGAGACAGAGACAGAGACAGAGACAGAGACAGAGACGGAGACAGAGACAGGGACTAAGACAGAGACAGAGACAGCGGCAGAGACAGAGACGGCGACAGAGACAGAGACGGAGACGGAGATAGAGGCAGAGACAGAGACAGAGACGGCGACAGAGACAGAGACGGAGACGGAGACGGAGATAGAGGCAGAGACAGAGACAGAGACGGAGACAGAGGCAGAGACAGAGACAGAGACAGAGACAGTGACAGAGACAGAGACAGAGGCAGAGACAGAGACAGAGACATAGACAGAGACAGAGATAGAGACGGAGACAAAGACCGAGACAGAGACACAGACGGAGACAGAGGCAGAGACAGAACCAGGGACAGAGACGGAGACAGGGACAGAGGGAGAGACAGCGACAGAGACAGAGACAGAGACAAAGGCAGAGGCAGAGGCAGAGACAGAGACAGAGACAGAGACAGAGTCACAGACAGAGACGGAGACAAAGACCGAGACAGACGCAGAGACTGAGACAGAGGCAGAGACAGAGACAGAGACAGAGACAGAGACAGTGACAGAGACAAAGACAGAGGCAGAGACAGAGACGGAGACGGAGATAGAGGCAGAGACAGAGACAGAGACGGAGACAGAGGCAGAGACAGAGCCAGGGACAGAGACAGAAACAGAGACAGAGACAGAGACGGAGACAGTGACAGAGACAGAGACAGAGACAGAGACAGAGACAGAGACAGAGACAGAGACAGAGACGGAGACAAACACCGAGACAGACGCAGAGACTGAGACAGAGGCAGAGACAGAGACAGAGACAGAGACAGAGACAGTGACAGAGACAGAGACAGAGACAGAGACAGAGACAGAGACAGAGACATAGACAGAGGCAGAGATAGAGACGGAGACAAAGACCGAGACAGAGGGGCAGGAGACGTGGACGGAGACAAAGACGGAGACAAAGACGGTGTCAAAGACGGAGACAAAGACGGAGACGAAGAGGAAGACGACGACGGAGACAAAGACGGAGACAAAGGCGGAGACAAAGATGGAGACACAGACGGAGACAAATACGGAGACAAAGAAGGTGACAAAGACGGAGGCAAAGGCGGAGACGAAGAGGTAGACGACGACGGAGACAAAGACGGAGACAAAGGCGAAGACAAAGACGGATACAACGACAGAGACAGAGACAGAGACAGAGACAGAGACAGAGACAGAGACAGAGACAGAGACAGAGACAGAGACAGAGACAGAGACAGGGACAGAGACAGAGACAGGGACAGAGACAGAGACAGAGACAGAGACAGAGGCAGAGACAGAGGCAGAGACAGAAACAGAGACAGAGACGGAGACAGAGACAGAGACTGAGGCAGAGACAGAGACAGAGGGGCAGGAGACGTGGACGGAGACAAAGACGGAGACGAAGAGAAAGACGACGACGGAGACACAGGCGGAGACAAAGATGGAGACACAGACAGAGACAAATACGGAGACAAAGACGGAGGCAAAGACGGAGTCAAAGACGGAGACAAATATGGAGACACAGACGGAGACAAATACGGAGACAAAGACGGTGACAAAGACGGAGGCAAAGACGGAGACGAAGAGGAAGACGACGACGGAGACAAAGACGGTGACAAAGGCGGAGACGAAGTTGGAGACACAGACGGAGACAAAGACGGAGGCAAAGATGGAGACACAGACGGAGGCAAATACGGAGACAAAGACGGTGACAAAGACGAAGGCAAAGACGGAGACGAAGATGGAGAGAAAGACGGAGACAGAGGCAGAGGCGGAGACAGAGAAGGGAACAGAGACAGAGACAGAGCAAGTGACAGAGACAGAGACAGAGACAGGAAAGGAGACAGAGACAGGAAAGGAGACAGAGACAGAGACAGGTTCAGAGACAGAGGCAGCGACAGAGACAGAAACAGAGACAGAGACAGAGGCACAGACAGAGACACAGACAAAGACAAAGACAGAGGCGCATGAGACAAAGACAGAGCCACAGACAGAGACAGAGGCAGAGACAGACACACAGACAGAGACAGAGACAGAGACAGAGACAGAGAGAGAGGCAGAGACAGAAACAGAGACAGGGACACGGGCAGAGACAGAGACAGAGACAGAGACAGGAAAAGAGAGAGAGACAGAGACAGAGAAAGAGGCAGCGACAGAGACAGAAACAGAGACAGAGACAGAGTCACAGACAGAGACACAGACAGAGACAAAGACAGAGGCGCATGAGACAAAGACAGAGGCAGAGACAGAGACATAGGCAGAGACAGAGACAGAGACAGAGACAGAGACAGAGGGGCCGGAGACGTGGACGGAGAAAAAGACGGAGACAAAGACGTAGACAAAGGCGGAGACAAAGACGTAGACAAAGACGGTGACAAAGACGGACACAAAGACGGAGACGAAGAGGAAGACGACGACGGAGACAAAGACGGAGACAAAGGCGGAGACAAATATGGAGACACAGACGGACACAAATACGGAGACAAAGACAGGTACAAAGACGGAGACAGAGACAGAGACAGAAACGGAGACGAAGACAGAGACAGGGAAAGAGACAGAGGCAGAGACAGAGACAGAGACAGAGACAGAGACAGAGACAGAGACAGAGACAGAGACAGGGACAGGGACAGAGACAGAGACAGAGACAGAGACAGAGACAAAGACGGAGACAAAGACGGAGACATAGAAGTAGACAAAGACGTAGACAAAGACGGAGACAAAGACGGAGACAACGACGGTGACAAAGACGGAGACAAAGACGGAGACGAGGAGGAAGACGACGACGGAGACAAAGACGGTGACAAAGACGGAGACAAAGACTGAGACAAAGATGGAGACAAAGACGGAGACAGAGGCAGAGGCGGAGACAGAGAAGGAACAGAGGCAGAGACAGAGAAAGGGACAGAGACAGAGACAGAGACAGAGACAGAGACAGGAAAAGAGACAGAGACAGAGACAGAGACAGAGGCAGCGACAGAGACAGAAACAGAGACAGAGACAGAGGCACAGACAGAGACACAGACAGAGACAAAGGCAGAGGCGCATGAGACAAAGACAGAGCCACAGACAGAGACAGAGGCAGAGACAGAGTCAGAGACAGAGACAGAGACAGAGACAGAGACAGAGACAGAGACTGAGACAGCGACAGAGACAGAGGGGCAGGAGACGTGGACGGAGACAAAGACGGAGACAAAGATGGTGTCAAAGACGGAGACAAACACGGAGACGAAGAGGAAGACGACGACGGAGACAAAGACGGAGACAAAGGCGGAGTCAAAGATGGAGACACAGACGGAGACAAATACGGAGACAAAGCCGGTGACAAAGACGGAGGCAAAGGCGGAGACGAAGAGGTAGACGACGACGGAGACAAAGGCGGAGACAAAGACGGATACAACGACAGAGACAGAGACAGAGACAGAGACAGAGACAGAGACAGAGACAGAGACAGAGACAGAGACAGAGACAGAGACAGAGACAGAGACAGAGACAGAGACAGGGACAGAGACAGAGACAGAGACAGAGACAGAGGCAGAGACAGAGGCAGAGACAGAAACAGAGACAGAGACGGAGACAGAGACAGAGACTGAGACAGAGACAGAGACAGAGGGGCAGGAGACGTGGACGGAGACAAAGACGGAGACAAAGACGGTGACAAAGACGGAGACAAAGACGGAGACGAAGAGAAAGACGACGACGGAGACAAAGACGGAGACACAGGCGGAGGCAAAGATGGAGACACAGACAGAGACAAATACGGAGACAAAGACGGAGGCAAAGACGGAGTCAAAGACGGAGTCAAATATGGAGACACAGACGGAGACAAATACGGAGACAAAGACGGTGACAAAGACGGAGGCAAAGACGGAGACGAAGAGGAAGACGACGACGGAGACAAAGACGGTGACAAAGACGGAGGCAAAGACGGAGACGAAGAGGAAGACGACGACGGAGACAAAGACGGAGACAAAGGCGGAGACGAAGATGGAGATACAGACGGAGACAAATACGGAGACAAAGACGGAGGCAAAGACGGAGACAAAGACGGAGACAAAGATGGAGACACAGACGGAGGAAAATACGGAGACAAAGACGGTGACAAAGACGGAGGCAAAGACGGAGACGAAGAGGAAGACGACGACGGAGACAAAGACGTAGACAAAGTCGGAGACAAATCTGGAGACACAGACGGACACAAATACGGAGACAAAGACAGGTACAAAGACAGAGACAGAGACAGAGACAGAGACAGAGACGGAGACGGAGACAGAGACAGAGACAGGGACAGTGACAGAGGCAGAGACAGAGACAGGGACAGAGACAGAGACAGAGACAGGGACAGGGAGAGAGACAAAGACAGAGACGGAGACAGAGACAGAGACAGAGACAGAGACAGAGACAGAGGCAGCGACAGAGACAGAAACAGAGACAGAGACAGAGACACAGACAGAGACACAGACTGAGACAAAGACAGAGACAGAGGGGCAGGTGACGTGGACGGAGACAAAGACGGATACGAAGAGGAAGACGACGACGGAGACAAAGACGGAGACAAAGGCGGAGACAAAGATGCAGACACAGACGGAGACAAATACCGAGACAATGACGGAGGCAAAGACGCAGACAAAGACGGAAACAAATATGGAGACACAGACGGAGACAAATACGGAGACAAAGACGGTGACAAAGACGGAATCAAAGACGGAAACGAAGAGGAAGACGACGACGGAGACAAAGACGGAGACAAAGGCGGAGACAAAGACGGATACAACGACGGAGACAGAGACAGAGACAGAGGCAGAGACAGAGGCACAGACAGAGACACAGACAGAGACAAAGACAGAGGCGCATGAGACAAAGACAGAGCCACAGACAGAGACAGAGGCAGAGACAGAGACAGAGACAGAGACAGAGACAGAGGCAGAGACAGAGACAGAGACAGAGGCAGCGACAGAGACAGAAACAGAGACAGAGACAGAGGCACAGACAGAGACACAGACAGAGACAAAGACAGAGGCGCATGAGACAAAGACAGAGCCACAGACAGAGACAGAGGCAGAGACAGAGACAGAGACAGAGACAGAGACAGAGACAGAGACAGAGACAGAGACAGAGACAGAGACAGAGACTGAGACAGCGACAGAGACAGAGGGGCAGGAGACGTGGACGGAGACAAAGACGGAGACAAAGACGGTGACAAAGACGTAGACAAAGACGGTGACAAAGGCGGAGACAAAGACGGAGACGAAGAGGAAGACGACGACGGAGACAAAGGCGGAGACAAAGGCCTCAGACAAAGATGGAGACACAGACGGAGACAAATACGGAGACAAAGACGGAGGCAAAGACCGAGACAAATACGGAGAGAAATATGGAGACACAGACGGATACAAATACGGAGTCAAAGACGGTGACAAAGACGGTGACAAAGACGGAGGCAAAGACGGAGACGAAGAGGAAGACGACGACGGAGACAAAGACGGTGACAAAGGCGGAGACGAAGTTGGAGACACAGACGGAGACAAAGACGGAGGCAAAGATGGAGACACAGACGGAGGCAAATACGGAGACAAAGACGGTGACAAAGACGGAGGCAAAGACGGAGACGAAGATGGAGAGAAAGACGGAGACAGAGGCAGAGGCGGAGACAGAGAAGGGAACAGAGACAGAGACAGAGCAAGTGACAGAGACAGAGACAGAGACAGGAAAGGAGACAGAGACAGGAAAGGAGACAGAGACAGAGACAGATTCAGAGACAGAGGCAGCGACAGAGACAGAAACAGAGACAGAGACAGAGGCACAGACAGAGACACAGACAAAGACAAAGACAGAGGCGCATGAGACAAAGACAGAGCCACAGACAGAGACTGAGGCAGAGACAGACACACAGACAGAGACAGAGACAGAGACAGAGACAGAGAGAGAGGCAGAGACAGAAACAGAGACAGGGACACGGGCAGAGACAGAGACAGAGACAGAGACAGGAAAAGAGAGAGAGACAGAGACAGAGAAAGAGGCAGCGACAGAGACAGAAACAGAGACAGAGACAGAGTCACAGACAGAGACACAGACAGAGACAAAGACAGAGGCGCATGAGACAAAGACAGAGGCAGAGACAGAGACATAGGCAGAGACAGAGACAGAGACAGAGACAGAGACAGAGGGGCCGGAGACGTGGACGGAGAAAAAGACGGAGACAAAGACGTAGACAAAGACGTAGACAAAGACGTAGACAAAGACGGTGACAAAGACGGACACAAAGACGGAGACGAAGAGGAAGACGACGACGGAGACAAAGACGGAGACAAAGGCGGAGACAAATATCGAGACACAGACGGACACAAATACGGAGACAAAGACAGGTACAAAGACGGAGACAGAGACAGAGACAGAAACGGAGACGAAGACAGAGACAGGGAAAGAGACAGAGGCAGAGACAGAGACAGAGACAGAGACAGAGACAGAGACAGAGACAGAGACAGAGACAGGGACAGGGACAGAGACAGAGACAGAGACAGAGACAGAGACAAAGACGGAGACAAAGACGGAGACATAGAAGTAGACAAAGACGTAGACAAAGACGGAGACAAAGACGGAGACAACGACGGTGACAAAGACGGAGACAAAGACGGAGACGAGGATGAAGACGACGACGGAGACAAAGACGGTGACAAAGACGGAGACAAAGACTGAGACAAAGATGGAGACAAAGACGGAGACAGAGGCAGAGGCGGAGACAGAGAAGGAACAGAGGCAGAGACAGAGAAAGGGACAGAGACAGAGACAGAGACAGAGACAGAGACAGGAAAAGAGACAGAGACAGAGACAGAGACAGAGGCAGCGACAGAGACAGAAACAGAGACAGAGACAGAGGCACAGACAGAGACACAGACAGAGACAAAGGCAGAGGCGCATGAGACAAAGACAGAGCCACAGACAGAGACAGAGGCAGAGACAGAGACAGAGACAGAGACAGAGACAGAGACAGAGACAGAGACAGAGACAGAGACAGAGACTGAGACAGCGACAGAGACAGAGGGGCAGGAGACGTGGACGGAGACAAAGACGGAGACAAAGACGGTGTCAAAGACGGAGACAAACACGGAGACGAAGAGGAAGACGACGACGGAGACAAAGACGGAGACAAAGGCGGAGTCAAAGATGGAGACACAGACGGAGACAAATACGGAGACAAAGACGGTGACAAAGACGGAGGCAAAGGCGGAGACGAAGAGGTAGACGACGACGGAGACAAAGACGGAGACAAAGGCGGAGACAAAGACGGATACAACGACAGAGACAGAGACAGAGACAGAGACAGAGACAGAGACAGAGACAGAGACAGAGACAGGGACAGAGACAGAGACAGAGACAGAGACAGAGACAGAGACAGAGACAGGGACAGAGACAGAGACAGAGACAGAGACAGAGGCAGAGACAGAGGCAGAAACAGAAACAGAGACAGAGACGGAGACAGAGACAGAGACTGAGACAGAGGGGCAGGAGACGTGGACGGAGACAAAGACGGAGACAAAGACGGTGACAAAGACGGAGACAAAGACGGAGACGAAGAGAAAGACGACGACGGAGACAAAGACGGAGACACAGGCGGAGGCAAAGATGGAGACACAGACAGAGACAAATACGGAGACAAAGACGGAGGCAAAGACGGAGTCAAAGACGGAGTCAAATATGGAGACACAGACGGAGACAAATACGGAGACAAAGACGGTGACAAAGACGGAGGCAAAGACGGAGACGAAGAGGAAGACGACGACGGAGACAAAGACGGTGACAAAGACGGAGGCAAAGACGGAGACGAAGAGGAAGACGACGACGGAGACAAAGACGGAGACAAAGGCGGAGACGAAGATGGAGATACAGACGGAGACAAATACGGAGACAAAGACGGAGGCAAAGACGGAGACAAAGACGGAGACAAAGATGGAGACACAGACGGAGGAAAATACGGAGACAAAGACGGTGACAAAGACGGAGGCAAAGACGGAGACGAAGAGGAAGACGACGACGGAGACAAAGACGTAGACAAAGTCGGAGACAAATCTGGAGACACAGACGGACACAAATACGGAGACAAAGACAGGTACAAAGACAGAGACAGAGACAGAGACAGAGACAGAGACGGAGACGGAGACAGAGACAGAGACAGGGACAGTGACAGAGGCAGAGACAGAGACAGGGACAGAGACAGAGACAGAGACAGGGACAGGGAGAGAGACAAAGACAGAGACGGAGACAGAGACAGAGACAGAGACAGAGACAGAGACAGAGGCAGCGACAGAGACAGAAACAGAGACAGAGACAGAGACACAGACAGAGACACAGACGGAGACAAATACCGAGACAATGACGGAGGCAAAGACACAGACAAAGACGGAAACAAATATGGAGACACAGACGGAGACAAATACGGAGACAAAGACGGTGACAAAGACGGAATCAAAGACGGAAACGAAGAGGAAGACGACGACGGAGACAAAGACGGAGACAAAGGCGGAGACAAAGACGGATACAACGACAGAGACAGAGACAGAGACAGAGACAGAGGCAGAGACAGAGGCACAGACAGAGACACAGACAGAGACAAAGACAGAGGCGCATGAGACAAAGACAGAGCCACAGACAGAGACAGAGGCAGAGACAGAGACAGAGACAGAGACAGAGACAGAGACAGAGGCAGAGACAGAGACAGAGACAGAGGCAGCGACAGAGACAGAAACAGAGACAGAGACAGAGGCACAGACAGAGACACAGACAGAGACAAAGACAGAGGCGCATGAGACAAAGACAGAGCCACAGACAGAGACAGAGGCAGAGACAGAGACAGAGACAGAGACAGAGACAGAGACAGAGACAGAGACAGAGACAGAGACAGAGACAGAGACAGAGACTGAGACAGCGACAGAGACAGAGGGGCAGGAGACGTGGACGGAGACAAAGACGGAGACAAAGACGGTGACAAAGGCGGAGACAAAGACGGAGACAAAGACGTAGACAAAGACGGTGACAAAGGCGGAGACAAAGACGGAGACGAAGAGGAAGACGACGACGGAGACAAAGGCGGAGACAAAGGCCTCAGACAAAGATGGAGACACAGACGGAGACAAATACGGAGACAAAGACGGAGGCAAAGACCGAGACAAATACGGAGACAAATATGGAGACACAGACGGATACAAATACGGAGACAAAGACGGTGACAAAGACGGAGGCAAAGACGGAGACGAAGAGGAAGACGACGACGGAGACAAAGACGGAGACAAAGGCGGAGACGAAGTTGGAGACACAGACGGAGACAAAGACGGAGGCAAAGATGGAGACACAGACGGAGGCAAATACGGAGACAAAGACGGTGACAAAGACGGAGGCAAAGACGGAGACGAAGATGGAGAGAAAGACGGAGACAGAGGCAGAGGCGGAGACAGAGAAGGGAACAGAGACAGAGACAGAGCAAGTGACAGAGACAGAGACAGAGACAGAGTCAGAGACAGAGGCAGCGACAGAGACAGAAACAGAGACAGAGACAGAGGCACAGACAGAGACACAGACAGAGACAAAGACAGAGGCGCATGAGACAAAGACAGAGGCAGAGACAGAGACATAGGCAGAGACAGAGACAGAGACAGAGACAGATACAGAGGGGCCGGAGACGTGGACGGAGAAAAAGACGGAGACAAAGACGTAGACAAAGACGGAGACAAAGACGTAGACAAAGACGGTGACAAAGACGGACACAAAGACGGAGACAAAGAGGAAGACGACGACGGAGACAAAGACGGAGACAAAGGCGGAGACAAATATGGAGACACAGACGGACACAAATACGGAGACAAAGACAGGTACAAAGACGGAGACAGAGACAGAGACAGAGACGGAGACGAAGACAGAGACAGGGAAATAGACAGAGGCAGAGACAGAGACAGAGACAGAGACAGAGACAGAGACAGAGACAGAGACAGAGACAGCGACAGGGACAGAGATATAGACAGAGACAGAGACAGAGACAAAGACGGAGACAAAGACGGAGACAAAGAAGTAGACAAAGACGTAGACAAAGACGGAGACAAAGACGGAGACAACGACGGTGACAAAGACGGAGACAAAGACGGAGACGAGGAGGAAGACGACGACGGAGACAAAGGCGGTGACAAAGACGGAGACAAAGACTGAGAAAAAAAGATGGAGACAAAGACGGAGACAGAGGCAGAGGCGGAGACAGAGAAGGAACAGAGGCAGAGACAGAGAAAGGGACAGAGACAGAGACAGAGACAGAGACAGAGACAGAGACAGAGGCAGCGACAGAGACAGAAACAGAGACAGAGACAGAGGCACAGACAGAGACACAGACTGAGACAAAGACAGAGACAGAGGGGCAGGTGACGTGGACGGAGACAAAGACGGATACGAAGAGGAAGACGACGACGGAGACAAAGACGGAGACAAAGGCGGAGACAAAGATGCAGACACAGACGGAGACAAATACCGAGACAATGACGGAGGCAAAGACGCAGACAAAGACGGAGACAAATATGGAGACACAGACGGAGACAAATACGGAGACAAAGACGGTGACAAAGACGGAATCAAAGACGGAAACGAAGAGGAAGACGACGACGGAGACAAAGACGGAGACAAAGGCGGAGACAAAGACGGATACAACGACAGAGACAGAGACAGAGACAGAGGCAGAGACAGAGGCACAGACAGAGACACAGACAGAGACAAAGACAGAGGCGCATGAGACAAAGACAGAGCCACAGACAGAGACAAAGGCAGAGGCGCATGAGACAAAGACAGAGCCACAGACAGAGACAGAGGCAGAGACAGAGACAGAGACAGAGACAGAGACAGAGACAGAGACAGAGACAGAGACAGAGACAGAGGCAGCGACAGAGGCAGAAACAGAGACAGAGACAGAGGCACAGACAGAGACACAGACAGAGACAAAGACAGAGGCGCATGAGACAAAGACAGAGCCACAGACAGAGACAGAGGCAGAGACAGAGACAGAGACAGAGACAGAGACAGAGACAGAGACAGAGACAGAGACAGAGACTGAGACAGCGACAGAGACAGAGGGGCAGGAGACGTGGACGGAGACAAAGACGGAGACAAAGACGGTGACAAAGGCGGAGACAACGACGGAGACAAAGACGTAGACAAATACGGTGACAAAGGCGGAGACAAAGACGGAGACGAAGAGGAAGACGACGACGGAGACAAAGGCGGAGACAAAGGCCTCAGACAAAGATGGAGACACAGACGGAGACAAATACGGAGACAAAGACGGAGGCAAAGACCGAGACAAAGACGGAGACAAATATGGAGACACAGACGGATACAAATACGGAGACAAAGACGGTGACAAAGACGGAGGCAAAGACGGAGACGAAGAGGAAGACGACGACGGAGACAAAGACGGAGACAAAGGCGGAGACGAAGTTGGAGACACAGACGGAGACAAAGACGGAGGCAAAGATGGAGACACAGACGGAGGCAAATACGGAGACAAAGACGGTGACAAAGACGGAGGCAAAGACGGAGACGAAGATGGAGAGAAAGACGGAGACAGAGGCAGAGGCGGAGACAGAGAAGGGAACAGAGACAGAGACAGAGCAAGTGACAGAGACAGAGACAGAGACAGGAAAAGAGACAGAGACAGAGACAGAGACAGAGGCAGAGGGGCCGGAGACGTGGACGGAGAAAAAGACGGAGGCAAAGACGTAGACAAAGACGGAGACAAAGACGTAGACAAAGACGGTGACAAAGACGGACACAAAGACGGAGACGAAGAGGAAGACGACGACGGATACAAAGACGGAGACAAAGGCGGAGACAAATATGGAGACACAGACGGACACAAATACGGAGACAAAGACAGGTACAAAGACGGAGACAGAGACGGAGACGAAGACAGAGACAGGGAAAGAGACAGAGGCAGAGACAGAGACAGAGACAGAGACAGAGACAGAGACAGAGACAGAGACAGGGACAGGGACAGAGATAGAGACAGAGACAGAGACAGAGACAAAGACGGAGACAAAGACGGAGACAAAGAAGTAGACAAAGACGTAGACAAAGACGGAGACAAAGACGGAGACAACGACGGTGACAAAGACGGAGACAAAGACGGAGACGAGGAGGAAGACGACGACGGAGACAAAGGCGGTGACAAAGACGGAGACAAAGACTGAGACAAAGATGGAGACAAAGACGGAGACAAAGACGGAGACAAAGACGTAGACGAAGAGGTAGACGACGACGGAGGCAAAGACGGAGTCAAAGACGGAGACAAATATGGAGACACAGACGGAGACAAATACGGAGACAAAGACGGTGACAAAGACGGAGGCAAAGACGGAGACGAAGAGGAAGACGACGACGGAGACAAAGACGGTGACAAAGACGGAGGCAAAGACGGAGACGAAGAGGAAGACGACGACGGAGACAAAGACGGAGACAAAGGCGGAGACGAAGAGGAAGACGACGACGGAGACAAAGACGTAGACAAAGTCGGAGACAAATCTGGAGACACAGACGGACACAAATACGGAGACAAAGACAGGTACAAAGACAGAGACAGAGACAGAGACAGAGACAGAGACAGAGACGGAGACGGAGACAGAGACAGAGACAGGGACAGAGACAGAGGCAGAGACAGAGACAGGGACAGAGACAGAGACAGAGACAGGGACAGGGAGAGAGACAAAGACAGAGACGGAGACAGAGACAGAGACAGAGACAGAGACAGAGACAGAGACAGAGGCAGCGACAGAGACAGAAACAGAGACAGAGACAGAGGCACAGACAGAGACACAGACTGAGACAAAGACAGAGGCGCATGAGACAAAGACAGAGCCACAGACAGAGACAGAGGCAGAGACAGAGACAGAGACGGAGACAGAGACAGAGACAGATACAGAGACGGAGACAGAGACAGAGACAGACACAGAGACAGAGACAGAGACAGAGGCGGAGACAGAGGCAGAGACAGAAACAGAGACAGAGACAGAGACAGAGTCAGAGACAGAGACAGAGACTGGGACAGAGACAGAGACAGAGGGGCAGGTGACGTGGACGGAGACAAAGACGGATACGAAGAGGAAGACGACGACGGAGACAAAGACGGAGACAAAGGCGGAGACAAAGACGGATACAACGACAGAGGCAGAGAGAGAGACAGAGGCAGAGAGAGAGACGGAGACAGAGACAGAGACAGAGACAGAGGGGCAGGAGACGTGGACGGAGACAAAGACGGAGACAAAGACGGTGTCAAAGACGGAGACAAAGACGGAGACGAAGAGGAAGACGACGACGGAGACAAAGACCGAGACAATGGCGGAGACAAAGATGGAGACACAGACGGAGACAAATACGGAGACAAAGACGGTGACAAAGACGGAGGCAAAGGCGGAGACGAAGAGGTAGACGACGACGGAGACAAATACGGAGACAAAGACGGTGACAAAGACGGAGGCAAAGACGGAGACGAAGAGGAAGACGACGACGGAGACAAAGACGGTGACAAAGACGGAGGCAAAGACGGAGACGAAGAGGAAGACGACGACGGAGACAAAGACGGAGACAAAGGCGGAGACGAAGATGGAGATACAGACGGAGACAAATACGGAGACAAAGACGGAGGCAAAGACGGAGACAAAGACGGAGACAAAGATGGAGACACAGACGGAGGAAAATACGGAGACAAAGACGGTGACAAAGACGGAGGCAACGACGGAGACGAAGAGGAAGACGACGACGGAGACAAAGACGTAGACAAAGTCGGAGACAAATCTGGAGACACAGACGGACACAAATACGGAGACAAAGACAGGTACAAAGACAGAGACAGAGACAGAGACAGAGACAGAGAGGGAGACGGAGACAGAGACAGAGACAGGGACAGAGACAGAGGCAGAGACAGAGACAGGGACAGAGACAGAGACAGAGACAGGGACAGGGAGAGAGACAAAGACAGAGCCGGAGACAGAGACAGAGACAGAGACAGAGACAGAGACAGAGGCAGCGACAGAGACAGAAACAGAGACAGAGACAGAGACTGGGACAGAGACAGAGACAGAGGGGCAGGTGACGTGGACGGAGACAAAGACGGATACGAAGAGGAAGACGACGACGGAGACAAAGACGGAGACAAAGGCGGAGACAAAGATGCAGACACAGACGGAGACAAATACCGAGACAATGACGGAGGCAAAGACGCAGACAAAGACGGAGACAAAGACGGAGACGAGGATGAAGACGACGACGGAGACAAAGACGGTGACAAAGACGGAGACAAAGACTGAGACAAAGATGGAGACAAAGACGGAGACAGAGGCAGAGGCGGAGACAGAGAAGGAACAGAGGCAGAGACAGAGAAAGGGACAGAGACAGAGACAGAGACAGAGACAGAGACAGGAAAAGAGACAGAGACAGAGACAGAGACAGAGGCAGCGACAGAGACAGAAACAGAGACAGAGACAGAGGCACAGACAGAGACACAGACAGAGACAAAGGCAGAGGCGCATGAGACAAAGACAGAGCCACAGACAGAGACAGAGGCAGAGACAGAGACAGAGACAGAGACAGAGACAGAGACAGAGACAGAGACAGAGACAGAGACAGAGACTGAGACAGCGACAGAGACAGAGGGGCAGGAGACGTGGACGGAGACAAAGACGGAGACAAAGACGGTGTCAAAGACGGAGACAAACACGGAGACGAAGAGGAAGACGACGACGGAGACAAAGACGGAGACAAAGGCGGAGTCAAAGATGGAGACACAGACGGAGACAAATACGGAGACAAAGACGGTGACAAAGACGGAGGCAAAGGCGGAGACGAAGAGGTAGACGACGACGGAGACAAAGACGGAGACAAAGGCGGAGACAAAGACGGATACAACGACAGAGACAGAGACAGAGACAGAGACAGAGACAGAGACAGAGACAGAGACAGAGACAGAGACAGAGACAGAGACAGAGACAGAGACAGAGACAGAGACAGAGACAGGGACAGAGACAGAGACAGAGACAGAGACAGAGGCAGAGACAGAGGCAGAAACAGAAACAGAGACAGAGACGGAGACAGAGACAGAGACTGAGACAGAGGGGCAGGAGACGTGGACGGAGACAAAGACGGAGACAAAGACGGTGACAAAGACGGAGACAAAGACGGAGACGAAGAGAAAGACGACGACGGAGACAAAGACGGAGACACAGGCGGAGGCAAAGATGGAGACACAGACAGAGACAAATACGGAGACAAAGACGGAGGCAAAGACGGAGTCAAAGACGGAGTCAAATATGGAGACACAGACGGAGACAAATACGGAGACAAAGACGGTGACAAAGACGGAGGCAAAGACGGAGACGAAGAGGAAGACGACGACGGAGACAAAGACGGTGACAAAGACGGAGGCAAAGACGGAGACGAAGAGGAAGACGACGACGGAGACAAAGACGGAGACAAAGGCGGAGACGAAGATGGAGATACAGACGGAGACAAATACGGAGACAAAGACGGAGGCAAAGACGGAGACAAAGACGGAGACAAAGATGGAGACACAGACGGAGGAAAATACGGAGACAAAGACGGTGACAAAGACGGAGGCAAAGACGGAGACGAAGAGGAAGACGACGACGGAGACAAAGACGTAGACAAAGTCGGAGACAAATCTGGAGACACAGACGGACACAAATACGGAGACAAAGACAGGTACAAAGACAGAGACAGAGACAGAGACAGAGACAGAGACGGAGACGGAGACAGAGACAGAGACAGGGACAGTGACAGAGGCAGAGACAGAGACAGGGACAGAGACAGAGACAGAGACAGGGACAGGGAGAGAGACAAAGACAGAGACGGAGACAGAGACAGAGACAGAGACAGAGACAGAGACAGAGGCAGCGACAGAGACAGAAACAGAGACAGAGACAGAGACACAGACAGAGACACAGACGGAGACAAATACCGAGACAATGACGGAGGCAAAGACACAGACAAAGACGGAAACAAATATGGAGACACAGACGGAGACAAATACGGAGACAAAGACGGTGACAAAGACGGAATCAAAGACGGAAACGAAGAGGAAGACGACGACGGAGACAAAGACGGAGACAAAGGCGGAGACAAAGACGGATACAACGACAGAGACAGAGACAGAGACAGAGACAGAGGCAGAGACAGAGGCACAGACAGAGACACAGACAGAGACAAAGACAGAGGCGCATGAGACAAAGACAGAGCCACAGACAGAGACAGAGGCAGAGACAGAGACAGAGACAGAGACAGAGACAGAGACAGAGGCAGAGACAGAGACAGAGACAGAGGCAGCGACAGAGACAGAAACAGAGACAGAGACAGAGGCACAGACAGAGACACAGACAGAGACAAAGACAGAGGCGCATGAGACAAAGACAGAGCCACAGACAGAGACAGAGGCAGAGACAGAGACAGAGACAGAGACAGAGACAGAGACAGAGACAGAGACAGAGACAGAGACAGAGACAGAGACAGAGACAGAGACTGAGACAGCGACAGAGACAGAGGGGCAGGAGACGTGGACGGAGACAAAGACGGAGACAAAGACGGTGACAAAGGCGGAGACAAAGACGGAGACAAAGACGTAGACAAAGACGGTGACAAAGGCGGAGACAAAGACGGAGACGAAGAGGAAGACGACGACGGAGACAAAGGCGGAGACAAAGGCCTCAGACAAAGATGGAGACACAGACGGAGACAAATACGGAGACAAAGACGGAGGCAAAGACCGAGACAAATACGGAGACAAATATGGAGACACAGACGGATACAAATACGGAGACAAAGACGGTGACAAAGACGGAGGCAAAGACGGAGACGAAGAGGAAGACGACGACGGAGACAAAGACGGAGACAAAGGCGGAGACGAAGTTGGAGACACAGACGGAGACAAAGACGGAGGCAAAGATGGAGACACAGACGGAGGCAAATACGGAGACAAAGACGGTGACAAAGACGGAGGCAAAGACGGAGACGAAGATGGAGAGAAAGACGGAGACAGAGGCAGAGGCGGAGACAGAGAAGGGAACAGAGACAGAGACAGAGCAAGTGACAGAGACAGAGACAGAGACAGAGTCAGAGACAGAGGCAGCGACAGAGACAGAAACAGAGACAGAGACAGAGGCACAGACAGAGACACAGACAGAGACAAAGACAGAGGCGCATGAGACAAAGACAGAGGCAGAGACAGAGACATAGGCAGAGACAGAGACAGAGACAGAGACAGATACAGAGGGGCCGGAGACGTGGACGGAGAAAAAGACGGAGACAAAGACGTAGACAAAGACGGAGACAAAGACGTAGACAAAGACGGTGACAAAGACGGACACAAAGACGGAGACAAAGAGGAAGACGACGACGGAGACAAAGACGGAGACAAAGGCGGAGACAAATATGGAGACACAGACGGACACAAATACGGAGACAAAGACAGGTACAAAGACGGAGACAGAGACAGAGACAGAGACGGAGACGAAGACAGAGACAGAGACAGAGACAGAGACAGAGACAGCGACAGGGACAGAGATATAGACAGAGACAGAGACAGAGACAAAGACGGAGACAAAGACGGAGACAAAGAAGTAGACAAAGACGTAGACAAAGACGGAGACAAAGACGGAGACAACGACGGTGACAAAGACGGAGACAAAGACGGAGACGAGGAGGAAGACGACGACGGAGACAAAGGCGGTGACAAAGACGGAGACAAAGACTGAGAAAAAAAGATGGAGACAAAGACGGAGACAGAGGCAGAGGCGGAGACAGAGAAGGAACAGAGGCAGAGACAGAGAAAGGGACAGAGACAGAGACAGAGACAGAGACAGAGACAGAGACAGAGACAGAGGCAGCGACAGAGACAGAAACAGAGACAGAGACAGAGGCACAGACAGAGACACAGACTGAGACAAAGACAGAGACAGAGGGGCAGGTGACGTGGACGGAGACAAAGACGGATACGAAGAGGAAGACGACGACGGAGACAAAGACGGAGACAAAGGCGGAGACAAAGATGCAGACACAGACGGAGACAAAT
The DNA here is from genome assembly GCA_945859595.2 of Megachile willughbiella. Taxonomy (NCBI): domain Eukaryota; kingdom Metazoa; phylum Arthropoda; class Insecta; order Hymenoptera; family Megachilidae; genus Megachile; species Megachile willughbiella. Next base: position 1,858,815 of record CAMAOD020000301.1, read on the forward strand.
ACCGAGACAATGACGGAGGCAAAGACGCAGACAAAGACGGAGACAAATATGGAGACACAGACGGAGACAAATACGGAGACAAAGACGGTGACAAAGACGGAATCAAAGACGGAAACGAAGAGGAAGACGACGACGGAGACAAAGACGGAGACAAAGGCGGAGACAAAGACGGATACAACGACAGAGACAGAGACAGAGACAGAGGCAGAGACAGAGGCACAGACAGAGACACAGACAGAGACAAAGACAGAGGCGCATGAGACAAAGACAGAGCCACAGACAGAGACAAAGGCAGAGGCGCATGAGACAAAGACAGAGCCACAGACAGAGACAGAGGCAGAGACAGAGACAGAGACAGAGACAGAGACAGAGACAGAGACAGAGACAGAGACAGAGACAGAGGCAGCGACAGAGGCAGAAACAGAGACAGAGACAGAGGCACAGACAGAGACACAGACAGAGACAAAGACAGAGGCGCATGAGACAAAGACAGAGCCACAGACAGAGACAGAGGCAGAGACAGAGACAGAGACAGAGACAGAGACAGAGACAGAGACAGAGACAGAGACAGAGACTGAGACAGCGACAGAGACAGAGGGGCAGGAGACGTGGACGGAGACAAAGACGGAGACAAAGACGGTGACAAAGGCGGAGACAACGACGGAGACAAAGACGTAGACAAATACGGTGACAAAGGCGGAGACAAAGACGGAGACGAAGAGGAAGACGACGACGGAGACAAAGGCGGAGACAAAGGCCTCAGACAAAGATGGAGACACAGACGGAGACAAATACGGAGACAAAGACGGAGGCAAAGACCGAGACAAAGACGGAGACAAATATGGAGACACAGACGTATACAAATACGGAGACAAAGACGGTGACAAAGACGGAGGCAAAGACGGAGACGAAGAGGAAGACGACGACGGAGACAAAGACGGAGACAAAGGCGGAGACGAAGTTGGAGACACAGACGGAGACAAAGACGGAGGCAAAGATGGAGACACAGACGGAGGCAAATACGGAGACAAAGACGGTGACAAAGACGGAGGCAAAGACGGAGACGAAGATGGAGAGAAAGACGGAGACAGAGGCAGAGGCGGAGACAGAGAAGGGAACAGAGACAGAGACAGAGCAAGTGACAGAGACAGAGACAGAGACAGGAAAAGAGACAGAGACAGAGACAGAGACAGAGGCAGAGGGGCCGGAGACGTGGACGGAGAAAAAGACGGAGGCAAAGACGTAGACAAAGACGGAGACAAAGACGTAGACAAAGACGGTGACAAAGACGGACACAAAGACGGAGACGAAGAGGAAGACGACGACGGATACAAAGACGGAGACAAAGGCGGAGACAAATATGGAGACACAGACGGACACAAATACGGAGACAAAGACAGGTACAAAGACGGAGACAGAGACGGAGACGAAGACAGAGACAGGGAAAGAGACAGAGGCAGAGACAGAGACAGAGACAGAGACAGAGACAGAGACAGAGACAGAGACAGGGACAGGGACAGAGATAGAGACAGAGACAGAGACAGAGACAAAGACGGAGACAAAGACGGAGACAAAGAAGTAGACAAAGACGTAGACAAAGACGGAGACAAAGACGGAGACAACGACGGTGACAAAGACGGAGACAAAGACGGAGACGAGGAGGAAGACGACGACGGAGACAAAGGCGGTGACAAAGACGGAGACAAAGACTGAGACAAAGATGGAGACAAAGACGGAGACAAAGACGGAGACAAAGACGTAGACGAAGAGGTAGACGACGACGGAGGCAAAGACGGAGTCAAAGACGGAGACAAATATGGAGACACAGACGGAGACAAATACGGAGACAAAGACGGTGACAAAGACGGAGGCAAAGACGGAGACGAAGAGGAAGACGACGACGGAGACAAAGACGGTGACAAAGACGGAGGCAAAGACGGAGACGAAGAGGAAGACGACGACGGAGACAAAGACGGAGACAAAGGCGGAGACGAAGAGGAAGACGACGACGGAGACAAAGACGTAGACAAAGTCGGAGACAAATCTGGAGACACAGACGGACACAAATACGGAGACAAAGACAGGTACAAAGACAGAGACAGAGACAGAGACAGAGACAGAGACAGAGACGGAGACGGAGACAGAGACAGAGACAGGGACAGAGACAGAGGCAGAGACAGAGACAGGGACAGAGACAGAGACAGAGACAGGGACAGGGAGAGAGACAAAGACAGAGACGGAGACAGAGACAGAGACAGAGACAGAGACAGAGACAGAGACAGAGGCAGCGACAGAGACAGAAACAGAGACAGAGACAGAGGCACAGACAGAGACACAGACTGAGACAAAGACAGAGGCGCATGAGACAAAGACAGAGCCACAGACAGAGACAGAGGCAGAGACAGAGACAGAGACGGAGACAGAGACAGAGACAGATACAGAGACGGAGACAGAGACAGAGACAGACACAGAGACAGAGACAGAGACAGAGGCGGAGACAGAGGCAGAGACAGAAACAGAGACAGAGACAGAGACAGAGACAGAGTCAGAGACAGAGACAGAGACTGGGACAGAGACAGAGACAGAGGGGCAGGTGACGTGGACGGAGACAAAGACGGATACGAAGAGGAAGACGACGACGGAGACAAAGACGGAGACAAAGGCGGAGACAAAGACGGATACAACGACAGAGGCAGAGAGAGAGACAGAGGCAGAGAGAGAGACGGAGACAGAGACAGAGACAGAGACAGAGGGGCAGGAGACGTGGACGGAGACAAAGACGGAGACAAAGACGGTGTCAAAGACGGAGACAAAGACGGAGACGAAGAGGAAGACGACGACGGAGACAAAGACCGAGACAATGGCGGAGACAAAGATGGAGACACAGACGGAGACAAATACGGAGACAAAGACGGTGACAAAGACGGAGGCAAAGGCGGAGACGAAGAGGTAGACGACGACGGAGACAAATACGGAGACAAAGACGGTGACAAAGACGGAGGCAAAGACGGAGACGAAGAGGAAGACGACGACGGAGACAAAGACGGTGACAAAGACGGAGGCAAAGACGGAGACGAAGAGGAAGACGACGACGGAGACAAAGACGGAGACAAAGGCGGAGACGAAGATGGAGATACAGACGGAGACAAATACGGAGACAAAGACGGAGGCAAAGACGGAGACAAAGACGGAGACAAAGATGGAGACACAGACGGAGGAAAATACGGAGACAAAGACGGTGACAAAGACGGAGGCAACGACGGAGACGAAGAGGAAGACGACGACGGAGACAAAGACGTAGACAAAGTCGGAGACAAATCTGGAGACACAGACGGACACAAATACGGAGACAAAGACAGGTACAAAGACAGAGACAGAGACAGAGTCAGAGACAGAGAGGGAGACGGAGACAGAGACAGAGACAGGGACAGAGACAGAGGCAGAGACAGAGACAGGGACAGAGACAGAGACAGAGACAGGGACAGGGAGAGAGACAAAGACAGAGCCGGAGACAGAGACAGAGACAGAGACAGAGACAGAGACAGAGACAGAGGCAGCGACAGAGACAGAAACAGAGACAGAGACAGAGACTGGGACAGAGACAGAGACAGAGGGGCAGGTGACGTGGACGGAGACAAAGACGGATACGAAGAGGAAGACGACGACGGAGACAAAGACGGAGACAAAGGCGGAGACAAAGATGCAGACACAGACGGAGACAAATACCGAGACAATGACGGAGGCAAAGACGCAGACAAAGACGGAGACAAATATGGAGACACAGACGGAGACAAATACGGAGACAAAGACGGTGACAAAGACGGAATCAAAGACGGAAACGAAGAGGAAGACGACGACGGAGACAAAGACGGAGACAAAGGCGGAGACAAAGACGGATACAACGACAGAGACAGAGACAGAGACAGAGGCAGAGAGAGAGACGGAGACAGAGACAGAGACAGAGACAGAGGGGCAGGAGACGTGGACGGAGACAAAGACGGAGACAAAGGCGGAGACGAAGATGGAGACGACGACGGAGGCAAAGACGAAGACAGAGACAAAGACGAAGACAAAGAGGAAGACGACGACGAAGACAAAGACGGAGACAGAGTCCGATACAGAGACAGAGACAGAGACAGAGACAGAGACAGAGACAGAGACAGAGACGGAGACGGAGACAGAGACGGGGACAGAGACAGAGGCAGAGGCAGAGGCAGAGACAGAGACAGAGACAGAGACAGAGACAAAGGCAGAGACCGATACAGAGACAGAGACAGAGGCAGACGCGCATGAGACAACGACCGAGACAGACGGGCAGGAGACACGGACGGAGACACAAATGGAGACAAGGACAGAGACAAAGACGGACACAAAGACGGAGACAGAGACCGAGACAGAGACAGAGACAGGGACAGAGACAGAGACAGAGACAGAGACAGAGACAGAGACAGAGACAGAGACAGAGACAGAGACTGAGACAGAGACAGAGATGGAGCCAATGACAGAGACAGAGACAGAAACGGAGACGCAGACAGGGACAGAGACAGAGACACAGACAGGAAAAGAGAGAGAGATGGAGACAGAGACAGAGGCAGCGACAGAGACGGAAACAGAGACAGAGACAGAGGCACAGACGGAGACACAGACAGAGACAAAGACAGAGGCGCATGAGACAAAGACAGAGCCACAGACAGAGACAGAGGCAGAGACAGAGACAGAGACAGGACAGAGACCGAGACAGAGACAGAGACAGAGACAGAGACAGAGACAGAGACAGAGACAGAGACAGAGACAGAGACAGAGACAGCGACAGAGACAGAGACAGAGACTGAGACAGAGACAGAGATGGAGCCAATGACAGAGACAGAGACAGAGACGGAGACGGAGACCGAGACAGAGACAGAGACAGAGACAGAGACAGAGACAGAGACAGAGGAAGAGGCAAAGGCAGAGACCGATACAGAGGCAGAGACACAGACAGAGACAGAGACAGAGGCAGGCGCGCATGAGACAACGACCGAGACAGAGGGGCAGGAGACACGGACGGAGACACAGACGGAGACAAGGACGGAGACAAAGACGGACACAAAGACGGAGACAGAGACCGAGACAGAGACAGAGACAGAGACACGGGCAGAGACAGAGACAGAGACAGAGACAGAGACAGAGACAGAGACAGAGACAGAGACAGAGACTGAGACAGAGACAGAGATGGAGCCAATGACAGAGACTGAGACAGAGACAGAGATGGAGCCAATGACAGAGACAGAGACAGAAACGGAGACGGAGACGGAGACAGAGACAGGGACAGAGACAGAGGCAGAGACAGAGACAGAGACAGAGACAGAGACAGAGACAGAGACAGAGACGGAGACGGAGACAGAGACAGGGACAGAGACAGAGACAGAGACAGAGACAGGAAAAGAGAGAGAGAGACGGAGACAGAGACAGAGGCAGCGACAGAGACGGAAACAGAGACAGAGACAGAGGCACAGACAGAGACACAGACAGAGACAAAGACAGAGGCGCATGAGACAAAGGCAGAGCCACAGACAGAGACAGAGGCAGAGACAGAGACAGAGACAGGACAGAGACAGAGACAGAGGCAGAGGCGGAGACAGAGATGGGAACAGAGACAGAGACAGAGAAAACGACAGAGACAGAGACAGAGACAGTGACAGGAAAAGAGACAGAGATAGAGAAAGAGACAGGGGCAGCGACAGAGACAGAAACAGAGACAGAGACAGAGGCACACACAGAGACACAGACAGAGACAAAGACAGAGGCGCATGAGACAAAGACAGAGCCGCAGACAGAGACAGAGGCAGAGACAGAGACAGACACAGAGACAGAGACAGAGACAGAGACAGAGACAGAGACAGAGACAGAGACAGGGACAGAGACAGAGACAGAGACAGAGACAGAGGCAGAGACAGAGGCAGAGACAGAAACAGAGGCAGAGACGGAGACAGAGACAGAGACTGAGACAGAGACAGAGACAGAGGGGCAGGAGACGTGGACGGATACAAAGACGGAGACAAAGACGGTGACAAAGACGGAGACAAAGACGGAGACGAAGAGGAAGACGACGACGGAGACAAAGACGGAGACACAGGCGGAGGCAAAGATGGAGACACAGACAGAGACAAATACGGAGACAAAGACGGAGGCAAAGACGGAGTCAAAGACGGAGACAAATATGGAGACACAGACGGAGACAAATACGGAGACAAAGACGGTGACAAAGACGGAGGCAAAGACGGAGACGAAGAGGAAGACGACGACGGAGACAAAGACGGTGACAAAGACGGAGGCAAAGACGGAGACGAAGAGGAAGACGACGACGGAGACAAAGACGGAGACAAAGGCGGAGACGAAGATGGAGATACAGACGGAGACAAATACGGAGACAAAGACGGAGGCAAAGACGGTGACAAAGACGGAGGCAAAGACGGAGACAAAGACGGAGACAAAGATGGAGACACAGACGGAGGAAAATACGGAGACAAAGACGGTGACAAAGACGGAGGCAAAGACGGAGACGAAGAGGAAGACGACAACGGAGACAAAGACGTAGACAATGTCGGAGACAAATCTGGAGACACAGACGGACACAAATACGGAGACAAAGACAGGTACAAAGACAGAGACAGAGACAGAGACAGAGACAGAGACAGAGACGGAGACGGAGACAGAGACAGAGACAGGGACAGAGACAGAGGCAGAGACAGAGACAGGGACAGAGACAGAGACGGAGACAGGGACAGGGAGAGAGACAAAGACAGAGACGGAGACAGAGACAGAGACAGAGACAGAGACAGAGACAGAGACAGAGGCAGCGACAGAGACAGACACAGAGACAGAGAGAGAGGCACAGACAGAGACAAAGACAGAGGCGCATGAGACAAAGACAGAGCCACAGACAGAGACAGAGGCAGAGACAGAGACAGAGACAGTGACAGAGACAGAGACAGAAACAGAGACAGAGACAGAGACGGAGACAGAGACAGAGACAGACACAGAGACAGAGACAGAGACAGAGGCGGAGACAGAGGCAGAGACAGAAACAGAGACAGAGACAGAGACAGAGTCAGAGACAGAGACAGAGACTGGGACAGAGACAGAGACAGAGGGGCAGGTGACGTGGACGGAGACAAAGACGGATACGAAGAGGAAGACGACGACGGAGACAAAGACGGAGACGAAGGCGGAGACAAAGATGCAGACACAGACGGAGACAAATACCGAGACAATGACGGAGGCAAAGACGCAGACAAAGACGGAGACAAATATGGAGACACAGACGGAGACAAATACGGAGACAAAGACGGAGACAAAGACGGACACAAAGACGGAGACAGAGACCGAGACAGAGACAGAGACAGAGACACGGGCAGAGACAAAGACAGAGGCGCATGAGACAAAGACAGAGCCACAGACAGAGACAGAGGCAGAGACAGAGACAGAGAGAGGACAGAGACAGAGGCAGAGACAGAGACAGAGACAGAGACAGAGACAGAGACAGAGACAGAGACAGAGACAGAGACAGAGACAGAGACAGAGGAAGAGGCAAAGGCAGAGACCGATACAGAGGCAGAGACACAGACAGAGACAGAGACAGAGGCAGGCGCGCATGAGACAACGACCGAGACAGAGGGGCAGGAGACACGGACGGAGACACAGACGGAGACAAGGACGGAGACAAAGACGGACACAAAGACGGAGACAGAGACCGAGACAGAGACAGAGACAGAGACACGGGCAGAGACAGAGACACAGACAGAGACAGAGACAGAGGCAGAGACAGAGACAGAGACAGAGACTGAGACAGAGACAGAGATGGAGCCAATGACAGAGACTGAGACAGAGACAGAGATGGAGCCAATGACAGAGACAGAGACAGAAACGGAGACGGAGACGGAGACAGAGACAGGGACAGAGACAGAGGCAGAGACAGAGACAGAGACAGAGACAGAGACAGAGACAGAGACAGAGACAGAGACGGAGACGGAGACAGAGACAGGGACAGAGACAGAGACAAAGACAGAGACAGGAAAAGAGAGAGAGAGACGGAGACAGAGACAGAGGCAGCGACAGAGACGGAAACAGAGACAGAGACAGAGGCACAGACAGAGACACAGACAGAGACAAAGACAGAGGCGCATGAGACAAAGGCAGAGCCACAGACAGAGACAGAGGCAGAGACAGAGACAGAGACAGGACAGAGACAGAGACAGAGGCAGAGGCGGAGACAGAGAAGGGAACAGAGACAGAGACAGAGAAAAGGACAGAGACAGAGACAGAGACAGTGACAGGAAAAGAGACAGAGATAGAGACAGAGACAGGGGCAGCGACAGAGACAGAAACAGAGACAGAGACAGAGGCACACACAGAGACACAGACAGAGACAAAGGCAGAGGCGCATGAGACAAAGACAGAGCCGCAGACAGAGACAGAGGCAGAGACAGAGACAGACACAGAGACAGAGACAGAGACAGAGACAGAGACAGAGACAGGGACAGAGAGAGAGACAGAGACAGAGACAGAGGCAGAGACAGAGGCAGAGACAGAAACAGAGACAGAGACGGAGACAGAGACAGAGACTGAGACAGAGACAGAGACAGAGGGGCAGGAGACGTGGACGGATACAAAGACGGAGACAAAGACGGTGACAAAGACGGAGACAAAGACGGAGACGAAGAGGAAGACGACGACGGAGACAAAGACGGAGACACAGGCGGAGGCAAAGATGGAGACACAGACAGAGACAAATACGGAGACAAAGACGGAGGCAAAGACGGAGTCAAAGACGGAGACAAATATGGAGACACAGACGGAGACAAATACGGAGACAAAGACGGTGACAAAGACGGAGGCAAAGACGGAGACGAAGAGGAAGACGACGACGGAGACAAAGACGTAGACAAAGTCGGAGACAAATCTGGAGACACAGACGGACACAAATACGGAGACAAAGACAGGTACAAAGACAGAGACAGAGACAGAGACAGAGACAGAGACAGAGACGGAGACGGAGACAGAGACGGAGACAGGGACAGAGACAGAGGCAGAGACAGAGACAGGGACAGAGACAGAGACAGAGACAGGGACAGGGAGAGAGACAAAGACAGAGATGGAGACAGAGACAGAGACAGAGACAGAGACAGAGACAGAGACAGAGACAGAGACAGAGGCAGCGACAGAGACAGAAACAGAGGCAGCGACAGTGACAGAAACAGAGACAGAGACAGAGGCACAGACAGAGACACAGACAGAGACAAAGACAGAGGCGCATGAGACAAAGACAGAGCCACAGACAGAGACAGAGGCAGAGACAGAGACAGAGACAGAGACAGAGACAGAGACAGAGACAGAGACAGAGACAGAGACAGAGACTGAGACAGCGACAGAGACAGAGGGGCAGGAGACGTGGACGGAGACAAAGACGGAGACAAAGACGGTGTCAAAGACGGAGACAAAGACGGAGACGAAGAGGAAGACGACGACGGAGACAAAGACGGAGACAAAGGCGGAGACAAAGATGGAGACACAGACGGAGACAAATACGGAGACAAAGACGGTGACAAAGACGGAGGCAAAGGCGGAGACGAAGAGGTAGACGACGACGGAGACAAAGACGGAGACAAAGGCGGAGACAAAGACGGATACAACGACAGAGACAGAGACAGAGACAGAGACAGAGACAGAGACAGAGACAGAGACAGAGACAGAGACAGAGACAGAGACAGAGACAGAGACAGAGACAGGGACAGAGACAGAGACAGAGACAGAGACAGAGGCAGAGACAGAGGCAGAGACAGAAACAGAGACAGAGACGGAGACAGAGACAGAGACTGAGACAGAGACAGAGACAGAGGGGCAGGAGACGTGGACGGAGACAAAGACGGAGACAAAGACGGTGACAAAGACGGAGACAAAGACGGAGACGAAGAGAAAGACGACGACGGAGACAAAGACGGAGACACAGGCGGAGGCAAAGATGGAGACACAGACAGAGACAAATACGGAGACAAAGACGGAGGCAAAGACGGAGTCAAAGACGGAGACAAATATGGAGACACAGACGGAGACAAATACGGAGACAAAGACGGTGACAAAGACGGAGACAAAGACGGAGACGAAGAGAAAGACGACGACGGAGACAAAGACGGAGACACAGGCGGAGGCAAAGATGGAGACACAGACAGAGACAAATACGGAGACAAAGACGGAGGCAAAGACGGAGTCAAAGACGGAGACAAATATGGAGACACAGACGGAGACAAATACGGAGACAAAGACGGTGACAAAGACGGAGGCAAAGACGGAGACGAAGAGGAAGACGACGACGGAGACAAAGACGGTGACAAAGGCGGAGACGAAGTTGGAGACACAGACGGAGGCAAATACGGAGACAAAGACGGTGACAAAGACGGAGGCAAAGACGGAGACGAAGATGGAGAGAAAGACGGAGACAGAGGCAGAGGCGGAGACAGAGAAGGGAACAGAGACAGAGACAGAGCAAGTGACAGAGACAGAGACAGAGACAGGAAAAGAGACAGAGACAGAGACAGAGTCAGAGACAGAGGCAGCGACAGAGACAGAAACAGAGACAGAGACAGAGGCACAGACAGAGACACAGACAAAGACAAAGACAGAGGCGCATGAGACAAAGACAGAGCCACAGACAGAGACAGAGGCAGAGACAGACACACAGACAGAGACAGAGACAGAGACAGAGACAGAGAGAGAGGCAGAGACAGAAACAGAGACAGGGACACGGGCAGAGACAGAGACAGAGACAGGAAAAGAGAGAGAGACAGAGACAGAGAAAGAGGCAGCGACAGAGACAGAAACAGAGACAGAGACAGAGTCACAGACAGAGACACAGACAGAGACAAAGACAGAGGCGCATGAGACAAAGACAGAGGCAGAGACAGAGACATAGGCTGAGACAGAGACAGAGACAGAGACAGAGACAGAGGGGCCGGAGACGTGGACGGAGAAAAAGACGGAGACAAAGACGTAGACAAAGACAGAGACAAAGACGTAGACAAAGACGGTGACAAAGACGGACACAAAGACGGAGACGAAGAGGAAGACGACGACGGAGACAAAGACGGAGACAAAGGCGGAGACAAATATGGAGACACAGACGGACACAAATACGGAGACAAAGACAGGTACAAAGACGGAGACAGAGACAGAGACAGAGACGGAGACGAAGACAGAGACAGGGAAAGTGACAGAGGCAGAGACAGAGACAGAGACAGAGACAGAGACAGAGACAGAGACAGAGACAGGGACAGGGACAGAGACAGAGACAGAGACAGAGACAGAGACAAAGACGGAGACAAAGACGGAGACAAAGAAGTAGACAAAGACGTAGACAAAGACGGAGACAAAGACGGAGACAACGACGGTGACAAAGACGGAGACAAAGACGGAGACGAGGAGGAAGACGACGACGGAGACAAAGACGGTGACAAAGACGGAGACAAAGACTGAGACAAAGATGGAGACAAAGACGGAGACAGAGGCAGTGGCGGAGACGGAGAAGGAACAGAGGGAGAGACAGAGAAAGGGACAGAGACAGAGACAGAGACAGAGACAGGAAAAGCGACAGAGGCAGAGACAGAGACAGAGGCAGCGACAGAGACAGAAACAGAGACAGAGACAGAGGCACAGACAGAGACACAGACAGAGACAAAGGCAGAGGCGCATGAGACAAAGACAGAGCCAAAGACAGAGACAGAGGCAGAGACAGAGACAGAGACAGAGAGAGAGACAGAGACAGAGACAGAGACAGAGACTGAGACAGCGACAGAGACATAGGGGCAGGAGACGTGGACGGAGACAAAGACGGAGACAAAGACGGTGTCAAAGACGGAGACAAAGACGGAGACGAAGAGGAAGACGACGACGGAGACAAAGACGGAGACAAAGGCGGAGACAAAGATGGAGACACAGACGGAGACAAATACGGAGACAAAGACGGTGACAAAGATGGAGGCAAAGACGGAGACGAAGAGGAAGACGACGTCGGAGACAAAGACGGTGACAAAGACGGAGGCAAAGACGGAGACGAAGAGGAAGACGACGACGGAGACAAAGACGGAGACAAAGGCGGAGACAAAGACGGATACAACGACAGAGACAGAGACAGAGACAGAGGCAGAGAGAGAGACGGAGACAGAGACAGAGACAGAGACAGAGACAGAGACAGAGACAGAGACAGAGGCAGAGACAGAGACAGAGACAGAGGCAGCGACGGAGACAGAAACAGAGACAGAGACAGAGGCACAGACAGAGACACAGACAGAGACAAAGACAGAGGCGCATGAGACAAAGACAGAGCCACAGATAGAGACAGAGGCAGAGACAGAGACAGAGACAGAGACAGAGACAGAGACAGAGACAGAGACAGAGACAGAGACAGAGACAGAGACAGAGACTGAGACAGCGACAGAGACAGAGGGGCAGGAGACGTGGACGGAGACAAAGACGGAGACAAAGACGGTGTCAAAGACGGAGACAAAGACGGAGACGAAGAGGAAGACGACGACGGAGACAAAGACGGAGACAAAGGCGGAGACAAAGATGGAGACACGGACGGAGACAAATACGGAGACAAAGACGGTGACAAAGACGGAGGCAAAGCCGGAGACGAAGAGGTAGACGACGACGGAGACAAAGACGGAGAAAAAGGCGGAGACAAAGACGGATACAACGACAGAGACAGAGACAGAGACAGAGACAGAGACAGAGACAGAGACAGAGACAGAGACAGAGACAGGGACAGAGACAGAGACAGAGACAGAGACAGAGACAGAGGCAGAGACAGAGGCAGATACAGAAACAGACAGAGGGGCAGGAGACGTGGACGGAGACAAAGACGGAGACAAAGACGGTGACAAAGACGGAGACAAAGACGGAGACGAAGAGAAAGACGACGACGGAGACAAAGACGGAGACACAGGCGGAGGCAAAGATGGAGACACAGACAGAGACAAATACGGAGACAAAGACGGAGGCAAAGACGGAGTCAAAGACGGAGACAAATATGGAGACACAGACGGAGACAAATACGGAGACAAAGACGGTGACAAAGACGGAGGCAAAGACGGAGACGAAGAGGAAGACGACGACGGAGACAAAGACAGTGACAAAGACGGAGGCAAAGACGGAGACGAAGAGGAAGACGACGACGGAGACAAAGACGGAGACAAAGGCGGAGACGAAGATGGAGATACAGACGGAGACAAATACGGAGACAAAGACGGAGGCAAAGGCGGAGACAAAGACGGAGACAAAGATGGAGACACAGACGGAGGAAAATACGGAGACAAAGACGGTGACAAAGACGGAGGCAAAGACGGAGACGAAGAGGAAGACGACGACGGAGACAAAGACGTAGACAAAGTCGGAGACAAATCTGGAGACACAGACGGACACAAATACGGAGACAAAGACAGGTACAAAGACAGAGACAGAGACAGAGACAGAGACAGAGACGGAGACGGAGACAGAGACAGAGACAGGGACAGAGACAGAGGCAGAGACAGAGACAGGGACAGAGACAGAGACAGAGACAGGGACAGGGAGAGAGACAAAGACAGAGACGGAGACAGAGACAGAGACAGAGACAGAGACAGAGACAGAGACAGAGACAGAGACAGAGGCAGCGACAGAGACAGAAACAGAGACAGAGAGAGAGGCACAGACAGAGACACAGACAGAGACAAAGACAGAGGCGCATGAGACAAAGACAGAGCCACAGACAGAGACAGAGGCAGAGACAGAGACAGAGACAGAGACAGAGACAGAGACAGAAACAGAGACAGAGACAGAGACGGAGACAGAGACAGAGACAGACACAGAGACAGAGACAGAGACAGAGGCGGAGACAGAGGCAGAGACAGAAACAGAGACAGAGACAGAGACAGAGTCAGAGACAGAGACAGAGACTGGGACAGAGACAGAGACAGAGGGGCATGTGACGTGGACGGAGACAAAGACGGATACGAAGAGGAAGACGACGACGGAGACAAAGACGGAGACAAAGGCGGAGACAAAGATGCAGACACAGACGGAGACAAATACCGAGACAATGACGGAGGCAAAGACGCAGACAAAGACGGAGACAAATATGGAGACACAGACGGAGACAAATACGGAGACAAAGACGGTGACAAAGACGGAATCAAAGACGGAAACGAAGAGGAAGACGACGACGGAGACAAAGACGGAGACAAAGGCGGAGACAAAGACGGATACAACGACAGAGACAGAGACAGAGACAGAGGCAGAGAGAGAGACGGAGACAGAGACAGAGACAGAGACAGAGACAGAGGCAGAGACAGAGACAGAGCCAGAGGCAGCGACAGAGACAGAAACAGAGACAGAGACAGAGGCACAGACAGAGACACAGACAGAGACAAAGACAGAGGCGCATGAGACAAAGACAGAGCCACAGACAGAGACAGAGGCAGAGACAGAGACAGAGACAGAGACAGAGACAGAGACAGAGACAGAGACAGAGACAGAGACAGAGACAGAGATGGAGCCAATGACAGAGACAGAGACAGAAACGGAGACGCAGACAGGGACAGAGACAGAGACAGAGACAGAGACAGAGACAGGAAAAGAGAGAGAGACGGAGACAGAGACAGAGGCAGCGACAGAGACGGAAACAGAGACAGAGACAGAGGCACAGAGAGAGACACAGACAGAGACAAAGACAGAGGCGCATGAGACAAAGACAGAGCCACAGACAGAGACAGAGGCAGAGACAGAGACAGAGAGAGGACAGAGACAGAGGCAGAGACAGAGACAGAGACAGAGACAGAGACAGAGACAGAGACAGAGACAGAGACAGAGACAGAGACAGAGACAGAGGAAGAGGCAAAGGCAGAGACCGATACAGAGGCAGAGACACAGACAGAGACAAAGACAGAGGCAGGCGCGCATGAGACAACGACCGAGACAGAGGGGCAGGAGACACGGACGGAGACACAGACGGAGACAAGGACGGAGACAAAGACGGACACAAAGACGGAGACAGAGACCGAGACAGAGACAGAGACAGAGACACGGGCAGAGACAGAGACAGAGACAGAGACAGAGACAGAGACAGAGACAGAGACAGAGACAGAGACAGAGACAGAGACAGAGACAGAGACTGAGACAGAGACAGAGATGGAGCCAATGACAGAGACAGAGACAGAAACGGAGACGCAGACAGGGACAGAGACAGAGACAGGAAAAGAGAGAGAGACGGAGACAGAGACAGAGGCAGCGACAGAGACGGAAACAGAGACAGAGACAGAGGCACAGACAGAGACACAGACAGAGACAAAGACAGAGGCGCATGAGACAAAGACAGAGGCGCATGAGACAAAGACAGAGCCACAGACAGAGACAGAGGCAGAGACAGAGACAGAGAGAGGACAGAGACAGAGACAGAGACAGAGACAGAGACAGAGACAGAGACAGAGACAGAGACAGAGACAGAGACAGAGACAGAGACAGAGGAAGAGGCAAAGGCAGAGACCGATACAGAGGCAGAGACACAGACAGAGACAGAGACAGAGGCAGGCGCGCATGAGACAACGACCGAGACAGAGGGGCAGGAGACACGGACGGAGACACAGACGGAGACAAGGACGGAGACAAAGACGGACACAAAGACGGAGACAGAGACCGAGACAGAGACAGAGACAGAGACACGGGCAGAGACAGAGACAGAGACAGAGACAGAGACAGAGACAGAGACAGAGACAGAGACAGAGACTGAGACAGAGACAGAGATGGAGCCAATGACAGAGACTGAGACAGAGACAGAGATGGAGCCAATGACAGAGACAGAGACAGAAACGGAGACGGAGACGGAGACAGAGACAGGGACAGAGACAGAGGCAGAGACAGAGACAGAGACAGAGACAGAGACAGAAACAGAGACAGAGACGGAGACGGAGACAGAGACAGGGACAGAGACAGAGACAGAGACAGAGACAGAGACAGGAAAAGAGAGAGAGAGACGGAGACGGAGAAAGAGACAGGGACAGAGACAGAGACAGAGACAGAGACAGGAAAAGAGAGAGAGAGACGGAGACAGAGACAGAGGCAGCGACAGAGGCGGAAACAGAGACAGAGACAGAGGCACAGACAGAGACACAGACAGAGACAAAGACAGAGGCGCATGAGACAAAGGCAGAGCCACAGACAGAGACAGAGGCAGAGACAGAGACAGAGACAGGACAGAGACAGAGACAGAGGCAGAGGCGGAGACAGAGATGGGAACAGAGACAGAGACAGAGAAAAGGACAGAGACAGAGACAGAGACAGTGACAGGAAAAGAGACAGAGATAGAGACAGAGACAGGGGCAGCGACAGAGACAGAAACAGAGACAGAGACAGAGGCACACACAGAGACACAGACAGAGACAAAGACAGAGGCGCATGAGACAAAGACAGAGCCGCAGACAGAGACAGAGGCAGAGACAGAGACAGACACAGAGACAGAGACAGAGACAGAGACAGAGACAGAGACAGAGACAGGGACAGAGACAGAGACAGAGACAGAGGCAGAGGCAGAGACAGAGGCAGAGACAGAAAAAGAGGCAGAGACGGAGACAGAGACAGAGACTGAGACAGAGACAGAGACAGAGGGGCAGGAGACGTGGACGGATACAAAGACGGAGACAAAGACGGAGACAAAGACGGAGACAAAGATGGAGACACAGACGGAGGAAAATACGGAGACAAAGACGGTGACAAAGACGGAGGCAAAGACGGAGACGAAGAGGAAGACGACAACGGAGACAAAGACGTAGACAAAGTCGGAGACAAATCTGGAGACACAGACGGACACAAATACGGAGACAAAGACAGGTACAAAGACAGAGACAGAGACAGAGACAGAGACAGAGACAGAGACGGAGACGGAGACAGAGACAGAGACAGGGACAGAGACAGAGACGGAGACAGAGACAGAGGAAGAGGCAAAGGCAGAGACCGATACAGAGGCAGAGACACAGACAGAGACAGAGACAGAGGCAGGCGCGCATGAGACAACGACCGAGACAGAGGGGCAGGAGACACGGACGGAGACACAGACGGAGACAAGGACGGAGACAAAGACGGACACAAAGACGGAGACAGAGACCGAGACAGAGACAGAGACAGAGACACGGGCAGAGACAGAGACAGAGACAGATACAGAGACAGAGACAGAGACAGAGACAGAGACAGAGACTGAGACAGAGACAGAGATGGAGCCAATGACAGAGACTGAGACAGAGACAGAGATGGAGCCAATGACAGAGACAGAGACAGAAACGGAGACGGAGACGGAGACAGAGACAGGGACAGAGACAGAGGCAGAGACAGAGACAGAGACAGAGACAGAGACAGAGACAGAGACAGAGACAGAGACGGAGACGGAGACAGAGACAGGGACAGAGACAGAGACAGAGACAGAGACAGGAAAAGAGAGAGAGAGACGGAGACAGAGACAGAGGCAGCGACAGAGACGGAAACAGAGACAGAGACAGAGGCACAGACAGAGACACAGACAGAGACAAAGACAGAGGCGCATGAGACAAAGGCAGAGCCACAGACAGAGACAGAGGCAGAGACAGAGACAGAGACAGAGACAGAGACAGAGACAGAGACAGAAACAGAAACAGAGACAGAGACAGAGACGGAGACAGAGACAGAGACAGACACAGAGACAGAGACAGAGACAGAGGCGGAGACAGAGGCAGAGACAGAAACAGAGACAGAGACAGAGACAGAGTCAGAGACAGAGACAGAGACTGGGACAGAGACAGAGACAGAGGGGCAGGTGACGTGGACGGAGACAAAGACGGATACGAAGAGGAAGACGACGACGGAGACAAAGACGGAGACAAAGGCGGAGACAAAGATGCAGACACAGACGGAGACAAATACCGAGACAATGACGGAGGCAAAGACGCAGACAAAGACGGAGACAAATATGGAGACACAGACGGAGACAAATACGGAGACAAAGACGGTGACAAAGACGGAATCAAAGACGGAAACGAAGAGGAAGACGACGACGGAGACAAAGACGGAGACAAAGGCGGAGACAAAGACGGATACAACGACAGAGACAGAGACAGAGACAGAGGCAGAGAGAGAGACGGAGACAGAGACAGAGACAGAGACAGAGACAGAGGCAGAGACAGAGACAGAGACAGAGGCAGCGACAGAGACAGAAACAGAGACAGAGACAGAGGCACAGACAGAGACACAGACAGAGACAAAGACAGAGGCGCATGAGACAAAGACAGAGCCACAGACAGAGACAGAGGCAGAGACAGAGACAGAGACAGAGACAGAGACAGAGACAGAGACAGAGATGGAGCCAATGACAGAGACAGAGACAGAAACGGAGACGCAGACAGGGACAGAGACAGAGACAGAGACAGAGACAGAGACAGGAAAAGAGAGAGAGACGGAGACAGAGACAGAGGCAGCGACAGAGACGGAAACAGAGACAGAGGCAGAGGCACAGAGAGAGACACAGACAGAGACAAAGACAGAGGCGCATGAGACAAAGACAGAGCCACAGACAGAGACAGAGGCAGAGACAGAGACAGAGAGAGGGCAGAGACAGAGGCAGAGACAGAGACAGAGACAGAGACAGAGACAGAGACAGAGACAGAGACAGAGACAGAGACAGAGACAGAGGAAGAGGCAAAGGCAGAGACCGATACAGAGGCAGAGACACAGACAGAGACAAAGACAGAGGCAGGCGCGCATGAGACAACGACCGAGACAGAGGGGCAGGAGACACGGACGGAGACACAGACGGAGACAAGGACGGAGACAAAGACGGACACAAAGACGGAGACAGAGACCGAGACAGAGACAGAGACAGAGACACGGGCAGAGACAGAGACAGAGACAGAGACAGAGACAGAGACAGAGACAGAGACAGAGACAGAGACTGAGACAGAGACAGAGATGGAGCCAATGACAGAGACTGAGACAGAGACAGAGATGGAGCCAATGACAGAGACAGAGACAGAAACGGAGACGGAGACGGAGACAGAGACAGGGACAGAGACAGAGGCAGAGACAGAGACAGAGACAGAGACAGAGACAGAGACAGAGACAGAGACGGAGACGGAGACAGAGACAGGGACAGAGACAGAGACAGAGACAGAGACAGGAAAAGAGAGAGAGAGACGGAGACAGAGACAGAGGCAGCGACAGAGACGGAAACAGAGACAGAGACAGAGGCACAGACAGAGACACAGACAGAGACAAAGACAGAGGCGCATGAGACAAAGGCAGAGCCACAGACAGAGACAGAGGCAGAGACAGAGACAGAGACAGAGACAGAGACAGAGACAGAGACAGAGACAGAGACAGAGATGGAGCCAATGACAGAGACAGAGACAGAAACGGAGACGCAGACAGGGACAGAGACAGAGACAGAGACAGAGACAGAGACAGGAAAAGAGAGAGAGACGGAGACAGAGACAGAGGCAGCGACAGAGACGGAAACAGAGACAGAGACAGAGGCACAGACAGAGACACAGACAGAGACAAAGACAGAGACGCATGAGACAAAGACAGAGCCACAGACAGAGACAGAGGCAGAGACAGAGACAGAGAGAGGACAGAGACAGAGGCAGAGACAGAGACAGAGACAGAGACAGAGACAGAGACAGAGACAGAGACAGAGACAGAGACAGAGACAGAGACAGAGACAGAGGAAGAGGCAAAGGCAGAGACCGATACAGAGGCAGAGACACAGACAGAGACAAAGACAGAGGCAGGCGCGCATGAGACAACGACCGAGACAGAGGGGCAGGAGACACGGACGGAGACACAGACGGAGACAAGGACGGAGACAAAGACGGACACAAAGACGGAGACAGAGACCGAGACAGAGACAGAGACAGAGACACGGGCAGAGACAGAGACAGAGACAGATACAGAGACAGAGACAGAGACAGAGACAGAGACAGAGACTGAGACAGAGACAGAGATGGAGCCAATGACAGAGACTGAGACAGAGACAGAGATGGAGCCAATGACAGAGACAGAGACAGAAACGGAGACGGAGACGGAGACAGAGACAGGGACAGAGACAGAGGCAGAGACAGAGACAGAGACAGAGACAGAGACAGAGACAGAGACAGAGACAGAGACGGAGACGGAGACAGAGACAGGGACAGAGACAGAGACAGAGACAGAGACAGGAAAAGAGAGAGAGAGACGGAGACAGAGACAGAGGCAGCGACAGAGACGGAAACAGAGACAGAGACAGAGGCACAGACAGAGACACAGACAGAGACAAAGACAGAGGCGCATGAGACAAAGGCAGAGCCACAGACAGAGACAGAGGCAGAGACAGAGACAGAGACAGAGACAGAGACAGAGACAGAGACAGAAACAGAAACAGAGACAGAGACAGAGACGGAGACAGAGACAGAGACAGACACAGAGACAGAGACAGAGACAGAGGCGGAGACAGAGGCAGAGACAGAAACAGAGACAGAGACAGAGACAGAGTCAGAGACAGAGACAGAGACTGGGACAGAGACAGAGACAGAGGGGCAGGTGACGTGGACGGAGACAAAGACGGATACGAAGAGGAAGACGACGACGGAGACAAAGACGGAGACAAAGGCGGAGACAAAGATGCAGACACAGACGGAGACAAATACCGAGACAATGACGGAGGCAAAGACGCAGACAAAGACGGAGACAAATATGGAGACACAGACGGAGACAAATACGGAGACAAAGACGGTGACAAAGACGGAATCAAAGACGGAAACGAAGAGGAAGACGACGACGGAGACAAAGACGGAGACAAAGGCGGAGACAAAGACGGATACAACGACAGAGACAGAGACAGAGACAGAGGCAGAGAGAGAGACGGAGACAGAGACAGAGACAGAGACAGAGACAGAGGCAGAGACAGAGACAGAGACAGAGGCAGCGACAGAGACAGAAACAGAGACAGAGACAGAGGCACAGACAGAGACACAGACAGAGACAAAGACAGAGGCGCATGAGACAAAGACAGAGCCACAGACAGAGACAGAGGCAGAGACAGAGACAGAGACAGAGACAGAGACAGAGACAGAGACAGAGATGGAGCCAATGACAGAGACAGAGACAGAAACGGAGACGCAGACAGGGACAGAGACAGAGACAGAGACAGAGACAGAGACAGGAAAAGAGAGAGAGACGGAGACAGAGACAGAGGCAGCGACAGAGACGGAAACAGAGACAGAGGCAGAGGCACAGAGAGAGACACAGACAGAGACAAAGACAGAGGCGCATGAGACAAAGACAGAGCCACAGACAGAGACAGAGGCAGAGACAGAGACAGAGAGAGGGCAGAGACAGAGGCAGAGACAGAGACAGAGACAGAGACAGAGACAGAGACAGAGACAGAGACAGAGACAGAGACAGAGGAAGAGGCAAAGGCAGAGACCGATACAGAGGCAGAGACACAGACAGAGACAAAGACAGAGGCAGGCGCGCATGAGACAACGACCGAGACAGAGGGGCAGGAGACACGGACGGAGACACAGACGGAGACAAGGACGGAGACAAAGACGGACACAAAGACGGAGACAGAGACCGAGACAGAGACAGAGACAGAGACACGGGCAGAGACAGAGACAGAGACAGAGACAGAGACAGAGACAGAGACAGAGACAGAGACAGAGACTGAGACAGAGACAGAGATGGAGCCAATGACAGAGACTGAGACAGAGACAGAGATGGAGCCAATGACAGAGACAGAGACAGAAACGGAGACGGAGACGGAGACAGAGACAGGGACAGAGACAGAGGCAGAGACAGAGACAGAGACAGAGACAGAGACAGAGACAGAGACAGAGACGGAGACGGAGACAGAGACAGGGACAGAGACAGAGACAGAGACAGAGACAGGAAAAGAGAGAGAGAGACGGAGACAGAGACAGAGGCAGCGACAGAGACGGAAACAGAGACAGAGACAGAGGCACAGACAGAGACACAGACAGAGACAAAGACAGAGGCGCATGAGACAAAGGCAGAGCCACAGACAGAGACAGAGGCAGAGACAGAGACAGAGACAGAGACAGAGACAGAGACAGAGACAGAGACAGAGACAGAGATGGAGCCAATGACAGAGACAGAGACAGAAACGGAGACGCAGACAGGGACAGAGACAGAGACAGAGACAGAGACAGAGACAGGAAAAGAGAGAGAGACGGAGACAGAGACAGAGGCAGCGACAGAGACGGAAACAGAGACAGAGACAGAGGCACAGACAGAGACACAGACAGAGACAAAGACAGAGACGCATGAGACAAAGACAGAGCCACAGACAGAGACAGAGGCAGAGACAGAGACAGAGAGAGGACAGAGACAGAGGCAGAGACAGAGACAGAGACAGAGACAGAGACAGAGACAGAGACAGAGACAGAGACAGAGACAGAGACAGAGACAGAGACAGAGGAAGAGGCAAAGGCAGAGACCGATACAGAGGCAGAGACACAGACAGAGACAAAGACAGAGGCAGGCGCGCATGAGACAACGACCGAGACAGAGGGGCAGGAGACACGGACGGAGACACAGACGGAGACAAGGACGGAGACAAAGACGGAGGCAAAGACGGAGACAAAGACGGAGACAAAGATGGAGACACAGACGGAGGAAAATACGGAGACAAAGACGGTGACAAAGACGGAGGCAAAGACGGAGACGAAGAGGAAGACGACAACGGAGACAAAGACGTAGACAAAGTCGGAGACAAATCTGGAGACACAGACGGACACAAATACGGAGACAAAGACAGGTACAAAGACAGAGACAGAGACAGAGACAGAGACAGAGACAGAGACGGAGACGGAGACAGAGACAGAGACAGGGACAGAGACAGAGGCAGAGACAGAGACAGGGACAGAGACAGAGACAGAGACAGGGACAGGGAGAGAGACAAAGACAGAGACGGAGACAGAGACAGAGACAGAGACAGAGACAGAGACAGAGACAGAGGCAGCGACAGAGACAGACACAGAGACAGAGAGAGAGGCACAGACAGAGACAAAGACAGAGGCGCATGAGACAAAGACAGAGCCACAGACAGAGACGGAGGCAGAGACAGAGACAGAGACAGAGACAGAGACAGAGACAGAAACAGAGACAGAGACAGAGACGGAGACAGAGACAGAGACAGAGACAGACACAGAGACAGAGACAGAGACAGAGGCGGAGACAGAGGCAGAGACAGAAACAGAGACAGAGACAGAGACAGAGTCAGAGACAGAGACAGAGACTGGGACAGAGACAGAGACAGAGGGGCAGGTGACGTGGACGGAGACAAAGACGGATACGAAGAGGAAGACGACGACGGAGACAAAGACGGAGACAAAGGCGGAGACAAAGATGCAGACACAGACGGAGACAAATACCGAGACAATGACGGAGGCAAAGACGCAGACAAAGACGGAGACAAATATGGAGACACAGACGGAGACAAATACGGAGACAAAGACGGTGACAAAGACGGAATCAAAGACGGAAACGAAGAGGAAGACGACGACGGAGACAAAGACGGAGACAAAGGCGGAGACAAAGACGGATACAACGACAGAGACAGAGACAGAGACAGAGGCAGAGAGAGAGACGGAGACAGAGACAGAGACAGAGACAGAGACAGAGGCAGAGACAGAGACAGAGACAGAGGCAGCGACAGAGGAAGAGGCAAAGGCAGAGACCGATACAGAGGCAGAGACACAGACAGAGACAAAGACAGAGGCAGGCGCGCATGAGACAACGACCGAGACAGAGGGGCAGGAGACACGGACGGAGACACAGACGGAGACAAGGACGGAGACAAAGACGGACACAAAGACGGAGACAGAGACCGAGACAGAGACAGAGACACGGGCAGAGACAGAGACAGAGACAGAGACAGAGACAGAGACAGAGACAGAGACAGAGACAGAGACTGAGACAGAGACAGAGATGGAGCCAATGACAGAGACTGAGACAGAGACAGAGATGGAGCCAATGACAGAGACAGAGACAGAAACGGAGACGGAGACGGAGACAGAGACAGGGACAGAGACAGAGGCAGAGACAGAGACAGAGACAGAGACAGAGACAGAGACAGAGACAGAGACGGAGACGGAGACAGAGACAGGGACAGAGACAGAGACAGAGACAGAGACAGGAAAAGAGAGAGAGAGACGGAGACAGAGACAGAGGCAGCGACAGAGACGGAAACAGAGACAGAGACAGAGGCACAGACAGAGACACAGACAGAGACAAAGACAGAGGTGCATGAGACAAAGGCAGAGCCACAGACAGAGACAGAGGCAGAGACAGAGACAGAGACAGAGACAGAGACAGAGACAGAGACAGAGACAGAGACAGAGACAGAGACAGAGATGGAGCCAATGACAGAGACAGAGACAGAAACGGAGACGCAGACAGGGACAGAGACAGAGACAGAGACAGAGACAGAGACAGGAAAAGAGAGAGAGACGGAGACAGAGACAGAGGCAGCGACAGAGACGGAAACAGAGACAGAGACAGAGGCACAGACAGAGACACAGACAGAGACAAAGACAGAGGCGCATGAGACAAAGACAGAGCCACAGACAGAGACAGAGGCAGAGACAGAGACAGAGAGAGGACAGAGACAGAGGCAGAGACAGAGACAGAGACAGAGACAGAGACAGAGACAGAGACAGAGACAGAGACAGAGACAGAGACAGAGACAGAGACAGAGACAGAGGAAGAGGCAAAGGCAGAGGACGATACAGAGGCAGAGACACAGACAGAGACAAAGACAGAGGCAGGCGCGCATGAGACAACGACCGAGACAGAGGGGCAGGAGACACGGACGGAGACACAGACGGAGACAAGGACGGAGACAAAGACGGACACAAAGACGGAGACAGAGACCGAGACAGAGACAGAGACAGAGACACGGGCAGAGACAGAGACAGAGACAGAGACAGAGACAGAGACAGAGACAGAGACAGAGACAGAGACTGAGACAGAGACAGAGATGGAGCCAATGACAGAGACTGAGACAGAGACAGAGATGGAGCCAATGACAGAGACAGAGACAGAAACGGAGACGGAGACGGAGACAGAGACAGGGACAGAGACAGAGGCAGAGACAGAGACAGAGACAGAGACAGAGACAGAGACAGAGACAGAGACGGAGACGGAGACGGAGACAGAGACAGGGACAGAGACAGAGACAGAGACAGAGACAGGAAAAGAGAGAGAGAGACGGAGACAGAGACAGAGGCAGCGACAGAGACGGAAACAGAGACAGAGACAGAGGCACAGACAGAGACACAGACAGAGACAAAGACAGAGGCGCATGAGACAAAGGCAGAGCCACAGACAGAGACAGAGGCAGAGACAGAGACAGAGACAGAGACAGAGACAGAGACAGAAACAGAGACAGAGACAGAGACGGAGACAGAGACAGAGACAGACACAGAGACAGAGACAGAGACAGAGGCGGAGACAGAGGCAGAGACAGAAACAGAGACAGAGACAGAGACAGAGTCAGAGACAGAGACAGAGACTGGGACAGAGACAGAGACAGAGGGGCAGGTGACGTGGACGGAGACAAAGACGGATACGAAGAGGAAGACGACGACGGAGACAAAGACGGAGACAAAGGCGGAGACAAAGATGCAGACACAGACGGAGACAAATACCGAGACAATGACGGAGGCAAAGACGCAGACAAAGACGGAGACAAATATGGAGACACAGACGGAGACAAATACGGAGACAAAGACGGTGACAAAGACGGAATCAAAGACGGAAACGAAGAGGAAGACGACGACGGAGACAAAGACGGAGACAAAGGCGGAGACAAAGACGGATACAACGACAGAGACAGAGACAGAGACAGAGGCAGAGAGAGAGACGGAGACAGAGACAGAGACAGAGACAGAGACAGAGGCAGAGACAGAGACAGAGACAGAGGCAGCGACAGAGACAGAAACAGAGACAGAGACAGAGGCACAGAGAGAGACACAGACAGAGACAAAGACAGAGGCGCATGAGACAAAGACAGAGCCACAGACAGAGACAGAGGCAGAGACAGAGACAGAGACAGAGACAGAGACAGAGACAGAGACAGAGATGGAGCCAATGACAGAGACAGAGACAGAAACGGAGACGCAGACAGGGACAGAGACAGAGACAGAGACAGAGACAGAGACAGGAAAAGAGAGAGAGACGGAGACAGAGACAGAGGCAGCGACAGAGACGGAAACAGAGACAGAGGCAGAGGCACAGAGAGAGACACAGACAGAGACAAAGACAGAGGCGCATGAGACAAAGACAGAGCCACAGACAGAGACAGAGGCAGAGACAGAGACAGAGAGAGGACAGAGACAGAGGCAGAGACAGAGACAGAGACAGAGACAGAGACAGAGACAGAGACAGAGACAGAGACAGAGACAGAGACAGAGGAAGAGGCAAAGGCAGAGACCGATACAGAGGCAGAGACACAGACAGAGACAAAGACAGAGGCAGGCGCGCATGAGACAACGACCGAGACAGAGGGGCAGGAGACACGGACGGAGACACAGACGGAGACAAGGACGGAGACAAAGACGGACACAAAGACGGAGACAGAGACCGAGACAGAGACAGAGACAGAGACACGGGCAGAGACAGAGACAGAGACAGAGACAGAGACAGAGACAGAGACAGAGACAGAGACTGAGACAGAGACAGAGATGGAGCCAATGACAGAGACTGAGACAGAGACAGAGATGGAGCCAATGACAGAGACAGAGACAGAAACGGAGACGGAGACGGAGACAGAGACAGGGACAGAGACAGAGGCAGAGACAGAGACAGAGACAGAGACAGAGACAGGGACAGGGACAGAGACAGAGACAGAGACAGAGACAGAGACAAAGACGGAGACAAAGACGGAGACAAAGAAGTAGACAAAGACGTAGACAAAGACGGAGACAAAGACGGAGACAACGACGGTGACAAAGACGGAGACAAAGACGGAGACGAGGAGGAAGACGACGACGGAGACAAAGACGGTGACAAAGACGGAGACAAAGACTGAGACAAAGATGGAGACAAAGACGGAGACAGAGGCAGTGGCGGAGACAGAGAAGGAACAGAGGCAGAGACAGAGAAAGGGACAGAGACAGAGACAGAGACAGAGACAGAGACAGGAAAAGAGACAGAGACAGAGACAGAGACAGAGGCAGCGACAGAGACAGAAACAGAGACAGAGACAGAGGCACAGACAGAGACACAGACAGAGACAAAGGCAGAGGCGCATGAGACAAAGACAGAGCCACAGACAGAGACAGAGGCAGAGACAGAGACAGAGACAGAGAGAGAGACAGAGACAGAGACAGAGACAGAGACTGAGACAGCGACAGAGACATAGGGGCAGGAGACGTGGACGGAGACAAAGACGGAGACAAAGACGGTGTCAAAGACGGAGACAAAGACGGAGACGAAGAGGAAGACGACGACGGAGACAAAGACGGAGACAAAGGCGGAGACAAAGATGGAGACACAGACGGAGACAAATACGGAGACAAAGACGGTGACAAAGACGGAGGCAAAGGCGGAGACGAAGAGGTAGACGACGACGGAGACAAAGACGGAGACAAAGGCGGAGACAAAGACGGATACAACGACAGAGACAGAGACAGAGACAGAGGCAGAGACAGAGACAGAGACAGAGACAGAGACAGAGACAGAGACAGAGACAGAGACAGAGGCAGCGACAGAGACAGAAACAGAGACAGAGACAGAGGCACAGACAGAGACACAGACTGAGACAAAGACAGAGACACATGAGACAAAGACAGAGCCACAGACAGAGACAGAGGCAGAGACAGACACACAGACAGAGACAGAGACAGAGACAGAGACAGAGAGAGAGGCAGAGACAGAAACAGAGACAGGGACACGGGCAGAGACAGAGACAGAGACAGAGACAGGAAAAGAGAGAGAGACAGAGACAGAGAAAGAGGCAGCGACAGAGACAGAAACAGAGACAGAGACAGAGTCACAGACAGAGACACAGACAGAGACAAAGACAGAGGCGCATGAGACAAAGACAGAGACAGAGACAGAGACATAGGCCGAGACAGAGACAGAGACAGAGACAGAGACAGAGGGGCCGGAGACGTGGACGGAGAAAAAGACGGAGACAAAGACGTAGACAAAGACGGAGACAAAGACGTAGACAAAGACGGTGACAAAGACGGACACAAAGACGGAGACGAAGAGGAAGACGACGACGGAGACGAAGACGGAGACAAAGGCGGAGACAAATATGGAGACACAGACGGACACAAATACGGAGACAAAGACAGGTACAAAGACGGAGACAGAGACAGAGACAGAGACAGAGACAGGGACAGAGACAGAGACAGAGACAGAGACAGAGACAGAGACAGAGACAGAGACAGGGACAGGGACAGAGACAGAGACAGAGACAGAGACAGAGACAAAGACGGAGACAAAGACGGAGACAAAGAAGTAGACAAAGACGTAGACAAAGACGGAGACAAAGACGGAGACAACGACGGTGACAAAGACGGAGACAAAGACGGAGACGAGGAGGAAGACGACGACGGAGACAAAGACGGTGACAAAGACGGAGACAAAGACTGAGACAAAGATGGAGACAAAGACGGAGACAGAGGCAGTGGCGGAGACAGAGAAGGAACAGAGGCAGAGACAGAGAAAGGGACAGAGACAGAGACAGAGACAGAGACAGGAAAAGAGACAGAGACAGAGACAGAGACAGAGGCAGCGACAGAGACAGAAACAGAGACAGAGACAGAGGCACAGACAGAGACACAGACAGAGACAAAGGCAGAGGCGCATGAGACAAAGACAGAGCCACAGACAGAGACAGAGGCAGAGACAGAGACAGAGACAGAGAGAGAGACAGAGACAGAGACAGAGACAGAGACAGAGACTGAGACAGCGACAGAGACATAGGGGCAGGAGACGTGGACGGAGACAAAGACGGAGACAAAGACGGTGTCAAAGACGGAGACAAAGCCGGAGACGAAGAGGAAGACGACGACGGAGACAAAGACGGAGACAAAGGCGGAGACAAAGATGGAGACACAGACGGAGACAAATACGGAGACAAAGACGGTGACAAAGACGGAGGCAAAGGCGGAGACGAAGAGGTAGACGACGACGGAGACAAAGACGGAGACAAAGGCGGAGACAAAGACGGATACAACGACAGAGACAGAGACAGAGACAGAGGCAGAGACAGAGACAGAGACAGAGACAGAGACAGAGACAGAGACAGAGACAGAGACAGAGGCAGCGACAGAGACAGAAACAGAGACAGAGACAGAGGCACAGACAGAGACACAGACTGAGACAAAGACAGAGACACATGAGACAAAGACAGAGCCACAGACAGAGACAGAGGCAGAGACAGACACACAGACAGAGACAGAGACAGAGACAGAGACAGAGAGAGAGGCAGAGACAGAAACAGAGACAGGGACACGGGCAGAGACAGAGACAGAGACAGAGACAGGAAAAGAGAGAGAGACAGAGACAGAGAAAGAGGCAGCGACAGAGACAGAAACAGAGACAGAGACAGAGGCACAGACAGAGACACAGACAGAGACAAAGGCAGAGGCGCATGAGACAAAGACAGAGCCACAGACAGAGACAGAGGCAGAGACAGAGACAGAGACAGAGACAGAGACAGAGACAGAGACAGAGACAGAGACAGGGACAGAGACAGAGACAGAGACAGAGAAAGAGGCAGAGACAGAGGTAGAGACAGAAACAGAGACAGAGACGGAGACAGAGACAGAGACTGAGACAGAGACAGAGACAGAGGGGCAGGAGACGTGGACGGAGACAAAGACGGAGACAAAGACGGTGACAAAGACGGAGACAAAGACGGAGACGAAGAGAAAGACGACGACGGAGACAAAGACGGAGACACAGGCGGAGGCAAAGATGGAGACACAGACAGAGACAAATACGGAGACAAAGACGGAGGCAAAGACGGAGTCAAAGACGGAGACAAATATGGAGACACAGACGGAGACAAATACGGAGACAAAGACGGTGACAAAGACGGAGGCAAAGACGGAGACGAAGAGGAAGACGACGACGGAGACAAAGACGGTGACAAAGACAGAGGCAAAGACGGAGACGAAGAGGAAGACGACGACGGAGACAAAGACGGTGACCAAGACGGAGGCAAAGACGGAGACGAAGAGGAAGACGACGACGGAGACAAAGACGGAGACAAAGGCGGAGACAAAGACGGATACAACGACAGAGACAGAGACAGAGACAGAGGCAGAGAGAGAGACGGAGACAGAGACAGAGACAGAGACAGAGGGGCAGGAGACGTGGACGGAGACAAAGACGGAGACAAAGGCGGAGACGAAGATGGAGACGACGACGGAGGCAAAGACGGAGACAGAGACAAAGACGAAGACAAAGAGGAAGACGACGACGAAGACAAAGACGGAGACAGAGTCCGATACAGAGACAGAGACAGAGACAGAGACAGAGACAGAGACAGAGACAGAGACAGAGACAGAGACAGAGACGGTGACGGAGACAGAGACGGGGACAGGGACAGAGGCAGAGGCAGAGGCAGAGACAGAGACAGAGACAGAGACAGAGACAAAGGCAGAGACCGATACAGAGACAGATACAGAGGCAGACGCGCATGAGACAACCACCGAGACAGACGGGCAGGAGACACGGACGGAGACACAAATGGAGACAAGGACAGAGACAAAGACGGACACAAAGACGGAGACAGAGACCGAGACAGAGACAGAGACAGGGACAGAGACGGAGACAGAGACAGAGACAGAGACAATGACAGAGACAGAGACAGAGACAGAGACTGAGACAGAGACAGAGATGGAGCCAATGACAGAGACAGAGACAGAAACGGAGACGCAGACAGGGACAGAGACAGAGACAGAGACAGAGACAGAGACAGAGACAGAGACAGAGACAGAGACAGAGACAGAGACAGAGACAGAGACAGAGACAGAGACAGAGACAGAGACAGAGACAGAGACAGAGACAGGGACAGAGACAGAGACAGAGACAGAGACAGAGACAGAGGCAGAGACAGAGAGAGGGACAGAGACAGAGACAGAGACAGGGACAGGGACAGAGACAGAGACAGAGACAGAGACAGAGACAGAGACAGAGACAGAGGCAGAGACAGAGACAGAGACAGAGACAGAGACAGAGACAGAGACTGAGACAGAGACAGAGACAGAGGGGCAGGAGTCGTGGACGGAGACAAAGACGGAGACAAAGAAGTAGACAAAGACGTAGACAAAGACGGAGACAAAGACGGAGACAACGACGGTGACAAAGACGGAGGCAAAGACGGAGACGAAGAGGTAGACGACGACGGAGACAAAGACGGTGACAAAGACGGAGACAAAGACGGAGACAAAAATGGAGACAAAGACGGAGACAGAGGCAGAGGCGGAGACAGAGAAGGGAACAGAGGCAGAGACAGAGAAAGGGACAGAGACAGAGCCAGAGACAGAGACAGAGACAGAGACAGAGACAGAGGCAGCGACAGAGACAGAGACAGAGGCACAGACAGAGACACAGACAGAGACAATGACAGAGGCGCATGAGACAAAGACAGAGCCACAGACAGAGACAGAGGCAGAGACAGAGACAGAGACAGAGACAGAGACAGATGCAGAGACAGAGACAGAGACAGAGACAGAGACAGAGACAGAGACAGAGACAGAGACAGAGACAGAGGCACGGACAGAGACAGAGACAGAGACAGAGACAGAGACAGAGACAGAGGCAGAGATAGAAACCGAGACAGGGACAGAGACAGAGACAGAGACAGAGTGTGAGACAGAGACAGAGACTGAGACAGAGACAGAGACAGAGACAGAGGGGCAGGAGACGTGGACGGAGACAAAGACGGAGACATGGACGTAGACAAAGACGGAGACAAAGACGGAGACAAAGACGGAGACAAAGACGGAGACAAAGACGGAGACAAATATGGAGACACAGACGGAGACAAATACGGAGACAAAGACGGTGACAAGGACGGAGGCAAAGACGGAGACGAAGAGGAAGACGACGACGGAGACAAAGACGGAGACAAAGGCGGAGACAAAGACGGATACAAAGACAGAGACAGAGACAGAGACAGAGGCAGAGACAGAGACGGAGACAGAGACAGAGACAGAGACAGAGACCGCGACAGAGACAGAGACAGAGACAGAGACAGAGACAGAGACAGAGACAGAGACAGAGACAGAGACAGAGACAGAGACAGAGACAGAGACAGAGACAGAGACAGAGACAGAGACAGAGACAGAGACAGAGACAGAGACAGAGACAGAGATAGGGACAGAGACAGAGACAGAGACGGAGACAAAGGCGGGGACAAAGACAGAGGCAGAGACAGAGACAGAGACAGAGACGGAGACAGAGATGGAGACACAGACGGAGACAAAGACGGAGACAAAGACGGTGGCAAAGACGGAGACAGAGCCAGAGACAGAGACGGAGACGAAGACAGAGACAGGGAAAGAGACAGAGGCAGAGACAGAGACAGAGACAGAGACAGAGACAGAGACAGGGACAGGGACAGAGACAGAGACAGAGACAGAGACAGAGACAGAGGCAGAGACAGGGACAGAAACAGCGACAGAGACAGAGACAGAGACAGAGACAGAAACTGAGACAGACACAGAGATGGAGCCAGAGACAGAGACAGAGACAGAGACAGAGACAGAGACAGAGACAGAGACAGAGACAGAGACAGAGACAGAGACAGAGACAGAGACAGAGACAGAGACAGAGACAGAGACAGAGACAGAGACAGAGACAGAGACAGAGACAGAGACAGAGACAGAGACAGAGACAGAGACAGAGACAGAGACAGAGACAGAGACAAAGGCAGAGACACAGACACAGACAGAGGCAGAGGCAGACGCGCATGAGACAACGACCGAGACAGAGGGGCAGGAGACACGGACGGAGACACAGACGGAGACAAGGACGGAGACAAAGACGGACACAAAGACAGAGACAGAGACCGAGACAGAGACGGAGACGGAGACAGAGACGGAGACGGAGACAGAGACGGAGACAGGGACAGAGACAGAGACAGGGACAGAGACAGAGGCAGAGACAGAGAGAGGGACAGAGACAGAGACAGAGACAGGGACAGGGACAGAGACAGAGACAGAGACAGAGACAGAGACAGAGGCAGAGACAGAGAGAGAGACAGAGACAGAGACAGAGACAGAGACAGAGGGGCAGGAGACGTGGACGGAGACAAAGACGGAGACAAAGAAGTAGACAAAGACGTAGACAAGGACGGAGACAAAGACGGAGACAACGACGGTGACAAAGACGGAGGCAAAGACGGAGACGAAGAGGAAGACGACGACGGAGACAAAGACCGTGACAAAGACGGAGACAAAGACGGAGACAAAGATGGAGACAAAGACGGAGACAGAGGCAGAGGCGGAGACAGAGAAGGGAACAGAGGCAGAGACAGAGAAAGGGACAGAGACAGAGACAGAGACAGAGACAGAGACAGAGACAGAGACAGAGGCAGCGACAGAGACAGAGACAGAGGCACAGACAGAGACACAGACAGAGACAATGACAGAGGCGCATGAGACAAATACAGAGCCACAGACAGAGACAGAGACAGAGACAGAGATAGGGACAGAGACGGAGACAGAGACGGAGACAAAGGCGGGGACAAAGACAGAGGCAGAGACAGAGACAGAGACAGAGACGGAGACAGAGATGGAGACACAGACGGAGACAAATACGGAGACAAAGGTAGAGGCAAAGGCGGAGACAGAGGCGGAGACACAGACAGAGACAGAGACTGAGACAAAGACAGAGACAGAAACAGAGACAGAGACAGAGACAGAGGCAGGGACAGAGACAGAGACAGAGACAGAGACAGAGACAGAGACAGAGACTGAGACAGAGGGGCAGTTGCCGTGGACGGAGACAAAGACGGAGACAAAGACGGTGGCAAAGACGGAGACAGAGCCAGAGACAGAGACGGAGACGAAGACAGAGACAGGGAAAGAGACAGAGGCAGAGACAGAGACAGAGACAGAGACAGAGACAGAGACAGGGACAGGGACAGAGACAGAGACAGAGACAGAGACAGAGACAGAGGCAGAGACAGGGACAGAGGCAGCGACAGGGACAGAGACAGAGACAGAGACAGAGACAGAAACTGAGACAGACACAGAGATGGAGCCAGAGACAGAGACAGAGACAGAGACAGAGACAGAGACAGAGACAGAGACAGAGACAGAGACAGAGACAGAGACAGAGACAGAGACAGAGACAGAGACGGAGACAGAGACAGAGGCAGAGACAGGGACAGAGACAGCGACAGAGACAGAGACAGAGACAGAGACAGAAACTGAGACAGACACAGAGATGGAGCCAGAGACAGAGACAGAGACAGAGACAGAGACAGAGATAGGGACAGAGACAGAGACAGAGACGGAGACAAAGGCGGGGACAAAGACAGAGGCAGAGACAGAGACAGAGACAGAGACGGAGACAGAGATGGAGACACAGACGGAGACAAATACGGAGACAAAGGTAGAGGCAAAGGCGGAGACAGAGGCGGAGACACAGACAGAGACAGAGACTGAGACAAAGACAGAGACAGAAACAGAGACAGAGACAGAGACAGAGACAGAGACAGAGACAGGGACAGAGACAGAGACAGAGACAGAGGGGCAGGAGACGTGGACGGAGACAAAGACGGAGACAAAGACGTAGACAAAGACGTAGACAAGGACGGAGACAAAGACGGAGACAACGACGGTGACAAAGACGGAGGCAAAGACGGAGACGAAGAGGAAGACGACGACGGAGACAAAGACGGTGACAAAGACGGAGACAAAGACGGAGACAAAGATGGAGACAAAGACGGAGACAGAGGCAGAGGCGGAGACAGAGACAGAGACGGAGACAGAGATGGAGACACAGACGGAGACAAATACGGAGACAAAGGTAGAGGCAAAGGCGGAGACAGAGATGGAGACACAGACGGAGACAAATACGGAGACAAAGGTAGAGGCAAAGGCGGAGACAGAGGCGGAGACACAGAGAGAGACAGCGACAGAGACAGAGACAGAGACTGAGACAGAGACAGAGATGGAGCCAATGACAGAGACAGAGACAGAGACGGAGACGGAGACAGAGACAGAGACAGAGACAGAGACGGAGACAGAGACAGGGACAGAGACAGAGACAGAGGGGCAGGAGACGTGGACGGAGACAAAGACGGAGACAAAGACGGTGACAAAGACGGAGACAAAGACGGAGACAAAGATGCAGACAAAGACAGAGACAAAGACGGAGAGAAAGAGGAAGACGACGACGAAGACAAAGACGGAGACAGAGTCCGATACAGAGACAGAGACTGAGACACAGACGGAGACGGAGACAGAGACGGGGACAGAGACAGAGGCAGAGGCAGAGGCAGAGACAGAGACAGAGACAGAGACAGAGACAAAGGCAGAGACCGATACAGAGACAGAGACAGAGGCAGACGCGCATGAGACAACGACCGAGACAGAGGGGCCGGAGACACGGACGGAGACACAAACGGAGACAAGGACGGAGACAAAGACGGACACAAAGACGGGGACAGAGACCGAGACAGAGACAGAGACAGGGACAGAGACAGAGACAGAGACAGAGACAGAGACTGAGACAGAGACAGAGATGGAGCCAATGACAGAGACAGAGACAGAAACGGAGACGCAGACAGGGACAGAGACAGAGACAGAGACAGAGACAGAGACAGGAAAAGAGAGAGAGACGGAGACAGAGACAGAGGCAGCGACAGAGACGGAAACAGAGACAGAGGCAGAGGCACAGACAGAGACACAGACAGAGACAAAGACAGAGGCGCATGAGACAAAGACAGAGCCACAGACAGAGACAGAGGCAGAGACAGAGACAGAGACAGAGACAGAGACAGAGGAAGAGGCAAAGGCAGAGACCGATACAGAGGCAGAGACACAGACAGACACAGAGACAGAGGCAGGCGCGCATGAGACAACGACCGAGACAGAGGGGCAGGAGACACGGACGGAGACACAGACGGAGACAAGGACGGAGACAAACACGGACACAAAGGCGGAGACAGAGACCGAGACAGAGACAGAGACAGAGACACGGGCAGAGACAGAGACAGAGACAGAGACAGAGACAGAGACAGAGACAGAGACAGAGACAGAGACTGAGACAGAGACAGAGGGGCAGGAGACGTGGACGGAGACAAAGACGGAGACAAAGACGGTGACAAAGACGGAGACAAAGACGGAGACAAAGATGCAGACAAAGACAGAGACAAAGACGGAGAGAAAGAGGAAGACGACGACGAAGACAAAGACGGAGACAGAGTCCGATACAGAGACAGAGACTGAGACAGAGACGGAGACGGAGACAGAGACGGGGACAGAGACAGAGGCAGAGGCAGAGGCAGAGACAGAGACAGAGACAGAGACAGAGACAAAGGCAGAGACCGATACAGAGACAGAGACAGAGGCAGACGCGCATGAGACAACGACCGAGACAGAGGGGCAGGAGACACGGACGGAGACACAAACGGAGACAAGGACGGAGACAAAGACGGACACAAAGACGGAGACACAGACCGAGACAGAGACAGAGACAGGGACAGAGACAGAGACAGAGACAGAGACAGAGACAGAGACAGAGACAGAGACAGAGACAGAGACAGAGACAGAGACAGAGGAAGAGGCAAAGGCAGAGACCGATACAGAGGCAGAGACACAGACAGAGACAGAGACAGAGGCAGGCGCGCATGAGACAACGACCGAGACAGAGGGGCAGGAGACACGGACGGAGACACAGACGGAGACAAGGACGGAGACAAAGACGGACACAAAGACGGAGACAGAGACCGAGACAGAGACAGAGACACGGGCAGAGACAGAGACAGAGACAGAGACAGAGACAGAGACAGAGACAGAGACAGAGACTGAGACAGAGACAGAGATGGAGCCAATGACAGAGACTGAGACAGAGACAGAGATGGAGCCAATGACAGAGACAGAGACAGAAACGGAGACGGAGACGGAGACAGAGACAGGGACAGAGACAGAGGCAGAGACAGAGACAGAGACAGAGACAGAGACAGAGACAGAGACGGAGACGGAGACAGAGACAGGGACAGAGACAGAGACAGAGACAGAGACAGAGACAGGAAAAGAGAGAGAGAGACGGAGACAGAGACAGAGGCAGCGACAGAGACGGAAACAGAGACAGAGACAGAGGCACACACAGAGACACAGACAGAGACAAAGACAGAGGCGCATGAGACAAAGGCAGAGCCACAGACAGAGACAGAGGTAGAGACAGAGACAGAGACAGGACAGAGACAGAGACAGAGGCAGAGGCGGAGACAGAGAAGGGAACAGAGACAGAGACAGAGAAAAGGACAGAGACAGAGACAGAGACAGTGACAGGAAAAGAGACAGAGATAGAGACAGCGACAGGGGCAGCGACAGAGACAGACACACAGACAGAGACAGAGACAGAGACAGAGACAGAGACAGAGAGAGAGGCAGAGACAGAAACAGAGACAGGGACACGGGCAGAGACAGAGACAGAGACAGAGACAGGAAAAGAGAGAGAGACAGAGACAGAGAAAGAGGCAGCGACAGAGACAGAAACAGAGACAGAGACAGAGTCACAGACAGAGACACAGACAGAGACAAAGACAGAGGCGCATGAGACAAAGACAGAGGCAGAGACAGAGACATAGGCAGAGACAGAGACAGAGACAGAGACAGAGACAGAGGGGCCGGAGACGTGGACGGAGAAAAAGACGGAGACAAAGACGTAGACAAAGACGGAGACAAAGACGTAGACAAAGACGGTGACAAAGACGGACACAAAGACGGAGACGAAGAGGAAGACGACGACGGAGACAAAGACGGAGACAAAGGCGGAGACAAATATGGAGACACAGACGGACACAAATACGGAGACAAAGACAGGTACAAAGACGGAGACAGAGACAGAGACAGAGACGGAGACGAAGACAGAGACAGGGAAAGAGACAGAGGCAGAGACAGAGACAGAGACAGAGACAGAGACAGAGACAGAGACAGAGACAGAGACAGAGAGTGAAACAGAGACAGAGGGGCAGGAGACGTGGACGGAGACAAAGACGGAGACAAAGACGGTGTCAAAGACGGAGACAAAGACGGAGACGAAGAGGAAGACGACGACGGAGACAAAGACGGAGACAAAGGCGGAGACAAAGATGGAGACACAGACGGAGACAAATACGGAGACAAAGACGGTGACAAAGACGGAGGCAAAGGCGGAGACGAAGAGGTAGACGACGACGGAGACAAAGACGGAGACAAAGGCGGAGACAAAGACGGATACAACGACAGAGACAGAGACAGAGACAGAGACAGAGACAGAGACAGAGACAGAGACAGAGACAGAGACAGAGACAGAGACAGAGACAGAGACAGGGACAGAGACAGAGACAGAGACAGAGAAAGAGGCAGAGACAGAGGCAGAGACAGAAACAGAGACAGAGACGGAGACAGAGACAGAGACTGAGACAGAGACAGAGACAGAGGGGCAGGAGACGTGGACGGAGACAAAGACGGAGACAAAGACGGTGACAAAGACGGAGACAAAGACGGAGACGAAGAGAAAGACGACGACGGAGACAAAGACGGAGACACAGGCGGAGGCAAAGATGGAGACACAGACAGAGACAAATACGGAGACAAAGACGGAGGCAAAGACGGAGTCAAAGACGGAGACAAATATGGAGACACAGACGGAGACAAATACGGAGACAAAGACGGTGACAAAGACGGAGGCAAAGACGGAGACGAAGACGGATACAACGACAGAGACAGAGACAGAGACAGAGGCAGAGAGAGAGACGGAGACAGAGACAGAGACAGAGACAGAGGGGCAGGAGACGTGGACGGATACAAAGACGGAGACAAAGGCGGAGACGAAGATGGAGACGACGACGGAGGCAAAGACGGAGACAGAGACAAAGACGAAGACAAAGAGGAAGACGACGACGAAGACAAAGACGGAGACAGAGTCCGATACAGAGACAGAGACAGAGACAGAGACAGAGACAGAGACAGAGACAGAGACAGAGACAGAGACAGAGACGGTGACGGAGACAGAGACGGGGACAGGGACAGAGGCAGAGGCAGAGGCAGAGACAGAGACAGAGACAGAGACAGAGACAAAGGCAGAGACCGATACAGAGACAGATACAGAGGCAGACGCGCATGAGACAACCACCGAGACAGACGGGCAGGAGACACGGACGGAGACACAAATGGAGACAAGGACAGAGACAAAGACGGACACAAAGACGGAGACAGAGACCGAGACAGAGACAGAGACAGGGACAGAGACGGAGACAGAGACAGAGACAGAGACAATGACAGAGACAGAGACAGAGACAGAGACTGAGACAGAGACAGAGATGGAGCCAATGACAGAGACAGAGACAGAAACGGAGACGCAGACAGGGACAGAGACAGAGACAGAGACAGAGACAGAGACAGAGACAGAGACAGAGACAGAGACAGAGACAGAGACAGAGACAGAGACAGAGACAGAGACAGAGACAGAGACAGAGACAGAGACAGAGACAGAGACAGAGACAGAGACAGAGGCAGAGACAGAGAGAGGGACAGAGACAGAGACAGAGACAGGGACAGGGACAGAGACAGAGACAGAGACAGAGACAGAGACAGAGACAGAGACAGAGGCAGAGACAGAGACAGAGACAGAGACAGAGACAGAGACAGAGACTGAGACAGAGACAGAGACAGAGGGGCAGGAGACGTGGACGGAGACAAAGACGGAGACAAAGAAGTAGACAAAGACGTAGACAAAGACGGAGACAAGGACGGAGACAACGACGGTGACAAAGACGGAGGCAAAGACGGAGACGAAGAGGTAGACGACGACGGAGACAAAGACGGTGACAAAGACGGAGACAAAGACGGAGACATAAATGGAGACAAAGACGGAGACAGAGGCAGAGGCGGAGACAGAGAAGGGAACAGAGGCAGAGACAGAGAAAGGGACAGAGACAGAGCCAGAGACAGAGACAGAGACAGAGACAGAGACAGAGGCAGCGACAGAGACAGAGACAGAGGCACAGACAGAGACAATGACAGAGGCGCATGAGACAAAGACAGAGCCACAGACAGAGACAGAGGCAGAGACAGAGACAGAGACACAGACAGAGACAGATGCAGAGACAGAGACAGAGACAGAGACAGAGACAGAGGCAGAGACAGAGACAGAGACAGAGACAGAGACAGAGGCACGGACAGAGACAGAGACAGAGACAGAGACAGAGACAGAGACAGAGGCAGAGATAGAAACCGAGACAGGGACAGAGACAGAGACAGAGACAGAGTGTGAGACAGAGACAGAGACTGAGACAGAGACAGAGACAGAGACAGAGGGGCAGGAGACGTGGACGGAGACAAAGACGGAGACATGGACGTAGACAAAGACGGAGACAAAGACGGAGACAAAGACGGAGACAAAGACGGAGACAAAGACGGAGACAAATATGGAGGCACAGACGGAGACAAATACGGAGACAAAGACGGTGACAAGGACGGAGGCAAAGACGGAGACGAAGAGGAAGACGACGACGGAGACAAAGACGGAGACAAAGGCGGAGACAAAGACGGATACAAAGACAGAGACAGAGACAGAGACAGAGGCAGAGACAGAGACGGAGACAGAGATGGAGACACAGACGGAGACAAAGACGGAGACAAAGACGGTGGCAAAGACGGAGACAGAGCCAGAGACAGAGACGGAGACGAAGACAGAGACAGGCAAAGAGACAGAGGCAGAGACAGAGACAGAGACAGAGACAGAGACAGAGACAGGGACAGGGACAGAGACAGAGACAGAGACAGAGACAGAGACAGAGGCAGAGACAGGGACAGAGACAGCGACAGAGACAGAGACAGAGACAGAGACAGAAACTGAGACAGACACAGAGATGGAGCCAGAGACAGAGACAGAGACAGAGACAGAGACAGAGACAGAGACAGAGACAGAGACAGAGACAGAGACAGAGACAGAGACAGAGACAGAGACAGAGACAGAGACAGAGACAGAGACAGAGACAGAGACAGAGACAGAGACAGAGACAGAGACAGAGACAGAGACAGAGACAGAGATAGGGACAGAGACAGAGACAGAGACGGAGACAAAGGCGGGGACAAAGACAGAGGCAGAGACAGAGACAGAGACAGAGACGGAGACAGAGATGGAGACACAGACGGAGACAAAGACGGAGACAAAGACGGTGGCAAAGACGGAGACAGAGCCAGAGACAGAGACGGAGACGAAGACAGAGACAGGGAAAGAGACAGAGGCAGAGACAGAGACAGAGACAGAGACAGAGACAGAGACAGGGACAGGGACAGAGACAGAGACAGAGACAGAGACAGAGACAGAGGCAGAGACAGGGACAGAGACAGCGACAGAGACAGAGACAGAGACAGAGACAGAAACTGAGACAGACACAGAGATGGAGCCAGAGACAGAGACAGACGCAGTGACTGAGACAGAGGCAGAGACAGAGCCAGGGACAGAGACAGATACAGAGACAGACGCAGAGGCAGAGACAGAGACAGTGACAGAGATAGAGACAGAGACAGAGACAGAGACAGAGACGGAGACAGAGGCAGAGACAGAGGCAGGGACAGAGACAGAAACAGAGACAGAGACAGAGACGGAGACAGTGACAGAGACAGAGACAGAGACAGAGACAGAGACAGAGACAGAGACAGAGACAGAGACGGAGACGGAGACAAACACCGAGACAGACGCAGAGACTGAGACAGAGGCAGAGACAGAGACAGAGACAGAGACAGTGACAGAGACAGAGACAGAGACAGAGACAGAGACAGAGACGGAGACAAAGACCGAGACAGAGACAGAGACGGAGACGGAGACAGAGACAGGGACAGAGACGGAGACGGAGATAGAGGCAGAGACAGAGCCAGGGACAGAGACAGATACAGAGACAGAGACAGAGACGGAGACAGTGACAGAGACAGAGACAGAGACAGAGACAGAGGCGGAGACAAAGACCGAGACAGACGCAGAGACTGAGGCAGAGGCAGAGACAGAGACAGAGACAGAGACAGAGACAGAGACAGTGACAGAGACAGAGACAGAGACGGATACGGAGATAGAGGCAGAGGCAGATATAGAGACAGAGACAGAGACAGAGACAGAGACAGAGACAGAGACAGAGACGGAGATAAAGACCGAGACAGAGACAGAGATGGAGACAGAGGCAGAGACAGAGCCAGGGACAGAGACGGTGACCGAGACAGAGGGAGAGACAGCGACAGAGACAGAGACAGAGACAGAGGCAGAGACAGAGACAGAGACAGAGACAGAGACAGAGACAGAGACAGAGACAGAGACAGAGACAGAGACAGAGACAGAGACAGAGACAGAGACAGAGAGAGAGACAGAGACAGAGACAGAGACAGAGGCAGAGACAGAGACAGAGACAGAGATAGTGTCAGAGACAGAGACAGAGACAGAGACAGAGACAGAGACATAGACAGAGACAGAGATAGAGACGGAGACAAAGACCGAGACAGAGACAGAGACGGAGACAGAGGCAGAGACAGAACCAGGGACAGAGACGGAGACAGGGACAGAGGGAGAGACAGCGACAGAGACAGAGACAGAGACAGAGGCAGAGGCAGAGGCAGAGACAGAGACAGAGACAGAGACAGAGACAGGGACAGAGACAGAGACAGAGACAGAGACAGAGACAGAGACAGAGACAGTGACAGAGACAGAGACAGAGACAGAGACAGAGACAGAGACGGAGACAAAGACCGAGACAGACGCAGAGACTGAGACAGAGGCAGAGACAGAGCCAGGGACAGAGACACATACAGAGACAGAGGCAGAGGCAGAGGCAGAGACAGAGACAGAGACAGAGACAGAGACAGAGACAGAGACAGAGACAGAGACAGAGACAGAGACAGAGACAGAGACAGAGACAGAGACAGAGGCAGAGGCAGAGGCAGAGACAGATACAGAGACAGAGACAGAGACAGGGACAGAGACAGAGACAGAGACAGAGACAGAGACAGAGACAGAGACAGAGACAGTGACAGAGACAGAGACAGAGACAGAGACAGAGACAGAGACGGAGACAAAGACCGAGACAGACGCAGTGACTGAGACAGAGGCAGAGACAGAGCCAGGGACAGAGACAGATACAGAGACAGACGCAGAGGCAGAGACAGAGACAGTGACAGAGATAGAGACAGAGACAGAGACAGAGACAGAGACAGAGACAGAGACAGAGACAGAGACAGAGACAGAGACAGAGACAGAGACAGAGACAGAGACAGAGACAGAGACAGAGACAGAGACAGAGACAGAGACAGAGACAGAGACAGAGACAGAGACAGAGACAGAGACAGAGACAGAGACAGAGGCAGAGGCAGAGGCAGAGACAGAGACAGAGACAGAGACAGAGACTGAGACAGAGACAGAGACAGAGACAGAGACAGGAACAGAGACAGAGACAGAGACAGAGACAGAGTCAGAGACAGAGGCAGATACAGAGACAGAGACAGAGACGGAGACAGTGACAGAGACAGAGACAGAGACAGAGACAGAGACAGAGACGGAGACAAAGACCGAGACAGACGCAGAGACTGAGACAGAGGCAGAGACAGAGACAGAGACAGAGACAGAGACACTGACAGAGACAGAGACAGAGACAGAGGGGCCGGAGACGTGGACGGAGAAAAAGACGGAGACAAAGACGTAGACAAAGACGGAGACAAAGACGTAGACAAAGACGGAGACAAAGATGGAGACACAGACGGAGACAAAGACAGGTACAAAGACAGAGACAGAGACAGAGACAGAGACGGAGACAGGGACAGAGGGAGAGACAGCGACAGAGATAGAGACAGAGACAAAGGCAGAGGCAGAGGCAGAGACAGAGACAGAGACAGAGACAGAGTCAGAGACAGAGACGGAGACAAAGACCGAGACAGACGCAGAGACTGAGACAGAGGCAGAGACAGAGACAGAGACAGAGACAGAGACAGTGACAGGGACAAAGACAGAGACAGAGACAGAGACGGAGACGGAGATAGAGGCAGAGACAGAGCCAGGGACAGAGACAGATACAGAGACAGACGCAGAGACAGAGACGGCGACAGAGACAGAGACAGAGACGGAGACGGAGATAGAGGCAGAGAGAGAGACAGAGACGGAGACAGAGGCAGAGACAGAGGCAGGGACAGAGACAGAAACAGAGGCAGAGACAGAGACGGAGACAGTGACAGAGACAGAGACAGAGACAGAGACAGAGACAGAGACAGAGACAGAGACAGAGACAGAGACAGAGACATAGACAGAGACAGAGATAGAGACGGAGACAAAGACCGAGACAGAGACAGAGACGGAGACAGAGGCAGAGACAGAACCAGGGACAGAGACGGAGACAGGGACAGAGGGAGAGACAGCGACAGAGACAGAGACAGAGACAGAGGCAGAGGCAGAGGCAGAGACAGAGACAGAGACAGAGACAGATACAGAGACAGGGACAGAGACAGAGACAGAGACAGAGACAGAAACAGAGACAGAGACATAGATAGAGACGCC
Source organism: Megachile willughbiella (assembly GCA_945859595.2). Lineage (NCBI taxonomy): Eukaryota > Metazoa > Arthropoda > Insecta > Hymenoptera > Megachilidae > Megachile > Megachile willughbiella. The sequence goes on from CAMAOD020000301.1 coordinate 1,903,623, forward strand.
GACAAAGACCGAGACAGAGACAGAGACGGAGACGGAGACAGAGGCAGAGACAGAACCAGGGACAGAGACAGAGACAGAGACAGAGACAGAGACAGAGACAGAGACAGAGACAGAGACAGAGACAGAGACAGAGACAGAGACAGAGACAGAGACAGAGACAGAAACAGAGACAGAGACAGAGACTGAGACAGAGACAGAGATGGAGCCAATGACAGAGACAGAGACAGAGACGGAGACGGAGACAGAGACAGAGACAGAGACAGAGACGGAGACAGAGACAGGGACAGAGACAGAGACAGAGGGGCAGGAGACGTGGACGGAGACAAAGACGGAGTCAAAGACGGTGACAAAGACGGAGACAAAGATGCAGACAAACACAGAGACAAAGACGGAGAGAAAGAGGAAGACGACGACGAAGACAAAGACGGAGACAGAGTCCGATACAGAGACAGAGACTGAGACAGAGACGGCGACGGAGACAGAGACGGGGACAGAGACAGAGGCAGAGGCAGAGGCAGAGACAGAGACAGAGACAGAGACAGAGACAGAGACAGATACGGAGACACAGACAGAGGAAGAGACAGCAACAGAGGCAGAGACAGAAACAGAGACAGAGACGGAGACAGGGACAGAGACAGAGACAGAGACAGAGAGAGAGGCAGAGGCAGAGGCAGAGACAGAGACAGAGACAGAGACAGAGACTGAGACAGAGACAGAGACAGAGACAGAGACAGGGACAGAGACAGAGACAGAGGCAGAGACAGAGCCAGGGGCAGAGACAGATACAGAGACAGAGACAGAGACGGAGACAGTGACAGAGACAGAGACAGAGACAGAGACAGAGACAGAGACAGAGACGGAGACAAAGACCGAGACAGACGCAGAGACTGCGACAGAGGCAGAAACAGAGACAGAGACAGAGACAGAGACACTGACAGAGACAGAGACAGAGACAGAGACAGAGACAGAGACAGAGCCAGAGACAGAGACAGAGACAGAGACGGAGACAGAGGCAGAGACAGAGCCAGGGACAGAGACACATACAGAGACAGAGGCAGAGGCAGAGGCAGAGACAGAGACAGAGACAAAGACGGAGACGGAGACAGAGACAGAGACAGAGACAGAGACAGAGACAGAGACAGAGACAGAGACAGAGACAGAGACAGAGACAGAGACAGAGGCAGAGGCAGAGGCAGAGACAGATACAGAGACAGAGACAGAGACAGGGACAGAGACAGAGACAGAGACAGAGACAGAGACAGAGACAGAGACAGAGACAGTGACAGAGACAGAGACAGAGACAGAGACAGAGACAGAGACGGAGACAAAGACCGAGACAGACGCAGTGACTGAGACAGAGGCAGAGACAGAGCCAGGGACAGAGACAGATACAGAGACAGACGCAGAGGCAGAGACAGAGACAGTGACAGAGATAGAGACAGAGACAGAGACAGAGACAGAGACAGAGACAGAGACAGAGACAGAGACAGAGACAGAGACAGAGACAGAGGCAGAAGCAGAGGCAGAGACAGAGACAGAGACAGAGACAGAGACTGAGACAGAGACAGAGACAGAGACAGAGACAGGAACAGAGACAGAGACAGAGGCAGAGACAGAGCCAGGGGCAGAGACAGATACAGAGACAGAGACAGAGACGGAGACAGTGACAGAGACAGAGACAGAGACAGAGACAGAGACAGAGACGGAGACAAAGACCGAGACAGACGCAGAGACTGAGACAGAGGCAGAGACAGAGACAGAGACAGAGACAGAGACACTGACAGAGACAGAGACAGAGACAGAGACATAGATAGAGACGCAGACGGAGATAGGGGCAGAGACAGAGCCAGGGACAGAGACAGATACAGAGACAGAGACAGAGACGGAGACAAAGACAGAGGAAGAGACAGCAACAGAGGCAGAGACAGAAACAGAGACAGAGACAGATACGGGGACAGAGACAGAGACGGAGACGGAGACGGAGATAGAGGCAGAGACAGAGACAGAGACAGAGACGGAGACAGAGGCAGAGACAGAGACAGAGACAGAGACAGTGACAGAGACAGAGACAGAGCCAGGGACAGAGACAGAGACAGAGACGGAGACAGAGGCAGAGACAGAGCCAGGGACAGAGACACGTACAGAGACAGAGGCAGAGGCAGAGGCAGAGACAGAGACAGAGACAGAGACGGAGACAGAGACAGAGACAGAGACAGAGACAGAGACAGAGACAGAGGCAGAGACAGAGCCAGGGACAGAGACAGATACAGAGACAGAGACAGAGACGGAGACAGTGACAGAGACAGAGACAGAGACAAAGACAGAGGCGGAGGCAAAGACCGAGACAGACGCAGAGACTGAGGCAGAGGCAGAGACAGAGACAGAGACAGAGACAGAGACAGAGACAGTGACAGAGACAGAGACAGAGACAGAGACGGAGACAGAGCCAGGGGCAGAGACAGATACAGAGACAGTGACAGAGACAGATACAGAGACAGAGACAGAGACGGAGACAGTGACAGAGACAGAGACAGAGACAGAGACAGAGACAGAGGCAGAGACAGAGCCAGGGACAGAGACAGATACAGAGACAGAGACAGAGACGGAGACAGTGACAGAGACAGAGACAGAGACAAAGACAGAGGCGGAGGCAAAGACCGAGACAGACGCAGAGACTGAGGCAGAGGCAGAGACAGAGACAGAGACAGAGACAGAGACAGAGACAGAGACAGTGACAGAGACAGAGACAGAGACAGAGACGGAGACGGAGATAGAGGCAGAGGCAGATATAGAGACAGAGACAGAGACAGAGACAGAGACAGAGACAGAGACAGAGACAGAGACAGAGACGGTGACAGAGCCAGGGGCAGAGACAGATACAGAGACAGAGACAGAGACGGAGACAGTGACAGAGACAGAGACAGAGACAGTGACAGAGACGGAGAAAAAGACCGAGACAGACGCAGAGACTGCGACAGAGGCAGAAACAGAGACAGAGACAGAGACAGAGACACTGACAGAGGCAGAGACAGAGACAGAGACATAGATAGAGACGCAGACGGAGATAGGGGCAGAGACAGAGCCAGGGACAGAGACAGATACAGAGACAGAGACAGAGACGGAGACAAAGACAGAGGAAGAGACAGCAACAGAGGCAGAGACAGAAACAGAGACAGAGACAGATACGGGGACAGAGACAGAGACGGAGACGGAGACGGAGATAGAGGCAGAGACAGAGACAGAGACAGAGGCGGAGACAGAGGCAGAGACAGAGACAGAGACAGAGACAGTGACAGAGACAGAGACAGAGCCAGGGACAGAGACAGAGACAGAGACGGAGACAGAGGCAGAGACTGAGCCAGGGACAGAGACACATACAGAGACAGAGGCAGAGGCAGAGGCAGAGACAGAGACAGAGACAGAGACGGAGACAGAGACAGAGACAGAGACAGAGACAGAGACAGAGACAGAGACAGAGACAGAGACAGAGACAGAGGCAGAGGCAGAGGCAGAGACAGAGACAGAGACAGAGACAGGGACAGAGACGGAGACAAAGACCGAGACAGACGCAGAGACTGAGACAGAGGCAGAGACAGAGACAGAGACTGAGACAGAGACAGTGACAGAGACAGATACAGAGACAGAGACAGAGACGGAGACAGTGACAGAGACAGAGACAGAGACAGAGACAGAGACAGAGGCAGAGACAGAGCCAGGGACAGAGACAGATACAGAGACAGAGACAGAGACGGAGACAGTGACAGAGACAGAGACAGAGACAAAGACAGAGGCGGAGGCAAAGACCGAGACAGACGCAGAGACTGAGGCAGAGGCAGAGACAGAGACAGAGACAGAGACAGTGACAGAGACAGAGACAGAGACAGAGACGGAGACGGAGATAGAGGCAGAGGCAGATATAGAGACAGAGACAGAGACAGAGACAGAGCCAGGGACAGAGACAGATACAGAGACAGAGACAGAGACGGAGACAGTGACAGAGACAGAGACAGAGACAGAGACAGAGACAGAGCCAGGGACAGAGACAGATACAGAGACAGAGACAGAGACGGAGACAAAGACAGAGGAAGAGACAGCAACAGAGGCAGAGACAGAAACAGAGACAGAGACAGATACGGGGACAGAGATAGAGACGGAGACGGAGACGGAGATAGAGGCAGAGACAGAGACAGAGACAGAGGCGGAGACAGAGGCAGAGACAGAGACAGAGACAGAGACAGTGACAGAGACAGAGACAGAGCCAGGGACAGAGACAGAGACAGAGACGGAGACAGAGGCAGAGACAGAGCCAGGGACAGAGACACATACAGAGACAGAGGCAGAGGCAGAGGCAGAGACAGAGACAGAGACAGAGACGGAGACAGAGACAGAGACAGAGACAGAGACAGAGACAGAGACAGAGACAGAGGCAGAGGCAGAGGCAGAGACAGATACAGAGACAGAGACAGAGACAGGGACAGAGACAGAGACAGAGACAGAGACAGAGACAGAGACAGAGACAGAGACAGTGACAGAGACAGAGACAGAGACAGAGACAGAGACAGAGACGGAGACAAAGACCGAGACAGACGCAGTGACTGAGACAGAGGCAGAGACAGAGCCAGGGACAGAGACAGATACAGAGACAGACGCAGAGGCAGAGACAGAGACAGTGACAGAGATAGAGACAGAGACAGAGACAGAGACAGAGACAGAGACAGAGACAGAGACAGAGACAGAGACAGAGACAGAGACAGAGACAGAGACAGAGACAGAGACAGAGACAGAGACAGAGACAGAGACAGAGACAGAGACAGAGACAGAGACAGAGACAGAGACAGAGACAGAGACAGAGACAGAGACAGAGACAGAGACAGAGACAGAGACAGAGACAGAGACAGAGACAGAGACAGAGGCAGAGGCAGAGGCAGAGACAGAGACAGAGACAGAGACAGAGACAGAGACTGAGACAGAGACAGAGACAGAGACAGAGACAGGGACAGAGACAGAGACAGAGGCAGAGACAGAGCCAGGGGCAGAGACAGATACAGAGACAGAGACAGAGACGGAGACAGTGACAGAGACAGAGACAGAGACAGAGACAGAGACGGAGACAAAGACCGAGACAGACGCAGAGACTGAGACAGAGGCAGAGACAGAGACAGAGACAGAGACAGAGACACTGACAGAGACAGAGACAGAGACAGAGACATAGATAGAGACGCAGACGGAGATAGGGGCAGAGACAGAGCCAGGGACAGAGACAGATACAGAGACAGAGACAGAGACGGAGACAAAGACAGAGGAAGAGACAGCAACAGAGGCAGAGACAGAAACAGAGACAGAGACAGATACGGGGACAGAGACAGAGACGGAGACGGAGACGGAGATAGAGGCAGAGACAGAGACAGAGACAGAGACGGAGACAGAGGCAGAGACAGAGACAGAGACAGAGACAGTGACAGAGACAGAGACAGAGACAGAGCCAGGGACAGAGACAGAGACAGAGACGGAGACAGAGGCAGAGACAGAGCCAGGGACAGAGACACATACAGAGACAGAGGCAGAGGCAGAGGCAGAGACAGAGACAGAGACAGAGACGGAGACAGAGACAGAGAGAGAGACAGAGACAGAGACAGAGACAGAGACAGAGACAGAGACAGAGACAGAGACAGAGACAGAGACAGAGACAGAGACAGAGACAGAGACAGAGACAGAGACAGAGACAGAGACAAAGACCGAGACAGACGCAGAGACTGAGACAGAGGCAGAGACAGAGACAGAGACTGAGACAGAGACAGTGACAGAGACAGATACAGAGACAGAGACAGAGACGGAGACAGAGACAGAGACGGAGACAAAGACCGAGACAGACGCAGTGACTGAGACAGAGGCAGAGACAGAGCCAGGGACAGAGACAGATACAGAGACAGACGCAGAGGCAGAGACAGAGACAGTGACAGAGATAGAGACAGAGACAGAGACAGAGACAGAGACAGAGACAGAGACAGAGACAGAGACAGAGACAGAGACAGAGACAGAGACAGAGACAGAGACAGAGACAGAGACAGAGACAGAGACAGAGACAGAGACAGAGACAGAGACAGAGGCAGAGGCAGAGGCAGAGACAGAGACAGAGACAGAGACAGAGACTGAGACAGAGACAGAGACAGAGACAGAGACAGGGACAGAGACAGAGACAGAGGCAGAGACAGAGCCAGGGGCAGAGACAGATACAGAGACAGAGACAGAGACGGAGACAGTGACAGAGACAGAGACAGAGACAGAGACAGAGACGGAGACAAAGACCGAGACAGACGCAGAGACTGAGACAGAGGCAGAGACAGAGACAGTGACAGAGACAGTGACAGAGAGAGAGAAAGCGACACGGACGAAGACAGAAACAGAGACAGAGGCAGAGGCACAGACAGAGACACAGACAGAGACAAAGGCAGAGGCGCATGACACAAAGACAGAGCCACAGACAGAGACAGAGGCAGAGACAGAGACAGAGACAGAGACAGAGACAGAGACAGAGACAGATACAGAGACAGAGACAGAGACAGAGGCAGAGACAGAACCAGGGACAGAGACGGAGACAGGGACAGAGGGAGAGACAGCGACAGAGACAGAGACAGAGGCAGAGACTGAGACAGAGACAGAGATGGACACAGAGACAGAGACAGAGGGGCAGGAGACGTGGACGGAGACAAAGACGGAGACAAAGACGGTGACAAAGGCGGAGACAAAGACGGAGACAAAGACGGAGACAAAGACGGTGACAAAGGCGGAGACAAAGACGGAGACGAAGAGGAAGACGACGACGGAGACAAAGGCGGAGACAAAGGCGGAGACAAAGATGGAGACACAGACGGAGACAAATACGGAGACAAAGACGGAGGCAAAGGCCGAGACAAAGACGGAGACAAATATGGAGACACAGACGGAGACAAATACGGAGACAAAGACGGTGACAAAGACGGAGGCAAAGACGGAGACGAAGAGGAAGACGACGACGGAGACAAAGACGGATACAAAGACAGAGACAGAGACAGAGACAGGGGCAGAGACAGAGAAGGGAACAGAGACAGAGACAGAGCAAGTGACAGAGACAGAGACAGAGACAGGAAAAGAGACAGAGACAGAGACAGAGACAGAGACAGATGCAGCGACAGAGACAGAAACAGAGACAAAGACGGAGGCGCATGAGACAAAGACAGAGCCACAGACAGAGACAGAGGCAGAGACAGAGACAGAAACAGAGACAGAGACAGAGACAGAGACAGAGACAGAGACTGAGACAGCGACAGAGACAGAGGGGCAGGAGACGTGGACGGAGACAAAGACGGAGACAAAGACGGTGACAAAGACGGAGACAAAGACGGAGACGAAGAGGAAGACGACGACGGAGACAAAGACGAAGACAAAGGCGGAGACAAAGATGGAGACACAGACGGAGACAAATACGGAGACAAAGACGGAGGCAAAGACGGAGACAAATATGGAGACACAGACGGAGACAAATACGGAGACAAAGACGGTGACAAAGACGGAGGCAAAGACGGAGACGAAGAGGAAGACACAGACGGAGACAAATACGGAGACAAAGGCGGAGACAAAGACGGATACAAAGACAGAGGCAGAGACACTGACAGAGACAGAGACAGAGACAGAAACTGAGACAGAGACAGAGACAGAGACAGAGACAGAGACAGAGACAGAGACAGAGACAGAGACAGAGACAGAGACAGAGACAGAGACAGAGACTGAGACAGAGGCAGAGACAGAGACAGAGACAGAGACAGAGACAGAGACAGAGACAGAGACAGAGACTGAGAGAGAGGGGCAGGAGACGTGGACGGAGACAAAGACGGAGACAAAGACGGTGACAAAGGCGGAGACAAAGACGGAGACGAAGAGGAAGACGACGACGGAGACAAAGGCGGAGACAAAGGGGGATACAAAGATGGAGACACAGACGGAGACAAATACGGAGACAAAGACGGAGGCAAAGACCGAGACAAAGACGGAGACAAAGATGGAGACACAGACGGAGGCAAATACGGAGACAAAGACGGTGACAAAGACGGAGGCAAAAACGGAGACGAAGATGGAGACAAAGAGGGAGACAGAGGCAGAGGCGGAGACAGAGAAGGGAACAGAGACAGAGACAGAGCAAGTGACAGAGACAGAGACAGAGACAGGAAAAGAGACAGAGACCTAGACAGAGTCAGAGACAGAGGCAGCGACATAGACAGAAACAGAGACAGAGACAGAGGCACAGACAGAGACACAGACAGAGACAAAGAGAGAGGCGCATGAGACAATGACAGAGCCACAGACAGAGACAGAGGCAGAGACAGAGGCACAGACAGAGACAGAGACAGAGACAGAGACAGAGAGAGAGGCAGAGACAGAAACAGCGACAGAGACAGAGACGGAGACAGAGACAGAGACAGAGACTGAGACAGAGACAGAGACAGAGGGGCAGGAGGCATGGACGGAGACAAAGACGGAGACAAAGACGGTGACAAAGACGGAGACAAAGACGGAGACGAAGAGGAAGACGACGACGGAGACAAAGCCGGAGACGAAGAGGAAGACGACGACGGAGACAAAGACGGTGACATAGACGGAGACAAAGATGGAGACAAAGACAGAGACAGAGCCAGAGACAGAGACAGAGACAGAGACAGGGACGGAGACGGAGACAGAGACGGGGACAGAGACAGAGGCAGAGACAGAGACAGAGACAGAGACAGAGACAGAGACAGAGGCACAGACAGAGACACAGACAGAGACAAAGACAGAGGAGCATGAGACAAAGACAGAGCCACAGACAGAGACAGAGGCAGAGACTGAGAAAGAGACAGAGACAGAGGGGCAGGAGACGTGGACGGAGACAAAGACGGAGACAAAGACGGAGGCAAAGGTGGACACAAATACGGAGACAAAGACAGGTAGAAAGACGGAGACAAAGACGGAGACAGAGACGGAGACAAAGACGGAGACAACGACGGTGACAAAGACGGAGACGAAGACGGAGACGAAGAGGAAGACGACGACGGAGACAAAGACGGTGACAAAGACGGAGACAAAGACGGAGACAAAGATGGAGACAAAGACGGAGACAGAGGCAGAGGCGGAGACAGAGAAGGGAACAGAGGCAGAGACAGAGAAAAGGACAGAGACAGAGACATAGACAGAGACAGAGACAGAGACAGAGACAGAGGCAGCGACAGAGACTGAGACAGAGGCAGAGACAGAGACAGAGACAGAGACAGAGACAGAGACAGAGACAGAGACAGAGACTGAGACAGAGACTGAGACAGAGGGGCAGGAGACGTGGACGGAGACAAAGACGGAGACAAAGACGGTGACAAAGGCGGAGACAAAGACGGAGACAAGGACGGAGACAAAGACGGTGACAAAGGCGGAGACAAAGACGGAGACGAAGAGGAAGACGACGACGGAGGCAAAGACGGAGACGAAGAGGAAGACGACGACGGAGACAAAGACGGAGACAAAGGCGGAGACGAAGATGGAGACACAGACGGAGACAAAGACGGAGACAAAGGCGGAGACAAAGATGGAGACACAGACGGAGACAAATACGGAGACAAAGGCGGAGACAAAGACGGATACAAAGACAGAGACAGAGACAGAGACAGAGGCAGCGACAGAGACGGAGACAGAGACAGAGACGGAGACGGAGACGGAGACAGAGACGCAGACAGAGACATAGACAGAGACAGAGACTGAGACAGCGACAGAGACACAGACAGCGGCAGAGACGGAGACAGAGGCAGAGACACTGACAGAGACAGAGACAGAGACAGAGACTGAGACAGAGACAGAGATGGACACAGAGACAGAGACAGAGACAGCGGCGGAGACGGAGACGCAGACAGAGACATAGACAGAGACAGGGACAGAGACAGCGACAGAGACACAGACAGCGCCAGAGACGGAGACAGAGACAGAGACAAAGACAGAGACAGAGACAGAGACAGAGACAGAGACAGAGACAGAGACAGAGACAGAGACAGAGACAGAGACAGAGACAGAGACAGAGACAGAGACAGAGACAGAGACAGAGACAGAGACAGAGACGGAGACAGAGACAGAGACAGAGACAGAGACAGAGACAGAGACAGAGACAGAGACAGAGACTGAGACAGAGGCAGAGACAGAGACAGAGACAGAGACAGAGACAGAGACAGAGACGTAGACGGAGACAGAGACGGGGACAGAGACAGAAACCGAGACAGAGACAGAGACAGAGACAGAGACAGAGACAGAGACAGAGACAGAGACAGAGACAGAGACAGAGACAGAGACAGAGACAGAGACAGAGACAGAGACAGAGACAGAGACAGAGACAGAGACAGAGACAGAGACAGAGACAGAGACAGAGGCAGAGACAGAGACAGTGACAGAGACAGTGACAGAGAGAGAGAAAGCGACACGGACGAAGACAGAAACAGAGACAGAGGCAGAGGCACAGACAGAGACACAGACAGAGACAAAGGCAGAGGCGCATGACACAAAGACAGAGCCACAGACAGAGACAGAGGCAGAGACAGAGACAGAGACAGAGACAGAGACAGAGGCAGAGACAGAGACAGAGACAGAAACAGAGACAGAGACAGAGACAGAGACAGAGACAGAGACAGAGACAGAGACAGAGACAGAGACAGAGACTGAGACAGAGACAGAGACAGAGACAGAGACAGAGACAGAGACAGAGACAGAGACAGAGACAGAGACAGAGACAGAGACAGAGACAGAGACAGAGACAGAGGCAGAGACAGAGACAGTGACAGAGACAGTGACAGAGAGAGAGAAAGCGACACGGACGAAGACAGAAACAGAGACAGAGGCAGAGGCACAGACAGAGACAGAGACAGAGACAGAGACAGAGACAGAAACAGAGACAGAGACAGAGACAGAGACAGAGACTGAGACAGAGACAGAGACATAGGGGCAGGAGACGTGGACGGAGACAAAGACGCAGACAAAGACGGTGACAAAGACGGAGACAAAGAGGGAGACGAAGAGGAAGACGACGACGGAGACAAAGACGGAGACAAAGGCGGAGACAAAGATAGAGACACAGACGGAGACAAATACGGAGACAAAGACGGAGGCAAAGACGGAGACAAAGACGGAGACAAATATGGAGACACAGACGGAGACAAATACGGAGACAAAGACGGTGACAAAGACGGAGGCAAAGACGGAGACGAAGAGGAAGACGACGACGGAGACAAAGACGGAGACAAAGGCGGAGACAAAGACGGATACAAAGACAGAGACAGAGACAGAGACAGAGGCGGAGACAGAGACGGAGACAGAGACAGAGACAGAGACAGAGACAGAGACAGAGACAGAGACAGAGACAGAGACAGAGACAGAGACAGAGACAGAGACAGAGACAGAGACAGAGACAGAGACAGAGACAGAGACAGAGACAGAGGCAGAGACAGAGACAGAGACAGAGACAGAGACGTAGACGGAGACAGAGACGGGGACAGAGACAGAAACCGAGACAGAGAGAGAGACAGAGACAGAGACAGAGACAGAGACAGAGACAGAGACAGAGACAGAGACAGAGACAGAGACAGAGACAGAGGCAGAGACAGAGACAGTGACAGAGACAGTGACAGAGAGAGAGAAAGCGACACGGACGAAGACAGAAACAGAGACAGAGGCAGAGGCACAGACAGAGACACAGACAGAGACAAAGGCAGAGGCGCATGACACAAAGACAGAGTCACAGACAGAGACAGAGGCAGAGACAGAGACAGAGACAGAGACAGAGAGCGAGACAGAGACAGAGACAGACGCGCATGGGACAACGACCGAGACAGAGGGGCAGGAGACACGGACGGAGACACAGACGGAGACAAGGACGGAGACAAAGACGGAGACAAAGATGGAGACAAAGACGGATACAGAGGCAGAGGCGGAGACAGAGAAGGCAACAGAGGCAGAGACAGAGAAAGGGACAGAGACAGAGACAGAGACAGAGACAGAGACAGGAAAAGAGACAGAGACAGAGACAGAGACAGAGACAGAGACAGAGACAGAGACAGAGACAGAGACAGAGACAGAGGCAGAGACAGAGACAGAGACAGAGACAGAGACGTAGACGGAGACAGAGACGGGGACAGAGACAGAAACCGAGACAGAGAGAGAGACAGAGACAGAGACAGAGACAGAGACAGAGACAGAGACAGAGACAGAGACAGAGACAGAGACAGAGACAGAGACAGAGACAGAGACAGAGACAGAGGCAGAGACAGAGACAGTGACAGAGACAGTGACAGAGAGAGAGAAAGCGACACGGACGAAGACAGAAACAGAGACAGAGGCAGAGGCACAGACAGAGACAGAGACAGAGACAGAGGCAGAGACAGAGACAGAGACAGAGACAGAGACAGAGACAGAGACAGAGACAGAGACAGAGACAGAGGCAGAGACAGAGACAGTGACAGAGATAGTGACAGAGAGAGAGAAAGCGACACGGACGAAGACAGAAACAGAGACAGAGGCAGAGGCACAGACAGAGACACAGACAGAGACAAAGGCAGAGGCGCATGACACAAAGACAGAGCCACAGACAGAGACAGAGGCAGAGACAGAGACAGAGACAGAGACAGAGACAGAGACAGAGGCAGAGACAGAGACAGAGACAGAAACAGAGACAGAGAGAGAGACAGAGACAGAGACAGAGACAGAGACAGAGACAGAGACAGAGACAGAGACAGAGACAGAGACAGAGACAGAGACAGAGACAGAGACAGAGACAGAGACAGAGACAGAGACAGAGACAGAGACGGAGACGGAGACAGAGACGGGGACAGAGACAGAAACCGAGACAGAGACAGAGACAGAGACAGAGACAGAGACAGAGACAGAGACAGAGACAGAGACAGAGGCAGAGACAGAGACAGAGACAGAGACAGAGGCAGAGACAGAGACAGTGACAGAGACAGTGACAGAGAGAGAGAAAGCGACACGGACGAAGACAGAAACAGAGACAGAGGCAGAGGCACAGACAGAGACACAGACAGAGACAAAGGCAGAGGCGCATGACACAAAGACAGAGCCACAGACAGAGACAGAGGCAGAGACAGAGACAGAGACAGAGACAGAGACAGAGACAGAGACAGATACAGAGACAGAGACAGAGACAGAGGCAGAGACAGAACCAGGGACAGAGACGGAGACAGGGACAGAGGGAGAGACAGCGACAGAGACAGAGACAGAGGCAGAGACTGAGACAGAGACAGAGATGGACACAGAGACAGAGACAGAGGGGCAGGAGACGTGGACGGAGACAAAGACGGAGACAAAGACGGTGACAAAGGCGGAGACAAAGACGGAGACAAAGACGGAGACAAAGACGGTGACAAAGGCGGAGACAAAGACGGAGACGAAGAGGAAGACGACGACGGAGACAAAGGCGGAGACAAAGGCGGAGACAAAGATGGAGACACAGACGGAGACAAATACGGAGACAAAGACGGAGGCAAAGGCCGAGACAAAGACGGAGACAAATATGGAGACACAGACGGAGACAAATACGGAGACAAAGACGGTGACAAAGACGGAGGCAAAGACGGAGACGAAGAGGAAGACGACGACGGAGACAAAGACGGATACAAAGACAGAGACAGAGACAGAGACAGGGGCAGAGACAGAGAAGGGAACAGAGACAGAGACAGAGCAAGTGACAGAGACAGAGACAGAGACAGGAAAAGAGACAGAGACAGAGACAGAGACAGAGACAGATGCAGCGACAGAGACAGAAACAGAGACAAAGACGGAGGCGCATGAGACAAAGACAGAGCCACAGACAGAGACAGAGGCAGAGACAGAGACAGAAACAGAGACAGAGACAGAGACAGAGACAGAGACAGAGACTGAGACAGCGACAGAGACAGAGGGGCAGGAGACGTGGACGGAGACAAAGACGGAGACAAAGACGGTGACAAAGACGGAGACAAAGACGGAGACGAAGAGGAAGACGACGACGGAGACAAAGACGAAGACAAAGGCGGACACAAAGACAGAGCCACAGACAGAGACAGAGGCAGAGACAGAGACAGAGACAGAGACAGAGAGAGGCAGAGACAGAGACAGAGACAGAAGCAGAGACAGAGACAGAGACAGAGACAGAGGCAGAGACAGAAACCGAGACAGAGACAGAGACAGAGACAGAGACAGAGACAGAGACAGAGACAGAGACAGAGACTGAGACAGCGACAGAGACAGAGGGGCAGGAGACGTGGACGGAGACAAAGACGGAGACAAAGACGGTGACAAAGACGGAGACAAAGACGGAGACGAAGAGGAAGACGACGACGGAGACAAAGACGAAGACAAAGGCGGAGACAAAGATGGAGACACAGACGGAGACAAATACGGAGACAAAGACGGAGGCAAAGACGGAGACAAATATGGAGACACAGACGGAGACAAATACGGAGACAAAGACGGTGACAAAGACGGAGGCAAAGACGGAGACGAAGAGGAAGACACAGACGGAGACAAATACGGAGACAAAGGCGGAGACAAAGACGGATACAAAGACAGAGGCAGAGACACTGACAGAGACAGAGACAGAGACAGAAACTGAGACAGAGACAGAGACAGAGACAGAGACAGAGACAGAGACAGAGACTGAGAGAGAGGGGCAGGAGACGTGGACGGAGACAAAGACGGAGACAAAGACGGTGACAAAGGCGGAGACAAAGACGGAGACGAAGAGGAAGACGACGACGGAGACAAAGGCGGAGACAAAGGGGGATACAAAGATGGAGACACAGACGGAGACAAATACGGAGACAAAGACGGAGGCAAAGACCGAGACAAAGACGGAGACAAAGATGGAGACACAGACGGAGGCAAATACGGAGACAAAGACGGTGACAAAGACGGAGGCAAAAACGGAGACGAAGATGGAGACAAAGAGGGAGACAGAGGCAGAGGCGGAGACAGAGAAGGGAACAGAGACAGAGACAGAGCAAGTGACAGAGACAGAGACAGAGACAGGAAAAGAGACAGAGACCTAGACAGAGTCAGAGACAGAGGCAGCGACATAGACAGAAACAGAGACAGAGACAGAGGCACAGACAGAGACACAGACAGAGACAAAGAGAGAGGCGCATGAGACAATGACAGAGCCACAGACAGAGACAGAGGCAGAGACAGAGGCACAGACAGAGACAGAGACAGAGACAGAGACAGAGAGAGAGGCAGAGACAGAAACAGAGACAGAGACAGAGACGGAGACAGAGACAGAGACAGAGACTGAGACAGAGACAGAGACAGAGGGGCAGGAGGCATGGACGGAGACAAAGACGGAGACAAAGACGGTGACAAAGACGGAGACAAAGACGGAGACGAAGAGGAAGACGACGACGGAGACAAAGCCGGAGACGAAGAGGAAGACGACGACGGAGACAAAGACGGTGACATAGACGGAGACAAAGATGGAGACAAAGACAGAGACAGAGCCAGAGACAGAGACAGAGACAGAGACAGGGACGGAGACGGAGACAGAGACGGGGACAGAGACAGAGGCAGAGACAGAGACAGAGACAGAGACAGAGACAGAGACAGAGGCACAGACAGAGACACAGACAGAGACAAAGACAGAGGAGCATGAGACAAAGACAGAGCCACAGACAGAGACAGAGGCAGAGACTGAGAAAGAGACAGAGACAGAGGGGCAGGAGACGTGGACGGAGACAAAGACGGAGACAAAGACGGAGGCAAAGGTGGACACAAATACGGAGACAAAGACAGGTAGAAAGACGGAGACAAAGACGGAGACAGAGACGGAGACAAAGACGGAGACAACGACGGTGACAAAGACGGAGACGAAGACGGAGACGAAGAGGAAGACGACGACGGAGACAAAGACGGTGACAAAGACGGAGACAAAGACGGAGACAAAGATGGAGACAAAGACGGAGACAGAGGCAGAGGCGGAGACAGAGAAGGGAACAGAGGCAGAGACAGAGAAAAGGACAGAGACAGAGACATAGACAGAGACAGAGACAGAGACAGAGACAGAGGCAGCGACAGAGACTGAGACAGAGGCAGAGACAGAGACAGAGACAGAGACAGAGACAGAGACAGAGACAGAGACAGAGACTGAGACAGAGACTGAGACAGAGGGGCAGGAGACGTGGACGGAGACAAAGACGGAGACAAAGACGGTGACAAAGGCGGAGACAAAGACGGAGACAAGGACGGAGACAAAGACGGTGACAAAGGCGGAGACAAAGACGGAGACGAAGAGGAAGACGACGACGGAGACAAAGGCGGAGGCAAAGGGGGATACAAAGATGGAGACACAGACGGAGACAAATACGGAGACAAAGACGGAGGCAAAGACCGAGACAAAGACGGAGACAAATATGGAGACACAGACGGATCCAAATACGGAGACAAAGACGGTGACAAAGACGGAGGCAAAGACGGAGACGAAGAGGAAGACGACGACGGAGACAAAGACGGAGACAAAGGCGGAGACGAAGATGGAGACACAGACGGAGACAAAGACGGAGACAAAGATGGAGACACAGACGGAGGCAAATACGGAGACAAAGACGGTGACAAAGACGGAGGCAAAAACGGAGACGAAGATGGAGACAAAGAGGGAGACAGAGGCAGAGGCGGAGACAGAGAAGGGAACAGAGACAGAGACAGAGCAAGTGACAGAGACAGAGACAGAGACAGGAAAAGAGACAGAGACCTAGACAGAGTCAGAGACAGAGGCAGCGACATAGACAGAAACAGAGACAGAGACAGAGACAGAGACTGAGACAGAGACAGAGACAGAGGGGCAGGAGACATGGACGGAGACAAAGACGGAGACAAAGACGGTGACAAAGACGGAGACAAAGACGGAGACGAAGAGGAAGACGACGACGGAGACAAAGCCGGAGACGAAGAGGAAGACGACGACGGAGACAAAGACGGTGACATAGACGGAGACAAAGATGGAGACAAAGACAGAGACAGAGCCAGAGACAGAGACAGAGACAGAGACAGGGACGGAGACGGAGACAGAGACGGGGACAGAGACAGAGGCAGAGACAGAGACAGAGACAGAGACAGAGACAGAGACAGAGGCACAGACAGAGACACAGACAGAGACAAAGACAGAGGAGCATGAGACAAAGACAGAGCCACAGACAGAGACAGAGGCAGAGACTGAGAAAGAGACAGAGACAGAGGGGCAGGAGACGTGGACGGAGACAAAGACGGAGACAAAGACGGAGGCAAAGGTGGACACAAATACGGAGACAAAGACAGGTAGAAAGACGGAGACAAAGACGGAGACAGAGACGGAGACAAAGACGGAGACAACGACGGTGACAAAGACGGAGACGAAGACGGAGACGAAGAGGAAGACGACGACGGAGACAAAGACGGTGACAAAGACGGAGACAAAGACGGAGACAAAGATGGAGACAAAGACGGAGACAGAGGCAGAGGCGGAGACAGAGAAGGGAACAGAGGCAGAGACAGAGAAAAGGACAGAGACAGAGACATAGACAGAGACAGAGACAGAGACAGAGACAGAGGCAGCGACAGAGACTGAGACAGAGGCAGAGACAGAGACAGAGACAGAGACAGAGACAGAGACAGAGACAGAGACAGAGACTGAGACAGAGACTGAGACAGAGGGGCAGGAGACGTGGACGGAGACAAAGACGGAGACAAAGACGGTGACAAAGGCGGAGACAAAGACGGAGACAAGGACGGAGACAAAGACGGTGACAAAGGCGGAGACAAAGACGGAGACGAAGAGGAAGACGACGACGGAGACAAAGGCGGAGACAAAGGGGGATACAAAGATGGAGACACAGACGGAGACAAATACGGAGACAAAGACGGAGGCAAAGACCGAGACAAAGACGGAGACAAATATGGAGACACAGACGGATCCAAATACGGAGACAAAGACGGTGACAAAGACGGAGGCAAAGACGGAGACGAAGAGGAAGACGACGACGGAGACAAAGACGGAGACAAAGGCGGAGACGAAGATGGAGACACAGACGGAGACAAAGACGGAGACAAAGATGGAGACACAGACGGAGGCAAATACGGAGACAAAGACGGTGACAAAGACGGAGGCAAAAACGGAGACGAAGATGGAGACAAAGAGGGAGACAGAGGCAGAGGCGGAGACAGAGAAGGGAACAGAGACAGAGACAGAGCAAGTGACAGAGACAGAGACAGAGACAGGAAAAGAGACAGAGACCTAGACAGAGTCAGAGACAGAGGCAGCGACATAGACAGAAACAGAGACAGAGACAGAGACAGAGACTGAGACAGAGACAGAGACAGAGGGGCAGGAGACATGGACGGAGACAAAGACGGAGACAAAGACGGTGACAAAGACGGAGACAAAGACGGAGACGAAGAGGAAGACGACGACGGAGACAAAGCCGGAGACGAAGAGGAAGACGACGACGGAGACAAAGACGGTGACATAGACGGAGACAAAGATGGAGACACAGACGGAGACAAAGACGGAGACAAAGATGGAGACACAGACGGAGGCAAATACGGAGACAAAGACGGTGACAAGGACGGAGGCAAAAACGGAGACGAAGATGGAGACAAAGAGGGAGACAGAGGCAGAGGCGGAGACAGAGAAAGAGACAGAGACAGAGGGGCAGGAGACGTGGACGGAGACAAAGACGGAGACAAAGACGGAGGCAAAGGTGGACACAAATACGGAGACAAAGACAGGTAGAAAGACGGAGACAAAGACGGAGACAGAGACGGAGACAAAGACGGAGACAACGACGGTGACAAAGACGGAGACGAAGACGGAGACGAAGAGGAAGACGACGACGGAGACAAAGACGGTGACAAAGACGGAGACAAACACGGAGACAAAGATGGAGACAAAGACGGAGACAGAGGCAGAGGCGGAGACAGAGAAGGGAACAGAGGCAGAGACAGAGAAAAGGACAGAGACAGAGACATAGACAGAGACAGGAAAAGAGACAGAGACAGAGACAGAGACAGAGACAGAGGCAGCGACAGAGACAGAAACAGAGACAGAGACAGAGGCACAGACAGAGACACAGACAGAGACAAAGACAGAGGCGCATGAGACAAAGACAGAGCCACAGACAGAGACAGAGGCAGAGACAGAGACAGAGACAGAGACAGAGACAGAGACAGAGACAGAGACAGAGACAGAGACAGAGACAGAGACAGAGACAGAGACAGAGACAGAGACAGAGACAGAGACAGAGACAGAGACAGAAACGGAGACAGAGACAGAGACAGAGACAGAGACAGAGACTGAGACAGAGGCAGAGCCATAGGGGCAGGAGACGTGGACGGAGACAAGGACGGAGACAAAGACGTAGACAAAGACGGAGACAAACACGGAGACAAAGACGGTGACAAAGACGGAGACAAAGACGGAGACAAAGATGGTGGCAAGGACAGAGACAGAGGCAGAGACAGAGACAGAGACATAGACACAGACAGAGACAGAGGCACTGATAGAGACACAGACAGAGACAAAGACAGAGGCGCATGAGACAAAGACAGAGCCACAGACAGAGACAGAGGCAGAGACTGAGACAGAGACAGAGACAGAGGGGCAGGAGACGTGGACGGAGACAAAGGCGGAGACAAAGACGGTGCCAAAGACGGAGACAAAGACGGAGACGAAGAGGAAGACGACGACGGAGACAAAGACGGATACAAAGACAGAGACAGAGACAGAGACAGAGGCAGAGACAGAGAAGGGAACAGAGACAGAGACAGAGCAACTGACAGAGACAGAGACAGAGACAGGAAAAGAGACCGAGACAGAGACAGAGACAGATGCAGCGACAGAGACAGAAACAGAGACAAAGACGGAGGCGCATGAGACAAAGACAGAGCCACAGACAGAGACAGAGGCAGAGACAGAGACAGAAACAGAGACAGAGACAGAGACAGAGACAGAGACTGAGACAGCGACAGAGACAGAGGGGCAGGAGACGTGGACGGAGACAAAGACGGAGACAAAGACGGTGACAAAGACGGAGACAAAGACGGAGACGAAGAGGAAGACGACGACGGAGACAAAGACGAAGACAAAGACGGTGACAAAGACGGAGGCAAAGACGGGGACGAAGAGGAAGGCGACGACGGAGACAAAGACGGAGACAAAGGCGGAGACGAAGATGGAGACACAGACGGAGACAAAGACGGAGGCAAAGA
The DNA here is from genome assembly GCA_945859595.2 of Megachile willughbiella. Taxonomy (NCBI): domain Eukaryota; kingdom Metazoa; phylum Arthropoda; class Insecta; order Hymenoptera; family Megachilidae; genus Megachile; species Megachile willughbiella. Next base: position 1,923,885 of record CAMAOD020000301.1, read on the forward strand.
TGGAGACACAGACGGAGGCAAATACGGAGACAAAGACGGTGACAAAGACGGAGGCAAAGACGGAGACGAAGATGGAGACAAAGACGGAGACAGAGGCAGAGGCGGAGACAGAGAAAGGAACAGAGACAGAGACAGAGACAGAGTCAGAGACAGAGACAGAGGCAGAGACAGAGACAGAGACAGAGACAGAGACAGAGACAGAGACAGAGACAGAGACAGAGACAGAGACAGAGACAGAGAGAGACGGAGACGGAGATAGAGGCAGAGACAGAGCCAGGGACAGAGACAGATACAGTGACAGAGACAGAGACGGAGACAGAGACAGAGACAGAGACAGGGACAGAGACAGAGACAGAGACAGAGACAGAGACAGAGACAGAGATGGACACAGAGACAGAGACAGAGGGGCAGGAGACGTGGACGGAGACAAAGACGGAGACAAAGACGGTGACAAAGGCGGAGACAAAGACGGAGACAAAGACGGAGACAAAGACGGTGACAAAGACGGAGGCAAAGACGGAGACGAAGATGGAGACACAGACGGAGACAAATACGGAGACAAAGACGGAGGCAAAGACGGTGACAAATATGGAGACACAGACGGAGACAAATACGGAGACAAAGACGGATACAAAGACAGAGACAGAGACAGAGACAGAGACAGAGGCAGAGACAGAGACGGAGACAGAGACAGAGACAGAGACGGAGACGGAGACAGAGACGCAGACAGAGACATAGACAGAGACAGAGACTGAGACAGCGACAGAGACACAGACAGCGGCAGAGACGGAGACAGAGAAAGAGACACTGACAGAGACAGAGACAGAGACAGAGACTGAGACAGAGACAGAGATGGACACAGAGACAGAGACAGAGACAGCGGCGGAGACGGAGACGCAGACAGAGACATAGACAGAGACAGAGACAGAGACAGCGACAGAGACACAGACAGCGCCAGAGACGGAGACAGAGACAGAGACAAAGACAGAGACAGAGACAGAGACAGAGACAGAGACAGAGACAGAGACAGAGACAGAGACAGAGACAGAGACAGAGACAGAGACAGAGACAGAGACAGAGACAGAGACAGAGACAGAGACAGAGACAGAGACAGAGACAGAGACAGAGACGGAGACAGAGACAGAGACAGAGACAGAGACAGAGACAGAGACAGAGACAGAGACAGAGACAGAGACTGAGACAGAGGCAGAGACAGAGACAGAGACAGAGACAGAGACAGAGACAGAGACTGAGACAGAGACTGAGACAGAGGGGCAGGAGACGTGGACGGAGACAAAGACGGAGACAAAGACGGTGACAAAGGCGGAGACAAAGACGGAGACAAGGACGGAGACAAAGACGGTGACAAAGGCGGAGACAAAGACGGAGACGAAGAGGAAGACGACGACGGAGACAAAGGCGGAGACAAAGGCGGAGACAAAGATGGAGACACAGACGGAGACAAATACGGCGACAAAGACGGAGGCAAAGACCGAGACAAAGACGGAGACAAATATGGAGACACAGACGGATACAAATACGGAGACAAAGACGGTGACAAAGACGGAGGCAAAGACGGAGACGAAGAGGAAGACGACGACGGAGACAAAGACGGAGACAAAGGCGGAGACGAAGATGGAGACACAGACGGAGACAAAGGCCGAGACAAAGACGGAGACAAATATGGAGACACAAACGGAGACAAATACGGAGACAAGGACGGTGACAAAGACGGAGGCAAAGACGGAGACGAAGAGGAAGACGACGACGGAGACAAAGACGGAGACAAAGGCGGAGACGAAGATGGAGACACAGACGGAGACAAAGACGGAGGCAAAGATGGAGACACAGACGGAGGCAAATACGGAGACAAAGACGGTGACAAAGACGGAGGCAAAGACGGAGACGAAGATGGAGACAAAGAGGGAGACAGAGGCAGAGGCGGAGACAGAGAAGGGAACAGAGACAGAGACAGAGCAAGTGACAGAGACAGAGACAGAGACAGGAAAAGAGACAGAGACCTAGACAGAGTCAGAGACAGAGGCAGCGACATAGACAGAAACAGAGACAGAGACAGAGGCACAGACAGAGACACAGACAGAGGCGCATGAGACAAAGACAGAGCCACAGCCAGACACAGAAGCAGAGACAGAGGCACAGACAGAGACAGAGACAGAGACAGAGACAGAGAGAGAGGCAGAGACAGAAACAGAGACAGAGACAGAGACAGAGACAGAGACAGAGACAGAGACAGAGACAGAGACAGAGACAGAGACAGAGACAGAGACTGAGACAGAGACAGAGACAGAGGGGCAGGAGACGTGGACGGAGACAAAGACGGAGACAAAGACGGTGACAAAGACGGAGACAAAGACGGAGCCGAAGAGGAAGACGACGACGGAGACAAAGCCGGAGACGAAGAGGAAGACGACGACGGAGACAAAGACGGTGACAAAGACGGAGACAAATATGGAGACACAGACGGACACAAATACGGAGACAAAGACAGGTACAAAGACGGAGACAGAGACAGAGACAGAGACGGAGACGAAGACAGAGACAGGGAAAGGGACAGAGGCAGAGACAGAGACAGAGACAGAGACAGAGACAGGGACAGGGACAGAGACAGAGACAGAGACAGAGACAGAGACAGAGACAGAGACAGAGACAGAGACAGAGACAGAGACAGAGACAGAGACAGAGACAGAGACAGAGACAGAGACAAAGACGGAGACAATGACGGAGACAAAGAAGTAGACAAAGACGTAGACAAAGACGGAGACAAAGACGGAGACAACGACGGTGACAAAGACGGAGACAAAGACGGAGACGAGGAGGAAGACGACGACGGAGACAAAGACGGTGACAAAGACGGAGACAAAGATGGAGACAAAGATGGAGACAAGGACGGAGACAGAGGCAGAGGCGGAGACAGAGAAGGGAACAGAGGCAGAGACAGAGACAGAGACAGAGACAGAGACAGAGACAGAGACAGGAAAAGAGGCAGAGACAGAGACAGAGACAGAGGCAGCGACAGAGACAGAAACAGAGACAGAGACAGAGGCACAGACAGAGACACAGACAGAGGCAAAGGCAGAGGCGCATGAGACAAAGACAGAGCCACAGACAGAGACAGAGGCAGAGACAGAGACAGAGAGAGAGACAGAGACAGAGACAGACGCGCATGAGACAACGACCGAGACAGAGGGGCAGGAGACACGGACGGAGACACAGACGGAGACAAGGACGGAGACAAAGACGGACACAAAGACGGAGACGAAGAGGAAGACGACGACGGAGACAAAGACGGTGACAAAGACGGAGACAAAGACGCAGACAAAGATGGAGACAGAGACGGTGACATAGACGGAGACAAAGACGGAGACGAAGAGGAAGACGAGGACGGAGACAAAGACGGAGACAAAGACGGGGACAAAGACGGAGACAACGACGGTGATAAAGACGGAGACAAAGACGGAGACGAAGAGGAAGACGACGACGGAGACAAAGACGGTGACAAAGACGGAGACAAAGACGGCGACAAAGATGGAGACAAAGACGGAGACAGAGGCAGAGGCGGAGACAGAGGAGGGAACACAGGCAGAGACAGAGAAAAGGACAGAGACAGAGACATAGACAGAGACAGCAAAAGAGCCACAGACAGAGACAGAGGCAGAGACAGAAACAGAGACAGAGACAGAGACAGAGACAGAGACAGAGACAGAGACAGAGACAGAGACAGAGACAGAGACAGAGACAGAGACAGAAACAGAGACAGAGACAGAGACAGAGACAGAGACTGAGACAGAGACAGAGACAGAGACATAGGGGCAGGAGACGTGGACGGAGACAAAGACGCAGACAAAGACGGTGACAAAGACGGAGACAAAGAGGGAGACGAAGAGGAAGACGACGACGGAGACAAAGACGGAGACAAAGGCGGAGACAAAGATAGAGACACAGACGGAGACAAATACGGAGACAAAGACGGAGGCAAAGACGGAGACAAAGACGGAGACAAATATGGAGACACAGACGGAGACAAATACGGAGACAAAGACGGTGACAAAGACGGAGGCAAAGACGGAGACGAAGAGGAAGACGACGACGGAGACAAAGACGGAGACAAAGGCGGAGACAAAGACGGATACAAAGACAGAGACAGAGACAGAGACAGAGGCGGAGACAGAGACGGAGACAGAGACAGAGACAGAGACAGAGACAGAGACAGAGACAGAGACAGAGACAGAGACAGAGACAGAGACAGAGACGGGGACAGAGACAGAAACCGAGACAGAGACAGAGACAGAGACAGAGACAGAGACAGAGACAGAGACAGAGACAGAGACAGAGACAGATACAGAGACAGAGACAGAGACAGAGGCAGAGACAGAACCAGGGACAGAGACGGAGACAGGGACAGAGGGAGAGACAGCGACAGAGACAGAGACAGAGACAGAGACTGAGACAGAGACAGAGATGGACACAGAGACAGAGACAGAGGGGCAGGAGACGTGGACGGAGACAAAGACGGAGACAAAGACGGTGACAAAGGCGGAGACAAAGACGGAGACAAAGACGGAGACAAAGACGGTGACAAAGGCGGAGACAAAGACGGAGACGAAGAGGAAGACGACGACGGAGACAAAGGCGGAGACAAAGGCGGAGACAAAGATGGAGACACAGACGGAGACAAATACGGAGACAAAGACGGAGGCAAAGGCCGAGACAAAGACGGAGACAAATATGGAGACACAGACGGAGACAAATACGGAGACAAAGACGGTGACAAAGACGGAGACAGAGACAGAGACAGAGGCAGAGACAGAGAAGGGAACAGAGACAGAGACAGAGCACGTGACAGAGACAGAGACAGAGACAGGAAAAGAGACAGAGACAGAGACAGAGACAGAGACAGATGCAGCGACAGAGACAGAAACAGAGACAAAGACGGAGGCGCATGAGACAAAGACAGAGCCACAGACAGAGACAGAGGCAGAGACAGAGACAGAAACAGAGGCAGAGACAGAGACAGAGACAGAGACAGAGACTGAGACAGCGACAGAGACAGAGGGGCAGGAGACGTGGACGGAGACAAAGACGGAGACAAAGACGGTGACAAAGACGGAGACAAAGACGGAGACGAAGAGGAAGACGACGACGGAGACAAAGACGAAGACAAAGGCGGAGACAAAGATGGAGACACAGACGGAGACAAATACGGAGACAAAGACGGAGGCAAAGACGGAGACAAATATGGAGACACAGACGGAGACAAATACGGAGACAAAGACGGTGACAAAGACGGAGGCAAAGACGGAGACGAAGAGGAAGACACAGACGGAGACAAATACGGAGACAAAGGCGGAGACAAAGACGGATACAAAGACAGAGGCAGGGACACTGACAGAGACAGAGACAGATACAGAGGCACAGACAGGTACACAGACAGAGGCGCATGAGACAAAGACAGAGCCACAGCCAGACACAGAAGCAGAGACAGAGGCACAGACAGAGACAGAGACAGAGACAGAGACAGAGAGAGAGGCAGAGACAGAAACAGAGACAGAGACAGAGACAGAGACAGAGACAGAGACAGAGACAGAGACAGAGACAGAGACTGAGACAGAGACAGAGACAGAGGGGCAGGAGACGTGGACGGAGACAAAGACGGAGACAAAGACGGTGACAAAGACGGAGACAAAGACGGGGACAAAGACGGAGACAACGACGGTGATAAAGACGGAGACAAAGACGGAGACGAAGAGGAAGACGACGACGGAGACAAAGACGGTGACAAAGACGGAGACAAAGACGGCGACAAAGATGGAGACAAAGACGGAGACAGAGGCAGAGGCGGAGACAGAGGAGGGAACACAGGCAGAGACAGAGAAAAGGACAGAGACAGAGACATAGACAGAGACAGGAAAAGAGCCACAGACAGAGACAGAGGCAGAGACAGAAACAGAGACAGAGACAGAGACAGAGACAGAGACAGAGACAGAGACAGAGACAGAGACAGAGACAGAGACAGAGACAGAAACAGAGACAGAGACAGAGACAGAGACAGAGACTGAGACAGAGACAGAGACAGAGACATAGGGGCAGGAGACGTGGACGGAGACAAAGACGCAGACAAAGACGGTGACAAAGACGGAGACAAAGAGGGAGACGAAGAGGAAGACGACGACGGAGACAAAGACGGAGACAAAGGCGGAGACAAAGATAGAGACACAGACGGAGACAAATACGGAGACAAAGACGGAGGCAAAGACGGAGACAAAGACGGAGACAAATATGGAGACACAGACGGAGACAAATACGGAGACAAAGACGGTGACAAAGACGGAGGCAAAGACGGAGACGAAGAGGAAGACGACGACGGAGACAAAGACGGAGACAAAGGCGGAGACAAAGACGGATACAAAGACAGAGACAGAGACAGAGACAGAGGCGGAGACAGAGACGGAGACAGAGACAGAGACAGAGACAGAGACAGAGACAGAGACAGAGACAGAGACAGAGACAGAGACAGAGACAGAGACAGAGACGGGGACAGAGACAGAAACCGAGACAGAGACAGAGACAGAGACAGAGACAGAGACAGAGACAGAGACAGAGACAGAGACAGAGACAGATACAGAGACAGAGACAGAGACAGAGGCAGAGACAGAACCAGGGACAGAGACGGAGACAGGGACAGAGGGAGAGACAGCGACAGAGACAGAGACAGAGACAGAGACTGAGACAGAGACAGAGATGGACACAGAGACAGAGACAGAGGGGCAGGAGACGTGGACGGAGACAAAGACGGAGACAAAGACGGTGACAAAGGCGGAGACAAAGACGGAGACAAAGACGGAGACAAAGACGGTGACAAAGGCGGAGACAAAGACGGAGACGAAGAGGAAGACGACGACGGAGACAAAGGCGGAGACAAAGGCGGAGACAAAGATGGAGACACAGACGGAGACAAATACGGAGACAAAGACGGAGGCAAAGGCCGAGACAAAGACGGAGACAAATATGGAGACACAGACGGAGACAAATACGGAGACAAAGACGGTGACAAAGACGGAGACAGAGACAGAGACAGAGGCAGAGACAGAGAAGGGAACAGAGACAGAGACAGAGCACGTGACAGAGACAGAGACAGAGACAGGAAAAGAGACAGAGACAGAGACAGAGACAGAGACAGATGCAGCGACAGAGACAGAAACAGAGACAAAGACGGAGGCGCATGAGACAAAGACAGAGCCACAGACAGAGACAGAGGCAGAGACAGAGACAGAAACAGAGGCAGAGACAGAGACAGAGACAGAGACAGAGACTGAGACAGCGACAGAGACAGAGGGGCAGGAGACGTGGACGGAGACAAAGACGGAGACAAAGACGGTGACAAAGACGGAGACAAAGACGGAGACGAAGAGGAAGACGACGACGGAGACAAAGACGAAGACAAAGGCGGAGACAAAGATGGAGACACAGACGGAGACAAATACGGAGACAAAGACGGAGGCAAAGACGGAGACAAATATGGAGACACAGACGGAGACAAATACGGAGACAAAGACGGTGACAAAGACGGAGGCAAAGACGGAGACGAAGAGGAAGACACAGACGGAGACAAATACGGAGACAAAGGCGGAGACAAAGACGGATACAAAGACAGAGGCAGAGACACTGACAGAGACAGAGACAGAGACAGAGACTGAGACAGAGACAGAGACAGAGACAGAGACAGAGACAGAGACAGAGACAGAGACAGAGACTGAGACAGAGGCAGAGACCGAGACAGAGACAGAAACAGAGACAGAGACAGAGACTGAGACAGAGGGGCAGGAGACGTGGACGGAGACAAAGACGGAGACAAAGACGGTGACAAAGGCGGAGACAAAGACGGAGACAAGGACGGAGACAAAGAGGAAGACGACGACGGAGACAAAGGCGGAGACAAAGGCGGATACAATGATGGAGACACAGACGGAGACAAATACGGAGACAAAGACGGAGGCAAAGACCGAGACAAAGACGGAGACAAATATGGAGACACAGACGGATCCAAATACGGAGACAAAGACGGTGACAAAGACGGAGGCAAAGACGGAGACGAAGAGGAAGACGACGACGGAGACAAAGACGGAGACAAAGGCGGAGACGAAGATGGAGACACAGACGGAGACAAAGACGGAGACAAAGATGGAGACACAGACGGAGGCAAATACGGAGACAAAGACGGTGACAAAGACGGAGGCAAAGACGGAGACGAAGATGGAGACAAAGAGGGAGACAGAGGCAGAGGCGGAGACAGAGAAGGGAACAGAGACAGAGACAGAGCAAGTGACAGAGACAGAGACAGAGACAGGAAAAGAGACAGAGACCTAGACAGAGTCAGAGACAGAGGCAGCGACATAGACAGAAACAGAGACAGATACAGAGGCACAGACAGGTACACAGACAGAGGCGCATGAGACAAAGACAGAGCCACAGCCAGACACAGAAGCAGAGACAGAGGCACAGACAGAGACAGAGACAGAGACAGAGACAGAGAGAGAGGCAGAGACAGAAACAGAGACAGAGACAGAGACAGAGACAGAGACAGAGACAGAGACAGAGACAGAGACAGAGACTGAGACAGAGACAGAGACAGAGGGGCAGGAGACGTGGACGGAGACAAAGACGGAGACAAAGACGGTGACAAAGACGGAGACAAAGACGGTGACAAAGGCGGAGACAAAGACGGAGACAAAGACGGAGACAAAGACGGTGACAAAGGCGGAGACAAAGACGGAGACGAAGAGGAAGACGACGACGGAGACAAAGGCGGAGACAAAGGCGGAGACAAAGATGGAGACACAGACGGAGACAAATACGGAGACAAAGACGGAGGCAAAGGCCGAGACAAAGACGGAGACAAATATGGAGACACAGACGGAGACAAATACGGAGACAAAGACGGTGACAAAGACGGAGGCAAAGACGGAGACGAAGAGGAAGACGACGACGGAGACAAAGACGGAGACGAAGGCGGAGACGAAGATGGAGACACAGACGGAGACAAAGACGGAGGCAAAGATGGAGACACAGACGGAGGCAAATACGGAGACAAAGACGGTGACAAAGACGGAGGCAAAGACGGAGACGAAGATGGAGACAAAGACGGAGACAGAGGCAGAGGCGGAGACAGAGAAGGGAACAGAGACAGGGACAGAGCAAGTGACAGAGACAGAGACAGAGACAGGAAAAGAGACAGAGACGGAGACAGAGTCAGAGACAGAGGCAGCGACAGAGACAGAAGCAGAGAGAGAGACAGAGGCACAGACAGAGACACAGACAGAGACAAAGACAGAGGCGCATGAGACAAAGACAGAGCCACAGACAGAGACAGAGGCAGAGACAGAGACAGAGACAGAGACTGAGACAGAGACAGAGATGGACACAGAGACAGAGACAGAGGGGCAGGAGACGTGGACGGAGACAAAGACGGAGACAAAGACGGTGACAAAGGCGGAGACAGAGACAGAGGCAGAGACAGAGACAGTGACAGAGACAGTGACAGAGAGAGAGAAAGCGACACGGACGAAGACAGAAACAGAGACAGAGGCAGAGGCACAGACACAGACACAGACAGAGACAAAGGCAGAGGCGCATGACACAAAGACAGAGCCACAGACAGAGACAGAGGCAGAGACAGAGACAGAGACAGAGACAGAGACAGAGGCAGAGACAGAGACAGAGACAGAGACAGAAACAGAGACAGAGACGGAGACAGAGACAGAGGCAGAGACAGAAACTGAGACAGAGACAGAGACAGAGACAGAGACAGAGACAGAGACAGAGACAGAGACAGAGACAGAGACAGAGACAGAGACAGAGGCAGAGACAGAGACAGAGACAGAGACAGAGACAGAGGCAGAGACAGAAACCGAGCCAGAGACAGAGACAGAGACAGAGACAGAGACAGAGACAGAGACAGAGACAGAGACAGAGACTGAGACAGAGACAGAGACAGAGGGGCAGGAGACGTGGACGGAGACAAAGACGGAGACAAAGACGGTGACAAAGACGGAGACAAAGAGGGAGACGAAGAGGAAGACGACGACGGAGACAAAGACGGAGACAAAGGCGGAGACAAAGATGGAGACACAGACGGAGACAAATACGGAGACAAAGACGGAGGCAAAGACGGAGACAAAGACGGAGACAAATATAGAGACACAGACGGAGACAAATACGGAGACAAAGACGGTGACAAGGACGGAGGCAAAGACGGAGACGAAGAGGAAGACGACGACGGAGACAAAGACGGAGACAAAGGCGGAGACAAAGACGGATACAAAGACAGAGACAGAGACAGAGACAGAGGCAGAGACAGAGACGGAGAGAGAGACAGAGACAGAGACAGCGACAGAGACAGAGACAGAGACAGAGACAGAGACAGAGACAGAGACAGAGAGAGGGACAGAGACAGAGACAGAGACAGAGACAGAGACAGAGACAGAGACAGAGACAGAGACAGAGACAGAGACAGAGACAGAGACAGAGACAGAGACAGAGACAGAGACAGAGGCAGAGACAGAGACAGAGACAGAGACAGAGACAGAGAGAGAGAAAGCGACACGGACGAAGACAGAAACAGAGACAGAGGCAGAGGCACAGACAGAGATACAGACAGAGACAAAGGCAGAGGCGCATGACACAAAGACAGAGCCACAGACAGAGACAGCGGCAGAGACAGAGACAGAGACAGAGACAGAGAGAGAGGCAGAGACAGAGACAGAGACGGAGACAGAGACAGAGACAGAGACAGAGGCAGAGACAGAAACCGAGACAGAGACAGAGACGGAGACAGAGACAGAGACAGAGACAGAGGCAGAGACAGAAACCGAGACAGAGACAGAGACGGAGACAGAGACAGAGACAGAGCCAGAGACAGAGACAGAGACAGGGACAGAGACAGCGACAGAGACAGAGACAGAGACAGAGGCAGAGGAAGAGACAGAGACAGAGACTGAGACAGCGACAGAGACAGAGGGGCAGGAGACGTGGACGGAGACAAAGACGGAGACAAAGACGGTGACAAAGACGGAGACAAAGACGGAGACGAAGAGGAAGACGACGACGGAGACAAAGACAGATACAAAGACAGAGACAGAGACAGAGACAGAGGCAGAGACAGAGAAGGGAACAGAGACAGAGACAGAGCAAGTGACAGAGACAGAGACAGAGACAGGAAAAGAGACAGAGACAGAGACAGAGACAGAGACAGATGCAGCGACAGAGACAGAAACAGAGACAAAGACGGAGGCGCATGAGACAAAGACAGAGCCACAGACAGAGACAGAGGCAGAGACAGAGACAGAAACAGAGACAGAGACAGAGACAGAGACAGAGACAGAGACAGAGACTGAGACAGCGACAGAGACAGAGGGGCAGGAGACGTGGACGGAGACAAAGACGGAGACAAAGACGGTGACAAAGACGGAGACAAAGACGGAGACGAAGAGGAAGACGACGACGGAGACAAAGACGAAGACAAAGGCGGAGACAAAGATGGAGACACAGACGGAGACAAATACGGAGACAAAGACGGAGACAAATATGGAGACACAGACGGAGACAAATACGGAGACAAAGACGGTGACAAAGACGGAGGCAAAGACGGAGACGAAGAGGAAGACACAGACGGAGACAAATACGGAGACAAAGGCGGAGACAAAGACGGATACAAAGACAGAGACAGAGACAGAGGCAGAGACAGAGACGGAGACAGAGACGCAGACAGAGACATAGACAGAGACAGAGACTGAGACAGCGACAGAGACACAGACAGCGGCAGAGACGGAGACAGAGGCAGAGACACTGACAGAGACAGAGACAGAGACAGAGACTGAGACAGAGACAGAGATGGACACAGAGACAGAGACACAGACAGCGGCGGAGACGGAGACGCAGAGAGAGACATAGACAGAGACAGAGACAGAGACAGAGACAGAGACAGAGACAGAGACAGAGACAGAGACAGAGACAGAGACAGAGACTGAGACAGAGGCAGAGACAGAGACAGAGACAGAGACAGAGACAGAGACAGAGACTGAGACAGAGACTGAGACAGAGGGGCAGGAGACGTGGACGGAGACAAAGACGGAGACAAAGACGGTGACAAAGACGGAGACAAAGACGGAGACAAGGACGGAGACAAAGACGGTGACAAAGGCGGAGACAGAGACGGAGAAGAAGAGGAAGACGACGACGGAGACAAAGGCGGAGACAAAGGCGGATACAAAGATGGAGACACAGACGGAGACAAATACGGAGACAAAGACGGAGGCAAAGACCGAGACAAAGACGGAGACAATTATGGAGACACAGACGGATCCAAATACGGAGACAAAGACGGTGACAAAGACGGAGGCAAAGACGGAGACGAAGAGGAAGACGACGACGGAGACAAAGACGGAGACAAAGGCGGAGACGAAGATGGAGACACAGACGGAGACAAAGACGGAGACAAAGATGGAGACACAGACGGAGGCAAATACGGAGACAAAGACGGTGACAAAGACGGAGGCAAAGACGGAGACGAAGATGGAGACAAAGAGGGAGACAGAGGCAGAGGCGGAGACAGAGAAGGGAACAGAGACAGAGACAGAGCAAGTGACAGAGACAGAGACAGAGACAGGAAAAGAGACAGAGACCTAGACAGAGTCAGAGACAGAGGCAGCGACATAGACAGAAACAGAGACAGAGACAGAGGCACAGACAGAGACACAGACAGAGACAAAGAGAGAGGCGCATGAGACAAAGACAGAGCCACAGACAGAGACAGAGGCAGAGACAGAGGCACAGACAGAGACAGAGACAGAGACAGAGACAGAGAGAGAGGCAGAGACAGAAACACAGACAGAGACAGAGACAGAGACAGAGACAGAGACAGAGACTGAGACAGAGACAGAGACAGAGGGGCAGGAGACGTGGACGGAGACAAAGACGGAGACAAAGACGGTGACAAGGACGGAGGCAAAAACGGAGACGAAGATGGAGACAAAGAGGGAGACAGAGGCAGAGGCGGAGACAGAGAAGGGAACAGAGACAGAGACAGAGCAAGTGACAGAGACAGAGACAGAGACAGGAAAAGAGACAGAGACCTAGACAGAGTCAGAGACAGAGGCAGCGACATAGACAGAAACAGAGACAGAGACAGAGGCACAGACAGAGACACAGACAGAGACAAAGAGAGAGGCGCATGAGACAAAGACAGAGCCACAGACAGAGACAGAGGCAGAGACAGAGGCACAGATAGAGACAGAGACAGAGACAGAGACAGAGAGAGAGGCAGAGACAGGAAAAGAGACAGAGACAGAGACAGAGACAGAGACAGAGGCAGCGACAGAGACAGAAACAGAGACAGAGACAGAGGCACAGACAGAGACACAGACAGAGACAAAGACAGAGGCGCATGAGACAAAGACAGAGCCACAGACAGAGACAGAGGCAGAGACAGAGACAGAGACAGAGACAGAGACAGAGACAGAGACAGAGACAGAGACAGAGACAGAGACAGAGACAGAGACAGAGACAGAGACAGAGACAGAGACAGAGACAGAGACAGAGACAGAGACAGAGACAGAAACGGAGACAGAGACAGAGACAGAGACAGAGACAGAGACAGAGACTGAGACAGAGGCAGAGCCATAGGGGCAGGAGACGTGGACGGAGACAAGGACGGAGACAAAGACGTAGACAAAGACGGAGACAAACACGGAGACAAAGACGGTGACAAAGACGGAGACAAAGACGGAGACAAAGACGGTGACATAGACGGAGACAAAGACGGAGACGAAGAGGAAGACGATGACGGAGACAAAGACGGAGACAAAGACGGAGACAAAGATGGTGGCAAGGACAGAGACAGAGGCAGAGACAGAGACAGAGACATAGACACAGACAGAGACAGAGGCACTGATAGAGACACAGACAGAGACAAAGACAGAGGCGCATGAGACAAAGACAGAGCCACAGACAGAGACAGAGGCAGAGACTGAGACAGAGACAGAGACAGAGGGGCAGGAGACGTGGACGGAGACAAAGGCGGAGACAAAGACGGTGACAAAGACGGAGACAAAGACGGAGACGAAGAGGAAGACGACGACGGAGACAAAGACGGATACAAAGACAGAGACAGAGACAGAGACAGAGGCAGAGACAGAGAAGGGAACAGAGACAGAGACAGAGCAACTGACAGAGACAGAGACAGAGACAGGAAAAGAGACAGAGACAGAGACAGAGACAGATGCAGCGACAGAGACAGAAACAGAGACAAAGACGGAGGCGCATGAGACAAAGACAGAGCCACAGACAGAGACAGAGGCAGAGACAGAGACAGAAACAGAGACAGAGACAGAGACAGAGACAGAGACTGAGACAGCGACAGAGACAGAGGGGCAGGAGACGTGGACGGAGACAAAGACGGAGACAAAGACGGTGACAAAGACGGAGACAAAGACGGAGACGAAGAGGAAGACGACGACGGAGACAAAGACGAAGACAAAGACGGTGACAAAGACGGAGGCAAAGACGGGGACGAAGATGGAGACACAGACGGAGACAAAGACGGAGGCAAAGATGGAGACACAGACGGAGGCAAATATGGAGACAAAGACGGTGACAAAGACGGAGGCAAAGACGGAGACGAAGATGGAGACAAAGACGGAGACAGAGGCAGAGGCGGAGGCAGAGAAAGGAACAGAGACAGAGACAGAGACAGAGTCAGAGACAGAGACAGAGGCAGAGACAGAGACAGAGACAGAGACAGAGACAGAGACAGAGACAGAGACAGAGACAGAGACAGAGACAGAGACAGAGAGAGACGGAGACGGAGATAGAGGCAGAGACAGAGCCAGGGACAGAGACAGATACAGTGACAGAGACAGAGACGGAGACAGAGACAGAGACAGAGACAGGGACAGAGACAGAGACAGAGACAGAGACAGAGACAGAGACAGAGATGGACACAGAGACAGAGACAGAGGGGCAGGAGACGTGGACGGAGACAAAGACGGAGACAAAGACGGTGACAAAGGCGGAGACAAAGACGGAGACAAAGACGGAGACAAAGACGGTGACAAAGACGGAGGCAAAGACGGAGACGAAGATGGAGACACAGACGGAGACAAATACGGAGACAAAGACGGAGGCAAAGACGGTGACAAATATGGAGACACAGACGGAGACAAATACGGAGACAAAGGCGGAGACAAAGACGGATACAAAGACAGAGACAGAGACAGAGACAGAGGCAGAGACAGAGACGGAGACAGAGACAGAGACAGAGACGGAGACGGAGACAGAGACGCAGACAGAGACATAGACAGAGACAGAGACTGAGACAGCGACAGAGACACAGACAGCGGCAGAGACGGAGACAGAGAAAGAGACACTGACAGAGACAGAGACAGAGACAGAGACAGAGACAGAGACAGAGACAGAGACAGAGACAGAGACAGAGACAGAGACAGAGGCAGAGACAGAGACAGAGACAGAGACAGAGACAGAGAGAGAGAAAGCGACACGGACGAAGACAGAAACAGAGACAGAGGCAGAGGCACAGACAGAGATACAGACAGAGACAAAGGCAGAGGCGCATGACACAAAGACAGAGCCACAGACAGAGACAGCGGCAGAGACAGAGACAGAGACAGAGACAGAGAGAGAGGCAGAGACAGAGACAGAGACGGAGACAGAGACAGAGACAGAGACAGAGGCAGAGACAGAAACCGAGACAGAGACAGAGACGGAGACAGAGACAGAGACAGAGACAGAGGCAGAGACAGAAACCGAGACAGAGACAGAGACGGAGACAGAGACAGAGACAGAGCCAGAGACAGAGACAGAGACAGGGACAGAGACAGCGACAGAGACAGAGACAGAGACAGAGGCAGAGGAAGAGACAGAGACAGAGACTGAGACAGCGACAGAGACAGAGGGGCAGGAGACGTGGACGGAGACAAAGACGGAGACAAAGACGGTGACAAAGACGGAGACAAAGACGGAGACGAAGAGGAAGACGACGACGGAGACAAAGACAGATACAAAGACAGAGACAGAGACAGAGACAGAGGCAGAGACAGAGAAGGGAACAGAGACAGAGACAGAGCAAGTGACAGAGACAGAGACAGAGACAGGAAAAGAGACAGAGACAGAGACAGAGACAGAGACAGATGCAGCGACAGAGACAGAAACAGAGACAAAGACGGAGGCGCATGAGACAAAGACAGAGCCACAGACAGAGACAGAGGCAGAGACAGAGACAGAAACAGAGACAGAGACAGAGACAGAGACAGAGACAGAGACTGAGACAGCGACAGAGAAAGAGGGGCAGGAGACGTGGACGGAGACAAAGACGGAGACAAAGACGGTGACAAAGACGGAGACAAAGACGGAGACGAAGAGGAAGACGACGACGGAGACAAAGACGAAGACAAAGGCGGAGACAAAGATGGAGACACAGACGGAGACAAATACGGAGACAAAGACGGAGACAAATATGGAGACACAGACGGAGACAAATACGGAGACAAAGACGGTGACAAAGACGGAGGCAAAGACGGAGACGAAGAGGAAGACACAGACGGAGACAAATACGGAGACAAAGGCGGAGACAAAGACGGATACAAAGACAGAGACAGAGACAGAGACAGAGGCAGAGACAGAGACGGAGACAGAGACGCAGACAGAGACATAGACAGAGACAGAGACTGAGACAGCGACAGAGACACAGACAGCGGCAGAGACGGAGACAGAGGCAGAGACACTGACAGAGACAGAGACAGAGACAGAGACTGAGACAGAGACAGAGATGGACACAGAGACAGAGACACAGACAGCGGCGGAGACGGAGACGCAGAGAGAGACATAGACAGAGACAGAGACAGAGACAGAGACAGAGACAGAGACAGAGACAGAGACAGAGACAGAGACAGAGACAGAGACTGAGACAGAGGCAGAGACAGAGACAGAGACAGAGACAGAGACAGAGACAGAGACTGAGACAGAGACTGAGACAGAGGGGCAGGAGACGTGGACGGAGACAAAGACGGAGACAAAGACGGTGACAAAGACGGAGACAAAGACGGAGACAAGGACGGAGACAAAGACGGTGACAAAGGCGGAGACAGAGACGGAGAAGAAGAGGAAGACGACGACGGAGACAAAGGCGGAGACAAAGGCGGATACAAAGATGGAGACACAGACGGAGACAAATACGGAGACAAAGACGGAGGCAAAGACCGAGACAAAGACGGAGACAATTATGGAGACACAGACGGATCCAAATACGGAGACAAAGACGGTGACAAAGACGGAGGCAAAGACGGAGACGAAGAGGAAGACGACGACGGAGACAAAGACGGAGACAAAGGCGGAGACGAAGATGGAGACACAGACGGAGACAAAGACGGAGACAAAGATGGAGACACAGACGGAGGCAAATACGGAGACAAAGACGGTGACAAAGACGGAGGCAAAGACGGAGACGAAGATGGAGACAAAGAGGGAGACAGAGGCAGAGGCGGAGACAGAGAAGGGAACAGAGACAGAGACAGAGCAAGTGACAGAGACAGAGACAGAGACAGGAAAAGAGACAGAGACCTAGACAGAGTCAGAGACAGAGGCAGCGACATAGACAGAAACAGAGACAGAGACAGAGGCACAGACAGAGACACAGACAGAGACAAAGAGAGAGGCGCATGAGACAAAGACAGAGCCACAGACAGAGACAGAGGCAGAGACAGAGGCACAGACAGAGACAGAGACAGAGACAGAGACAGAGAGAGAGGCAGAGACAGAAACACAGACAGAGACAGAGACAGAGACAGAGACAGAGACAGAGACTGAGACAGAGACAGAGACAGAGGGGCAGGAGACGTGGACGGAGACAAAGACGGGGACAAAGACGGTGACAAAGACGGACACAAAGACGGAGACGAAGAGGAAGACGACGACGGAGACAAAGACGGAGACAAAGGCGGAGACAAAGATGGTGACACAGACGGAGACAAATACGGAGACAAAGACGGAGGCAAAGACGGAGACAAAGACGGAGACAAATATAGAGACACAGACGGAGACAAATACGGAGACAAAGACGGTGACAAGGACGGAGGCAAAGACGGAGACGAAGAGGAAGACGACGACGGAGACAAAGACGGAGACAAAGGCGGAGACAAAGACGGATACAAAGACAGAGACAGAGACAGAGACAGAGGCAGAGACAGAGACGGAGACAGAGACAGAGACAGAGACAGCGACAGAGACAGAGACAGAGACAGAGACAGAGACAGAGACAGAGACAGAGAGAGGGACAGAGACAGAGACAGAGACAGAGACAGAGACAGAGACAGAGACAGAGACAGAGACAGAGACAGAGACAGAGACAGAGGCAGAGACAGAGACAGAGACAGAGACAGAGACAGAGAGAGAGAAAGCGACACGGACGAAGACAGAAACAGAGACAGAGGCAGAGGCACAGACAGAGATACAGACAGAGACAAAGGCAGAGGCGCATGACACAAAGACAGAGCCACAGACAGAGACAGCGGCAGAGACAGAGACAGAGACAGAGACAGAGAGAGAGGCAGAGACAGAGACAGAGACGGAGACAGAGACAGAGACAGAGACAGAGGCAGAGACAGAAACCGAGACAGAGACAGAGACGGAGACAGAGACAGAGACAGAGACAGAGGCAGAGACAGAAACCGAGACAGAGACAGAGACGGAGACAGAGACAGAGACAGAGCCAGAGACAGAGACAGAGACAGGGACAGAGACAGCGACAGAGACAGAGACAGAGACAGAGACAGAGACAGAGACAGAGACAGAGACAGGGACAGAGACAGCGACAGAGACAGAGACAGAGACAGAGACAGAGACAAAGACAGAGGCGCATGAGACAAAGACAGAGGCAGAGACAGAGACAGAGACAGAGGCAGATACAGAGACAGAGACAGAGACGGAGACAGAGATGGAGACACAGACGGAGACAAAGACGGAGACAAAGACGGTGGCAAAGACGGAGACAGAGCCAGAGACAGAGACGGAGACGAAGACAGAGACAGGGAAAGAGACAGAGGCAGAGACAGAGACAAAGACAGAGACAGAGACCGAGACAGAGACGGAGACGGAGACAGAGACGGAGACGGAGACAGAGACGGAGACAGGGACAGAGACAGAGACAGGGACAGAGACAGAGGCAGAGACAGAGAGAGGGACAGAGACAGAGACAGAGACAGGGACAGGGACAGAGACAGAGACAGAGACAGAGGCAGAGACAGAGGCAGAGACAGAGACAGAGACAGAGACAGAGACAGAGACAGAGGGGCAGGAGACGTGGACGGAGACAAAGACGGAGACAAAGAAGTAGACAAAGACGTAGACAAGGACGGAGACCAAGACGGAGACAACGACGGTGACAAAGACGGAGGCAAAGACGGAGACGAAGAGGAAGACGACGACGGAGACAAAGACGGTGACAAAGACGGACACAAAGACGGAGACAAAGATGGAGACAAAGACGGAGACAGAGGCAGAGGCGGAGACAGAGAAGGGAACAGAGGCAGAGACAGGGAAAGGGACAGAGACAGAGACAGAGACAGAGACAGAGACAGAGACAGAGACAGAGGCAGCGACAGAGACAGAGACAGAGGCACAGACAGAGACACAGACAGAGACAATGACAGAGTCGCATGAGACAAAGACAGAGCCACAGACAGAGACAGAGACAGAGACAGAGATAGGGACAGAGACAGAGACAGAGACGGAGACAAAGGCGGGGACAAAGACAGAGGCAGAGACAGAGACAGAGACAGAGACGGAGACAGAGATGGAGACACAGACGGAGACAAATACGGAGACAATGGTAGAGGCAAAGGCGGAGACAGAGGCGGAGACACAGACAGAGACAGAGACTGAGACAAAGACACAGACAGAAACAGAGACAGAGACAGAGACAGAGGCAGGGACAGAGTCAGAGACAGAGACAGAGACAGAGACAGAGACAGAGACAGAGACAGAGACTGAGACAGAGGGGCAGTTGACGTGGACGGAGACAAAGACGGAGACAAAGACGGTGGCAAAGACGGAGACAGAGCCAGAGACAGAGACGGAGACGAAGACAGAGACAGGGAAAGAGACAGAGGCAGAGACAGAGACAGAGACAGAGACAGAGACAGGGACAGGGACAGAGACAGAGACAGAGACAGAGACAGAGACAGAGGCAGAGACAGGGACAGAGACAGCGACAGAGACAGAGACAGAGACAGAAACTGAGACAGACACAGAGATGGAGCCAGAGACAGAGACAGAGACAGAGACAGAGACAGAGACAGAGACAGAGACAGAGACAGAGACAGAGACAGAGACAGAGACAGAGACGGAGACAGAGACAGAGACAGACACAGAGGCAGAGACAGAAACCGAGACAGAGACTGAGACGGAGACAGAGACAGAGGCAGAGACAGAGGCAGAGGCAGAGACAGAGACAGAGGCAGAGACAGAAACCGAAACAGAGACAGAGACAGAGACAGAGACAGAGAGTGAGACAGAGACAGAGGGGCAGGAGACGTGAACGGAGACAAAGACGGAGACAAGGACGTAGACAAAGACGGAGACAAAGACGGAGACAAAGACGGAGACAAAGACGGTGACAAAGACGGAGACGAAGAGGAAGACGAGGACGGAGACAAAGACGAAGACAAAGGCGGAGACAAAGATGGAGACACAGACGGAGGCAAATACGGAGACAAAGACGGTGACAAAGACGGAGGCAAAGACGGAGACGAAGATGGAGACAAAGACGGAGACAGAGGCAGAGGCGGAGACAGAGAAGGGAACAGAGACAGGGACAGAGCAAGTGACAGAGACAGAGACAGAGACAGGAAAAGAGACAGAGACCTAGACAGAGTCAGAGACAGAGGCAGCGACATAGACAGAAACAGAGACAGAGACAGAGGCACAGACAGAGACACAGACAGAGACAAAGAGAGAGGCGCATGAGACAAAGGCAGAGCCACATACAGAGACAGAGGCAGAGACAGATGCACAGACAGAGACAGAGACAGAGACAGAGACAGAGAGAGAGGCAGAGACAGAAACACAGACAGAGACAGAGACAGAGACAGAGACAGAGACAGAGACAGAGACTGAGACAGAGACAGAGATAGAGGGGCAGGAGACGTGGACGGAGACAAAGACGGAGACAAAGACGGTGACAAAGACGGAGACAAAGACGGAGACGAAGAGGAAGACGACGACGGAGACAAAGCCGGATACAAAGACAGAGACAGAGACAGAGACAGAGGCAGAGACAGAGAAGGGAACAGAGACAGAGACAGAGAAAGTGACAGAGACAGAGACAGAGACAGGAAAAGAGACAGAGACAGAGACAGAGACAGAGACAGATGCAGCGACAGAGACAGAAACAGAGACAAAGACGGAGGCGCATGAGACAAAGACAGAGCCACAGACAGAGACAGAGGCAGAGACAGAGACAGAAACAGAGACAGAGACAGAGACAGAGACAGCGACAGAGACTGAGACAGCGACAGAGACAGAGGGGGAGGAGACGTGGACGGAGACAAAGACGGAGACAAAGACGGAGACAAAGACGGAGGCAAAGACGGAGACGAAGAGGAAGACGACGACGGAGACAAAGACGAAGACAAAGGCGGAGACAAAGATGGAGACACAGACGGAGACAAATACGGAGACAAAGACGGTGACAAAGACGGAGGCAAAGACGGAGACGAAGAGGAAGACACAGACGGAGACAAATACGGAGACAAAGGCGGACACAAAGACGGATACAAAGACAGAGACAGAGACAGAGACAGAGGCAGAGACAGAGACGGAGACAGAGACGCAGACAGAGACATAGACAGAGACAGAGACTGAGACAGCGACAGAGACACAGACAGCGGCAGAGACGGAGACAGAGGCAGAGACACTGACAGAGACAGAGACAGAGACAGAGACTGAGACAGAGACAGAGATGGACACAGAGACAGAGACAGAGACAGCGGCGGAGACGGAGACGCAGAGAGAGACATAGACAGAGACAGAGACAGAGACAGAGACAGAGACAGAGACAGAGACAGAGACAGAGACAGAGACAGAGACAGAGACTGAGACAGAGGCAGAGACAGAGACAGAGACAGAGACAGAGACAGAGACAGAGACTGAGACAGAGACTGAGACAGAGGGGCAGGAGACGTGGACGGAGACAAAGACGGAGACAAAGATTGTGACAAACGCGGAGACAAAGACGGAGACAAGGACGGAGACAAAGACGGTGACAAAGGCGGAGACAAAGACGGAGACGAAGAGGAAGACGACGACGGAGACAAAGGCGGAGACAAAGGCGGAGACAAATACGGAGACAAAGACGGAGGCAAAAACCGAGACAAAGACGGAGACAAATATGGAGACACAGACGGATCCAAATACGGAGACAAAGACGGTGACAGAGGCAGAGACAGAAACAGAGACAGAGACAGAGACAGAGACAGAGACAGAGACAGAGACAGAGACAGAGACTGAAACAGAGACAGAGACAGAGGGGCAGGAGACGTGGACGGAGACAAAGACGGAGACAAAGACGGTGACAAAGACGGAGACAAAGACGGAGACAAAGACGGTGACATAGACGGAGACAAAGACGGAGACGAAGAGGAAGACGAGGACGGAGACAAAGACGGAGACAAAGACGGGGACAAAGACGGAGACAACGACGGTGATAAAGACGGAGACAAAGACGGAGACGAAGAGGAAGACGACGACGGAGACAAAGACGGTGACAAAGACGGAGACCAAGACGGCGACAAAGATGGAGACAAAGACGGAGACAGAGGCAGAGGCGGAGACAGAGGAGGGAACACAGGCAGAGACAGAGAAAAGGACAGAGACAGAGACATAGACAGAGACAGGAAAAGAGCCACAGACAGAGACAGAGGCAGAGACAGAAACAGAGACAGAGACAGAGACAGAGACAGAGACAGAGACAGAGACAGAGACAGAGACAGAGACAGAGACAGAGACAGAGACAGAGACAGAGACAGAGACAGAGACAGAGACAGAGACAGAAACAGAGACAGAGACAGAGACAGAGGCAGAGACAGAAACCGAGACAGAGTCAGAGACAGAGACAGAGACAGAGACAGAGACAGAGACAGAGACAGATACAGAGACAGAGACAGAGACAGAGGCAGCGACAGAACCAGGGACAGAGACGGAGACAGGGACAGAGGGAGAGACAGCGACAGAGACAGAGACAGAGACAGAGACTGAGACAGAGACAGAGATGGACACAGAGACAGAGACAGAGGGGCAGGAGACGTGGACGGAGACAAAGACGGAGACAAAGACGGTGACAAAGGCGGAGACAAAGACGGAGACAAAGACGGAGACAAAGACGGTGACAAAGGCGGAGACAAAGACGGAGACGAAGAGGAAGACGACGACGGAGACAGAGGCAGAGGCGGAGACAGAGAAGGGAACAGAGACAGGGACAGAGCAAGTGACAGAGACAGAGACAGAGACAGGAAAAGAGACAGAGACGGAGACAGAGTCAGAGACAGAGGCAGCGACAGAGACAGAAACAGAGAGAGAGACAGAGGCACAGACAGAGACACAGACAGAGACAGAGGCAGAGACAGAGACAGAGACAGAGACAGAGACGGAGACATAGACAGAGAGAGAAGCAGAGACAGAGACAGAGACAGAGACAGAGACAGAGACAGAGACAGAGACAGAGACAGAGACAGAGACTGAGACAGAGGCAGAGACAGAGACAGAGACAGAGACAGAGACAGAGACAGAGACTGAGACAGAGGGGCAGGAGACGTGGACGGAGACAAAGACGGAGACAAAGACGGTGACAAAGGCGGAGACAAAGACGGAGACAAGGACGGAGACAAAGAGGAAGACGACGACGGAGACAAAGGCGGAGACAAAGGCGGATACAATGATGGAGACACAGACGGAGACAAATACGGAGACAAAGACGGAGGCAAAGACTGAGACAAAGACGGAGACAAATATGGAGACACAGACGGATCCAAATACGGAGACAAAGACGGTGACAAAGACGGAGGCAAAGACGGAGACGAAGAGGAAGACGACGACGGAGACAAAGACGGAGACAAAGGCGGAGACGAAGATGGAGACACAGACGGAGACAAAGACGGAGACAAAGATGGAGACACAGACGGAGGCAAATACGGAGACAAAGACGGTGACAAAGACGGAGGCAAAGACGGAGACGAAGATGGAGACAAAGAGGGAGACAGAGGCAGAGGCGGAGACAGAGAAGGGAACAGAGACAGAGACAGAGCAAGTGACAGAGACAGAGACAGAGACAGGAAAAGAGACAGAGACCTAGACAGAGTCAGAGACAGAGGCAGCGACATAGACAGAAACAGAGACAGAGACAGAGGCACAGACAGAGACACAGACAGAGGCGCATGAGACAAAGACAGAGCCACAGCCAGACACAGAAGCAGAGACAGAGGCACAGACAGAGACAGAGACAGAGACAGAGACAGAGAGAGAGGCAGAGACAGAAACAGAGACAGAGACAGAGACAGAGACAGAGACAGAGACAGAGACAGAGACAGAGACAGAGACTGAGACAGAGGCAGAGACAGAGGGGCAGGAGACGTGGACGGAGACAAAGACGGAGACAAAGACGGTGACAAAGACGGAGACAAAGACGGAGCCGAAGAGGAAGACGACGACGGAGACAAAGCCGGAGACGAAGAGGAAGACGACGACGGAGACAAAGACGGTGACAAAGACGGAGACAAATATGGAGACACAGACGGACACAAATACGGAGACAAAGACAGGTACAAAGACGGAGACAGAGACAGAGACAGAGACGGAGACGAAGACAGAGACAGGGAAAGGGACAGAGGCAGAGACAGAGACAGAGACAGAGACAGGGACAGGGACAGAGACAGAGACAGAGACAGAGACAGAGACAGAGACAGAGACAGAGACAGAGACAGAGACAGAGACAGAGACAGAGACAGAGACAGAGACAGAGACAAAGACGGAGACAATGACGGAGACAAAGAAGTAGACAAAGACGTAGACAAAGACGGAGACAAAGACGGAGACAACGACGGTGACAAAGACGGAGACAAAGACGGAGACGAGGAGGAAGACGACGACGGAGACAAAGACGGTGACAAAGACGGAGACAAAGATGGAGACAAAGATGGAGACAAGGACGGAGACAGAGGCAGAGGCGGAGACAGAGAAGGGAACAGAGGCAGAGACAGAGACAGAGACAGAGACAGAGACAGAGACAGAGACAGGAAAAGAGGCAGAGACAGAGACAGAGACAGAGGCAGCGACAGAGACAGAAACAGAGACAGAGACAGAGGCACAGACAGAGACACAGACAGAGGCAAAGGCAGAGGCGCATGAGACAAAGACAGAGCCACAGACAGAGACAGAGGCAGAGACAGAGACAGAGAGAGAGACAGAGACAGAGACAGACGCGCATGAGACAACGACCGAGACAGAGGGGCAGGAGACACGGACGGAGACACAGACGGAGACAAGGACGGAGAAAAAGACGGACACAAAGACGGAGACGAAGAGGAAGACGACGACGGAGACAAAGACGGTGACAAAGACGGAGACAAAGACGCAGACAAAGATGGAGACAGAGACGGTGACATAGACGGAGACAAAGACGGAGACGAAGAGGAAGACGAGGACGGAGACAAAGACGGAGACAAAGACGGGGACAAAGACGGAGACAACGACGGTGATAAAGACGGAGACAAAGACGGAGACGAAGAGGAAGACGACGACGGAGACAAAGACGGTGACAAAGACGGAGACAAAGACGGCGACAAAGATGGAGACAAGGACGGAGACAGAGGAGGGAGCACAGGCAGAGACAGAGAAAAGGACAGAGACAGAGACATAGACAGAGACAGGAAAAGAGCCACAGACAGAGACAGAGGCAGAGACAGAAACAGAGACAGAGACAGAGACAGAGACAGAGACAGAGACAGAGACAGAGACAGAGACAGAGACAGAGACAGAGACAGAGACAGAGACAGAGACAGAGACAGAAACAGAGACAGAGACAGAGACAGAGACAGAGACTGAGACAGAGACAGAGACAGAGACATAGGGGCAGGAGACGTGGACGGAGACAAAGACGCAGACAAAGACGGTGACAAAGACGGAGACAAAGAGGGAGACGACGAGGAAGACGACGACGGAGACAAAGACGGAGACAAAGGCGGAGACAAAGATAGAGACACAGACGGAGACAAATACGGAGACAAAGACGGAGGCAAAGACGGAGACAAAGACGGAGACAAATATGGAGACACAGACGGAGACAAATACGGAGACAAAGACGGTGACAAAGACGGAGGCAAAGACGGAGACGAAGAGGAAGACGACGACGGAGACAAAGACGGAGACAAAGGCGGAGACAAAGACGGATACAAAGACAGAGACAGAGACAGAGACAGAGGCGGAGACAGAGACGGAGACAGAGACAGAGACAGAGACAGAGACAGAGACAGAGGCAGAGACAGAGACAGAGACAGAGACAGAGACAGAGACGGGGACAGAGACAGAAACCGAGACAGAGACAGAGACAGAGACAGAGACAGAGACAGAGACAGAGACAGAGACAGAGACAGAGACAGAGACAGAGACAGAGACAGAGACAGAGACAGAGGCAGAGACAGAGACAGTGACAGAGACAGTGACAGAGAGAGAGAAAGCGACACGGACGAAGACAGAAACAGAGACAGAGGCAGAGGCACAGACAGAGACACAGACAGAGACAAAGGCAGAGGCGCATGACACAAAGACAGAGCCACAGACAGAGACAGAGGCAGAGACAGAGACAGAGACAGAGACAGAGACAGAGGCAGAGACAGAGACAGAGACAGAAACAGAGACAGAGACAGAGACAGAGACAGAGACAGAGACAGAGACAGAGACAGAGACAGAGACAGAGACAGAGACAAAGACAGAGACAGAGACAGAGACAGAGACAGAGACAGAGACAGAGACAGAGACAGAGACAGAGACAGAGACAGAGACAGAGACAGAGACAGAGACAGAGACAGAGACAGAGACAGAGACAGAGACAGAGACAGAGACAGAGACAGAGACAGAGACAGAGACAGAGACAGAGACGGAGACGGAGACAGAGACGGGGACAGAGACAGAAACCGAGACAGAGACAGAGACAGAGACAGAGACAGAGACAGAGACAGAGACAGAGACAGAGACAGAGACAGAGACAGAGACAGAGGCAGAGACAGAGACAGCGACAGAAACAGAGACAGAGACAGAGACAGAGACAGAGACAGAGACAGAGACAGAGACAGAGACAGAGACAGAGACAGAGACAGAGACAGAGACAGAGACAGAGACAGAGACAGAGACAGAGACAGAGACAGAGACAGAGACAGAGACAGAGACAGAGACAGAGACAGAGACAGAGACAGAGACAGAGACAGAGACAGAGACAGAGACAGAGACAGAGACAGAGACAGAGACAGAGACAGAGACGGAGACGGAGACAGAGACGGGGACAGAGACAGAAACCGAGACAGAGACAGAGACAGAGACAGAGACAGAGACAGAGACAGAGACAGAGACAGAGACAGAGACAGAGACAGAGACAGAGACAGAGACAGAGACAGAGACAGAGACAGAGACAGAGACAGAGACAGAGACAGAGACGGGGACAGAGACAGAAACCGAGACAGAGACAGAGACAGAGACAGAGACAGAGACAGAGACAGAGACAGAGACAGAGACAGAGACAGAGACGGAGACAGGGACAGAGGGAGAGACAGCGACAGAGACAGAGACAGAGGCAGAGACTGAGACAGAGACAGAGATGGACACAGAGACAGAGACAGAGGGGCAGGAGACGTGGACGGAGACAAAGACGGAGACAAAGACGGTGACAAAGGCGGAGACAAAGACGGAGACAAAGACGGAGACAAAGACGGTGACAAAGGCGGAGACAAAGACGGAGACGAAGAGGAAGACGACGACGGAGACAAAGGCGGAGACAAAGGCGGAGACAAAGATGGAGACACAGACGGAGACAAATACGGAGACAAAGACGGAGGCAAAGGCCGAGACAAAGACGGAGACAAATATGGAGACACAGACGGAGACAAATACGGAGACAAAGACGGTGACAAAGACGGAGACAGAGACAGAGACAGAGGCAGAGACAGAGAAGGGAACAGAGACAGAGACAGAGCAAGTGACAGAGACAGAGACAGAGACAGGAAAAGAGACAGAGACAGAGACAGAGACAGAGACAGATGCAGCGACAGAGACAGAAACAGAGACAAAGACGGAGGCGCATGAGACAAAGACAGAGCCACAGACAGAGACAGAGGCAGAGACAGAGACAGAAACAGAGGCAGAGACAGAGACAGAGACAGAGACAGAGACTGAGACAGCGACAGAGACAGAGGGGCAGGAGACGTGGACGGAGACAAAGACGGAGACAAAGACGGTGACAAAGACGGAGACAAAGACGGAGACGAAGAGGAAGACGACGACGGAGACAAAGACGAAGACAAAGGCGGAGACAAAGATGGAGACACAGACGGAGACAAATACGGAGACAAAGACGGAGGCAAAGACGGAGACAAATATGGAGACACAGACGGAGACAAATACGGAGACAAAGACGGTGACAAAGACGGAGGCAAAGACGGAGACGAAGAGGAAGACACAGACGGAGACAAATACGGAGACAAAGGCGGAGACAAAGACGGATACAAAGACAGAGGCAGAGACACTGACAGAGACAGAGACAGAGACAGAGACTGAGACAGAGACAGAGACAGAGACAGAGACAGAGACAGAGACAGAGACAGAGACAGAGACTGAGACAGAGGCAGAGACAGAGACAGAGACAGAGACAGAGACAGAGACAGAGACTGAGACAGAGGGGCAGGAGACGTGGACGGAGACAAAGACGGAGACAAAGACGGTGACAAAGGCGGAGACAAAGACGGAGACAAGGACGGAGACAAAGAGGAAGACGACGACGGAGACAAAGGCGGAGACAAAGGCGGATACAATGATGGAGACACAGACGGAGACAAATACGGAGACAAAGACGGAGGCAAAGACCGAGACAAAGACGGAGACAAATATGGAGACACAGACGGATCCAAATACGGAGACAAAGACGGTGACAAAGACGGAGGCAAAGACGGAGACGAAGAGGAAGACGACGACGGAGACAAAGACGGAGACAAAGGCGGAGACGAAGATGGAGACACAGACGGAGACACAGACGGAGACAAAGATGGAGACACAGACGGAGGCAAATACGGAGACAAAGACGGTGACAAAGACGGAGGCAAAGACGGAGACGAAGATGGAGACAAAGAGGGAGACAGAGGCAGAGGCGGAGACAGAGAAGGGAACAGAGACAGAGACAGAGCAAGTGACAGAGACAGAGACAGAGACAGGAAAAGAGACAGAGACCTAGACAGAGTCAGAGACAGAGGCAGCGACATAGACAGAAACAGAGACAGAGACAGAGGCACAGACAGAGACACAGACAGAGGCGCATGAGACAAAGACAGAGCCACAGCCAGACACAGAAGCAGAGACAGAGGCACAGACAGAGACAGAGACAGAGACAGAGACAGAGAGAGAGGCAGAGACAGAAACAGAGACAGAGACAGAGACAGAGACAGAGACAGAGACAGAGACAGAGACAGAGACAGAGACAGAGACAGAGACTGAGACAGAGACAGAGACAGAGGGGCAGGAGACGTGGACGGAGACAAAGACGGAGACAAAGACGGTGACAAAGACGGAGACAAAGACGGTGACAAAGGCGGAGACAAAGACGGAGACAAAGACGGAGACAAAGACGGTGACAAAGGCGGAGACAAAGACGGAGACGAAGAGGAAGACGACGACGGAGACAAAGGCGGAGACAAAGGCGGAGACAAAGATGGAGACACAGACGGAGACAAATACGGAGACAAAGACGGAGGCAAAGGCCGAGACAAAGACGGAGACAAATATGGAGACACAGACGGAGACAAATACGGAGACAAAGACGGTGACAAAGACGGAGGCAAAGACGGAGACGAAGAGGAAGACGACGACGGAGACAAAGACGGAGACGAAGGCGGAGACGAAGATGGAGACACAGACGGAGACAAAGACGGAGGCAAAGATGGAGACACAGACGGAGGCAAATACGGAGACAAAGACGGTGACAAAGACGGAGGCAAAGACGGAGACGAAGATGGAGACAAAGACGGAGACAGAGGCAGAGGCGGAGACAGAGAAGGGAACAGAGACAGGGACAGAGCAAGTGACAGAGACAGAGACAGAGACAGGAAAAGAGACAGAGACGGAGACAGAGTCAGAGACAGAGGCAGCGACAGAGACAGAAGCAGAGAGAGAGACAGAGGCACAGACAGAGACACAGACAGAGACAAAGACAGAGGCGCATGAGACAAAGACAGAGCCACAGACAGAGACAGAGGCAGAGACAGAGACAGAGACAGAGATTGAGACAGAGACAGAGATGGACACAGAGACAGAGACAGAGGGGCAGGAGACGTGGACGGAGACAAAGACGGAGACAAAGACGGTGACAAAGGCGGAGACAAAGACGGAGACAAAGACGGAGACAAAGACGGTGACAAAGGCGGAGACAAAGACGGAGACGAAGAGGAAGACGACGACGGAGACAAAGGCGGAGACAAAGGCGGAGACAAAGATGGAGACACAGACGGAGACAAATACGGAGACAAAGACGGAGGCAAAGGCCGAGACAAAGACGGAGACAAATATGGAGACACAGACGGAGACAAATACGGAGACAAAGACGGTGACAAAGACGGAGGCAAAGACGGAGACGAAGAGGAAGACGACGACGGAGACAAAGACGGAGACGAAGGCGGAGACGAAGATGGAGACACAGACGGAGACAAAGACGGAGGCAAAGATGGAGACACAGACGGAGGCAAATACGGAGACAAAGACGGTGACAAAGACGGAGGCAAAGACGGAGACGAAGATGGAGACAAAGACGGAGACAGAGGCAGAGGCGGAGACAGAGAAGGGAACAGAGACAGGGACAGAGCAAGTGACAGAGACAGAGACAGAGACAGGAAAAGAGACAGAGACGGAGACAGAGTCAGAGACAGAGGCAGCGACAGAGACAGAAACAGAGAGAGAGACAGAGGCACAGACAGAGACACAGACAGAGACAAAGACAGAGGCGCATGAGACAAAGACAGAGCCACAGACAGAGACAGAGGCAGAGACAGAGACAGAGACAGAGACAGAGACAGAGACGGAGACAGAGACAGAGAGAGAAGCAGAGACAGAAACAGAGACAGAGACAGAGACAGAGACAGAGACAGAGGAAGAGACAGAGGCAGAGACTGAGACAGCGACAGAGACAGAGGGGCAGGAGACGTGGACGGAGACAAAGACGGAGACAAAGACGGTGACAAAGACGGAGACAAAGACGGAGACAAGGACGGAGACAAAGACGGTGACAAAGGCGGAGACAAAGACGGAGACGAAGAGGAAGACGACGACGGAGACAAAGGCGGAGACAAAGGCGGATACAAAGATGGAGACACAGACGGAGACAAATACGGAGACAAAGACGGAGGCAAAGACCGAGACAAAGACGGAGACAAATATGGAGACACAGACGGATCCAAATACGGAGACAAAGACGGTGACAAAGACGGAGGCAAAGACGGAGACGAAGAGGAAGACGACGACGGAGACAAAGACGGAGACAAAGGCGGAGACGAAGATGGAGACACAGACGGAGACAAAGACGGAGACAAAGATGGAGACACAGACGGAGGCAAACACGGAGACAAAGACGGTGACAAAGACGGAGGCAAAGACGGAGACGAAGATGGAGACAAAGAGGGAGACAGAGGCAGAGGCGGAGACAGAGAAGGGAACAGAGACAGAGACAGAGCAAGTGACAGAGACAGAGACAGAGACAGGAAAAGAGACAGAGACCTAGACAGAGTCAGAGACAGAGGCAGCGACATAGACAGAAACAGAGACAGAGACAGAGGCACAGACAGAGACACAGACAGAGACAAAGAGAGAGGCGCATGAGACAAAGACAGAGCCACAGACAGAGACAGAGGCAGAGACAGATGCACAGACAGAGACAGAGACAGAGATAGAGACAGAGAGAGAGGCAGAGACAGAAACACAGACAGAGACAGAGACAGAGACAGAGACAGAGACAGAGACAGAGACTGAGACAGAGACAGAGATAGAGGGGCAGGAGACGTGGACGGAGACAAAGACGGAGACAAAGACGGTGACAAAGACGGAGACAAAGACGGAGACGAAGAGGAAGACGACGACGGAGACAAAGACGGTGACAAAGACGGAGACAAAGACGGAGACAAAGATGGAGACAAAGACGG
Organism: Megachile willughbiella; assembly: GCA_945859595.2. Classification (NCBI taxonomy): domain Eukaryota; kingdom Metazoa; phylum Arthropoda; class Insecta; order Hymenoptera; family Megachilidae; genus Megachile; species Megachile willughbiella. Next base: position 1,956,407 of record CAMAOD020000301.1, read on the forward strand.
AGACAGAGGCAGAGGCGGAGACAGAGAAGGGAACAGAGGCAGAGACAGAGAAAAGGACAGAGACAGAGACATAGACAGAGACAGGAAAAGAGACAGAGACAGAGACAGAGACAGAGACAGAGACAGAGGCAGCGACAGAGACAGAAACAGAGACGGAGACAGAGGCACAGACAGAGACACAGACAGAGACAAAGACAGAGGCGCATGACACAAAGACAGAGCCACAGACAGAGACAGAGGCAGAGACAGAGACAGAGACAGGGACAGAGACAGAGACAGAGACAGAGACAGAGACAGAGACAGAGACAGAGACAGAGACAGAGACAGAGACAGAAACAGAGACAGAGACAGAGACAGAGACAGAGACAGAGACAGAGACAGAGACAGAGACTGAGACAGAGACTGAGACAGAGGCAGAGACATAGGGGCAGGAGACGTGGACGGAGACAAGGACGGATACAAAGACGTAGACAAAGACGGAGACAAAGACGGAGACAAGGACGGTGACAAAGACGGAGACAAAGACGGAGACAAAGACGGTGACATAGACGGAGACAAAGACGGAGACGAAGAGGAAGACGATGACGGAGACAAAGACGGAGACAAAGACGGAGACAAAGACGGAGACAGAGATGGTGGCAAGGACAGAGACAGAGGCAGAGACAGAGACAGAGACATAGACACAGACAGAGTCAGAGGCACTGATAGAGACACAGACAGAGACAAAGACAGAGGCGCATGAGACAAAGACAGAGCCACAGACAGAGACAGAGGCAGAGACTGAGACAGAGACAGAGACAGAGGGGCAGGAGACGTGGACGGAGACAAAGGCGGAGACAAAGACGGAGGCAAAGGCGGACACAAATACGGAGACAAAGACAGGTCCAAAGACGGAGACAAAGACGGAGACAAAGACGGAGACAAAGACGGGGACAAAGACGGAGACAACGACGGTGATAAAGACGGAGACAAAGACGGAGACGAAGAGGAAGACGACGACGGAGACAAAGACGGTGACAAAGCCGGAGACAAAGACGGAGACAAAGATGGAGACAAAGACGGAGACAGAGGCAGAGGCGGAGACAGAGAAGGGAACAGAGGCAGAGACAGAGAAAAGGACAGAGACAGAGACATAGACAGAGACAGGAAAAGAGACAGAGACAGAGACAGAGGCAGAGGCAGCGACAGAGACAGAAACAGAGACAGAGACAGAGACAGAGACAGAGACAGAGACAGAGACAGAGACAGAGACAGAGACAGAGACAGAGACAGAGACAGAGACAGAGACAGAGGCAGAGACAGAGACAGTGACAGAGACAGAGACAGAGAGAGAGAAAGCGACACGGACGAAGACAGAAACAGAGACAGAGGCAGAGGCACAGACAGAGACACAGACAGAGACAAAGGCAGAGGCGCATGACACAAAGACAGAGCCACAGACAGAGACAGAGACAGAGACAGAGACAGAGACAGGGACAGAGACAGAGGCAGAGACAGAGACAGAGACAGAGACAGAGACAGAGACAGAGACAGAGACAGAGACAGAGACAGAAACAGAGACAGAGACAGAGACAGAGACAGCGACAGAGACAGAGACAGAGACAGAGACAGAGACAGAGACAGAGACAGAGACAGAGAGAGGGACAGAGACAGAGACAGAGACAGAGACAGAGACAGAGACAGAGACAGAGACAGAGACAGAGACAGAGACAGAGACAGAGGCAGAGACAGAGACAGAGACAGAGACAGAGGCAGAGACAGAGACAGTGAAAGAGACAGTGACAGAGAGAGAGAAGCGACACGGACGAAGACAGAAACAGAGACAGAGGCAGAGGCACAGACACAGACACAGACAGAGACAAAGGCAGAGGCGCATGACACAAAGACAGAGCCACAGACAGAGACAGAGGCAGAGACAGAGACAGAGACAGAGACAGAGACAGAGACAGAGGCAGAGACAGAGACAGAGACAGAGACAGAAACAGAGACAGAGACGGAGACAGAGACAGAGGCAGAGACAGAAACTGAGACAGAGACAGAGACAGAGACAGAGACAGAGACAGAGACAGAGACAGAGACAGAGACAGAGACAGAGACAGAGGCAGAGACAGAAACCGAGCCAGAGACAGAGACAGAGACAGAGACAGAGACAGAGACAGAGACAGAGACAGAGACTGAGACAGAGACAGAGACAGAGGGGCAGGAGACGTGGACGGAGACAAAGACGGAGACAAAGACGGTGACAAAGACGGAGACAAAGAGGGAGACGAAGAGGAAGACGACGACGGAGACAAAGACGGAGACAAAGGCGGAGACAAAGATGGAGACACAGACGGAGACAAATACGGAGACAAAGACGGAGGCAAAGACGGAGACAAAGACGGAGACAAATATAGAGACACAGACGGAGACAAATACGGAGACAAAGGCGGTGACAAGGACGGAGGCAAAGACGGAGACGAAGAGGAAGACGACGACGGAGACAAAGACGGAGACAAAGGCGGAGACAAAGACGGATACAAAGACAGAGACAGAGACAGAGACAGAGGCAGAGACAGAGACGGAGAGAGAGACAGAGACAGAGACAGCGACAGAGACAGAGACAGAGACAGAGACAGAGACAGAGACAGAGACAGAGAGAGGGACAGAGACAGAGACAGAGACAGAGACAGAGACAGAGACAGAGACAGAGACAGAGACAGAGACAGAGACAGAGACAGAGGCAGAGACAGAGACAGAGACAGAGACAGAGACAGAGAGAGAGAAAGCGACACGGACGAAGACAGAAACAGAGACAGAGGCAGAGGCACAGACAGAGATACAGACAGAGACAAAGGCAGAGGCGCATGACACAAAGACAGAGCCACAGACAGAGACAGCGGCAGAGACAGAGACAGAGACAGAGACAGAGAGAGAGGCAGAGACAGAGACAGAGACGGAGACAGAGACAGAGACAGAGACAGAGGCAGAGACAGAAACCGAGACAGAGACAGAGACGGAGACAGAGACAGAGACAGAGACAGAGGCAGAGACAGAAACCGAGACAGAGACAGAGACGGAGACAGAGACAGAGACAGAGCCAGAGACAGAGACAGAGACAGGGACAGAGACAGCGACAGAGACAGAGACAGAGACAGAGGCAGAGGAAGAGACAGAGACAGAGACTGAGACAGCGACAGAGACAGAGGGGCAGGAGACGTGGACGGAGACAAAGACGGAGACAAAGACGGTGACAAAGACGGAGACAAAGACGGAGACGAAGAGGAAGACGACGACGGAGACAAAGACGGATACAAAGACAGAGACAGAGACAGAGACAGAGGCAGAGACAGAGAAGGGAACAGAGACAGAGACAGAGCAAGTGACAGAGACAGAGACAGAGACAGGAAAAGAGACAGAGACAGAGACAGAGACAGAGACAGATGCAGCGACAGAGACAGAAACAGAGACAAAGACGGAGGCGCATGAGACAAAGACAGAGCCACAGACAGAGACAGAGGCAGAGACAGAGACAGAAACAGAGACAGAGACAGAGACAGAGACAGAGACAGAGACTGAGACAGCGACAGAGACAGAGGGGCAGGAGACGTGGACGGAGACAAAGACGGAGACAAAGACGGTGACAAAGACGGAGACAAAGACGGAGACGAAGAGGAAGACGACGACGGAGACAAAGACGAAGACAAAGGCGGAGACAAAGATGGAGACACAGACGGAGACAAATACGGAGACAAAGACGGAGGCAAAGACGGAGACAAATATGGAGACACAGACGGAGACAAATACGGAGACAAAGACGGTGACAAAGACGGAGGCAAAGACGGAGACGAAGAGGAAGACACAGACGGAGACAAATACGGAGACAAAGGCGGAGACAAAGACGGATACAAAGACAGAGACAGAGACAGAGACAGAGGCAGAGACAGAGACGCAGACAGAGACATAGACAGAGACAGAGACTGAGACAGCGACAGAGACACAGACAGCGGCAGAGACGGAGACAGAGGCAGAGACACTGACAGAGACAGAGACAGAGACAGAGACTGAGACAGAGACAGAGATGGACACAGAGACAGAGACACAGACAGCGGCGGAGACGGAGACGCAGAGAGAGACATAGACAGAGACAGAGACAGAGACAGAGACAGAGACAGAGACAGAGACAGAGACAGAGACAGAGACAGAGACAGAGACAGAGACTGAGACAGAGGCAGAGACAGAGACAGAGACAGAGACAGAGACAGAGACAGAGACTGAGACAGAGACTGAGACAGAGGGGCAGGAGACGTGGACGGAGACAAAGACGGAGACAAAGACGGTGACAAAGACGGAGACAAAGACGGAGACAAGGACGGAGACAAAGACGGTGACAAAGGCGGAGACAAAGACGGAGACGAAGAGGAAGACGACGACGGAGACAAAGGCGGAGACAAAGGCGGATACAAAGATGGAGACACAGACGGAGACAAATACGGAGACAAAGACGGAGGCAAAGACCGAGACAAAGACGGAGACAAATATGGAGACACAGACGGATCCAAATACGGAGACAAAGACGGTGACAAAGACGGAGGCAAAGACGGAGACGAAGAGGAAGACGACGACGGAGACAAAGACGGAGACAAAGGCGGAGACGAAGATGGAGACACAGACGGAGACAAAGACGGAGACAAAGATGGAGACACAGACGGAGGCAAATACGGAGACAAAGACGGTGACAAAGACGGAGGCAAAGACGGAGACGAAGATGGAGACAAAGAGGGAGACAGAGGCAGAGGCGGAGACAGAGAAGGGAACAGAGACAGAGACAGAGCAAGTGACAGAGACAGAGACAGAGACAGGAAAAGAGACAGAGACCTAGACAGAGTCAGAGACAGAGGCAGCGACATAGACAGAAACAGAGACAGAGACAGAGGCACAGAGAGAGACACAGACAGAGACAAAGAGAGAGGCGCATGAGACAAAGACAGAGCCACAGACAGAGACAGAGGCAGAGACAGAGGCACAGACAGAGACAGAGACAGAGACAGAGACAGAGAGAGAGGCAGAGACAGAAACACAGACAGAGACAGAGACAGAGACAGAGACAGAGACAGAGACTGAGACAGAGACAGAGACAGAGGGGCAGGAGACGTGGACGGAGACAAAGACGGGGACAAAGACGGTGACAAAGACGGAGACAAAGACGGAGACGAAGAGGAAGACGACGACGGAGACAAAGACGGAGACAAAGGCGGAGACAAAGATGGAGACACAGACGGAGACAAATACGGAGACAAAGACGGAGGCAAAGACGGAGACAAAGACGGAGACAAATATAGAGACACAGACGGAGACAAATACGGAGACAAAGACGGTGACAAGGACGGAGGCAAAGACGGAGACGAAGAGGAAGACGACGACGGAGACAAAGACGGAGACAAAGGCGGAGACAAAGACGGATACAAAGACAGAGACAGAGACAGAGACAGAGACAGAGACAGAGGCAGAGACAGAGACGGAGACAGAGACAGAGACAGAGACAGCGACAGAGACAGAGACAGAGACAGAGACAGAGACAGAGACAGAGACAGAGAGAGCGACAGAGAGAGCGACAGAGACAGAGACAGAGACAGAGACAGAGACAGAGACAGAGACAGAGACAGAGGCAGAGACAGAGACAGAGACAGAGACAGAGACAGAGAGAGAGAAAGCGACACGGACGAAGACAGAAACAGAGACAGAGGCAGAGGCACAGACAGAGATACAGACAGAGACAAAGGCAGAGGCGCATGACAGAAAGACAGAGCCACAGACAGAGACAGCGGCAGAGACAGAGACAGAGACAGAGACAGAGAGAGAGGCAGAGACAGAGACAGAGACGGAGACAGAGACAGAGACAGAGGCAGAGACAGAAACCGAGACAGAGACAGAGACGGAGACAGAGACAGAGACAGAGACAGAGGCAGAGACAGAAACCGAGACAGAGACAGAGACGGAGACAGAGACAGAGACAGAGCCAGAGACAGAGACAGAGACAGGGACAGAGACAGCGACAGAGACAGAGACAGAGACAGAGACAGAGACAAAGACAGAGGCGCATGAGACAAAGACAGAGGCAGAGACAGAGACAGAGACAGAGGCAGATACAGAGACAGATACAGAGACGGAGACAGAGATGGAGACACAGACGGAGACAAAGACGGAGACAAAGACGGTGGCAAAGACGGAGACAGAGCCAGAGACAGAGACGGAGACGAAGACAGAGACAGGGAAAGAGACAGAGGCAGAGACAGAGACAAAGACAGAGACAGAGACCGAGACAGAGACGGAGACGGAGACAGAGACGGAGACGGAGACAGAGACGGAGACAGGGACAGAGACAGAGACAGGGACAGAGACAGAGGCAGAGACAGGGAGAGGGACAGAGACAGAGACAGAGACAGGGACAGGGACAGAGACAGAGACAGAGACAGAGACAGAGACAGAGGCAGAGACAGAGACAGAGACAGAGACAGAGACAGAGACAGAGGGGCAGGAGACGTGGACGGAGACAAAGACGGAGACAAAGAAGTAGACAAAGACGTAGACAAGGACGGAGACAAAGACGGAGACAACGACGGTGACAAAGACGGAGGCAAAGACGGAGACGAAGAGGAAGACGACGACGGAGACAAAGACGGTGACAAAGACGGACACAAAGATGGAGACAAAGATGGAGACAAAGACGGAGACAGAGGCAGAGGCGGAGACAGAGAAGGGAACAGAGGCAGAGACAGGGAAAGGGACAGAGACAGAGACAGAGACAGAGACAGAGACAGAGACAGAGACAGAGACAGAGGCAGCGACAGAGACAGAGACAGAGGCACAGACAGAGACACAGACAGAGACAATGACAGAGGCGCATGAGACAAAGACAGAGCCACAGACAGAGACAGAGACAGAGACAGAGTTAGGGACAGAGACAGAGACAGAGACGGAGACAAAGGCGGGGACAAAGACAGAGGCAGAGACAGAGACAGAGACAGAGACGGAGACAGAGATGGAGACACAGACGGAGACAAATACGGAGACAAAGGTAGAGGCAAAGGCGGAGACAGAGGCGGAGACACAGACAGAGACAGAGACTGAGACAAAGACACAGACAGAAACAGAGACAGAGACAGAGACAGAGGCAGGGACAGAGACAGAGACAGAGACAGAGACAGAGACAGAGACAGAGACAGAGACAGAGACTGAGACAGAGGGGCAGTTGACGTGGACGGAGACAAAGACGGAGACAAAGACGGTGGCAAAGACGGAGACAGAGCCAGAGACAGAGACGGAGACGAAGACAGAGACAGGGAAAGAGACAGAGGCAGAGACAGAGACAGAGACAGAGACAGAGACAGAGACAGAGACAGGGACAGGGACAGAGACAGAGACAGAGACAGAGACAGAGACAGAGGCAGAGACAGGGACAGAGACAGCGGCAGAGACAGAGACAGAGACAGAAACTGAGACAGACACAGAGATGGAGCCAGAGACAGAGACAGAGACAGAGACAGAGACAGAGACAGAGACAGAGACAGAGACAGAGACAGAGACAGAGACAGAGACAGAGACGGAGACAGAGACAGAGACAGACACAGAGGCAGAGACAGAAACCGAGACAGAGACAGAGACAGAGACAGAGACAGAGAGTGAGACAGAGACAGAGGGGCAGGAGACGTGAACGGAGACAAAGACGGAGACAAAGACGGTGACAAAGACGGAGACGAAGAGGAAGACGAGGACGGAGACAAAGACGAAGACAAAGGCGGAGACAAAGATGGAGACACAGACGGAGGCAAATACGGAGACAAAGACGGTGACAAAGACGGAGGCAAAGACGGAGACGAAGATGGAGACAAAGACGGAGACAGAGGCAGAGGCGGAGACAGAGAAGGGAACAGAGACAGGGAAAGAGCAAGTGACAGAGACAGAGACAGAGACAGGAAAAGAGACAGAGACGGAGACAGAGTCAGAGACAGAGGCAGCGACAGAGACAGAAACAGAGAGAGAGACAGAGGCACAGACAGAGACACAGACAGAGACAAAGACAGAGGCGCATGAGACAAAGACAGAGCCACAGACAGAGACAGAGGCAGAGACAGAGACAGAGACAGAGACAGAGACGGAGACAGAGACAGAGAGAGAAGCAGAGACAGAAACAGAGACAGAGACAGAGACAGAGACAGAGACAGAGGAAGAGACAGAGACAGAGACGGAGACAGCGACAGAGACAGAGGGGCAGGAGACGTGGACGGAGACAAAGACGGAGACAAAGACGGTGACAAAGACGGAGACAAAGACGGAGACGAAGAGGAAGACGACGACGGAGACAAAGACGGATACAAAGACAGAGACAGAGACAGAGACAGAGGCAGAGACAGAGAAGGGAACAGAGACAGAGACAGAGCAAGTGACAGAGACAGAGACAGAGACAGGAAAAGAGACAGAGACAGAGACAGTGACAGAGACAGATGCAGCGACAGAGACAGAAACAGAGACAAAGACGGAGGCGCATGAGACAAAGACAGAGCCACAGACAGAGACAGAGGCAGAGACAGAGACAGAAACAGAGACAGAGACAGAGACAGAGACAGCGACAGAGACTGAGACAGCGACAGAGACAGAGGGGGAGGAGACGTGGACGGAGACAAAGACGGAGACAAAGACGGTGACAAAGACGGAGACAAAGACGGAGACGAAGAGGAAGACGACGACGGAGACAAAGACGAAGACAAAGGCGGAGACAAAGATGGAGACACAGACGGAGACAAATACGGAGACAAAGACGGAGGCAAAGACGGAGACAAATATGGAGACACAGACGGAGACAAATACGGAGACAAAGACGGTGACAAAGACGGAGGCAAAGACGGAGACGAAGAGGAAGACACAGACGGAGACAAATACGGAGACAAAGGCGGACACAAAGACGGATACAAAGACAGAGACAGAGACAGAGACAGAGGCAGAGACAGAGACGGAGACAGAGACGCAGACAGAGACATAGACAGAGACAGAGACTGAGACAGCGACAGAGACACAGACAGCGGCAGAGACGGAGACAGAGGCAGAGACACTGACAGAGACAGAGACAGAGACAGAGACTGAGACAGAGACAGAGATGGACACAGAGACAGAGACAGAGACAGCGGCGGAGACGGAGACGCAGAGAGAGACATAGACAGAGACAGAGACAGAGACAGAGACAGAGACAGAGACAGAGACAGAGACAGAGACAGAGACAGAGACAGAGACTGAGACAGAGGCAGAGACAGAGACAGAGCCAGAGACAGAGACAGAGACAGAGACAGAGACTGAGACAGAGACTGAGACAGAGGGGCAGGAGACGTGGACGGAGACAAAGACGGAGACAAAGACTGTGACAAACGCGGAGACAAAGACTGTGACAAACGCGGAGACAAAGACGGAGACAAGGACGGAGACAAAGACGGTGACAAAGGCGGAGACAAAGACGGAGACGAAGAGGAAGACGACGACGGAGACAAAGGCGGAGACAAAGGCGGATACAAAGATGGAGACACAGACGGAGACAAATACGGAGACAAAGACGGAGGCAAAGACCGAGACAAAGACGGAGACAAATATGGAGACACAGACGGATCCAAATACGGAGACAAAGACGGTGACAAGGACGGAGGCAAAGACGGAGAAGAAGAGGAAGACGACGACGGAGACAAAGACGGAGACAAAGGCGGAGACGAAGATGGAGACACAGACGGAGACAAAGACGGAGACAAAGATGGAGACACAGACGGAGGCAAATACGGAGACAAAGACGGTGACAAAGACGGAGGCAAAGACGGAGACGAAGATGGAGACAAAGAGGGAGACAGAGGCAGAGGCGGAGACAGAGAAGGGAACAGAGACAGAGACAGAGCAAGTGACAGAGACAGAGACAGAGACAGGAAAAGAGACAGAGACCTAGACAGAGTCAGAGACAGAGGCAGCGACATAGACAGAGACAGAGACAGAGACAGAGGCAGAGACAGAGACGGAGACACAGACAGCGGCGGAGACGGAGACAGAGGCAGAGACACTGACAGAGACAGAGACAGAGACAGAGACTGAGACAGAGACAGAGATGGACACAGAGACAGCGACAGAGACAGAGACAGAGACTGAGACAGAGACAGAGATGGACACAGAGACAGCGACAGAGACAGGGACAGAGACAGCGACAGAGACAGAGACAGAGACAGAAACTGAGACAGACACAGAGATGGAGCCAGAGACAGAGACAGAGACAGAGACAGAGACGGAGACAGAGACAGAGACAGAGACAGAGACAGAGACAGAGACGGAGACAGAGACAGAGACAGACACAGAGGCAGAGACAGAAACCGAGACAGAGACTGAGACGGAGACAGAGACAGAGGCAGAGACAGAGGCAGAGGCAGAGACAGAGACAGAGGCAGAGACAGAAACCGAGACAGAGACAGAGACAGAGACAGAGACAGAGAGTGAGACAGAGACAGAGGGGCAGGAGACGTGGACGGAGACAAAGACGGAGACAAAGACGGTGACAGAGACGGAGACAAAGACGGAGACGAAGAGGAAGACGACGACGGAGACAAAGACGGATACAAAGACAGAGACAGAGACAGAGACAGAGGCAGAGACAGAGAAGGGAACAGAGACAGAGACAGAGCAAGTGACAGAGACAGAGACAGAGACAGGAAAAGAGACAGAGACAGAGACAGAGACAGAGACAGATGCAGCGACAGAGACAGAAACAGAGACAAAGACGGAGGCGCATGAGACAAAGACAGAGCCACAGACAGAGACAGAGGCAGAGACAGAGACAGAAACAGAGACAGAGACAGAGACAGAGACAGCGACAGAGACTGAGACAGCGACAGAGACAGAGGGGGAGGAGACGTGGACGGAGACAAAGACCGAGACAAAGACGGTGACAAAGACGGAGACAAAGACGGAGACGAAGAGGAAGACGACGACGGAGACAAAGACGAAGACAAAGGCGGAGACAAAGATGGAGACACAGACGGAGACAAATACGGAGACAAAGACGGAGGCAAAGACGGAGACAAATATGGAGACACAGACGGAGACAAATACGGAGACAAAGACGGTGACAAAGACGGAGGCAAAGACGGAGACGAAGAGGAAGACACAGACGGAGACAAATACGGAGACAAAGGCGGACACAAAGACGGATACAAAGACAGAGACAGAGACAGAGACAGAGGCAGAGACAGAGACGGAGACAGAGACGCAGACAGAGACATAGACAGAGACAGAGACTGAGACAGCGACAGAGACACAGACAGCGGCAGAGACGGAGACAGAGGCAGAGACACTGACAGAGACAGAGACAGAGACAGAGACTGAGACAGAGACAGAGATGGACACAGAGACAGAGACAGAGACAGCGGCGGAGACGGAGACGCAGAGAGAGACATAGACAGAGACAGAGACAGAGACAGAGACAGAGACAGAGACAGAGACAGAGACAGAGACAGAGACAGAGACAGAGACTGAGACAGAGGCAGAGACAGAGACAGAGACAGAGACAGAGACAGAGACAGAGACAGAGACTGAGACAGAGACTGAGACAGAGGGGCAGGAGACGTGGACGGAGACAAAGACGGAGACAAAGATTGTGACAAACGCGGAGACAAAGACGGAGACAAGGACGGAGACAAAGACGGTGACAAAGGCGGAGACAAAGACGGAGACGAAGAGGAAGACGACGACGGAGACAAAGGCGGAGACAAAGGCGGATACAAAGATGGAGACACAGACGGAGACAAATACGGAGACAAAGACGGAGGCAAAGACCGAGACAAAGACGGAGACAAATATGGAGACACAGACGGATCCAAATACGGAGACAAAGACGGTGACAAAGACGGAGGCAAAGACGGAGAAGAAGAGGAAGACGACGACGGAGACAAAGATGGAGACACAGACGGAGGCAAATACGGAGACAAAGACGGTGACAAAGACGAAGGCAAAGACGGAGACAAAGATGGAGACAAAGAGGGAGACAGAGGCAGAGACTGAGACAGCGACAGAGACACAGACAGCGGCAGAGACGGAGACAGAGGCAGAGACACTGACAGAGACAGAGACAGAGACAGAGACTGAGACAGAGACAGAGATGGACACAGAGACAGAGACAGAGACAGCGGCGGAGACGGAGACGCAGAGAGAGACATAGACAGAGACAGAGACAGAGACAGAGACAGAGACAGAGACAGAGACAGAGACAGAGACAGAGACAGAGACAGAGACAGAGACTGAGACAGAGGCAGAGACAGAGACAGAGACAGAGACAGAGACAGAGACAGAGACTGAGACAGAGACTGAGACAGAGGGGCAGGAGACGTGGACGGAGACAAAGACGGAGACAAAGACTGTGACAAAGGCGGAGACAAAGACGGAGACAAGGACGGAGACAAAGACGGTGACAAAGGCGGAGACAAAGACGGAGACGAAGAGGAAGACGACGACGGAGACAAAGGCGGAGACAAAGGCGGATACAAAGATGGAGACACAGACGGAGACAAATACGGAGACAAAGACGGAGGCAAAGACCGAGACAAAGACGGAGACAAATATGGAGACACAGACGGATCCCAATACGGAGACAAAGACGGTGACAAAGACGGAGGCAAAGACGGAGACGAAGAGGAAGACGACGACGGAGACAAAGACGGAGACAAAGGCGGAGACGAAGATGGAGACACAGACGGAGACAAAGACGGAGACAAAGATGGAGACACAGACGGAGGCAAATACGGAGACAAAGACGGTGACAAAGACGGAGGCAAAGACGGAGACGAAGATGGAGACAAAGAGGGAGACAGAGGCAGAGGCGGAGACAGAGAAGGGAACAGAGACAGAGACAGAGCAAGTGACAGAGACAGAGACAGAGACAGGAAAAGAGACAGAGACCTAGACAGAGTCAGAGACAGAGGCAGCGACATAGACAGAAACAGAGACAGAGACAGAGGCACAGACAGAGACACAGACAGAGACAAAGAGAGAGGCGCATGAGACAAAGGCAGAGCCACATACAGAGACAGAGGCAGACACAGATGCACAGACAGAGACAGAGACAGAGACAGAGACAGAGAGAGAGGCAGAGACAGAAACACAGACAGAGACAGAGACAGAGACAGAGACAGAGACAGAGACAGAGACTGAGACAGAGACAGAGATAGAGGGGCAGGAGACGTGGACGGAGACAAAGACGGAGACAAAGACGGTGACAAAGACGGAGACAAAGACGGAGACGAAGAGGAAGACGACGACGGAGACAAAGCCGGAGACGAAGAGGAAGACGACGACGGAGACAAAGACGGTGACATAGACGGAGACAAAGATGGAGACAAAGACAGAGACAGAGCCAGAGACAGAGACAGAGACAGAGACAGGGACGGAGACGGAGACAGAGACGGGGACAGAGACAGAGGCAGAGACAGAGACAGAGACAGAGACAGAGACAGAGGCACAGACAGAGACACAGACAGAGACAAAGACAGAGGAGCATGAGACAAAGACAGAGCCACAGACAGAGACAGAGGCAGAGACTGAGAAAGAGACAGAGACAGAGGGGCAGGAGACGTGGACGGAGACAAAGACGGAGACAAAGACGGAGACAAAGACGGAGGCAAAGGTGGACACAAATACGGAGACAAAGACAGGTAGAAAGACGGAGACAAAGACGGAGACAGAGACGGAGACAAAGACGGAGACAACGACGGTGACAAAGACGGAGACGAAGACGGAGACGAAGAGGAAGACGACGACGGAGACAAAGACGGTGACAAAGACGGAGACAAAGACGGAGACAAAGATGGAGACAAAGACGGAGACAGAGGCAGAGGCGGAGACAGAGAAGGGAACAGAGGCAGAGACAGAGAAAAGGACAGAGACAGAGACATAGACAGAGACAGGAAAGGAGACAGAGACAGAGACAGAGACAGAGACAGAGGCAGCGACAGAGACAGAAACAGAGACAGAGACAGAGGCACAGACAGAGACACAGACAGAGACAAAGACAGAGGCGCATGAGACAAAGACAGAGCCACAGACAGAGACAGAGGCAGAGACAGAGACAGAGACAGAGACAGAGACAGAGACAGAGACAGAGACAGAGACAGAGACAGAGACAGAGACAGAGACAGAGACAGAGACAGAGACAGAGACAGAGACAGAAACAGAGACAGAGACAGAGACATAGGGGCAGGAGACGTGGACGGAGACAAGGACGGAGACAAAGACGTAGACAAAGACGGAGACAAAGACGGAGACAAGGACGGTGACAAAGACGGAGACAAAGACGGAGACAAAGACGGTGACATAGACGGAGACAAAGACGGAGACGAAGAGGAAGACGATGACGGAGACAAAGACGGAGACAAAGATGGTGGCAAGGACAGAGACAGAGGCAGAGACAGAGACAGAGACATAGACACAGACAGAGTCAGAGGCACTGATAGAGACACAGACAGAGACAAAGACAGAGGCGCATGAGACAAAGACAGAGCCACAGACAGAGACAGAGGCAGAGACTGAGACAGAGACAGAGACAGAGGGGCAGGAGACGTTCACGGAGACAAAGCCGGAGACAAAGACGGAGGCAAAGGCGGACACAAATACGGAGAAAAAGACAGGTCCAAAGACGGAGACAGAGCCAGAGGCGGAGACAGAGAAGGGAACAGAGGCAGAGACAGAGAAAAGGACAGAGACAGAGACATAGACAGAGACAGGAAAAGAGACAGAGACAGAGACAGAGGCAGAGGCAGCGACAGAGACAGAAACAGAGACAGAGACAGAGACAGAGACAGAGACAGAGACAGAGACAGAGACAGAGACAGAGACAGAGACAGAGACAGAGACAGAGACAGAGACAGAGGCAGAGACAGAGACAGTGACAGAGACAGAGACAGAGAGAGAGAAAGCGACACGGACGAAGACAGAAACAGAGACAGAGGCAGAGGCACAGACAGAGACACAGACAGAGACAAAGGCAGAGGCGCATGACACAAAGACAGAGCCACAGACAGAGACAGAGGCAGAGACAGAGACAGAGACAGGGACAGAGACAGAGGCAGAGACAGAGACAGAGACAGAGACAGAGACAGAGACAGAGACAGAGACAGAAACAGAGACAGAGACAGAGACAGAGACAGAGACAGCGACAGAGACAGAGACAGAGACAGAGACAGAGACAGAGACAGAGACAGAGACAGAGACAGAGACAGAGAGAGGGACAGAGACAGAGACAGAGACAGAGAAAGAGACAGAGACAGAGACAGCGACAGAGACAGAGACAGAGGCAGAGACAGAGACAGAGACAGAGACAGAGGCAGAGACAGAGACAGTGACAGAGACAGTGACAGAGAGAGAGAAAGCGACACGGACGAAGACAGAAACAGAGACAGAGGCAGAGGCACAGACAGAGACACAGACAGAGACAAAGGCAGAGGCGCATGACACAAAGACAGAGCCACAGACAGAGACAGAGGCAGAGACAGAGACAGAGACAGAGACAGAGACAGAGGCAGAGACAGAGACAGAGACAGAGACAGAAACAGAGACAGAGACAGAGACAGAGGCAGAGACAGAAACTGAGACAGAGACAGAGACAGAGACAGAGACAGAGACAGAGACAGAGACAGGGACAGAGACAGCGACAGAGACAGAGACAGAGACAGAGACAGAGACAGAGACAGAGACAGAGAGAGGGACAGAGACAGAGACAGAGACAGAGACAGAGACAGAGACAGAGACAGAGACAGAGACAGAGGCAGAGACAGAGACAGAGACAGAGACAGAGACAGAGAGAGAGAAAGCGACACGGACGAAGACAGAAACAGAGACAGAGGCAGAGGCACAGACAGAGATACAGACAGAGACAAAGGCAGAGGCGCATGACACAAAGACAGAGCCACAGACAGAGACAGCGGCAGAGACAGAGACAGAGACAGAGACAGAGAGAGAGGCAGAGACAGAGACAGAGACGGAGACAGAGACAGAGACAGAGACAGAGGCAGAGACAGAAACCGAGACAGAGACAGAGACGGAGACAGAGACAGAGACAGAGACAGAGGCAGAGACAGAAACCGAGACAGAGACAGAGACGGAGACAGAGACAGAGACAGAGCCAGAGACAGAGACAGAGACAGGGACAGAGACAGCGACAGAGACAGAGACAGAGACAGAGACAGAGGAAGAGACAGAGACAGAGACTGAGACAGCGACAGAGACAGAGGGGCAGGAGACGTGGACGGAGACAAAGACGGAGACAAAGACGGTGACAAAGACGGAGACAAAGACGGAGACGAAGAGGAAGACGACGACGGAGACAAAGACGGATACAAAGACAGAGACAGAGACAGAGACAGAGGCAGAGACAGAGAAGGGAACAGAGACAGAGACAGAGCAAGTGACAGAGACAGAGACAGAGACAGGAAAAGAGACAGAGACAGAGACAGAGACAGAGACAGATGCAGCGACAGAGACAGAAACAGAGACAAAGACGGAGGCGCATGAGACAAAGACAGAGCCACAGACAGAGACAGAGGCAGAGACAGAGACAGAAACAGAGACAGAGACAGAGACAGAGACAGAGACAGAGACTGAGACAGCGACAGAGACAGAGGGGCAGGAGACGTGGACGGAGACAAAGACGGAGACAAAGACGGTGACAAAGACGGAGACAAAGACGGAGACGAAGAGGAAGACGACGCCGGAGACAAAGACGAAGACAAAGGCGGAGACAAAGATGGAGACACAGACGGAGACAAATACGGAGACAAAGACGGAGGCAAAGACCGAGACAAAGACGGAGACAAATATGGAGACACAGACGGATCCAAATACGGAGACAAAGACGGTGACAAAGACGGAGGCAAAGACGGAGACGAAGAGGAAGACGACGACGGAGACAAAGACGGAGACAAAGGCGGAGACGAAGATGGAGACACAGACGGAGACAAAGCCGGAGACAAAGACGGAGGCAAAGGCGGACACAAATACGGAGAAAAAGACAGGTCCAAAGACGGAGACAGAGCCAGAGGCGGAGACAGAGAAGGGAACAGAGGCAGAGACAGAGAAAAGGACAGAGACAGAGACATAGACAGAGACAGGAAAAGAGACAGAGACAGAGACAGAGGCAGAGGCAGCGACAGAGACAGAAACAGAGACAGAGACAGAGACAGAGACAGAGACAGAGACAGAGACAGAGACAGAGACAGAGACAGAGACAGAGACAGAGACAGAGACAGAGGCAGAGACAGAGACAGTGACAGAGACAGAGACAGAGAGAGAGAAAGCGACACGGACGAAGACAGAAACAGAGACAGAGGCAGAGGCACAGACAGAGACACAGACAGAGACAAAGGCAGAGGCGCATGACACAAAGACAGAGCCACAGACAGAGACAGAGGCAGAGACAGAGACAGAGACAGGGACAGAGACAGAGGCAGAGACAGAGACAGAGACAGAGACAGAGACAGAGACAGAGACAGAGACAGAAACAGAGACAGAGACAGAGACAGAGACAGAGACAGCGACAGAGACAGAGACAGAGACAGAGACAGAGACAGAGACAGAGACAGAGACAGAGACAGAGACAGAGAGAGGGACAGAGACAGAGACAGAGACAGAGACAGAGACAGAGACAGAGACAGAGACAGAGACAGAGACAGAGGCAGAGACAGAGACAGAGACAGAGACAGAGGCAGAGACAGAGACAGTGACAGAGACAGTGACAGAGAGAGAGAAAGCGACACGGACGAAGACAGAAACAGAGACAGAGGCAGAGGCACAGACAGAGACACAGACAGAGACAAAGGCAGAGGCGCATGACACAAAGACAGAGCCACAGACAGAGACAGAGGCAGAGACAGAGACAGAGACAGAGACAGAGACAGAGGCAGAGACAGAGACAGAGACAGAGACAGAAACAGAGACAGAGACAGAGACAGAGACAGAGGCAGAGACAGAAACTGAGACAGAGACAGAGACAGAGACAGAGACAGAGACAGAGACAGAGACAGGGACAGAGACAGCGACAGAGACAGAGACAGAGACAGAGACAGAGACAGAGACAGAGACAGAGAGAGGGACAGAGACAGAGACAGAGACAGAGACAGAGACAGAGACAGAGACAGAGACAGAGACAGAGACAGAGGCAGAGACAGAGACAGAGACAGAGACAGAGACAGAGAGAGAGAAAGCGACACGGACGAAGACAGAAACAGAGACAGAGGCAGAGGCACAGACAGAGATACAGACAGAGACAAAGGCAGAGGCGCATGACACAAAGACAGAGCCACAGACAGAGACAGCGGCAGAGACAGAGACAGAGACAGAGACAGAGAGAGAGGCAGAGACAGAGACAGAGACGGAGACAGAGACAGAGACAGAGACAGAGGCAGAGACAGAAACCGAGACAGAGACAGAGACGGAGACAGAGACAGAGACAGAGACAGAGGCAGAGACAGAAACCGAGACAGAGACAGAGACGGAGACAGAGACAGAGACAGAGCCAGAGACAGAGACAGAGACAGGGACAGAGACAGCGACAGAGACAGAGACAGAGACAGAGACAGAGGAAGAGACAGAGACAGAGACTGAGACAGCGACAGAGACAGAGGGGCAGGAGACGTGGACGGAGACAAAGACGGAGACAAAGACGGTGACAAAGACGGAGACAAAGACGGAGACGAAGAGGAAGACGACGACGGAGACAAAGACGGATACAAAGACAGAGACAGAGACAGAGACAGAGGCAGAGACAGAGAAGGGAACAGAGACAGAGACAGAGCAAGTGACAGAGACAGAGACAGAGACAGGAAAAGAGACAGAGACAGAGACAGAGACAGAGACAGATGCAGCGACAGAGACAGAAACAGAGACAAAGACGGAGGCGCATGAGACAAAGACAGAGCCACAGACAGAGACAGAGGCAGAGACAGAGACAGAAACAGAGACAGAGACAGAGACAGAGACAGAGACAGAGACTGAGACAGCGACAGAGACAGAGGGGCAGGAGACGTGGACGGAGACAAAGACGGAGACAAAGACGGTGACAAAGACGGAGACAAAGACGGAGACGAAGAGGAAGACGACGCCGGAGACAAAGACGAAGACAAAGGCGGAGACAAAGATGGAGACACAGACGGAGACAAATACGGAGACAAAGACGGAGGCAAAGACCGAGACAAAGACGGAGACAAATATGGAGACACAGACGGATCCAAATACGGAGACAAAGACGGTGACAAAGACGGAGGCAAAGACGGAGACGAAGAGGAAGACGACGACGGAGACAAAGACGGAGACAAAGGCGGAGACGAAGATGGAGACACAGACGGAGACAAAGACGGAGACAAAGATGGAGACACAGACGGAGGCAAATACGGAGACAAAGACGGTGACAAAGACGGAGGCAAAGACGGAGACGAAGATGGAGACAAAGAGGGAGACAGAGGCAGAGGCGGAGACAGAGAAGGGAACAGAGACAGAGACACAGCAAGTGACAGAGACAGAGACAGAGACAGGAAAAGAGACAGAGACCTAGACAGAGTCAGAGACAGAGGCAGCGACATAGACAGAAACAGAGACAGAGACAGAGGCACAGACAGAGACACAGACAGAGACAAAGAGAGAGGCGCATGAGACAAAGACAGAGCCACAGACAGAGACAGAGGCAGAGACAGAGGCACAGACAGAGACAGAGACAGAGACAGAGACAGAGAGAGAGGCAGAGACAGAAACACAGACAGAGACAGAGACAGAGACAGAGACAGAGACAGAGACTGAGACAGAGACAGAGACAGAGGGGCAGGAGACGTGGACGGAGACAAAGACGGGGACAAAGACGGTGACAAAGACGGAGACAAAGACGGAGACGAAGAGGAAGACGACGACGGAGACAAAGCCGGAGACGAAGAGGAAGACGACGACGGAGACAAAGACGGTGACATAGACGGAGACAAAGATGGAGACAAAGACAGAGACAGAGCCAGAGACAGAGACAGAGACAGAGACAGGGACGGAGACGGAGACAGAGACGGGGACAGAGACAGAGGCAGAGACAGAGACAGAGACAGAGACAGAGACAGAGGCACAGACAGAGACACAGACAGAGACAAAGACAGAGGAGCATGAGACAAAGACAGAGCCACAGACAGAGACAGAGGCAGAGACTGAGAAAGAGACAGAGACAGAGGGGCAGGAGACGTGGACGGAGACAAAGACGGAGACAAAGACGGAGACAAAGACGGAGGCAAAGGTGGACACAAATACGGAGACAAAGACAGGTAGAAAGACGGAGACAAAGACGGAGACAGAGACGGAGACAAAGACGGAGACAACGACGGTGACAAAGACGGAGACGAAGACGGAGACGAAGAGGAAGACGACGACGGAGACAAAGACGGTGACAAAGACGGAGACAAAGACGGAGACAAAGATGGAGACAAAGACGGAGACAGAGGCAGAGGCGGAGACAGAGAAGGGAACAGAGGCAGAGACAGAGAAAAGGACAGAGACAGAGACATAGACAGAGACAGGAAAGGAGACAGAGACAGAGACAGAGACAGAGACAGAGGCAGCGACAGAGACAGAAACACAGACAGAGACAGAGGCACAGACAGAGACACAGACAGAGACAAAGACAGAGGCGCATGAGACAAAGACAGAGCCACAGACAGAGACAGAGGCAGAGACAGAGACAGAGACAGAGACAGAGACAGAGACAGAGACAGAGACAGAGACAGAGACAGAGACAGAGACAGAGACAGAGACAGAGACAGAGACAGAAACAGAGACAGAGACAGAGACATAGGGGCAGGAGACGTGGACGGAGACAAGGACGGAGACAAAGACGTAGACAAAGACGGAGACAAAGACGGAGACAAGGACGGTGACAAAGACGGAGACAAAGACGGAGACAAAGACGGTGACATAGACGGAGACAAAGACGGAGACGAAGAGGAAGACGATGACGGAGACAAAGACGGAGACAAAGACGGAGACAAAGACGGAGACAAAGATGGTGGCAAGGACAGAGACAGAGGCAGAGACAGAGACAGAGACATAGACACAGACAGAGTCAGAGGCACTGATAGAGACACAGACAGAGACAAAGACAGAGGCGCATGAGACAAAGACAGAGCCACAGACAGAGACAGAGGCAGAGACTGAGACAGAGACAGAGACAGAGGGGCAGGAGACGTGGACGGAGACAAAGCCGGAGACAAAGACGGAGGCAAAGGCGGACACAAATACGGAGAAAAAGACAGGTCCAAAGACGGAGACAGAGCCAGAGGCGGAGACAGAGAAGGGAACAGAGGCAGAGACAGAGAAAAGGACAGAGACAGAGACATAGACAGAGACAGGAAAAGAGACAGAGACAGAGACAGAGACTGAGACAGCGACAGAGACAGAGGGGCAGGAGACGTGGACGGAGACAAAGACGGAGACAAAGACGGTGACAAAGACGGAGACAAAGACGGAGACGAAGAGGAAGACGACGCCGGAGACAAAGACGAAGACAAAGGCGGAGACAAAGATGGAGACACAGACGGAGACAAATACGGAGACAAAGACGGAGGCAAAGACCGAGACAAAGACGGAGACAAATATGGAGACACAGACGGATCCAAATACGGAGACAAAGACGGTGACAAAGACGGAGGCAAAGACGGAGACGAAGAGGAAGACGACGACGGAGACAAAGACGGAGACAAAGGCGGAGACGAAGATGGAGACACAGACGGAGACAAAGCCGGAGACAAAGACGGAGGCAAAGGCGGACACAAATACGGAGAAAAAGACAGGTCCAAAGACGGAGACAGAGCCAGAGGCGGAGACAGAGAAGGGAACAGAGGCAGAGACAGAGAAAAGGACAGAGACAGAGACATAGACAGAGACAGGAAAAGAGACAGAGACAGAGACAGAGGCAGAGGCAGCGACAGAGACAGAAACAGAGACAGAGACAGAGACAGAGACAGAGACAGAGACAGAGACAGAGACAGAGACAGAGACAGAGACAGAGACAGAGACAGAGACAGAGACAGAGACAGAGGCAGAGACAGAGACAGTGACAGAGACAGAGACAGAGAGAGAGAAAGCGACACGGACGAAGACAGAAACAGAGACAGAGGCAGAGGCACAGACAGAGACACAGACAGAGACAAAGGCAGAGGCGCATGACACAAAGACAGAGCCACAGACAGAGACAGAGGCAGAGACAGAGACAGAGACAGGGACAGAGACAGAGGCAGAGACAGAGACAGAGACAGAGACAGAGACAGAGACAGAGACAGAGACAGAAACAGAGACAGAGACAGAGACAGAGACAGAGACAGCGACAGAGACAGAGACAGAGACAGAGACAGAGACAGAGACAGAGACAGAGACAGAGACAGAGACAGAGACAGAGAGAGGGACAGAGACAGAGACAGAGACAGAGACAGAGACAGAGACAGAGACAGAGACAGAGACAGAGACAGAGGCAGAGACAGAGACAGAGACAGAGACAGAGGCAGAGACAGAGACAGTGACAGAGACAGTGACAGAGAGAGAGAAAGCGACACGGACGAAGACAGAAACAGAGACAGAGGCAGAGGCACAGACAGAGACACAGACAGAGACAAAGGCAGAGGCGCATGACACAAAGACAGAGCCACAGACAGAGACAGAGGCAGAGACAGAGACAGAGACAGAGACAGAGACAGAGGCAGAGACAGAGACAGAGACAGAGACAGAAACAGAGACAGAGACAGAGACAGAGACAGAGGCAGAGACAGAAACTGAGACAGAGACAGAGACAGAGACAGAGACAGAGACAGAGACAGGGACAGAGACAGCGACAGAGACAGAGACAGAGACAGAGACAGAGACAGAGACAGAGACAGAGAGAGGGACAGAGACAGAGACAGAGACAGAGACAGAGACAGAGACAGAGACAGAGACAGAGACAGAGACAGAGGCAGAGACAGAGACAGAGACAGAGACAGAGACAGAGAGAGAGAAAGCGACACGGACGAAGACAGAAACAGAGACAGAGGCAGAGGCACAGACAGAGATACAGACAGAGACAAAGGCAGAGGCGCATGACACAAAGACAGAGCCACAGACAGAGACAGCGGCAGAGACAGAGACAGAGACAGAGACAGAGAGAGAGGCAGAGACAGAGACAGAGACGGAGACAGAGACAGAGACAGAGACAGAGGCAGAGACAGAAACCGAGACAGAGACAGAGACGGAGACAGAGACAGAGACAGAGACAGAGGCAGAGACAGAAACCGAGACAGAGACAGAGACGGAGACAGAGACAGAGACAGAGCCAGAGACAGAGACAGAGACAGGGACAGAGACAGCGACAGAGACAGAGACAGAGACAGAGACAGAGGAAGAGACAGAGACAGAGACTGAGACAGCGACAGAGACAGAGGGGCAGGAGACGTGGACGGAGACAAAGACGGAGACAAAGACGGTGACAAAGACGGAGACAAAGACGGAGACGAAGAGGAAGACGACGACGGAGACAAAGACGGATACAAAGACAGAGACAGAGACAGAGACAGAGGCAGAGACAGAGAAGGGAACAGAGACAGAGACAGAGCAAGTGACAGAGACAGAGACAGAGACAGGAAAAGAGACAGAGACAGAGACAGAGACAGAGACAGATGCAGCGACAGAGACAGAAACAGAGACAAAGACGGAGGCGCATGAGACAAAGACAGAGCCACAGACAGAGACAGAGGCAGAGACAGAGACAGAAACAGAGACAGAGACAGAGACAGAGACAGAGACAGAGACTGAGACAGCGACAGAGACAGAGGGGCAGGAGACGTGGACGGAGACAAAGACGGAGACAAAGACGGAGACGAAGAGGAAGACGACGCCGGAGACAAAGACGAAGACAAAGGCGGAGACAAAGATGGAGACACAGACGGAGACAAATACGGAGACAAAGACGGAGGCAAAGACCGAGACAAAGACGGAGACAAATATGGAGACACAGACGGATCCAAATACGGAGACAAAGACGGTGACAAAGACGGAGGCAAAGACGGAGACGAAGAGGAAGACGACGACGGAGACAAAGACGGAGACAAAGGCGGAGACGAAGATGGAGACACAGACGGAGACAAAGACGGAGACAAAGATGGAGACACAGACGGAGGCAAATACGGAGACAAAGACGGTGACAAAGACGGAGGCAAAGACGGAGACGAAGATGGAGACAAAGAGGGAGACAGAGGCAGAGGCGGAGACAGAGAAGGGAACAGAGACAGAGACACAGCAAGTGACAGAGACAGAGACAGAGACAGGAAAAGAGACAGAGACCTAGACAGAGTCAGAGACAGAGGCAGCGACATAGACAGAAACAGAGACAGAGACAGAGGCACAGACAGAGACACAGACAGAGACAAAGAGAGAGGCGCATGAGACAAAGACAGAGCCACAGACAGAGACAGAGGCAGAGACAGAGGCACAGACAGAGACAGAGACAGGGACAGAGACAGAGAGAGAGGCAGAGACAGAAACACAGACAGAGACAGAGACAGAGACAGAGACAGAGACAGAGACTGAGACAGAGACAGAGACAGAGGGGCAGGAGACGTGGACGGAGACAAAGACGGGGACAAAGACGGTGACAAAGACGGAGACAAAGACGGAGACGAAGAGGAAGACGACGACGGAGACAAAGCCGGAGACGAAGAGGAAGACGACGACGGAGACAAAGACGGTGACATAGACGGAGACAAAGATGGAGACAAAGACAGAGACAGAGCCAGAGACAGAGACAGAGACAGAGACAGGGACGGAGACGGAGACAGAGACGGGGACAGAGACAGAGGCAGAGACAGAGACAGAGACAGAGACAGAGACAGAGGCACAGACAGAGACACAGACAGAGACAAAGACAGAGGAGCATGAGACAAAGACAGAGCCACAGACAGAGACAGAGGCAGAGACTGAGAAAGAGACAGAGACAGAGGGGCAGGAGACGTGGACGGAGACAAAGACGGAGACAAAGACGGAGACAAAGACGGAGGCAAAGGTGGACACAAATACGGAGACAAAGACAGGTAGAAAGACGGAGACAAAGACGGAGACAGAGACGGAGACAAAGACGGAGACAACGACGGTGACAAAGACGGAGACGAAGACGGAGACGAAGAGGAAGACGACGACGGAGACAAAGACGGTGACAAAGACGGAGACAAAGACGGAGACAAAGATGGAGACAAAGACGGAGACAGAGGCAGAGGCGGAGACAGAGAAGGGAACAGAGGCAGAGACAGAGAAAAGGACAGAGACAGAGACATAGACAGAGACAGGAAAGGAGACAGAGACAGAGACAGAGACAGAGACAGAGGCAGCGACAGAGACAGAAACACAGACAGAGACAGAGGCACAGACAGAGACACAGACAGAGACAAAGACAGAGGCGCATGAGACAAAGACAGAGCCACAGACAGAGACAGAGGCAGAGACAGAGACAGAGACAGAGACAGAGACAGAGACAGAGACAGAGACAGAGACAGAGACAGAGACAGAGACAGAGACAGAGACAGAGACAGAGACAGAAACAGAGACAGAGACAGAGACATAGGGGCAGGAGACGTGGACGGAGACAAGGACGGAGACAAAGACGTAGACAAAGACGGAGACAAAGACGGAGACAAGGACGGTGACAAAGACGGAGACAAAGACGGAGACAAAGACGGTGACATAGACGGAGACAAAGACGGAGACGAAGAGGAAGACGATGACGGAGACAAAGACGGAGACAAAGACGGAGACAAAGACGGAGACAAAGATGGTGGCAAGGACAGAGACAGAGGCAGAGACAGAGACAGAGACATAGACACAGACAGAGTCAGAGGCACTGATAGAGACACAGACAGAGACAAAGACAGAGGCGCATGAGACAAAGACAGAGCCACAGACAGAGACAGAGGCAGAGACTGAGACAGAGACAGAGACAGAGGGGCAGGAGACGTGGACGGAGACAAAGCCGGAGACAAAGACGGAGGCAAAGGCGGACACAAATACGGAGAAAAAGACAGGTCCAAAGACGGAGACAGAGGCAGAGGCGGAGACAGAGAAGGGAACAGAGGCAGAGACAGAGAAAAGGACAGAGACAGAGACATAGACAGAGACAGGAAAAGAGACAGAGACAGAGACAGAGGCAGAGGCAGCGACAGAGACAGAAACAGAGACAGAGACAGAGACAGAGACAGAGACAGAGACAGAGACAGAGACAGAGACAGAGACAGAGACAGAGACAGAGACAGAGGCAGAGACAGAGACAGTGACAGAGACAGAGACAGAGAGAGAGAAAGCGACACGGACGAAGACAGAAACAGAGACAGAGGCAGAGGCACAGACAGAGACACAGACAGAGACAAAGGCAGAGGCGCATGACACAAAGACAGAGCCACAGACAGAGACAGAGGCAGAGACAGAGACAGAGACAGGGACAGAGACAGAGGCAGAGACAGAGACAGAGACAGAGACAGAGACAGAGACAGAGACAGAAACAGAGACAGAGACAGAGACAGAGACAGAGACAGAGACAGAGACAGAGACAGAGACAGAGACAGAGACAGAGACAGAGACAGAGACAGAGAGAGGGACAGAGACAGAGACAGAGACAGAGACAGAGACAGAGACAGAGACAGAGACAGAGACAGAGACAGAGGCAGAGACAGAGACAGAGACAGAGACAGAGGCAGAGACAGAGACAGTGACAGAGACAGTGACAGAGAGAGAGAAAGCGACACGGACGAAGACAGAAACAGAGACAGAGGCAGAGGCACAGACAGAGACACAGACAGAGACAAATGCAGAGGCGCATGACACAAAGACAGAGCCACAGACAGAGACAGAGGCAGAGACAGAGACAGAGACAGAGACAGAGACAGAGGCAGAGACAGAGACAGAGACAGAGACAGAAACAGAGACAGAGACAGAGACAGAGACAGAGGCAGAGACAGAAACTGAGACAGAGACAGAGACAGAGACAGAGACAGAGACAGAGACAGAGACAGAGACAGAGACAGAGACAGAGGCAGAGACAGAGACAGAGACAGAGACAGAGACAGAGGCGGAGACAGAAACCGAGACAGAGCCAGAGACAGAGACAGAGACAGAGACAGAGACAGAGACAGAGACAGAGACAGAGACAGAGACAGAGACAGAGACTGAGACAGAGACAGAGACATAGGGGCAGGAGACGTGGACGGAGACAAAGACGGAGACAAAGACGGTGACAAAGACGGAGACAAAGAGGGAGACGAAGAGGAAGACGACGACGGAGACAAAGACGGAGACAAAGGCGGAGACAAAGATGGAGACACAGACGGAGACAAATACGGAGACAAAGACGGAGGCAAAGACGGAGACAAAGACGGAGACAAATATAGAGACACAGACGGAGACAAATACGGAGACAAAGACGGTGACAAGGACGGAGGCAAAGACGGAGACGAAGAGGAATACGACGACGGAGACAAAGACGGAGACAAAGGCGGAGACAAAGACGGATACAAAGACAGAGACAGAGACAGAGACAGAGGCAGAGACAGAGACGGAGACAGAGACAGAGACAGAGACAGCGACAGAGACAGAGACAGAGACAGAGACAGAGACAGAGACAGAGACAGAGAGAGGGACAGAGACAGAGACAGAGACAGAGACAGAGACAGACACAGAGACAGAGACAGAGACAGAGACAGAGGCAGAGACAGAGACAGAGACAGAGACAGAGACAGAGAGAGAGAAAGCGACACGGACGAAGACAGAAACAGAGACAGAGGCAGAGGCACAGACAGAGATACAGACAGAGACAAAGGCAGAGGCGCATGACACAAAGACAGAGCCACAGACAGAGACAGCGGCAGAGACAGAGACAGAGACAGAGACAGAGAGAGAGGCAGAGACAGAGACAGAGACGGAGACAGGGACAGAGACAGAGACAGAGACAGAGGCAGAGACAGAAACCGAGACAGAGACAGAGACGGAGACAGAGACAGAGACAGAGACAGAGGCAGAGACAGAAACCGAGACAGAGACAGAGACGGAGACAGAGACAGAGACAGAGCCAGAGACAGAGACAGAGACAGGGACAGAGACAGCGACAGAGACAGAGACAGAGACAGAGACAGAGACAGAGGAAGAGACAGAGACAGAGACTGAGACAGCGACAGAGACAGAGGGGCAGGAGACGTGGACGGAGACAAAGACGGAGACAAAGACGGTGACAAAGACGGAGACAAAGACGGAGACGAAGAGGAAGACGACGACGGAGACAAAGACGGATACAAAGACAGAGACAGAGACAGAGACAGAGGCAGAGACAGAGAAGGGAACAGAGACAGAGACAGAGCAAGTGACAGAGACAGAGACAGAGACAGGAAAAGAGACAGAGACAGAGACAGAGACAGAGACAGATGCAGCGACAGAGACAGAAACAGAGACAAAGACGGAGGCGCATGAGACAAAGACAGAGCCACAGACAGAGACAGAGGCAGAGACAGAGACAGAAACAGAGACAGAGACAGAGACAGAGACAGAGACAGAGACTGAGACAGCGACAGAGACAGAGGGGCAGGAGACGTGGACGGAGACAAAGACGGAGACAAAGACGGTGACAAAGACGGAGACAAAGACGGAGACGAAGAGGAAGACGACGACGGAGACAAAGACGAAGACAAAGGCGGAGACAAAGATGGAGACACAGACGGAGACAAATACGGAGACAAAGACGGAGGCAAAGACCGAGACAAAGACGGAGACAAATATGGAGACACAGACGGATCCAAATACGGAGACAAAGACGGTGACAAAGACGGAGGCAAAGACGGAGACGAAGAGGAAGACGACGACGGAGACAAAGACGGAGACAAAGGCGGAGACGAAGATGGAGACACAGACGGAGACAAAGACGGAGACAAAGATGGAGACACAGACGGAGGCAAATACGGAGACAAAGACGGTGACAAAGACGGAGGCAAAGACGGAGACGAAGATGGAGACAAAGAGGGAGACAGAGGCAGAGGCGGAGACAGAGAAGGGAACAGAGACAGAGACACAGCAAGTGACAGAGACAGAGACAGAGACAGGAAAAGAGACAGAGACCTAGACAGAGTCAGAGACAGAGGCAGCGACATAGACAGAAACAGAGACAGAGACAGAGGCACAGACAGAGACACAGACAGAGACAAAGAGAGAGGCGCATGAGACAAAGACAGAGCCACAGACAGAGACAGAGGCAGAGACAGAGGCACAGACAGAGACAGAGACAGAGACAGAGACAGAGAGAGAGGCAGAGACAGAAACACAGACAGAGACAGAGACAGAGACAGAGACAGAGACAGAGACTGAGACAGAGACAGAGACAGAGGGGCAGGAGACGTGGACGGAGACAAAGACGGGGACAAAGACGGTGACAAAGACGGAGACAAAGACGGAGACGAAGAGGAAGACGACGACGGAGACAAAGCCGGAGACGAAGAGGAAGACGACGACGGAGACAAAGACGGTGACATAGACGGAGACAAAGATGGAGACAAAGACAGAGACAGAGCCAGAGACAGAGACAGAGACAGAGACAGGGACGGAGACGGAGACAGAGACGGGGACAGAGACAGAGGCAGAGACAGAGACAGAGACAGAGACAGAGACAGAGGCACAGACAGAGACACAGACAGAGACAAAGACAGAGGAGCATGAGACAAAGACAGAGCCACAGACAGAGACAGAGGCAGAGACTGAGAAAGAGACAGAGACAGAGGGGCAGGAGACGTGGACGGAGACAAAGACGGAGGCAAAGGTGGACACAAATACGGAGACAAAGACAGGTAGAAAGACGGAGACAAAGACGGAGACAGAGACGGAGACAAAGACGGAGACAACGACGGTGACAAAGACGGAGACGAAGACGGAGACGAAGAGGAAGACGACGACGGAGACAAAGACGGTGACAAAGACGGAGACAAAGACGGAGACAAAGATGGAGACAAAGACGGAGACAGAGGCAGAGGCGGAGACAGAGAAGGGAACAGAGGCAGAGACAGAGAAAAGGACAGAGACAGAGACGTAGACAGAGACAGGAAAAGAGACAGAGACAGAGACAGAGACAGAGACAGAGGCAGCGACAGAGACAAAGAGAGAGGCGCATGAGACAAAGACAGAGCCACAGACAGAGACAGAGGCAGAGACAGAGGCACAGACAGAGACAGAGACAGAGACAGAGACAGAGAGAGAGGCAGAGACAGAAACACAGACAGAGACAGAGACAGAGACAGAGACAGAGACAGAGACTGAGACAGAGACAGAGACAGAGGGGCAGGAGACGTGGTCGGAGACAAAGACGGGGACAAAGACGGTGACAAAGACGGAGACAAAGACGGAGACGAAGAGGAAGACGACGACGGAGACAAAGCCGGAGACGAAGAGGAAGACGACGACGGAGACAAAGACGGTGACATAGACGGAGACAAAGATGGAGACAAAGACAGAGACAGAGCCAGAGACAGAGACAGAGACAGAGACAGGGACGGAGACGAAGAACAGAGACGGGGACAGAGACAGAGGCAGAGACAGAGACAGAGACAGAGACAGAGACAGAGGCACAGACAGAGACACAGACAGAGACAAAGACAGAGGAGCATGAGACAAAGACAGAGCCACAGACAGAGACAGAGGCAGAGACTGAGAAAGAGATAGAGACAGAGGGGCAGGAGACGTGGACGGAGACAAAGACGGAGACAAAGACGGAGACAAAGACGGAGGCAAAGGTGGACACAAATACGGAGACAAAGACAGGTAGAAAGACGGAGACAAAGACGGAGACAGAGACGGAGACAAAGACGGAGACAACGACGGTGACAAAGACGGAGACGAAGACGGAGACGAAGAGGAAGACGACGACGGAGACAAAGACGGTGACAAAGACGGAGACAAAGACGGAGACAAAGATGGAGACAAAGACGGAGACAGAGGCAGAGGCGGAGACAGAGAAGGGAACAGAGGCAGAGACAGAGAAAAGGACAGAGACAGAGACATAGACAGAGACAGGAAAGGAGACGGAGACAGAGACAGAGACAGAGACAGAGGCAGCGACAGAGACAGAAACAGAGACAGAGACAGAGGCACAGACAGAGACACAGACAGAGACAAAGACAGAGGCGCATGAGACAAAGACAGAGCCACAGACAGAGACAGAGGCAGAGACAGAGACAGAGACAGAGACAGAGACAGAGACAGAGACAGAGACAGAGACAGAGACAGAAACAGAGACAGAGACAGAGACATAGGGGCAGGAGACGTGGACGGAGACAAGGACGGAGACAAAGACGTAGACAAAGACGGAGACAAAGACGGAGACAAGGACGGTGACAAAGACGGAGACAAAGACGGAGACAAAGACGGAGACAAAGATGGTGGCAAGGACAGAGACAGAGGCAGAGACAGAGACAGAGACATAGACACAGACAGAGTCAGAGGCACTGATAGAGACACAGACAGTGACAAAGACAGAGGCGCATGAGACAAAGACAGAGCCACAGACAGAGACAGAGGCAGAGACTGAGACAGAGACAGAGACAGAGGGGCAGGAGACGTGGACGGAGACAAAGCCGGAGACAAAGACGGAGGCAAAGGCGGACACAAATACGGAGAAAAAGACAGGTCCAAAGACGGAGACAGAGGCAGAGGCGGAGACAGAGAAGGGAACAGAGGCAGAGACAGAGAAAAGGACAGAGACAGAGACATAGACAGAGACAGGAAAAGAGACAGAGACAGAGACAGAGGCAGAGGCAGCGACAGAGACAGAAACAGAGACAGAGACAGAGACAGAGACAGAGACAGAGACAGAGACAGAGACAGAGACAGAGACAGAGACAGAGACAGAGACAGAGACAGAGACAGAGGCAGAGACAGAGACAGTGACAGAGACAGAGACAGAGAGAGAGAAAGCGACACGGACGAAGACAGAAACAGAGACAGAGGCAGAGGCACAGACAGAGACACAGACAGAGACAAAGGCAGAGGCGCATGACACAAAGACAGAGCCACAGACAGAGACAGAGGCAGAGACAGAGACAGAGACAGGGACAGAGACAGAGGCAGAGACAGAGACAGAGACAGAGACAGAGACAGAGACAGAGACAGAGACAGAGACAGAGACAGAGACAGAAACAGAGACAGAGACAGAGACAGAGACAGAGACAGCGACAGAGACAGAGACAGAGACAGAGACAGAGACAGAGACAGAGACAGAGACAGAGACAGAGACAGAGACAGAGACAGAGAGAGGGACAGAGACAGAGACAGAGACAGAGACAGAGACAGAGACAGAGACAGAGACAGAGACAGAGACAGAGGCAGAGACAGAGACAGAGACAGAGACAGAGGCAGAGACAGAGACAGTGACAGAGACAGTGACAGAGAGAGAGAAAGCGACACGGACGAAGACAGAAACAGAGACAGAGGCAGAGGCACAGACAGAGACACAGACAGAGACAAAGGCAGAGGCGCATGACACAAAGACAGAGCCACAGACAGAGACAGAGGCAGAGACAGAGACAGAGACAGAGACAGAGGCAGAGACAGAGACAGAGACAGAGACAGAAACAGAGACAGAGACAGAGACAGAGACAGAGGCAGAGACAGAAACTGAGACAGAGACAGAGACAGAGACAGAGACAGAGACAGAGACAGAGACAGAGAC
Source organism: Megachile willughbiella (assembly GCA_945859595.2). Classification (NCBI taxonomy): domain Eukaryota; kingdom Metazoa; phylum Arthropoda; class Insecta; order Hymenoptera; family Megachilidae; genus Megachile; species Megachile willughbiella. The sequence goes on from CAMAOD020000301.1 coordinate 1,989,177, forward strand.
AGAGACAGAGACAGAGACAGAGGCAGAGACAGAGACAGAGACAGAGACAGAGACAGAGGCGGAGACAGAAACCGAGACAGAGACAGAGACAGAGACAGAGACAGAGACAGAGACAGAGACAGAGACAGAGACAGAGACAGAGACAGAGACAGAGACAGAGACAGAGACAGAGACAGAGACAGAGACTGAGACAGAGACAGAGACATAGGGGCAGGAGACGTGGACGGAGACAAAGACGGAGACAAAGACGGTGACAAAGACGGAGACAAAGAGGGAGACGAAGAGGAAGACGACGACGGAGACAAAGACGGAGACAAAGGCGGAGACAAAGATGGAGACACAGACGGAGACAAATACGGAGACAAAGACGGAGGCAAAGACGGAGACAAAGACGGAGACAAATATAGAGACACAGACGGAGACAAATACGGAGACAAAGACGGTGACAAGGACGGAGGCAAAGACGGAGACGAAGAGGAATACGACGACGGAGACAAAGACGGAGACAAAGGCGGAGACAAAGACGGATACAAAGACAGAGACAGAGACAGAGACAGAGGCAGAGACAGAGACGGAGACAGAGACAGAGACAGAGACAGCGACAGAGACAGAGACAGAGACAGAGACAGAGACAGAGACAGAGACAGAGAGAGGGACAGAGACAGAGACAGAGACAGAGACAGAGACAGAGACAGAGACAGAGACAGAGACAGAGACAGAGGCAGAGACAGAGACAGAGACAGAGACAGAGACAGAGAGAGAGAAAGCGACACGGACGAAGACAGAAACAGAGACAGAGGCAGAGGCACAGACAGAGATACAGACAGAGACAAAGGCAGAGGCGCATGACACAAAGACAGAGCCACAGACAGAGACAGCGGCAGAGACAGAGACAGAGACAGAGACAGAGAGAGAGGCAGAGACAGAGACAGAGACGGAGACAGAGACAGAGACAGAGACAGAGGCAGAGACAGAAACCGAGACAGAGACAGAGACGGAGACAGAGACAGAGACAGAGACAGAGGCAGAGACAGAAACCGAGACAGAGACAGAGACGGAGACAGAGACAGAGACAGAGCCAGAGACAGAGACAGAGACAGGGACAGAGACAGCGACAGAGACAGAGACAGAGACAGAGACAGAGGAAGAGACAGAGACAGAGACTGAGACAGCGACAGAGACAGAGGGGCAGGAGACGTGGACGGAGACAAAGACGGAGACAAAGACGGAGACGAAGAGGAAGACGACGACGGAGACAAAGACGGATACAAAGACAGAGACAGAGACAGAGACAGAGGCAGAGACAGAGAAGGGAACAGAGACAGAGACAGAGCAAGTGACAGAGACAGAGACAGAGACAGGAAAAGAGACAGAGACAGAGACAGAGACAGAGACAGATGCAGCGACAGAGACAGAAACAGAGACAAAGACGGAGGCGCATGAGACAAAGACAGAGCCACAGACAGAGACAGAGGCAGAGACAGAGATAGAAACAGAGACAGAGACAGAGACAGAGACAGAGACAGAGACTGAGACAGCGACAGAGACAGAGGGGCAGGAGACGTGGACGGAGACAAAGACGGAGACAAAGACGGTGACAAAGACGGAGACAAAGACGGAGACGAAGAGGAAGACGACGACGGAGACAAAGACGAAGACAAAGGCGGAGACAAAGATGGAGACACAGACGGAGACAAATACGGAGACAAAGACGGAGGCAAAGACCGAGACAAAGACGGAGACAAATATGGAGACACAGACGGATCCAAATACGGAGACAAAGACGGTGACAAAGACGGAGGCAAAGACGGAGACGAAGAGGAAGACGACGACGGAGACAAAGACGGAGACAAAGGCGGAGACGAAGATGGAGACACAGACGGAGACAAAGACGGAGACAAAGATGGAGACACAGACGGAGGCAAATACGGAGACAAAGACGGTGACAAAGACGGAGGCAAAGACGGAGACGAAGATGGAGACAAAGTGGGAGACAGAGGCAGAGGCGGAGACAGAGAAGGGAACAGAGACAGAGACACAGCAAGTGACAGAGACAGAGACAGAGACAGGAAAAGAGACAGAGACCTAGACAGAGTCAGAGACAGAGGCAGCGACATAGACAGAAACAGAGACAGAGACAGAGGCACAGACAGAGACACAGACAGAGACAAAGAGAGAGGCGCATGAGACAAAGACAGAGCCACAGACAGAGACAGAGGCAGAGACAGAGGCACAGACAGAGACAGAGACAGAGACAGAGACAGAGAGAGAAGCAGAGACAGAAACACAGACAGAGACAGAGACAGAGACAGAGACAGAGACAGAGACTGAGACAGAGACAGAGACAGAGGGGCAGGAGACGTGGACGGAGACAAAGACGGGGACAAAGACGGTGACAAAGACGGAGACAAAGACGGAGACGAAGAGGAAGACGACGACGGAGACAAAGACGGTGACATAGACGGAGACAAAGATGGAGACAAAGACAGAGACAGAGCCAGAGACAGAGACAGAGACAGAGACAGGGACGGAGACGGAGACAGAGACGGGGACAGAGACAGAGGCAGAGACAGAGACAGAGACAGAGACAGAGACAGAGGCACAGACAGAGACACAGACAGAGACAAAGACAGAGGAGCATGAGACAAAGACAGAGCCACAGACAGAGACAGAGGCAGAGACTGAGAAAGAGACAGAGACAGAGGGGCAGGAGACGTGGACGGAGACAAAGACGGAGACAAAGACGGAGGCAAAGGTGGACACAAATACGGAGACAAAGACAGGTAGAAAGACGGAGACAAAGACGGAGACAGAGACGGAGACAGAGACAGGGACGGAGACGGAGACAGAGACGGGGACAGAGACAGAGGCAGAGACAGAGACAGAGACAGAGACAGAGACAGAGGCACAGACAGAGACACAGACAGAGACAAAGACAGAGGAGCATGAGACAAAGACAGAGCCACAGACAGAGACAGAGGCAGAGACTGAGAAAGAGACAGAGACAGAGGGGCAGGAGACGTGGACGGAGACAAAGGCGGAGACAAAGACGGAGGCAAAGGCGGACACAAATACGGAGACAAAGACAGGTCCAAAGACGGAGACAAAGACGGAGACAAAGACGGAGACAAAGACGGGGACAAAGACGGAGACAACGACGGTGATAAAGACGGAGACAAAGACGGAGACGAAGAGGAAGACGACGACGGAGACAAAGACGGTGACAAAGACGGAGACAAAGACGGAGACAAAGATGGAGACAAAGACGGAGACAGAGGCAGAGGCGGAGACAGAGAAGGGAACAGAGGCAGAGACAGAGAAAAGGACAGAGACAGAGACAGAGACAGAGACAGAGACGGAGACGGAGACAGAGACGGGGACAGAGACAGGAACCGAGACAGAGACAGAGACAGAGACAGAGACAGAGACAGAGACAGAGACAGAGACAGAGACAGAGACAGAGACAGAGACAGAGACAGAGACAGAGACAGAGACAGAGACAGAGACAGAGACAGAGACAGAGACAGAGACAGAGACAGAGACAGAGACAGAGACAGAGACAGAGACAGAGACAGAGACAGAGACAGAGACAGAGACAGAGGCAGAGACAGAGACAGTGACAGAAACAGTGACAGAGAGAGAGAAAGCGACACGGACGAAGACAGAAACAGAGACAGAGGCAGAGGCACAGACAGAGACACAGACAGAGACAAAGGCAGAGGCGCATGACACAAAGACAGAGCCACAGACAGAGACAGAGGCACAGACAGAGACAGAGACAGAGACAGAGACAGAGGCAGAGACAGAGACAGAGACAGAGACAGAAACAGAGACAGAGACAGAGACAGAGACAGAGACAGAGGCAGAGACAGAAACTGAGACAGAGACAGAGACAGAGACAGAGACAGAGACAGAGACAGAGACAGAGACAGAGACAGAGACAGAGACAGAGACAGAGGCAGAGACAGAGACAGAGACAGAGACAGAGACAGAGGCAGAGACAGAAACCGAGACAGAGACAGAGACAGAGACAGAGACAGAGACAGAGACAGAGACAGAGACAGAGACAGAGACAGAGACAGAGACAGAGACAGAGACTGAGACAGAGACAGAGACAGAGGGGCAGGAGACGTGGACGGAGACAAAGACGGAGACAAAGACGGTGACAAAGACAGAGACAAAGAGGGAGACGAAGAGGAAGACGACGACGGAGACAAAGACGGAGACAAAGGCGGAGACAAAGATGGAGACACAGACGGAGACAAATACGGAGACAAAGACGGAGGCAAAGACGGAGACAAAGACGGAGACAAATATAGAGACACAGACGGAGACAAATACGGAGACAAAGACGGTGACAAGGACGGAGGCAAAGACGGAGACGAAGAGGAAGACGACGACGGAGACAAAGACGGAGACAAAGGCGGAGACAAAGACGGATACAAAGACAGAGACAGAGACAGAGACAGAGGCAGAGACAGAGACGGAGACAGAGACAGAGACAGAGACAGCGACAGAGACAGAGACAGAGACAGAGACAGAGACAGAGACAGAGAGAGGGACAGAGACAGAGACAGAGACAGAGACAGAGACAGAGACAGAGACAGAGACAGAGACAGAGACAGAGACAGAGACAGAGACAGAGACAGAGACAGAGACAGAGGCAGAGACAGAGACAGAGACAGAGACAGAGACAGAGAGAGAGAAAGCGACACGGACGAAGACAGAAACAGAGACAGAGACAGAGACAGAGACAGAGACAGAGACAAAGACAGAGGCGCATGAGACAAAGACAGAGGCAGAGACAGAGACAGCGGCAGAGACAGAGACAGAGACAGAGACAGAGAGAGAGGCAGAGACAGAGACAGAGACGGAGACAGAGACAGAGACAGAGACAGAGGCAGAGACAGAAACCGAGACAGAGACAGAGACGGAGACAGAGACAGAGACAGAGACAGAGGCAGAGACAGAAACCGAGACAGAGACAGAGACGGAGACAGAGACAGAGACAGAGCCAGAGACAGAGACAGAGACAGGGACAGAGACAGCGACAGAGACAGAGACAGAGACAGAGACAGAGACAGAGACAGAGACAAAGACAGAGGCGCATGAGACAAAGACAGAGGCAGAGACAGAGACAGAGACAGAGGCAGATACAGAGACAGAGACAGAGACGGAGACAGAGATGGAGACACAGACGGAGACAAAGACGGAGACAAAGACGGTGGCAAAGACGGAGACAGAGCCAGAGACAGAGACGGAGACGAAGACAGAGACAGGGAAAGAGACAGAGGCAGAGACAGAGACAAAGACAGAGACAGAGACCGAGACAGAGACGGAGACGGAGACAGAGACGGAGACGGAGACAGAGACGGAGACAGGGACAGAGACAGAGACAGGGACAGAGACAGACGCAGAGACAGAGAGAGGGACAGAGACAGAGACAGAGACAGGGACAGGGACAGAGACAGAGACAGAGACAGAGACAGAGACAGAGGCAGAGACAGAGACAGAGACAGAGACAGAGACAGAGACAGAGGGGCAGGAGACGTGGACGGAGACAAAGACGGAGACAAAGACGGTGGCAAAGACGGAGACAGAGCCAGAGACAGAGACGGAGACGAAGACAGAGACAGGGAAAGAGACAGAGGCAGAGACAGAGACAGAGACAGAGACAGAGACAGAGACAGAGACAGGGACAGGGACAGAGACAGAGACAGAGACAGAGACAGAGACAGAGACAGAGGCAGAGACAGGGACAGAGACAGCGACAGAGACAGAGACAGAGACAGAAACTGAGACAGACACAGAGATGGAGCCAGAGACAGAGACAGAGACAGAGACAGAGGCAGAGACAGAGACAGTGACAGAGACAGAGACAGAGAGGGAGAAAGCGACACGGACGAAGACAGAAGCAGAGACAGAGGCAGAGGCACAGACAGAGACACAGACAGAGACAAAGGCAGAGGCGCATGACACAAAGACAGAGCCACAGACAGAGACAGAGGCAGAGACAGAGACAGAGACAGGGACAGAGACAGAGGCAGAGACAGAGACAGAGACAGAGACAGAGACAGAGACAGAGACAGAGACAGAAACAGAGACAGAGACAGAGACAGAGACAGCGACAGAGACAGAGACAGAGACAGAGACAGAGACAGAGACAGAGACAGAGACAGAGAGAGGGACAGAGACAGAGACAGAGACAGAGACAGAGACAGAGACAGAGACAGAGACAGAGACAGAGACAGAGACAGAGGCAGAGACAGAGACAGAGACAGAGACAGAGGCAGAGACAGAGACAGTGACAGAGACAGTGACAGAGAGAGAGAAAGCGACACGGACGAAGACAGAAACAGAGACAGAGGCAGAGGCACAGACAGAGACACAGACAGAGACAAAGGCAGAGGCGCATGACACAAAGACAGAGCCACAGACAGAGACAGAGGCAGAGACAGAGACAGAGACAGAGACAGAGACAGAGGCAGACAGAGACAGAGACAGAGACAGAAACAGAGACAGAGACAGAGACAGAGACAGAGGCTGAGACAGAAACTGAGACAGAGACAGAGACAGAGACAGAGACAGAGACAGAGACAGAGACAGAGACAGAGACAGAGACAGAGACAGAGACAGAGACAGAGGCAGAGACAGAGACAGAGACAGAGACAGAGACAGAGGCAGAGACAGAAACCGAGACAGAGACAGAGACAGAGACAGAGACAGAGACAGAGACAGAGACAGAGACAGAGACAGAGACAGAGACAGAGACAGAGACTGAGACAGAGACAGAGACAGAGGGGCAGGAGACGTGGACGGAGACAAAGACGGAGACAAAGACGGTGACAAAGACGGAGACAAAGTGGGAGACGAAGAGGAAGACGACGACGGAGACAAAGACGGAGACAAAGGCGGAGACAAAGATGGAGACACAGACGGAGACAAATACGGAGACAAAGACGGAGGCAAAGACGGAGACAAAGACGGAGACAAATATAGAGACACAGACGGAGACAAATACGGAGACAAAGACGGTGACAAGGACGGAGGCAAAGACGGAGACGAAGAGGAATACGACGACGGAGACAAAGACGGAGACAAAGGCGGAGACAAAGACGGATACAAAGACAGAGACAGAGACAGAGACAGAGGCAGAGACAGAGACGGAGACAGAGACAGAGACAGAGACAGCGACAGAGACAGAGACAGAGACAGAGACAGAGACAGAGACAGAGACAGAGAGAGGGACACAGACAGAGACAGAGACAGAGACAGAGACAGAGACAGAGACAGAGACAGAGACAGAGACAGAGACAGAGACAGAGACAGAGACAGAGACAGAGGCAGAGACAGAGACAGAGACAGAGACAGAGACAGAGAGAGAGAAAGCGACACGGACGAAGACAGAAACAGAGACAGAGGCAGAGGCACAGACAGAGATACAGACAGAGACAAAGGCAGAGGCGCATGACACAAAGACAGAGCCACAGACAGAGACAGCGGCAGAGACAGAGACAGAGACAGAGACAGAGAGAGAGGCAGAGACAGAGACAGAGACGGAGACAGAGACAGAGACAGAGACAGAGGCAGAGACAGAAACCGAGACAGAGACAGAGACGGAGACAGAGACAGAGACAGAGACAGAGGCAGAGACAGAAACCGAGACAGAGACAGAGACGGAGACAGAGACAGAGACAGAGCCAGAGACAGAGACAGAGACAGGGACAGAGACAGCGACAGAAACAGAGACAGAGACAGAGACAGAGGAAGAGACAGAGACAGAGACTGAGACAGCGACAGAGACAGAGGGGCAGGAGACGTGGACGGAGACAAAGACGGAGACAAAGACGGTGACAAAGACGGAGACAAAGACGGAGACGAAGAGGAAGACGACGACGGAGACAAAGACGGATACAAAGACAGAGACAGAGACAGAGACAGAGGCAGAGACAGAGAAGGGAACAGAGACAGAGACAGAGCAAGTGACAGAGACAGAGACAGAGACAGGAAAAGAGACAGAGACAGAGACAGAGACAGATGCAGCGACAGAGACAGAAACAGAGACAAAGACGGAGGCGCATGAGACAAAGACAGAGCCACAGACAGAGACAGAGGCAGAGACAGAGACAGAAACAGAGACAGAGACAGAGACAGAGACAGAGACAGAGACAGAGACTGAGACAGCGACAGAGACAGAGGGGCAGGAGACGTGGACGGAGACAAAGACGGAGACAAAGACGGTGACAAAGACGGAGACAAAGACGGAGACGAAGAGGAAGACGACGACGGAGACAAAGACGAAGACAAAGGCGGAGACAAAGATGGAGACACAGACGGAGACAAATACGGAGACAAAGACGGAGGCAAAGACCGAGACAAAGACGGAGACAAATATGGAGACACAGACGGATCCAAATAAGGAGACAAAGACGGTGACAAAGACGGAGGCAAAGACGGAGACGAAGAGGAAGACGACGACGGAGACAAAGACGGAGACAAAGGCGGAGACGAAGATGGAGACACAGACGGAGACAAAGACGGAGACAAAGATGGAGACACAGACGGAGGCAAATACGGAGACAAAGACGGTGACAAAGACGGAGGCAAAGACGGAGACGAAGATGGAGACAAAGAGGGAGACAGAGGCAGAGGCGGAGACAGAGAAGGGAACAGAGACAGAGACACAGCAAGTGACAGAGACAGAGACAGAGACAGGAAAAGAGACAGAGACCTAGACAGAGTCAGAGACAGAGGCAGCGACATAGACAGAAACAGAGACAGAGACAGAGGCACAGACAGAGACACAGACAGAGACAAAGAGAGAGGCGCATGAGACAAAGACAGAGCCACAGACAGAGACAGAGGCAGAGACAGAGGCACAGACAGAGACAGAGACAGAGACAGAGACAGAGAGAGAGGCAGAGACAGAAACACAGACAGAGACAGAGACAGAGACAGAGACAGAGACAGAGACTGAGACAGAGACAGAGACAGAGGGGCAGGAGACGTGGACGGAGACAAAGACGGGGACAAAGACGGTGACAAAGACGGAGACAAAGACGGAGACGAAGAGGAAGACGACGACGGAGACAAAGCCGGAGACGAAGAGGAAGACGACGACGGAGACAAAGACGGTGACATAGACGGAGACAAAGATGGAGACAAAGACAGAGACAGAGCCAGAGACAGAGACAGAGACAGAGACAGGGACGGAGACGGAGACAGAGACGGGGACAGAGACAGAGGCAGAGACAGAGACAGAGACAGAGACAGAGACAGAGACAGAGGCACAGACAGAGACACAGACAGAGACAAAGACAGAGGAGCATGAGACAAAGACAGAGCCACAGACAGAGACAGAGGCAGAGACTGAGAAAGAGACAGAGACAGAGGGGCAGGAGACGTGGACGGAGACAAAGACGGAGACAAAGACGGAGACAAAGACGGAGGCAAAGGTGGACACAAATACGGAGACAAAGACAGGTAGAAAGACGGAGACAAAGACGGAGACAGAGACGGAGACAAAGACGGAGACAACGACGGTGACAAAGACGGAGACGAAGACGGAGACGAAGAGGAAGACGACGACGGAGACAAAGACGGTGACAAAGACGGAGACAAAGACGGAGACAAAGATGGAGACAAAGACGGAGACAGAGGCAGAGGCGGAGACAGAGAAGGGAACAGAGGCAGAGACAGAGAAAAGGACAGAGACAGAGACATAGACAGAGACAGGAAAGGAGACAGAGACAGAGACAGAGACAGAGACAGAGGCAGCGACAGAGACAGAAACAGAGACAGAGACAGAGGCACAGACAGAGACACAGACAGAGACAAAGACAGAGGCGCATGAGACAAAGACAGAGCCACAGACAGAGACAGAGGCAGAGACAGAGACAGAGACAGAGACAGAGACAGAGACAGAGACAGAGACAGAGACAGAGACAGAGACAGAGACAGAGACAGAGACAGAGACAGAGACAGAGACAGAGACAGAAACAGAGACAGAGACAGAGACATAGGGGCAGGAGACGTGGACGGAGACAAGGACGGAGACAAAGACGTAGACAAAGACGGAGACAAAGACGGAGACAAGGACGGTGACAAAGACGGAGATGAAGACGGAGACAAAGACGGTGACATAGACGGAGACAAAGACGGAGACGAAGAGGAAGACGATGACGGAGACAAAGACGGAGACAAAGACGGAGACAAAGACGGAGACAAAGATGGTGGCAAGGACAGAGACAGAGGCAGAGACAGAGACAGAGACATAGACACAGACAGAGTCAGAGGCACTGATAGAGACACAGACAGAGACAAAGACAGAGGCGCATGAGACAAAGACAGAGCCACAGACAGAGACAGAGGCAGAGACTGAGACAGAGACAGAGACAGAGGGGCAGGAGACGTGGACGGAGACAAAGCCGGAGACAAAGACGGAGGCAAAGGCGGACACAAATACGGAGAAAAAGACAGGTCCAAAGACGGAGACAGAGGCAGAGGCGGAGACAGAGAAGGGAACAGAGGCAGAGACAGAGAAAAGGACAGAGACAGAGACATAGACAGAGACAGGAAAAGAGACAGAGACAGAGACAGAGGCAGAGGCAGCGACAGAGACAGAAACAGAGACAGAGACAGAGACAGAGACAGAGACAGAGACAGAGACAGAGACAGAGACAGAGACAGAGACAGAGACAGAGACAGAGACAGAGGCAGAGACAGAGACAGTGACAGAGACAGAGACAGAGAGAGAGAAAGCGACACGGACGAAGACAGAAACAGAGACAGAGGCAGAGGCACAGACAGAGACACAGACAGAGACAAAGGCAGAGGCGCATGACACAAAGACAGAGCCACAGACAGAGACAGAGGCAGAGACAGAGACAGAGACAGGGACAGAGACAGAGGCAGAGACAGAGACAGAGACAGAGACAGAGACAGAGACAGAGACAGAGACAGAGACAGAAACAGAGACAGAGACAGAGACAGAGACAGAGACAGCGACAGAGACAGAGACAGAGACAGAGACAGAGACAGAGACAGAGACAGAGACAGAGACAGAGACAGAGAGAGGGACAGAGACAGAGACAGAGACAGAGACAGAGACAGAGACAGAGACAGAGACAGAGACAGAGACAGAGGCAGAGACAGAGACAGAGACAGAGACAGAGGCAGAGACAGAGACAGTGACAGAGACAGTGACAGAGAGAGAGAAAGCGACACGGACGAAGACAGAAACAGAGACAGAGGCAGAGGCACAGACAGAGACACAGACAGAGACAAAGGCAGAGGCGCATGACACAAAGACAGAGCCACAGACAGAGACAGAGGCAGAGACAGAGACAGAGACAGAGACAGAGACAGAGACAGAGGCAGAGACAGAGACAGAGACAGAGACAGAAACAGAGACAGAGACAGAGACAGAGACAGAGGCAGAGACAGAAACTGAGACAGAGACAGAGACAGAGACAGAGACAGAGACAGAGACAGAGACAGAGACAGAGACAGAGACAGAGACAGAGACAGAGACAGAGGCAGAGACAGAGACAGAGACAGAGACAGAGACAGAGGCGGAGACAGAAACCGAGACAGAGACAGAGACAGAGACAGAGACAGAGACAGAGACAGAGACAGAGACAGAGACAGAGACAGAGACAGAGACAGAGACTGAGACAGAGACAGAGACATAGGGGCAGGAGACGTGGACGGAGACAAAGACGGAGACAAAGACGGTGACAAAGACGGAGACAAAGAGGGAGACGAAGAGGAAGACGACGACGGAGACAAAGACGGATACAAAGACAGAGACAGAGACAGAGACAGAGGCAGAGACAGAGAAGGGAACAGAGACAGAGACAGAGCAAGTGACAGAGACAGAGACAGAGACAGGAAAAGAGACAGAGACAGAGACAGAGACAGAGACAGATGCAGCGACAAAGACAGAAACAGAGACAAAGACGGAGGCGCATGAGACAAAGACAGAGCCACAGACAGAGACAGAGGCAGAGACAGAGACAGAAACAGAGACAGAGACAGAGACAGAGACAGAGACAGAGACTGAGACAGCGACAGAGACAGAGGGGCAGGAGACGTGGACGGAGACAAAGACGGAGACAAAGACGGTGACAAAGACGGAGACAAAGACGGAGACGAAGAGGAAGAGGACGACGGAGACAAAGACGAAGACAAAGGCGGAGACAAAGATGGAGACACAGACGGAGACAAATACGGAGACAAAGACGGAGGCAAAGACCGAGACAAAGACGGAGACAAATATGGAGACACAGACGGATCCAAATACGGAGACAAAGACGGTGACAAAGACGGAGGCAAAGACGGAGACGAAGAGGAAGACGACGACGGAGACAAAGACGGAGACAAAGGCGGAGACGAAGATGGAGACACAGACGGAGACAAAGACGGAGACAAAGATGGAGACACAGACGGAGGCAAATACGGAGACAAAGACGGTGACAAAGACGGAGGCAAAGACGGAGACGAAGATGGAGACAAAGAGGGAGACAGAGGCAGAGGCGGAGACAGAGAAGGGAACAGAGACAGAGACACAGCAAGTGACAGAGACAGAGACAGAGACAGGAAAAGAGACAGAGACCTAGACAGAGTCAGAGACAGAGGCAGCGACATAGACAGAAACAGAGACAGAGACAGAGGCACAGACAGAGACACAGACAGAGACAAAGAGAGAGGCGCATGAGACAAAGACAGAGCCACAGACAGAGACAGAGGCAGAGACAGAGGCACAGACAGAGACAGAGACAGAGACAGAGACAGAGAGAGAAGCAGAGACAGAAACACAGACAGAGACAGAGACAGAGACAGAGACAGAGACAGAGACAGAGACTGAGACAGAGACAGAGACAGAGGGGCAGGAGACGTGGACGGAGACAAAGACGGGGACAAAGACGGTGACAAAGACGGAGACAAAGACGGAGACGAAGAGGAAGACGACGACGGAGACAAAGCCGGAGACGAAGAGGAAGACGACGACGGAGACAAAGACGGTGACATAGACGGAGACAAAGATGGAGACAAAGACAGAGACAGAGCCAGAGACAGAGACAGAGACAGAGACAGGGACGGAGACGGAGACAGAGACGGGGACAGAGACAGAGGCAGAGACAGAGACAGAGACAGAGACAGAGACAGAGGCACAGACAGAGACACAGACAGAGACAAAGACAGAGGAGCATGAGACAAAGACAGAGCCACAGACAGAGACAGAGGCAGAGACTGAGAAAGAGACAGAGACAGAGGGGCAGGAGACGTGGACGGAGACAAAGACGGAGACAAAGACGGAGGCAAAGGTGGACACAAATACGGAGACAAAGACAGGTAGAAAGACGGAGACAAAGACGGAGACAGAGACGGAGACAAAGACGGAGACAACGACGGTGACAAAGACGGAGACGAAGACGGAGACGAAGAGGAAGACGACGACGGAGACAAAGACGGTGACAAAGACGGAGACAAAGACGGAGACAAAGATGGAGACAAAGACGGAGACAGAGGCAGAGGCGGAGACAGAGAAGGGAACAGAGGCAGAGACAGAGAAAAGGACAGAGACAGAGACGTAGACAGAGACAGGAAAAGAGACAGAGACAGAGACAGAGACAGAGACAGAGGCAGCGACAGAGACAGAAACAGAGACAGAGACAGAGACACAGACAGAGACAAAGACAGAGGCGCATGAGACAAAGACAGAGCCACAGACAGAGACAGAGGCAGAGACAGAGACAGAGACAGAGGGGCAGGAGACGTGGACGGTGACAAAGGCGGAGACAAAGACGGAGGCAAAGGCGGACACAAATACGGAGACAAAGACAGGTCCAAAGACGGAGACAAAGACGGAGACAAAGACGGAGACAAAGACGGGGACAAAGACGGAGACAACGACGGTGATAAAGACGGAGACAAAGACGGAGACGAAGAGGAAGACGACGACGGAGACAAAGACGGTGACAAAGACGGAGACAAAGACGGAGACAAAGATGGAGACAAAGACGGAGACAGAGGCAGAGGCGGAGACAGAGAAGGGAACAGAGGCAGAGACAGAGAAAAGGACAGAGACAGAGACAGAGACAGAGACAGAGACGGAGACGGAGACAGAGACGGGGACAGAGACAGGAACCGAGACAGAGACAGAGACAGAGACAGAGACAGAGACAGAGACAGAGACAGAGACAGAGACAGAGACAGAAACAGAGACAGAGACAGAGACAGAGACAGAGACAGAGACAGAGACAGAGACAGAGACAGAGACAGAGACAGAGACAGAGACAGAGACAGAGACAGAGACAGAGACAGAGACAGAGACAGAGACAGAGACAGAGGCAGAGACAGAGACAGAGACAGAGGGGCAGGAGACGTGGACGGAGACAAAGACGGAGACAAAGACGGTGACAAAGACAGAGACAAAGAGGGAGACGAAGAGGAAGACGACGACGGAGACAAAGACGGAGACGAAGAGGAAGACGACGACGGAGACAAAGACGGAGACAAAGGCGGAGACAAAGACGGATACAAAGACAGAGACAGAGACAGAGACAGAGGCAGAGATAGAGACGGAGACAGAGACAGAGACAGAGACAGCGACAGAGACAGAGACAGAGACAGAGACAGAGACAGAGACAGAGAGAGGGACAGAGACAGAGACAGAGACAGAGACAGAGACAGAGACAGAGACAGAGACAGAGACAGAGACAGAGACAGAGACAGAGACAGAGACAGAGACAGAGGCAGAGACAGAGACAGAGACAGAGACAGAGACAGAGAGAGAGAAAGCGACACGGACGAAGACAGAAACAGAGACAGAGGCAGAGGCACAGACAGAGATACAGACAGAGACAAAGGCAGAGGCGCATGACACAAAGACAGAGCCACAGACAGAGACAGCGGCAGAGACAGAGACAGAGACAGAGACAGAGAGAGAGGCAGAGACAGAGACAGAGACGGAGACAGAGACAGAGACAGAGACAGAGGCAGAGACAGAAACCGAGACAGAGACAGAGACGGAGACAGAGACAGAGACAGAGACAGAGGCAGAGACAGAAACCGAGACAGAGACAGAGACGGAGACAGAGACAGAGACAGAGCCAGAGACAGAGACAGAGACAGGGACAGAGACAGCGACAGAGACAGAGACAGAGACAGAGACAGAGACAGAGACAGAGACAAAGACAGAGGCGCATGAGACAAAGACAGAGGCAGAGACAGAGACAGAGACAGAGGCAGATACAGAGACAGAGACAGAGACAGAGACAGAGGCAGAGACAGAAACCGAGACAGAGACAGAGACGGAGACAGAGACAGAGACAGAGCCAGAGACAGAGACAGAGACAGGGACAGAGACAGCGACAGAGACAGAGACAGAGACAGAGACAGAGACAGAGACAGAGACAAAGACAGAGGCGCATGAGACAAAGACAGAGGCAGAGACAGAGACAGAGACAGAGGCAGAGACAGAGAAAGGGACAGAGACAGAGACAGAGACAGAAACAGAGACAGAGACAGAGACAGAGGCAGCGACAGAGACAGAGACAGAGGCACAGACAGAGACACAGACAGAGACAATGACAGAGGCGCATGAGACAAAGACAGAGCCACAGACAGAGACAGAGACAGAGACAGAGATAGGGACAGAGACAGAGACAGAGACGGTGACAAAGGCGGGGACAAAGACAGAGGCAGAGACAGAGACAGAGACAGAGACGGAGACAGAGATGGAGACACAGACGGAGACAAATACGGAGACAAAGGTAGAGGCAAAGGCGGAGACAGAGGCGGAGACACAGACAGAGACAGAGACTGAGACAAAGACAGAGACAGAAACAGAGACAGAGACAGAGACAGAGACAGAGGCAGGGACAGAGACAGAGACAGAGACAGAGACAGAGACAGAGACAGAGACAGAGACAGAGACTGAGACAGAGGGGCAGTTGACGTGGACGGAGACAAAGACGGAGACAAAGACGGTGGCAAAGACGGAGACAGAGCCAGAGACAGAGACGGAGACGAAGACAGAGACAGGGAAAGAGACAGAGGCAGAGACAGAGACAGAGACAGAGACAGAGACAGAGACAGGGACAGGGACAGAGACAGAGACAGAGACAGAGACAGAGACAGAGGCAGAGACAGGGACAGAGACAGCGACAGAGACAGAGACAGAGACAGAAACTGAGACAGACACAGAGATGGAGCCAGAGACAGAGACAGAGACAGAGACAGAGGCAGAGACAGAGACAGTGACAGAGACAGAGACAGAGAGGGAGAAAGCGACACGGACGAAGACAGAAACAGAGACAGAGGCAGAGGCACAGACAGAGACACAGACAGAGACAAAGGCAGAGGCGCATGACACAAAGACAGAGCCACAGACAGAGACAGAGGCAGAGACAGAGACAGAGACAGGGACAGAGACAGAGGCAGAGACAGAGACAGAGACAGAGACAGAGACAGAGACAGAGACAGAGACAGAAACAGAGACAGAGACAGAGACAGAGACAGCGACAGAGACAGAGACAGAGACAGAGACAGAGACAGAGACTGAGACAGCGACAGAGACAGAGGGGCAGGAGACGTGGACGGAGACAAAGACGGAGACAAAGACGGTGACAAAGACGGAGACAAAGACGGAGACGAAGAGGAAGACGACGACGGAGACAAAGACGAAGACAAAGGCGGAGACAAAGATGGAGACACAGACGGAGACAAATACGGAGACAAAGACGGAGGCAAAGACCGAGACAAAGACGGAGACAAATATGGAGACACAGACGGATCCAAATACGGAGACAAAGACGGTGACAAAGACGGAGGCAAAGACGGAGACGAAGAGGAAGACGACGACGGAGACAAAGACGGAGACAAAGGCGGAGACGAAGATGGAGACACAGACGGAGACAAAGACGGAGACAAAGATGGAGACACAGACGGAGGCAAATACGGAGACAAAGACGGTGACAAAGACGGAGGCAAAGACGGAGACGAAGATGGAGACAAAGAGGGAGACAGAGGCAGAGGCGGAGACAGAGAAGGGAACAGAGACAGAGACAGAGCAAGTGACAGAGACAGAGACAGAGACAGGAAAAGAGACAGAGACCTAGACAGAGTCAGAGACAGAGGCAGCGACATAGACAGAAACAGAGACAGAGACAGAGGCACAGACAGAGACACAGACAGAGACAAAGAGAGAGGCGCATGAGACAAAGACAGAGCCACAGACAGAGACAGAGGCAGAGACAGAGGCACAGACAGAGACAGAGACAGAGACAGAGACAGAGAGAGAGGCAGAGACAGAAACACAGACAGAGACAGAGACAGAGACAGAGACAGAGACAGAGACAGAGACTGAGACAGACAGAGACAGAGGGGCAGGAGACGTGGACGGAGACAAAGACGGGGACAAAGACGGTGACAAAGACGGAGACAAAGACGGAGACGAAGAGGAAGACGACGACGGAGACAAAGCCGGAGACGAAGAGGAAGACGACGACGGAGACAAAGACGGTGACATAGACGGAGACAAAGATGGAGACAAAGACAGAGACAGAGCCAGAGATAGAGACAGAGACAGAGACAGGGACGGAGACGGAGACAGAGACGGGGACAGAGACAGAGGCAGAGACAGAGACAGAGACAGAGACAGAGACAGAGGCACAGACAGAGACACAGACAGAGACAAAGACAGAGGAGCATGAGACAAAGACAGAGCCACAGACAGAGACAGAGGCAGAGACTGAGAAAGAGACAGAGACAGAGGGGCAGGAGACGTGGACGGAGACAAAGACGGAGACAAAGACGGAGGCAAAGGTGGACACAAATACGGAGACAAAGACAGGTAGAAAGACGGAGACAAAGACGGAGACAGAGACGGAGACAAAGACGGAGACAACGACGGTGACAAAGACGGAGACGAAGACGGAGACGAAGAGGAAGACGACGACGGAGACAAAGACGGAGACAAAGATGGAGACAAAGACGGAGACAGAGGCGGAGGCGGAGACAGAGAAGGGAACAGAGGCAGAGACAGAGAAAAGGACAGAGACAGAGACGTAGACAGAGACAGGAAAAGAGACAGAGACAGAGACAGAGACAGAGACAGAGGCAGCGACAGAGACAGAAACAGAGACAGAGACAGAGACAGAGACACAGACAGAGACAAAGACAGAGGCGCATGAGACAAAGACAGAGCCACAGACAGAGACAGAGGCAGAGACTGAGACAGAGACAGAGACAGAGGGGCAGGAGACGTGGACGGTGACAAAGGCGGAGACAAAGACGGAGGCAAAGGCGGACACAAAGACGGAGACGAAGAGGAAGACGACGACGGAGACAAAGACGGTGACAAAGACGGAGACAAAGACGGAGACAAAGATGGAGACAAAGACGGAGACAGAGGCAGAGGCGGAGACAGAGAAGGGAACAGAGGCAGAGACAGAGAAAAGGACAGAGACAGAGACAGAGACAGAGACAGAGACGGAGACGGAGACAGAGACGGGGACAGAGACAGGAACCGAGACAGAGACAGAGACAGAGACAGAGACAGAGACAGAGACAGAGACAGAGACAGAGACAGAGACAGAGACAGAGACAGAGACAGAGACAGAGACAGAGACAGAGACAGAGACAGAGACAGAGACAGAGACAGAGACAGAGACAGAGACAGAGACAGAGACAGAGACAGAGACAGAGACAGAGGCAGAGACAGAGACAGTGACAGAAACAGTGACAGAGAGAGAGAAAGCGACACGGACGAAGACAGAAGCAGAGACAGAGGCAGAGGCACAGACAGAGACACAGACAGAGACAAAGGCAGAGGCGCATGACACAAAGACAGAGCCACAGACAGAGACAGAGGCACAGACAGAGACAGAGACAGAGACAGAGACAGAGGCAGAGACAGAGACAGAGACAGAGACAGAAACAGAGACAGAGACAGAGACAGAGACAGAGACAGAGGCAGAGACAGAAACTGAGACAGAGACAGAGACAGAGACAGAGACAGAGACAGAGACAGAGACAGAGACAGAGACAGAGACAGAGACAGAGACAGAGACAGAGGCAGAGACAGAGACAGAGACAGAGACAGAGACAGAGGCAGAGACAGAAACCGAGACAGAGACAGAGACAGAGACAGAGACAGAGACAGAGACAGAGACAGAGACAGAGACAGAGACAGAGACAGAGACTGAGACAGAGACAGAGACAGAGGGGCAGGAGACGTGGACGGAGACAAAGACGGAGACAAAGACGGTGACAAAGACAGAGACAAAGAGGGAGACGAAGAGGAAGACGACGACGGAGACAAAGACGGAGACAAAGGCGGAGACAAAGATGGAGACACAGACGGAGACAAATACGGAGACAAAGACGGAGGCAAAGACGGAGACAAAGACGGAGACAAATATAGAGACACAGACGGAGACAAATACGGAGACAAAGACGGTGACAAGGACGGAGGCAAAGACGGAGACGAAGAGGAAGACGACGACGGAGACAGAGACAGAGACAGAGACAGCGACAGAGACAGAGACAGAGACAGAGACAGAGACAGAGACAGAGACAGAGAGAGGGACAGAGACAGAGACAGAGACAGAGACAGAGACAGAGACAGAGACAGAGACAGAGACAGAGACAGAGACAGAGACAGAGGCAGAGACAGAGACAGAGACAGAGACAGAGACAGAGAGAGAGAAAGCGACACGGACGAAGACAGAAACAGAGACAGAGGCAGAGGCACAGACAGAGATACAGACAGAGACAAAGGCAGAGGCGCATGACACAAAGACAGAGCCACAGACAGAGACAGCGGCAGAGACAGAGACAGAGACAGAGACAGAGAGAGAGGCAGAGACAGAGACAGAGACGGAGACAGAGACAGAGACAGAGACAGAGGCAGAGACAGAAACCGAGACAGAGACAGAGACGGAGACAGAGACAGAGACAGAGACAGAGGCAGAGACAGAAACCGGGACAGAGACAGAGACGGAGACAGAGACAGAGACAGAGCCAGAGACAGAGACAGAGACAGGGACAGAGACAGCGACAGAGACAGAGACAGAGACAGAGACAGAGACAGAGACAGAGACAAAGACAGAGGCGCATGAGACAAAGACAGAGGCAGATACAGAGACAGAGACAGAGACGGAGACAGAGATGGAGACACAGACGGAGACAAAGACGGAGACAAAGACGGTGGCAAAGACGGAGACAGAGCCAGAGACGGAGACGGAGACGAAGACAGAGACAGGGAAAGAGACAGAGGCAGAGACAGAGACAAAGACAGAGACAGAGACCGAGACAGAGACGGAGACGGAGACAGAGACGGAGACGGAGACAGAGACGGAGACAGGGACAGAGACAGAGGCAGAGACAGAGAGAGGGACAGAGACAGACACAGAGGCAGAGACAGAAACCGAGACAGAGACTGAGACGGAGACAGAGACAGAGGCAGAGACAGAGGCAGAGGCAGAGACAGAGACAGAGGCAGAGACAGAAACCGAGCCAGAGACAGAGACAGAGACAGGGACAGAGACAGGGACAGAGACAGCGACAGAGACAGAGACAGAGACAGAGACAGAGACAAAGACAGAGGCGCATGAGACAAAGACAGAGGCAGAGACAGAGACAGAGGCAGAGACAGAGACAGAGGCAGAGACAGAGACAGAGACAGAGACAGAGACAGGGACAGGGACAGAGACAGAGACAGAGACAGAGACAGAGACAGAGACAGAGACAGAGACTGAGACAGAGACAGAGACAGAGGGGCAGTTGACGTGGACGGAGACAAAGACAGAGACAAAGACGGTGACAAAGACGGAGACAAAGACGGAGACGAAGAGGAAGACGACGACGGAGACAAAGACGTAGACAAAGACGGAGACAAATATGGAGACACAGACGGACACAAATACGGAGACAAAGACGGAGACAGAGCCAGAGACAGAGCCAGAGACAGAGCCAGAGACAGAGACGGAGACGAAGACAGAGACAGGGAAAGAGGCAGAGGCAGAGACAGAGACAGAGACAGAGACAGAGACAGAGACAGAGACAGAGACAGAGACAGAGACGGAGACGAAGACAGAGACAGGGAAAGAGGCAGAGGCAGAGACAGAGACAGAGACAGAGACAGAGACAGAGACAGAGACAGAGACAGAGACAGAGACGGAGACGGAGACAGAGACAGGGACAGGGACAGAGACAGAGACAGAGACAGAGACAGAGACAGAGGCAGAGACAGAGACAGAGACAGAGACAGAGACAGAGCCAGAGACGGAGACGGAGACGAAGACAGAGACAGGGAAAGAGGCAGAGGCAGAGACAGAGACAGAGACAGAGACAGAGACAGAGACAGAGACAGAGACAGAGACAGAGACGGAGACGGAGACAGAGACAGGGACAGGGACAGAGACAGAGACAGAGACAGAGACAGAGACAGAGGCAGAGACAGAGACAGAGACAGAGACAGAGACAGGGACAGAGACAGAGACAGAGACAGGGACAGGGAGAGAGACAAAGACAGAGACGGAGACAGAGACAGAGACAGAGACAGAGACAGAGGCAGAGACAGAGACAGAGGCAGAGACAGAGACGGAGACGGAGACAGAGACGGGGACAGAGACAGAGGCAGAGGCAGAGGCAGAGGCAGAGACAGAGACAGAGACAGAGACAGAGACAAAGGCAGAGACCGATACAGAGACAGAGACAGAGGCAGACGCGCATGAGACAACGACCGAGACAGAGGGGCAGGAGACACGGACGGAGACACAAACGGAGACAAGGACGGAGACAAAGACGGACACAAAGACGGAGACAGAGACCGAGACAGAGACAGAGACAGGGACAGAGACAGAGACAGAGACAGAGACAGAGGCTGAGACAGAGACAGAGATGGAGCCAATGACAGAGACAGAGACAGAAACGGAGACGCAGACAGGGACAGAGACAGAGACAGAGACAGAGACAGAGACAGGAAAAGAGAGAGAGACGGAGACAGAGACAGAGGCAGCGACAGAGACGGAAACAGAGACAGAGACAGAGGCACAGACAGAGACACAGACAGAGACAAAGACAGAGGCGCATGAGACAAAGACAGAGCCACAGACAGAGACAGAGGCAGAGACAGAGACAGAGACAGAGACAGAGACAGAGACTGAGACAGAGACAGAGATGGAGCCAAAGACAGAGACTGAGACAGAGACAGAGATGGAGCCAATGACAGAGACAGAGACAGAAACGGAGACGGAGACGGAGACAGAGACAGGGACAGAGACAGAGGCAGAGACAGAGACAGAGACAGAGACAGAGACAGAGACAGAGACAGAGACGGAGACGGAGACAGAGACAGGGACAGAGACAGAGACAGAGACCGAGACAGGAAAAGAGAGAGAGAGACGGAGACAGAGACAGAGGCAGCGACAGAGACGGAAACAGAGACAGAGACAGAGTCACAGACAGAGACACAGACAGAGACAAAGACAGAGGCGCATGAGACAAAGGCAGAGCCACAGACAGAGACAGATGCAGAGACAGAGACAGAGACAGGACAGAGACAGAGACAGAGGCAGAGGCGGAGACAGAGAAGGGAACAGAGACAGAGACAGAGAAAAGGACAGAGACAGAGATAGAGACAGTGACAGGAAAAGAGACAGAGATAGAGACAGAGACAGGGGCAGCGACAGAGACAGAAACAGAGACAGAGACAGAGGCACACACAGAGACACAGACAGAGACAAAGACAGAGCCGCAGACAGAGACAGAGGCAGAGACAGAGACAGAGACAGAGACAGAGACAGAGACAGAGACAGGGACAGAGACAGAGACAGAGACAGAGACAGAGGCAGGGACAGAGGCAGAGACAGAAACAGAGACAGAGACGGAGACAGAGACAGAGACGGAGACAGAGACAGAGACAGAGGGGCAGGAGACGTGGACGGAGACAAAGACGGAGACAAAGACGGTGACAAAGACGGAGACAAAGACGGAGACAAATCTGGAGACACAGACGGACACAAATACGGAGACAAAGACAGGTACAAAGACAGAGACAGAGACAGAGACAGAGACAGAGACAGAGACGGAGACGGAGACAGAGACAGAGACAGGGACAGAGACAGAGGCAGAGACAGAGACAGGGACAGAGACAGAGACAGAGACAGGGACAGGGAGAGAGACAAAGACAGAGACGGAGACAGAGACAGAGACAGAGACAGAGGGGCAGGAGACGTGGACGGAGACAAAGACGGAGACAAAGACGGTGACAAAGGCGGAGACAAAGACGGAGACGAAGAGGAAGACGACGACGGAGACAAAGGCGGAGACAAAGGCCTCAGACAAAGATGGAGACACAGACGGAGACAAATACGGAGACAAAGACGGAGGCAAAGACCGAGACAAAGACGGAGACAAATATGGAGACACAGACGGATACAAATACGGAGACAAAGACGGTGACAAAGGCGGAGACAAAGGCGGAGACGAAGTTGGAGACACAGACGGAGACAAAGACGGAGGCAAAGATGGAGACACAGACGGAGGCAAATACGGAGACAAAGACGGTGACAAAGACGGAGGCAAAGACGGAGACGAAGATGGAGAGAAAGACGGAGACAGAGGCAGAGGCGGAGACAGAGAAGGGAACAGAGACAGAGACAGAGCAAGTGACAGAGACAGAGACAGAGACAGGAAAAGAGACAGAGACAGAGACAGAGTCAGAGACAGAGGCAGCGACAGAGACAGAAACAGAGACAGAGACAGAGGCACAGACAGAGACACAGACAAAGACAAAGACAGAGGCGCATGAGACAAAGACAGAGCCACAGACAGAGACAGAGGCAGAGACAGACACACAGACAGAGACAGAGACAGAGACAGAGACAGAGACAGAGAGAGAGGCAGAGACAGAAACAGAGACAGGGACACGGGCAGAGACAGAGACAGAGACAGAGACAGGAAAAGAGAGAGAGACAGAGACAGAGAAAGAGGCAGCGACAGAGACAGAAACAGAGACAGAGACAGAGTCACAGACAGAGACACAGACAGAGACAAAGACAGAGGCGCATGAGACAAAGACAGAGGCAGAGACAGAGACATAGGCAGAGACAGAGACAGAGACAGAGACAGAGACAGAGGGGCAGGAGACGTGGACGGAGAAAAAGACGGAGACAAAGACGTAGACAAAGACGGAGACAAAGACGTAGACAAAGACGGTGACAAAGACGGACACAAAGACGGAGACGAAGAGGAAGACGACGACGGAGACAAAGACGGAGACAAAGGCGGAGACAAATATGGAGACACAGACGGACACAAATACGGAGAAAAAGACAGATACAAAGACGGAGACAGAGACAGAGACAGAGACGGAGACGAAGACAGAGACAGGGAAAGAGACAGAGGCAGAGACAGAGACAGAGACAGAGACAGAGACAGAGACAGAGACAGGGACAGAGACAGAGACAGAGACAGAGACAGAGACAGAGACAAAGACGGAGACAAAGACGGAGACAAAGAAGTAGACAAAGACGTAGACAAAGACGGAGACAACGACGGTGACAAAGACGGAGACAAAGACGGAGACGAGGAGGAAGACGACGACGGAGATAAAGACGGTGACAAAGACGGAGACAAAGACTGAGACAAAGATGGAGACAAAGACGGAGACAGAGGCAGAGGCGGAGACAGAGAAGGAACAGAGGCAGAGACAGAGAAAGGGACAGAGACAGAGACAGAGACAGAGACAGAGACAGAGACAGGAAAAGAGACAGAGACAGAGACAGAGACAGAGGCAGCGACAGAGACAGAAACAGAGACAGAGACAGAGGCACAGACAGAGACACAGACAGAGACAAAGGCAGAGGCGCATGAGACAAAGACAGAGCCACAGACAGAGACAGAGGCAGAGACAGAGACAGAGACAGAGACAGAGACAGAGACAGAGACAGAGACAGAGACAGAGACAGAGACAGAGACTGAGACAGCGACAGAGACAGAGGGGCAGGAGACGTGGACGGAGACAAAGACGGAGACAAAGACGGTGTCAAAGACGGAGACAAAGACGGAGACGAAGAGGAAGACGACGACGGAGACAAAGACGGAGACAAAGGCGGAGACAAAGATGGAGACACAGACGGAGACAAATACGGAGACAAAGACGGTGACAAAGACGGAGGCAAAGGCGGAGACGAAGTGGTAGACGACGACGGAGACAAAGACGGAGACAAAGGCGGAGACAAAGACGGATACAACGACAGAGACAGGGACAGAGACAGAGACCGAGACAGAGACAGAGACAGAGACAGAGACGGAGACAGGGACAGAGACATAGACAGAGACAGAGACAGAGGCAGAGACAGAGGCAGAGACAGAAACAGAGACAGAGACGGAGACAGAGACAGAGACTGAGACAGAGACAGAGACAGAGGGCAGGAGACGTGGACGGAGACAAAGACGGAGACAAAGACGGTGACAAAGGCGGAGACAAAGACGGAGACGAAGAGAAAGACGACGACGGAGACAAAGACGGAGACACAGGCGGAGGCAAAGATGGAGACACAGACAGAGACAAATACGGAGACAAAGACGGAGGCAAAGACGGAGTCAAAGACGGAGACAAATATGGAGACACAGACGGAGACAAATACGGATAAAAAGACGGTGACAAAGACGGAGGCAAAGACGGAGACGAAGAGGAAGACGACGACGGAGACAAAGACGGTGACAAAGACGGAGGCAAAGACGGAGACGAAGAGGAAGACGACGACGGAGACAAAGACGGTGACCAAGACGGAGGCAAAGACGGAGACGAAGAGGAAGACGACGACGGAGACAAAGACGGAGACAAAGGCGGAGACAAAGACGGATACAACGACAGAGACAGAGACAGAGACAGAGGCAGAGAGAGAGACGGAGACAGAGACAGAGACAGAGACAGAGGGGCAGGAGACGTGGACGGAGACAAAGACGGAGACAAAGGCGGAGACGAAGATGGAGACGACGACGGAGGCAAAGACGGAGACAGAGACAAAGACGAAGACAAAGAGGAAGACGACGACGAAGACAAAGATGGAGACAGAGTCCGATACAGAGACAGAGACAGAGACAGAGACAGAGACAGAGACAGAGACAGAGATAGAGACAGAGACGGTGACGGAGACAGAGACGGGGACAGGGACAGAGGCAGAGGCAGAGGCAGAGACAGAGACAGAGACAGAGACAGAGACAGAGACAAAGGCAGAGACCGATACAGAGACAGATACAGAGGCTGACGCGCATGAGACAACCACCGAGACAGACGGGCAGGAGACACGGACGGAGACACAAATGTAGACAAGGACAGAGACAAAGACGGACACAAAGACGGAGACAGAGA
This sequence comes from Megachile willughbiella, assembly GCA_945859595.2. NCBI lineage: Eukaryota > Metazoa > Arthropoda > Insecta > Hymenoptera > Megachilidae > Megachile > Megachile willughbiella. The sequence continues at coordinate 2,015,569 of CAMAOD020000301.1, forward strand.
CCGAGACAGAGACAGAGACAGGGACAGAGACAGAGACAGCGACAGAGACAGAGACAGAGACAGAGACAGAGACAGAGACAGAGACAGAGACAGAGACTGAGACAGAGACAGAGATGGAGCCAATGACAGAGACAGAGACAGAAACGGAGACGCAGACAGGGACAGAGACAGAGACAGGGACAGGAAAAGAGAGAGAGATGGAGACAGAGACAGAGGCAGCGACAGAGACGGAAACAGAGACAGAGACAGAGGCACAGACAGAGACACAGACAGAGACAAAGACAGAGGCGCATGAGACAAAGACAGAGCCACAGACAGAGACAGAGGCAGAGACAGAGACAGAGACAGGACAGAGACAGAGACAGAGACAGAGACAGAGACAGAGACAGAGACAGAGACAGAGACAGAGACAGAGACAGAGACAGAGACAGAGACAGAGACAGAGACAGAGACAGAGACAGAGACAGAGACAGAGGCACAGACAGAGACACAGACAGAGACAATGACAGAGGCGCATGAGACAAAGACAGAGCCACAGACAGAGACAGAGGCAGAGACAGAGACAGAGACAGAGACAGAGACAGAGGCAGAGACAGAGACAGAGACAGAGGCAGAGACAGAGAGAGGTACAGAGACAGAGACAGAGACAGGGACAGGGACAGAGACAGAGACAGAGACAGAGACAGAGACAGAGACAGAGGCAGAGACAGAGACAGAGACAGAGACAGAGACAGAGACAGAGACTGAGACAGAGACAGAGACAGAGGGACAGGAGACGTGGACGGAGACAAAGACGGAGACAAAGAAGTAGACAAAGACGTAGACAAAGACGGAGACAAAGACGGAGACAACGACGGTGACAAAGACGGAGGCAAAGACGGAGACGAAGAGGAAGACGACGACGGAGACAAAGACGGTGACAAAGACGGAGACAAAGACGGAGACAAAAATGGAGACAAAGACGGAGACAGAGGCAGAGGCGGAGACAGAGAAGGGAACAGAGGCAGAGACAGAGAAAGGGACAGAGACAGAGCCAGAGACAGAGACAGAGACAGAGACAGAGACAGAGGCAGCGACAGAGACAGAGACAGAGGCACAGACAGAGACACAGACAGAGACAATGACAGAGGCGCATGAGACAAAGACAGAGCCACAGACAGAGACAGAGGCAGAGACAGAGACAGAGACAGAGACAGAGACAGAGGCAGAGACAGAGACAGAGACAGAGACAGAGACAGAGGCAGAGACAGAGACAGAGACAGAGACAGAGACAGAGGCACGGACAGAGACAGAGACAGAGACAGAGACAGAGACAGAGACAGAGGCAGAGACAGAAACCGAGACAGGGACAGAGACAGAGACAGAGACAGAGTGTGAGACAGAGGCAGAGACTGAGACAGAGACAGAGACAGAGACAGAGGGGCAGGAGACGTGGACGGAGACAAAGACGGAGACATGGACGTAGACAAAGACGGAGACAAAGACGGAGACAAAGACGGAGACAAAGACGGAGACAAAGACGGAGACAAATATGGAGACACAGACGGAGACAAATACGGAGACAAAGACGGTGACAAGGACGGAGGCAAAGACGGAGACGAAGAGGAAGACGACGACGGAGACAAAGACGGAGACAAAGGCGGAGACAAAGACGGATACAAAGACAGAGACAGAGACAGAGACAGAGGCAGAGACAGAGACGGAGACAGAGACAGAGACAGAGACCGCGACAGAGACAGGGACAGAGACAGAGACAGAGACAGAGATAGGGACAGAGACAGAGACAGTGACGGAGACAAAGGCGGGGACAAAGACAGAGGCAGAGACAGAGACAGAGACAGAGACGGAGACAGAGATGGAGACACAGACGGAGACAAAGACGGAGACAAAGACGGTGGCAAAGACGGAGACAGAGCCAGAGACAGAGACGGAGACGAAGACAGAGACAGGGAAAGAGACAGAGGCAGAGACAGAGACAGAGACAGAGACAGGGACAGGGACAGAGACAGAGACAGAGACAGAGACAGAGACAGAGGCAGAGACAGGGACAGAGACAGCGACAGAGACAGAGACAGAGACAGAGACAGAAACCGAGACAGACACAGAGATGGAGCCAGAGACAGAGACAGAGACAGAGACAGAGACAGAGACAGAGACAGAGACAGAGACAGAGACAGAGACAGAGACAGAGACAGAGACAGAGACAGAGACAGAGACAGAGACAGAGACAGAGACAGAGACAGAGACAGAGACAGAGACAGAGACAGAGACAGAGACAGAGACAGAGACAGAGACAGAGACAAAGGCAGAGACACAGACACAGACAGAGGCAGAGGCAGACGCGCATGAGGCAACGACCGAAACAGAGGGGCAGGAGACACGGACGGAGACACAGACGGAGACAAGGACGGAGACAAAGACGGACACAAAGACAGAGACAGAGACCGAGACAGAGACGGAGACGGAGACAGAGACGGAGACGGAGACAGAGACGGAGACATGGACAGAGACAGAGACAGGGACAGAGACAGAGGCAGAGACAGAGAGAGGGACAGAGACAGAGACAGAGACAGGGACAGGGACAGGGACAGAGACAGAGACAGAGACAGAGACAGAGACAGAGGCAGAGACAGGGACAGAGACAGCGACAGAGACAGAGACAGAGACAGAGACAGAGACAGAAACTGAGACAGACACAGAGATGGAGCCAGAGACAGAGACAGAGACAGAGACAGAGACAGAGGCAGAGACAGAGACAGAGACAGAGACAGAGGCACGGACAGAGACAGAGACAGAGACAGAGACAGAGACAGAGACAGAGGCAGAGACAGAAACCGAGACAGGGACAGAGACAGAGACAGAGTGTGAGACAGAGACAGAGACTGAGACAGAGACAGAGACAGAGACAGAGACAGAGGGGCAGGAGACGTGGACGGAGACAAAGACGGAGACATGGACGTAGACAAAGACGGAGACAAAGACGGAGACAAAGACGGAGACAAAGACGGAGACAAAGACGGAGACAAATATGGAGACACAGACGGAGACAAATACGGAGACAAAGACGGTGACAAGGACGGAGGCAAAGACGGAGACGAAGAGGAAGACGACGACGGAGACAAAGACGGAGACAAAGGCGGAGACAAAGACGGATACAAAGACAGAGACAGAGACAGAGACAGAGGCAGAGACAGAGACGGAGACAGAGACAGAGACAGAGACCGCGACAGAGACAGAGACAGAGACAGAGACAGAGACAGAGACAGAGATAGGGACAGAGACAGAGACAGAGACGGAGACAAAGGCGGGGACAAAGACAGAGGCAGAGACAGAGACAGAGACAGAGACGGAGACAGAGATGGAGACACAGACGGAGACAAAGACGGAGACAAAGACGGTGGCAAAGACGGAGACAGAGCCAGAGACAGAGACGGAGACGAAGACAGAGACAGGGAAAGAGACAGAGGCAGAGACAGAGACGGAGACGAAGACAGAGACAGGGAAAGAGACAGAGGCAGAGACAGAGACAGAGACAGAGACAGAGACAGGGACAGGGACAGAGACAGAGACAGAGACAGAGACAGAGACAGAGGCAGAGACAGGGACAGAGACAGCGACAGAGACAGAGACAGAGACAGAGACAGAGACAGAGACAGGGACAGGGACAGAGACAGAGACAGAGACCGAGACAGAGACAGAGGCAGAGACAGAGACAGAGACAGAGACAGAGACAGAAACAGAGACAGAGACAGAGACAGAGACAGAGACAGAGACAGAGACAGAGACAGAGACAGAGACAGAGACAGAGACAGAGACAGAGACAGAGACAGAGACAGAGACAGAGACAGAGACAGAGACAGAGACAGAGACAGAGACAGAGGCAGAGACAGAGACAGAGACAGAGGGGCAGGAGACGTGGACGGAGACAAAGACGGAGACAAAGACGGTGACAAAGACAGAGACAAAGAGGGAGACGAAGAGGAAGACGACGACGGAGACAAAGACGGAGACGAAGAGGAAGACGACGACGGAGACAAAGACGGAGACAAAGGCGGAGACAAAGACGGATACAAAGACAGAGACAGAGACAGAGACAGAGGCAGAGATAGAGACGGAGACAGAGACAGAGACAGAGACAGCGACAGAGACAGAGACAGAGACAGAGACAGAGACAGAGACAGAGAGAGGGACAGAGACAGAGACAGAGACAGAGACAGAGACAGAGACAGAGACAGAGACAGAGACAGAGACAGAGACAGAGACAGAGACAGAGACAGAGACAGAGACAGAGGCAGAGACAGAGACAGAGACAGAGACAGAGACAGAGAGAGAGAAAGCGACACGGACGAAGACAGAAACAGAGACAGAGGCAGAGGCACAGACAGAGATACAGACAGAGACAAAGGCAGAGGCGCATGACACAAAGACAGAGCCACAGACAGAGACAGCGGCAGAGACAGAGACAGAGACAGAGACAGAGAGAGAGGCAGACACAGAGACAGAGACGGAGACAGAGACAGAGACAGAGACAGAGGCAGAGACAGAAACCGAGACAGAGACAGAGACGGAGACAGAGACAGAGACAGAGACAGAGACAGAGGCAGAGACAGAAACCGAGACAGAGACAGAGACGGAGACAGAGACAGAGACAGAGCCAGAGACAGAGACAGAGACAGGGACAGAGACAGCGACAGAGACAGAGACAGAGACAGAGACAGAGACAGAGACAGAGACAAAGACAGAGGCGCATGAGACAAAGACAGAGGCAGAGACAGAGACAGAGACAGAGGCAGATACAGAGACAGAGACAGAGACAGAGACAGAGGCAGAGACAGAAACCGAGACAGAGACAGAGACGGAGACAGAGACAGAGACAGAGCCAGAGACAGAGACAGAGACAGGGACAGAGACAGCGACAGAGACAGAGACAGAGACAGAGACAGAGACAGAGACAGAGACAAAGACAGAGGCGCATGAGACAAAGACAGAGGCAGAGACAGAGACAGAGACAGAGGCAGATACAGAGACAGAGACAGAGACGGAGACAGAGATGGAGACACAGACGGAGACAAAGACGGAGACAAAGACGGTGGCAAAGACGGAGACAGAGCCAGAGACAGAGACGGAGACGAAGACAGAGACAGGGAAAGAGACAGAGGCAGAGACAGAGACAAAGACAGAGACAGAGACCGAGACAGAGACGGAGACGGAGACAGAGACGGAGACGGAGACAGAGACGGAGACAGGGACAGAGACAGAGACAGGGACAGAGACAGACGCAGAGACAGAGAGAGGGACAGAGACAGAGACAGAGACAGGGACAGGGACAGAGACAGAGACAGAGACAGAGACAGAGACAGAGGCAGAGACAGAGACAGAGACAGAGACAGAGACAGAGACAGAGGGGCAGGAGACGTGGACGGAGACAAAGACGGAGACAAAGAAGTAGACAAAGACGTAGACAAGGACGGAGACAAAGACGTAGACAAGGACGGAGACAAAGACGGAGACAACGACGGTGACAAAGACGGAGGCAAAGACGGAGACGAAGAGGAAGACGACGACGGAGACAAAGACGGTGACAAAGACGGACACAAAGACGGAGACAAAGATGGAGACAAAGACGGAGACAGAGGCAGAGGCGGAGACAGAGAAGGGAACAGAGGCAGAGACAGAGAAAGGGACAGAGACAGAGACAGAGACAGAGACAGAGACAGAGACAGAGACAGAGGCAGCGACAGAGACAGAGACAGAGGCACAGACAGAGACACAGACAGAGACAATGACAGAGGCGCATGAGACAAAGACAGAGCCACAGACAGAGACAGAGACAGAGACAGAGATAGGGACAGAGACAGAGACAGAGACGGTGACAAAGGCGGGGACAAAGACAGAGGCAGAGACAGAGACAGAGACAGAGACGGAGACAGAGATGGAGACACAGACGGAGACAAATACGGAGACAAAGGTAGAGGCAAAGGCGGAGACAGAGGCGGAGACACAGACAGAGACTGAGACTGAGACAAAGACAGAGACAGAAACAGAGACAGAGACAGAGACAGAGACAGAGGCAGGGACAGAGACAGAGACAGAGACAGAGACAGAGACAGAGACAGAGACAGAGACTGAGACAGAGGGGCAGTTGACGTGGACGGAGACAAAGACGGAGACAAAGACGGTGGCAAAGACGGAGACAGAGCCAGAGACAGAGACGGAGACGAAGACAGAGACAGGGAAAGAGACAGAGGCAGAGACAGAGACAGAGACAGAGACAGAGACAGAGACAGGGACAGGGACAGAGACAGAGACAGAGACAGAGACAGAGACAGAGGCAGAGACAGGGACAGAGACAGCGACAGAGACAGAGACAGAGACAGAAACTGAGACAGACACAGAGATGGAGCCAGAGACAGAGACAGAGACAGAGACAGAGGCAGAGACAGAGACAGTGACAGAGACAGAGACAGAGAGGGAGAAAGCGACACGGACGAAGACAGAAACAGAGACAGAGGCAGAGGCACAGACAGAGACACAGACAGAGACAAAGGCAGAGGCGCATGACACAAAGACAGAGCCACAGACAGAGACAGAGGCAGAGACAGAGACAGAGACAGGGACAGAGACAGAGGCAGAGACAGAGACAGAGACAGAGACAGAGACAGAGACAGAGACAGAGACAGAAACAGAGACAGAGACAGAGACAGAGACAGCGACAGAGACAGAGACAGAGACAGAGACAGAGACAGAGACTGAGACAGCGACAGAGACAGAGGGGCAGGAGACGTGGACGGAGACAAAGACGGAGACAAAGACGGGGACAAAGACGGTGACAAAGACGGAGACAAAGACGGAGACGAAGAGGAAGACGACGACGGAGACAAAGCCGGAGACGAAGAGGAAGACGACGACGGAGACAAAGACGGTGACATAGACGGAGACAAAGATGGAGACAAAGACAGAGACAGAGCCAGAGACAGAGACAGAGACAGAGACAGGGACGGAGACGGAGACAGAGACGGGGACAGAGACAGAGGCAGAGACAGAGACAGAGACAGAGACAGAGACAGAGGCACAGACAGAGACACAGACAGAGACAAAGACAGAGGAGCATGAGACAAAGACAGAGCCACAGACAGAGACAGAGGCAGAGACTGAGAAAGAGACAGAGACAGAGGGGCAGGAGACGTGGACGGAGACAAAGACGGAGACAAAGACGGAGGCAAAGGTGGACACAAATACGGAGACAAAGACAGGTAGAAAGACGGAGACAAAGACGGAGACAGAGACGGAGACAAAGACGGAGACAACGACGGTGACAAAGACGGAGACGAAGACGGAGACGAAGAGGAAGACGACGACGGAGACAAAGACGGAGACAAAGATGGAGACAAAGACGGAGACAGAGGCGGAGGCGGAGACAGAGAAGGGAACAGAGGCAGAGACAGAGAAAAGGACAGAGACAGAGACGTAGACAGAGACAGGAAAAGAGACAGAGACAGAGACAGAGACAGAGACAGCGGCAGCGACAGAGACAGAAACAGAGACAGAGACAGAGACACAGACAGAGACAAAGACAGAGGCGCATGAGACAAAGACAGAGCCACAGACAGAGACAGAGGCAGAGACTGAGACAGAGACAGAGACAGAGGGGCAGGAGACGTGGACGGTGACAAAGGCGGAGACAAAGACGGAGGCAAAGGCGGACACAAAGACGGAGACGAAGAGGAAGACGACGACGGAGACAAAGACGGTGACAAAGACGGAGACAAAGACGGAGACAAAGATGGAGACAAAGACGGAGACAGAGGCAGAGGCGGAGACAGAGAAGGGAACAGAGGCAGAGACAGAGAAAAGGACAGAGACAGAGACAGAGACAGAGACAGAGACGGAGACGGAGACAGAGACGGGGACAGAGACAGGAACCGAGACAGAGACAGAGACAGAGACAGAGACAGAGACAGAGACAGAGACAGAGACAGAGACAGAGACAGAGACAGAGACAGAGACAGAGACAGAGACAGAGACAGAGACAGAGACAGAGACAGAGACAGAGACAGAGACAGAGACAGAGACAGAGACAGAGACAGAGGCAGAGACAGAGACAGTGACAGAAACAGTGACAGAGAGAGAGAAAGCGACACGGACGAAGACAGAAACAGAGACAGAGGCAGAGGCACAGACAGAGACACAGACAGAGACAAAGGCAGAGGCGCATGACACAAAGACAGAGCCACAGACAGAGACAGAGGCACAGACAGAGACAGAGACAGAGACAGAGACAGAGGCAGAGACAGAGACAGAGACAGAGACAGAAACAGAGACAGAGACAGAGACAGAGACAGAGACAGAGGCAGAGACAGAAACTGAGACAGAGACAGAGACAGAGACAGAGACAGAGACAGAGACAGAGACAGAGACAGAGACAGAGACAGAGACAGAGACAGAGGCAGAGACAGAGACAGAGACAGAGACAGAGACAGAGGCAGAGACAGAAACCGAGACAGAGACAGAGACAGAGACAGAGACAGAGACAGAGACAGAGACAGAGACAGAGACAGAGACAGAGACAGAGACTGAGACAGAGACAGAGACAGAGGGGCAGGAGACGTGGACGGAGACAAAGACGGAGACAAAGACGGTGACAAAGACAGAGACAAAGAGGGAGACGAAGAGGAAGACGACGACGGAGACAAAGACGGAGGCAAAGACGGAGACAAAGACGGAGACAAATATAGAGACACAGACGGAGACAAATACGGAGACAAAGACGGTGACAAGGACGGAGGCAAAGACGGAGACGAAGAGGAAGACGACGACGGAGACAGAGACAGAGACAGAGACAGCGACAGAGACAGAGACAGAGACAGAGACAGAGACAGAGACAGAGACAGAGAGAGGGACAGAGACAGAGACAGAGACAGAGACAGAGACAGAGACAGAGACAGAGACAGAGACAGAGACAGAGACAGAGACAGAGGCAGAGACAGAGACAGAGACAGAGACAGAGACAGAGAGAGAGAAAGCGACACGGACGAAGACAGAAACAGAGACAGAGGCAGAGGCACAGACAGAGATACAGACAGAGACAAAGGCAGAGGCGCATGACACAAAGACAGAGCCACAGACAGAGACAGCGGCAGAGACAGAGACAGAGACAGAGACAGAGAGAGAGGCAGAGACAGAGACAGAGACGGAGACAGAGACAGAGACAGAGACAGAGGCAGAGACAGAAACCGAGACAGAGACAGAGACGGAGACAGAGACAGAGACAGAGACAGAGGCAGAGACAGAAACCGGGACAGAGACAGAGACGGAGACAGAGACAGAGACAGAGCCAGAGACAGAGACAGAGACAGAGACAGGGACAGAGACAGCGACAGAGACAGAGACAGAGACAGAGACAGAGACAGAGACAGAGACAAAGACAGAGGCGCATGAGACAAAGACAGAGGCAGATACAGAGACAGAGACAGAGACGGAGACAGAGATGGAGACACAGACGGAGACAAAGACGGAGACAAAGACGGTGGCAAAGACGGAGACAGAGCCAGAGACGGAGACGGAGACGAAGACAGAGACAGGGAAAGAGACAGAGGCAGAGACAGAGACAAAGACAGAGACAGAGACCGAGACAGAGACGGAGACGGAGACAGAGACGGAGACGGAGACAGAGACGGAGACAGGGACAGAGACAGAGGCAGAGACAGAGAGAGGGACAGAGACAGAGACAGAGACAGGGACAGGGACAGAGACAGAGACAGAGACAGAGACAGAGACAGAGACAGAAGCAGAGACAGAGACAGAGACAGAGACAGAGACAGAGACAGAGGGGCAGGAGACGTGGACGGAGACAAAGACGGAGACAAAGAAGTAGACAAAGACGTAGACAAGGACGGAGACAAAGACGGAGACAACGACGGTGACAAAGACGGAGGCAAAGACGGAGACGAAGAGGAAGACGACGACGGAGACAAAGACGGTGACAAAGACGGACACAAAGACGGAGACAAAGATGGAGACAAAGACGGAGACAGAGGCAGAGGCGGAGACAGAGAAGGGAACAGAGGCAGAGACAGAGAAAGGGACAGAGACGGAGACAGAGACAGAGGCAGGGACAGAGACAGAGACAGAGACAGAGACAGAGACAGAGACAGAGACAGAGACAGAGACAGAGACTGAGACAGAGGGGCAGTTGACGTGGACGGAGACAAAGACGGAGACAAAGACGGTGGCAAAGACGGAGACAGAGCCAGAGACAGAGACGGAGACGAAGACAGAGACAGGGAAAGAGACAGAGGCAGAGACAGAGACAGAGACAGAGACAGAGACAGAGACAGGGACAGGGACAGAGACAGAGACAGAGACAGAGACAGAGACAGAGGCAGAGACAGGGACAGAGACAGCGACAGAGACAGAGACAGAGACAGAAACTGAGACAGACACAGAGATGGAGCCAGAGACAGAGACAGAGACAGAGACAGAGACAGAGACAGAGACAGAGACAGAGACAGAGACAGAGACAGAGACAGAGACGGAGACAGAGACAGAGACAGACACAGAGGCAGAGACAGAAACCGAGACAGAGACTGAGACGGAGACAGAGACAGAGGCAGAGACAGAGGCAGAGGCAGAGACAGAGACAGAGGCAGAGACAGAAACCGAGCCAGAGACAGAGACAGAGACAGGGACAGAGACAGGGACAGAGACAGCGACAGAGACAGAGACAGAGACAGAGACAGAGACAAAGACAGAGGCGCATGAGACAAAGACAGAGGCAGAGACAGAGACAGAGGCAGAGACAGAGACAGAGGCAGAGACAGAGACAGAGACAGAGACAGAGACAGGGACAGGGACAGAGACAGAGACAGAGACAGAGACAGAGACAGAGACAGAGACAGAGACTGAGACAGAGACAGAGACAGAGGGGCAGTTGACGTGGACGGAGACAAAGACAGAGACAAAGACGGTGACAAAGACGGAGACAAAGACGGAGACGAAGAGGAAGACGACGACGGAGACAAAGACGTAGACAAAGACGGAGACAAATATGGAGACACAGACGGACACAAATACGGAGACAAAGACGGAGACAGAGCCAGAGACAGAGCCAGAGACAGAGCCAGAGACAGAGACGGAGACGAAGACAGAGACAGGGAAAGAGGCAGAGGCAGAGACAGAGACAGAGACAGAGACAGAGACAGAGACAGAGACAGAGACAGAGACAGAGACAGAGACGGAGACGAAGACAGAGACAGGGAAAGAGGCACAGACAGAGACACAGACAGAGACAAAGACAGAGGCGCATGAGACAAAGACAGAGCCACAGACAGAGACAGAGGCAGAGACAGAGACAGAGACAGAGACAGAGACAGAGACTGAGACAGAGACAGAGATGGAGCCAAAGACAGAGACTGAGACAGAGACAGAGATGGAGCCAATGACAGAGACAGAGACAGAAACGGAGACGGAGACGGAGACAGAGACAGGGACAGAGACAGAGGCAGAGACAGAGACAGAGACAGAGACAGAGACAGAGACAGAGACGGAGACGGAGACAGAGACAGGGACAGAGACAGAGACAGAGACCGAGACAGGAAAAGAGAGAGAGAGACGGAGACAGAGACAGAGGCAGCGACAGAGACGGAAACAGAGACAGAGACAGAGTCACAGACAGAGACACAGACAGAGACAAAGACAGAGGCGCATGAGACAAAGGCAGAGCCACAGACAGAGACAGATGCAGAGACAGAGACAGAGACAGGACAGAGACAGAGACAGAGGCAGAGGCGGAGACAGAGAAGGGAACAGAGACAGAGACAGAGAAAAGGACAGAGACAGAGATAGAGACAGTGACAGGAAAAGAGACAGAGATAGAGACAGAGACAGGGGCAGCGACAGAGACAGAAACAGAGACAGAGACAGAGGCACACACAGAGACACAGACAGAGACAAAGACAGAGCCGCAGACAGAGACAGAGGCAGAGACAGAGACAGAGACAGAGACAGAGACAGAGACAGAGACAGGGACAGAGACAGAGACAGAGACAGAGACAGAGGCAGGGACAGAGGCAGAGACAGAAACAGAGACAGAGACGGAGACAGAGACAGAGACGGAGACAGAGACAGAGACAGAGGGGCAGGAGACGTGGACGGAGACAAAGACGGAGACAAAGACGGTGACAAAGACGGAGACAAAGACGGAGACAAATCTGGAGACACAGACGGACACAAATACGGAGACAAAGACAGGTACAAAGACAGAGACAGAGACAGAGACAGAGACAGAGACAGAGACGGAGACGGAGACAGAGACAGAGACAGGGACAGAGACAGAGGCAGAGACAGAGACAGGGACAGAGACAGAGACAGAGACAGGGACAGGGAGAGAGACAAAGACAGAGACGGAGACAGAGACAGAGACAGAGACAGAGGGGCAGGAGACGTGGACGGAGACAAAGACGGAGACAAAGACGGTGACAAAGGCGGAGACAAAGACGGAGACGAAGAGGAAGACGACGACGGAGACAAAGGCGGAGACAAAGGCCTCAGACAAAGATGGAGACACAGACGGAGACAAATACGGAGACAAAGACGGAGGCAAAGACCGAGACAAAGACGGAGACAAATATGGAGACACAGACGGATACAAATACGGAGACAAAGACGGTGACAAAGGCGGAGACAAAGGCGGAGACGAAGTTGGAGACACAGACGGAGACAAAGACGGAGGCAAAGATGGAGACACAGACGGAGGCAAATACGGAGACAAAGACGGTGACAAAGACGGAGGCAAAGACGGAGACGAAGATGGAGAGAAAGACGGAGACAGAGGCAGAGGCGGAGACAGAGAAGGGAACAGAGACAGAGACAGAGCAAGTGACAGAGACAGAGACAGAGACAGGAAAAGAGACAGAGACAGAGACAGAGTCAGAGACAGAGGCAGCGACAGAGACAGAAACAGAGACAGAGACAGAGGCACAGACAGAGACACAGACAAAGACAAAGACAGAGGCGCATGAGACAAAGACAGAGCCACAGACAGAGACAGAGGCAGAGACAGACACACAGACAGAGACAGAGACAGAGACAGAGACAGAGACAGAGAGAGAGGCAGAGACAGAAACAGAGACAGGGACACGGGCAGAGACAGAGACAGAGACAGAGACAGGAAAAGAGAGAGAGACAGAGACAGAGAAAGAGGCAGCGACAGAGACAGAAACAGAGACAGAGACAGAGTCACAGACAGAGACACAGACAGAGACAAAGACAGAGGCGCATGAGACAAAGACAGAGGCAGAGACAGAGACATAGGCAGAGACAGAGACAGAGACAGAGACAGAGACAGAGGGGCAGGAGACGTGGACGGAGAAAAAGACGGAGACAAAGACGTAGACAAAGACGGAGACAAAGACGTAGACAAAGACGGTGACAAAGACGGACACAAAGACGGAGACGAAGAGGAAGACGACGACGGAGACAAAGACGGAGACAAAGGCGGAGACAAATATGGAGACACAGACGGACACAAATACGGAGAAAAAGACAGATACAAAGACGGAGACAGAGACAGAGACAGAGACGGAGACGAAGACAGAGACAGGGAAAGAGACAGAGGCAGAGACAGAGACAGAGACAGAGACAGAGACAGAGACAGAGACAGGGACAGAGACAGAGACAGAGACAGAGACAGAGACAGAGACAAAGACGGAGACAGAGACAGAGACAGAGACAGAGACAGAGACAGAGACAGAGACAGAGACAGAGACAGAGACAGAGACAGAGACAGAGACAGAGACAGAGACAGAGACAGAGACAGAGACAGAGACAAAGGCAGAGACACAGACACAGACAGAGGCAGAGGCAGACGCGCATGAGGCAACGACCGAAACAGAGGGGCAGGAGACACGGACGGAGACACAGACGGAGACAAGGACGGAGACAAAGACGGACACAAAGACAGAGACAGAGACCGAGACAGAGACGGAGACGGAGACAGAGACGGAGACGGAGACAGAGACGGAGACAGGGACAGAGACAGAGACAGGGACAGAGACAGAGGCAGAGACAGAGAGAGGGACAGAGACAGAGACAGAGACAGGGACAGGGACAGAGACAGAGACAGAGACAGAGACAGAGACAGAGGCAGAGACAGAGGCAGAGACAGAGACAGAGACAGAGACAGAGACAGAGGGGCAGGAGACGTGGACGGAGACAAAGACGGAGACAAAGATGTAGACAAAGACGTAGACAAGGACGGAGACAAAGACGGAGACAACGACGGTGACAAAGACGGAGGCAAAGACGGAGACGAAGAGGAAGACGACGACGGAGACAAAGACGGTGACAAAGACGGAGACAAAGACGGAGACAAAGATGGAGACAAAGACGGAGACAGAGGCAGAGGCGGAGACAGAGAAGGGAACAGAGGCAGAGACAGAGAAAGGGACAGAGACAGAGACAGAGACAGAGACAGAGACAGAGACAGAGGCAGCGACAGAGACAGAGACAGAGGCACAGACAGAGACACAGACAGAGACAATAACAGAGGCGCATGAGACAAAGACAGAGCCACAGACAGAGACAGAGACAGAGACAGAGATAGGGACAGAGACGGAGACAAAGACGGAGACAAAGGCGGGGACAAAGACAGAGGCAGAGACAGAGACAGAGACAGAGACGGAGACAGAGATGGAGACACAGACGGAGACAAATACGGAGACAAAGGTAGAGGCAAAGGCGGAGACAGAGGCGGAGACACAGACAGAGACAGAGACTGAGACAAAGACAGAGACTGAAACAGAGACAGAGACAGAGACAGAGGCAGGGACAGAGACAGAGACAGAGACAGAGACAGAGACAGAGACAGAGACTGAGACAGAGGGGCAGTTGACGTGGACGGAGACAAAGACGGAGACAAAGACGGTGGCAAAGACGGAGACAGAGCCAGAGACAGAGACGGAGACGAAGACAGAGACAGGTAAAGAGACAGAGGCAGAGACAGAGACAGAGACAGAGACAGAGACAGAGACAGGGACAGGGACAGAGACAGAGACAGAGACAGAGACAGAGACAGAGGCAGAGACAGGGACAGAGACAGCGACAGAGACAGAGACAGAGACAGAGACAGAGACAGAAACTGAGACAGACACAGAGATGGAGCCAGAGACAGAGACAGAGACAGAGACAGAGACAGAGACAGAGACAGAGACAGAGACAGAGACAGAGACGGAGACAGAGGCAGAGACAGAGACAGAGGCAGAGACAGAAACCGAGACAGAGACTGAGACGGAGACAGAGACAGAGACAGAGACAGATACAGAGACTGAGACAGAGACAGAGCCAGAGGGGCAGTTGACGTGGACGGAGACAAAGACGGAGACAAAGACGGTGACAAAGACGGAGACAAAGACGGAGACGAAGAGGAAGACGACGACGGAGACAAAGACGTAGACAAAGACGGAGACAAATATGGAGACACAGACGGACACAAATACGGAGACAAAGACGGAGACAGAGCCAGAGACAGAGCCAGAGACAGAGACGGAGACGAAGACAGAGACAGGGAAAGAGGCAGAGGCAGAGACAGAGACAGAGACAGAGACAGAGACAGAGACAGAGACAGGGACAGGGACAGAGACAGAGACAGAGACCGAGACAGAGACAGAGGCAGAGACAGAGACAGAGACAGAGACAGAGACAGAGGCAGAGACAGAGACAGAGACAGAGACAGAGACAGAGACAGAGACAGAGACAGAGACAGAGACAGAGACAGAGACAGAGACAGAGACAGAGACAGAGACAGAGGCAGAGACAGAAACAGAGACAGAGACTGAGACAGAGACAGAGGTGCAGGAGACGTGGACGGAGACAAAGACGGAGACAAAGACGGTGACAAAGACGAAGACAAAGACGGAGACGAAGAGGAAGACGACGACGGAGACAAAGACGGAGACAAAGGCGGAGACGAAGATGGAGACGACGACGGAGGCAAAGACGGAGACAGAGACAAAGACGAAGACAAAGAGGAAGACGACGACGAAGACAAAGACGGAGACAGAGTCCGATACAGAGACAGAGACAGAGACAGAGACAGAGACAGAGACAGAGACAGAGACAGAGACAGAGACAGAGACGGAGACGGAGACAGAGACGGGGACAGAGACAGAGGCAGAGGCAGAGGCAGAGACAGAGACAAAGACAGAGACAGAGACAAAGGCAGAGACCGATACAGAGACAGAGACGGAGGCAGACGCGCATGAGACAACGACCGAGACAGACGGGCAGGAGACACGGACGGAGACACAAATGGAGAAAAGGACAGAGACAAAGACGGACACAAAGACGGAGACAGAGACCGAGACAGAGACAGAGACAGGGACAGAGACAGAGACAGAGACAGAGACAGAGACAGAGACAGAGACAGAGACAGAGACAGAGACAGAGACAGAGACAGAGACAGAGACTGAGACAGAGACAGAGATGGAGCCAATGACAGAGACAGAGACAGAAACGGAGACGCAGACAGGGACAGAGACAGAGACAGAGACAGGAAAAGAGAGAGAGATGGAGACAGAGACAGAGGCAGCGACAGAGACGGAAACAGAGACAGAGACAGAGGCACAGACAGAGACACAGACAGAGACAAAGACAGAGGCGCATGAGACAAAGACAGAGCCACAGACAGAGACAGAGGCAGAGACAGAGACAGAGACAGGACAGAGACAGAGACAGAGACAGAGACAGAGACAGAGACAGAGACAGAGACAGAGACAGAAACAGAGACAGAGACAGAGACGGAGACAGAGACAGAGACAGAGACAGAGACAGAGGCAGAGACAGAAACAGAGACAGAGACTGAGACAGAGACAGAGGGGCAGGAGACGTGGACGGAGACAAAGACTGAGACAAAGACGGTGACAAAGACGAAGACAAAGACGGAGACGAAGAGGAAGACGACGACGGAGACAAAGACGGAGACAAAGGCGGAGACGAAGATGGAGACGACGACGGAGGCAAAGACGGAGACAGAGACAAAGACGAAGACAAAGAGGAAGACGACGACGAAGACAAAGACGGAGACAGAGTCCGATACAGAGACAGAGACAGAGACAGAGACAGAGACAGAGACAGAGACGGAGACGGAGACAGAGACGGGGACAGAGACGGAGGCAGAGGCAGAGGCAGAGACAGAGACAGAGACAGAGACAGAGACAAAGGCAGAGACCGATACAGAGACAGAGACGGAGGCAGACGCGCATGAGACAACGACCGAGACAGACGGGCAGGAGACACGGACGGAGACACAAATGGAGACAAGGACAGAGACAAAGACGGACACAAAGACGGAGACAGAGACCGAGACAGAGACAGAGACAGGGACAGAGACAGAGACAGAGACAGAGACAGAGACAGAGACAGAGACAGAGACAGAGACAGAGACTGAGACAGAGACAGAGATGGAGCCAATGACAGAGACAGAGACAGAAACGGAGACGCAGACAGGGACAGAGACAGAAACGGAGACGCAGACAGGGACAGAGACAGAGACAGAGACAGGAAAAGAGAGAGAGATGGAGACAGAGACAGAGGCAGCGACAGAGACGGAAACAGAGACAGAGACAGAGGCACAGACAGAGACACAGACAGAGACAAAGACAGAGGCGCATGAGACAAAGACAGAGCCACAGACAGAGACAGAGGCAGAGACAGAGACAGAGACAGGACAGAGACAGAGACAGAGACAGAGACAGAGACAGAGACAGAGACAGAGACAGAGACAGAGACAGAAACAGAGACAGAGACAGAGACGGAGACAGAGACAGAGACAGACACAGAGACAGAGACAGAGACAGAGGCGGAGACAGAGGCAGAGACAGAAACAGAGACAGAGACAGAGACAGAGTCAGAGACAGAGACAGAGACTGGGACAGAGACAGAGACAAAGGGGCAGGTGACGTGGACGGAGACAAAGACGGATACGAAGAGGAAGACGACGACGGAGACAAAGACGGAGACAAAGGCGGAGACAAAGATGCAGACACAGACGGAGACAAATACCGAGACAATGACGGAGGCAAAGACGCAGACAAAGACGGAGACAAATATGGAGACACAGACGGAGACAAATACGGAGACAAAGACGGTGACAAAGACGGAATCAAAGACGGAAAAGAAGAGGAAGACGACGACGGAGACAAAGATGGAGACAAAGGCGGAGACAAAGACGGATACAACGACAGAGACAGAGACAGAGACAGAGGCAGCGACAGAGACAGAAACAGAGACAGAGACAGAGGCACAGACAGAGACACAGACAAAGACAAAGACAGAGGCGCATGAGACAAAGACAGAGCCACAGACAGAGACAGAGGCAGAGACAGACACACAGACAGAGACAGAGACAGAGACAGAGACAGAGACAGAGACAGAGACTGGGACAGAGACAGAGACAGAGGGGCAGGTGACGTGGACGGAGACAAAGACGGATACGAAGAGGAAGACGACGACGGAGACAAAGACGGAGACAAAGGCGGAGACAAAGATGCAGACGCAGACGGAGACAAATACCGAGACAATGACGGAGGCAAAGACGCAGACAAAGACGGAGACAAATATGGAGACACAGACGGAGACAAATACGGAGACAAAGACGGTGACAAAGACGGAATCAAAGACGGAAACGAAGAGGAAGACGACGACGGAGACAAAGACGGAGACAAAGGCGGAGACAAAGACGGATACAACGACAGAGACAGAGACAGAGACAGAGGCAGAGAGAGAGACGGAGACAGAGACAGAGACAGAAACAGAGACAGAGGCAGAGACAGAGACAGAGACAGAGACAGAGGCAGCGACAGAGACAGAAACAGAGACAGAGACAGAGGCACAGACAGAGACACAGACAGAGACAAAGACAGAGGCGCATGAGACAAAGACAGAGCCACAGACAGAGACAGAGGCAGAGACAGAGACAGAGACAGAGACAGAGACAGAGACAGAGACAGAGACAGAGACTGAGACAGCGACAGAGACAGAGGGGCAGGAGACGTGGACGGAGACAAAGACGGAGACAAAGACGGTGACAAAGGCGGAGACAAAGACGGAGACAAAGACGTAGACAAAGACGGTGACAAAGGCGGAGACAAAGACGGAGACGAAGAGGAAGACGACGACGGAGACAAAGGCGGAGACAAAGGCCTCAGAAAAAGATGGAGACACAGACGGAGACAAATACGGAGACAAAGACGGAGGCAAAGACCGAGACAAAGACGGAGACAAATATGGAGACACAGACGGATACAAATACGGAGACAAGGACGGTGACAAAGACGGAGGCAAAGACGGAGACGAAGAGGAAGACGACGACGGAGACAAAGACGGAGACAAAGGCGGGGACGAAGTTGGAGACACAGACGGAGACAAAGACGGAGGCAAAGATGGAGACACAGACGGAGGCAAATACGGAGACAAAGACGGTGACAAAGACGGAGGCAAAGACGGAGACGAAGATGGAGAGAAAGACGGAGACAGAGGCAGAGGCGGAGACAGAGAAGGGAACAGAGACAGAGACAGAGCAAGTGACAGAGACAGAGACAGAGACAGGAAAAGAGACAGAGACAGAGACAGAGTCAGAGACAGAGGCAGCGACAGAGACAGAAACAGAGACAGAGACAGAGGCACAGACAGAGACACAGACAAAGACAAAGACAGAGGCGCATGAGACAAAGACAGAGCCACAGACAGAGACAGAGGCAGAGACAGACACACAGACAGAGACAGAGACAGAGACAGAGACAGAGACAGAGAGAGAGGCAGAGACAGAAACACAGACAGGGACACGGGCAGAGACAGAGACAGAGACAGAGACAGGAAAAGAGAGAGAGACGGAGACAGAGAAAGAGGCAGCGACAGAGACAGAAACAGAGACAGAGACAGAGTCACAGACAGAGACACAGACAGAGACAAAGACAGAGGCGCATGAGACAAAGACAGAGGCAGAGACAGAGACATAGGCAGAGACAGAGACAGAGACAGAGACAGAGACAGAGGGGCCGGAGACGTGGACGGAGAAAAAGACGGAGACAAAGACGTAGACAAAGACGGAGACAAAGACGTAGACAAAGACGGAGACAAAGATGGAGACACAGACGGAGGAAAATACGGAGACAAAGACGGTGACAAAGACGGAGGCAAAGACGGAGACGAAGAGGAAGACGTCGACGGAGACAAAGACGTAGACAAAGTCGGAGACAAATCTGGAGACACAGACGGACACAAATACGGAGACAAAGACAGGTACAAAGACAGAGACAGAGACAGAGACAGAGACGGAGACAGGGACAGAGGGAGAGACAGCGACAGAGATAGAGACAGAGGCAAAGGCAGAGGCAGAGGCAGAGACAGAGACAGAGACAGAGACAGAGTCAGAGACAGAGACGGAGACAAAGACCGAGACAGACGCAGAGACTGAGACAGAGGCAGAGACAGAGACAGAGACAGAGACAGAGACAGTGACAGGGACAAAGACAGAGACAGAGACAGAGACGGAGACGGAGATAGAGGCAGAGACAGAGCCAGGGACAGAGACAGATACAGAGACAGACGCAGAGACAGAGACGGCGACAGAGACAGAGACAGAGACGGAGACGGAGATAGAGGCAGAGAGAGAGACAGAGACGGAGACAGAGGCAGAGACAGAGGCAGGGACAGAGACAGAAACAGAGGCAGAGACAGAGACGGAGACAGTGACAGAGACAGAGACAGAGACAGAGACAGAGACAGAGACAGAGACAGAGACAGAGACAGAGACAGAGACAGAGACATAGACAGAGACAGAGATAGAGACGGAGACAAAGACCGAGACAGAGACAGAGACGGAGACAGAGGCAGAGACAGAACCAGGGACAGAGACGGAGACAGGGACAGAGGGAGAGACAGCGACAGAGACAGAGACAGAGACAGAGGCAGAGGCAGAGGCAGAGACAGAGACAGAGACAGAGACAGATACAGAGACAGGGACAGAGACAGAGACAGAGACAGAGACAGAAACAGAGACAGAGACATAGATAGAGACGCCGACAAAGACCGAGACAGAGACAGAGACGGAGACGGAGACAGAGGCAGAGACAGAACCAGGGACAGAGACAGAGACAGAGACAGAGACAGAGACAGAGACAGAGACAGAGACAGAGACAGAGACAGAGACAGAGACAGAGACAGAGACAGAGACAGAGACAGAAACAGAGACAGAGACAGAGACTGAGACAGAGACAGAGATGGAGCCAATGACAGAGACAGAGACAGAGACGGAGACGGAGACAGAGACAGAGACAGAGACAGAGACGGAGACAGAGACAGGGACAGAGACAGAGACAGAGGGGCAGGAGACGTGGACGGAGACAAAGACGGAGTCAAAGACGGTGACAAAGACGGAGACAAAGATGCAGACAAACACAGAGACAAAGACGGAGAGAAAGAGGAAGACGACGACGAAGACAAAGACGGAGACAGAGTCCGATACAGAGACAGAGACTGAGACAGAGACGGAGACGGAGACAGAGACGGGGACAGAGACAGAGGCAGAGGCAGAGGCAGAGCCAGAGACAGAGACAGAGACAGAGACAGAGACAGATACGGAGACACAGACAGAGGAAGAGACAGCAACAGAGGCAGAGACAGAAACAGAGACAGAGACAGATACGGGGACAGAGACAGAGGCAGGGACAGAGACGGAGACAGAGGCAGAGACAGAACCAGGGACAGAGACGGAGACAGGGACAGAGGGAGAGACAGCGACAGAGACAGAGACAGAGACAAAGGCAGAGGCAGAGGCAGAGACAGAGACAGAGACAGAGACAGAGTCAGAGAGAGAGACGGAGACAAAGACCGAGACAGACGCAGAGACTGAGACAGAGGCAGAGACAGAGACAGAGACAGAGACAGAGACAGTGACAGGGACAAAGACGGAGACAGAGACAGAGACGGAGACGGAGATAGAGGCAGAGACAGAGCCAGGGACAGAGACAGATCCAGAGACAGACGCAGAGACAGAGACGGCGACAGAGACAGAGACGGAGACGGAGATATAGGCAGAGACAGAGACAGAGACGGAGACGGAGACAGAGGCAGAGACAGAGGCAGGGACAGAGACAGAAACAGAGACAGAGACAGAGACGGAGACAGTGACAGAGACAGAGACAGAGACAGAGACAGAGACAGAGACAGAGACAGAGACAGAGACGGAGACGGAGACAAACACCGAGACAGACGCAGAGACTGAGACAGAGGCAGAGACAGAGACAGAGACAGAGACAGTGACAGAGACAGAGACAGAGACAGAGACAGAGACGGAGACAAAGACCGAGACAGAGACAGAGACGGAGATGGAGACAGAGACAGGGACAGAGACGGAGACGGAGATAGAGGCAGAGACAGAGCCAGGGACAGAGACAGATACAGAGACAGAGACAGAGACGGAGACAGTGACAGAGACAGAGACAGAGACAGAGACAGAGGCGGAGACAAAGACCGAGACAGACGCAGAGACTGAGGCAGAGGCAGAGACAGAGACAGAGACAGAGATAGAGACAGAGACAGAGACAGTGACAGAGACAGAGACAGAGACAGAGACGGATACGGAGATAGAGGCAGAGGCAGATATAGAGACAGAGACAGAGACAGAGACAGAGACAGAGACAGAGACAGAGACAGAGACGGAGATAAAGACCGAGACAGAGACAGAGATGGAGACAGAGGCAGAGACAGAGCCAGGGACAGAGACGGTGACCGAGACAGAGGGAGAGACAGCGACAGAGACAGAGACAGAGACAGAGGCAGAGACAGAGACAGAGACAGAGACAGAGACAGAGACAGAGACAGAGACAGAGACAGAGACAGAGACAGAGACAGAGACAGAGACAGAGACAGAGACAGAGACAGAGACAGAGACAGAGGCAGAGACAGAGACAGAGACAGAGACAGTGACAGAGACAGAGACAGAGACAGAGACAGAGACATAGACAGAGACAGAGATAGAGACGGAGACAAAGACCGAGACAGAGACAGAGACGGAGACAGAGGCAGAGACAGAACCAGGGACAGAGACGGAGACAGGGACAGAGGGAGAGACAGCGACAGAGACAGAGACAGAGACAGAGGCAGAGGCAGAGGCAGAGACAGAGACAGAGACAGAGACAGAGACAGGGACAGAGACAGAGACAGAGACAGAGACAGAGACAGAGACAGAGACAGTGACAGAGACAGAGACAGAGACAGAGACAGAGACAGAGACGGAGACAAAGACCGAGACAGACGCAGAGACTGAGACAGAGGCCGAGACAGAGCCAGGGACAGAGAGAGAGGCAGAGGCAGAGGCAGAGACAGAGACAGAGACAGAGACAGAGACTGAGACAGAGACAGAGACAGAGACAGAGACAGGGACAGAGACATAGATAGAGACGCCGACAAAGACCGAGACAGAGACAGAGACGGAGACGGAGACAGAGGCAGAGACAGAACCAGGGACAGAGACAGAGACAGAGACAGAGACAGAGACAGAGACAGAGACAGAGACAGAGACAGAGACAGAGACAGAGACAGAGACAGAGACAGAGACAGAAACAGAGACAGAGACAGAGACTGAGACAGAGACAGAGATGGAGCCAATGACAGAGACAGAGACAGAGACGGAGACGGAGACAGAGACAGAGACAGAGACAGAGACGGAGACAGAGACAGGGACAGAGACAGAGACAGAGGGGCAGGAGACGTGGACGGAGACAAAGACGGAGTCAAAGACGGTGACAAAGACGGAGACAAAGATGCAGACAAACACAGAGACAAAGACGGAGAGAAAGAGGAAGACGACGACGAAGACAAAGACGGAGACAGAGTCCGATACAGAGACAGAGACTGAGACAGAGACGGAGACGGAGACAGAGACGGGGACAGAGACAGAGGCAGAGGCAGAGGCAGAGCCAGAGACAGAGACAGAGACAGAGACAGAGACAGATACGGAGACACAGACAGAGGAAGAGACAGCAACAGAGGCAGAGACAGAAACAGAGACAGAGACAGATACGGGGACAGAGACAGAGGCAGGGACAGAGACGGAGACAGAGGCAGAGACAGAACCAGGGACAGAGACGGAGACAGGGACAGAGGGAGAGACAGCGACAGAGACAGAGACAGAGACAAAGGCAGAGGCAGAGGCAGAGACAGAGACAGAGACAGAGACAGAGTCAGAGAGAGAGACGGAGACAAAGACCGAGACAGACGCAGAGACTGAGACAGAGGCAGAGACAGAGACAGAGACAGAGACAGAGACAGTGACAGGGACAAAGACGGAGACAGAGACAGAGACGGAGACGGAGATAGAGGCAGAGACAGAGCCAGGGACAGAGACAGATCCAGAGACAGACGCAGAGACAGAGACGGCGACAGAGACAGAGACGGAGACGGAGATATAGGCAGAGACAGAGACAGAGACGGAGACGGAGACAGAGGCAGAGACAGAGGCAGGGACAGAGACAGAAACAGAGACAGAGACAGAGACGGAGACAGTGACAGAGACAGAGACAGAGACAGAGACAGAGACAGAGACAGAGACAGAGACAGAGACGGAGACGGAGACAAACACCGAGACAGACGCAGAGACTGAGACAGAGGCAGAGACAGAGACAGAGACAGAGACAGTGACAGAGACAGAGACAGAGACAGAGACAGAGACGGAGACAAAGACCGAGACAGAGACAGAGACGGAGATGGAGACAGAGACAGGGACAGAGACGGAGACGGAGATAGAGGCAGAGACAGAGCCAGGGACAGAGACAGATACAGAGACAGAGACAGAGACGGAGACAGTGACAGAGACAGAGACAGAGACAGAGACAGAGGCGGAGACAAAGACCGAGACAGACGCAGAGACTGAGGCAGAGGCAGAGACAGAGACAGAGACAGAGATAGAGACAGAGACAGAGACAGTGACAGAGACAGAGACAGAGACAGAGACGGATACGGAGATAGAGGCAGAGGCAGATATAGAGACAGAGACAGAGACAGAGACAGAGACAGAGACAGAGACAGAGACAGAGACGGAGATAAAGACCGAGACAGAGACAGAGATGGAGACAGAGGCAGAGACAGAGCCAGGGACAGAGACGGTGACCGAGACAGAGGGAGAGACAGCGACAGAGACAGAGACAGAGACAGAGGCAGAGACAGAGACAGAGACAGAGACAGAGACAGAGACAGAGACAGAGACAGAGACAGAGACAGAGACAGAGACAGAGACAGAGACAGAGACAGAGACAGAGACAGAGACAGAGACAGAGGCAGAGACAGAGACAGAGACAGAGACAGTGACAGAGACAGAGACAGAGACAGAGACAGAGACATAGACAGAGACAGAGATAGAGACGGAGACAAAGACCGAGACAGAGACAGAGACGGAGACAGAGGCAGAGACAGAACCAGGGACAGAGACGGAGACAGGGACAGAGGGAGAGACAGCGACAGAGACAGAGACAGAGACAGAGGCAGAGGCAGAGGCAGAGACAGAGACAGAGACAGAGACAGAGACAGGGACAGAGACAGAGACAGAGACAGAGACAGAGACAGAGACAGAGACAGTGACAGAGACAGAGACAGAGACAGAGACAGAGACAGAGACGGAGACAAAGACCGAGACAGACGCAGAGACTGAGACAGAGGCCGAGACAGAGCCAGGGACAGAGAGAGAGGCAGAGGCAGAGGCAGAGACAGAGACAGAGACAGAGACAGAGACTGAGACAGAGACAGAGACAGAGACAGAGACAGGGACAGAGACATAGATAGAGACGCCGACAAAGACCGAGACAGAGACAGAGACGGAGACGGAGACAGAGGCAGAGACAGAACCAGGGACAGAGACAGAGACAGAGACAGAGACAGAGACAGAGACAGAGACAGAGACAGAGACAGAGACAGAGACAGAGACAGAGACAGAGACAGAGACAGAAACAGAGACAGAGACAGAGACTGAGACAGAGACAGAGATGGAGCCAATGACAGAGACAGAGACAGAGACGGAGACGGAGACAGAGACAGAGACAGAGACAGAGACGGAGACAGAGACAGGGACAGAGACAGAGACAGAGGGGCAGGAGACGTGGACGGAGACAAAGACGGAGTCAAAGACGGTGACAAAGACGGAGACAAAGATGCAGACAAACACAGAGACAAAGACGGAGAGAAAGAGGAAGACGACGACGAAGACAAAGACGGAGACAGAGTCCGATACAGAGACAGAGACTGAGACAGAGACGGAGACGGAGACAGAGACGGGGACAGAGACAGAGGCAGAGGCAGAGGCAGAGCCAGAGACAGAGACAGAGACAGAGACAGAGACAGATACGGAGACACAGACAGAGGAAGAGACAGCAACAGAGGCAGAGACAGAAACAGAGACAGAGACAGATACGGGGACAGAGACAGAGGCAGGGACAGAGACGGAGACAGAGGCAGAGACAGAACCAGGGACAGAGACGGAGACAGGGACAGAGGGAGAGACAGCGACAGAGACAGAGACAGAGACAAAGGCAGAGGCAGAGGCAGAGACAGAGACAGAGACAGAGACAGAGTCAGAGAGAGAGACGGAGACAAAGACCGAGACAGACGCAGAGACTGAGACAGAGGCAGAGACAGAGACAGAGACAGAGACAGAGACAGTGACAGGGACAAAGACGGAGACAGAGACAGAGACGGAGACGGAGATAGAGGCAGAGACAGAGCCAGGGACAGAGACAGATCCAGAGACAGACGCAGAGACAGAGACGGCGACAGAGACAGAGACGGAGACGGAGATATAGGCAGAGACAGAGACAGAGACGGAGACGGAGACAGAGGCAGAGACAGAGGCAGGGACAGAGACAGAAACAGAGACAGAGACAGAGACGGAGACAGTGACAGAGACAGAGACAGAGACAGAGACAGAGACAGAGACAGAGACAGAGACAGAGACGGAGACGGAGACAAACACCGAGACAGACGCAGAGACTGAGACAGAGGCAGAGACAGAGACAGAGACAGAGACAGTGACAGAGACAGAGACAGAGACAGAGACAGAGACGGAGACAAAGACCGAGACAGAGACAGAGACGGAGATGGAGACAGAGACAGGGACAGAGACGGAGACGGAGATAGAGGCAGAGACAGAGCCAGGGACAGAGACAGATACAGAGACAGAGACAGAGACGGAGACAGTGACAGAGACAGAGACAGAGA
Source organism: Megachile willughbiella (assembly GCA_945859595.2). Taxonomy (NCBI): domain Eukaryota; kingdom Metazoa; phylum Arthropoda; class Insecta; order Hymenoptera; family Megachilidae; genus Megachile; species Megachile willughbiella. Next base: position 2,042,830 of record CAMAOD020000301.1, read on the forward strand.
CAGAGACAGAGGCGGAGACAAAGACCGAGACAGACGCAGAGACTGAGGCAGAGGCAGAGACAGAGACAGAGACAGAGATAGAGACAGAGACAGAGACAGTGACAGAGACAGAGACAGAGACAGAGACGGATACGGAGATAGAGGCAGAGGCAGATATAGAGACAGAGACAGAGACAGAGACAGAGACAGAGACAGAGACAGAGACAGAGACGGAGATAAAGACCGAGACAGAGACAGAGATGGAGACAGAGGCAGAGACAGAGCCAGGGACAGAGACGGTGACCGAGACAGAGGGAGAGACAGCGACAGAGACAGAGACAGAGACAGAGGCAGAGACAGAGACAGAGACAGAGACAGAGACAGAGACAGAGACAGAGACAGAGACAGAGACAGAGACAGAGACAGAGACAGAGACAGAGACAGAGACAGAGACAGAGACAGAGACAGAGGCAGAGACAGAGACAGAGACAGAGACAGTGACAGAGACAGAGACAGAGACAGAGACAGAGACATAGACAGAGACAGAGATAGAGACGGAGACAAAGACCGAGACAGAGACAGAGACGGAGACAGAGGCAGAGACAGAACCAGGGACAGAGACGGAGACAGGGACAGAGGGAGAGACAGCGACAGAGACAGAGACAGAGACAGAGGCAGAGGCAGAGGCAGAGACAGAGACAGAGACAGAGACAGAGACAGGGACAGAGACAGAGACAGAGACAGAGACAGAGACAGAGACAGAGACAGTGACAGAGACAGAGACAGAGACAGAGACAGAGACAGAGACGGAGACAAAGACCGAGACAGACGCAGAGACTGAGACAGAGGCCGAGACAGAGCCAGGGACAGAGAGAGAGGCAGAGGCAGAGGCAGAGACAGAGACAGAGACAGAGACAGAGACTGAGACAGAGACAGAGACAGAGACAGAGACAGGGACAGAGACAGAGACAGAGACAGGGACAGAGACAGAGACAGAGACAGAGACAGAGACAGAGACAGAGACAGAGACAGAGACAGAGACAGAGACAGAGACAGAGACAGAGACAGAGACGGAGACGGAGACAAACACCGAGACAGACGCAGAGACTGAGACAGAGGCAGAGACAGAGACAGAGACAGAGACAGTGACAGAGACAGAGACAGAGACAGAGACAGAGACGGAGACAAAGACCGAGACAGAGACAGAGACGGAGATGGAGACAGAGACAGGGACAGAGACGGAGACGGAGATAGAGGCAGAGACAGAGCCAGGGACAGAGACAGATACAGAGACAGAGACAGAGACGGAGACAGTGACAGAGACAGAGACAGAGACAGAGACAGAGGCGGAGACAAAGACCGAGACAGACGCAGAGACTGAGGCAGAGGCAGAGACAGAGACAGAGACAGAGATAGAGACAGAGACAGAGACAGTGACAGAGACAGAGACAGAGACAGAGACGGATACGGAGATAGAGGCAGAGGCAGATATAGAGACAGAGACAGAGACAGAGACAGAGACAGAGACAGAGACAGAGACAGAGACGGAGATAAAGACCGAGACAGAGACAGAGATGGAGACAGAGGCAGAGACAGAGCCAGGGACAGAGACGGTGACCGAGACAGAGGGAGAGACAGCGACAGAGACAGAGACAGAGACAGAGGCAGAGACAGAGACAGAGACAGAGACAGAGACAGAGACAGAGACAGAGACAGAGACAGAGACAGAGACAGAGACAGAGACAGAGACAGAGACAGAGACAGAGACAGAGACAGAGACAGAGGCAGAGACAGAGACAGAGACAGAGACAGTGACAGAGACAGAGACAGAGACAGAGACAGAGACATAGACAGAGACAGAGATAGAGACGGAGACAAAGACCGAGACAGAGACAGAGACGGAGACAGAGGCAGAGACAGAACCAGGGACAGAGACGGAGACAGGGACAGAGGGAGAGACAGCGACAGAGACAGAGACAGAGACAGAGGCAGAGGCAGAGGCAGAGACAGAGACAGAGACAGAGACAGAGACAGGGACAGAGACAGAGACAGAGACAGAGACAGAGACAGAGACAGAGACAGTGACAGAGACAGAGACAGAGACAGAGACAGAGACAGAGACGGAGACAAAGACCGAGACAGACGCAGAGACTGAGACAGAGGCCGAGACAGAGCCAGGGACAGAGAGAGAGGCAGAGGCAGAGGCAGAGACAGAGACAGAGACAGAGACAGAGACTGAGACAGAGACAGAGACAGAGACAGAGACAGGGACAGAGACAGAGACAGAGGCAGAGACAGAGCCAGGGACAGAGACAGATACAGAGACAGAGACAGAGACGGAGACAGTGACAGAGACAGAGACAGAGACAGAGACAGAGACAGAGACGGAGACAAAGACCGAGACAGACGCAGAGACTGCGACAGAGGCAGACACAGAGACAGAGACAGAGACAGAGACACTGACAGAGACAGAGACAGAGACAGAGACAGAGACAGAGACAGAGCCAGGGACAGAGACAGAGACAGAGACGGAGACAGAGGCAGAGACAGAGCCAGGGACAGAGACACATACAGAGACAGAGGCAGAGGCAGAGGCAGAGACAGAGACAGAGACAAAGACGGAGACGGAGACAGAGACAGAGACAGAGACAGAGACAGAGACAGAGACAGAGACAGAGACAGAGACAGAGACAGAGGCAGAGGCAGAGGCAGAGACAGATACAGAGACAGAGACAGAGACAGGGACAGAGACAGAGACAGAGACAGAGACAGAGACAGAGACAGAGACAGAGACAGAGACAGAGACAGAGACAGAGACAGAAACAGAGACAGAGACAGAGACTGAGACAGAGACAGAGATGGAGCCAATGACAGAGACAGAGACAGAGACGGAGACGGAGACAGAGACAGAGACAGAGACAGAGACGGAGACAGAGACAGGGACAGAGACAGAGACAGAGGGGCAGGAGACGTGGACGGAGACAAAGACGGAGTCAAAGACGGTGACAAAGACGGAGACAAAGATGCAGACAAACACAGAGACAAAGACGGAGAGAAAGAGGAAGACGACGACGAAGACAAAGACGGAGACAGAGTCCGATACAGAGACAGAGACTGAGACAGAGACGGAGACGGAGACAGAGACGGGGACAGAGACAGAGGCAGAGGCAGAGGCAGAGCCAGAGACAGAGACAGAGACAGAGACAGAGACAGATACGGAGACACAGACAGAGGAAGAGACAGCAACAGATGCAGAGACAGAAACAGAGACAGAGACAGATACGGGGACAGAGACAGAGGCAGGGACAGAGACGGAGACAGAGGCAGAGACAGAACCAGGGACAGAGACGGAGACAGGGACAGAGGGAGAGACAGCGACAGAGACAGAGACAGAGACAAAGGCAGAGGCAGAGGCAGAGACAGAGACAGAGACAGAGACAGAGTCAGAGAGAGAGACGGAGACAAAGACCGAGACAGACGCAGAGACTGAGACAGAGGCAGAGACAGAGACAGAGACAGAGACAGAGACAGTGACAGGGACAAAGACGGAGACAGAGACAGAGACGGAGACGGAGATAGAGGCAGAGACAGAGCCAGGGACAGAGACAGATCCAGAGACAGACGCAGAGACAGAGACGGCGACAGAGACAGAGACGGAGACGGAGATATAGGCAGAGACAGAGACAGAGACGGAGACGGAGACAGAGGCAGAGACAGAGGCAGGGACAGAGACAGAAACAGAGACAGAGACAGAGACGGAGACAGTGACAGAGACAGAGACAGAGACAGAGACAGAGACAGAGACAGAGACAGAGACAGAGACGGAGACGGAGACAAACACCGAGACAGACGCAGAGACTGAGACAGAGGCAGAGACAGAGACAGAGACAGAGACAGTGACAGAGACAGAGACAGAGACAGAGACAGAGACGGAGACAAAGACCGAGACAGAGACAGAGACGGAGACGGAGACAGAGACAGGGACAGAGACGGAGACGGAGATAGAGGCAGAGACAGAGCCAGGGACAGAGACAGATACAGACACAGAGACAGAGACGGAGACAGTGACAGAGACAGAGACAGAGACAGAGACAGAGGCGGAGACAAAGACCGAGACAGACGCAGAGACTGAGGCAGAGGCAGAGACAGAGACAGAGACAGAGACAGAGACAGAGACAGAGACAGTGACAGAGACAGAGACAGAGACAGAGACGGATACGGAGATAGAGGCAGAGGCAGATATAGAGACAGAGACAGAGACAGAGACAGAGACAGAGACAGAGACAGAGACGGAGATAAAGACCGAGACAGAGACAGAGATGGAGACAGAGGCAGAGACAGAGCCAGGGACAGAGACGGTGACCGAGACAGAGGGAGAGACAGCGACAGAGACAGAGACAGAGACAGAGGCAGAGACAGAGACAGAGACAGAGACAGAGACAGAGACAGAGACAGAGACAGAGACAGAGACAGAGACAGAGACAGAGACAGAGACAGAGACAGAGACAGAGACAGAGACAGAGACAGAGACAGAGACAGAGGCAGAGACAGAGACAGAGACAGAGACAGTGACAGAGACAGAGACAGAGACAGAGACAGAGACAGAGACATAGACAGAGACAGAGATAGAGACGGAGACAAAGACCGAGACAGAGACAGAGACGGAGACAGAGGCAGAGACAGAACCAGGGACAGAGACGGAGACAGGGACAGAGGGAGAGACAGCGACAGAGACAGAGACAGAGACAGAGGCAGAGGCAGAGGCAGAGACAGAGACAGAGACAGAGACAGAGACAGGGACAGAGACAGAGACAGAGACAGAGACAGAGACAGAGACAGAGACAGTGACAGAGACAGAGACAGAGACAGAGACAGAGACAGAGACGGAGACAAAGACCGAGACAGACGCAGAGACTGAGACAGAGGCAGAGACAGAGCCAGGGACAGAGAGAGAGGCAGAGGCAGAGGCAGAGACAGAGACAGAGACAGAGACAGAGACTGAGACAGAGACAGAGACAGAGACAGAGACAGGGACAGAGACAGAGACAGAGGCAGAGACAGAGCCAGGGACAGAGACAGATACAGAGACAGAGACAGAGACGGAGACAGTGACAGAGACAGAGACAGAGACAGAGACAGAGACAGAGACGGAGACAAAGACCGAGACAGACGCAGAGACTGCGACAGAGGCAGAAACAGAGACAGAGACAGAGACAGAGACACTGACAGAGACAGAGACAGAGACAGAGACAGAGACAGAGACAGAGCCAGGGACAGAGACAGAGACAGAGACGGAGACAGAGGCAGAGACAGAGCCAGGGACAGAGACACATACAGAGACAGAGGCAGAGGCAGAGGCAGAGACAGAGACAGAGACAAAGACGGAGACGGAGACAGAGACAGAGACAGAGACAGAGACAGAGACAGAGACAGAGACAGAGACAGAGACAGAGGCAGAGGCAGAGGCAGAGACAGATACAGAGACAGAGACAGAGACAGGGACAGAGACAGAGACAGAGACAGAGACAGAGACAGAGACAGAGACAGAGACAGTGACAGAGACAGAGACAGAGACAGAGACAGAGACAGAGACGGAGACAAAGACCGAGACAGACGCAGTGACTGAGACAGAGGCAGAGACAGAGCCAGGGACAGAGACAGATACAGAGACAGACGCAGAGGCAGAGACAGAGACAGTGACAGAGATAGAGACAGAGACAGAGACAGAGACAGAGACAGAGACAGAGACAGAGACAGAGACAGAGACAGAGACAGAGACAGAGGCAGAGACAGAGACAGAGACAGAGACAGAGACAGAGACAGAGACAGAGACAGAGACAGAGACAGAGACAGAGACAGAGACAGAGACAGAGACAGAGACAGAGACAGAGGCAGAGGCAGAGGCAGAGACAGAGACAGAGACAGAGACAGAGGCAGAGACAGAGACAGAGACAGAGACAGTGACAGAGACAGAGACAGAGACAGAGACAGAGACAGAGACATAGACAGAGACAGAGATAGAGACGGAGACAAAGACCGAGACAGAGACAGAGACGGAGACAGAGGCAGAGACAGAACCAGGGACAGAGACGGAGACAGGGACAGAGGGAGAGACAGCGACAGAGACAGAGACAGAGACAGAGGCAGAGGCAGAGGCAGAGACAGAGACAGAGACAGAGACAGAGACAGGGACAGAGACAGAGACAGAGACAGAGACAGAGACAGAGACAGAGACAGTGACAGAGACAGAGACAGAGACAGAGACAGAGACAGAGACAGAGACGGAGACAAAGACCGAGACAGACGCAGAGACTGAGACAGAGGCAGAGACAGAGCCAGGGACAGAGAGAGAGGCAGAGGCAGAGGCAGAGACAGAGACAGAGACAGAGACAGAGACTGAGACAGAGACAGAGACAGAGACAGAGACAGGGACAGAGACAGAGACAGAGGCAGAGACAGAGCCAGGGACAGAGACAGATACAGAGACAGAGACAGAGACGGAGACAGTGACAGAGACAGAGACAGAGACAGAGACAGAGACAGAGACAGAGACGGAGACAAAGACCGAGACAGACGCAGAGACTGCGACAGAGGCAGAAACAGAGACAGAGACAGAGACAGAGACACTGACAGAGACAGAGACAGAGACAGAGACAGAGACAGAGACAGAGCCAGGGACAGAGACAGAGACAGAGACGGAGACAGAGGCAGAGACAGAGCCAGGGACAGAGACACATACAGAGACAGAGGCAGAGGCAGAGGCAGAGACAGAGACAGAGACAAAGACGGAGACGGAGACAGAGACAGAGACAGAGACAGAGACAGAGACAGAGACAGAGACAGAGACAGAGACAGAGGCAGAGGCAGAGGCAGAGACAGATACAGAGACAGAGACAGAGACAGGGACAGAGACAGAGACAGAGACAGAGACAGAGACAGAGACAGAGACAGAGACAGAGACAGTGACAGAGACAGAGACAGAGACAGAGACAGAGACAGAGACGGAGACAAAGACCGAGACAGACGCAGTGACTGAGACAGAGGCAGAGACAGAGCCAGGGACAGAGACAGATACAGAGACAGACGCAGAGGCAGAGACAGAGACAGTGACAGAGATAGAGACAGAGACAGAGACAGAGACAGAGACAGAGACAGAGACAGAGACAGAGACAGAGACAGAGACAGAGACAGAGGCAGAGACAGAGACAGAGACAGAGACAGAGACAGAGACAGAGACAGAGACAGAGACAGAGACAGAGACAGAGACAGAGACAGAGACAGAGACAGAGACAGAGACAGAGGCAGAGGCAGAGGCAGAGACAGAGACAGAGACAGAGACAGAGACTGAGACAGAGACAGAGACAGAGACAGGAACAGAGACAGAGACAGAGACAGAGGCAGAGACAGAGACAGAGACAGAGACAGTGACAGAGACAGAGACAGAGACAGAGACAGAGACAGAGACATAGACAGAGACAGAGATAGAGACGGAGACAAAGACCGAGACAGAGACAGAGACGGAGACAGAGGCAGAGACAGAACCAGGGACAGAGACGGAGACAGGGACAGAGGGAGAGACAGCGACAGAGACAGAGACAGAGACAGAGGCAGAGGCAGAGGCAGAGACAGAGACAGAGACAGAGACAGAGACAGGGACAGAGACAGAGACAGAGACAGAGACAGAGACAGAGACAGAGACAGTGACAGAGACAGAGACAGAGACAGAGACAGAGACAGAGACGGAGACAAAGACCGAGACAGACGCAGAGACTGAGACAGAGGCAGAGACAGAGCCAGGGACAGAGACAGATACAGAGACAGACGCAGAGGCAGAGACAGAAACAGAGACAGAGATAGAGACAGAGACAGAGACAGAGACAGAGACAGAGACAGAGACAGAGACAGAGACAGAGACAGAGACAGAGACAGAGACAGAGACAGAGACAGAGACAGAGACAGAGACAGAGACAGAGACAGAGAGAGAGGCAGAGGCAGAGGCAGAGACAGAGACAGAGACAGAGACAGAGACTGAGACAGAGACAGAGACAGAGACAGAGACAGGGACAGAGACAGAGACAGAGGCAGAGACAGAGCCAGGGACAGAGACAGATACAGAGACAGAGACAGAGACGGAGACAGTGACAGAGACAGAGACAGAGACAGAGACAGAGACAGAGACGGCGACAAAGACCGAGACAGACGCAGAGACTGCGACAGAGGCAGAAACAGAGACAGAGACAGAGACAGAGACACTGACAGAGACAGAGACAGAGACAGAGACAGAGACAGAGACAGAGACAGAGCCAGGGACAGAGACAGAGACAGAGACGGAGACAGAGGCAGAGACAGAGCCAGGGACAGAGACACATACAGAGACAGAGGCAGAGGCAGAGGCAGAGACAGAGACAGAGACAAAGACGGAGACGGAGACAGAGGCAGAGACAGAGACAGAGACAGAGACAGAGACAGAGGCACGGACAGAGACAGAGACAGAGACAGAGACAGAGACAGAGACAGAGGCAGAGACAGAGGCAGCGACAGAGACAGAGACAGAGGCACAGACAGAGACACAGACAGAGACAATAACAGAGGCGCATGAGACAAAGACAGAGCCACAGACAGAGACAGAGACAGAGACAGAGATAGGGACAGAGACGGAGACAAAGACGGAGACAAAGGCGGGGACAAAGACAGAGGCAGAGACAGAGACAGAGACAGAGACGGAGACAGAGATGGAGACACAGACGGAGACAAATACGGAGACAAAGGTAGAGGCAAAGGCGGAGACAGAGGCGGAGACACAGACAGAGACAGAGACTGAGACAAAGACAGAGACTGAAACAGAGACAGAGACAGAGACAGAGGCAGGGACAGAGACAGAGACAGAGACAGAGACAGAGACAGAGACAGAGACTGAGACAGAGGGGCAGTTGACGTGGACGGAGACAAAGACGGAGACAAAGACGGTGGCAAAGACGGAGACAGAGCCAGAGACAGAGACGGAGACGAAGACAGAGACAGGTAAAGAGACAGAGGCAGAGACAGAGACAGAGACAGAGACAGGGACAGGGACAGAGACAGAGACAGAGACAGAGACAGAGACAGAGGCAGAGACAGGGACAGAGACAGCGACAGAGACAGAGACAGAGACAGAGACAGAGACAGAAACTGAGACAGACACAGAGATGGAGCCAGAGACAGAGACAGAGACAGAGACAGAGACAGAGACAGAGACAGAGACAGAGACAGAGACAGAGACAGAGACGGAGACGGAGACAGAGACAGAGACAGAGGCAGAGACAGAAACCGAGACAGAGACTGAGACGGAGACAGAGACAGAGGCAGAGACAGAGACAGAGGCAGAGACAGAGACAGAGGCAGAGACAGAAACCGAGACAGAGACAGAGACAGAGACAGAGACAGAGAGTGAGACAGAGACAGAGGGGCAGGAGACGTGAACGGAGACAAAGACGGAGACAAGGACGTAGACAAAGACGGAGACAAAGACGGAGACAGAGACGGAGACAAAGACGGTGACAAAGACGGAGACGAAGAGGAAGACGAGGACGGAGACAAAGACGGAGACAAAGACGGAGACAAAGACAGAGACAGAGCCAGAGACAGAGACAGAGACAGAGACAGAGACAGAGACAGAGACAGAGACAAAGACAGAGGCGCATGAGACAAAGACAGAGGCAGAGACAGAGACAGAGGCAGAGACAGAGACAGAGGCAGAGACAGAGACAGAGACAGAGACAGAGACAGAGACAGAGACAGATACAGAGACTGAGACAGAGACAGAGACAGAGGGGCAGTTGACGTGGACGGAGACAAAGACGGAGACAAAGACGGTGACAAAGACGGAGACAAAGACGGAGACGAAGAGGAAGACGACGACGGAGACAAAGACGTAGACAAAGACGGAGACAAATATGGAGACACAGACGGACACAAATACGGAGACAAAGACGGAGACAGAGCCAGAGACAGAGCCAGAGACAGAGACGGAGACGAAGACGGAGACAGGGAAAGAGGCAGAGGCAGAGACAGAGACAGAGACAGAGACAGAGACAGAGACAGAGACAGGGACAGGGACAGAGACAGAGACAGAGACCGAGACAGAGACAGAGGCAGAGACAGAGACAGAGACAGAGACAGAGGGGCAGGAGACGTGGACGGAGACAAAGACGGAGACAAAGATGTAGACAAAGACGTAGACAAGGACGGAGACAAAGACGGAGACAACGACGGTGACAAAGACGGAGGCAAAGACGGAGACGAAGAGGAAGACGACGACGGAGACAAAGACGGTGACAAAGACGGAGACAAAGACGGAGACAAAGATGGAGACAAAGACGGAGACAGAGGCAGAGGCGGAGACAGAGAAGGGAACAGAGGCAGAGACAGAGAAAGGGACAGAGACAGAGACAGAGACAGAGACAGACACAGAGACAGAGGCAGCGACAGAGACAGAGACAGAGGCACAGACAGAGACACAGACAGAGACAATAACAGAGGCGCATGAGACAAAGACAGAGCCACAGACAGAGACAGAGACAGAGACAGAGATAGGGACAGAGACGGAGACAAAGACGGAGACAAAGGCGGGGACAAAGACAGAGGCAGAGACAGAGACAGAGACAGAGACGGAGACAGAGATGGAGACACAGACGGAGACAAATACGGAGACAAAGGTAGAGGCAAAGGCGGAGACAGAGGCGGAGACACAGACAGAGACAGAGACTGAGACAAAGACAGAGACTGAAACAGAGACAGAGACAGAGACAGAGGCAGGGACAGAGACAGAGACAGAGACAGAGACAGAGACAGAGACAGAGACAGAGACTGAGACAGAGGGGCAGTTGACGTGGACGGAGACAAAGACGGAGACAAAGACGGTGGCAAAGACGGAGACAGAGCCAGAGACAGAGACGGAGACGAAGACAGAGACAGGTAAAGAGACAGAGGCAGAGACAGAGACAGAGACAGAGACAGAGACAGAGACAGAGACAGGGACAGGGACAGAGACAGAGACAGAGACAGAGACAGAGACAGAGGCAGAGACAGGGACAGAGACAGCGACAGAGACAGAGACAGAGACAGAGACAGAGACAGAAACTGAGACAGACACAGAGATGGAGCCAGAGACAGAGACAGAGACAGAGACAGAGACAGAGACAGAGACAGAGACAGAGACAGAGACAGAGACAGAGACGGAGACAGAGACAGAGACAGAGACAGAGGCAGAGACAGAAACCGAGACAGAGACTGAGACGGAGACAGAGACAGAGGCAGAGACAGAGACAGAGGCAGAGACAGAGACAGAGGCAGAGACAGAAACCGAGACAGAGACAGAGACAGAGACAGAGACAGAGAGTGAGACAGAGACAGAGGGGCAGGAGACGTGAACGGAGACAAAGACGGAGACAAGGACGTAGACAAAGACGGAGACAAAGACGGAGACAGAGACGGAGACAAAGACGGTGACAAAGACGGAGACGAAGAGGAAGACGAGGACGGAGACAAAGACGGAGACAAAGACGGAGACAAAGACAGAGACAGAGCCAGAGACAGAGACAGAGACAGAGACAGAGACAGAGACAGAGACAGAGACAAAGACAGAGGCGCATGAGACAAAGACAGAGGCAGAGACAGAGACAGAGGCAGAGACAGAGACAGAGGCAGAGACAGAGACAGAGACAGAGACAGAGACAGAGACAGATACAGAGACTGAGACAGAGACAGAGACAGAGGGGCAGTTGACGTGGACGGAGACAAAGACGGAGACAAAGACGGTGACAAAGACGGAGACAAAGACGGAGACGAAGAGGAAGACGACGACGGAGACAAAGACGTAGACAAAGACGGAGACAAATATGGAGACACAGACGGACACAAATACGGAGACAAAGACGGAGACAGAGCCAGAGACAGAGCCAGAGACAGAGACGGAGACGAAGACAGAGACAGGGAAAGAGGCAGAGGCAGAGACAGAGACAGAGACAGAGACAGAGACAGAGACAGAGACAGGGACAGGGACAGAGACAGAGACAGAGACCGAGACAGAGACAGAGGCAGAGACAGAGACAGAGACAGAGACAGAGACAGAGGCAGAGACAGAGACAGAGACAGAGACAGAGACAGAGACAGAGACAGAGACAGAGACAGAGACAGAGACAGAGACAGAGACTGAGACAGAGACAGAGGTGCAGGAGACGTGGACGGAGACAAAGACGGAGACAAAGACGGTGACAAAGACGAAGACAAAGACGGAGACGAAGAGGAAGACGACGACGGAGACAAAGACGGAGACAAAGGCGGAGACGAAGATGGAGACGACGACGGAGGCAAAGACGGAGACAGAGACAAAGACGAAGACAAAGAGGAAGACGACGACGAAGACAAAGACGGAGACAGAGTCCGATACAGAGACAGAGACAGAGACAGAGACAGAGACAGAGACAGAGACAGAGACAGAGACAGAGACAGAGACGGAGACGGAGACAGAGACGGGGACAGAGACAGAGGCAGAGGCAGAGGCAGAGACAGAGACAAAGACAGAGACAGAGACAAAGGCAGAGACCGATACAGAGACAGAGACGGAGGCAGACGCGCATGAGACAACGACCGAGACAGACGGGCAGGAGACACGGACGGAGACACAAATGGAGAAAAGGACAGAGACAAAGACGGACACAAAGACGGAGACAGAGACCGAGACAGAGACAGAGACAGGGACAGAGACAGAGACAGAGACAGAGACAGAGACAGAGACAGAGACAGAGACAGAGACAGAGACAGAGACTGAGACAGAGACAGAGATGGAGCGAATGACAGAGACAGAGACAGAAACGGAGACGCAGACAGGGACAGAGACAGAGACAGAGACAGGAAAAGAGAGAGAGATGGAGACAGAGACAGAGGCAGCGACAGAGACGGAAACAGAGACAGAGACAGAGGCACAGACAGAGACACAGACAGAGACAAAGACAGAGGCGCATGAGACAAAGACAGAGCCACAGACAGAGACAGAGGCAGAGACAGAGACAGAGACAGGACAGAGACAGAGACAGAGACAGAGACAGAGACAGAGACAGAGACAGAGACAGAGACAGAGACAGAAACAGAGACAGAGACAGAGACGGAGACAGAGACAGAGACAGAGACAGAGACAGAGGCAGAGACAGAAACAGAGACAGAGACTGAGACAGAGACAGAGGGGCAGGAGACGTGGACGGAGACAAAGACGGAGACAAAGACGGTGACAAAGACGAAGACAAAGACGGAGACGAAGAGGAAGACGACGACGGAGACAAAGACGGAGACAAAGGCGGAGACGAAGATGGAGACGACGACGGAGGCAAAGACGGAGACAGAGACAAAGACGAAGACAAAGAGGAAGACGACGACGAAGACAAAGACGGAGACAGAGTCCGATACAGAGACAGAGACAGAGACAGAGACAGAGACAGAGACAGAGACAGAGACAGAGACAGAGACAGAGACGGAGACGGAGACAGAGACGGGGACAGAGACGGAGGCAGAGGCAGAGGCAGAGACAGAGACAGAGACAGAGACAGAGACAAAGGCAGAGACCGATACAGAGACAGAGACGGAGGCAGACGCGCATGAGACAACGACCGAGACAGACGGGCAGGAGACACGGACGGAGACACAAATGGAGACAAGGACAGAGACAAAGACGGACACAAAGACGGAGACAGAGACCGAGACAGAGACAGAGACAGGGACAGAGACAGAGACAGAGACAGAGACAGAGACAGAGACAGAGACAGAGACAGAGACAGAGACTGAGACAGAGACAGAGATGGAGCCAATGACAGAGACAGAGACAGAAACGGAGACGCAGACAGGGACAGAGACAGAAACGGAGACGCAGACAGGGACAGAGACAGAGACAGAGACAGGAAAAGAGAGAGAGATGGAGACAGAGACAGAGGCAGCGACAGAGACGGAAACAGAGACAGAGACAGAGGCACAGACAGAGACACAGACAGAGACAAAGACAGAGGCGCATGAGACAAAGACAGAGCCACAGACAGAGACAGAGGCAGAGACAGAGACAGAGACAGGACAGAGACAGAGACAGAGACAGAGACAGAGACAGAGACAGAGACAGAGACAGAGACAGAGACAGAAACAGAGACAGAGACAGAGACGGAGACAGAGACAGAGACAGACACAGAGACAGAGACAGAGACAGAGGCGGAGACAGAGGCAGAGACAGAAACAGAGACAGAGACAGAGACAGAGTCAGAGACAGAGACAGAGACTGGGACAGAGACAGAGACAAAGGGGCAGGTGACGTGGACGGAGACAAAGACGGATACGAAGAGGAAGACGACGACGGAGACAAAGACGGAGACAAAGGCGGAGACAAAGATGCAGACACAGACGGAGACAAATACCGAGACAATGACGGAGGCAAAGACGCAGACAAAGACGGAGACAAATATGGAGACACAGACGGAGACAAATACGGAGACAAAGACGGTGACAAAGACGGAATCAAAGACGGAAAAGAAGAGGAAGACGACGACGGAGACAAAGATGGAGACAAAGGCGGAGACAAAGACGGATACAACGACAGAGACAGAGACAGAGACAGAGGCAGCGACAGAGACAGAAACAGAGACAGAGACAGAGGCACAGACAGAGACACAGACAAAGACAAAGACAGAGGCGCATGAGACAAAGACAGAGCCACAGACAGAGACAGAGGCAGAGACAGACACACAGACAGAGACAGAGACAGAGACAGAGACAGAGACAGAGACAGAGACAGAGACAGGGACAGGGACAGAGACAGAGACAGAGACCGAGACAGAGACAGAGGCAGAGACAGAGACAGAGACAGAGACAGAGACAGAGGCAGAGACAGAGACAGAGACAGAGACAGAGACAGAGACAGAGACAGAGACAGAGACAGAGACAGAGACAGAGACAGAGACAGAGACAGAGGCAGAGACAGAAACAGAGACAGAGACAGAGACAGAGACAGAGTCAGAGACAGAGACAGAGACTGGGACAGAGACAGAGACAGAGGGGCAGGTGACGTGGACGGAGACAAAGACGGATACGAAGAGGAAGACGACGACGGAGACAAAGACGGAGACAAAGGCGGAGACAAAGATGCAGACGCAGACGGAGACAAATACCGAGACAATGACGGAGGCAAAGACGCAGACAAAGACGGAGACAAATATGGAGACACAGACGGAGACAAATACGGAGACAAAGACGGTGACAAAGACGGAATCAAAGACGGAAACGAAGAGGAAGACGACGACGGAGACAAAGACGGAGACAAAGGCGGAGACAAAGACGGATACAACGACAGAGACAGAGACAGAGACAGAGGCAGAGAGAGAGACGGAGACAGAGACAGAGACAGAAACAGAGACAGAGGCAGAGACAGAGACAGAGACAGAGACAGAGGCAGCGACAGAGACAGAAACAGAGACAGAGACAGAGGCACAGACAGAGACACAGACAGAGACAAAGACAGAGGCGCATGAGACAAAGACAGAGCCACAGACAGAGACAGAGGCAGAGACAGAGACAGAGACAGAGACAGAGACAGAGACAGAGACAGAGACAGAGACTGAGACAGCGACAGAGACAGAGGGGCAGGAGACGTGGACGGAGACAAAGACGGAGACAAAGACGGTGACAAAGGCGGAGACAAAGACGGAGACAAAGACGTAGACAAAGACGGTGACAAAGGCGGAGACAAAGACGGAGACGAAGAGGAAGACGACGACGGAGACAAAGGCGGAGACAAAGGCCTCAGAAAAAGATGGAGACACAGACGGAGACAAATACGGAGACAAAGACGGAGGCAAAGACCGAGACAAAGACGGAGACAAATATGGAGACACAGACGGATACAAATACGGAGACAAGGACGGTGACAAAGACGGAGGCAAAGACGGAGACGAAGAGGAAGACGACGACGGAGACAAAGACGGAGACAAAGGCGGGGACGAAGTTGGAGACACAGACGGAGACAAAGACGGAGGCAAAGATGGAGACACAGACGGAGGCAAATACGGAGACAAAGACGGTGACAAAGACGGAGGCAAAGACGGAGACGAAGATGGAGAGAAAGACGGAGACAGAGGCAGAGGCGGAGACAGAGAAGGGAACAGAGACAGAGACAGAGCAAGTGACAGAGACAGAGACAGAGACAGGAAAAGAGACAGAGACAGAGACAGAGTCAGAGACAGAGGCAGCGACAGAGACAGAAACAGAGACAGAGACAGAGGCACAGACAGAGACACAGACAAAGACAAAGACAGAGGCGCATGAGACAAAGACAGAGCCACAGACAGAGACAGAGGCAGAGACAGACACACAGACAGAGACAGAGACAGAGACAGAGACAGAGACAGAGAGAGAGGCAGAGACAGAAACACAGACAGGGACACGGGCAGAGACAGAGACAGAGACAGAGACAGGAAAAGAGAGAGAGACGGGGACAGAGAAAGAGGCAGCGACAGAGACAGAAACAGAGACAGAGACAGAGACAGAGACAGAGTCACAGACAGAGACACAGACAGAGACAAAGACAGAGGCGCATGAGACAAAGACAGAGGCAGAGACAGAGACATAGGCAGAGACAGAGACAGAGACAGAGACAGAGACAGAGGGGCCGGAGACGTGGACGGAGAAAAAGACGGAGACAAAGACGTAGACAAAGACGGAGACAAAGACGTAGACAAAGACGGAGACAAAGATGGAGACACAGACGGAGGAAAATACGGAGACAAAGACGGTGACAAAGACGGAGGCAAAGACGGAGACGAAGAGGAAGACGTCGACGGAGACAAAGACGTAGACAAAGTCGGAGACAAATCTGGAGACACAGACGGACACAAATACGGAGACAAAGACAGGTACAAAGACAGAGACAGAGACAGAGACAGAGACGGAGACAGGGACAGAGGGAGAGACAGCGACAGAGATAGAGACAGAGACAAAGGCAGAGGCAGAGGCAGAGACAGAGACAGAGACAGAGACAGAGTCAGAGACAGAGACGGAGACAAAGACCGAGACAGACGCAGAGACTGAGACAGAGGCAGAGACAGAGACAGAGACAGAGACAGAGACAGTGACAGGGACAAAGACAGAGACAGAGACAGAGACGGAGACGGAGATAGAGGCAGAGACAGAGCCAGGGACAGAGACAGATACAGAGACAGACGCAGAGACAGAGACGGCGACAGAGACAGAGACAGAGACGGAGACGGAGATAGAGGCAGAGAGAGAGACAGAGACGGAGACAGAGGCAGAGACAGAGGCAGGGACAGAGACAGAAACAGAGGCAGAGACAGAGACGGAGACAGTGACAGAGACAGAGACAGAGACAGAGACAGAGACAGAGACAGAGACAGAGACAGAGACAGAGACATAGACAGAGACAGAGATAGAGACGGAGACAAAGACCGAGACAGAGACAGAGACGGAGACAGAGGCAGAGACAGAACCAGGGACAGAGACGGAGACAGGGACAGAGGGAGAGACAGCGACAGAGACAGAGACAGAGACAGAGGCAGAGGCAGAGGCAGAGACAGAGACAGAGACAGAGACAGATACAGAGACAGGGACAGAGACAGAGACAGAGACAGAGACAGAAACAGAGACAGAGACATAGATAGAGACGCCGACAAAGACCGAGACAGAGACAGAGACGGAGACGGAGACAGAGGCAGAGACAGAACCAGGGACAGAGACAGAGACAGAGACAGAGACAGAGACAGAGACAGAGACAGAGACAGAGACAGAGACAGAGACAGAGACAGAGACAGAGACAGAGACAGAGACAGAAACAGAGACAGAGACAGAGACTGAGACAGAGACAGAGATGGAGCCAATGACAGAGACAGAGACAGAGACGGAGACGGAGACAGAGACAGAGACAGAGACAGAGACGGAGACAGAGACAGGGACAGAGACAGAGACAGAGGGGCAGGAGACGTGGACGGAGACAAAGACGGAGTCAAAGACGGTGACAAAGACGGAGACAAAGATGCAGACAAACACAGAGACAAAGACGGAGAGAAAGAGGAAGACGACGACGAAGACAAAGACGGAGACAGAGTCCGATACAGAGACAGAGACTGAGACAGAGACGGAGACGGAGACAGAGACGGGGACAGAGACAGAGGCAGAGGCAGAGGCAGAGCCAGAGACAGAGACAGAGACAGAGACAGAGACAGATACGGAGACACAGACAGAGGAAGAGACAGCAACACAGGCAGAGACAGAAACAGAGACAGAGACAGATACGGGGACAGAGACAGAGGCAGGGACAGAGACGGAGACAGAGGCAGAGACAGAACCAGGGACAGAGACGGAGACAGGGACAGAGGGAGAGACAGCGACAGAGACAGAGACAGAGACAAAGGCAGAGGCAGAGGCAGAGACAGAGACAGAGACAGAGACAGAGTCAGAGAGAGAGACGGAGACAAAGACCGAGACAGACGCAGAGACTGAGACAGAGGCAGAGACAGAGACAGAGACAGAGACAGAGACAGTGACAGGGACAAAGACGGAGACAGAGACAGAGACGGAGACGGAGATAGAGGCAGAGACAGAGCCAGGGACAGAGACAGATCCAGAGACAGACGCAGAGACAGAGACGGCGACAGAGACAGAGACGGAGACGGAGATATAGGCAGAGACAGAGACAGAGACGGAGACGGAGACAGAGGCAGAGACAGAGGCAGGGACAGAGACAGAAACAGAGACAGAGACAGAGACGGAGACAGTGACAGAGACAGAGACAGAGACAGAGACAGAGACAGAGACAGAGACAGAGACAGAGACGGAGACGGAGACAAACACCGAGACAGACGCAGAGACAGACAGAGGCAGAGACAGAGACAGAGACAGAGACAGTGACAGAGACAGAGACAGAGACAGAGACAGAGACGGAGACAAAGACCGAGACAGAGACAGAGACGGAGACGGAGACAGAGACAGGGACAGAGACGGAGACGGAGATAGAGGCAGAGACAGAGCCAGGGACAGAGACAGATACAGAGACAGAGACAGAGACGGAGACAGTGACAGAGACAGAGACAGAGACAGAGACAGAGGCGGAGACAAAGACCGAGACAGACGCAGAGACTGAGGCAGAGGCAGAGACAGAGACAGAGACAGAGACAGAGACAGAGACAGAGACAGTGACAGAGACAGAGACAGAGACAGAGACGGATACGGAGATAGAGGCAGAGGCAGATATAGAGACAGAGACAGAGACAGAGACAGAGACAGAGACAGAGACAGAGACGGAGATAAAGACCGAGACAGAGACAGAGATGGAGACAGAGGCAGAGACAGAGCCAGGGACAGAGACGGTGACCGAGACAGAGGGAGAGACAGCGACAGAGACAGAGACAGAGACAGAGGCAGAGACAGAGACAGAGACAGAGACAGAGACAGAGACAGAGACAGAGACGGAGACAGAGACAGAGACAGAGACAGAGACAGAGACAGAGACAGAGACAGAGACAGAGACAGAGACAGAGACAGAGACAGAGGCAGAGACAGAGACAGAGACAGAGACAGTGACAGAGACAGAGACAGAGACAGAGACAGAGACAGAGACAGAGACATAGACAGAGACAGAGATAGAGACGGATACAAAGACCGAGACAGAGACAGAGACGGAGACAGAGGCAGAGACAGAACCAGGGACAGAGACGGAGACAGGGACAGAGGGAGAGACAGCGACAGAGACAGAGACAGAGACAGAGGCAGAGGCAGAGGCAGAGACAGAGACAGAGACAGAGACAGAGACAGGGACAGAGACAGAGACAGAGACAGAGACAGAGACAGAGACAGAGACAGTGACAGAGACAGAGACAGAGACAGAGACAGAGACGGAGACAAAGACCGAGACAGACGCAGAGACTGAGACAGAGGCAGAGACAGAGCCAGGGACAGAGAGAGAGGCAGAGGCAGAGGCAGAGACAGAGACAGAGACAGAGACAGAGACTGAGACAGAGACAGAGACAGAGACAGAGACAGGGACAGAGACAGAGACAGAGGCAGAGACAGAGCCAGGGACAGAGACAGATACAGAGACAGAGACAGAGACGGAGACAGTGACAGAGACAGAGACAGAGACAGAGACAGAGACAGAGACGGAGACAAAGACCGAGACAGACGCAGAGACTGCGACAGAGGCAGAAACAGAGACAGAGACAGAGACAGAGACACTGACAGAGACAGAGACAGAGACAGAGACAGAGACAGAGACAGAGCCAGGGACAGAGACAGAGACAGAGACGGAGACAGAGGCAGAGACAGAGCCAGGGACAGAGACACATACAGAGACAGAGGCAGAGGCAGAGGCAGAGACAGAGACAGAGACAAAGACGGAGACGGAGACAGAGACAGAGACAGAGACAGAGACAGAGACAGAGACAGAGACAGAGACAGAGACAGAGACAGAGGCAGAGGCAGAGGCAGAGACAGATACAGAGACAGAGACAGAGACAGGGACAGAGACAGAGACAGAGACAGAGACAGAGACAGAGACAGAGACAGAGACAGTGACAGAGACAGAGACAGAGACAGAGACAGAGACAGAGACGGAGACAAAGACCGAGACAGACGCAGTGACTGAGACAGAGGCAGAGACAGAGCCAGGGACAGAGACAGATACAGAGACAGACGCAGAGGCAGAGACAGAGACAGTGACAGAGATAGAGACAGAGACAGAGACAGAGACAGAGACAGAGACAGAGACAGAGACAGAGACAGAGACAGAGACAGAGACAGAGACAGAGGCAGAGACAGAGACAGAGACAGAGACAGAGACAGAGACAGAGACAGAGACAGAGACAGAGACAGAGACAGAGACAGAGACAGAGACAGAGACAGAGACAGAGACAGAGGCAGAGGCAGAGGCAGAGACAGAGACAGAGACAGAGACAGAGACTGAGACAGAGACAGAGACAGAGACAGAGACAGGAACAGAGACAGAGACAGAGACAGAGGCAGAGACAGAGACAGAGACAGAGACAGTGACAGAGACAGAGACAGAGACAGAGACAGAGACAGAGACATAGACAGAGACAGAGATAGAGACGGAGACAAAGACCGAGACAGAGACAGAGACGGAGACAGAGGCAGAGACAGAACCAGGGACAGAGACGGAGACAGGGACAGAGGGAGAGACAGCGACAGAGACAGAGACAGAGACAGAGGCAGAGGCAGAGGCAGAGACAGAGACAGAGACAGAGACAGAGACAGGGACAGAGACAGAGACAGAGACAGAGACAGAGACAGAGACAGAGACAGTGACAGAGACAGAGACAGAGACAGAGACAGAGACAGAGACGGAGACAAAGACCGAGACAGACGCAGAGACTGAGACAGAGGCAGAGACAGAGCCAGGGACAGAGACAGATACAGAGACAGACGCAGAGGCAGAGACAGAGACAGAGACAGAGATAGAGACAGAGACAGAGACAGAGACAGAGACAGAGACAGAGACAGAGACAGAGACAGAGACAGAGACAGAGACAGAGACAGAGACAGAGACAGAGACAGAGACAGAGACAGAGACAGAGACAGAGACAGAGACAGAGAGAGAGGCAGAGGCAGAGGCAGAGACAGAGACAGAGACAGAGACAGAGACAGAGACTGAGACAGAGACAGAGACAGAGACAGAGACAGGGACAGAGACAGAGACAGAGGCAGAGACAGAGCCAGGGACAGAGACAGATACAGAGACAGAGACAGAGACGGAGACAGTGACAGAGACAGAGACAGAGACAGAGACAGAGACAGAGACAGAGACGGAGACAAAGACTGAGACAGACGCAGAGACTGCGACAGAGGCAGAAACAGAGACAGAGACAGAGACAGAGACACTGACAGAGACAGAGACAGAGACAGAGACAGAGACAGAGACAGAGACAGAGCCAGGGACAGAGACAGAGACAGAGACGGAGACAGAGGCAGAGACAGAGCCAGGGACAGAGACACATACAGAGACAGAGGCAGAGGCAGAGGCAGAGACAGAGACAGAGACAAAGACGGAGACGGAGACAGAGACAGAGACAGAGACAGAGACAGAGACAGAGACAGAGACAGAGACAGAGACAGAGGCAGAGGCAGAGGCAGAGACAGATACAGAGACAGAGACAGAGACAGGGACAGAGACAGAGACAGAGACAGAGACAGAGACAGAGACAGAGACAGAGACAGAGACAGTGACAGAGACAGAGACAGAGACAGAGACAGAGACAGAGACGGAGACAAAGACCGAGACAGACGCAGTGACTGAGACAGAGGCAGAGACAGAGCCAGGGACAGAGACAGATACAGAGACAGACGCAGAGGCAGAGACAGAGACAGTGACAGAGATAGAGACAGAGACAGAGACAGAGACAGAGACAGAGACAGAGACAGAGACAGAGACAGAGACAGAGACAGAGACAGAGACAGAGACAGAGACAGAGACAGAGACAGAGACAGAGACAGAGACAGAGACAGAGACAGAGACAGAGACAGAGACAGAGACAGAGACAGAGACAGAGACAGAGACAGAGGCAGAGGCAGAGGCAGAGACAGAGACAGAGACAGAGACAGAGACTGAGACAGAGACAGAGACAGAGACAGAGACAGGAACAGAGACAGAGACAGAGACAGAGACAGAGTCAGAGACAGAGGCAGATACAGAGACAGAGACAGAGACGGAGACAGTGACAGAGACAGAGACAGAGACAGAGACAGAGACAGAGACGGAGACAAAGACCGAGACAGACGCAGAGACTGAGACAGAGGCAGAGACAGAGACAGAGACAGAGACAGAGACACTGACAGAGACAGAGACAGAGACAGAGGGGCCGGAGACGTGGACGGAGAAAAAGACGGAGACAAAGACGTAGACAAAGACGGAGACAAAGACGTAGACAAAGACGGAGACAAAGATGGAGACACAGACGGAGGAAAATACGGAGACAAAGACGGTGACAAAGACGGAGGCAAAGACGGAGACGAAGAGGAAGACGTCGACGGAGACAAAGACGTAGACAAAGTCGGAGACAAATCTGGAGACACAGACGGACACAAATACGGAGACAAAGACAGGTACAAAGACAGAGACAGAGACAGAGACAGAGACGGAGACAGGGACAGAGGGAGAGACAGCGACAGAGATAGAGACAGAGACAAAGGCAGAGGCAGAGGCAGAGACAGAGACAGAGACAGAGACAGAGACAGAGTCAGAGACAGAGACGGAGACAAAGACCGAGACAGACGCAGAGACTGAGACAGAGGCAGAGACAGAGACAGAGACAGAGACAGAGACAGTGACAGGGACAAAGACAGAGACAGAGACAGAGACGGAGACGGAGATAGAGGCAGAGACAGAGCCAGGGACAGAGACAGATACAGAGACAGACGCAGAGACAGAGACGGCGACAGAGACAGAGACAGAGACGGAGACGGAGATAGAGGCAGAGAGAGAGACAGAGACGGAGACAGAGGCAGAGACAGAGGCAGGGACAGAGACAGAAACAGAGGCAGAGACAGAGACGGAGACAGTGACAGAGACAGAGACAGAGACAGAGACAGAGACAGAGACAGAGACAGAGACAGAGACAGAGACATAGACAGAGACAGAGATAGAGACGGAGACAAAGACCGAGACAGAGACAGAGACGGAGACAGAGGCAGAGACAGAACCAGGGACAGAGACGGAGACAGGGACAGAGGGAGAGACAGCGACAGAGACAGAGACAGAGGCAGAGGCAGAGGCAGAGACAGAGACAGAGACAGAGACAGATACAGAGACAGGGACAGAGACAGAGACAGAGACAGAGACAGAGACAGAAACAGAGACAGAGACATAGATAGAGACGCCGACAAAGACCGAGACAGAGACAGAGACGGAGACGGAGACAGAGGCAGAGACAGAACCAGGGACAGAGACAGAGACAGAGACAGAGACAGAGACAGAGACAGAGACAGAGACAGAGACAGAGACAGAGACAGAGACAGAGACAGAGACAGAAACAGAGACAGAGACAGAGACTGAGACAGAGACAGAGATGGAGCCAATGACAGAGACAGAGACAGAGACGGAGACGGAGACAGAGACAGAGACAGAGACAGAGACGGAGACAGAGACAGGGACAGAGACAGAGACAGAGGGGCAGGAGACGTGGACGGAGACAAAGACGGAGTCAAAGACGGTGACAAAGACGGAGACAAAGATGCAGACAAACACAGAGACAAAGACGGAGAGAAAGAGGAAGACGACGACGAAGACAAAGACGGAGACAGAGTCCGATACAGAGACAGAGACTGAGACAGAGACGGAGACGGAGACAGAGACGGGGACAGAGACAGAGGCAGAGGCAGAGGCAGAGACAGAGACAGAGACAGAGACAGAGACAGAGACAGAGACAGATACGGAGACACAGACAGAGGAAGAGACAGCAACAGAGGCAGAGACAGAAACAGAGACAGAGACAGATACGGGGACAGAGACAGAGGCAGGGACAGAGACGGAGACAGAGGCAGAGACAGAACCAGGGACAGAGACGGAGACAGGGACAGAGGGAGAGACAGCGACAGAGACAGAGACAGAGACAAAGGCAGAGGCAGAGGCAGAGACAGAGACAGAGACAGAGACAGAGTCAGAGAGAGAGACGGAGACAAAGACCGAGACAGACGCAGAGACTGAGACAGAGGCAGAGACAGAGACAGAGACAGAGACAGAGACAGTGACAGGGACAAAGACAGAGACAGAGACAGAGACGGAGACGGAGATAGAGGCAGAGACAGAGCCAGGGACAGAGACAGATCCAGAGACAGACGCAGAGACAGAGACGGCGACAGAGACAGAGACGGAGACGGAGATAGAGGCAGAGACAGAGACAGAGACGGAGACGGAGACAGAGGCAGAGACAGAGGCAGGGACAGAGACAGAAACAGAGACAGAGACAGAGACGGAGACAGTGACAGAGACAGAGACAGAGACAGAGACAGAGACAGAGACAGAGACAGAGACAGAGACAGAGACGGAGACGGAGACAAACACCGAGACAGACGCAGAGACTGAGACAGAGGCAGAGACAGAGACAGAGACAGAGACAGTGACAGAGACAGAGACAGAGACAGAGACAGAGACGGAGACAAAGACCGAGACAGAGACAGAGACGGAGACGGAGACAGAGACAGGGACAGAGACGGAGACGGAGATAGAGGCAGAGACAGAGCCAGGGACAGAGACAGATACAGAGACAGAGACAGAGACGGAGACAGTGACAGAGACAGAGACAGAGACAGAGACAGAGGCGGAGACAAAGACCGAGACAGACGCAGAGACTGAGGCAGAGGCAGAGACAGAGACAGAGACAGAGACAGAGACAGAGACAGTGACAGAGACAGAGACAGAGACAGAGACGGATACGGAGATAGAGGCAGAGGCAGATATAGAGACAGAGACAGAGACAGAGACAGAGACAGAGACAGAGACAGAGACGGAGATAAAGACCGAGACAGAGACAGAGATGGAGACAGAGGCAGAGACAGAGCCAGGGACAGAGACGGTGACCGAGACAGAGGGAGAGACAGCGACAGAGACAGAGACAGAGACAGAGGCAGAGACAGAGACAGAGACAGAGACAGAGACAGAGACAGAGACAGAGACAGAGACAGAGACAGAGACAGAGACAGAGACAGAGACAGAGACAGAGACAGAGACAGAGACAGAGACAGAGACAGAGACAGAGGCAGAGACAGAGACAGAGACAGAGACAGTGACAGAGACAGAGACAGAGACAGAGACAGAGACAGAGACATAGACAGAGACAGAGATAGAGACGGAGACAAAGACCGAGACAGAGACAGAGACGGAGACAGAGGCAGAGACAGAACCAGGGACAGAGACGGAGACAGGGACAGAGGGAGAGACAGCGACAGAGACAGAGACAGAGACAGAGGCAGAGGCAGAGGCAGAGACAGAGACAGAGACAGAGACAGAGACAGGGACAGAGACAGAGACAGAGACAGAGACAGAGACAGAGACACAGACAGTGACAGAGACAGAGACAGAGACAGAGACAGAGACAGAGACGGAGACAAAGACCGAGACAGACGCAGAGACTGAGACAGAGGCAGAGACAGAGCCAGGGACAGAGACAGATACAGAGACAGACGCAGAGGCAGAGACAGAGACAGAGACAGAGATAGAGACAGAGACAGAGACAGAGACAGATACAGAGACAGAGACAGAGACAGAGACAGAGACAGAGACAGAGACAGAGACAGAGACAGAGACAGAGACAGAGACAGAGACAGAGACAGAGACAGAGAGAGAGGCAGAGGCAGAGGCAGAGACAGAGACAGAGACAGAGACAGAGACTGAGACAGAGACAGAGACAGAGACAGAGACAGGGACAGAGACAGAGACAGAGGCAGAGACAGAGCCAGGGGCAGAGACAGATACAGAGACAGAGACAGAGACGGAGACAGTGACAGAGACAGAGACAGAGACAGAGACAGAGACAGAGACGGAGACAAAGACCGAGACAGACGCAGAGACTGCGACAGAGGCAGAAACAGAGACAGAGACAGAGACAGAGACACTGACAGAGACAGAGACAGAGACAGAGACAGAGACAGAGACAGAGCCAGGGACAGAGACAGAGACAGAGACGGAGACAGAGGCAGAGACAGAGCCAGGGACAGAGACACATACAGAGACAGAGGCAGAGGCAGAGGCAGAGACAGAGACAGAGACAAAGACGGAGACGGAGACAGAGACAGAGACAGAGACAGAGACAGAGACAGAGACAGAGACAGAGACAGAGACAGAGGCAGAGGCAGAGGCAGAGACAGATACAGAGACAGAGACAGAGACAGGGACAGAGACAGAGACAGAGACAGAGACAGAGACAGAGACAGAGACAGAGACAGTGACAGAGACAGAGACAGAGACAGAGACAGAGACAGAGACAGAGACGGAGACAAAGACCGAGACAGACGCAGTGACTGAGACAGAGGCAGAGACAGAGCCAGGGACAGAGACAGATACAGAGACAGACGCAGAGACAGAGACAGAGACAGTGACAGAGATAGAGACAGAGACAGAGACAGAGACAGAGACAGAGACAGAGACAGAGACAGAGACAGAGACAGAGACAGAGACAGAGACAGAGACAGAGACAGAGACAGAGACAGAGACAGAGACAGAGACAGAGACAGAGACAGAGACAGAGACAGAGACAGAGACAGAGACAGAGACAGAGACAGAGACAGAGACAGAGGCAGAGGCAGAGGCAGAGACAGAGACAGAGACAGAGACAGAGACTGAGACAGAGACAGAGACAGAGACAGAGACAGGAACAGAGACAGAGACAGAGGCAGAGACAGAGCCAGGGGCAGAGACAGATACAGAGACAGAGACAGAGACGGAGACAGTGACAGAGACAGAGACAGAGACAGAGACAGGGACAGAGACGGAGACAAAGACCGAGACAGACGCAGAGACTGAGACAGAGGCAGAGACAGAGACAGAGACAGAGACAGAGACAGAGACACTGACAGAGACAGAGACAGAGACAGAGACATAGATAGAGACGCAGACGGAGATAGGGGCAGAGACAGAGCCAGGGACAGAGACAGATACAGAGACAGAGACAGAGACGGAGACAAAGACAGAGGAAGAGACAGCAACAGAGGCAGAGACAGAAACAGAGACAGAGACAGATACGGGGACAGAGACAGAGACGGAGACGGAGACGGAGATAGAGGCAGAGACAGAGACAGAGACAGAGACGGAGACAGAGGCAGAGACAGAGACAGAGACAGAAACAGAGACAGAGACAGAGACGGAGACAGAGACAGAGACAGACACAGAGACAGAGACAGAGACAGAGACTGGGACAGAGACAGAGACAGAGGGGCAGGTGACGTGGACGGAGACAAAGACGGATACGAAGAGGAAGACGACGACGGAGACAAAGACGGAGACAAAGGCGGAGACAAAGATGCAGACACAGACGGAGACAAATACCGAGACAATGACGGAGGCAAAGACGCAGACAAAGACGGAGACAAATATGGAGACACAGACGGAGACAAATACGGAGACAAAGACGGTGACAAAGACGGAATCAAAGACGGAAAAGAAGAGGAAGACGACGACGGAGACAAAGATGGAGACAAAGGCGGAGACAAAGACGGATACAACGACAGAGACAGAGACAGAGACAGAGGCAGCGACAGAGACAGAAACAGAGACAGAGACAGAGGCACAGACAGAGACACAGACAAAGACAAAGACAGAGGCGCATGAGACAAAGACAGAGCCACAGACAGAGACAGAGGCAGAGACAGACACACAGACAGAGACAGAGACAGAGACAGAGACAGAGACAGAGACAGAGACAGGGACAGGGACAGAGACAGAGACAGAGACCGAGACAGAGACAGAGGCAGAGACAGAGACAGAGACAGAGACAGAGACAGAGGCAGAGACAGAGACAGAGACAGAGACAGAGACAGAGACAGAGACAGAGACAGAGACAGAGACAGAGACAGAGACAGAGACAGAGACAGAGACAGAGACAGAGACAGAGACAGAGACAGAGACAGAGACAGAGGCAGAGACAGAAACAGAGACAGAGACAGAGACAGAGACAGAGTCAGAGACAGAGACAGAGACAGAGACAGAGACAGAGGGGCCGTAGACGTGGACGGAGAAAAAGACGGAGACAAAGACGTAGACAAAGACGGAGACAAAGACGTAGACAAAGACGGAGACAAAGATGGAGACACAGACGGAGGAAAATACGGAGACAAAGACGGTGACAAAGACGGAGGCAAAGACGGAGACGAAGAGGAAGACGTCGACGGAGACAAAGACGTAGACAAAGTCGGAGACAAATCTGGAGACACAGACGGACACAAATACGGAGACAAAGACAGGTACAAAGACAGAGACAGAGACAGAGACAGAGACGGAGACAGGGACAGAGGGAGAGACAGCGACAGAGATAGAGACAGAGACAAAGGCAGAGGCAGAGGCAGAGACAGAGACAGAGACAGAGACAGAGTCAGAGACAGAGACGGAGACAAAGACCGAGACAGACGCAGAGACTGAGACAGAGGCAGAGACAGAGACAGAGACAGAGACAGAGACAGTGACAGGGACAAAGACAGAGACAGAGACAGAGACGGAGACGGAGATAGAGGCAGAGACAGAGCCAGGGACAGAGACAGATACAGAGACAGACGCAGAGACAGAGACGGCGACAGAGACAGAGACAGAGACGGAGACGGAGATAGAGGCAGAGAGAGAGACAGAGACGGAGACAGAGGCAGAGACAGAGGCAGGGACAGAGACAGAAACAGAGGCAGAGACAGAGACGGAGACAGTGACAGAGACAGAGACAGAGACAGAGACAGAGACAGAGACAGAGACAGAGACAGAGACAGAGACAGAGACATAGACAGAGACAGAGATAGAGACGGAGACAAAGACCGAGACAGAGACAGAGACGGAGACAGAGGCAGAGACAGAACCAGGGACAGAGACGGAGACAGGGACAGAGGGAGAGACAGCGACAGAGACAGAGACAGAGACAGAGGCAGAGGCAGAGGCAGAGACAGAGACAGAGACAGAGACAGATACAGAGACAGGGACAGAGACAGAGACAGAGACAGAGACAGAAACAGAGACAGAGACATAGATAGAGACGCCGACAAAGACCGAGACAGAGACAGAGACGGAAACGGAGACAGAGGCAGAGACAGAACCAGGGACAGAGACAGAGACAGAGACAGAGACAGAGACAGAGACAGAGACAGAGACAGAGACAGAGACAGAGACAGAGACAGAGACAGAGACAGAGACAGAAACAGAGACAGAGACAGAGACTGAGACAGAGACAGAGATGGAGCCAATGACAGAGACAGAGACAGAGACGGAGACGGAGACAGAGACAGAGACAGAGACAGAGACGGAGACAGAGACAGGGACAGAGACAGAGACAGAGGGGCAGGAGACGTGGACGGAGACAAAGACGGAGTCAAAGACGGTGACAAAGACGGAGACAAAGATGCAGACAAACACAGAGACAAAGACGGAGAGAAAGAGGAAGACGACGACGAAGACAAAGACGGAGACAGAGTCCGATACAGAGACAGAGACTGAGACAGAGACGGAGACGGAGACAGAGACGGGGACAGAGACAGAGGCAGAGGCAGAGGCAGAGCCAGAGACAGAGACAGAGACAGAGACAGAGACAGATACGGAGACACAGACAGAGGAAGAGACAGCAACAGAGGCAGAGACAGAAACAGAGACAGAGACAGATACGGGGACAGAGACAGAGGCAGGGACAGAGACGGAGACAGAGGCAGAGACAGAACCAGGGACAGAGACGGAGACAGGGACAGAGGGAGAGACAGCGACAGAGACAGAGACAGAGACAAAGGCAGAGGCAGAGGCAGAGACAGAGACAGAGACAGAGACAGAGTCAGAGAGAGAGACGGAGACAAAGACCGAGACAGACGCAGAGACTGAGACAGAGGCAGAGACAGAGACAGAGACAGAGACAGAGACAGTGACAGGGACAAAGACGGAGACAGAGACAGAGACGGAGACGGAGATAGAGGCAGAGACAGAGCCAGGGACAGAGACAGATCCAGAGACAGACGCAGAGACAGAGACGGCGACAGAGACAGAGACGGAGACGGAGATATAGGCAGAGACAGAGACAGAGACGGAGACGGAGACAGAGGCAGAGACAGAGGCAGGGACAGAGACAGAAACAGAGACAGAGACAGAGACGGAGACAGTGACAGAGACAGAGACAGAGACAGAGACAGAGACAGAGACAGAGACAGAGACAGAGACGGAGACGGAGACAAACACCGAGACAGACGCAGAGACTGAGACAGAGGCAGAGACAGAGACAGAGACAGAGACAGTGACAGAGACAGAGACAGAGACAGAGACAGAGACGGAGACAAAGACCGAGACAGAGACAGAGACGGAGACGGAGACAGAGACAGGGACAGAGACGGAGACGGAGATAGAGGCAGAGACAGAGCCAGGGACAGAGACAGATACAGAGACAGAGACAGAGACGGAGACAGTGACAGAGACAGAGACAGAGACAGAGACAGAGGCGGAGACAAAGACCGAGACAGACGCAGAGACTGAGGCAGAGGCAGAGACAGAGACAGAGACAGAGACAGAGACAGAGACAGAGACAGTGACAGAGACAGAGACAGAGACAGAGACGGATACGGAGATAGAGGCAGAGGCAGATATAGAGACAGAGACAGAGACAGAGACAGAGACAGAGACAGAGACAGAGACAGAGATAAAGACCGAGACAGAGACAGAGATGGAAACAGAGGCAGAGACAGAGCCAGGGACAGAGACGGTGACCGAGACAGAGGGAGAGACAGCGACAGAGACACAGACAGAGACAGAGGCAGAGACAGAGACAGAGACAGAGACAGAGACAGAGACAGAGACAGAGACAGAGACAGAGACAGAGACAGAGACAGAGACAGAGACAGAGACAGAGACAGAGACAGAGACAGAGACAGAGACAGAGACAGAGACAGAGGCAGAGACAGAGACAGAGACAGAGACAGTGACAGAGACAGAGACAGAGACAGAGACAGAGACAGAGACATAGACAGAGACAGAGATAGAGACGGAGACAAAGACCGAGACAGAGACAGAGACGGAGACAGAGGCAGAGACAGAACCAGGGACAGAGACAGAGACAGAGACAGAGACAGAGACAGAGACAGAGACAGAGACAGAGACAGAGACAGAAACAGAGACAGAGACAGAGACTGAGACAGAGACAGAGATGGAGACAGGGACAGAGACAGAGACAGAGACAGAGACAGAGACAGAGACAGAGACAGTGACAGAGACAGAGACAGAGACAGAGACAGAGACAGAGACGGAGACAAAGACCGAGACAGACGCAGAGACTGAGACAGAGGCAGAGACAGAGCCAGGGACAGAGACAGATACAGAGACAGACGCAGAGGCAGAGACAGAGACAGAGACAGAGATAGAGACAGAGACAGAGACAGAGACAGAGACAGAGACAGAGACAGAGACAGAGACAGAGACAGAGACAGAGACAGAGACAGAGACAGAGACAGAGACAGAGACAGAGACAGAGACAGAGACAGAGACAGAGACAGAGACAGAGACAGAGACAGAGACAGAGAGAGAGGCAGAGGCAGAGGCAGAGACAGAGACAGAGACAGAGACAGAGACTGAGACAGAGACAGAGACAGAGACAGAGACAGGGACAGAGACAGAGACAGAGGCAGAGACAGAGCCAGGGACAGAGACAGATACAGAGACAGAGACAGAGACGGAGACAGTGACAGAGACAGAGACAGAGACAGAGACAGAGACAGAGACGGAGACAAAGACCGAGACAGACGCAGAGACTGCGACAGAGGCAGAAACAGAGACAGAGACAGAGACAGAGACACTGACAGAGACAGAGACAGAGACAGAGACAGAGACAGAGACAGAGCCAGGGACAGAGACAGAGACAGAGACGGAGACAGAGGCAGAGACAGAGCCAGGGACAGAGACACATACAGAGACAGAGGCAGAGGCAGAGGCAGAGACAGAGACAGAGACAAAGACGGAGACGGAGACAGAGACAGAGACAGAGACAGAGACAGAGACAGAGACAGAGACAGAGACAGAGACAGAGGCAGAGGCAGAGGCAGAGACAGATACAGAGACAGAGACAGAGACAGGGACAGAGACAGAGACAGAGACAGAGACAGAGACAGAGACAGAGACAGAGACAGTGACAGAGACAGAGACAGAGACAGAGACAGAGACAGAGACGGAGACAAAGACCGAGACAGACGCAGTGACTGAGACAGAGGCAGAGACAGAGCCAGGGACAGAGACAGATACAGAGACAGACGCAGAGGCAGAGACAGAGACAGTGACAGAGATAGAGACAGAGACAGAGACAGAGACAGAGACAGAGACAGAGACAGAGACAGAGACAGAGACAGAGACAGAGACAGAGACAGAGACAGAGACAGAGACAGAGACAGAGACAGAGACAGAGACAGAGACAGAGACAGAGACAGAGACAGAGACAGAGACAGAGACAGAGGCAGAGGCAGAGGCAGAGACAGAGACAGAGACAGAGACAGAGACTGAGACAGAGACAGAGACAGAGACAGAGACAGGAACAGAGACAGAGACAGAGACAGAGGCAGAGACAGAGACAGAGACAGAGACAGTGACAGAGACAGAGACAGAGACAGAGACAGAGACAGAGACATAGACAGAGACAGAGATAGAGACGGAGACAAAGACCGAGACAGAGACAGAGACGGAGACAGAGGCAGAGACAGAACCAGGGACAGAGACGGAGACAGGGACAGAGGGAGAGACAGCGACAGAGACAGAGACAGAGACAGAGGCAGAGGCAGAGGCAGAGACAGAGACAGAGACAGAGACAGAGACAGGGACAGAGACAGAGACAGAGACAGAGACAGAGACAGAGACAGAGACAGTGACAGAGACAGAGACAGAGACAGAGACAGAGACAGAGACGGAGACAAAGACCGAGACAGACGCAGAGACTGAGACAGAGGCAGAGACAGAGCCAGGGACAGAGACAGATACAGAGACAGACGCAGAGGCAGAGACAGAGACAGAGACAGAGATAGAGACAGAGACAGAGACAGAGACAGAGACAGAGACAGAGACAGAGACAGAGACAGAGACAGAGACAGAGACAGAGACAGAGACAGAGACAGAGACAGAGACAGAGACAGAGACAGAGACAGAGACAGAGACAGAGAGAGAGGCAGAGGCAGAGGCAGAGACAGAGACAGAGACAGAGACAGAGACTGAGACAGAGACAGAGACAGAGACAGAGACAGGGACAGAGACAGAGACAGAGGCAGAGACAGAGCCAGGGACAGAGACAGATACAGAGACAGAGACAGAGACGGAGACAGTGACAGAGACAGAGACAGAGACAGAGACAGAGACAGAGACGGAGACAAAGACCGAGACAGACGCAGAGACTGCGACAGAGGCAGAAACAGAGACAGAGACAGAGACAGAGACACTGACAGAGACAGAGACAGAGACAGAGACAGAGACAGAGACAGAGCCAGGGACAGAGACAGAGACAGAGACGGAGACAGAGGCAGAGACAGAGCCAGGGACAGAGACACATACAGAGACAGAGGCAGAGGCAGAGGCAGAGACAGAGACAGAGACAAAGACGGAGACGGAGACAGAGACAGAGACAGAGACAGAGACAGAGACAGAGACAGAGACAGAGACAGAGACAGAGACAGAGGCAGAGGCAGAGGCAGAGACAGATACAGAGACAGAGACAGAGACAGGGACAGAGACAGAGACAGAGACAGAGACAGAGACAGAGACAGAGACAGAGACAGTGACAGAGACAGAGACAGAGACAGAGACAGAGACAGAGACGGAGACAAAGACCGAGACAGACGCAGTGACTGAGACAGAGGCAGAGACAGAGCCAGGGACAGAGACAGATACAGAGACAGACGCAGAGGCAGAGACAGAGACAGTGACAGAGATAGAGACAGAGACAGAGACAGAGACAGAGACAGAGACAGAGACAGAGACAGAGACAGAGACAGAGACAGAGACAGAGACAGAGACAGAGACAGAGACAGAGACAGAGACAGAGACAGAGACAGAGACAGAGACAGAGACAGAGACAGAGACAGAGACAGAGACAGAGACAGAGGCAGAGGCAGAGGCAGAGACAGAGACAGAGACAGAGACAGAGACTGAGACAGAGACAGAGACAGAGACAGAGACAGGAACAGAGACAGAGACAGAGACAGAGACAGAGTCAGAGACAGAGGCAGATACAGAGACAGAGACAGAGACGGAGACAGTGACAGAGACAGAGACAGAGACAGAGACAGAGACAGAGACGGAGACAAAGACCGAGACAGACGCAGAGACTGAGACAGAGGCAGAGACAGAGACAGAGACAGAGACAGAGACACTGACAGAGACAGAGACAGAGACAGAGGGGCCGGAGACGTGGACGGAGAAAAAGACGGAGACAAAGACGTAGACAAAGACGGAGACAAAGACGTAGACAAAGACGGAGACAAAGATGGAGACACAGACGGAGGAAAATACGGAGACAAAGACGGTGACAAAGACGGAGGCAAAGACGGAGACGAAGAGGAAGACGTCGACGGAGACAAAGACGTAGACAAAGTCGGAGACAAATCTGGAGACACAGACGGACACAAATACGGAGACAAAGACAGGTACAAAGACAGAGACAGAGACAGAGACAGAGACGGAGACAGGGACAGAGGGAGAGACAGCGACAGAGATAGAGACAGAGACAAAGGCAGAGGCAGAGGCAGAAACAGAGACAGAGACAGAGACAGAGACAGAGTCAGAGACAGAGACGGAGACAAAGACCGAGACAGACGCAGAGACTGAGACAGAGGCAGAGACAGAGACAGAGACAGAGACAGAGACAGTGACAGGGACAAAGACAGAGACAGAGACAGAGACGGAGACGGAGATAGAGGCAGAGACAGAGCCAGGGACAGAGACAGATACAGAGACAGACGCAGAGACAGAGACGGCGACAGAGACAGAGACAGAGACGGAGACGGAGATAGAGGCAGAGAGAGAGACAGAGACGGAGACAGAGGCAGAGACAGAGGCAGGGACAGAGACAGAAACAGAGGCAGAGACAGAGACGGAGACAGTGACAGAGACAGAGACAGAGACAGAGACAGAGACAGAGACAGAGACAGAGACAGAGACAGAGGCAGAGGCAGAGGCAGAGACAGAGACAGAGACAGAGACAGATACAGAGACAGGGACAGAGACAGAGACAGAGACAGAGACAGAGACAGAGACAGAGACAGAGACAGAGACAGAGGCAGAGGCAGAGGCAGAGACAGAGACAGAGACAGAGACAGAGACAGTGACGGAGACAGAGACAGAGACAGAGACAGAGACAGAGACAGAGACAGAGACAGAGACAGAGACGGAGACAGAGACAGAGACGGAGACAGAGGCAGAGACAGAGCCAGGGACAGAGACAGATACAGAGACAGACGCAGAGGCAGAGGCAGAGACAGAGACAGAGACAGAGACAGAGACAGAGACAGAGACAGAGACAGAGACGGAGACAGAGGCAGAGACAGAGCCAGGGACAGAGACGGAGACGGAGATAGAGGCAGAGACAGAGCGAGGGACAGAGACAGATACGGAGACAGAGACAGAGACGGAGACAGTGACAGAGACAGAGACAGAGACAGAGACAGAGACAGAGACAGAGACAGAGACAGAGACAGAGACAGAGACAGAGGCAGAGACGGAGACGGAGATAGAGGCAGAGACAGAGCCAGGGACAGAGACAGATACAGAGACAGAGACAGAGACGGAGACGGAGACAGTGACAGAGGCAGA
Source organism: Megachile willughbiella (assembly GCA_945859595.2). Classification (NCBI taxonomy): domain Eukaryota; kingdom Metazoa; phylum Arthropoda; class Insecta; order Hymenoptera; family Megachilidae; genus Megachile; species Megachile willughbiella. The sequence goes on from CAMAOD020000301.1 coordinate 2,079,335, forward strand.
GACAGAGACAGAGACAGAGACAGAGACGGAGACGGAGATAGAGGCAGAGACATAGCCAGGGACAGAGACAGATACAGAGACAGACGGATAGGCAGAGGCAGAGACAGAGCCAGGGACAGAGACAGATACAGAGACAGAGACAGAGACAGAGACGGAGACAGTGACAGAGACAGAGACAGAGACAGAGACAGAGACAGAGACAGAGACGGAGACAGAGGCAGAGACAGAGCCAGGGACAGAGACGGAGACGGAGATAGAGGCAGAGACAGAGCCAGGGACAGAGACAGATACGGAGACAGAGACAGAGACGGAGACAGTGACAGAGACAGAGACAGAGACAGAGACAGAGACAGAGACAGAGACAGAGACAGAGACAGAGACAGAGACAGAGACAGAGGCAGAGACGGAGACGGAGATAGAGACAGAGACAGAGACAGAGACAGAGACAGAGACAGAGACAGAGACAGAGACAGAGACAGAGACAGAGACAGAGACAGAGACAGAGACAAAGACCGAGACAGACGCAGAGACTGAGACAGAGGCAGAGACAGAGACAGAGACTGAGACAGAGACAGTGACAGAGACAGATACAGAGACAGAGACAGAGACGGAGACAGAGACAGAGACGGAGACAAAGACCGAGACAGACGCAGTGACTGAGACAGAGGCAGAGACAGAGCCAGGGACAGAGACAGATACAGAGACAGACGCAGAGGCAGAGACAGAGACAGTGACAGAGATAGAGACAGAGACAGAGACAGAGACAGAGACAGAGACAGAGACAGAGACAGAGACAGAGACAGAGACAGAGACAGAGACAGAGACAGAGACAGAGACAGAGACAGAGACAGAGACAGAGACAGAGACAGAGACAGAGACAGAGACAGAGACAGAGACAGAGACAGAGACAGAGACAGAGACAGAGGCAGAGGCAGAGGCAGAGACAGAGACAGAGACAGAGACAGAGACTGAGACAGAGACAGAGACAGAGACAGAGACAGGGACAGAGACAGAGACAGAGGCAGAGACAGAGCCAGGGGCAGAGACAGATACAGAGACAGAGACAGAGACGGAGACAGTGACAGAGACAGAGACAGAGACAGAGACAGAGACGGAGACAAAGACCGAGACAGACGCAGAGACTGAGACAGAGGCAGAGACAGAGACAGAGACAGAGACAGAGACACTGACAGAGACAGAGACAGAGACAGAGACATAGATAGAGACGCAGACGGAGATAGGGGCAGAGACAGAGCCAGGGACAGAGACAGATACAGAGACAGAGACAGAGACGGAGACAAAGACAGAGGAAGAGACAGCAACAGAGGCAGAGACAGAAACAGAGACAGAGACAGATACGGGGACAGAGACAGAGACGGAGACGGAGACGGAGATAGAGGCAGAGACAGAGACAGAGACAGAGACGGAGACAGAGGCAGAGACAGAGACAGAGACAGAGACAGTGACAGAGACAGAGACAGAGCCAGGGACAGAGACAGAGACAGAGACGAGACAGAGGCAGAGACAGAGCCAGGGACAGAGACACATACAGAGACAGAGGCAGAGGCAGAGGCAGAGACAGAGACAGAGACAGAGACGGAGACAGAGACAGAGACAGAGACAGAGACAGAGACAGAGACAGAGACAGAGACAGAGACAGAGACAGAGGCAGAGGCAGAGGCAGAGACAGAGACAGAGACAGAGACAGGGACAGAGACGGAGACAAAGACCGAGACAGACGCAGAGACTGAGACAGAGGCAGAGACAGAGACAGAGACTGAGACAGAGACAGTGACAGAGACAGATACAGAGACAGAGACAGAGACGGAGACAGTGACAGAGACAGAGACAGAGACAGAGACAGAGACAGAGACAGAGGCAGAGACAGAGCCAGGGACAGAGACAGATACAGAGACAGAGACAGAGACGGAGACAGTGACAGAGACAGAGACAGAGACAAAGACAGAGGCGGAGGCAAAGACCGAGACAGACGCAGAGACTGAGGCAGAGGCAGAGACAGAGACAGAGACAGAGACAGAGACAGAGACAGAGACAGAGACAGAGACAGTGACAGAGACAGAGACAGAGACAGAGACGGAGACGGAGATAGAGGCAGAGGCAGATATAGAGACAGAGACGGAGACAGAGACAGAGCCAGGGACAGAGACAGATACAGAGACAGAGACAGAGACGGAGACAGTGACAGAGACAGAGACAGAGACAAAGACAGAGGCGGAGGCAAAGACCGAGACAGACGCAGAGACTGAGGCAGAGGCAGAGACAGAGACAGAGACAGAGACAGAGACAGAGACAGTGACAGAGACAGAGACAGAGACAGAGACGGAGACGGAGATAGAGGCAGAGGCAGATATAGAGACAGAGACAGAGACAGAGACAGAGACAGAGACAGAGACAGAGACAGAGACGGAGACAGAGCCAGGGGCAGAGACAGATACAGAGACAGAGACAGAGACGGAGACAGTGACAGAGACAGAGACAGAGACAGAGACAGAGACGGAGACAAAGACCGAGACAGACGCAGAGACTGCGACAGAGGCAGAAACAGAGACAGAGACAGAGACAGAGACACTGACAGAGACAGAGACAGAGACAGAGACATAGATAGAGACGCAGACGGAGATAGGGGCAGAGACAGAGCCAGGGACAGAGACAGATACAGAGACAGAGACAGAGACGGAGACAAAGACAGAGGAAGAGACAGCAACAGAGGCAGAGACAGAAACAGAGACAGAGACAGATACGGGGACAGAGACAGAGACGGAGACGGAGACGGAGATAGAGGCAGAGACAGAGACAGAGACAGAGGCGGAGACAGAGGCAGAGACAGAGACAGAGACAGAGACAGTGACAGAGACAGAGACAGAGACAGAGACAGAGACAGAGACAGAGGCAGAGGCAGAGGCAGAGACAGATACAGAGACAGAGACAGAGACAGGGACAGAGACAGAGACAGAGACAGAGACAGAGACAGAGACAGAGACAGAGACAGTGACAGAGACAGAGACAGAGACAGAGACAGAGACAGAGACGGAGACAAAGACCGAGACAGACGCAGTGACTGAGACAGAGGCAGAGACAGAGCCAGGGACAGAGACAGATACAGAGACAGACGCAGAGGCAGAGACAGAGACAGTGACAGAGATAGAGACAGAGACAGAGACAGAGACAGAGACAGAGACAGAGACAGAGACAGAGACAGAGACAGAGACAGAGACAGAGACAGAGACAGAGACAGAGACAGAGACAGAGACAGAGACAGAGACAGAGACAGAGACAGAGACAGAGACAGAGACAGAGACAGAGACAGAGACAGAGACAGAGACAGAGACAGAGACAGAGACAGAGACAGAGACAGAGACAGAGGCAGAGGCAGAGGCAGAGACAGAGACAGAGACAGAGACAGAGACTGAGACAGAGACAGAGACAGAGACAGAGACAGGGACAGAGACAGAGACAGAGGCAGAGACAGAGCCAGGGGCAGAGACAGATACAGAGACAGAGACAGAGACGGAGACAGTGACAGAGACAGAGACAGAGACAGAGACAGAGACGGAGACAAAGACCGAGACAGACGCAGAGACTGAGACAGAGGCAGAGACAGAGACAGAGACAGAGACAGAGACACTGACAGAGACAGAGACAGAGACAGAGACATAGATAGAGACGCAGACGGAGATAGGGGCAGAGACAGAGCCAGGGACAGAGACAAATACAGAGACAGAGACAGAGACGGAGACAAAGACAGAGGAAGAGACAGCAACAGAGGCAGAGACAGAAACAGAGACAGAGACAGATACGGGGACAGAGACAGAGACGGAGACGGAGACGGAGATAGAGGCAGAGACAGAGACAGAGACAGAGACGGAGACAGAGGCAGAGACAGAGACAGAGACAGAGACAGTGACAGAGACAGAGACAGAGCCAGGGACAGAGACAGAGACAGAGACGGAGACAGAGGCAGAGACAGAGCCAGGGACAGAGACACGTCCAGAGACAGAGGCAGAGGCAGAGGCAGAGACAGAGACAGAGACAGAGACGGAGACAGAGACAGAGACAGAGACAGAGACAGAGACAGAGACAGAGACAGAGACAGAGACAGAGACAGAGACAGAGACAGAGACAGAGACAGAGACAGAGACAGAGACAGAGACAGAGACAGAGACAGAGACAGAGACAAAGACCGAGACAGACGCAGAGACTGAGACAGAGGCAGAGACAGAGACAGAGACTGAGACAGAGACAGTGACAGAGACAGATACAGAGACAGAGGCAGAGACGGAGACAGTGACAGAGACAGAGACAGAGACAGAGACAGAGACAGAGACAGAGACAGAGCCAGGGACAGAGACAGATACAGAGACAGAGACAGAGACGGAGACAGTGACAGAGACAGAGACAGAGACAGAGACAGAGACAGAGACGGAGACAGTGACAGAGACAGAGACAGAGACAGAGACAGAGACAGAGGCAGAGACAGAGCCAGGGACAGAGACAGATACAGAGACAGAGACAGAGACGGAGACAGTGACAGAGACAGAGACAGAGACAAAGACAGAGGCGGAGGCAAAGACCGAGACAGACGCAGAGACTGAGGCAGAGGCAGAGACAGAGACAGAGACAGAGACAGAGACAGAGACAGAGACAGAGACAGTGACAGAGACAGAGACAGAGACAGAGACGGAGACGGAGATAGAGGCAGAGGCAGATATAGAGACAGAGACGGAGACAGAGACAGAGCCAGGGACAGAGACAGATACAGAGACAGAGACAGAGACGGAGACAGTGACAGAGACAGAGACAGAGACAAAGACAGAGGCGGAGGCAAAGACCGAGACAGACGCAGAGACTGAGGCAGAGGCAGAGACAGAGACAGAGACAGAGACAGAGACAGAGACAGTGACAGAGACAGAGACAGAGACAGAGACGGAGACGGAGATAGAGGCAGAGGCAGATATAGAGACAGAGACAGAGACAGAGACAGAGACAGAGACAGAGACAGAGACAGAGACGGAGACAGAGCCAGGGGCAGAGACAGATACAGAGACAGAGACAGAGACGGAGACAGTGACAGAGACAGAGACAGAGACAGAGACAGAGACGGAGACAAAGACCGAGACAGACGCAGAGACTGCGACAGAGGCAGAAACAGAGACAGAGACAGAGACAGAGACACTGACAGAGACAGAGACAGAGACAGAGACATAGATAGAGACGCAGACGGAGATAGGGGCAGAGACAGAGCCAGGGACAGAGACAGATACAGAGACAGAGACAGAGACGGAGACAAAGACAGAGGAAGAGACAGCAACAGAGGCAGAGACAGAAACAGAGACAGAGACAGATACGGGGACAGAGACAGAGACGGAGACGGAGACGGAGATAGAGGCAGAGACAGAGACAGAGACAGAGGCGGAGACAGAGGCAGAGACAGAGACAGAGACAGAGACAGTGACAGAGACAGAGACAGAGACAGAGACAGAGACAGAGACAGAGGCAGAGGCAGAGGCAGAGACAGATACAGAGACAGAGACAGAGACAGGGACAGAGACAGAGACAGAGACAGAGACAGAGACAGAGACAGAGACAGAGACAGTGACAGAGACAGAGACAGAGACAGAGACAGAGACAGAGACGGAGACAAAGACCGAGACAGACGCAGTGACTGAGACAGAGGCAGAGACAGAGCCAGGGACAGAGACAGATACAGAGACAGACGCAGAGGCAGAGACAGAGACAGTGACAGAGATAGAGACAGAGACAGAGACAGAGACAGAGACAGAGACAGAGACAGAGACAGAGACAGAGACAGAGACAGAGACAGAGACAGAGACAGAGACAGAGACAGAGACAGAGACAGAGACAGAGACAGAGACAGAGACAGAGACAGAGACAGAGACAGAGACAGAGACAGAGACAGAGACAGAGACAGAGACAGAGACAGAGACAGAGACAGAGACAGAGGCAGAGGCAGAGGCAGAGACAGAGACAGAGACAGAGACAGAGACTGAGACAGAGACAGAGACAGAGACAGAGACAGGGACAGAGACAGAGACAGAGGCAGAGACAGAGCCAGGGGCAGAGACAGATACAGAGACAGAGACAGAGACGGAGACAGTGACAGAGACAGAGACAGAGACAGAGACAGAGACGGAGACAAAGACCGAGACAGACGCAGAGACTGAGACAGAGGCAGAGACAGAGACAGAGACAGAGACAGAGACACTGACAGAGACAGAGACAGAGACAGAGACATAGATAGAGACGCAGACGGAGATAGGGGCAGAGACAGAGCCAGGGACAGAGACAAATACAGAGACAGAGACAGAGACGGAGACAAAGACAGAGGAAGAGACAGCAACAGAGGCAGAGACAGAAACAGAGACAGAGACAGATACGGGGACAGAGACAGAGACGGAGACGGAGACGGAGATAGAGGCAGAGACAGAGACAGAGACAGAGACGGAGACAGAGGCAGAGACAGAGACAGAGACAGAGACAGTGACAGAGACAGAGACAGAGCCAGGGACAGAGACAGAGACAGAGACGGAGACAGAGGCAGAGACAGAGCCAGGGACAGAGACACGTCCAGAGACAGAGGCAGAGGCAGAGGCAGAGACAGAGACAGAGACAGAGACGGAGACAGAGACAGAGACAGAGACAGAGACAGAGACAGAGACAGAGACAGAGACAGAGACAGAGACAGAGACAGAGACAGAGACAGAGACAGAGACAGAGACAGAGACAGAGACAGAGACAGAGACAGAGACAGAGACAAAGACCGAGACAGACGCAGAGACTGAGACAGAGGCAGAGACAGAGACAGAGACTGAGACAGAGACAGTGACAGAGACAGATACAGAGACAGAGGCAGAGACGGAGACAGTGACAGAGACAGAGACAGAGACAGAGACAGAGACAGAGACAGAGACAGAGCCAGGGACAGAGACAGATACAGAGACAGAGACAGAGACGGAGACAGTGACAGAGACAGAGACAGAGACAAAGACAGAGGCGGAGGCAAAGACCGAGACAGACGCAGAGACTGAGGCAGAGGCAGATATAGAGACAGAGACAGAGACAGAGACAGAGACAGAGACAGAGACAGAGACAGAGACGGAGATAAAGACCGAGACAGAGACAGAGATGGAGACAGAGGCAGAGACAGAGCCAGGGACAGAGACGGAGACCGAGACAGAGGGAGAGACAGCGACAGAGACAGAGACAGAGACAGAGGCAGAGACAGAGACAGAGACAGAGACAGAGACAGAGACAGAGACAGAGACAGAGACAGAGACAGAGACAGAGACAGAGACAGAGACAGAGACAGAGACAGAGACAGAGACAGAGACAGAGACAGAGACAGAGACAGAGACAGAGACAGAGACAGAGACAGAGACAGAGACAGAGACAGAGACAGAGACAGAGACGGAGATAAAGACCGAGACAGAGACAGAGATGGAGACAGAGGCAGAGACAGAGCCAGGGACAGAGACGGAGACCGAGACAGAGGGAGAGACAGCGACAGAGACAGAGACAGAGACAGAGGCAGAGACAGAGACAGAGACAGAGACAGAGACAGAGACAGAGACAGAGACAGAGACAGAGACAGAGACAGAGACAGAGACAGAGACAGCGACAGAGACAGAGACAGAGACAGAGACAGAGACAGAGACAGAGACAGAGACAGAGACAGAGACAGAGACAGAGACAGAGACAGAGACAGAGACAGAGACAGAGACAGAGGCAGAGGCAGAGGCAGAGACAGAGACAGAGACAGAGACAGAGACAGTGACGGAGACAGAGACAGAGACAGAGACAGAGACAGAGACAGAGACAGAGACAGAGACAGAGACGGAGACAGAGACAGAGACGGAGACAGAGGCAGAGACAGAGCCAGGGACAGAGACAGATACAGAGACAGACGCAGAGGCAGAGGCAGAGACAGAGACAGAGACAGAGACAGAGACAGAGACAGAGACGGAGACAGAGGCAGAGACAGAGCCAGGGACAGAGACGGAGACGGAGATAGAGGCAGAGACAGAGCCAGGGACAGAGACAGATACGGAGACAGAGACAGAGACGGAGACAGTGACAGAGACAGAGACAGAGACAGAGACAGAGACAGAGACAGAGACAGAGACAGAGACAGAGACAGAGACAGAGGCAGAGACGGAGACGGAGATAGAGGCAGAGACAGAGCCAGGGACAGAGACAGATACAGAGACAGAGACAGAGACGGAGACAGTGACAGAGGCAGAGACAGAGACAGAGACAGAGACAGAGACGGAGACGGAGATAGAGGCAGAGACATAGCCAGGGACAGAGACAGATACAGAGACAGACGGATAGGCAGAGGCAGAGACAGAGCCAGGGACAGAGACAGATACAGAGACAGAGACAGAGACAGAGACGGAGACAGTGACAGAGACAGAGACAGAGACAGAGACAGAGACAGAGACAGAGACGGAGACAAAGACCGAGACAGACGCAGAGACTGAGACAGAGGCAGGGACAGAGACAGAGACAGAGACAGAGACAGAGACAGAGACAGAGACAGAGACAGTGGCAGAGACAGAGACGGCGACAGAGACAGAGACGGAGACGGAGATAGAGGCAGAGACAGAGACAGAGACGGGGACAGAGGCAGAGACAGAGCCAGGGACAGAGACAGAGACAGATACAGAGACAGAGACAGAGACGGAGACAGTGACAGAGACAGAGACAGAGACAGAGACAGAGACGGAGACAAACACCGAGACAGACGCAGAGACTGAGACAGAGGCAGAGACAGAGACAGAGACAGAGACAGTGACAGAGACAAAGACAGAGACAGAGACAGAGACAGAGACATAGACAGAGACAGAGATAGAGACGGAGACAAAGACCGAGACAGAGACAGAGGCGGAGACAGAGGCAGAGACAGAACCAGGGACAGAGACGGAGACAGGGACAGAGGGAGAGACAGAGACAGAGACAGAGACAGAGACGGAGACAAAGACCGAGACGGACGCAGAGACTGAGACAGAGGCAGAGACAGAGACAGAGACAGAGACAGAGACAGAGACAGTGACAGAGACAGAGACAGAGACAGAGACAGAGGCGGAGACGGAGATAGAGGCAGAGACATAGCCAGGGACAGAGACAGATACAGAGACAGACGCAGAGGCAGAGGCAGAGACAGAGACAGAGACAGAGACAGAGACAGAGACAGAGACAGAGACAGAGACAGAGACAGAGACAGAGACAGAGACAGAGACAGAGGCAGAGACGGAGACAGAGGCAGAGACAGAGCCAGGGACAGAGACACATACAGAGACAGAGGCAGAGGCAGAGGCAGAGACAGAGACAGAGACAGAGACGGAGACAGAGACAGAGACAGAGACAGAGACAGAGACAGAGACAGAGGCAGAGGCAGAGGCAGAGACAGAGACAGAGACAGAGACAGAGACAGAGACAGAGACGGAGACAAAGACCGAGACAGACGCAGAGACTGAGACAGAGGCAGGGACAGAGACAGAGACAGAGACAGAGACAGAGACAGAGACAGAGACAGAGACAGTGGCAGAGACAGAGACGGCGACAGAGACAGAGACGGAGACGGAGATAGAGGCAGAGACAGAGACAGAGACGGGGACAGAGGCAGAGACAGAGCCAGGGACAGAGACAGAGACAGATACAGAGACAGAGACAGAGACGGAGACAGTGACAGAGACAGAGACAGAGACAGAGACAGAGACAGAGACAGAGACGGAGACAAACACCGAGACAGACGCAGAGACTGAGACAGAGGCAGAGACAGAGACAGAGACAGAGACAGTGACAGAGACAAAGACAGAGACAGAGACAGAGACAGAGACATAGACAGAGACAGAGATAGAGACGGAGACAAAGACCGAGACAGAGACAGAGGCGGAGACAGAGGCAGAGACAGAACCAGGGACAGAGACGGAGACAGGGACAGAGGGAGAGACAGAGACAGAGACAGAGACAGAGACGGAGACAAAGACCGAGACGGACGCAGAGACTGAGACAGAGGCAGAGACAGAGACAGAGACAGAGACAGAGACAGAGACAGTGACAGAGACAGAGACAGAGACAGAGACAGAGGCGGAGACGGAGATAGAGGCAGAGACATAGCCAGGGACAGAGACAGATACAGAGACAGACGCAGAGGCAGAGGCAGAGACAGAGACAGAGACAGAGACAGAGACAGAGACAGAGACAGAGACAGAGACAGAGACAGAGACAGAGACAGAGGCAGAGACGGAGACAGAGGCAGAGACAGAGCCAGGGACAGAGACACATACAGAGACAGAGGCAGAGGCAGAGGCAGAGACAGAGACAGAGACAGAGACGGAGACAGAGACAGAGACAGAGACAGAGACAGAGACAGAGACAGAGACAGAGACAGAGACAGAGACAGAGACAGAGACAGAGGCAGAGGCAGAGGCAGAGACAGAGACAGAGACAGAGACAGAGACTGAGACAGAGACAGAGACAGAGACAGAGACAGGGACAAAGACCGAGACAGACGCAGAGACTGAGACAGAGGCAGAGACAGAGACAGAGACTGAGACAGAGACAGTGACAGAGACAGATACAGAGACAGAGACAGAGACGGAGACAGTGACAGAGACAGAGACAGAGACAGAGACAGAGACAGAGGCAGAGACAGAGCCAGGGACAGAGACAGATACAGAGACAGAGACAGAGACGGAGACAGTGACAGAGACAGAGACAGAGACAAAGACAGAGGCGGAGGCAAAGACCGAGACAGACGCAGAGACTGAGGCAGAGGCAGAGACAGAGACAGAGACAGAGACAGAGACAGAGACAGTGACAGAGACAGAGACAGAGACAGAGACGGAGACGGAGATAGAGGCAGAGGCAGATATAGAGACAGAGACAGAGACAGAGACAGAGCCAGGGACAGAGACAGATACAGAGACAGAGACAGAGACGGAGACAGTGACAGAGACAGAGACAGAGACAAAGACAGAGGCGGAGGCAAAGACCGAGACAGACGCAGAGACTGAGGCAGAGGCAGAGACAGAGACAGAGACAGAGACAGAGACAGAGACAGTGACAGAGACAGAGACAGAGACAGAGACGGAGACGGAGATAGAGGCAGAGGCAGATATAGAGACAGAGACAGAGACAGAGACAGAGACAGAGACAGAGACAGAGACAGAGACAGAGACGGAGACAGAGCCAGGGGCAGAGACAGATACAGAGACAGAGACAGAGACGGAGACAGTGACAGAGACAGAGACAGAGACAGAGACAGAGACGGAGACAAAGACCGAGACAGACGCAGAGACTGCGACAGAGGCAGAAACAGAGACAGAGACAGAGACAGAGACACTGACAGAGACAGAGACAGAGACAGAGACATAGATAGAGACGCAGACGGAGATAGGGGCAGAGACAGAGCCAGGGACAGAGACAGATACAGAGACAGAGACAGAGACGGAGACAAAGACAGAGGAAGAGACAGCAACAGAGGCAGAGACAGAAACAGAGACAGAGACAGATACGGGGACAGAGACAGAGACGGAGACGGAGACGGAGATAGAGGCAGAGACAGAGACAGAGACAGAGGCGGAGACAGAGGCAGAGACAGAGACAGAGACAGAGACAGTGACAGAGACAGAGACAGAGCCAGGGACAGAGACAGAGACAGAGACGGAGACAGAGGCAGAGACAGAGCCAGGGACAGAGACACATACAGAGACAGAGGCAGAGGCAGAGGCAGAGACAGAGACAGAGACAGAGACGGAGACAGAGACAGAGACAGAGACAGAGACAGAGACAGAGACAGAGACAGAGACAGAGACAGAGGCAGAGGCAGAGGCAGAGACAGATACAGAGACAGAGACAGAGACAGGGACAGAGACAGAGACAGAGACAGAGACAGAGACAGAGACAGAGACAGAGACAGAGACAGAGACAGAGACAGAGACAGAGACAGAGACAGAGACAGAGACGGACGCAGTGACTGAGACAGACGCAGTGACTGAGACAGAGGCAGAGACAGAGCCAGGGACAGAGACAGATACAGAGACAGACGCAGAGGCAGAGACAGAGACAGTGACAGAGATAGAGACAGAGACAGAGACAGAGACAGAGACAGAGACAGAGACAGAGACAGAGACAGAGACAGAGACAGAGACAGAGACAGAGACAGAGACAGAGACAGAGACAGAGACAGAGACAGAGACAGAGACAGAGACAGAGACAGAGACAGAGGCAGAGGCAGAGGCAGAGACAGAGACAGAGACAGAGACAGAGACTGAGACAGAGACAGAGACAGAGACAGAGACAGGGACAGAGACAGAGACAGAGGCAGAGACAGAGCCAGGGGCAGAGACAGATACAGAGACAGAGACAGAGACGGAGACAGTGACAGAGACAGAGACAGAGACAGAGACAGAGACGGAGACAAAGACCGAGACAGACGCAGAGACTGAGACAGAGGCAGAGACAGAGACAGAGACAGAGACAGAGACACTGACAGAGACAGAGACAGAGACAGAGACATAGATAGAGACGCAGACGGAGATAGGGGCAGAGACAGAGCCAGGGACAGAGACAGATACAGAGACAGAGACAGAGACGGAGACAAAGACAGAGGAAGAGACAGCAACAGAGGCAGAGACAGAAACAGAGACAGAGACAGATACGGGGACAGAGACAGAGACGGAGACGGAGACGGAGATAGAGGCAGAGACAGAGACAGAGACAGAGACGGAGACAGAGGCAGAGACAGAGACAGAGACAGAGACAGTGACAGAGACAGAGACAGAGCCAGGGACAGAGACAGAGACAGAGACGGAGACAGAGGCAGAGACAGAGCCAGGGACAGAGACACATACAGAGATAGAGGCAGAGGCAGAGGCAGAGACAGAGACAGAGACAGAGACGGAGACAGAGACAGATACAGAGACAGAGACAGAGACAGAGACAGAGACAGAGACAGAGACAGAGACAGAGACAGAGACAGAGACAGAGACAGAGACAGAGACAGAGACAGAGACAGAGACAGAGACAGAGACAGAGACAAAGACCGAGACAGACGCAGAGACTGAGACAGAGGCAGAGACAGAGACAGAGACTGAGACAGAGACAGTGACAGAGACAGATACAGAGACAGAGACAGAGACGGAGACAGTGACAGAGACAGAGACAGAGACAGAGACAGAGACAGAGGCGGAGGCAAAGACCGAGACAGACGCAGAGACTGAGGCAGAGGCAGAGACAGAGACAGAGACAGAGACAGAGACAGAGACAGTGACAGAGACAGAGACAGAGACAGATACGGAGACGGAGATAGACGCAGAGGCAGATATAGAGACAGAGACAGAGACAGAGACAGAGACAGAGACAGAGACAGAGACAGAGACAGAGACGGAGATAAAGACCGAGACAGAGACAGAGATGGGGACAGAGGCAGAGACAGAGCCAGGGACAGAGACGGAGACCGAGACAGAGGGAGAGACAGCGACAGAGACAGAGACAGAGACAGAGGCAGAGACAGAGACAGAGACAGAGACAGAGACAGAGACAGAGACAGAGACAGAGACAGAGACAGAGACAGAGACAGAGACAGAGACAGAGACAGAGACAGAGACAGAGACAGAGACGGAGATAAAGACCGAGACAGAGACAGAGATGGAGACAGAGGCAGAGACAGAGCCAGGGACAGAGACGGAGACCGAGACAGAGGGAGAGACAGCGACAGAGACAGAGACAGAGACAGAGGCAGAGACAGAGACAGAGACAGAGACAGAGACAGAGACAGAGACAGAGACAGAGACAGAGACAGAGACAGAGACAGAGACAGAGACAGAGACAGAGACAGAGACAGAGACAGAGACAGAGACAGAGACAGAGACAGAGACAGAGACAGAGACAGAGACAGAGACAGAGACAGAGACAGAGACAGAGGCAGAGGCAGAGGCAGAGACAGAGACAGAGACAGAGACAGAGACAGTGACGGAGACAGAGACAGAGACAGAGACAGAGACAGAGACAGAGACAGAGACAGAGACAGAGACGGAGACAGAGACAGAGACGGAGACAGAGGCAGAGACAGAGCCAGGGACAGAGACAGATACAGAGACAGACGCAGAGGCAGAGGCAGAGACAGAGACAGAGACAGAGACAGAGACAGAGACAGAGACAGAGACAGAGACGGAGACAGAGGCAGAGACAGAGCCAGGGACAGAGACGGAGACGGAGATAGAGGCAGAGACAGAGCCAGGGACAGAGACAGATACGGAGACAGAGACAGAGACGGAGACAGTGACAGAGACAGAGACAGAGACAGAGACAGAGACAGAGACAGAGACAGAGACAGAGACAGAGACAGAGACGGAGACGGAGATAGAGGCAGAGACAGAGCCAGGGACAGAGACAGATACAGAGACAGAGACAGAGACGGAGACAGTGACAGAGGCAGAGACAGAGACAGAGACAGAGACAGAGACGGAGACGGAGATAGAGGCAGAGACATAGCCAGGGACAGAGACAGATACAGAGACAGACGGATAGGCAGAGGCAGAGACAGAGCCAGGGACAGAGACAGATACAGAGACAGAGACAGAGACAGAGACGGAGACAGTGACAGAGACAGAGACAGAGACAGAGACAGAGACAGAGACAGAGACAGAGACGGAGACAAAGACAGAGACAGACGCAGAGACTGAGACAGAGGCAGAGACAGAGACAGAGACAGAGACAGAGACAGAGACAGAGACAGAGACAGTGACAGAGACAGAGACAGAGACAGAGACGGAGACGGAGATAGAGGCAGAGGCAGATATAGAGACAGAGACAGAGACAGAGACAGAGACAGAGACAGAGACAGAGACAGAGACGGAGATAAAGACCGAGACAGAGACAGAGATGGAGACAGAGGCAGAGACAGAGCCAGGGACAGAGACGGAGACCGAGACAGAGGGAGAGACAGCGACAGAGACAGAGACAGAGACAGAGGCAGAGACAGAGACAGAGACAGAGACAGAGACAGAGACAGAGACAGAGACAGAGACAGAGACAGAGACAGAGACAGAGACAGAGACAGAGACAGAGACAGAGACAGAGACAGAGACAGAGACAGAGACAGAGACAGAGACAGAGACAGAGACAGAGACAGAGACAGAGACAGAGACAGAGACAGAGACGGAGATAAAGACCGAGACAGAGACAGAGATGGAGACAGAGGCAGAGACAGAGCCAGGGACAGAGACGGAGACCGAGACAGAGGGAGAGACAGCGACAGAGACAGAGACAGAGACAGAGGCAGAGACAGAGACAGAGACAGAGACAGAGACAGAGACAGAGACAGAGACAGAGACAGAGACAGAGACAGAGACAGAGACAGAGACAGAGACAGAGACAGAGACAGAGACAGAGACAGAGACAGAGACAGAGACAGAGACAGAGACAGAGACAGAGACAGAGACAGAGACAGAGACAGAGACAGAGACAGAGACAGAGACAGAGACAGAGACAGAGGCAGAGGCAGAGGCAGAGACAGAGACAGAGACAGAGACAGAGACAGTGACGGAGACAGAGACAGAGACAGAGACAGAGACAGAGACAGAGACAGAGACAGAGACAGAGACGGAGACAGAGACAGAGACGGAGACAGAGGCAGAGACAGAGCCAGGGACAGAGACAGATACAGAGACAGACGCAGAGGCAGAGGCAGAGACAGAGACAGAGACAGAGACAGAGACAGAGACAGAGACAGAGACAGAGACGGAGACAGAGGCAGAGACAGAGCCAGGGACAGAGACGGAGACGGAGATAGAGGCAGAGACAGAGCCAGGGACAGAGACAGATACGGAGACAGAGACAGAGACGGAGACAGTGACAGAGACAGAGACAGAGACAGAGACAGAGACAGAGACAGAGACAGAGACAGAGACAGAGACAGAGACAGAGGCAGAGACGGAGACGGAGATAGAGGCAGAGACAGAGCCAGGGACAGAGACAGATACAGAGACAGAGACAGAGACGGAGACAGTGACAGAGGCAGAGACAGAGACAGAGACAGAGACAGAGACGGAGACGGAGATAGAGGCAGAGACATAGCCAGGGACAGAGACAGATACAGAGACAGACGGATAGGCAGAGGCAGAGACAGAGCCAGGGACAGAGACAGATACAGAGACAGAGACAGAGACAGAGACGGAGACAGTGACAGAGACAGAGACAGAGACAGAGACAGAGACAGAGACAGAGACGGAGACAAAGACCGAGACAGACGCAGAGACTGAGACAGAGGCAGGGACAGAGACAGAGACAGAGACAGAGACAGAGACAGAGACAGAGACAGAGACAGTGGCAGAGACAGAGACGGCGACAGAGACAGAGACGGAGACGGAGATAGAGGCAGAGACAGAGACAGAGACGGGGACAGAGGCAGAGACAGAGCCAGGGACAGAGACAGAGACAGATACAGAGACAGAGACAGAGACAGAGACGGAGACAGTGACAGAGACAGAGACAGAGACAGAGACAGAGACAGAGACAGAGACGGAGACAAACACCGAGACAGACGCAGAGACTGAGACAGAGGCAGAGACAGAGACAGAGACAGAGACAGTGACAGAGACAAAGACAGAGACAGAGACAGAGACAGAGACATAGACAGAGACAGAGATAGAGACGGAGACAAAGACCGAGACAGAGACAGAGGCGGAGACAGAGGCAGAGACAGAACCAGGGACAGAGACGGAGACAGGGACAGAGGGAGGGACAGAGACAGAGACAGAGACAGAGACGGAGACAAAGACCGAGACGGACGCAGAGACTGAGACAGAGGCAGAGACAGAGACAGAGACAGAGGCAGAGACAGAGACAGTGACAGAGACAGAGACAGAGACAGAGACAGAGGCGGAGACGGAGATAGAGGCAGAGACATAGCCAGGGACAGAGACAGATACAGAGACAGACGCAGAGGCAGAGGCAGAGACAGAGACAGAGACAGAGACAGAGACAGAGACAGAGACAGAGACAGAGACAGAGACAGAGACAGAGACAGAGACAGAGGCAGAGACGGAGACAGAGGCAGAGACAGAGCCAGGGACAGAGACACATACAGAGACAGAGGCAGAGGCAGAGGCAGAGACAGAGACAGAGACAGAGACGGAGACAGAGACAGAGACAGAGACAGAGACAGAGACAGAGACAGAGACAGAGACAGAGACAGAGGCAGAGGCAGAGGCAGAGACAGAGCCAGGGACAGAGACAGATACAGAGACAGAGACAGAGACGGAGACAGTGACAGAGGCAGAGACAGAGACAGAGACAGAGACAGAGACGGAGACGGAGATAGAGGCAGAGACATAGCCAGGGACAGAGACAGATACAGAGACAGACGGATAGGCAGAGGCAGAGACAGAGCCAGGGACAGAGACAGATACAGAGACAGAGACAGAGACAGAGACGGAGACAGTGACAGAGACAGAGACAGAGACAGAGACAGAGACAGAGACAGAGACGGAGACAAAGACCGAGACAGACGCAGAGACTGAGACAGAGGCAGGGACAGAGACAGAGACAGAGACAGAGACAGAGACAGAGACAGAGACAGAGACAGAGACAGTGGCAGAGACAGAGACGGCGACAGAGACAGAGACGGAGACGGAGATAGAGGCAGAGACAGAGACAGAGACGGGGACAGAGGCAGAGACAGAGCCAGGGACAGAGACAGAGACAGATACAGAGACAGAGACAGAGACGGAGACAGTGACAGAGACAGAGACAGAGACAGAGACAGAGACAGAGACAGAGACGGAGACAAACACCGAGACAGACGCAGAGACTGAGACAGAGGCAGAGACAGAGACAGAGACAGAGACAGTGACAGAGACAAAGACAGAGACAGAGACAGAGACAGAGACATAGACAGAGACAGAGATAGAGACGGAGACAAAGACCGAGACAGAGACAGAGGCGGAGACAGAGGCAGAGACAGAACCAGGGACAGAGACGGAGACAGGGACAGAGGGAGAGACAGAGACAGAGACAGAGACAGAGACGGAGACAAAGACCGAGACGGACGCAGAGACTGAGACAGAGGCAGAGACAGAGACAGAGACAGAGACAGAGACAGAGACAGTGACAGAGACAGAGACAGAGACAGAGACAGAGGCGGAGACGGAGATAGAGGCAGAGACATAGCCAGGGACAGAGACAGATACAGAGACAGACGCAGAGGCAGAGGCAGAGACAGAGACAGAGACAGAGACAGAGACAGAGACAGAGACAGAGACAGAGACAGAGACAGAGACAGAGACAGAGGCAGAGACGGAGACAGAGGCAGAGACAGAGCCAGGGACAGAGACACATACAGAGACAGAGGCAGAGGCAGAGGCAGAGACAGAGACAGAGACAGAGACGGAGACAGAGACAGAGACAGAGACAGAGACAGAGACAGAGACAGAGACAGAGACAGAGACAGAGACAGAGGCAGAGGCAGAGGCAGAGACAGATACAGAGACAGAGACAGAGACAGGGACAGAGACAGAGACAGAGACAGAGACAGAGACAGAGACAGAGACAGTGACAGAGACAGAGACAGAGACAGAGACAGAGACAGAGACGGAGACAAAGACCGAGACAGACGCAGTGACTGAGACAGAGGCAGAGACAGAGCCAGGGACAGAGACAGATACAGAGACAGACGCAGAGGCAGAGACAGAGACAGTGACAGAGATAGAGACAGAGACAGAGACAGAGACAGAGACAGAGACAGAGACAGAGACAGAGACAGAGACAGAGACAGAGACAGAGACAGAGACAGAGACAGAGACAGAGACAGAGACAGAGACAGAGACAGAGACAGAGACAGAGACAGAGACAGAGACAGAGACAGAGACAGAGACAGAGACAGAGACAGAGACAGAGACAGAGACAGAGACAGAGGCAGAGGCAGAGGCAGAGACAGAGACAGAGACAGAGACAGAGACTGAGACAGAGACAGAGACAGAGACAGAGACAGGGACAGAGACAGAGACAGAGGCAGAGACAGAGCCAGGGGCAGAGACAGATACAGAGACAGAGACAGAGACGGAGACAGTGACAGAGACAGAGACAGAGACAGAGACAGAGACGGAGACAAAGACCGAGACAGACGCAGAGACTGAGACAGAGGCAGAGACAGAGACAGAGACAGAGACAGAGACACTGACAGAGACAGAGACAGAGACAGAGACATAGATAGAGACGCAGACGGAGATAGGGGCAGAGACAGAGCCAGGGACAGAGACAGATACAGAGACAGAGACAGAGACGGAGACAAAGACAGAGGAAGAGACAGCAACAGAGGCAGAGACAGAAACAGAGACAGAGACAGATACGGGGACAGAGACAGAGACGGAGACGGAGACGGAGATAGAGGCAGAGACAGAGACAGAGACAGAGACGGAGACAGAGGCAGAGACAGAGACAGAGACAGAGACAGTGACAGAGACAGAGACAGAGCCAGGGACAGAGACAGAGACAGAGACGGAGACAGAGGCAGAGACAGAGCCAGGGACAGAGACACATACAGAGACAGAGGCAGAGGCAGAGGCAGAGACAGAGACAGAGACAGAGACGGAGACAGAGACAGAGACAGAGACAGAGACAGAGACAGAGACAGAGACAGAGACAGAGGCAGAGGCAGAGGCAGAGACAGAGACAGAGACAGAGACAGGGACAGAGACGGAGACAAAGACCGAGACAGACGCAGAGACTGAGACAGAGGCAGAGACAGAGACAGAGACTGAGACAGAGACAGTGACAGAGACAGATACAGAGACAGAGACAGAGACGGAGACAGTGACAGAGACAGAGACAGAGACAGAGACAGAGACAGAGGCAGAGACAGAGCCAGGGACAGAGACAGATACAGAGACAGAGACAGAGACGGAGACAGTGACAGAGACAGAGACAGAGACAAAGACAGAGGCGGAGGCAAAGACCGAGACAGACGCAGAGACTGAGGCAGAGGCAGAGACAGAGACAGAGACAGAGACAGAGACAGAGACAGTGACAGAGACAGAGACAGAGACAGAGACGGAGACGGAGATAGAGGCAGAGGCAGATATAGAGACAGAGACAGAGACAGAGACAGAGCCAGGGACAGAGACAGATACAGAGACAGAGACAGAGACGGAGACAGTGACAGAGACAGAGACAGAGACAAAGACAGAGGCGGAGGCAAAGACCGAGACAGACGCAGAGACTGAGGCAGAGGCAGAGACAGAGACAGAGACAGAGACAGTGACAGAGACAGAGACAGAGACAGAGACGGAGACGGAGATAGAGGCAGAGGCAGATATAGAGACAGAGACAGAGACAGAGACAGAGACAGAGACAGAGACAGAGACAGAGACGGAGACAGAGCCAGGGGCAGAGACAGATACAGAGACAGAGACAGAGACGGAGACAGTGACAGAGACAGAGACAGAGACAGAGACAGAGACGGAGACAAAGACCGAGACAGACGCAGAGACTGCGACAGAGGCAGAAACAGAGACAGAGACAGAGACAGAGACACTGACAGAGACAGAGACAGAGACAGAGACATAGATAGAGACGCAGACGGAGATAGGGGCAGAGACAGAGCCAGGGACAGAGACAGATACAGAGACAGAGACAGAGACGGAGACAAAGACAGAGGAAGAGACAGCAACAGAGGCAGAGACAGAAACAGAGACAGAGACAGATACGGGGACAGAGACAGAGACGGAGACGGAGACGGAGATAGAGGCAGAGACAGAGACAGAGACAGAGACAGAGACACTGACAGAGACAGAGACAGAGACAGAGACATAGATAGAGACGCAGACGGAGATAGGGGCAGAGACAGAGCCAGGGACAGAGACAGATACAGAGACAGAGACAGAGACGGAGACAAAGACAGAGGAAGAGACAGCAACAGAGGCAGAGACAGAAACAGAGACAGAGACAGATACGGGGACAGAGACAGAGACGGAGACGGAGACGGAGATAGAGGCAGAGACAGAGACAGAGACAGAGGCGGAGACAGAGGCAGAGACAGAGACAGAGACAGAGACAGTGACAGAGACAGAGACAGAGACAGAGACGGAGACGGAGATAGAGGCAGAGGCAGATATAGAGACAGAGACAGATACAGAGACAGAGACAGAGACGGAGACAGTGACAGAGACAGAGACAGAGACAGAGACAGAGACGGAGACAAAGACCGAGACAGACGCAGAGACTGCGACAGAGGCAGAAACAGAGACAGAGACAGAGACAGAGACACTGACAGAGACAGAGACAGAGACAGAGACATAGATAGAGACGCAGACGGAGATAGGGGCAGAGACAGAGCCAGGGACAGAGACAGATACAGAGACAGAGACAGAGACGGAGACAAAGACAGAGGAAGAGACAGCAACAGAGGCAGAGACAGAAACAGAGACAGAGACAGATACGGGGACAGAGACAGAGACGGAGACGGAGACGGAGATAGAGGCAGAGACAGAGACAGAGACAGAGGCGGAGACAGAGGCAGAGACAGAGACAGAGACAGAGACAGTGACAGAGACAGAGACAGAGCCAGGGACAGAGACAGAGACAGAGACGGAGACAGAGGCAGAGACAGAGCCAGGGACAGAGACACATACAGAGACAGAGGCAGAGGCAGAGGCAGAGACAGAGACAGAGACAGAGACGGAGACAGAGACAGAGACAGAGACAGAGACAGAGACAGAGACAGAGACAGAGACAGAGACAGAGGCAGAGGCAGAGGCAGAGACAGATACAGAGACAGAGACAGAGACAGGGACAGAGACAGAGACAGAGACAGAGACAGAGACAGAGACAGAGACAGAGACAGAGACAGAGACAGAGACAGAGACAGAGACAGAGACAGAGACGGACGCAGTGACTGAGACAGACGCAGTGACTGAGACAGAGGCAGAGACAGAGCCAGGGACAGAGACAGATACAGAGACAGACGCAGAGGCAGAGACAGAGACAGTGACAGAGATAGAGACAGAGACAGAGACAGAGACAGAGACAGAGACAGAGACAGAGACAGAGACAGAGACAGAGACAGAGACAGAGACAGAGACAGAGACAGAGACAGAGACAGAGACAGAGACAGAGACAGAGACAGAGACAGAGACAGAGACAGAGACAGAGACAGAGGCAGAGGCAGAGGCAGAGACAGAGACAGAGACAGAGACAGAGACTGAGACAGAGACAGAGACAGAGACAGAGACAGGGACAGAGACAGAGACAGAGGCAGAGACAGAGCCAGGGGCAGAGACAGATACAGAGACAGAGACAGAGACGGAGACAGTGACAGAGACAGAGACAGAGACAGAGACAGAGACGGAGACAAAGACCGAGACAGACGCAGAGACTGAGACAGAGGCAGAGACAGAGACAGAGACAGAGACAGAGACACTGACAGAGACAGAGACAGAGACAGAGACATAGATAGAGACGCAGACGGAGATAGGGGCAGAGACAGAGCCAGGGACAGAGACAGATACAGAGACAGAGACAGAGACGGAGACAAAGACAGAGGAAGAGACAGCAACAGAGGCAGAGACAGAAACAGAGACAGAGACAGATACGGGGACAGAGACAGAGACGGAGACGGAGACGGAGATAGAGGCAGAGACAGAGACAGAGACAGAGACGGAGACAGAGGCAGAGACAGAGACAGAGACAGAGACAGTGACAGAGACAGAGACAGAGCCAGGGACAGAGACAGAGACAGAGACGGAGACAGAGGCAGAGACAGAGCCAGGGACAGAGACACATACAGAGATAGAGGCAGAGGCAGAGGCAGAGACAGAGACAGAGACAGAGACGGAGACAGAGACAGATACAGAGACAGAGACAGAGACAGAGACAGAGACAGAGACAGAGACAGAGACAGAGACAGAGACAGAGACAGAGACAGAGACAGAGACAGAGACAGAGACAGAGACAGAGACAGAGACAGAGACAAAGACCGAGACAGACGCAGAGACTGAGACAGAGGCAGAGACAGAGACAGAGACTGAGACAGAGACAGTGACAGAGACAGATACAGAGACAGAGACAGAGACGGAGACAGTGACAGAGACAGAGACAGAGACAGAGACAGAGACAGAGGCGGAGGCAAAGACCGAGACAGACGCAGAGACTGAGGCAGAGGCAGAGACAGAGACAGAGACAGAGACAGAGACAGAGACAGTGACAGAGACAGAGACAGAGACAGATACGGAGACGGAGATAGACGCAGAGGCAGATATAGAGACAGAGACAGAGACAGAGACAGAGACAGAGACAGAGACAGAGACAGAGACAGAGACGGAGATAAAGACCGAGACAGAGACAGAGATGGGGACAGAGGCAGAGACAGAGCCAGGGACAGAGACGGAGACCGAGACAGAGGGAGAGACAGCGACAGAGACAGAGACAGAGACAGAGGCAGAGACAGAGACAGAGACAGAGACAGAGACAGAGACAGAGACAGAGACAGAGACAGAGACAGAGACAGAGACAGAGACAGAGACAGAGACAGAGACAGAGACGGAGATAAAGACCGAGACAGAGACAGAGATGGAGACAGAGGCAGAGACAGAGCCAGGGACAGAGACGGAGACCGAGACAGAGGGAGAGACAGCGACAGAGACAGAGACAGAGACAGAGGCAGAGACAGAGACAGAGACAGAGACAGAGACAGAGACAGAGACAGAGACAGAGACAGAGACAGAGACAGAGACAGAGACAGAGACGGAGACGGAGATAGAGGCAGAGACAGAGCCAGGGACAGAGACAGATACAGAGACAGAGACAGAGACGGAGACAGTGACAGAGGCAGAGACAGAGACAGAGACAGAGACAGAGACGGAGACAGACGCAGAGGCAGAGGCAGAGACAGAGACAGAGACAGAGACAGAGACAGAGACAGAGACAGAGACAGAGACGGAGACAGAGGCAGAGACAGAGCCAGGGACAGAGACGGAGACGGAGATAGAGGCAGAAACAGAGCCAGGGACAGAGACAGAGACAGAGACGGAGACAGAGGCAGAGACAGAGCCAGGGACAGAGACAGATACAGAGACAGACGCAGAGGCAGAGGCAGAGACAGAGACAGAGACAGAGACAGAGACAGAGACAGAGACAGAGACAGAGACGGAGACAGAGGCAGAGACAGAGCCAGGGACAGAGACGGAGACGGAGATAGAGGCAGAGACAGAGCCAGGGACAGAGACAGATACGGAGACAGAGACGGAGACAGAGGCAGAGACAGAGCCAGGGACAGAGACAGATACAGAGACAGACGCAGAGGCAGAGGCAGAGACAGAGACAGAGACAGAGACAGAGACAGAGACAGAGACAGAGACAGAGACGGAGACAGAGGCAGAGACAGAGCCAGGGACAGAGACGGAGACGGAGATAGAGGCAGAGACAGAGCCAGGGACAGAGACAGATACGGAGACAGAGACAGAGACGGAGACAGTGACAGAGACAGAGACAGAGACAGAGACAGAGACAGAGACAGAGACAGAGACAGAGACAGAGACAGAGACAGAGACGGAGACGGAGATAGAGGCAGAGACAGAGCCAGGGACAGAGACAGATACAGAGACAGAGACAGAGACGGAGACAGTGACAGAGGCAGAGACAGAGACAGAGACAGAGACAGAGACGGAGACGGAGATAGAGGCAGAGACATAGCCAGGGACAGAGACAGATACAGAGACAGACGGATAGGCAGAGGCAGAGACAGAGCCAGGGACAGAGACAGATACAGAGACAGAGACAGAGACAGAGACGGAGACAGTGACAGAGACAGAGACAGAGACAGAGACAGAGACAGAGACAGAGACGGAGACAAAGACAGAGACAGACGCAGAGACTGAGACAGAGGCAGAGACAGAGACAGAGACAGAGACAGAGACAGAGACAGAGACAGAGACAGTGACAGAGACAGAGACGGCGACAGAGACAGAGACGGAGACGGAGATAGAGGCAGAGACAGAGACAGAGACGGGGACAGAGGCAGAGACAGAGCCAGGGACAGAGACAGAGACAGATACAGAGACAGAGACAGAGACGGAGACAGTGACAGAGACAGAGACAGAGACAGAGACAGAGACAGAGACAGAGACGGAGACAAACACCGAGACAGACGCAGAGACTGAGACAGAGGCAGAGACAGAGACTGAGACAGAGACAGTGACAGAGACAAAGACAGAGACAGAGACAGAGACAGAGACATAGACAGAGACAGAGATAGAGACGGAGACAAAGACCGAGACAGAGACAGAGACGGAGACAGAGGCAGAGACAGAACCAGGGACAGAGACGGAGACAGGGACAGAGGGAGAGACAGAGACAGAGACAGAGACAGAGACGGAGACAAAGACCGAGACGGACGCAGAGACTGAGACAGAGGCAGAGACAGAGACAGAGACAGAGACAGAGACAGAGACAGTGACAGAGACAGAGACAGAGACAGAGACAGAGACAGAGGCGGAGACGGAGATAGAGGCAGAGACATAGCCAGGGACAGAGACAGATACAGAGACAGACGCAGAGGCAGAGGCAGAGACAGAGACAGAGACAGAGACAGAGACAGAGACAGAGACAGAGACAGAGACAGAGACAGAGACAGAGACAGAGGCAGAGACGGAGACAGAGGCAGAGACAGAGCCAGGGACAGAGACAGATACAGAGACAGAGGCAGAGGCAGAGGCAGAGACAGAGACAGAGACAGAGACAGAGACGGAGACAAAGACCGAGACAGAGACAGAGACAGAGACAGAGACAGAGACGGAGACAGAGGCAGAGACAGAGCCAGGGACAGAGACAGATACAGAGACAGAGACAGAGACGGAGACAGTGACAGAGACAGAGACAGAGACACAGAGAGAGACGGAGACAAAGACCGAGACAGACGCAGAGACTGAGACAGAGGCAGAGACAGAGACAGAGACAGAGACAGAGACAGAGACAGAGACAGTGACAGAGACAGAGACAGAGACAGAGACATAGATAGAGACGCAGACGGAGATAGGGGCAGAGACAGAGCCAGGGACAGAGACAGATACAGAGACAGAGACAGAGACGGAGACAAAGACAGAGGAAGAGACAGCAACAGAGGCAGAGACAGAAACAGAGACAGAGACAGATACGGGGACAGAGACAGAGGCAGAGACAGAGACAGAGACAGGGACAGAGACGGAGACAGAGACAGGGACAGAGACATAGATAGAGACGCAGACGGAGATAGGGGCAGAGACAGAGCCAGGGACAGAGACAGATACAGAGACAGAGACAGAGACGGAGACAAAGACAGAGGAAGAGACAGCAACAGAGGCAGAGACAGAAACAGAGACAGAGACAGATACGGGGACAGAGACAGAGGCAGAGACAGAGACAGAGACAGGGACAGAGACGGAGACAGAGACAGGGACTGAGACAGAGACAGAGACAGCGGCAGAGACAGAGACGGCGACAGAGACAGAGACGGAGACGGAGATAGAGGCAGAGGCAGAGACAGAGACGGACACAGAGGCAGAGACAGAGCCAAGGACAGAGACAGATACAGAGACAGAGACAGAGACAGAGACGGAGACAGTGACAGAGACAGAGACAGAGACAGAGACAGAGACAGAGACAGAGACAGAGACAGAGGCAGAGACAGAGACAGAGACAGAGACAGAGACAGAGACAGAGACAGAGACAGAGACAGAGACAGAGACAGAGACAGAGACAGAGACAGAGGCAGAGGCAGAGGCAGAGACAGAGACAGAGACAGAGACAGAGACAGTGACGGAGACAGAGACAGAGACAGAGACTGAGACAGAGACAGAGACAGAGGGGCAGGAGACGTGGACGGAGACAAAGACGGAGACAAAGACGGTGACAAAGACGGAGACAAAGACGGAGACGAAGAGGAAGACGACGACGGAGACAAAGACGGAGACACAGGCGGAGGCAAAGATGGAGACACAGACAGAGACAAATACGGAGACAAAGACGGAGGCAAAGACGGAGTCAAAGACGGAGACAAATATGGAGACACAGACGGAGACAAATACGGAGACAAAGACGGTGACAAAGACGGAGGCAAAGGGGGAGACGAAGAGGAAGACGACGACGGAGACAAAGACGGTGACAAAGACGGAGGCAAAGACGGAGACGAAGAGGAAGACGACGACGGAGACAAAGACGGAGACAAAGGCGGAGACGAAGATGGAGATACAGACGGAGACAAATACGGAGACAAAGACGGAGGCAAAGACGGAGACAAAGACGGAGACAAAGATGGAGACACAGACGGAGGAAAATACGGAGACAAAGACGGTGACAAAGACGGAGGCAAAGACGGAGACGAAGAGGAAGGCGACGACGGAGACAAAGACGTAGACAAAGTCGGAGACAAATCTGGAGACACAGACGGACACAAATACGGAGACAAAGACAGGTACAAAGACAGAGACAGAGACAGAGACAGAGACAGAGACGGAGACGGAGACAGAGACAGAGACAGGGACAGAGACAGAGGCAGAGACAGAGACAGGGACAGAGACAGAGACAGAGACAGGGACAGGGAGAGAGACAAAGACAGAGACGGAGACAGAGACAGAGACAGAGACAGAGACAGAGACAGAGGCAGCGACAGAGACAGAAACAGAGACAGAGAGAGAGGCACAGACAGAGACACAGACAGAGACAAAGACAGAGGCGCATGAGACAAAGACAGAGCCACAGACAGAGACAGAGGCAGAGACAGAGACAGAGGCAGAGACAGAGACAGAGACAGAGACAGAGACAGAGACAGAGACAGAGACAGAGACAGAGACTGAGACAGCGACAGAGACAGAGGGGCAGGAGACGTGGACGGAGACAAAGACGGAGACAAAGACGGTGTCAAAGACGGAGACAAAGACGGAGACGAAGAGGAAGACGACGACGGAGACAAAGACGGAGACAAAGGCGGAGACGAAGATGGAGATACAGACGGAGACAAATACGGAGACAAAGACGGAGGCAAAGACGGAGACAAAGACGGAGACAAAGATGGAGACACAGACGGAGGAAAATACGGAGACAAAGACGGTGACAAAGACGGAGGCAAAGACGGAGACGAAGAGGAAGGCGACGACGGAGACAAAGACGTAGACAAAGTCGGAGACAAATCTGGAGACACAGACGGTCACAAATACGGAGACAAAGACAGGTACAAAGACAGAGACAGAGACAGAGACAGAGACGGAGACGGAGACAGAGACAGAGACAGGGACAGAGACAGAGGCAGAGACAGAGACGGGGACAGAGACAGAGACAGAGACAGGGACAGGGAGAGAGACAAAGACAGAGACGGAGACAGAGACAGAGACAGAGACAGAGACAGAGACAGAGACAGAGGCAGCGACAGAGAGAGAGGCACAGACCGAGACACAGACAGAGACAAAGACAGAGGCGCATGAGACAAAGACAGAGCCACAGACAGAGACAGAGGCAGAGACAGAGACAGAGACAGAGACAGAGACAGAGACAGAGACAGAGACAGAGACAGAGACAGAGACAGAGAAAGAGACTGAGACAGCGACAGAGACAGAGGGGCAGGAGACGTGGACGGAGACAAAGACGGAGACAAAGACGGTGTCAAAGACGGAGACAAAGACGGAGACGAAGAGGAAGACGACGACGGAGACAAAGACGGAGACAAAGGCGGAGACAAAGATGGAGACACAGACGGAGACAAATACGGAGACAAGGACGGTGACAAAGACGGAGGCAAAGACGGAGACGAAGAGGAAGACGACGACGGAGACAAAGACGGTGACAAAGGCGGAGACGAAGTTGGAGACACAGACGGAGACAAAGACGGAGGCAAAGGCGGAGACGAAGAGGTAGACGACGACGGAGACAAAGACGGAGACAAAGGCGGAGACAAAGACGGATACAACGACAGAGACAGAGACAGAGACAGAGACAGAGACAGAGGCAGAGACAGAGGCAGAGACAGAAACAGAGACAGAGACGGAGACAGAGACAGAGACTGAGACAGAGACAGAGACAGAGGGGCAGGAGACGTGGACGGAGACAAAGACGGAGACAAAGGCGGTGACAATGACGGAGACAAAGACGGAGACGAAGAGAAAGACGACGACGGAGACAAAGACGGAGACACAGGCGGAGGCAAAGATGGAGACACAGACAGAGACAAATACGGAGACAAAGACGGAGGCAAAGACGGAGTCAAAGACGGAGACAAATATGGAGACACAGACGGAGACAAATACGGAGACAAAGACGGTGACAAAGACGGAGGCAAAGACGGAGACGAAGAGGAAGACGACGACGGAGACAAAGACGGTGACAAAGGCGGAGACGAAGTTGGAGACACAGACGGAGACAAAGACGGAGGCAAAGATGGAGACCCAGACGGAGGCAAATACGGAGACAAAGACGGTGACAAAGACGGAGGCAAAGACGGAGACGAAGATGGAGAGAAAGACGGAGACAGAGGCAGAGGCGGAGACAGAGAAGGGAACAGAGACAGAGACAGAGCAAGTGACAGAGACAGAGACAGAGACAGGAAAGGAGACAGAGACAGAGACAGATTCAGAGACAGAGGCAGCGACAGAGACAGAAACAGAGACAGAGACAGAGGCACAGACAGAGACACAGACAAAGACAAAGACAGAGGCGCATGAGACAAAGACAGAGCCACAGACAGAGACAGAGGCAGAGACAGACACACAGACAGAGACAGAGA